>CM070627.1:13615181-14971389 GCA_036346255.1 Ampelocalamus luodianensis | reverse complement strand
TTTTAAAGCTTTTGACTTATTTTAGAAGTATTTGAATTGAAAATTTAAAACTAGAGGATTTTACACTTTAAATTTATAAATTTGAAAATTTATTTTTACCGCTAACAATTGAATTTTAATAATTATTTTCCATGCTTCCAGATTAACATTTGAAATATTGATTTCTTAATCCTTAATATTTTTATTTTGTTACTATTTAAACCTAGTATTTTTTTTTAAAAAAAACATATAACGTGTGAGTTCAATATTTTTTAGTTGAAATATTAAATATTGGAAGATGAAGTTTAATATTTGGGAACAAGTTGTATTGAATTCAAATTAGGATATTTAAAGTTTCTGATTTTATTTTTATTTTTGCGGTAAATAAAATTTGCAATATCCAAAATTGAATATTATTTGTAATTTTAGAATTTAAGTCGAAGAACATGTTGCAAATTTTCTTCTTCTTCTTCTTCTTTCTTTTTACTTTGACAGTGCTAATTTTGGCAGTAGTTTTTTCCTTGTGCTCATAGTGTTTTAGATAACTCTGAAATCTATAGGGTTATTATTATTATTAAATAGTATGCTACATCATTCCAAGATTGTGATAGTTCTGATTGAAAACGTTGGTAAAAACTAGAGGAAAACACTAGATGCCTTGAATCTGCTAGAATTGAATCAGTACGTGTATCTATTTGTTTTGCCTTAGCTTTTGATTGGTGTATTGGGGCTTCAAATTGGGCGATACTGCTCAGTACCATCACAAAGATTACCGAGTTGGAAAATGCCATCGCACTCCACATGTCATCCTCACATTGGATGGTATTTTCAAATTTATACCTCTTTGTGATGGTACTGAGCTAATTTTCTCCTTCAAAGTTATGCTAAAAGGGTTGCCTTGTCTGATCTAATGGCTGTTTTGTGTTTCTAGGTTCCTCGTTTGGTAAGGATGCACTCCAATGAGATGGAGGTAAGTTGCACCTAATTTTTGAAGTTAACTCTTGAATAGGATCAGTTCGATTGGATCAAGATCAATGATTTTCCATTACAAGCAAATCAATCTATAGGCTAATATCTTTATATTTGGTCCGTTGGTCATCAATATAGGATATTCAAGAAGCACATGTTGGCCAAATTGTTGCTGTGTTTGGTGTTGATTGTGCGTCAGGTAAATCGATGAGCAATGTATAGGATATTCAAGAAATATTTTCTGTGCCATACTGCCATGCGCTTTTCCAAGTTCTGTTGGCATTTTTTGGATTTCTTCTGTGTCTGATTCCCTACATCTTGCATCAATAGGTGATACATTTACAGATGGGGCAGTGAAATATACTATGACTTCAATGAATGTCCCTGAACCTGTGATGTCCTTGGCTGTTTCCCCTATATCTAAAGATTCTGGAGGACAAGTAACTGATTTTCTATTTTAAAGAATCTATGTGTTATATTTAATTTTGATATCTTAAATATGTTGAATAATTAATTACGTTAACATTTCAGTTTTCAAAAGCATTGAATCGATTCCAGAAAGAAGATCCTACTTTCCGTGTAGGTCTGGATCCAGAGAGTGGACAGGTTTGTTATGTTATCTATTTATATTTTTTATTTCTATCACTATGAAGTTTCTAAAGCATAAGTTATGTTTGCAGACAATTATTTCTGGTATGGGTGAGCTGCATTTGGATATCTATGTTGAACGCATCAGGAGAGAGTACAAGGTACAAAAACAATTAGTTCAAGGGCATACTTGGTTCCCTTGCCTATTTGGGAAAAAAAAATACTTGATACATGGATGGATGTTTATTAACTTTACTCAAAGCTTGTTACGCCATGCTGCATTGCTTCAATTGTTGAGGAATTCCTTGTTCTTAACAGACAGCCAAACCTTTCCCTCCCTTGCCTCATGAGCTAGTTAACCTAGTTTGTCCATTTCATGTGCACTGTACCCTTCATTTGTTCCGATTGAGGCAGATAATCCCCAGTTTCACTTAAGGAAACTGAGAAAGTACACATGGCCAACGTAATACAGTAAACAACCATCTACGTGAGGTAATAGCATTTGTAGCCAGTTTTGGCATGTTTTATGTGTGGGAATCAAACAGCTTCCTAGCTTATGGTGGACTCTCCAGCATAGTTTTCTTAAATTGTTAAGGATATTATTGTATTAGTATAGGTTTACTTTTATTCCCATATTGTCTTAGCCTTGGACATGTGTCCCATGTACTCTGTATACTCCCTCTGTTCTTTTTCAAGTGATATTATTCACGTTTCTGATTTTCGAGGTGGTACTTTGACCATTATGTTCTATAATTACTAATATAATTAAAATTATAATATTATGGAAGTATTTTTAGTGAAAAATCTAACAATATAGTTTTCATGTGGTCAATTTAGATAAATTTATATATATTGGTAGTCAAAACTTAAAAGTTTGACAGCACCGCTTCTAAAACATTATTTAGGAAAGAACGGAGGCATATAGATTAGAGACTGCTGGTCAAAAATAATAATACAACAATTGTTTCCCTCAATTCCTGACATCAATGAGGTACTTTGCTCAAAGGGACAACTGGGCATTTGGTAATGACCCGGACATCTCCTAAATGCAAACTATTTTGAACTGCTTTGTTGATTGTTGAAACATCAAGGTGTTTGGTTTGAGGAATCGGACTTGTTTGTTTTGTGGAATGGGATGAGTTGGTGACATGTCCAAGTCATGCCTCATGGCAACAAAGTCTAGAAATTGAGGAACTGATTTATCCCACCAAAATCATAGGATGACCTCATCATCTTCAATTCTCTATGATGAGTTGAGCACTCAAAGCAAATAGCGCATATATTCGTGTATCTTGGTGCTACTGGGCACTACATTTCAGAGTTCAGAAAAATTGCAGTGTGCCTGTCTGATTGGGCTTCTGTTATATACTTTCTTGTGTACTGCTTTCATCAACTGCATCAAATTCCTATCATAAATGTTAAACCATCTTCAATCCTCTATGGCTGTTAAAATTCTGAATATATCTAATAGGTGTGTCTTACTTATGTAGGTAGATGCAAAGGTTGGGAAACCTCGCGTGAATTTCAGGGAAACTATCACCCAGCGTGCTGAATTTGATTACTTGCACAAAAAGCAATCTGGTGGTCAAGGCCAATATGGGCGAGTTTGTGGGTGAGTTCATATAAATCAAATAGTTCTTGACAATCTAACTTTCATTGCTTGCTTTTATCTTCAGTTTGTTTGCTTTAAAAAAGTAAATACTTTCTAATGCATATATATGGGGATAGGCAGATAGCTATTGTAAAAACACTTTCTAGCTGCAAACAGTTTCTTGACATCTTTCCTCTTCCACAAATTTGCCACATCCCATCATTGTTATTGAGTTGTCGACTAATCATCGATTTGTCTGCGATTAGTTGTCCGTCGGCCCGGAAGGCTGACCTGGACCTTTGACTCGACTAGCGTGCAAGTCGGCCAACTGGTCGACTTAGTCGACCGCAACGACTAGACGTCAACTTGCTGGGGCTAGAAGGGAGGGTGAGGGAAGGGGAAAGATCTGGGTTGTGGGGTGGGGAGGACAGAAAGGAGAAGGCGTGGGACCATGTGATGCGAGGGTGTGGCGTGGCGGCCATGCAAAAGGCAAGAAGAAGCAGTCACTGTGATAGTGTGATGAAATCCTATCAATTCTACAGCCCATCTAGGCCCTTTCATTACGACAGCCCATCAGGCCCAATAGCACAATACAAAATTGTTAAGAGTTGTGACTGATGAACCCCCAAAGTCCTAGACCAGCCGCCGGCAGGAGGTGAAGGCCAGGAGGAGCCCCTTTTGTCACCGCCGCCACCGCCAGCTTTCCATTGCCAGCTCCTGTGAATCCTTGTGTCGTCACAAGCCCGATTAGTCTCCCTTCCTCTACTTCCTTCTCTGTTTTGCTGCTCTGCCCTAGATCTAGATGTAGTAGTAGTAGACTAGCAGCAACAGGCAGCATCATGTGGTGATGCAATAGTAGGCTAGTAGCAGCAGGTGGTGGTGTAGTACTGGTCTAGTGGCAGCAAGTGGCAATTTATAGCTCGTAGTAGCAGCAAGTCGTTGGCCAGTCGGTAGCATGGCAACTCAACTTGATGTACCGAACAACCATGCTTCCATTCCCACTTGTAGGGTGAATATTGGATGTTGGGAAAAGTGGTCATGAAGTAAGTACACCAAGGTTGGAACAGCGCCCTGGCGACGCGAGTTGCCTCCTGGGAACCTGGATGCCTAGGCGATGACTATGCTCAGCAAATTTCAAATACATGTAATAATCAAGCCATTAGTATTACAATTCTCGCAGAAGACAGTTATACGAAATGGAGAATATAACAACAGTTAAAATAGTCTTTTTCACTTATGAGGTACAATAAAAACAAATCAGAAGCAAATTCTAATTGTGCTACTTCTACAATCCTAGAATACTTACCCTTTAAGTTTGATAATGACATGTTTCCTTCGTCATTAAGTAGTATCATATCATGTTTTGCTTAGTCGTTAAGTAATGGGATGCCACATTTACAAGCTGTTTATGAATTGTAGCTGAGTTGTGAAGGGCTTCATGTAGCATATAATTAGAGGCCAGAGCCTCTATTTTTGTGACACACTCATATACTATTGACCAATCCATAGATTTTGCTGTTCTTGTTTGCGATCTTGGATTATATCTTGTGTTGAGAGTTTTGGATTAAACTATTGCTACCATGTTTGCTTTTCATTGTTTCCTGATAGATATCAAGCACAACAGTTGAAGTGGTTCCTTCAATATTTGTGCTGTCCATTTTGTACCAACAAAGGATAATTACCTCCACAATCTTATTCTGCTTCATTTACTGATATGGGTGCACGAGGTACAATCAGATTGGATATTTCCTATCTGATCCAGTGCTGAAATCGAGTGGGATCGAATTCGGGAAGACATTTTAGCACCCACTCAGATTTGGATGGTTTTGTTCATATGCGAATTTGGATTTGGGATGGAGATATTTATTGGATGTGGATATTATCAAAATATTAACATTGATATTTGAGAAAAAAACATTACCAAATAATAAGAAAAATAAGGAAATGATTGGGTGGAGATAGAAGACATCACCTCAGTTGCTCGTCATCGCTTCCTCCCGATTGCCGATCCTTGTCGCCTAGCCCCCTACCCCTGCCACCACCTAGCACAATTACCGCGAGAATGGTGTCGCCTCACTGTCAATCACCCAATGTCGTCACGAAGATTTATGAACATCCTTGCATGACTAATCCAGTCAAGTGAGGTGAGTGGTCTTTGCGACCAGCATGTGCTGACTGGATGCCTAGCCGGTGATTGGGCACTATGATAACAATCATGACTACAAGTACACATACAAACACTTGTGTCCTAGTCATTGTTTTTTGTAAGCTAGTTAGTTATGAGAAGCTTTACCAATTGAAGCAAGATATTGCTGTTATGGCTCCAAAAAAGGATGCACTCAACTAATTGATATATCCAAACATTGGAAAATTGAAGTGCTTTTCAAAAACCGCCACAATGTCATACAAAGCCTAAGTAAACTTGGTTGCCATACCTTCTTTCTTTGCTGGTATACTTTACTTGATATGCATGTTATTGTAAAAGATATTGCTAAATTGCACCTTTCCCTTAAGGGTTATGATGTTGTAAACTTGTTCATCTTGCAAAAGTAATGTGTTTAGAGCATAAATATATCGGGGTGCACAAAAATGGGTTGAGATCAGCCAAATTCAATTTGAAAAAAAATGCTTCCAGTTTACCTCACCATAAGTGAGTTCCTGTGCTTATATGCCTTCCTGAGATTTGGTTCTCCGAATAAATTCATAGGATATTCTGTTGAAGTTCATTTGGAGTTGTCATGACAAGAAGCAACAATATGCAGGTACATTGAGCCTCTTCCATCAGGTTCTGACGGTAAATTGAATTTGAGAACATGATTATTGGACAAGCAATTCCTTCAAACTTCATACCAGCGATTGAGAAGGGCTTTAAGGAAGCTTGCAATTCGTGAGTCCATCTCTTCCTCACTTGTTAAGCTATTTTCTATTTTGTTTGCAGAGTGATAATTTGTGTTTCCATTCTACTTACTGTAGGGGTTCACTGATAGGGCATCCTGTTGAAAATATTCGAATTGTCCTGACTGATGGGGCTTCACATGCAGTGGATTCCAGTGAGCTTGCTTTTAAGCTAGCTTCTATCTATGCTTTTAGACAGGTGAGCCTAGTAACTTCTTTTTTGGGTACGAATGGAATTCATACTAGTGAATTCTGACACTAGTATGATGAGAATGTAAGTGCTCTACATAAATTTGTTCTTTCTTTTTTCAGTGTTATACTGCTGCTAAACCTGTAATATTAGAACCCGTGATGAAGGTGGAACTGAAAGTTCCAACAGAGTTCCAGGGCACAGTTACTGGTGACATGAACAAGTGAGTATTTGATTTCAACAAACTATGCTTGTACTGTAATGTATGGTTAGCACATGATAAGTGATTTAGTTACTGGTGACATGAACAAGTGAGTATTTGATTTCAACAAACTATGCTTGTACTGTAATGTATGGTTAGCACATGATAAGTGATTTCATGCTAAATGTTCTTTCTCCAGTCTCTACTCAAGAAATGCAAATATTTGCCTGTAATTTAGTTAAAAGGATAATTGCCCCCGTACCACCTGAAAAATTCAGTTGGCCAGAATACCGTCAACTGTGATGATGACAAATGGGGTCTGGTACCATATGTCATTTACACCCTTGGTGATATTTCGGCAAACTGTGACTTACCCCGGCGTTATGGAATTTTTTTCGTACATTAATCCTTCAAGCTATACTAAGTCTGTTTTCTTTTGATTCATGTGGAAAATAGGAGAAAAGGCATAATTGTTGGAAATGATCAGGAAGGCGACGATACAGTTGTAGTGTGCCATGTCGTAAGCCTTTGTTGCTTCCAGTTTCTTCTTGCTTTGTGTGGTCTCTACTAATCAAATAGCATGGATATCTCTACATTATTTGGCTTGTAATAAAATTGGCAGATTTGAAGGTGGTTAGTGTGTCACCAGCGGTTGTAGTGATCAGCGGTGCTGACTGTCTTTCTATGGTTTGTGGTAATAACTAATAAGTGTCTCAGAAAACAACTGAAGTAATAGGAAATAACATCGCAGTATTAACCACATGGCATTACAATATCGGGCTTTGTAATGGGTGGCAGATCTGGATGTGGTTATCATGGGGGTTGTACTAATGTACACTGACAACTCAGGCTACATTTTGCAAAATAAATATCACTTTGGAACTTTATCACTTTTGTCCTACTCAACCCCACGATAGACGTACTACATTAGTAGATTATAGACAAGGAAAAGTATCTTGTGTAATTCGTAATGTAGATGTTGGGACAAGTACTATATACATTGTATGTCAAAATTTATAAGTTCACTTAGCATCTCGTCCTGCTCTCTTTCAGGTTCCGCTGAACAATATGTTCGGATATTCAACAGCGCTTCGGTCAATGACACAGGTCAAATTTTGTTCTTGTTCACGAGTCTACCCTATGTTTTTCTGCTTATATGTCCAGAAAATTCCTTTGGCGTTATCATTCAAATGCACTTTGTTTCTTTCAGTCAGCACTCTACAAAGTAGTCAGTAGAAGCAATGTTCAATGTTCGTCTGGTAACTATATTTGTGATCTACAAAAATAGTGAAGATGTGCTATCCGTATGATTAGGATAACAACAGGGGCAGCCGGGCAGGGCTCACCCATGTCCATGCCCTGACTCCCGCTAAGAGCACCCTGCCCTTCCTCGCCAAGGCTAACAAGGAGAAACCTCCCAAGCCCCGTCCTTGTCCCTGCTGGGAGCCACTTTTAATGTTAATATGACTTTATTAGTTAATATATACGTATTTTTTAGGGGCAATTTGCTATATATCACTGAATAAATTTGAATCTTCACAATATGTCATTGGTGTCTTACTGACATATAAACCTCACAATGAAGTGACATATTGTGACTTATGTAGTTATTCAATGGCTTATTGTCAATTCTCTATTTTTTATGTGTACTTTTTTTGAAACATAGCTTCAGAACTTAAATCCTAATGTATAGATTCAAATTTTTGTCCAAACATATAAAAAGAATACTTATTTCATTTTAAAATATATAATATGTACTTAATTTTTTTTTAATGAGTTCGACCCCGGCCCCGCCCAACATGTGGATACCGTGGGTCACCACTACCGCCAATTCAACCCTGTTTTATCTGGTTCACAACAACAACAACAAAGCTTTTGATCCCAAATAAGTTGGGGTAGGCTAGGAATGAAACATCCTCAAAGTTAAAGAGACGAGAGCCTTGTAAATAAAAAGTATAATAATAATAATAATAATAATAATAATAATAATAATAATAATAATAAAACCTACAAGGCTAAAACTCTAAGCTGTCTATCCTGTCATCCGAGCCGAGAGTCTAAAACACAGCCCCTAAACATTCTTATGGTTCCGGTATGTGGATCGCTAACTTCCATGCACTCCTATCCAAAGCTAATTCTTTAGCTACATTTCAATTCCCCAAATCTCTTTTAACTGCTTCCTTCCATGTTAGTCTTGGTCGACCTCTGCCTCTTTTTACGTTTTCAGTACGTCTTAAAATTCCACTACATACTGGTGCCTCAGAAGGCTTCCGTTGAAGATGTTCAAACCATTTCAAGCGATGTTGGACAAGCTTCTTTTCAATTGGTGCTACCCCCACTCTATCATGTATATCCTCATTGCGGATTCGATCTCGCCTTATGTGACCACATATCCACCGCAACATCCTCATCTCCGCTACACTCATCTTCTGTATATGTTGTCTTTTAGTCGCCTAACATTTTGCTCCATAAAGTATCGCAGGTTTGATCGCCGTCCTATAAAACTTACCCTTTAACTTTTGAAGAATTTTTTTTGTCACACAGGACACTCGATGCTTGGTGCCATTCACCCACCCCGCTCTAATCCTGTAGCTCACATTTTCATCAATCTCTTCGTCTCGCTGTAGCATCGATCTCAAATATTGAAACGTGTCCTACCTAGGCACAACTTGTCCGTCCAGCCTAACATCTCCATCATCTGTCCCAGCACCGCTGAAATCATACTTCATATACTCGTTTAGTTCTACTAAGTCTAAAGCCCTTCGATTCTAGGGTCTTCCTCCACATCTCCGCATTCCTATTGACACCTATCCTACTCTCATCAACTAACACTACATCATCGTGAAAAGCATACGCAAAGGATATCTCCTTGTATGTCCCGTAACCTCGCTCCATCACTAGGGCAAAATGTATGGGCTCAACGCTGACCTTTGGTGTAGTCCTATCTTAATAGGGAAATCACTAGTATCACCACCACATGTTCTAACATTAGTCACAACATTTTGGTATATATCCTTAATTAGGGTAACATACTTTGTTGTGATTTTTTTTCTTTGAAGCGCCTACCACATGACCATTCTTGGCACTTTGTCATAGGTTTTCTCCAAGTCGGTAAACACCATGTAAAGATCCTTCTTTTACTCCCTATACCTCTCCATCAACTGCCATGTCAAGAAAATCGCCTCCGTGGTCGACCTCTCAGGCATAAAACCAAATTGATTTGTCATCACGCTAGCCACTCTTTTTAAACAGTGCTCGATCACTCGCTCACAAAGCTTTATTGTGTGGCTCATGAGCTTAATCCCTCTATAATTAGTATAACTTTGAATGTCTCCTTTATTTTTGAAAATTGGTACTAGTGTACTCCTCCGCCACTCGTTTGGCATCCTGTTTGACCTAAAAATGCTATTGAATAAATTAGTTAGCCAAACGATCGTCACTTCTCCTAGGCATTTCCAGACCTCGATTGGAGAAACGATCGAGACGGGTTAATTGCAGAAACGATCTGATGATGCAGACCAGATCGGCCGAGTCTTCATGCCTTGTTTTTTTCTGGTCAAACCGCCAGGTTGGTTCAGGTTGTGTTAAAGTTGAATAGAACAGATAGCATCATGTTTTTTTTTCTATTTGTTCTGTGTACAAATAGTTTTTAGGCATTTACTAGTTCTATTCAGGTTCGTTCACACTGACATTGCTTGAAGTGCTCAACAGTCGAGTAGTTTATACTGGGAAATAATTTGTCCCACATATTCTCTGAAGTTATTTATTCATTTGTTTATGTGCATGGTTAAGGTAAGAATAGAAAAATATCCCAGGCCCCACGAGGGAGCTGTCAATAGGTTGGTTCTCGGTGGTTTTCTGGTTGAATATATCTTTCTTTGTCCCATATGTTTATTCAAAGTGTGTTTATTCAATCTTCCATAGTACTACGCAATACATTTCCATTCATATAGTTATTAAGTACCCCGAAACTGGAGAATGGCAAGGAATCTGCAGTTTACTGTCGGTTTTATAACCCAGGCCACTGCCACAATTCTTCGGTTTTAACTTTCAACTCCTTTGGAGGAGTAACAGAAAATGTTTGTATACACACAAAACAAATGTGCATGACGGTTTTCCCATTTAATTCCTTGCTTATTTTGATCCATGTCCTGCAGGGAAAAGCGAATTTACTATGGAGTATCTGGAGCACAATACTGTATCGCAGGATGTACAGATGCAGCTAGTGAATACGTACAAGGCCACCAAGAGCACAGAGTGATTCTTCTTGATTACAGAGGAAACAAATTTTGGTTTTATTTTATAAGTTAATTGTTTTTATTGGCCCTCCTTTTATGATGCTAGGACATCACTAATAGGCAATATTGTAGAGATGTGCTCTAATGATCTGGAATTCCTCGGCGCAAACATGAGTATTGTAGTTCATGATTATTATAAGGTCAAAAATAGAGGCAAGCTCTGTTGGCAAGTGTTTTTTTTTAAAAAAAAAATAAGAAAAAAGCTGTCTATACCTTGTAACTATTGTATTAAACGGTAGGAAGGTGCAAATACATGAAATTTGGACTTTCGAAAGAGAAGTGAAATTTGGACTTTCATAATAGTTGAAAGGTGAAATTTGGACTTTTACAGGAATTTAGGGGGGCTATAATATACTTTTTTCTTAATTCACTTATGATATGACTCTAGGGTTGTATGATAAAGTATGCCGACTGGCCATTTGTTTATTTATTCCGGCAAAGATTGTGTTTTGTGCGGAATTTGAACAAATCCATTTTGCATAAGAGAAGCCTAAATAATATAGTTTCTCTTTTAAGTGCACCAACAGTGTCTAGTTAAGATAAGCAATTACAGTGTCCTTTTTCCAATGGTGCTTGGAGACTTGTTGATCTTCCTTGATTCACATTAGGGGAGTCCAAACAAATTATACCAGCCATTTTCCTCAATCCACCTGGTGTTGCTCTATCTTCACTCTAGATAGATACGTTAAGCACAGCCGTCACAACCGATCTGACACTTCTCACAAGCTTCTTGAGATCACTGGCGAACACAAGCCAAGCCGTCTGTGTCACACGTCCTCTGCGTCAGTGAACACGAGTAACAAGTCGACGATGCAAATGTGCTTGAATCACTCTCAACCACCTCAAGAATATCAATTGTATGCTCAAGAGGCCTCGAGTATGTTCAAGTGTTAGGTTGAAAAACGCGTACCGAGGATACTCCTCGCTCCGACTATCTGTAACAGCTAGTACATTAAGTGGTGTTAAATGACTGTTGAAAGCAAGAAACATTAGTAAGGATATTCCTCGCTATTGAGCAGGGGCGGATCACGGTGGCTGATGATACCAGGCCCATTACAGAGGCCATATATAGGTCATCCGATTCCGAACTCCAAATCGGATTATTGTTGATCTAAATTGTATCTCACAAAAAGTGAAAAAGATACTCAACTTTCTAGTGGTGGACTTTCTTTGAAAACGTTATACGGCCCATATATCGCACGTTTGAAGTCCAAATTAGGTCCGTGAGGATTCTAAATTGTGCTAATCGACGAGATGTGCAACTTTGTATGTCATCTAAATCATTCTTACTACCAATTTATACCATGATTAACAATAGTTCCAGCAAAGCATGCATAGAATAAAACCCTCTAATGGGTCACAAAACAACAAACTAAATAATATAAATGCATAAAGGATAGACTTTCACAGCTTGGTCGCAAGCGCCAAAACGCCGGGATACACGCACTGAGAAACGTTTGGGATACCCGCACCCAAGAAACACCGGTACATTGGATGGCAACAAGTAATGGTAAATAAAGAGATAATAAATCAACTATAATTAAATCAACCAAAGTTTCAATCCATCAATCTAATAATAGTCGAGTCTAATAGATCTCAAGGAATTATCATGACGCTAGATTGAATGAAAGCACACTAATGTAAATTATGTAGGTGTAGTGTTGGCATGTGATGTATATGTGCTACTCCATCCCGTGCATGATGTCGTCTACACCTACCTAAATATAACAACAAAACAAGGGCGAGTTCACGACTCAGTAAGTACATAATAAAAAAATAAACAAATAGTTTAATAACCATATTCAATAACATCATCACCAATCATGTATCCAAGTTATATCTTTGTTTTTCATTAATACAATGCATCTCTATTCTACATGCTCATTTCATCGTTTATATCAAGATAGCATGAGTGAACATTTGTGATGTTGTTCATCATTTCTCAAGCCCGCCCTTAAAAGGATCGGGATCTCTCTACTCCAGTGGAGTTTCTTCAACGAGGTAGATGTCATATGATCACCATGATCATTCTCCATTATGCAACAATTGTGTATATGATGCAAGAATATAATTTAATCCATTATTCATCAACATGTGCATTATCATTATCATCATTAACATTATCGTAATCATTCTCATAGCATGTGAATAAGCATATCAACAACATAAATAAAATTTCATGGCAATGTAATATTAAAGACAACAACAACCAAACCGGTGTCTACCGCCCTACCATGCACCTGCCTTCTAGCCACGAAAGTCAGGACAATGCAATGGCGGCACCAAACTCGAAGCGACACTCCCTGTACAAACAATCAATAATACAATCAACAATGCCACCACAGTACCAAATCATCAAACAAAAATATATCGCTCCTACATGCAAAACCGATGCACTTAACTTCGCCGGACAACCTACCCGCTGTCCCAATGATCAAACGACCATACCTTTCACTTCTGGACTCCAAATATATCAAACTTTATACTTTCTAGAATCTACATGAAATTCCCCACAATTTCTTAGTTATGCAAACCTTTTGATTTTGACATCCATATCCCTGTTTCAAACCCCAAAGGTTATACTGGAAATTAACAAAACAACGTACTTCACTTTTTCGTAACTATTTTTCTACAACATGCAAAATAGCAAACCATAATATTTATGGAATCTACATATAACTATCTAGCTAATCCTAGTTATGATCATAATTTAATTCACACATATAATACACGTAATTAAGCAATCTATACAACTGCTGTCATTGGCGATGGAGTTCTGGATAGCAGTACTCCCGAGGCCATAACATTTTACTCGATTATCTAAATTCGATGATCTTGGACTCTCTGGAAATCTAAGGACATTATCTACAACTTTTCTAACCAGACGAAACTATGATTCTAGACGGAGATACCCCAAACTCCTCCCGTAAAGTTCCGCAATATAGTTTAACGAACTAGGTCATCATGAAACGTCTAACTCCCACTATCAAACCAATCTAAAACTTGAATAAACATTAATCTAAGACCAATATAGGATCGATCATATTGTTACCCACGAAAATTGGACGAAGATCTCAAACGGAGCACGAAACCTAGCTTTTCTTCTTTCCTTCTTCCTGGCCGGCCTTCCTCTTTCTTTTCCCTTGATCCTACTTGAGGAAGCAGCAGCACAACATCCCAGCCTTTCCGTCCTTTCCTTCTCTCTCTCTCTCTTGGTTGCTAGCAAGCGTATAACTATGCAATGCAAGGAAGCAAGTAAACTAACTAGTATCTAGCCACAGCCGTATGCAATGCAAGCAGCAAGCAGAGCTAGCACAGCAGTGGCCATGTGCATGCTTGTACATGCAGCGCCCATGCAAGGCAACAGCGGCTAGCACAGAGAGCAGCGGTGCTGCTGGCGCGCTGATCGGCAGCGGCTGGGTGCAGGGAGGGGCAGGCGGCGCAAGGGCACGGCAGGGCTGCAGCAGCTTGCGGCAGGGGCAAGGTGCAAGCAGGGCCGGTTGCAGCGGTGGCAGCGTAAGGGGCAAGGACTGGGGCGCTAGGATTAGGGTAGCCGGCCAACCCCTTCTTCTTATGTGGCCTACGGCCACCCACCTGGCTTGGCAGGGCTTGGGCCTTGAGCCAGCCCACTTTCCTTCCTAATTCCTCTCTCTAATTTCATCTGTAATTCTTTAATTAAAACGTGATATTACATTGTATTTATGAGAGCTTCCATTTGAAGTCGTTTCGGTCGCCAAAATTATGTTGCAAGTTGACGGACAGAACCTATCTCCTTTGTTGGCTGACAAATATGAAATCTCTTAATTTCCTTATCTCTTTGGCTTTCCTTCCAGTTAAGCAGATAGCCACTCGTTCCCTAGGTAAAGCCTACACGTTTTCATCTACCTTCTTCTCGTTCAATGATTTACCTTATCGGCTTCGATTTTGATTCACTAGCATGAGGTTACCTTATCGGCTTCGATTTTGATTCACTAGCATGAGGTCGTGACATAGCTACTACTAACCTCCCTAATTATCTAAGAGTGCTAGTAATCTTATAAGTTACGAAGTTTATATTTTAGCTTCTAGTTCCTAGTAAAACCTAGTCATGTGTGAGGTATACTCGTCATATCGTGTTTTCATTGAACTGGGCTTTGTTGAATGTGCTACCTCTCAACTTGGTCATGGCTAATACCCAGGGTTAGTAGCCACCAAAACCTTCTTCACTGTTTATATGACTACTCATCAAGTTGCCCATTCGATTGCTCGACACTATCTCACTTAGGGGTCCTAGTTTACTTTACTCCTCATCAAGTTTCAACTAAGGTCTTTACCCTTACACTTTACTTGGCATCGTAAGGTAGTTAACCTTATGTTAGGGGATCCTAGGTTACCGCCTAGGTTGGACACACATGAAAGAATGCAAATTGCATTAAAAATTCAATGAACTCCAAAATGGATGTTTTTTGGTTGATTGGGTAGGGTTTGAATTTAGAAACAAAAATCGCTCAATTCGAGTTAAATGAGAGAGAACGGACTCTCCAAAGTCCAAACCCTAGTTCAATTCTTGGAAAAAGAAAGGGGAGAGAGAATCCTCTCTCTAATAGGTGGGGCCCATCTGTCATGGACTGTTCCATGTGAATAGTGCATGGACCGAAGGTCCAAATGTTCTGTGCTGGTCCTTGGACTTGGTCTACACTGTGCACTTAAGCCCTTGGGCCACATGTCATTCTAACGGAGCCTTAGTTAGCCTGCCCTAAGGATCGACTTGTCCTAATGATGCCATTAACACTTAAACTGACATCACTACGATGTTTGCCTTGTCCCGATCGGAACAGAAGCTTCAGAGCTCCTCGCCGTGCTTGCCACTAGCGAAGCTGAGCTACGGGGCGGCTAGTGGACCCCAAATGGAACCAACCCATGCCCCGGCGACCACATTAGTGCCAGGGTGAGGGCCACAGTTGCTTGTAGTGGAGGCGCAAGGAGCTTTAGCGGTGACGGCGCTCAGTGCTACGGTGGCTTCTACGCTTCAGCAACCTTCTCATCCTACTGACGCACACATGAGCACCACTAGGAGGAGGGGTGTAACATCCCAATTTTTCGAGTCTTAAAAATCCTTTGAATAGTTAGTAGGGAGAAAATTCACTATTTAGTTTTATTTGAATTTTAATTCAAAAGCTTAACTTGGATTTTTAGTATCAAAATCATTTAATGTGAATAATCCCAACATATGAACAATTGTCAAAACTATTTTATTTGAATTCTATGTGCTTGGTTATATTTTCTAGATTTTTTCTAGAATGTTTCCAAGTTCATTTACTATTTTCTATTGCCATTTGGAATTTATGCTATTTTCTAAAATAGAAACTAATTAAAATCTCAGTTAAAGCTTCTGGGCCAAAGCCTCCTTGCTTCAGCCCATTCCTTCGCCTTCTCGGCCCATCTCCGTGTGGCCCTGGGCACAAGACGCATGCGTGCCCCCACCGCCGACGGTGGGCCCTACGCCTTCGTCTCCCCATCTTCGTCTTCCTCGCGGAGTCTTTGCCGTGTCCGCCATAGATATTCCAGAAGCTCCATTCGACAACTTTGTTTCCAACCAAAGGATCGCTCGAGATACAGCTTTGCAACTCCCTTATCCCCCCGCATCCAAACCTACCTTTTATCTCCTCCGAATCCCCCTCAAACTCGTTATCTCTTCTCGGTTCTAAAAAGGACTCTGCTGCCGTTACGCCGCCCTAGCCCTACCCGGAGCCTATAAATAGGACCCCTGGGATCGCAGCGCCGCCCGCATATCAAACCCTCAAGCTGCCGCACCGCTCAAGCCTTAACGCCGCCGCAATCCAAGAATTAGGGTTTTCAGCCGAGCTCTTTGTTTCGCGAATTGCGCCACCACCAACGCCGCCTCGTTGACGTTGAGCACACTGCCAGGTCCACCGTCGCATGGGCTACCTCCAACGACCACTCACACCGTCGGAATCACGCCGGAGCTTCCGTCTGACAATACCCGAAGCCCTCCGCCACTTCGAGCTTGCCGTCGACCAATTCAGTCCACCTCAACCACCCGTGAGTACTCCATCATGTTCGCAATAGCTGTAGCTACACGCCCGTACCAATCATCGCCGGTGGATCGCCGTCGTTCATCGGATCCTTGGTTTCCAAGCACCGTCGCCGCCAATCTGACGTGGCATCCTAGTCAGCTAGCCACCTCAGCCTTTGGTCTTACGTGGCGCACGCGTGTCGGTCCAATCACTGCTGCGTCAGCATCTGCGTGTATGGTCCACCAAACCCAGATCCAATCGGCTCGGTGAACTTGGTTCACCATGAGCCGTGAGACTAACTTGTGGTCCCACATGTTAGATTTTCTTTTATTTGTTTTAATCCCTTAAATCCTTTGTTGATATCAGCTTGCGCAATAATCTGATTTTTTCCTTTGGAAAATAATTCAGAAATTTCAATAATTGAGTTTTTGGGTATTTTCTTTAGATTTAAACTTCCAAAGCCCATATCTTCGTCATCCGAACTCCGATTGAGCCCATTCAAATTTCTAAATTTATCTAAATTTGAAATCAATTTATCTGAGATTTTTATTAAATATTTGGAGTTTGTTTGTTCTCTGTTATTTATTTGTTTTTGTTTATTTGCTTCGTTTGCGAGTAGACGTGGTTACTTTAGGGAACTTTGAAGGAGAAGGAGTGCCTCAAGATCAAGACTAGTACCTAGATCTATTCCAAGGCAAGTTATACTTTTGATCATGATGAATCCTAGTTTTCAAAACTTCTTTAATTCAAAGTATTGCATTTACTTTAATTATTTATTTAAATACTTTTGGGATTAGTTATTATTCCAATTTGTTATATATCCACATTGTCTATTGTATGTTAAAAATCTTTTGTCACCCTAGAATGGTTTACTATTTAGTTGGTATTATCGTAGTACCAATGTGGGTTGGTTAGTACGATTAGTTTGCTTAGCCATGCCACGAGTCATCATTTCATGTGAGTTGCAATTATAAACCTGACTAAGTGATTATGGAATTATGTGATAAAATTGTGTGTACTATGTGCTATTACTCGTGAATGGCATATGTGTGGGTAAAGTGTACAACATCTGTAGAGTGTTAATTAATCTATTCGAATAGCCGTGTCCGCGGTCATGAACATGCTCGGGGATTTCACACAAAGGGTGGTGTTCATAAAACTTTGGGATGGGGGCTGTGTGACCTAAGTTATATGGCTGTGTGAATTAAATTGTTTAGGCTTTGTGTCTTTGTGAAAACAACTGTTAAACCATTATTTTTTATTTGTTTTGAACTGCATTTCAATCTATTATTTGTATTCAATTGCAAATGTTGCTTTTATGCAAAAGAACCATAGAAGCCATTTCCTTTGGAATAAGCCTGTATATATACATTACATTCTATGGTATGACTTGCGAGTACGGTTGTGTGAGAGCACCCAGGGTATTTGGCTCGTAATACTTAACCATCCATTGGTTCTAGCATTACAAATCAAATAACTCGACCCTCGGGATATTATGTACCTCCCAGAACAGCGGTACACATACCCCTTCACAAAACATAGCATCCATTCCATACACAAGTCATTACATTACCGAATACGACTTGGTACAAGAACCAAAAGACATACACATAATAGAGATATTACAAAAGGGGCCGACCGGCCAAATGACAAAGTAAACAACTAAAGTAGCAGCGGAAACACAAGCCATAAGATGGCGATAAATAAAAGCCAACCGGTTTGCCCTTAACCACAAGGCAACTCACCGGGCCACCAAGCTAGTCATCCTGCACAAAGTCGGTCTCACAATAGTCAATCCCTTGGGGATCAACCTCCTCTGCAACAATTAAGCAATGCAATTGAGTACAAAAACGTACTCGCAAGACTTACGAATAACAAACCTATACATAGCTACATGCAAGTTGAATCAAAGGAGTGAGCTATAGGGTTCATTTGATGCACAAATCAACTTTTCATTTGCAATAATGTATTAGATTGAAGGCAATTTAACAAATCTATTTTTATTTGTTTAAATAATAGCGAGACAACAATTATGAGTGTAATTAACATCCTAGAGGTGACTTCCCAACATCCACCATAGCATAGCACAAATTACCATTCGTACCACCCGATTTCAAATTTTAATAAAAAAGTTATAGTATAATTCTTGCGGGAAATAACCAAGCTTGTCCATAACTTAGGACGAGGCTATTTGAATAGTTTATACCCTGCAGGGATGTACAACTTTACCCACATGTTAGACCGCCTTTTTGCCAAGCTATGAAGCACACTTCCTTAGGTATGCTAGCATGGTTAAGTTCTACGAGACGCTTTCCAATGAAATGAATTAATTAAGAGTCGCACGTATGGGGGTTAACCCTTAGTGAACCCATCACGGACCCATATGTTGTGTCGGACTCATCGGCCCAGCTATAGAAATTGCCGATGCTCTTGGGTGTGGAGAACCTGGAAAGGAATCCACCCCTCACAAGCCCAACAACAAACATAGAACATTTTTCTCCTACAACTACCACCGGTGACTCATCAATTAACACACCCTAAAGTACTGAGTCAAGAGGGTTCCCATATGCCCTCATGTGGTTGCACACGAAGGTGCTTGGATCAATGGCGCAAGTAATTCGATCCTTGTTGACTCGAGCACCAAGCACACACCCCACAATCACACCATCTTACAAATGTACCCACGTCTAAAATATTTTATTTTTAGTTTTAGTTTCTCAAATACAATACATACATGAGTACCCTGACTCAAATATTTAGAGTGATGATATACTGACCATCGCCGAGGCGATGATCCCCATTCTACCGTTCTAAGCATTGCTAAGCGACATCAACTCGTAAACTACAAGTAAAGTGACTAGAGCCCATCCATCAAGCTTTGCATCACAGCGGATAAAAACCTAGTCTCAGTGGTAAAGGATGAATATTTACCTACATTTTATGCATCTATTTAGGATCAACTACTCGAACGATAATTTAAACATCAAAATAGAGCATACATACATACGCTTTGCAAATAAGACAATAGAATTTGAAAGTAATGGGATCAATATGATCAAAGGAAAACTGATTTCCTTACTGGAGATAACTCTCTTGCTGCAGAGGATCACTCTTGAACTCGTTTGGATCTTCGCAATCTAACGAACGAATACGAAAAGCGAATAAGAAACATAACACCAAAAATATCCAAAAATTCAAAGTCCTCTAAATGGCATGAAAATTTCACAGTAGGTAGATCATGAATTTATATGAAAGAATTATTCCATTTGGATTTAGTATGTGAAAGTTATGGTGGTTTGAAAATCAGTTTTCTGGAAAATCCAGAAAAATTCCATTCGGTTACCAATCATCCTAATTTAATTATTTGGTGAAAATTTGTAGAGTAGTGATGGGAAAAGTGATTACATAGGTAAATAGGTAATAATATTATAAGGCCAAAATAGTTGAGTTTATCTCATTTGGAGTTTTCATGATTTACTTATGAATTTCGAAAGTTATCAGCACTTTATAGTGTAAAAATAATTCCTTTTGGGATCACTTTCCTCAAAATATATCTTCTGTGACAGAGGTAAGATTTAAACCTATTTTAGAAATAAGTTCATTAAAAATTTAAATTAACAAAATTAGTTTCACTGTGTTTGAAGTTAAAATGAATTAGTTATGTATTTTTGATGTTAATACAAATTTTCAGGGTATAAATAAATGGATTTCGAATTTTATAAAGCATTTAAACCTTTTATTACCAACGCTATGCTAGCCCCAAGTCACTGACTCGTGGGACCGAATGAATAGCGTGGTTTTCATTTAAACTTTGATTTATAACCGGACTGACAAATGGGGCCCGCATGTCAGTGACTTGGTCTCATGAACCAAGTTCACGGGTGCATGTGCACAGCGCTCAGCACTTAAGTGCCTAGGCCCACTCGTCAGTCTCTGCGGTGTTTTATTTAATGCTCCTGTTTTCTATGCGTGGGACCTACGTGTAAGTGTCTCATTAATTCCTTAAGATAGTAGTTAAACTTCTAAGCAATCATTAACTATTTAGAACACTGGATTAGCCTTAACCGTGTCGCTACAGTGCGTTGCCAGACATGCCCGACAATAGAGGCATTCCCAGTCGCTTGCTCGGTGGCTCACCGACACCGACCAAGGGCACATACGGGTCCATAATAGCAACGCTCATCTAATGCAAGTAGTCACGGCGGCTGAGCCTGCCCAGAACGGTGGCGAGCTGGAGTTGAGCGGTGCTAGGTTTCGACTAAAAATGCAATGCAGCAAAAGAGCTCCGCAACGTCCAAGAAAGCGGGTGCCTGAGCTTCTAGGGGCTACTAGGGAGCTACCTGAGCGACGGAGGTGAGTAGGGATGGTCGGAGTTGGGCCGACGTTGAAGAAGGTGACGGTGGTGGTGAGCTTCAACGTGGAGGAGTTGATCTAAGCAACAAGAAGATGAATGAAGCTTCGGAATAGCTTAAGACGGTGGTGGTGAGATTCAACGTGGAGGAGTTGATGTAAGCAACAAGAAGATGAATGAAGCTTCGGAATAGCTTAAGGATGCTATATGTAAGGTATAGACAGAAAGGATTTGACAATGCCATACCAAAACGGAGTTGGAGACAAAAAGGGCTGTTCTTCGGCCGAAATGGTTCAATCTTCAATTCACTGAAACTCTGTCGTGTATTCAAGCAATTGATTGAGGGGTTTTGAATCTTCAACCTAGGGACATGATATGGCATGCTAGGTTTAGGATAATCCCTCCCGGGGATGGAGAAGACACGGTGGTGTCCTTCGGAGCACGCTTTGGACTTCCAAGAGCGCGAAGTTGAACTGAGAGCTACAAGGTAAGGTAGGAGCTCGCATTAGGCAAAATGGAAATGGCGTCGAAGGAGAACGAGATAAGACACAAAGGTTCGAAGCTTACCTGAGAGAGGAGCTAGAACCAGCGTCCTCTTCCTTGGCTGAAATGAGGAAAAGTGAGGAAGAACAAAGACAGGAGGGGGTATTATGCTCGTGGTTTGACGGCATTGGAGGCGGCGTCAAGTGGAGATGAGCTAGGAATGGTTGCATGGGGTGGCAGCTCACGGAGCACCAACGGGCCAGAGCAGAGTGACACGGCCGCGTGGCGGGGAGCTCCCGCGCGAGGTCAGAGACGAAGCTGACATGCGGGCCCGCCTTGGCAGTCGCACACATGCGCGCGCCCCCACGTTTGGGTCGGAGTCGTTTGGGCACACGATTGCAATCGGATGGCCTGCTCGCATGAGGCTGGATGTTTGGGAGGTCCGTTCGGACTGCCTGTGTGGACCGTTCGATTAAGATCTAACGACCCATAAACGTTGCGCGTTTGGATGGTATGAACGTTCCGCTTGATCTCGATGGTTGATTTAAAATCGGACGGCTACGCGTGTTGGGTTCATTAGGTGCAGCTAGGTGACTCAGCCGAGTCAAGGGTGTGGGTCGGACTCGAATCCAAGGAACAGTGCTAAGGTTTTGACTGAGATTTAAATCATCTTCGCCACTTTGACTAGGGTCTTAAATATAGAAATAAATTTCCTAAAATCCTAAAATAAATCAAGGGGGTTCCTGGGATGGTCTAGTGTCCATAAAAATTATTAAACCCTACTGTTCATGATATATTTTGTATAATTCAAATTCAAACTTAGTTTAGGTCATTGAATTGTGTTTGATTTTTTTGAGGGTTGAATCTACTCCCATAAATTTGGGAAAATTTATATTAATTCCTGATAATTATTATAATATTTGAATAAATTATTTCCAGATGATGATCTCAAGTTTTTGTTTCTGTTTTCTTTTGGAGTTTTATTTTGAGTTGTGTGTTTTCTTTGATTTCAAAAAAATTTCAAAGGCAACAAATTATGCAAATGCTCTAGAAAATCAAAGCATGTTCAAAAGTTTTAAAAATTTCACCTTTTTAGACATTTGAAATACAAACCCATGATTTGGGATGTTGCAGGTTGTGTACTCATGCTTGCTGCAAACAAATCTACAGAAGAGGAGTCATTGCCTGCCTTTGAGGAGTTCGTTCAAGGTGCTGATCATTATGTCCTTGATCTTAGTCAGTTACCTGTGGAAAATTGATGGGATTCTGATGGAGTTTATTTTGTCCTGCTTATTCTTTATTGCTAGCCCTGTGTGGCTTAATAAGTGTAAACTCGACCATAAGGTCAAAACTAATATTTGTTATTCAAATTAATCGTTTATTCTATTGATCGCTTGTGTGGATTGACATTCATCTATCTTGACACTGTGTGTACTAGCGTGATCCTGGACTAGTGCAGTATACACAGAGGGTCCAAAATTGTATTTTTGGGTCCCGACAGAGGTGGTATCAGAGCCATACTGACTGTAGGTCTTGACCTTAGTTAGATGAGCCATCTTAGATTATCCAAATTATTTTCTAAAGCAAAATAAACTTGTAAGATCAATCAATTACTTAACTCCTCTCATATCTCTCTTGACTCAACTATTGCTAGAATTTTTCCTCTCCCCGCTGTTTTCAAGCTGTTCTTACCCTTCGTCTGTCTTGTCAGATGCCTCTTCTCCAGAACTATGGTGAGCGTAAGGGAGGACTTGCTGCTGAACTCTGAAAGCTGCTGCAAGTACTTAGAGGCATCGATCGCCCGATGTACCATGGAAGCAACTGGGTCATGAATGGCCGAGATCGTGGAGTACTTTGCCATTTGACGATCTAGCCAGGAGGGACACCAAGGCAAGCCAGCCTTTGAACATCTCTGTTCGAAGGATCAACATCAGAGAGGGAGTCCAGGAGTCATCACGCCTTGCCATCCTCTGGATATGCAACATCTACGCATGTGAGCTAAAGGACACCGTCTTCCGCTACCATCCCTATGCCTCCGTAGTGGATCTTCCAGCCCGCTATCCATCCACGGAGGGAGAAGGCAACACCACAGTGGTGCATCTCGCTTAGTTCACCGCTGCTTATTTCTTTATTGCTAGCCCTACGTGGCTTAATAAGTGTAAACTCGATCATAAGGTCAAAACTAATATTTGTTATTCAAATTAATCGTTTATTCTATTGATCGCTTGTGTGGATCGATATTCATCTATGTTGACACTGCACTAGCGTGATCCTGGACTAGTGCAGTATGCACAGAGGGTTAAGAATTGCATTATCTCTTAAACGGTTAAGTCTAAATCAATGAGAGACCAAGCTCTGATACCACTTGTAGGATCAAGGATAACCGACTAGAGAGGGGTGAATAAGAGGTTTTTAAAACTTTTCAACTAATTAACAATTCTACACAAGTCTTTAACAAAGCTACCTAGCACAAATATGATGATTGAACTGCTATGCTATAAAATACAAAGATGAGCTAAAGACAATACTAGATATAATTCTAGCTAAGCAAAACTTACACAAGTAAATTGCTATAATCAGAATGCGAATAGTAAAGACAAGAGAAAATCACAATGGAGACAATGATGTTTTTCCGTGGTATCGAAGACTTGTCACTTTCACTAATCCACGTTAAGAAAGCTTGAATTAATCAAGACGGCTCCACGAATTAAGCCTCAACCCTCTATCACCATCATTGCTCTTCCTCCTCTCCGGAGATGGTGAGCACGCAACCACTTCACAATCCGTTGGTGGGACTCTTCACAATCTTCTTTGAAGAGCTCACCTTGCAAAAATTCCTTTGAAGCCGTCTAGGTGCCGGCAAGCACCAAGAGTAATAAACCAAGTGTTCGCTTGAGGAAGAATCAAGTGCCAACAAGATCAACTAATGATGCAATGCACTTGAATGCTCTCTAATGCGACTGTTGTCCTCATCTTTCGATGAGGATGATATAACTTGATTGGTGGAAGCTAACTCTCATGATCCAGGTTACAACCGTGCAATGACCGTTACACCCGCAATTGCTGAACCAACTTCACGTTTGTTATCGACCTTGCCGACGGCGAGATCGACCTGACCACAAAGGTCTTTTTCTGCATGCAATCAAGAATCAAGTAAGAAAAATAGATGAAGCAATGAACTTGCTGAATAGGAATTGAGGAACAAAGAAGGTTGTATTCAATAAGTTGGGGTTCCAAATACAATGTCTAGTTGCACTAGCCGTACAAGCAAACGATGGTGTTTCTAGCCTAAGCCGAAAATAATCTAACAAAACCTGAGTTCTACTAAAGGGCGGTGGCTCCTATATGAGGAGTACTGCCAAGAGGTGGAAACCCTAGGGTGGGGTACTGTTCATGCAATGGAGTTACTGTTCACATGAATAGTACAGGCCCCCTGGGCTGGCCGACCAGTATATGGGCCAAGTCTCGGATACAAGCCTTTTAGGCTAAAGAAAAGGTGGTGCAACACTAAGTACAAGGTGACCGAAACTCTTTTGAGTTGGAGGCCACAAATTCTTCATCTCCTTTAGGGTGGTTTTAAAGTCCTGAAGGTCTCGCCAGAATTGTGGCCATTGTTATTTGTAACATCCCAATTTTCAGAAGTTTTTGAAAGTTTTCAAAAATAAAAGTAACCATTTGGTTTTGTTGAATTGCTAAAGCTTAACTTGGAGATTTTGAGAATTAAGAGCGATTTAATGTGAGTTAATCCAACATCAACTAATTCGAATTTGCTTTATTTTGAGTTGTTGGAGTTCTCTATGATTTAGAATTCCTTTTCTCTGTTTGTTCTGATTTTTCCGTCGGCCTGTTCCTCCCCTCTCGCCGCTGGCCGCTCCACCCTCTCTGTTTCCCTTTGGTTTCGATCAACCCGCCTTTGGTTTCGACCAGTCAGCCTTCGGTCACGACCAGCCTTCGGTCACGACCACCCTCTCGGTCACGACCAGCCTCTCGGTCATGACCAGCTACTCGGTTTAGCCTCAGCCATGTGTGCATTAAATGCTGTTGTCTTCGGTCCGCCGTGTTTTTTCTCCCCTTTTCACACCGCCCACCGCATTTTTTCCTCCCCTTTTCACACCGCTCTATCTTGTTGCCCGGTTCTCGTTCCTTCCTCTATAAATAGAGCACCAGGAAGCCTTTGCCCTCTTGTTTTTTCCCTATGCTTTCCAACTCTTCCTCTTTCTATCGTCCCGTTTCGCCGTACTTCGAGTTTTAAGCCCTGCATCAATTCTTGTCTCGGAGCTCCTTGAAGCAATCTTCTCTCTCTATTTTAGATTTGTTTCATAGGAGTCGCCGCTTTCCCTTCCTCCTCCCGTCCCGGCTGACCCATTCACCGCCGGTCTCCTTCGCCCACGGCTGCGAGCTTCCTCACCACCGTTTCACCGTCCGCTGACCTCTTTCGACCCCTCTCTCTAGGTCCTGGTGAGTTTCTCGTGCCCTGCTTTCTCTTATTCTTTTGGTCAACTTCCCGTGCCCTGTTCTCCTTCTTTCTTCTTCCGGCCGTGTTGAGCAGTCGTATCCCTTATGTCCTCTTACGACCATGTTGAGTAGTCGTATTCCCTCCTACGACCATGTTGAGTAGTTGTATTCCTCTTATGACCACTTTGAGTAGTCATATCCCTCTTCCGACCTGGTAGTTAAAGCCTTCATTCGACCACCTTCCGACCAGTCAAAACTTCCTTTTGACCAGGTAGTCCAAGCCTTCCGATCAGTTGGTTGAGCCTCCCTCCGACCAGCTGAATCTCCTTCCGCCTTGTGATTTTCAAAACTCCCGAGAGCTCGCTCTCTTTCATTCGGGCTTCAATCAGAGTGATTCAAATTTCTATCTTCTTCTAAATCCAGTACCTTTCTTTTGGTTCTAGTTTGGTTCCTTTGGATTTTATTTGGATTTGCTGTATTTATTTGGCTCTTTTCACACGTGTAGATTCCAGCGATTTCGAAAGAGTTCTTGGACCCGACGACCACGACCGAAGCCTCTCACCTCTTCAACGAAGGCAAGTCGTAGACCTTTGATCATGTTGTACCCAGTTTATAAAATTATATTGTTTTATATCAACATGCATGGCTAGTTGTATAAAAATGGTTATGAGAGTAGTTAAATACCTATTTGGTAGTATGACTCCTTGAATAATTGTAAACGACATGTTGACATGTACTCTTGGACACCATAGGTTGGGTAATCCTAGTTGGACATTATTGTGATACCAACATGGGTGCGTATTATGCTTAGTCCTGCCTTAGTTATACGATATCTCTCGATCACAAGATTCAATAATGAAAAATTTGACTAAGTGAATATGGAATTGTGGCATGTGTTGCCAATAATATTAAAATTTGTTGTACCATGGCAAGGGTTGCCATTTGGTCGGATTGAACCAAAAATAATTTCATACTCAGGCGAATGATCGTGCAGTAAAGGGGGTGCAAGAAGCACATTAGGATGAGGATGTTTCGCCTGAGTAGTCACTAAGGACTTAACTTTGTGCGTCATTGATCTGGGCCTTACTGTGCAACAACAAGTCCATTTATGGGGTGGACCTGACTGAAAAATAGCAATGTTTTGAGTCGGTTCTGTTTGGGTTGATTAATGGTGCAAGAGGGGGCCTAGGAAGGCGAAACCTTAGCGAGCAGAACCGAGTCAAAACGAAACTTTGTAAAGGCCTTGTGATAATCTCTTAGTCGCACACCTCGAAAGTGTGTGGGTAGACAGTATAAGATGATTATCTCTTGTGGGTCAAGCTGTACAACCTCTGCAGAGTGTAAAACTATACGAATAGTCGTGTCCCCGGTCATGGACAATGTCTAGTGATTTCACACGAGGGGTAGATTTTTCTCAAAAGTGTTGTCAGGGTGTTCACGAGTTGGTTGGGAAGTAAACAGGGCGTTCACGAGTTGTTTCAAAGAAACTTGATCACTTATGTATTAATCTTTCAAATTATACTCTCAATCTACTTACCGTAATTATTGTTAATACTGCTTTTTGCAAATTAAACATAAAGCTATCCTTGTCAAGCCTTGTATGAATACTATTTATATACATTTCCCTACGACTTCATCGAGTACATTCAAAGTACTCACGCTTTATGCCCTCTCGGTTGATCGATCGTCAAGAAGACCCGTGGAGCACCGAAGTTCTGCGAGGATGACTACATCGAGGACCTTGCGAGCTAGGCCGCATCCTCCACTCGATTGCCTGTGGGCACGTCGCGTGGCCTCCATGAGTTGTTTTGGTTTCTGCTGCAAGTTGTATGTTGTCGAGAGCTCTGCGAGGCAAACCCTATAAAATCTCGACGATAAAATCCTTTTGCTATTGTGTAATATTAATTTGTTTACTTCATTAGCCGTTCTGTTGTATGGATATGATTTTATCTATGTTGAAACTGTGTGAGCTAGCTGCTGATCTGGGACTAGTTCAGAATGCACGGAGGGTCTCGAGGTTGCTACTTAGGGTCCCGACAAAGGTGGTATCAGAGCCATATCGACTGTAGGACGTAACCTTAGTTAGCATGGTCGTTTTAGTCAAGAGTTTCAAAATTTATTTTCTAAATCAAACTAAGTCAATCGATGAGTAGTTATTCTTCTCTCATCTTATCCTAATCTTTCCCCATATCATTCATAAGTTCTTGTATCGTATCCCTTCTGAAACTTTATTTTCGAATTCAAATTGATCCTTCTCACCTCAGTGATCCCTATAGGATCGAGCCTTGCTTCAAGTCAACCATCCCTATAAGTTAGATTAGAAGTGTTTTAGCAGGGAAGCCTTTCTTAGCTTTAGTATTGTTAGTCCGTATAACAGGACCTCTGGCTTGAGTTTTGTCGCTTCTTAATAGCTTTCTGGCTATTGTTCCTTGGGTTTAACCGATTTCCCCAATTAGGTTGTTCTATCTTTCTCCCTTGTTTTCTCTCACCTTTGGTGCTTTTCCCTCCCCTATTGTGCTTTCTTCTTCTCGTCTATTAAACCTGGGAAGTTTGGTGCAGATGGTTCAGACTCGCACCTCGGCAAGCCAAGATGAACCAGTAGATCCCTTTATGCCACCACCACCACCTTTGGCAGCCACCGCAGATCAGGGTTTGGGTCAGTTCATGGCAGCCCAGACGCAGCTAATGAATGTGATGATGCAAAACATGAACCAGATGATGACTCAGCAGAACCAGACGATTGCTGCTCTAGTCCCGATGCTGAAGCAGAATAATCAAGCAGCTGCTATGCCACCACCACCAGCTTTTCCTCAATCAAAGTTGGCAGAGTTCATGAGAACCCATCCATCTACGTTCTCCAGCTCCTCCGAGCCTTTGGATGCGGACGACTGGCTACGCTCGATCGAGAAGAAGCTTGCCATCATCTAGTGCGATGACCGGGAGAAGGTCCTGTATGCCGCGCACCAGCTCGAAGGCACTGCTGCGAAATGGTGGGAAAATTACTGCGCCACCCATGCAGACCACCAGAACATCTCTTGGGCTAAATTTTCAGAAGCTTTCCGCCACTCTCATATTCCTGATGGGAAGGTGAAAATAAAGAAGAACGAGTTTCGAGAGCTGCGACAAGGGAACATGTCGTTGAGTGAATACCTCAACAAGTTCACTCAACTCTCTTGCTATGCTCTAGAGGACATTGCCACAGATGATGCACGTCAGAAGCGTTTCAAGCGGGGACTCAACCCTAGCTTGAAGATCCAAGTCGTTGGTAACGACTGCGGAGATTTCCAATATCTGGTAAACAAGACTATGCTCATAGAAGATTCCCGTCGTGAGCTTGAAGAATCCCGTAAGAGGAAGATGATGCAGCATGGTGCCCATCAAGATCATCTGCAGAGAGCCAGAATGAATGTACAACACCCTGACCGTTCTGCTCCTCCTGTTGCCTTTAGGACCCCTATTGCAACACCTCGCCCAACTGCTCCAGCACCTCATAGCTTCAACAACACCAACAACCAGCAGCCTCGAAGCAACAATCCTGCCGCGGGAATTACCTGTTTCAACTATCAGTAGTTGGGACACTATGCCAGCAACTGACCGCAAAAGCAAGGTCCAACACTGGTCAGATTCAATTTGGGAGCTACACCGACCAGGACCCCCATGCTAGGAGCAGGTCGTGGAGCCTCTCAGACTCCAGTTGCACCAGCCAAGACTCGTCAACCTTTTGGGAGAGGCCAGTGAACTCACACGATGAAGGAAGCCTAGACAACCCCGGACGTCGTGCTGTATAAGTTCCTAGTAAATTCAGTACTTGCTACTGTTTTGTTCGATTATGGAGCTTCGCATTCATTTGTTTCTCGGAGTTTCCTGCAAAACATTAGTTTGAGGTTTTGGCTCTTAAAAGTACTTTGTTGGTTCAATCCCCCGGTTCGCAGTTGAGTACGATCCAGGGGTGCCCAAAAGTTAGGGTGACCATAGAAGGGGTAGAATTCCTAGCCAACCTCATCATCATCGACACCAAGTCCTTAGATGTGATTTTGGATATGGACTGGCTCACTAATCACCATGCCATTTTGGATTGTGGTGGTCGTAGCATTACTTTGGTCAGTCCAGTTGGAACCAAAGTAAAGTTTGAAGCCTCCACAGAGAAGCATGATGGATCTCTAGTCTGCAGTGTCAAGGCTGTATCTTTGGAGGATGTGCCAGTGGTTAGAGATTTTCCAAACGTTTTTTTGGATGAGTTACCTGGAATGCCACCAGACTAGGACCTAGAGTTTGTCGTTAACCTAGTTCCAGGAACCGCACCCATTTCCAAGAGACCTTACCGCTTGCCGGTTGACGACTTAGTCGAGCTGAAGAAGCAAATTGAGAAGATGCAAGATAAAGGTTTTGTCCGACCAAATTCTTCGCCATGGGGAGCCCCCGTGATCTTTGTTGCAAAGAAGGATAGTACCCAGCGGATGTGTGTGGATTACCCCTCACTCAATGAAGTCACCATCAAGAACAAGTACCTCTACCTGAGGATTGATGATCTGTTCGATCAGTTGAAGGGAGCCGGGGTGTTCTCGAAGATAGATCTGAGGTCGGGTTACCATCAGCTGAAGATTCGTCCGGATGATATCCTCAAGATAGCTTTCTCAACCCGTTTTGGGCTGTACAAGTTCATAGTCATGTCTTTTGGATTGACCAATGCCCCTGCTTACTTTATGAACTTGATGAATAAAGTATTCATGGAGTATCTAGATAAGTCCGTCATTGTCTTTATTGATGATATTCTACTATACTCCAAAAGTGAAGAAGAGCATGAAGAGCACCTCTGCTTGGTCTTGAATAAGCTTAGAGATCATCAACTCTATGCTAAATTCGGCAAGTGTGAGTTTTGGACAAAAGAAGTTACATTCCTGGGGCATGTCATGTCTGTAGAAGGAGTTGCCGTCAACCCTAGTAAGGTCAAGGATGTGCTCGACTAGGAGTCACCCAAATCAGTATTGTAGATCAGAAGTTTCCTTGGTATGGCAGGATGCTACCACCGGTTTATAGAAGGATTTTTCAGAATAGCAAGATCTCTCACCCGATTCTTGAAAAGGAGAAGAGATTTGCTTGGACACCGGAATGTGAGCAGAGCTTCCAAGAATTGAAGAAGCATTTGACCACCGCACTAGTGTTAACCTTACCTAATGTTCAAAAGGACTTTGAGGTTTTCTGTGATGCCTCACGACTAGGTCTCGGTAGGATGCAAGAAAGGAAGGTAGTAGATTATGCTTCCCGTCAGTTGAGGCCTCATGAAGCAAATTACCCCACTCATGACTTAGAGTTGGCCACCATGGTGTATGCTTTGAAGATATGACGTCATTACCTTATTGGTAATCGCTGTGAAGTTTACACTGACTATAAGAGCTTGAAGTACATCTTCACTCAAGCTAATCTCAATATGAGGCAAAGAAGATGGTTGGAGTTGATCAAGGATTACAATGTGGGAATCCATTATCATCCAAGCAAAGCTAATGTCATAGCAGATGCCTTAAGTAGAAAGGTCTACTGCAATACTTTGATGATCAAGGAAAGTCAGCTAGCACTGCACGAAGAATTTCAGAAGCTCAAGCTAGAATTGGTTGAAGAAGGTTATTTAGCTGCTCTGGAAGTGCAACCCACTCTACGAGATCAAATCAGGGAAGCACAGACTGAAGATGCAGATATCAAAGAAATAAAGAGCAACATAAAGAAGGGTAAATCCCTAAGATTTTCAGAAGACGAGCAAGGGACCATTTGGTTTGATAAGCATATTTGTGTGCCAGACCAGAAGGAGCTTAAGCAGTTGATACTCAAGGAAGCCCATGAAACCTTGTATTCCATTCACCCCGGAAGCGTGAAGATGTATCAAGATCTCAAGGAGTTTTATTGGTGGCCGAGTATGAAACATGAGATTACTGAATACATTGCTCAGTGTGATGTTTGCCAGCGAGTTAAAGCCGAGTATCAGAGACCTACTGGACTTTTGCAACCTTTGGACGTACCTAAATGGAAATGAGAAGAAATTAGCATGGACACCGGTCTGCCGAGAACCAGAGCTGGCTATGATTCTATCTGGGTAATCGTGGATCGCCTAACAAAAGTTGCTCACTTCATTCCAGTCAAGACCACCTACTCAGGAGATAGACTTGCAGAATTGTACATGGCAAAGATAGTATATCAGCATGGTGTGCCGAAGAAGATCGTGTCCAATCGAGGATCCCAATTCACCTTAAGATTCTGGCAGAAGCTACATAGCATTTTGGGTACAGACCTAAATTTTAGTACAGCTTATCATCCACAGAAAGATGGCCAAACGGAAAGAGTAAATCAAATCCTTGAAGATACGTTGAGAGCCTGTGCTCTAGCAAATTAGACCAGTGGGATCAAAGTTTTCCTATGCGAGTTTTCGACAACAACAATTATTAGTCAAGCCTCAGATATCCCCGTTTGAAGCTCTTTATGGAAGAAAGTGCAGAACACCCCTGTATTGGACTGAAACGAGCGAAGGACAAGTACTCTAACTAGACATCTTGAAGGAAGCCGAAGATCAAGTTCGGTCCATTAGAGAAAAGCTAAGGGCCGCTCAGACCAGGCAGGAGTGTTTTGCTGATAACCATCGTTGAGACTTAGCTTTTGCACCTGGAGATCACGTATACCTGAAGGTTTCCCCTCTTAAAGGAATTTGACGATTCAGAGTAAGCGGGAAACTTGCACCAAGATACAATGGACCTTTTCCAATTCTAGCCAGAAGAGGAGAAGTTGCTTACCAATTGGAGCTCCCGCCTCAGCTGTCAGATGTGCATGACGTCTTTCATGTATCTCAATTGAAGAAGTGTCTATGTGTGCCAGAAGAGTAGTTACCATTGGAAACAATTGATCTGCAAGAAGATGTCACCTTCAAGGAGTAGCCCGTCAAGGTTTTGGAAGTGGCAGAGCGAGTGACAAGAAAAAAGATCGTCCGTTTCTGCAAAGTTCAGTGGAGCAATCACACTGAACAGGAGGCCAGCTGGGAGCGTGAAGAGGACCTGAAGGCCAAGTTTCCAAACCTAATCCTTAGTCAGCCCGAATCTCAGGGTCGAGATTCCCTTTAAGTGGGGTAGGTTTGTAACATCCCAATTTTCAGGAGTTTTTGAAAGTTTTCAAAAATAAAAATAACCATTTGATTTTGTTGAATTACTAAAGCTTAACCTCGAGATTTTGGGAATTAAGAGCGATTTAATGTGAGTTAATCCAACTTCAACTAATTCGAATTTGCTTTATTTTGAGTTGTTGGAGTTCTCTATGATTTAGAATTCCTTTTCTCTGTTTGTTCCAATTTTTCCGTTGGCCCATTCCTCCCCCTCTCGCCACCGGCCGCTCCACCCTCTCTGTTTCCCTTTGGTTTCGACCAACCAGCCTTCGGTTTTGACCAGCCTTTGGTCACGACCAGCCCTCGGTCACGACTAGCCTCTCGGTCATGACCATCCTCTCGGTCACGACTAGCCACTCGGTTCGACCAGCCTCGTCGGTCAGCCCCCTGCTCACCTTCTTGTTCCTTCCTCTTTTTCCTCAGCGACGTGGGCATTAAATGTCGTTGTCTCCACTGCCACGTGCGCGTTAAGTGTTATCACCTCTGGTGCATTTATCCTCCCGCTTTTTCCTCAGCCACGTGTGCATTAAATGCTGTTGTCTCTGGCCCACCGCATTTTTCCTCCCCTTTTTGAATAGCCGCGTCCTCGGTCATGGACAATGCCTGGTGATTTCACATAAGGGGTAGATTTTTCTCAAAAGTGTTGTCAGGGTGTTCACGAGTTGGTTGGGAAGTGAACTGAGTGTTCACGAGTTGGTTGGGAAGTGAACAGGGTGTTCATGAGTTGTTTCAAAGAAACTTAATCACTTGTGTATTAATCTTTCAAATTATGCTCTCAATCTACTTACCGTAATTACCGTCAATACTGCTTTCTGCAAATTAAACATAAAACTATCCTTGTCAAGCCTTGCATTGAATACTATTTGCATACATTTCCCTACGACTTGCTAAGTACATTCAAAGTACTCACGGCTTTATGCCCTCTGGTTGATCAGTCGTCGAAGATGACCTTGGGAGCACTGAGTTCTACGGGGACGACTACATCGAGGGCCTTGCGAGCTAGGCCGTGTCCTCCACTCAATTGCCTGTGGGCACGTCGCGTGGCCTCCACGAGTTGTTTTGGTTTTCGCTGCAAATTGTATGTTGTTGAGAGCCCTGCGAGGCAAACCCTGTAAATCCTTGACCATAAGGTCCTTTTGCTGTTATGTAATATTAATTTGTCTGCTTCACTAGCCGTTCTGTTGTATGGATACGATTTTATCTATGTTGCAACTGTGTGAGCTAGCTACTGATCTGGGACTAGTTCAGAATGCACAAAGGGACTCGAGGTTGCTACTCGGGGTCCCGACATTATTGCTGTTTCCTTCCTTGATGCTCATCAACTCCTTACTGTCCATTCCTAGATTCCTAAGCTCAAGCAAACCATCTCCATCAGACAACATCATAGAGTCCTTAAATAATACACTTAGCCCTAGAAACGAATTTACTTGATAATTTGGTTGATGAGCATGTGCTCGAGTAATTGGACCTTGCACATCATTCATGGCAGCAACAAGAGGAGTGTTCATATCAGTAGAAGTGATGTCCTCATGATCCTCCCCTTCTTGAATTGGAGTCGTCCTCGACTCAAGCTCATCCTCCACCCCCAAGAATGGTCGCAGATCCGCAATGTTAAAGGTGGGGCTAACCCCGAAATCTGCAAGTAAGTCTTAACTTATATGCATTATCATTAATACGTTCAAGCACTTTAAAAGGACTATCTGCATGCGGCATGAGTTTAGACTTTCTCAATTTAATTAATTGTTCTTTACGCAAGTGTAACCAAACAAGATCACCATATTCAAAAATAACATGCTTGTGTCCATGACTACCGGCAACTTTATATTTAGCATTCATAAGCTCAATGTTCTCTTTAGTTGTCTCATGCATCTTAAGTATCAAATCAACACGTTGCTGAGCATCAAAATTTACCTTCTTCGAAGCTGGAAGAGGCAACAAGTCAATAGGTGCACGAGGTATGAAACCATAAACAATCTCAAAAGGGTACTTCTTTGTGGTAGAATGCTGCGAGCGATTATAAGAAAATTCCACATGAGAAAAACATTCCTCTCACATTTTTAAGTTCTTTTTAATCACAACCCTAAACATAGTAGACAATGTTCTATTGACTACCTCAGTTTGTCCATCAGTTTGGGGATGACAAGTAGTAGAAAATAATAGCTTAGTCCCCAACTTAGCCCACAAAGTTCTCTAAAAATGACTTTAGAAATTTAGCATCACGATCTGAAACTATCATATTCGGAATACCATGCTAACGAACAATTTTCTTAAAGAACAAATCAGCAACATTCGTAGTATTATCACTTTTATGACATGGTATAAAATGAGCCATCTCCGAGAATCTCTCCATGGCAACAAAAATACTATCCCTCCCATTCTTTGTTTGAGGTAGCCCTAAAACAAAGTCCAGAGAAATATCTTCTCAAGGTGTGCTTGGAACAGGAAGAGGCATGTATAAACCATGAGGATTAAGTCGTGACTTAGCTTTTTGGCACGTGGTGCAGCAAGCAATGAAGCGTTCGACGTCACACCTCATCTTTGGCCAATAAAAGTGGTGGGTCAGAATGTCCTCAGTCTTCTTCACGTTAAAGTGACCCACCAATCGTCCTCCATGTGCCTCCTGTAACAACAAAAGATGAACAAAGCTAGCTGGAATTCATAGCTTGTTAGCACGGTACACGAACCCATTATGCACCACAAATTTATTCCAACCCTTTCCCTCTTGACAATTGAGCAACACATCTTTAAAATCAGTATCATGCACATATTGCTCCTTTATTGTCTCTAATACAAAGATTTTGAAGTTGTGAAAGCATAGTATATCTCCTAGACAATGCATCAACTATTACATTTTCTTTGCCCTTATTATGTTTAATGACATAAGGGAATGACTCAATAAACTCAATCCACTTAGCATGTCTATGGTTCAGATTGGTTTGACTTCGAATATGCTTTAAAGATTCATGATCAGAATGTATTACAAACTCTTTGGGCTATAAATAATGCTGCCATGTTTCCAAAGTTCGAACTAGAGCCTATAATTCTTTATCATAGGTAGAATAGTTCAAACTAGGCCCACTAAATTTTTCACTAAAGTCAGCAACAGGTTTTCCTTCTTGAATTAACACACCACCAAGACCTATGCCACTAGCATCACATTCTAATTCAAAAGTCTTCCTGAAATTAGGAAGTTGAAGCAAAGGGGCGCGTGTCAACTTATCTTTGAGAGCGTTGAAAGCTTGTTGCTGTGTGGGGCCCCAAGTAAAAGGAACACCCTTCTTTGTAAGCTCATTCAACGGTGCAACGATGGTGTTGAAATCCTGAACACAACGCCGATAGAAACCAGTGAGCCCGAGAAAACTCCGCACTTGTGTGACCGTTTTAGGAGGCAGCCAACTCTGGATAGCGACGATCTTGGCTTGATCAACTTCAATGCCCTATGGAGTAACAATATTGTAGCACCCCAGTTCGTCATGAGCCCGGAATGCTACTAAACAAACTCTAAAAACTCTAAAGAAGACAATTCTAATAAATTTAGTGGAACCTCCCTTGTAAAGTTAATTACATGAAGGTTCCAACACACAGAATAATCAAATATTAATTAAACTTCCATTCCAAGTCATCAAAGGATAATCAGAAACATGCTAAGAATCCATCATAACTAGAGAGATATAAAATTCCACTACTCCTCATTATTACATTTAATCCATAGCATAAAACAAATCATAATATTCAAAGATCAATCACTCTCTGCAGATCATTCATCCTTATCTAGTTCATGTGGTATGTGTGTGACTAGCAGTCTACTTTCCCCCATGCATGTCATTCTTGTCTCGGGTACCTAAACAACAATAAAAGCAAGAGTGAGTCCATAGACTCAGCAAATACATTAAGAAACCATGGCAAAAAACACACATATAAAGGAGATTAACTTTAGAACATCTTGAATGCAAATGCAATGCTCAAGGACTTTATCTTTAACTTCCTGTACATTACACATGTGCAGTATCGACATGCCAAGATGCCCATGCTGTCTTGGCGCACGCACGGGGACCAATTGCCCGTTACTCCGCAAGTAACGGGGACCTCAAGCCCACACTCCACGAGTGAGGGGATCTTGGGCCCGTCACATTCATGACGGGGCTCCCAAAAGGAAACATACTTGGTCACCACGTGACCAAGCCACAACATGATTTCTCTATGCAGATGCTTATCATGTAATCATCATTAAATTACCAAAATACAACATCACTTAATCATAGTAAAGCATGAGCATCATTTGAGCAATAACCATACTTAAGCATTCATTAAGTATACCATCTTGCAATGCATCCATACAGCAAATAGCACACAATTTAGACAATCATTCAAACAACAATGCACTTGCCTCAACCGTGCGAAGGTGGATGTCGGGAATGAGTACTGCTCCCGGAGCCAAACCCACACCTGGACAACAATTGAGACAAGCTAAGGCTACCATAAGGGTCTAATAACAAAATCATAAACACAACATGAGTACATCGTCCACTAAACGTAACCCCCAACGTTAAAGCGGCCTGTCAGATTTCTTTTCCAGAGAACAGCCCCCTTCGAAAAATCATAACTAAATGTACAGAAATCCAAATGGAGTGATCTTGGACAATCTGAAAAGGTTATTGAATTCCCCTTCTAAAACTAGTTGGTGAGGTTCTCTGATTCGGCCATTTACTAGCCCTACCAGTCTAAACAACAGAGTATCAATTTTCACGTCGGGTCTCTGGACAGCAACAATGAAACTATCATAACTTTCTCTACGTTCGTCCGAATTTCATGATCTTTAGTTTTCCTGAAATCTAGAAGGATTATCTACAACTTTCGTTATACTGGGGTTCTCAGATTTCCACTTTAACCATCACTTTTAATTGGTTTTCTACAATCTGCCTAAATACTGACAGAGCAGTGGAACAGCAGACTTAGAAAAATCATAACTCTCTAACCGTTAATCGGATTTGAGTGAACTTGGCGGCCACTGAAAGCTAAGACAATAACCTACAACTCTCTAGGATACCAAAACTCCAGATTCGTCCTCTAACCACATGAAATTTACCCTGCAAGCCACTGGACGAAAATTGCATAACAGCAGGTCGAGTGCCATCTAAACAAAGACTAATCAAAATCTCTTCCAAGACTAATTATCCTTCAAGAACAACATGTTACCCTTGACGACGCTGCCGAATGCGAACCCCGGATGGCGATCCCTCCCTTTTCCTCTTCTCCCTTCTCTTCTCCCTCCTTGCTTCCCTTCTTTCTTCCTCTATGGCCGGCTGCAAGGTGGTCTTCTTCTCCACTAGGCCGGCAGCAATGGGGGCTCTTGGAGGAGGTTGGGGCGCAAGGATGGGCAACCGAGGGCAAGAGAGCGTGGGGAGGGGAAGGAGGTGGCGGCCGGGTTGAGAGGTGGGGAGTGGGAGAGGAGGGGTTGCGGCTAGGGTTGGGGAGGTGGGGAGTGCTGCCCCACTTTGGCCGGCCACCCCTAGGCCACATGGGCGGCCCAAGCCCAGGTTGTGCTATAACAGCGATCACCCCTCTTTAACAATTAAATTAAGAAATCTCTGTTGGTCCATCCCAAAAATCCATTGAATTCCTTCACGAAAGTTTAACCTCTCCGATTTCTTGTTCGATACAAATTCGGGTATTACAGTCTTCCCCATGCGAGATTCGACCCGAATCTAAACGCCAAACCTCAAAGGGTAACAGAGACTAGTAACTTAACAACGAAGGGTATGTACCTTAAGAGAATAAGTGCGGATATAGCTCGCGCATCTGAGACTCAGTTCCCAAGTGGCCTCCCTCTCAGTCTGCTGCGACCAAAGCACTTTGACATACTTCAGGGTTTTGTTCCTCAATTCTTTCTCTGATCTTTCTAGAATTCGCACTGGTTTGGACTCAAAGGACAGTTCCTGCTCAATTGTTAGGGGTTCTAAGGCAATAAGATGTTACGGGTCCCTCAAGTATTTTCTCAACATGGACACATGAAAAACGTTGTGCACTCCACGCATAGACTCGCGGTCTAAGCGATAAGCCAACTTCCGATTCGAGCCAAGATCGTGAATGGTCCTATGTACCTTGGGCTAAGCTTCCCTCAGTACCGAACCTCACCACACCTTTAGTGGGGACAGGTTTCGATCACGGGACTGTGGGTTATGGGCCCACACTTCATTGCGCTTTGTTGTCGCTCTGTGGTGGCCCTGCAGGTGGCACTGCGGCGTATGCCATGGGATTACATCAATGGAGCGCTTTGAGGCCGGACACCTTCGACGGTCGAGCACGCTGTCGGCGCGACTAATTGGTGCGACACATGGAGAGGCAACTGCGGGCTCGGGATGACATCGAAATGAGGCTCGCCAGGTGGCCTTCCAATTGAAGAGGCGGCGGATATCCGGTGGGAAGGAGTTCGATGGCAGGACGACGGCTCATGGACCGATTACAGGAGTATTTTGTTGAGCACTTGGGAAGAGGTTTTATCCAGGCTTCATATGTGGAGCGAATGGAAGTCTCCTGCGAGAACTTCAGCGGGGAAGATGGCGATGACAGTATGAAGCGAGTTTTAACAACTGGTTCGTTTTGTTCCAGTTGTGGCCACAAATGATGAGGAAAAGCCAGAGGTTTCGCGGGGCTCGTGCAAGAGTTTGGCGGTATTGGGAGCATTGGAGTTGCGGGATTTCAGCTCTGGTCGAACAAGCCGGGGCATGGGCGGAGATGCGGCTTGGTGAGGAGCTGCCGGAGGAAAGCGCTGTGGTATCTGAGGGGCGGTGGCGGCGAAGAGGGGTTTGGCGGTGGGGTGGGACCTTCGAGGCCCACTTCCAAGAGGTTCAAAGGTCGCGAAATCATTCAAGACCAAGTTCACGAGGCACAGTCTTCTTCCACCTCGCGGCGTCTGCGCTGCACCTAGGTTACGTCCGGTCCCGAGGCGGGCATGAAGTGCTTCAAGTGCGGCGGTGAGCATAGAGCTTGAGTGCAGTGGTTCGGTCTTGTCGCCATTGTGGTCGGAGGGCCATAAGGCATTGGTTTGTCGGCGGAATCCCGCCCGGTATCATCAAGTGGGAACTGTGCGGTGTCGGTGCAGCGCGGCTTCTTCTCGGTCGGTTCGGATGTTGCGGCTACTCCTACTCCTACTTGGGCACCGCCACGCCTTACTTCCTCGCTCCCGGAGGAGCTCCACCGCCAGGTATTTTTGCCGCCCCTCCTGTGGCCCCATTTCGATAGTGGCGCCTTCAACACCTCGGCATTTCCCGCACCACCGTGCGTGGTGTTGGAGCCCCTACCGCTCGGCAGCGGTCTCCTACGCTATGCCGACGGCCAGAGTCGGTGAGTCGTCTGATGTGGTGACAGTGCGCTCTTGGTGGATTCGATGAGAGGCACTTGTTCTATTTGATTCGGGGCTACCTTTTCTTTTGTATCACTAGATTTTGTTAGTAAGGCGAGTTTGAGTCTGCGACCAATAGCTCGATCGGTTCTAGTTAATTCTCTGGGGAATTCTCTCTAGCTCTGATTTGTCTGGTTGTGTGATTTCGTTAGATGGAGAAGAGTTCATTGCTAATCGATGGTTATGAGGATGGAGCCGTTTGATGTTATCTTGGGGATGGACTGGTTGCATAATTACCGTCTTTGTCATTTCCTATTTTTGAAGACAATAACCCCGCAAGCTCCGTGCAGGCGGGAGGTAGTATTCAATGTAGCGCTCCATCTCACTCACTTTCGTGATGGCTAGTCTTTTCCGGTGGCCGTCTGCGAAGAATGGGTTTCTTTTGTCTCTAGTGGAGAAGCCGAGTTCATCTGAGCGTGCAGAAGAAATTTTGGTCGTTCGGGAGTTCTGGATGTTTTCAGCGAGAACTACCAGGATGCCACCACCTCGTCCGTAGAGTTCGAATTGATTTGGTACGAGCGCCCGACTGTCTCAATGACCCCTTACAGGTTGGCCCGTCCGTTCGGGAGGAACTAAAAGCGATTGGATGATTTAAAAGCAAAGGATCTCATTCGTCGGTGTGTCTCCATGAGGAGCCCTGTTCTTTTACCAAGAAGAAAGATGGTAGTTGGCGCATGTGTATTGATTATCGTGCTCTTAACCACCTAACCATCAAGAATAAGTATCCTCTGCCTCGTATAGAAGATCTATTTGATCGGTTGAGAGGGGCAAGGTATTCTCAAAGATTGACCTTCAATCAGTTATAATCAAATCACATCCGAAAGGAGGATATTGAGAAGACGACATTCTCTACAAGGTATGGGCATTTTGAATTTAAAGTTATGTCTTTTGGACTAACGAACGCCCTATTGCTTTCATGGAGACTATGAGCAGGATGTTGCATGAATACGGATGATTTTGTGGTAGTCTTTATAGATGATATCTTGATATATTCAAAGATCGAAGTGAACATGAGCGACACACGAGGCTTGTGTTGGAAACACTAAGGGAGCATAAGTTTTATGCCAAGCGAAAAGTCACGAGTTTTGGGCGTGCAAGTGGGATTTCGGGCATGTCATCAATGATAAGGGAATCACAGTTGATCCAAGTAAGATTTCTACTGATGGTAGAATGGAAGACGCCAACCAATGTCAAAGAAGTGAGAAGTTTTCTCGGCATGGCGGGATACTATCGGCGTTTTGTGCGGGGTTTCTCCATTATTGCTAAACCCTTATCCGGACTCACGAAGGATGTGAAGTTCGGTGGGATGATGATCGTGGCGTAGTTTCCAAACCCTTAAGGAAAAGTGGTGACCGCCCTGTCCTTACACTTCCCGAGCACGAGAGCGATTCTGATGTACTCGATGCGTCTCGGATTGGGTTGGGTTGTGTCCTTATGCGGAAGGGAAGGTGATAGCATATGCGTCAAGGCATTGAAGAAGCATGAGCAAATTACCCAACTCATGATTTAGAGTTGGCGGTGTAGTGTTTGCCACAAACTTTGGAGACATTATCGTATGGTGAGGGTTGTGATGTTTATACTGCATCACAAGAGTCTTAAGTATATTTTCACTCGAAAGATCTGAATTTAAGGCGTAGCGGTGGTGGAGCTAATTAAGGATTATGATATATCTATTCAATACCATCTGGGAAGGCAAATGTGGTGGTGATGCTCTTAGTCGCAAAGCGACGCCGCTACATGGATTATCTCATTGCTGACTTTGACCGTATGGGTATATCATTTTGCTATCACGGGATCGCACGTGTTGAAACACACTGATTTTGAAGTCGGCTATTCGGGCGGGTGCGGGAAGCACAACAGAAGATCAATTATTGCAAAGGGTTGGCGGTGGATTTGGGCAGGGCGGAGATTTCGGTTTGGATGAGTGTGGTGCGTTGCGGTTTAAGGGCCGCCTTTGCGTACCACAGAAAGCGAAGGTTAAGGATGATATTCTGAAAGAGGCACATCGTACCCCGTACACTGTTCATCCGGGTGAAACGAAGATGTATCGTGATCTAAAGCAAAACTTCTGGTGGAAAAGGATGAAGGTGGACATAGCTAATTATGTGGCCTCATGTGGTGTTTGTCAACAGGTGAAGGCGGAACACAAACGTCCTGCAGGGTTGTTGCAACCTTTAGAGATTCCGCAATGGCCGTGGGACGATATTTCTATGGATTTTGTAGTTGCGTTACCCGGTCACCAAGGGTAAGGATGCGGTGTGGGTGGTAGTGGATCGTCTCGATAAATCGCACACTTTATACCAATTCGCACTACTAACTCGGCCAAGTGATTTAGCTCCCATCTATGTGCGGGAGATTGTGAGATTACATGGGGTGCCAAAGACCATCATTTCCGGCGAGAGATGCCAAGTTTGTCTCCAAGTTTTGGGAAAGTTTACAGAGTGCCTTGGGCACACAGCTCCGTCTGAGTACAGCATTCCATCCACAGACAGATGGGCAGACGGAACGTACCATCCAGACCCTGGAGGACATGTTGCGGACTTGTGTTTTGTCTTGGAAGGGTAGTTGGGAGGATCAATTGCCTTTAGCGAAATTTGCTTATAACAACGGCTATCATTCAAGCATAAAAGCCGCTCCGTTCGAGGTTTTGTATGGCGTAGTGCAGTCACCACTTTCTTTGGGAAGCCGTGGGTGAGAAGCGATTTAGGTCAGATTGGGTACAAAGATCAGAGCACTTTTGATTCGTCATGAGCCGGAATGCTACTAAACAAACTCTAAAAACTCTAAAGAAGACAATTCTAATAAATTTCGGCAGAACCTCCCTTGTAAAGTTAATTACATGAAGGTTCCAACACACAGAATAATCAAATATTAATTAAACTTCCATTCCAAGTCATCAAAGGATAATCAGAAACATGCTAAGAATCCATCATAACTAGAGAGATATAAAATTCCACTACTCCTCATTATTACATTTAATCCATAGCATAAAACAAATCATAATATTCAAAGATCAATCACTCTCTGCAGATCATTCATCCTTATCTAGTTCATGTGGTATGTGTGTGACTAGCAGTCTACTTTCCCCCATGCATGTCATTCTTGTCTCGGGTACCTAAACAACAATAAAAGCAAGAGTGAGTCCATAGACTCAGCAAATACATTAAGAAACCATGGCAAAAAACACACATATAAAGGAGATTAACTTTAGAACATCTTGAATGCAAATGCAATGCTCAAGGACTTTTATCTTTAACTTCCTGTGTACATTACACATGTCTGCAGTATCGACCGCGCCGCATGCCCATGCATGTCTTGGCGCGCACGCACGGGGACAATTGCCGTTACTCCATAAGTGCGGGGACCTCAACCCACACTCCACGAGTGAGGATCTCGGCCCGTCACATTCATGACGGGGCTCCCAAAGAAACATACTTGGTCACCACGTGACCAAGCCACAACATGATTTCTCTATGCAGATGCTTATCATGTAATCATCATTAAATTACCAAAATACAACATCACTTAATCATAGTAAAGCATGAGCATCATTTGAGCAATAACCATACTTAAGCATTCATTAAGTATACCATCTTGCAATGCATCCATACAGCAAATAGCACACAATTTAGACAATCATTCAAACAACAATGCACTTGCCTCAACCGTGCGAAGGTGGATGTCGGGAATGAGGTACTGCTCCCGGAGCCAAACCCACACCTGGACAACAATTGAGACAAGATAAGGCTACCATAAGGGTCTAATAACAAAATCATAAACACAACATGAGTACATCGTCCACTAAACGTAACCCCCAACGTTAAAGCGGCCTGTCAGATTTCTTTTCCAGAGAACATCCCCCTTCGAAAAATCATAACTAAATGTACAGAAATCCAAATGGAGTGATCTTGGACAATCTGAAAAGGTTATTGAATTCCCCTTCTAAACCTAGTTGGTGAGGTTCTCTGATTCGGCCATTTACTAGCCCTACCAGTCTAAACAACAGAGTATCAATTTTCACGTCGGGTCTCTGGACAGCAACAATGAAACTATCATAACTTTCTCTACGTTCGTCCGAATTTCATGATCTTTAGTTTTCCTGAAATCTAGAAGGATTATCTACAACTTTCGTTATACTGGGGTTCTCAGATTTCCACTTTAACCATCACTTTTAATTGGTTTTCTACAATCTGCCTAAATACTGACAGAGCAGTGGAACAGCAGACTTAGAAAAATCATAACTCTCTAACCGTTAATCGGATTTGAGTGAACTTGGCGGCCACTGAAAGCTAAGACAATAACCTACAACTCTCTAGGATACCAAAACTCCAGATTCGTCCTCTAACCACATGAAATTTACCCCGCAAGCCACTGGACGAAAATTGCATAACAGCAGGTCGAGTGCCATCTAAACAAAGACTAATCAAAATCTCTTCCAAGACTAATTATCCTTCAAGAACAACATGTTACCCTTGACGACGCTGCGAATCCCGAACCCGGATGGCGATCCCTCCCTTTTCCTCTTCTCCTTCTCTTCTCCTCCTTGCTTCCTTCTTTCTTCCTCTATGGCCGGTGCAAGGTGGTCTTCTTCTCCACTAGGCCGGCAGCAATGGGGCTCTTGGAGGAGGTTGGGGCGCAGGATGGGCAACCAGGGCAAGAGAGGCGTGGGGAGGGGAAGGAGAGGTGGCGGCCAGGTTGGAGAGGTGGGGAGTGGGAGAGGAGGGGTTGCGGCTAGGGTTGGGAGGTGGGGAGTGCTGCCCCACTTTGGCCGGCCACCCCTAGGCCACATGGGCGGCCCAAGCCCAGGGTTGTGCTATAACAGCGATCACCCCTCTTTAACAATTAAATTAAGAAATCTCTGTTGGTCCATCCCAAAAATCCATTGAATTCCTTCACGAAAGTTTAACCTCTCCGATTTCTTGTTCGATACAAATTCGAGGTATTCTGGTCTTCCCCTTAGCGAGATTCGACCCGAATCTAAACGCCAAACCTCAAAAGGGTAACGAGACTAGTAACTTAACAACGAAGGGTATGTACCTTAAGAGAATAAGTGCGGATATAGCTCGCGCATCTGAGACTCCAGTTCCCAAGTGGCCTCCCTCTCGATCTGCTGCGACCAAAGCACTTTGACATACTTGAGGTTTTGTTCCTCAATTCTTTCTCGATCTTTCTAGAATTACGACTGGTTTGGACTCAAGGGCGAGTCTGCTCAATTGTTAGGGTTCTAAGGCAATAAGATGTTAGGGTCCTCAAGTATTTTCTCAACATGGACACATGAAAACGTTGTGCACTCCACGCATAGACTCGCGAGTCTAAACGATAAGCCAACTTCGATTCGAGCCAAGATCGTGAATGGTCCTATGTACCTTGGGCTAAGCTTCCCTCTGTGCCGAACCTCACCACACCTTTAGTGGGGGCGGGTTTCGATCACGGGACACGTGGGTTATGGGCCCACACGCTTCCGCTTGCGCTTTGTTGTCGCTCTGTGGTGGCCTGCGGTGGCACTGCGGCGTATGCCATGGGATTACATCAATGGGCGCTTTGAGGTGGACACCTTCGACGGGTCGAACGCTGTCGACGCAGACTAATTGGCTGCGACACATGGAGAGGCATCGCGAGCTCGGGGATGACATCGAAATGAGGGCTCGATTCGTGGCCTTCCAATTGAAGGCGGCGGATATCCGGTGGGAAGGAGTTACGATGGCCGGGACAGCGACTCATGGACCGATTACAGGAGTATTTTGTTGAGCACTTCAGAAGAGGTTTTATCGGCTTCATATGTGGAGCGAATGGAAGTCTCCTGCAGAACTTCAAGCGAGGGAAGATGACGGTGACAGAGTATGAAGCGAGTTTTAACAACACAGTTCGTTTTGTTCAGTGTGGCCACAAATGATGAGGAAAAAGCCAAGAGGTTTCGCGGGGCTCGGGCAAGAGTTTCGGCGGTATTGGGAGCATTGGAGTTGCGGGATTTCAGCTCTCAGTCGAACAAGCCGGGGGCATGGGCGGAGATGCGGCTTGGTGAGGAGCTGCCGGGAGGAAGGCGCGTGGTATCCGAGGCGGTGGCGGCGAAGAGGGTTTTGGCGGTGGGGTGGGACCTTTGAGGCCCACTTCCAAGAGGTTCAAAGGTCCGCAGAAATCATTCAAGACCAAGTTCACAGGGCACGATCTTCTTCCACCTCGCGGCGTCTGCAGTGCACCTAGGTTACGTCCGGTCGAGGCGGGGCATGAAGTGCTTCAAGTGCGGCGGTGAGCATAGAGCTTGAGTGCGGTGGTTGGGTCTTGTCGCCATTGTGGTCGGGAGGGCCATAAGGCATTGGTTTGTCGGCGGAATCCGCCAAGTATCATCAAGTGGGAACTGTGCGATGTCGGTGCGGCGCCACGGCTTTCTTCTCGAGTCGGTTCGGATGTTAGCGGCTACTCCTACTCCTACTTGGGCACCGCCACGCCTTACTTCCACTGCTCACGGAGGAGCTCCACCGCCGGTATTTTTGGCCGCCCCCTCCTGTGGCCCCATTTCCAGTAGTGGCGCCTTCAACACCTCCAGCATTTCCCGCACCACCGTACCAGGGTGTTGGAGCCCCTACCGCTCCAGCAGCGGTCTCCTACGCTATGCCGACGGCGGAGTCGGTGAGTCGTCCTGATGTGGTGACAGGTACGCTCTTGGTGGATTCAGTAGAGGCACTTGTTCTATTTGATTCGGGGGCTACCTTTTCTTTTGTATCACTAGATTTTGTTAGTAAAGCGAGTTTGAGTCTGCGACCAATAGCTCGATCGATTCTAGTTAATTCTCTGGAAATTCTCTCTAGCTCTGATTTGTCTGGTTGTGTGATTTCGTTAGATGGAGAAGAGTTCATTGCTAATCTGATGGTTATGAGGATGGAGCCGTTTGATGTTATCTTGGGATGGGTGGTTGCATAATTACCGTCTTTGTCATTTCTGTTTTGGAAGACAATAACCTGCAAGCTCCGTGCAGGCGGAGGTAGTATTCAATGTAGCGCTCCATCTCACTCACTTTCTGTGATGGCTAGTCTTTTCCGGTGGCGTGTCGGCGAAGAATGGGTTTCTTTTGTCTCTAGTGGAGAAGCCGAGTTCATCTCAGAGCAGTGAGAAGAAATTTTGGTCGTTCGGGAGTTCTGGATGTTTTCGGCAGAACTACCGGGGATGCCACCACCTCGTCCGTAGAGTTCAAATTGATTTGGTACGGTGCCCGACTGTCTCAATGACCCCTTACGGTTGGCCCGTCCGTTCGGGAGGAACTAAAAGCGATTGGATGATTTAAAAGCAAAGGATCTCATTCGTCCCGGTGTGTCTCCATGGGAGCCTGTTCTTTTACCAAGAAGAAAGATGGTAGTTGGCGCATGTGTATTGATTATCGTGCTCTTAACCAGCTAACCATCAAGAATAAGTATCCTCTGCCTCGTATAGAAGATCTATTTGATCAGTTGAGAGGGGCCAAGGTATTCTCAAAGATTGACCTTCAATCAGGTTATAATCAAATCCCTGTCCGAAAGGAGGATATTGAGAAGACGGCATTCTCTACAAGGTATGGGCATTTTGAATTTAAAGTTATGTCTTTTGGACTAACGAACGCCCTCTTTGCTTTCATGGAGACTATGAGCAGGATGTTGCATGAATACGGATGATTTTGTGGTAGTCTTTATAGATGATATCTTGATATATTCAAAGAAAGAAGTGAACATGAGCGACACACGAGGCTTGTGTTGGAAACACTAAGGGAGCATAAGTTTTATGCCAAACTGAAAAAGTGCGAGTTTTGGGCGTGCGAAGTGGGATTTAGGGCATGTCATCAATGATAAGGGAATCACAGTTGATCCAAGTAAGATTTCTCTGATGGTAGAATGGAAGACGCCAACCAATGTCAAAGAAGTGAGAAGTTTTCTCGGCATGGCGGGATACTATCGGCGTTTTGTGCGGGGTTTCTCCATTATTGCTAAACCCTTATCCGGACTCACCAGAAGGATGTGAAGTTCGGTGGGATGATGATCGTGGCGTAGTTTCCAAACCCTTAAGGAAAAGTGGTGACCGCCTGTCCTTACACTTCCGAGCACGGGAAGCGATTTCTGATGTACTCGATGCGTCTCGGATTGGGTTGGGTTGTGTCCTTATGCGGGAAGGGAAGGTGATAGCATATGCGTCAAGGCGGTGAAGAAGCATGAATGAATTACCCAACTCATGATTTAGAGTTGGCATTGTAGTGTTTGCCTGAAACTTTGGAGACATTATACGTATGGTGAGGGTTGTGATGTTTATACAGATCACAAGAGTCTTAAGTATATTTTCACTCGAAAGATCTGAATTTAAGGCGTAGCAGTGGCTGGAGCTAATTAAGGATTATGATATATCTATTCAATACCATCACGGGAAGGCAAATGTGGTGGTGATGCTCTTAGTCGCAGCGGCGCCGCTACGATGGATTATCTCATTCTGACTTTGACCGTATGGGTATATCATTTTGCTATGGGACGGCACGTGTTGAAACACGGTGATTTTGAAGTCGGCTATTCCAGAGCGGGTGCGGGAAGCACAACAGAAGATCAATTATTGCAAAGGGTTGGCGGTGGATTTGGGCAGGGCGGAGATTTCGGTTTGGATGAGTGTGGTGCGTTGCGGTTTAAGGGCGCCTTTGCGTACCACGAAAGCTAAGGTCAAGGATGATATTCGAAGAGGCACATCGTACCCGCACCGCTGTTCATCGGGTGAAGCGAAGATGTATCGTGATCTAAAGCGAATTTACGGTGGAAAAGGATGAAGGTGGACATAGCTAATTATGTGGCCTCATGTGGTGTTTGTCAACGGTGAAGGCGAACACAAACGTCTGCGGGGTTGTTGCAACCTTTAGAGATTCCGCAATGGCCGTGGGACGATATTTCTATGGATTTTGTAGTTGCGTTACCCGGTCACCAAGGGGTAAGGATGCGGTGTGGGTGGTAGTGGATCGTCTCGATAAATCGCACACTTTATACCAATTCGCACTACTAACTCGGCAAGTGATTTAGCTCCCATCTATGTGCGGAGATTGTGAGATTACATGGGGTGCCAAAGACCATCATTTCCGCAGAGATGCCAAGTTTGTCTCCAAGTTTTGGGAAAGTTTACTGAGTGCCTTGGGCACAGCTCCGTCTGAGTCAGACATTCCATCCACAGACAGATGGGCGGAGCGGACGTACCATCCAGGACCACGGAGGACATGTTGCGGACTTGTGTTTTGTCTTGGAAGGGTAGTTGGGAGGATCAATTGCCTTTAGCGAATTTGCTTATAACAACAGCTATCATTCAAGCATAAAAGCCGCTCGTTCGAGGTTTTGTATGGGCGTAGTGCAGTCACCACTTTGCTGGGAAGCCGTGGGTGAGAAGGCGATTTGGGTCAGATTGGGTACAAAAGATCAGAGCACCCAGATTCGTCATGAGCCCTAATGCTACTAAACAAACTCTAAAAACTCTAAAGAAGACAATTCTAATAAATTTAGTGAGAACCTCCCTTGTAAAGTTAATTACATGAAGGTTCCAACACACAGAATAATCAAATATTAATTAAACTTCCATTCCAAGTCATCAAAGGATAATCAGAAACATGCTAAGAATCCATCATAACTAGAGAGATATAAAATTCCACTACTCCTCATTATTACATTTAATCCATAGCATAAAACAAATCATAATATTCAAAGATCAATCACTCTCTGCAGATCATTCATCCTTATCTAGTTCATGTGGTATGTGTGTGACTAGCAGTCTACTTTCCCCCATGCATGTCATTCTTGTCTCGGGTACCTAAACAACAATAAAAGCAAGAGTGAGTCCATAGACTCAGCAAATACATTAAGAAACCATGGCAAAAAACACACATATAAAGGAGATTAACTTTAGAACATCTTGAATGCAAATGCAATGCTCAAGGACTTTTATCTTTAACTTCTGTGTACATTACACATGTAATGCAGTATCGACATACGCCGATGCCCATGCTGTCTTGCGCACGCACGAGGACCAATTGCCGTTACTCCGCAAGTAACGGGACCTCAACCCACACTCCACGAGTGAGGATCTCGGGCCGTCACATTCATGACGGGGCTCCCAAAGGAAACATACTTGGTCACCACGTGACCAAGCCACAACATGATTTCTCTATGCGGATGCTTATCATGTAATCATCATTAAATTACCAAAATACAACATCACTTAATCATAGTAAAGCATGAGCATCATTTGAGCAATAACCATACTTAAGCATTCATTAAGTATACCATCTTGCAATGCATCCATACAGCAAATAGCACACAATTTAGACAATCATTCAAACAACAATGCACTTGCCTCAACCGTGCGAAGGTGGATGTCGGGAATGAGTACTGCTCCGGAGCCAAACCCACACTGGACAACAATTGAGACAAGCTAAGGCTACCATAAGGGTCTAATAACAAAATCATAAACACAACATGAGTACATCGTCCACTAAGCGTAACCCCCACGTTAAAGCGGCCTGTCAGATTTCTTTTCAGAGAACAGCCCCTTCGAAAAATCATAACTAAATGTACAGAAATCCAAATGGAGTGATCTTGGGCAATCTGAAAAGGTTATTGAATTCCCCTTCTAAACCTAGTTGGTGAGGTTCTCTGATTCGGCCATTTACTAGCCCTACCAGTCTAAACAACAGAGTATCAATTTTCACGTCGGGTCTCTGGACAGCAACAATGAAACTATCATAACTTTCTCTACGTTCGTCCGAATTTCATGATCTTTAGTTTTCCTGAAAGCTAGAAGGATTATCTACAACTTTCGTTATACTGGGGTTCTCAGATTTCCACTTTAACCATCACTTTTAATTGGTTTTCTACAATCTGCCTAAATACTGACAGAGCAGTGGAACAGCAGACTTAGAAAAATCATAACTGTCTAACCGTTAATCGGATTTGAGTGAACTTGGTGGCAACTGAAAGCTAAGACAATAAACTACAACTCTCTAGGAGACCAAAACTCCAGATTCGTCCTCTAACCACATGAAATTTACCCCGCAAGCCACTGGACGAAAATTGCATAACAGCAGGTCGAGTGCCATCTAAACAAAGACTAATCAAAATCTCTTCCAAGACTAATTATCCTTCAAGAACAACATGTTACCCTTGACGACGCTGCGAATGCGAACCCGGATGGCGATCCCTCCTTTTCCTCTTCTCCCTTCTCTTCTCCTCCTTTCTTCCCTTCTTTCTTCCTCTATGGCCGGTGCAAGGTGGTCTTCTTCTCCACTAGGCCGGCAGCAATGGGGGCTCTTGGAGGAGGTTGGGGCGCAAGGATGGGCAACCGAGGGCAAGAGAGGCGTGGGGAGGGGAAGGAGAGGTGGCGGCCAGGTTGGAGAGGTGGGGAGTGGGAGAGGGAGGGGCTTGCGGCTAGGGTTGGGGAGGTGGGGAGTGCTGCCCCCACTTTGGCGGCCACCCCTAGGCCACATGGGCGGCCCAAGCCCAGGTTGTGCTATAACAGCGATCACCCCCCTCTTTAACAATTAAATTAAGAAATCTCCTGTTGGTCCCTCCCAAAAATCCATTGAATTCCTTCCTGAAAGTTTAACCTCTCCCGATTTCTTGTTCGATACAAATTCAGGGTATTACAAATATAGCTAAGAAACGATACTCGATCGGTGTAAAAAGGTGCACTTCTCTAGGTTACCAAATAAACATACATCACGGTCCTTGACGACAAATTTTGTTTGCAACAAGTTGTGGCGCTGATTCTGCTCGGCACGCTCCATTTGGGCACTAAGTGCATGTTGTGCGATGATGCTCAAGTACTTATCCACAAGGTCAGCGCTAATTTGTTCCTCCTCATGATCACGTTGTCGTTTCCTACAGAGTTAGCAAGCAAAGTATGTTCTTCTTCTATGCCACTAGCGAAAGTGTACTCACCATTATCCTTGATCAAGAGGGCGCGCTTGCTAGGATAGTCCCTCTGCATGTGTCCAAAGCTGTGATGGTTCTAGCATTACTAATTAAACATTCTAAGCCTCGATGGACATATGCTTCCCAGAATTGCAGCATATGCACATCATCACAAAATTACACATCATTTCCATACACATACATCACTAAGTTCAACAACGACATACATAAAGTAAAGTTATTACAAAAGAGCCGACCGGCCAAATAGAACAATAAACAAGAATGACAGCGGAAGCAAAAGGTGCCATAAGATGGCTAGAACAAAAGTCGACCGGTTAGCCACACAACCCACAAGGCAACCGACCGGGCCGCCAAGCTAGACGCCTCTCAGGCTACCACAGCACAACTCACAGAAGTGAGGCCCATCGAGCTCACCTTCTTCCTCTGCAACAAATACATTTAAGCAAGATAACTGAGTACACAAAGGTACTGCTTAAGGCGGCGTGTGGAATAGCAGACCTATTCATAAACTACATGCAAGCTTATTTAGGTGGAGGTTGTATGTCTCATTTTGCACAAAGCCAACTTTATTTGCAATAATGTAATACATTTAAAAGCAAGTTTGCAAATCTGTTTTGTTGTCAAAATAACAGCGAAATAAAGATACATACAAGTAACCACCTGGAAGTGACTATCCCAATAGCCACCACAACATAGCACGAATCCCCGATTCGTACCACCCATCAAGTTTTAGTTTTAAAATGTTGTAGTCTAGTTCTCACGGGGCGTATCCGAGCGTGTCCATAACCTAGGACGAGGCTATTCGAATAGTTTTAACCCTGCAGGGGTGTACCAATGTACCCACACTTCAGACCGCCTTTAAGCCACAAAGCACACTTCCAAGGTATGCGCAAGACGGCTAAGTCCTCTGAGACGTTTTCCAATATTGTGTATTAACCACGAGCCGCTCGTATGGATAGGAACCCATACGCTTACATTGCCACCGAAAGACAACCCACCGTTACGGGGAAGCCTTCGGACTCTGTCTCCCAACACCATCCCTCCTCGACTCCTGCGACCGAAGCCAATACACGCCAAAGTACTAAGTCAAGAGAGGTCCCATACCCTCTAGTGTGGTTATACGCAAAAATGCTCGATGACGGTGGCGCAAGTAACTCGGTCCTTAATGACTCGGACACCATTCGATCACACCCAAAAGCACACCAATCATACCATTGTGCCCAAGTCTAAATCATTTTGTTTTCAGTTTTAGTTTTCATAAGTAGACATAGTACAAGGCTGAAATCAGTAGTGATAATAAGTTTGATGTGATCAAGGTTATCGACAAGTCGATAACCGCCCATTACTACCGGAAACTAAGCATGGCTAAGCAATTAGTTCGCAACTACTAAGTGACAAGAGCTCATCCATGAGCTCCAATCACAGCAATAACCTAAGCTCAGGGTAGTAGAGGATAATCATTTGCCTAAGGAAATGCAGCTACTAGGTGAACTAACGACAATAGTTTAGCACAAAGTAGCAATGCATACATAGAAGTTGCAACCAACATAAATACTTAAAATACTGGGATTAACATGATCAAACTGCTTGCCTTGCTGGATTTGTTCTTGCTGCAGAGGAGGATTCTCAGGTTCAAAGTTTTCTTCGGAACCTAACGCGAAAAGGCGATAAAAACCGATAAGAACGAAGAACACTAAAAGGAACTCAATAGCAAAGAACATCCAAATCCCATGAAATTTCTACAGCAGCTAGGGGTTGATTTTAGACAATTTTAGAAACAAGAATCACTTCATTTGGACTTAGCATGAAAAAGTTATGGCTAATCTAAGTTCTCTCAGCCTGAAAAATCATAATTAAATTAATTTCGGTTACTGTTCATGGCAAAAATTTCTAGAATGATCTGGAACTTGAAATTTTTATGGTAGGTAGCTAAGGTCATCCTAACAACAGCAAAGTTGAGTTTACTTCATTTGGGGTTATAATGAATTAGTTATGAATTTCCTAAGTTCTAAAACTAGCATATATTACTTTTCAAGAACATGAATAAAGACAAGGCCTAGTTCATATTAAAGCATGTCTACAGCCAAATTTTACTAAGTTGAGTTTGCTCAGATTGGATTTACAGAGAATAAGTTATGCATTTTACAAATTTTCAATGAATTTCTAGACAACTGTAATACCCTAAATTATATTCGAAAGGATTAGTCGGGGGAAATTAATTAAATCGGGAGAGAGTAATTGAATCGGGAGAAGGGTTCTTTTAGTAAAACACCAAATCAGGAAATGAGAGGGGGTTTTCCGCATTTTGTGGGCAACCTGGGCTTGGGCCTAGGCCCATGTGGGGCTGGCCGGCCATAGGGGGGAGGCGCCACCCCCTCCCCCAAACCCTAGCCGCCCCATCTTTCCTCCCCCTCCGCCCCTTTGGCGCCACTTCCTCTTCCCCTTGCGCCTCCACCTGTCCAACACCTCCCCTTGCATCCCTTGCTGCTCATCTCCAACCATGGGTGGTCTCCCTCCATTGAAGCCGACCAAAGGAAGGAGGGACAAGAGGAAGAAGGGAAGAAGAAGAGGGATGGGATGATCATGATCTTCGCGGGGCAAGATCTTCAACTTCCTGGTTGCTACAAGGGTAACGAGTGCCGATCCTCATCGTTTGATTAGTGGTAGATGTGTTTTGGTTCAATTTTGATTAGATCGTATTGCTGCGAGTAGAAAGTTAAATCTGTCCAGAATGTTTCGTGGTCTGTTTCGTGGCTTTAAAGGCAGAATTAGGAGTTTTGGTCTCCTAGAGAGTTGTAGGTTATGTTCGTAGCTTTCAGTGGCCACCAAGATCACCCAAATCCAATTAACGGTCAGGAAGTTATGAATGTTTTAGTATCGCTGCTCTGTTAATCTGTCAGTTTTGGGCAGTCTGTAGGAAACTGGTTATTACTGCTAGTTAAAGGGAAAATCAGGGAATCTCAGTATAACGAAAAATGTGGGTAATTTCTATACCTTTTCATAGAGATAAAGAACACGAGATTTGGACTTTCATAGCAAAAGTTATGATGGTTTTAGTGATCTGTCCAGAGAACCCGACGTGATAATTGTTGCTCTGTAGGTTGGCTTGGTAGAGGTAGTAGTTGGCATAATCAAAAGGGCTCCCCAACTAAGTTTATTTAGGTAATTAAATTACCTTTCCAGAAAGTCTGAGAACACCTTATTTGGACCCCTGAGCGGAAAGTTATGTATTTTAGAAGTTGACTGTCCGCAGTGATCACCAAAGCGATCGCTAGGAATTGAAAGATTGGAAAACGTTTGGGAGTTTAGCGAGTTCGTTTGTGTTGTTTTTATGCTTTTGGGTCCAGTATGTTGGTCTTAGATTGGGATATCTTTATGTTCAGGTGGGAGCGTGATTCGGAGGCAGCGCCCTCTTGCGTCCACGGTACTGCACGGTTGAGGCAAGTATTGGGCTATTATATATGTATGCTTGCATGATGTGATTGTGATGTATCTTGACAGTATAGCCATGCTTGCCTGTTTATGAGATGAGTTACTATTTTATCTTGATGACTGTTAGTTATGGTTAAATGGTGCTACCGCATGTTGCTATTGCTTACATGATAATGAGAAATGATTAAATGTTATTCATGAAGGAATGTTCATGTTTGCTAGTTTAATGAATATATGTGCTATTCATGGATCTTGGAATGCTACAAATGTCAATGGTGATGAATGCTAGAAGTATGAATGAGTTTATTCATGTATGTCGTTGTTGTGAATCCATATGTATGATGATTTAAGGTTTGTTCATGTGCATCATGCAATCATGTTGGAGGATTGGTCACGTGGTGACTATGCATGTTCGAGGTCCCCGTCATGTAGATGACGGGCTTGAGGTCCCCACATTCGTGGAGTGTGGGCAATGAGAAAGAGGTCCCCATCATTATGATGATGGGCAAAGGTCCTATCGTGTGGTGTATAGGCTCTTGGTCCCTGTGCGGAGGGCACGAGCAAGGAGTATCTGGCGACGGTTGTATACCCGCATTACGGTAAAATGCGAAAGAGATAAAGTTGAAAAGGTACATTGCATTGGTTGCATTCACATGAGCATGAAGGCTATACTTTGGTGCATTGTTTATCTTGGATTGTTGATGCTATGAGCGATAACTTGCTTAGCCTTGTTGGTACTTGCGAGTCTTTGGGCTCACTCTTGCTTTGATGTGTTTTAGGTACAACTGCAAGACCCGCATGCATGGGAGGGAGTAGATGTTTGGATGCACGCACTACCACTCAATCTTAAGAATTACTTATGGATGGTTTGAGTTTGATTAACTGTAATAATGAGAATAGCAAATTTTGATTATGTTTATGAGATTATCTGCATGCTTGAATGAACTCGATTATGAAGATATTGTAAATGCCATGATTAATTGTTGGAACCTCGGTATAGTGACTATACAAAGGAGGTTTTCTTGAAAATTTGTAATTGATCTTAGTTTAGTTTAGTTTAATTTAATTTTAGTAGCATTCGGGCTCAATCTTGGTGGGGTGTTACAACAACCTCACATATTAAACAAGCTAATGCAGTTTAAATCATTTTCTGCTACATAACAGTGCCCAAATTCAATCTCAAATTAAAGTTCATACTACAACAGAGCTACGACAAATCTGGAATCATTCAAAAAGGAGTTAATATGGCAAAGTTATGCATTTTTGAAATTTGAAACATCAAAAGACTTAGAAAATTTTGAGCTCTCGGGAGGTCCAAATGAACTGAAGGAAAGCGGAGAGGTCGTGGGCGTCGATCCTTCATCGCACGGCCACGGACCTCAAATCTGCGCAAAAGACCTCCTCCCGCCTTGGGAGGTGCGGACCGTTGAGATTTGATCCAACGACCACGACCGGTGCATGTACAAAGACACGCAGAGGAGGTCCTTGCGCTACGGAGGTCGTGGCCGTCGGATCGAGATCTGCGGTCCCGAGCACTAGGGGAGGTCCTAAGGCTAAACCTGCGAGGGAGTGCGGGCGGCTAAGATCTCACGGAGGAGGTCTTCACGGTCTAGATCTCTAGAGGAGGTCTTTAACGGTCACGATCAGCGAGGAGGTCTCGCGGGTTAGATCTAAATCGGCGATTTGGACCGGAGGAGGAGGTCCTAACGCTACGGATCTCAAGGAGGAGGTCCTAGGCGGTCAAGATCTCGGGGAGGTCTTGAGCGGCTAAGATTTACACGAGGAGGTCTTGGATGGCCAAGATCTACTCGGGAGGTTCTAGCGACGGGGTTCTAATCGGAGGAGATCGGACGGCTCGATTAGGCCTTAGGAGGTCTGGCGGTCGGATCGGCGCGAGGAGGTCACGAGACTAAGGATTTTATCGGAGGAGGTCGGAGCGGTCGGATCGCCCAAAGAGGTCACGAGACTTAGCTCCTTCGAACACGGGACCGGAGGGAGGTCTTTTACAAAGAGGACCACGAGGAGGTCACGAGGTGGTCTTTGCAAAAAAATGACCAGGGGAGGTATTTTTGCAAAGAGGACCTCGGTGGAGGTCCAGCAACTTAACATTTTCGTAGAAAGGGTCCTACGACAGAACTAACCCGGGTGATCTTAAGCGAGCGAGATTTAAGCGAGGGTGGTCACAGGGACTTAAGATTTTTCTAAAAGAGACCCTAAGGTGAGGTTTAGCTCGGGGTGATCTGCAGTGAAGATTACGCCGGGAGGACCTAGGCGGCTAGGATATAGCAGGGAGGTGGTCTGGCGCTAATATTTTACTGAGACAAGATCCTACGGCTAAAAGGTAACCCTACAGAGGTCTTAAGCGGGGTTTTCTTTGTAAAAGACCAGGGTTGGCTTTTTACAGAGAGGACCCCGAGGGTGATCTAGGGTGGTCTTTGCAAAACGACCAAGGGGAGGTCTTCTGTAACACCCCAGCCCCCCATGAGCCTGGAATGCTACTAAACTAGCACAATAACATTTTTACATTGAAACGATTCTCTAAAATCCGACAGAACCTCCTTTGTTTAGTTACTAAACTGGAGGTCCCAACATTTAAATATAACATAATCAAATAATCCAACCTCCAGCATAAACAAGAGATAACCAAAACTATGCTAATCATCACTACAACATCCATAGCATGCTAAACAACTAAAGCATAAACAGAATGACATTCATAATCCTCTAATCAACTCTATTACAAATTATTCCAAGCATAGTGAGTAATCATAAGAAATTCTTTATGCAATTACTCAACTACTAATTTATCAATCTGTTAATCCAAATGTGAGTAGTTCGTGCAATTGTGCAACCACTTCTATTCCCTCCCATGCATCTTTGTTCTTGTAAAGAGGTACCTAAAAACACAACAACGACAAGAGTGAGTCCAAAGACCAGCAAGTACATTAAATGACAACAATAACATAGACTCTGTAATCATCAACATCCATATACCATCTCAATTATAAACAAGACATATGCTCATGCTATGCAAGATGCTCAAGTGCACTTTCTCTTTCTCTTTAACTTTTGCATTTCTGGTAATGCAAAGTATGCAACCGTCATTGCATACCCATGCACGTGCTGCTCGCAAGCACGGGGACCAATTGTCCATTATTCCGCAAGTAATGGGGACCTAAAGCCCACACTCCGCAAGTGTGGGGACCATAAGCCCATCATTTTCACGATGGAGACCTCTTTTCAAAGCCCACATTCCATGAATGTAGGGACCTCAAGCCCGTCATCTACATGACGGGGACCTCAACTGTATGTACTTGGTCACTACGTGACCAAGGCGCCTAGATGCTCTCAACATGCGTATGTACTAGAATGTAACTTTCAACAACTAGTAAAAGCACGAGTACATACCACATCTCAATCACTGAATAACATGTAGAGCATTATCACATACAAAATTACTCTTTAATCACAAACATGCCATAACCAAGTCTCATTCATATATATCACACTATCATCCATGTATGACTAGTGCAGAAAGACACAACCAATTTCAGCAATCAAACATAAATATTCTACAACCCGAACACTTGCAACCCGATCCTTCATCATAGTCATTTTATCAAACCAGTACTTGTAAGTATTGGGTACTTCAAAGTTGTGCATACTTGGTCCTCACAAGACCAAGTCTAAGTATGAAATCAATATGCACAAGCACCAACACTATTCATCATCAGAGTACCAAAAGCAATAACGACATTCATGTAAGACATAACCATACTTCGAACATCCACCATTCTTGAAACAATCATCAATCAAGCAATCTTGCTACGCTATCATATATCGAAAAGCACACAAACATGGCCAATCAATCACACCCATACAACAGACAATGCACTTGCCTCAACCGTGCGGGAACGAAGGACGCGAAGAGGGTGCCGCCTCCGGAACCAGTCCCCCACCTAAAATTCATTTAGGAGAATGCTAAGACAATAGTAATGGACCAATCAAACCATAAGAGTAAACACGAACTCGCAATAGCTTGTAACGCGATCCCAACTCCAATTTCCTATAAGCTAATCTGTCCCCTCTGGAAATAGTCGTGTTCTAAAATTCGTATCTTTTAGCACAGGAGTCCAAATGAGGTGTTCTTAGTCTTTATGAAAAGCTTATCAAATTCTCCACCTAAACCTATTTGGTGAGCCTTCCAGATTCGGTCACCAATACCCCTACCAAACAGATTAACAGAGCAACTATTTCACGTCAGAGTTTCTGGACAGCAACTTCAAACCATCATAACTTTCAGAATACGGATCCAAATTTCGCGTTCTTTAGCTTCCCTGAAAGCTATGACAATTATCTACATTTTTCATTATAGTGAGACCTCCCAGAAACTCTTATCTAACAGTTTAAGTCCAATTACTAAAATCTGACAGAACCACAGCAGATTTGCGGAACAGCAGCGCTACGAAAATCATAACTTTTGATCCGCTCGTCCAAACGATGCGATCTTGAACTCTACGAAAAGGTATCGACGTTGGCTACAACTTTCTAGGAGGCGTCCAGAACAGATTCTGATTTTAACCTCGTCAAAAATGTCGGCCAAACCTGTCTGCCCTAAACAGATCTAATACCGACATTGCCTAACTATCAAATTGCACAACTAATCGGAGGGGAATTGGGATTACCCTTGAAGAACCTGCTGTTGAACGCGATGAGAACCACCCTAGGCCACAATCTCTCCCTTCCCTTTCCTCTCCTTCTTCTTCTTCTTGTGTCAATCGATCTCCAGGCGGTCCTCCTTCTTCCTCGACTCGGCAATGAGAACACCATCTTGGCTTGCAGCATGGGGCTTCAATGGAGGAGGAGGTGTTGTTGGAAGAGGGAGGCGAGGGGAGAGGGGATGGGGCGGCCAAGGGGAGGGGAGGAGTGCGGCTAGGGTTGGGGGAGGGTGGCGCCTCCCCCTTTGGCGGCCACCACTAGGCCATCATGGGCTAGGCCGGGCCAGTTGCCGAGAAACAATGAAAAACCCCCTCTTTTTCCTTGTTTTGATGCTTTCTTTGAAAGAAACTTTCTCCGTTTTAGTTATTCCTTCCCGATTAATTAATCTCTCCCGACTAATTCCTTTCGAATACTTTTGGGGCATTACATTCTACCCCCCTTAAACGGAATTCGACCCCGAACTCTAACCACGCTTAAGCCCAGAAATAATCACCGCTAAAATCTTACTAACATTGCCACGATCCTGCATAAACACACAAAACTCTTGACCCTTGTATCAGTCGATCTCTTCACTTTGACGATGAGCATATCTTTTAACCAGGGACGCACAACAGTTCCCGTCTGAAACCAAAAGAGTCTTAATGAAACCAACTCAAAACCATCTTCTCTTAGAAGAGGCTAAACCAAAAAAACCGATGGGTTTACCATGAAAACTTTTCCACTTTTCAAGTAGGCAGTTTAGGAATAAATGCCACACAAGCCAAAAGCGAAATCAATCGAATACCAGATTAACCATTTTTTTTACTGGAAGGAATCACACATACCGGCAAAAATCAACTCAATTTGTAATTGACATCTGTCATAACCACATGATTCAAGTAAGAACTAAGAGAGTATCTCTCTATCCAAGATCAACTTCTTTTTAAGAATTTATCTTTCTATTAAACTATAGGATCCCAAATCATCGCATGACACATTAACTCAATTCTCTTAAATTGGCAACCTCAAAGCTATTCAACCGAACACAAAATCCACACTTATACAGGGAGACTCTTCCAATTCACAATATCACACTCTAGCTAACTTTTCTACCAAATGAATTACTTTGACAAAATAATTCCAATGCAACTCATTGTAGGTTTCACCCACCATCACATCCCTCATTCTTTTAAGAATAATCAACTTGAAATTCACCACATTCACTCTCATTTACTGTTTCCCCAGGATTCTTTCAGAGATCACCATAACTCTTGGAACCTAATCCTGAGAACCAAGATGCTAGCATAACAAATGCAAAGCCCAATTCAACCTCTACGACTCTTACAATGAATGTTCGGTATACTTGATATGTAACCCTCAAATCTGATGACCAAAACTTCACACAGCTCAACAATAATATCAGTTCATTAATGTCAACATTCCATACTAATCAAGTAACCACCCAAGGCGATTAGTGTTACCAATCTTAGACCTTCTCTACCTACACCAATCAAATGCAGTTACTTGTCCACAATATATCCACTCACAATATCCTAACTGATTGATCAGGATTCAAACATACTCAATCACTAACATCAATAAATGAATATATAAATTCTTGACCAAGCTATCCTTAGAGTTAATCTAACTCCTATAGGGTTACTCACTGAGACCGAGTCACACTTGACAGTACTCAACTGTTCCTGCTATCCCATTAATTAGCACAACGCTTAGGTTTCTCCACACCGCTATTCTCATTAAACTTCACCATCAAAACTCTTCTACACAATCTTACTAGGTATCCAAGTGTGATACTCTAATAAATTTACCAAGAGTCCATACTTTCGATAATCCCAATATCCCAACATGGACAAAGGTTATTGATCAAAACCAACTCACTTTCTACTGCTCTTCAAATAGCTGGGTTCCCAAAATCTCACCACTATCAAATACTTGTCCACCAAATTACATTTTATAAGACTCTAGCAACACAAGTTAGTTAATTCCTTTCTCAAAAGGAAGAAACAAACAAAACTAGTCTCAACGCACAAGAACAACGTTGCTCCTCGGAGTCAGCAAGAGAACAAGAGAAACAGTCGAAAATAATGATAACAGAAAACAAAATACAAATCTGCTGACGAGGGCACATGTCCCACCAAAAGGAACTTTCAACCTCCAAGAATTAAAATAAAACACTGCTATGGAAAACCCAAGAAACTCTTAAGCGGTAAGAGCAGAAAGGTTTCAAATTACCACACTTAACCCCAACCTCCAATACTTATGGTACACATTTTCCGTTAACAAAGAAAGCAATTTTCTTTGGTTACAACATTACTTGCCAACACCAACCAGAAATGTGCTTTAAAACCAAATCACATTAACCACCAAGGAACCAATCAGAACCTTTCCATACGTCACATTGCTCAATTAATTCTCTCTACTACCTAAATCATGAACTCCCAAAAGTCCACGAATACAACACTCCAAATATTTCATTTGACTGATATTACGAAAGACAATTATTTTTTTTTTCTAGAAGAATCATCACCACTACGACGAGTCAGAATCTCTTATGGACAACTTAATAACATCAAAAATGATCTACCCTTGACAAGACTCGTTATCGTCAACTCTTCCTTTCATTAAGCCCCCCCAAAGGCTTACCAAAAGGTTAAAGACCCCTTTTACCATCTCATTCTCAATTGAATGTATACCCAAAATCTTATATTCTCACTACAACAACCACTTTATTTTTGAGGGAAACTACTGCACGAATTAAAAGGTTATTCCAACATCCTTTCGTCAAAGACATACTTTTATCTGATAGTTCTACCATCATGTAAACATTGGTCATCTGTTAAATCCCATCAATTTGTCTCTTAGTAATGCTCATCACCAACCATTAATTGCACCTAGTAATTACTTATAATCACTAAGTATCCACAAAAAGGTTACTCCAAGATTAGTACACACTAAGACAATAATCTAACTCTTTTTGAACTTAACCATCCCAAAAGGTTAGATTAAACTGTTGAGACACGTTAATCCAATTTACCAAAGAAGTTTACCAAATGTATCACTCTTAGTCATCGACTCAACTTCATGAACGTTCTACACCTCTTATTAACTCTATTGATTACAACTAGGTATAACCATACTATTAATCACAGCTCCTCGAGTACTACTACAAGACACTTTCAAATTAATCACCTTCCTTTCAAGGATCTTCGTTAGGATCGATCATACACACACTGCAGATTTAACATGATAACCCATATCATATCCATTAATTACTTTGGTTATAACCTCTCACTTAACCGAGACAAAACATCGCTAACTTGGGTTTAACATCTTCTTTTATAAAGAGAACCATCAATCTTCATCACTCAAAATACCCAAGAGAGATACATTGAGTCGAAGCCTCTACGTTCCAAAGGACTTGCAAAAGGAAACTTTCATTAACCAAAAACATCAACCGGATAATTGGATCATACTTTCCAATGAGAATGACCAAACTCCAAAATAAAGGTCAAACTTGACAATCAACCCAGTTCACCGGCCGCACGAATAACTCATCGGATGGAAAAAATAATGATCGCTACACGGACAAATTAAGCCAAAGAAAACACACCATTTTTTTCAAAGCAACCCATCAACCACAGAATAAATAACCCAAGAGAAACTCATCAATCTCAACTGGATAAGAGTTGACCAAATTCAAATTCGGGAAGAGAACAACTCTTTTAAGTATACTACTACCAACTTTGTACTCGACCTCTCATGTGGATACTTCGCTATTCCTATACCACGAGCAGTGGTGTAACTGTATAGCCAGGACCACAACCACTTCCTCCACCTCTCAACATGGGTTACCCCACACATAATAACCATAGTATTATACTATAGATATATCGAGATCATCTCATAACAAAATCATTAATACAATTCAACGAGCGTAAATGCAATGCTTGACCCATCCCATCCTACTGTGCACCAGTGTGTCAGGTTTAAGTTCATTAACCATTACAAAATTTTAGCAATTTAAGTTACCTAAGTTGTAAATCCAATCACCTCGGACCTATTGCCCGCTCTGATACCAACTGTAACACCCCAGCCCCCCATGAGCCTGGAATACTACTAAACTAGCACAATAACATTTTTACATTGAAACAATTCTCTAAAATCCGACAGAACCTCCTTTGTTTAGTTACTAAACTAGAGGTCCCAACATTTAAATATAACATAATCAAATAATCCAACCTCCAGCATAAACAAGAGATAACCAAAACTATGCTAATCATCACTACAACATCCATAGCATGCTAAACAACTAAAGCATAAACAGAATGACATTCATAATCCTCTAATCAACTCTATTACAAATTATTCCAAGCATAGTGAGTAATCATAAGAAATTCTTTATGCAATTACTCAACTACTAATTTATCAATCTGTTAATCCAAATGTGAGTAGTTCGTGCAATTGTGCAACCACTTCTATTCCCTCCCATGCATGCTGTTCTTGTAAAGAGGTACCTAAAAACACAACAACAGCAAGAGTGAGTCCAAAGACCCAGCAAATACATTAAATGGCAACAATAACATAAACTACTGCAATCATCAACATCCATATACCATCTCAATTATAAACAAGACATATGCTCATGCTATGCAAGATGCTCAAGTGCACTTTCTCTTTCTCTTTAACTTTTGCATTTTACCGGTAATGCAAAGTATGCAACCGTTGCTGCATACCCATGCCTGTGCTCGCAAGCACAGGGACCAATTGCCCATTACTCCGCAAGTAATGGGGATCTCAAGCCCACACTCCGCAAGTGTGGGGACCATAAGCCCATCGTTTTCACGATAGGGACCTCTTTTCAAAGCCCACATTCCATGAATGTAGGGACCTCAAGCCCGTCATCTACATGACGGGGACCTCAACTGTATGTACTTGGTCACTACGTGACCAAGGCGCCTAGATGCTCTCAACATGCGTATGTACTAGAATGTAACTTTCAACAACTAGTAAAAGCACGAGTACATACCACATCTCAATCACTGAATAACATGTAGAGCATTATCACATACAAAATTACTCTTTAATCACAAACATGCCATAACCAAGTCTCATTCATATATATCACACTATCATCCATGTATGACTAGTACAGAAAGACACAACCAATTTCAGCAATCAAACATAAATATTCTACAACCCAACACTTGCAACCCGATCCTTCATCATAGTCATTTTATCAAACCAGTACTTGTAAGTATTGGGTACTTCAAGTTGTGCATACTTGGTCCTCACAAGACCAAGTCTAAGTATGAAATCAATATGCACAAACACCAACACTATTCATCATCAGTACCAAAAGCAATAACGACATTCATGTAAGACATAACCATACTTGAACATCCACCATTCTTGAAACAATCATCAATCAAGCAATCTTGCTACGCTATCATATATCGAAAAGCACACAAACATGGCCAATCAATCACACCCATACAACAGACAATGCACTTGCCTCAACCGTGCGGGAACGAAGGACGCGAAGAGGGTGCCGCCTCCGGAATCAGTCCCCCACCTAAATTTCATTTAGGAGAATGCTAATACAACAGTAATGGACCAATCAAACCATAAGAGTAAACACGAACTCGCAATAGCTTGTAACGCGATCCCAACTCCAATTTCCTATAAGCTAATGTGTCCCCTCTGGAAATAGTCGTGTTCTAAAATTCGTATCTTTTAGCACAGGAGTCCAAATGAGGTGTTCTTAGTCTTTATGAAAAGCTTATCAAATTCTCCACCTAAACCTATTTGGTGAGCCTTCCAGATTCGGTCACCTAATACCCCTACCAAACAGATTAACAGAGCAACTATTTTACGTCAGAGTTTCTGGACAGCAACTTCAAACCATCATAACTTTCAGAATACTGATCCAAATTTCGCGTTATTTAGCTTCCCTGAAAGCTATGACAATTATCTACATTTTGTATTATAGTGAGACATCCCAGAAACTCTTATATCTAACAGTTTAAGTCCAATTACTAAAATCTGACAGAACCACAGCAGATTTGCGGAACAGCAGCGCTACGAAAATCATAACTTTTGATCCGCTCGTCCAAACGATGCGATCTTGAACTCTACGAAAAGGTATCGACGTTGGCTACAACTTTCTAGGAGGCGTCCAGAACAGATTCTGATTTTAACCTCGTCAAAAATGTCGGCCAAACCTGTCTGCCCTAAACAGATCTAATACCGACATTGCCTAACTATCAAATTGCACAACTAATCGGAGGGGAATTGGGATTACCCTTGAAGAACCTGCTGTTGAACGCGATGAGAACCACCCCAGGCCACAATCTCTCCCTTCCCTTTCCCTCTCCTTCTTCTTCTTCTTGTGTCGATCTCGAGCGGTCCTCCTTCTTCCTCGACTCCGGCAGCGGGAACACCATCTTGGCTTGCAGCATGGGGCTTCAATGGAGGAGGAGGTGTTGTTGGAAGAGGGGAGGCGCAGGGGGGAGAGGGGATGGGGCGCCAAGGGGAGGGAGGAGAGTGCGGCTAGGGTTGGGGAGGTGGCGCCTCCCCCCTTTGGCCGGCCACCACTAGGCCATCATGGCCCTAGGCCCAGGCCCAGGTTGCCGAGAAACAATGAAAAACCCCCTCTTTTTCCTTGTCTTGATGCTTTGCTGAAAGAAACTTTCTCCCGTTTTTAGTTATTCCTTCCCGATTAATTAATCTCTCCCGACTAATTCCTTTCGAATACTTTTGGGGCATTACATCTTCTTGCAAAGAGGACCTCGGTGGAGGTCCAGAGGCTTAAGTTTTTCGGAACGGAGCCAAAGGCTCGGATCTAACCCGAGGTGGTCATGGGCGGCCACGATTAACCCAAGGAGGTCTTAGGATTTGTCGAAAATCCGACAAGGTACAGAGCACCGCGGTTCACTCGCCGGCACGTCGCCGGCGACCAAGACCATGGCGGCACTAACCAACTGTATGAAAACGACCGTAATACTATTGCGCACATAATGGAACCACTCTCAACGGCGGAGCGGGCCTGTAACGCCGGCGAGCGAGAGAGGGTCGGAGGATGATTTGTGGCAAAATCGAAAATGGCGAAAACACGTGCTACGAGCTAACCTAGCCATTGCTTAAGCTCTACAGGGCTAAAGCGAACTCACCCGAGTGCAGGGGAGGTCTAGAGGAGGTCGGAGGAGACCGACGCCGGAGGTGAAGAAGATGACGGCGACCAGGTGTTCTGAGCCAACAGAGACGAAAAGAAAGGTTAGGTAAGCTTGCGATGGCCCGGAGGTGATCCAGGACCCAAGAATTGGACGGAGAACACTCACCGGAGATGTGAACGAAGGGGAGCACTTTCGGCCGCGAAGATCCAAAAACTTCAAATTGAGCTGTTCCTGAGAAAGCAACCCAAATTGAGTTAGGGAGAGGACTTGCGACGACAAGAGGTCCACAAATAAAGTGAGAATTGGGCTAAAGAACCACTGAAACACCCAAGTCACCAATGGAGCTCCCACGGCAACAATGGCGGGGAGGAGTGCTCACGGTGGTTTGAGTTTAACTCAAAAAGAGTGAGCTAGGGTGATCGCGAGTGGAAGAGGAGCCAGAGGGGGTCCTCGGGGTATTAAGAAACTCGTGAGTAACAGAAGAAGGGAGGGGCCGAGGCGAGCTACGGCGAGCTCCTCATAACTAGCCCGAAAGATATGGGAGCAGGCAGCGCGGGCACGGCTTTGAGCGAAAGCAGCGACACGCCGCGATCGCTCCGACAACACGCGAGCGCGGCGCGGGATGTGACGGTGCCATACCGCCGCGATGGTCGGCGTGCGGCGCGAGAAGAAGATGACGGGAGCAGTGGAGAAGGCGGGAGGTCGTGGGCGTTGGATGCTAATCCAACGGCGAAACATATACCGAACCCAACTTAACAACTTGGTCCGACCGAGCCCAAAGGCTGAGCCTGACTCGGGTCTGACTCGAACCCGAGTCTGACTCAGACCCACTTTGACTTTGGATATTGAATTGAGCTAGACTTTTGGGAAGTTGATTGAGGTAGCAAACTAACTCCAAAAATTCTGAAATTTTTACAGGAGTTTGCTAACTAAAGTGTCGACCTTGCATAAAATTTTCAGAGGATTTGGTGCTGCACAACTTCCTCTAGAAATTCTACAAGGTGCTGATCCAAAGTTTGACCAGGTTTTAAATTGGGTTGACTTGCCCCCAAAAGCATTCAAACAATTTCTAAAAATTGTGAAATTTTTCAGAAGGGTCACACATCAATCCTAGAACTTAGGAAAAGTATTTCCAGGAGATGATCCAAAGGTTTGACAAGATTATTTTTGGAAGCTGAGATTTTGGATTAAAAAGATTTGTGACTTTGTATTTCCATAACTTTTGTACAAGAATTGTTTGGTACAACAGGAAATACATGATGTAAGAAAAAGTTTTAATTTCTACCGATTTTCTTACATTTGAAACACAAGTCTAATTTTTGGGATGTTACAAAAGCCCTTGTAGTGATGGCATTGAGTCTCGCATGCTTGTCCAGTTGATGCCACTGAAGATGCACCCGATGCAGGGGCCAAATTGGCTGTTTTGCTTGCCTCAGATGCTCGTGAAGGTGTAGGAGAGGTCACTGGACGTCGAGAATTGTTTGATGAGTTCAGGTCAACAGCCTAGTTGGAGGTGGTAGTGGGAGTGCGGTTCTGAAATTGACTTGTACGACCTACAAAAATACCCCCGGAGTTGCTCCGTTGCCTGCTATGATGTCCCTGCACTTCCCGTTCAGCCTTACAAGCAAAGTGAAACAAGCGAGTGATAGAATCATAATAATGATAATCAAGTATGTCCTGTATCTCATGGTTCAGCCCACCTAAAAATTTAGCCATTTTAGCATCTTCAGTTTCCTCTATACCACAACGAAGCAAACCAGTTTTAATTCTTGATAGTATTCCTCAACAGTTTTACTACCTTGATTCAAACGGGTCAATTTATTCAACAAGTCTTGAGCATAGTATGATGGAACAAAACGATGACGCATAGCTCTTTTTAAAGCCTCTCAGGTGGCAGGTATGTTATTAGGATTAGTACGACAATATTCACTCCACCATATACTAGAAAAGTTTGTAAACTCACTAGTAGCAGCTCTAACCCTCCTATTCTCAGGGAAATCGTGGTAATTAAATTTTTGTTCTACTTCTAGCTCCTAAGTGAGATAAACATCAGGATCATATTTACCAGCAAATGGAGGCATAGTAAATTTAATCTTAGAAAAAGCATCATACGGTGTCGTACTTCCCGTGGTGGTGGATCACGTCCCATACCTTGTCTATTGAAACGACGTCGACGGTGATCACGATCGTTGTTCAAGTTGAGGTCCCTATCCTCGGTATCGCAAAATTGTTCTCATCATCTTCTTCTTCATCCACAGTAGATGAGGAATCATTGTTGGCTATGGAATCTTGGCGACAATGGCGAAGCATTGGTAGTAGCAGAACAACACGAAGGGGTGCGCGGGTGGAGGTGGAGGCGTGGCCTAGCACCTCCAAGCGTGCGGGATGGCGTCAAGCTTCACGTTCAACTCAGCTTGGCCAACTTCTACTCCATTGAGTCTTGTAATTGTCTCTTCGTTAGCATTCTCTAGTTGTTCACAGCGTTCGTTGACCATCTTTGCAAAGTGTTGTCGCAACCCTCTTGTACACGGGGTGGATCCCCTTTTCTTCGATTCCTTGTGCACCTGACATAGCAATTGCAAACAGAAAACGAAGGTGAAAGTAACAAGTCCCAAATACTACTAATATGTGGGGCTGAAAATCACATGGTCACTCAAACTTCACTAAAGTTCTTACCCAATTCTTACCAAGCAGCAGGTGGTGATCAACACACCAGTGTTAGCGTCAAACTAGTCGTTTGTCGGGCCCAGGAGCAAAGGATCCTGGGTCCTCTGTGTATTCCACGCTAGTCCCAGATCAGTAGCTAGTGTACACAGTCAAACAAGAAATGATAACACAACCATACAACATCTTTCATTGAAATAATTAGAGTTGATACAAAGGGGGCATAAAGCCAACAAGCAGATTACAGCGGAAGCAAAAACATCTAGGTAGACCACACGATTCGCCACAGGCAATCGTCTAGAGGGCGTAGCCTAGTTGTCCAACTTCTCTAACTCCTCGTAGCATTCTTCTCCTGCTCAATAATTAAATTAAGCAAGAGTGAGCACAACAACCGTGCTCGCAAGTCACACCCGTCAAGTAACAGATTATAATGCATGCAAGGATATCTCAACGGAAGGCTTATAGAGTTGATTTGCATAAAGCCATGTTTCTTTCCAAATACTTGTACTAAGTTCCACAACAGTTATTCTATACTAAAATTCATTTTCTAAAACTCAAGTTTTATAGTCAGATAACATTCATCAACAAGTTATGAAGGATACCCTCCTATCACAAGGCTAACCGTCCAAAACCTAATTGGATAGAAATCCAAAACCATTTGATGAAGTCTTCTGCAAAAAACCCAAAAATCTAACTTGGAGTGGCTTTGCCAGCGTGTCCATGACCGTGGACATAGCTATTCAAATAGTTTTACACTCTGCAGAGGTGTACAACTTTACCCCACATGACATGACTTCTCTAATTTATTTGGTATCCGTCGATACCATTGCTCACTACCTTAGGTAAGCGGTCTAGAGCACGTGACAAGGCCTTTACAAAGCGCCACTCCACCGCAGTCCTCCCTCGCTAAGGTTTCACCCCTTTGGATAGAAACCCGTAGGGTTCAGGCCCCCTCTTGTGCTAGGTGGGAATACATAAAAGTAGGTCGTAAATGACACCCACACAACCGGATGGAACGATCACGGTGAAACATTGAAAATTAGTTAGCCAGGTCCCGCCCATTCGAGACATGTGGTAGTACGATAAGGCATAACAAAATACGCTCGAAGACCGGTCCATAACTGACTTGGGCAACTTTCACAAAACCTTGGGCCTCGACCATAGAAATGAGTCGACCCGTGCATAGACATGCACCATCTAAGCATCCATTTCGCCCAAGTTCAAACCAATTTTTATTTTTTTTAACAAGTCAAACCATTTTATAAATCTCTATGGTAAAGGCAATATCATAGTATCATTTTAAAACCATAGTTGAATTTGTGGCTAAATTCCCCAAAGTAAATATTTTTGAGCTGAGCTTCGATTAAGCACAGAGTTTTTACAACATGTTCTACTTCGTACTAATGTACCAACTAGCTTTTAACTAAGGCATCAAGGGTGATTCAAACAACATTCAAGTATGGATGTACACGGTTTATTCCATGATCTTACGCGGGCGCCAAACAGACATGCATACATATGCTTGCCTCTTCCCTTGGTCCTACTTGGAAGTAGCAGAATGGTGGTCTAGTTTAATTCCACGTGTACAGTATCTCTTGAAGTCCATGTGCACGTAGCATATTTGGCATTTTGGCCATAGCCGCATGCACCATAGAATTGTGCATAGGAGACATGATGGGACCCACATGTATGTTTAGTAGTAAATTCCTGGGCTAATTCCTCGGAGACAAAAACTCTAAAAGCATGTATAATGGTATAGGTAATTATTGTATATAGTATCTTTCCGTATCATCCATAGATGAATTTTTCGCAGATATAATACGTTTTCAACCCGTATTTACAAAAATGACCACCGAGTTTGCATATTTGCAGAAATAGCACCGTTGGCGCACGGTCACCGTGCACCAATGGCTCCCGTGCTGCCATATGGCGTTGGCGCACGGTCACCATACGCCAATGCCTGTCACGCTGCCACGTGGCCCTCCCGGTGTGCGCCAACGGTTGGCGCACAGTCACCGTGCGCCAATGGCTTGTGCGCCGCCACATGCCCCTCCGTTGCTAGGGTTTTGAGAAATTAGGGTTTCACGGCTGTTCGTAGAAATTATATATAGCAAATGAATTCAAAAAATTATGAAATTTTTTGTGGAGCCTCCCGACACGGTGTACTATACAGTATAAATTTGCCATAATTTTATTCGTTAAGAATTTTCTCGCAACACCATCCCGACACGCGCCCCCCCTCAGGCCTTCCCTCCCGCCCGCCACACCTGCCACACACCCGGACTGTTTTGCGGAGAACTAAAAAACTACACGGTGGCCATCTTTGCCACCATCCCTCCTCCCTCCTCCCCACATCTGTCGCCTCGTCCAGAAATTCCGGCACCAACGCTTACGGAATTTCCGGCGCCAACGTCCCGACTCCTCCTCTGCTCGACTATATATACCGAACTCTGACACTCGCTCTTCGCTCATCTCATTTGTGTTTCAATTCTCGTGCTTGTGCTCATCGCTGAGAACTCAGAGAACATAACGTAATTACTTTTATTGGGAGGTTAACTGTTTTCTTGCTTCTCGTCGTTCGTCGCTCGACCTTTTTTTATTACTTTCCCTTGAAGGGCAGGTAATTTATCGGATGCTTTTGCCGTTATTACCGTAGTCATAATTAGTCAGTTTTAGTTAGCTAGTCGTAATTAGTTAGTTTAGGGGCAATTAATTAGTCGTAATTAGTTAGTTCATTATTAATGAATTAGTTTAGTGGTAATTAATGAGTCGTAATTAGTTTAGTAGCCATCATTACGACATATTAAGTAAGTGGAAATGAAGTACTGGTAATTTTTTAGTGGTAATTAATCAATCGTAATTAGTTAGTTTAGAGGTAATTAATTAGTCATAATTAGTTAGTTCACTAGTAATGAATTAGTTTAGTGGTAATTAATTAGTTGTAATTAGTTTAGTAGTCATCATTACGACATATTAAATAAGTGAAAATGAAGTATTGGTAATTTTTTTAGTGGTAATTAATCAGTTATAATCAGTTGTTTGCATAAATGATTAGTGGAAATGAATTACCAGTAATTTATGTAGTGGTAATTAATTAGTCATAATTAGTTAAGTAGGAATTAGTTAGGCATAACTCATTCGTAATTATTTAGTGGTTGTTGTGGCTGTAGGTATTTTTAAACATGCAAGACTTGTTTATGTTTTACAGCGATGGTCTCGTACGGACCGGACCCGATGGGTTAGACCTGTCGAGATACTAGTACAAGGTGGTCCGGGTAGAGGGGCTCCATACGATGAATATTCACAAGCTGTGAAGCTGCATCTGGAGAGAGTTCGTCACGAAGCCAACGATGAAGAAAGTTGTGATCGAGGCGATCACCTGCATGAATTACATGTGGGAGCTCGTCAAGGTGAATAGAAGCATAGCCTGGAGGCAGTACATGGAGATTGCCTCCCAGCCCGAGGTGGCCATTCCCGGGAAGCCTATGGTGTACGTGAATTTCGTACGTAGGGCATCAGGAAACCCTGATGATGACTGGGCCTCTACAAGCGGGCAAGCGTAGCCCGAGCGTGAAGATGGCAGCACAGAATGTGCTACCTTGGAGGGAAGTCACGCACCTAATTTTGTGCTAAATGAGGGGGCGGAAACGTAGTGGTCGGGCCATATCAACTGCCATGAGTATCTACCGGACGAGCCTCTCGGGTTGGAGTCCGACGAGGACGCCGACCCAAGCTCAGATGGTAGCGACGAGGACACACACCAAGCCGATGGTCCTTACGTGGCATCGAGACATGATGATATCGTGGTGCATTAGCTCGTATTGCCGTAAGAAGAAGGCTCCCAGTGGGGGTTTGAAGCTGACACCCTCTTAGTTGGGTAGCGCTTCTCGGACAAGGTGGCTGTGCAACAAGCTATAGTACGGTATGACTTGTCCATCACCTATGTGTACCGAGTGCACCAGTCTAACCTAGAAAAGTACATAGTGAAGTGCGTAGTGGAAGGCTGCCCTGGCAAGGTCAGCGCTCATCGAGCAAAGATCTTCGGCTCAGTCTTCACGGTCAAGGAGCTAATCGACCACACTCGCGAGCTCAGCGAGCCCCTACGGCAGCATCGGACGTGACTTCCGCATATGTTGCAAACCTCATCACGCACCTAGTTGAGGTGGATATGTCTGGCTCCCCCAAGATGATGATGTCAGAAGTTGTCAATCAGGTTGGCTATCCAATCAGCTACTGAAGGTCCGACGAGCCAAGCAGAAGGTCATCGAGACCATGTACAGAACATACAAAAAGGCGTACAACCTTGTGTCGAGATTGCTTCACCAGATTACCGAATCAAACCCTAGCACATACATAAACAAGCTTGACCGTGAAGATGATGGGAAAGGGCCAAACCGCTTCATACTGAACTGGGTGTTCTAGGCTTTCGCTCAGGCCATCGAGGGCTTCAAGTTCAGCCATCCCGTGCTAACGATGGATGCCACTTTCCTCAAGGGGAGGTACAAGGGCACCATCCTCACCGCGGTGGTGGCCGACGCGAATGATCAGCTTCTCCCGGTGTCATTTTTCATTGTGGAGAGCGAGAACACATCCAGCGGTGGTTCCTAGAGAATGTGAAGGTAGCGGTGGTGAGAGACCGGCCCAACGTCTGCCTAATCACTGACCACAATACTGGGTTGTTGGTGGCCATCAACACCATGCAGCGTGGCGTTCGGATCATATAACGATATACCGTAGCCTTCGAAATGCACACAAGTCGGAGGTTATGGTACATCGTTATATGATCCGGATACCATGTATTTTCCTCAGTTTGTTCATGCACAAGCTTATCTAGACTGTGGTACTATACATTATTAAAGAATATCATCCACAGTAGACTGGTAAATTAACAAAGAGTATCCTATTTGATTGGATTACATGTGATAATACCCCGTCTTCCTTCATCTCGGTTCATGCACAAGCTTATCTAGACTTTGATATATCCTGTGTTATGCGATTATGTTTGGGTATATTTGTATTCATATTTTGTTTTGCTATATTTGTACGTGTATTTTTGTTGTTATGTGTGTACTCCTATGCCATATTGTATATTGACATCTCGAATGGAGTTGCAATGTAGCATTTTTTCCATACATTCCAAGTCACATGAAATCATGAAACCCTAATTTCCTAAACCTAAAATCCATATTTTCGTGACCTAAATCCTAAATTTTCGAGACAATTCCATAACACATATCAAATTGTCCAAAGAGTACACAATCAAGTCCACTGTGTGATGAGCCTTCAAAATTAAATTCGTAATTTTTGGAGCTCAATTTCTACATTTAGAAATTCATATAAACTGTACATTTATATGAAATTGCAAGAAGAATTCTGAATGAATAAAATTATGGCAAATTTACACCGTATAGTACACTGTGTCGGGAGGCTTCACAAAAATTTCATAATTTTTGAATTCATTTGCTATATTTTATAATTTCTCTGAACAGCCATGAAACTCTAATTTCCAAAACTCTAATTTCTCGAAACCCCAGTAACGGAGGGACACGTGACGGCGCATGGGCCGTTGGCGCACGGTCACCGTGCACTAACGCGCTGAGGTGGTGGCGGGGTCAGCCTTGAGGGCCACGTGATGGCGTGACAGACGTTGGTCGTGAGCTAATGCCACGTGGCGGCTGTGCGCCAATGGTGTCATTTCTGCAAATACCCGAACTCAGTGGTCATTTATGCAAATATGGGTTGAAAACGTGATGTATCTGCCAAAAATTCTCCATAGATAATACTAAAGACAACTTTACAATGTGTTGTCTTTTTACGTGTCTCTATAGACAACTACTCTATCTACAATGTTTTGTTTACTGTGTTTTAACCGACTAATGCATGAGAGACAATCTAATTATATATATTCCTCCTCTCTCCTCTATATCATCTCGTCTCCTACGTGTCAAAACTTACAGACAGCTGATGTCACACTATTATACATGCTCTAATGCAACAACAATATGTCGCGTTCGGGTTTAGGCTTGGTCGTGACTCTGAGGCGTGCATGTGGGACCCAAGCTTGCACGTGGGCCCTCTTTGCGTGTGAACGTTATGTCTTAGTATATTTGTCGTCTGATCCCGAATATGTTGTGATGGTTGCATTTATCCTGACATGCAATGTTTATTTCTTCTAGCCCTTCTAAACACATCTTAACTTTAAGCTTGTATAGATCAATTATGGGTATTTGTATAATAATTATATACAATAATAGTAGCTTTGTTTCTTCAAGTGTAATAAAGAAAGACCCAATTAATTTATAGTTACCCTGGCAATATTTAATGCTGCTTAAAAATTCTTTCTAGTTAAATATTATATTTAACTGAAAAGTGCTAAACATGTGTGTATTCGCATCATCATGTATTCTTGTCGGACCCCAAATTTGGAGTTTGGAATCCAGTGTGTTAACCTGTTCCATTCCCTGGATCAGTAGATAGCACACATAGTTACATACTTGGGTCATTCACACCCATGGAAGTTTCAGGCAGCCTATGACCAGATGCCACCATGCCGCGCTAAAGAGGAAAGTCCCAGCAGCACAAGGTGCCACATCACTCAGTAGGAGCAGTGCTTGGTAGAAATAGTGCTAGCATGAACAGTGCTCGGTGTAAACAGTGTTCGATGCAAAGAGTGCTCGTGTAAATAGGGTTCAGTGCGCGTAGTGCTTATAGGAGCAGTGCTCGGGGGCAAACAGTGCTCGATACAAAGAGTACTCGTATGAATAGGGGTAGTCGTAAATAGTGCTCGTGGAGCGATTAACGAGCAAGCGATGGCTTAATGCAAAGAGTGCTCATATGAACAGGGGTAGTTGTAAACAGTGCTCGTAGGAACAGTGCAAGCCCATAATATATTACATAACAAGCCGAGTGGTCAACTGTTTTACAAAAGAGCCACGAAGGCATCCGTTTTACAAAAGTCAGAGTACAACATCGTGGAAGAGTGCGGAACGAAATAAGTCGTAGCGGATCCATTCACTCTGCCCACAAGCAAGCGATTGGGGGTCCTAGCCTAAGCTTGACCAACATCCCCACCATCTGGTCCAGCCTCCGTGTAGTAGTCGTAGGGGTCTTGATCATAGGGGTCTGAAAGATTATATTGGACGAGCCTGAGTACACAACTGTACTAGCAAGCCAACACACAATGCAGTCGTATAGATGCAGGGCTAGTCAAAGGGAGCTCAGAGTTCTTTTGTTTGCACAAAGCTAAGTTCGAATTGGATTAAGTAGTAGAAAATCCTGAGACTTAGCATATTAACAAACCAGTTTCGTAAAAGAGTGTTCATGTGTAAAGTACTAGCGGAGGTCCAACCTCCTATACCATTGAGTGACCCGGTCACTCAATGCTCAGGTTATCCCATAATTACCACTGGTCCCAGACCAGGCTTTTCCAAATCCCTAGGGTCTCACCCCATTTTTCCATTCCATCCACAAATTAGTTTTTATAAAAAAAAAAGACAGCTATATCAAGCAAGTTCTCAGCACCGCTCTTGACCGTGAGCATGGCTATCCGGATAGTTTTCTTACTCTACAGAGTTCACACGCTTTACCCACAAGAGATAATCGTCTTGATATATATACACACGCTTCCTTAGACATGTGAATGAAGGAGAGATTATCATAAGGCCTTTACAATGCTCAACCTCGACACAACCCCATCCGCTACGCTAAGGTTTCCACCGTCCGGAGCCATGCTCCTAGGAGGCCCCCTCTTGCGCCGTGTGGTTCTCGTGGCTTCGTTCTCCCCCGACTATCCACCCGCATTCAACCCAACGGCGAAGCCACGCCGAGGCGAGCAAATTAGTTGGCCAAGTCGTATCCATTATAGACTTGTGGTCACATTATTTTTACATGAGAGGTCATCACCAGATTCGGTGCTTAATTGACTCGGGCGGTACATCCACATACCCACATCCTCTCGTGCCCCAAGCACCAGCCACTCTTTCCAGCCACCTGAGTCGAAATCAGTTTTTGGGTTTTATTTTGTTTTGAAAATAACCCTTTCATCCAACATACCAGCCAGGCTCCAAGCCTCGACTGCCTAAATCCATTTTTTATGTTTTGAGTAAATGTTATCGGGCAATGTAATGCCCGGATGATAATGTATCTAAGTAAGGCTAAGCATGACACTTAGATATAGACTTTTTAACTGGTATGTAATCCAGTAAGTCTAGGGTGACAAATGATAGTGTCAAAGTTCAAGGATTGAAAGTTCATACACAAATATCATTAAGGTATTAGCTACGACTAGACCAAATATAGTTGTATAAATCATAGTAATGCAATTTCATAATTTAAATCAACATAATTTGTAAAGAGTAGGTGCAATATGATCAAAGTGTTGACTCGTCTTACTCAGAGTGCTGCTGAGCTTGGTCCTGATCAATTGATGGTTCTTCGGTCGCCTCGGCTTCTATTACGCAAAGACAACCAAACTGCAAATAAGTTCATATGAATGCAAATTGCTTTCAGAAATTCGAGGGACTCCAAATAATGCAAGGTTGTAAATCAGAAGTATTAGACCAGTATAGTTGAAGACTTAGGGGTCAAGACTCAGTGATCGAAACTCAGTGGTCGAACTCGAGTGGTCGTAGTTGTAGCAGTTGCACACTCGTAGCGCTACAATACTCGTAGGTGCTACAGTACTCGTAGGGCTCTCGCAATGCTACAGTGCTCGTAGCGCTACAGTACTCGCATCGCTACGGTACTCGTAGCTGCTGCAATACTCGTGGATGCTACAATGGTTGTAGCGGGCAGCGCGTTCTTAAGCGATCTATGGTCGTAGAGCCCGAGTGGTCGAAAGGGGTTTTCGACACTAGTCTAGAAGATTTCGACCAACTGGTCGGAAGGGGATCTCGATCACCAAATCAGAAAGGGTCTTCGACCACACGCAGCCAAAGGGGTACGACTACGTGGAGTCCAGAGAGAGGGGGGCTCGACTAGGAGTAGCCAGAAGAGGTACGACTACGTGGAGTCCAAAGAGAGGGGGGCTCGACTAGGAGTAGCCAGAAGAGGTACGACTGGGTGTGGTCAGAGATACAACTGAGTAGTCAAGAGTTACGGCTAGGAGTAGTCGTAGGAGGTTTGTCTATACGTAGTCGAGGAAAATTCGACTACCTGCCAGAAAGAGGTTCGCCTAATTGTAGTCGAAGAGGTACGACTACGTGTAGTCGGAAAGGGAACTACCAGGCCCGAAGAGGAACACGACTAGAAGTGGTCGAAGAAGTTACAACTTTCGACTACCTGCAGTTGAAAAAGGGTTCAACTACCAGTAGTTGAAGGGGTCTAGTCAGAGGTGGTACGACTACATGTAGTCGAAGGAGTTTCGCCTATGCGTGATCGTAGAAGGCACGACTGTAAGCAATTGAAGGAGTTTCAACTACGTGGTCAGAAGAATGACGGAACTCGACTACCTACAATGGTCGAAAGAAAGAAGGATTCGAATACTCCATAGCGATCGAAAGAAAGAAGGATTCGAATACTCCACAGTGATCGAAAGAAAGAAGGATTCGAATACTCCACAGTGGTCGAAGGAATCAGTGAAAGAACCAGAGGAAGAACTAGAGAAAGAACCGAAGAAAGAACCAAGAAGGACAGGGCAGCTCGAACGAGAAGGAGCATCTAGGCCATTAGGAACATACCGGTGTGAGCTGAGGGGTCAAGTTAGTCGAACTGAGCTGGCGACGGTAGACCACAACAGCGAGTGAAACTTCTTCACAGCTACGAGGACCCGAGGGAGAAGAGTAGTCTTCAACCCTCAAGGCGGCTTTAGGGAAGAAGGGGAATAGCTCCGAGGAACTGACTTGGGGTGCACCACTCCGGCGAGGTCGACTCAACTCCTTGGCTAACTTGGCCGGAGGGGAGGAAGAACAAGGTCTGCGGCAGTCCCTGGGAGCAAGGAGCGGAACCAATTGAGAAATGTCTCTCACGTCAAGAGAGATAAGCTAACTTGTATAGAGAAGAAGGGCCTTACTGATGGGGTCACTAGCGGCGGTGATCTTTGCGGTGGCGCTTGGCGGCAGTGCTCGAGCTTTAACTGGAGCTCAAACTCGCTTGAGGAAGAAGAAGAACTAGTACTGGTGTGGCGGAGAGAGTGAGGAAGGGTTTAGTGCTGATATACAAAAAGCAATGGGTAGATTCGTCAGAGTGCCTGAGATATATTCCGCATGACTCGGAAAGGGAGGGGTAGCACGTAATCTCAACTGAAGCGGCGGCACAGTGTAGATGACGCGACGGGTTGAATAGCGGCTCTTAATGGTTGATCGATGGCTCCTGCCAGCGCACTCGTCGGGCCGCGATTAACGCCCGAGTGAGAGAAAGAGATAAGGATGGCTACCCCAACCTTCGGTCAAAGGAGGCGTGGCTGCACCGGATTTGACCTGATAGTTGGTCGGAGGAACAGTGACCCGGCAAAACGACAGCTAAGGTCCTAGACTTGTTTACTAAATATTGGTAATTCTATATCTTAGTTCTCTAATCTTTGCACCGCACACGCCGACGGAAAAAAAATAAGATGCAGCCCAGATAATACTGGAAAAGGGCAGCCAAGAAGTACGATAATAGTCATCACATAAAAGTTTTAAAAATCTCATATTTTTGTCTTGATGAATTTTTGGGCTATTACAATTCTACACACTTTTATGCGCAACGTTAAGTAGAAATCGCCAATTGATATTGCCGCTGGAACAAGGACGAGAGGGCTAGTAGGGTGAACTCCCAGCCGGGATACGATATCTTCGTCTAGGCAAATCGCCCTTCTGGACGAGTTCTCTTGCACACGGTGATTTATCCCTCTAAGAGCAGGGGCTAGCGTGACGGATACTCGTGGAAGGGTCTTTACTGTGGCTGACCAAAGCCTTTTCTTTATTAAGATGTCAGAATTTACAGTAATACAATAACGACATCACTCTTTACTACACGAAAATAATACTGTTTTTATGACTTCTTGATGCACATATCCTGTACTTCCTCTAATAAAACTGAGTACGGAAGAAGCTAGAACCCGAGAATGCCACATTAGGTCATGCTTTCCTTGCCGTTCGATACGGGAAGAAAAACAGAGATCGATCACTTCCATGCTTTGATGTGCATGGACAACGTAAGTACGTAACATTCAATGAATTATGAATACACGTAAATATCCAGCCAACCATTGAAAAGAAAAACCTGGTCTGCCAAAGGGCCTAGGAGGAGGCTAGGAAAAATAAGAATGGAAAGGGGATACAGAACGTAGGTGCACAACTACTAGACCTATCAATTGCGCTTTTTTTTTTCTTCATATTTCATCTTTTTTATTTTCCTTTTTTTCATATTTGATTTTTATTTACTATTTTCGTTAACAAACCTTCCGTATTGGCGTTCAAATACAATTTAGCTAATATATGCCAGCCTAACCAATTTCCCTCCATCTTAAAACCTCCTCAACAAAAGATATCATGTCATTAAAATCTTTTAAATTCATCATTACACAGATACCATGTCAATTGAGCTTTACACAAACCATTTGTTTGAGTCATTCGTATACTCCGGTTCACAAAAACAAATCGTTTTGAAATACATGCAGTCAAATTTTGACTATTTATATATTTTTTAATATTTAGATTAGATACATGAAAATCATTCGTAGATTCATCTCAGAAAAGTACTTTTCATAATATTATTGGGTTTAATAATATTTCACAATAGTAATTAGTTGTCAAAATTATATTTTAAGAACTATATCGATGTCTAAAACGATTTGTTTTTTTGAACCGGAGAGAGTAATAACTTACATATATAAATAGGAGAGCTAACACCTCGCCACAGCAAAGGGCGGGCTTAATGCTAGTAAATTCTTGATATTCATATCATTTGCGTACCAATAATTACATTGCAAATTAACAAAATACAATGTAAATGGATCAAACACCAAACGAATCATCTGTTGCACAGATTGTGTATCAGATTTCACTGAACCTCTAAAGTTCCAGCTAGATCCAATGATGATTCAGTTTGGGATTGTCCCAATGTCTCCTTTAGTTTATCCAAAGCAGCCTTTGCAGCACGGTTCTGAGCTATCTCCTTCTTTTGAGCATAAGTCGCGCTACCGACCAGCTCACCATCAATCAATACCTCAACTGTCAAATTCTTATCCCATTCATCTTTCACAATTTTCACGCCTCGCCGAGTCTTTTGGCAAAACTCGAAAAGCTCGCTCACAGGATGCTTGCCTAATGTCTCCAGGCTAATAAGTGGATCAGCCAAATTTCGAAAAACCTATGAGAAAAGGAAATATTATAATTCCAGTCTAGAGTGAGGAATAAAACACAAGGTTTGTCAGTTCAGAGAGAAATATATACCTGCCAAGCTACTTCTTGATTGAAGTTCGAGTCTAAGTATATGGCACCAATAAGAGATTCCACAATGTCAGATAGCACTTTTGGAGGATCCAATAGCCCATTCGAGTGATATGGATACTTGCACAATTCTTTTATGAAACCATGAATCTGTAAATGCCAAAGCACCGCAAGGGACATCACATCAATCATATGTCAACATCTTTATTTTAATTAAAAAGATCAATTTGGTGGCTTCTTTCATCTGCTCCCCTCTGACCTTGCGAGAAAAACTGCTAGAAAAAAACCAAAGAAACAAGAAAAAACTCGTGTTCAACTAACTTACAGTCGATAACAAACTTGCAAGCAAATCGTAACAAACAATACACTTGGGCATGCATGGCAAAATATTTTTCATTTACCTTTGCTCTCGCATGGCACAAGAGATAAAATTTGCATCCATGTACGTAGTGTATTATACCTAATCAAGAGATCAAGTAATCAAGAGTCTTGTTCTTGATCTGCATGTCTTTTTAGTTGCACACAACTCGATGCTAGATGGGCCCACATGCAAGAGGTGTGTTAGCAAGCAAACAAACAACCCAATGCAGATTTGGAGGATGGTGGCCATCGAAGTTTTGAGTTTTGTCAGATCACGAAGCGATCAAAGAGAAAAGCACAAAGCTGGAGCTAACAAGGAAGCATTTTGCATGTGTATGTCAGACTCGCAGTAACATGTGAACACTCAGCTATTAGAATAAAATTTTTTTTGTTAGTGGCAGATAAAGAAACAAAGAGATCTACATCCACATTATTTCCTTTATGCAAAATGCGTAAAAAGTATAATAATAGTACTAATCTACTCGTTCAGAAAGCCTACTTTTTTAAACAAACAAATTATAGATATCCCAAAACCACCCAAATGATGAGAGTAGTAACAGTGCATTCGTGACTATTCAATTTTTCTGCATCGGAAAGACCTGAGGGGGCTGTGCTTGGTTTCAGACTGTAATCATGACCATGGGGTAAGCATAGTGGAATGTGCATCTAGGATCACTATTGCAGTATCATAATGTCATGTGAGGAAAATTCTATAGTAGATGTCGGCGGCAACCAGGACAGCTAGCTGCCGCAAGTTAGGATTATTAGTTTGTCTGAATTCGGTTTAGGAAAGATCTGTTAAGTCTGAGTTAAGTTAGGAGATAGAGTTAGATTCGGAATAAGAGTTTGAGTTAGATTATATTGAAATGGCCAGTTCTATTTAAGAAGAGGAAAGAGTGCTCTGGAAGGTAACCAGAGATTACTATCATCTTTCTACCGTGCTTAATCTTCTTCCTACCTTCTGCACTATCTCTTCCCCAGCACATCTCCCAACTATCGTTCGACCTTCCCACGTAATGGCTCCTGGCAAGCGAGCCCGAAGGCCTAAACCCCCGGTTCATCACAGCTACACATTGCGTTCTGGTACAGGACGTGACACATAAACTTTTACGACCGAAGAGTATTGATTTGTACTTCTCTTCATGTGTGCAACTAAATGTTAGTGCATGAAAAAAAAACACAAGATAGGTTAAATTTTTTAAATAGAATGTAATGAAATACCGTAGAAGTTTGTCGCATTACAAGTCAAGTGTTTAGTACTAACTCTAGTGCATAAAAAACCTGACTAGGCAAGATATGCAAAAATTGAATTGTAAGGCAACTTACAAGACATCCTGTAAAAAAAGGTAGCTTGCTAGACAAAACCCTATAGTTTAGTCTTTCCATCCACAACAGCACCCACAATAAATATGTTTCTGACTGGCTCAAACAGCACATGACAACATTATTGTCTTTACATTTAGCTACATATGCGTAAGCATGTTTTAACATAAGTACTGTTATGAATATTGTGTGTATATTGAAGAGACCTAATAGACAATATATATAGGGAGTACAAGAGATGTATACCATATACGGATAAGCTAATACAAAAGGCAAATAAGGAAATACAAAAGAGTTCATATTCTAACACCCTATTCTAACACCCCCTCAAATGCAAAGTGTATACAATAGCATTGCATTTGGAAATGGTTAACACTAAAATATGAAAAATTCAAAGTTCGAGTCTCAATAATATCGTCATAGCATGCATACAGCTCTTGGAAAATATGTAAGTATAAAAAAATCTCCTCTCATTCGGGGTCATGCGATAGCCCATAAAACACAAGGTGCAGAGGCTGAGAAAGTAGAGACAAGCAGGAGCAAAGTCGACTGCGGCAACACGACAAAGAAGATGATGAAACCGATGAAATAGGAGAAAGCTGTTAAATCAAGCCGAACAGGAATAGATATAAGCATGGCAATGCAGATCGATGCCCAAGACGGCGGCGGTGCAGTGCACAAAAAGCGCAACGGAGGCGCAATGCGAAAGAAGCGCGACAACCTTAGAAGCTTAGGGCGGTGGCTAAGAGAGACGCGGCAGCATCATAACGACTTCTACGATCTGCAGCGGCTCGAAGAAAAGAGCAGTGGCTGCTACCATGCAAAAGGAATTCCTATACTTCTATGATTAACAATAAATTTGTGGACTCGCATGGCTTAAACGAACTCAAAGATAAAGTGGTACGGACTTAGATGGACGCAACAGAAGAAAAAAGACTGAAGGAAAGAAAAGACTGAAATATAACTAGTAGCAGTATTATGTCCCACAGATTTGGCCTCCTTTCTTCTTCTTGGTCAACACCCAAGGATAACTAGCAGCACTAGCGAAGACCCATCTCCTCATCCAACCAGCAAGCACCAGTGCAGCTCCGCAGCTTGAAGCAACACCGTCGGCAGCAGTACAAATCCCCTCGGCTCGTGCAGGAGCACATGATCCCACAATTTCCAAATCTCTTAAGCGCAAGCCCCGTAGTTCGTAGAAGCAAGTCCTAGCCTCCTCCCCACTGCCCCGATGGCTCGCACGAAGCAGACGACGAGGAAGTCGACCGGTGGCAAGGCACCAAGGAAGCAGCTGACGACGAAGGCAGCGTGCAAGTCGGCCCCAGCCACCGGCGGAGTGAAGAAGCCACACCGCTTCCATCCCGGCACCGTCACGCTCAGGGAGATCCGCAAGTACAAGAAGACGACGAACGGCGGTGCGAGCAGACAACCCACGTTGAGGCAGGGCGGCGATCGGATCCGGATGAGGCGACCTCAGCGACGGCCGGATCCGGTGAAGATGAGGCTAAGCCGACGGTCGGCGACGATGACGAGGAAGAGGAAGCCCGGATCTGCATTCGACATCGATGGATCTGGACAGATCTGGCCAGGAAAGTTGACGGTGGTGGCGACGGCATGACCAAGGAGGCGTGACCAACGAGCAGAGGAGGTGGTTGACGCCCTCAATGTGGTAGCACCAGCAGAGGTGGTTGCGAATGATCTTGGCGGTCTCGATCTGGATCGACTTCTCCTGCACGAGGTGCTCCATGTACTCGAGCATCGCCACCGAAAGCTCAGAGCGGCGACGGCTCGGGAGGCCCGACGGGAGAGCACAGGCGGCGACGAGAGGTCGTGCTCGGGAGCGGAGATTGTTCCTGCGGGGGGCAGCGAGCAGTGAAAACGATGAAGGCTAGGTTGTAGGCTAGAGTTTGAACCTTTACTCTCATACAATGTTATGAATATTGTGTGTATATTGAAGAGGTCTAGTGGACAATATATATAAGGAGTACAAGGAGTGTATACTATATACAGATAAGGAAATACAAAATGCAGATAAGGAAATACAAAAAAGTTCATATTCTAACACCCTATTCTAACAAGTACAACGCACATTGCCAATGAGAACAAAATACTCTATTAATGAAGCAGAAATGGCAAAATTTCTTCACTTACAGGCCAATGACAAGGCAAACACTTCAAGTTATCGGTCAAAGGTACCGGACAAAATGGGAAGGGTTTCACTACCATGGAGTCCAAACGGCACAGTTGTACTTTGATTGGTTTACTAAGAAGCACGACCAAAAGTACTAGACGAAATGGAAGGGTTTCTCTACCGTGGACTCGTGGAGTCCAAACGGCACACTTGTGCTCTGTCTGCTTTACTAAGAACCACGACCATTTGATCAAAAACCAAAAAAGAGATGGACAACGGTGCTGAAAAAAAATATCAGCTGTACAATTTGAATTCCAGCCCCCCCCCTCTTGCTGTCATTACATTTAGATACATATGTGTGTCAATGATAACAAAAAGATGTTTGAACACAAGCTATGCTACTACAAACAATGCACCCTGCCTGTGAGAACAAAATACTCTATTAATAAAGCAGAAATGAAAAAAAAACTTTTACCATACAGTCCAATGACAAGGAAAACATTTCAAGCCATCGCTAAGTACCACAAAATGGGAAGGGTTTCTCTACCGTGGAGTCCAAGTGCCACAGTTCTTCGTTGACTGCTTTAATAAGAACCATGGCCACTTGATCAGAAAACTAAAAAGAAATGGTGGCGGTGGTGAAAAAATTCAACTGCACAATTTGAAAATTTTGCCCACCTTAGTGCAAAGGTACTCCAAATGCGCCGTTGGTACATTTAGAATTGCGCATACAAATTGACTTGTAAGGTGGGTAATACAAATCCTCAAAAGGTGGCACCTTGCGAAAACATTTCTTGGGATGACATGTTCTTAAAGGCTAGGCCTAGACCAGATACCAACAAAATCAATTAACAGACAGGGGAACAAAACAGATTCTCCTCTTTCACCCGAAACAAAAATTATAACAGATCATACCCTAGGGCCCAGCCAATAGAATTGCAAAGGAAAAAGTCCATTTGATACCCCTAAACTCTTTCAAAACTTCGGAAATCAAACCTGAACTACAAAACTGGACACCCAACAAGCCGACACCCTCAAATTCTTAAAAACGCTCACTTTACCCCCAAGATCAAAACTATCCTAGTTTCGCTAACATGGCGTCTACGTGGTATAGATTCACTGACATATCAAATGGTCTCGGTGTGCTCCTCCGCGCACGTGGCTTTACCCGTCCTCCACACCGACTTCAATGCTCCCAACCCGGTACGCCACCCAAAGTTCGACTTGTCCCCATCCACGAGGTGCTCCCCGATGAGGCCACCTCCCCTGACGCCGACATCGTCACACAGCTCCTGGCCCAGTACACTACCTGCAAGGTGACCTTCCAGCTCTAGAGGAGCTCAGCGGGGACAGAGGAGCTCAGTGGGTGGCTCTGGACAGCAATGGTCCCTGCAAATGGTGGCTTGGGAGGCGACGACGACGACCAAAATAGGTCTACAGGTCCTGAGGAGGCTTTGGGTGGCGACGTCGCGGACAGGGCAGCACTACAGCGCGGTGGCGGCGAACAGAAACAGACGAAGGGGGATGAGCACAGGATAGAACGTGTCACAGGGAACAAGATGGAGGGGACAGTGACGGCAAAGGTTCACCGATAGCGCAGTAATAGGCGATGGTGGTTCTCAAGTAGAGATGGCAGAGCTGGGTTTGATTCTGATGGAAAGCTGCTGCTGGAAGGATGAAATTGATTGAGGAGATGATGGGTAGGGGTGGAACACGTCGTAACGCAGTTGGTTTCACGAGGAACTCATTGGAGTGACGGATGGGGTCAAGGGCCCGACGGTCGGACTTGGAGGTAGAAGACGGCGGCCGCGCGCTCGCTGGTGAGAGCGTGACGATGCCGGAGAGGAGACGAGCCACCTCTCGGCCACGCATGCCATTTTCTTCTGCTGCTTTTGCACGCCCATGCGCCCATGGGTTGGGCGCGACGCCTCGCCATGGACAAAGAGCAACAAGGCAGAGTCATTGCCGACGACGATGGCCTTTGGGGAGGAAGAGATGCGGCCACTCCCAGCAGGTGGAGTCATGGGCGTCAGAGAGGCTGCATACGTTGGGGCTGCCGGCGGCCATCGCGCGGAGGGAGGGGCCCCGGTAGAGGTGGCGGCCGACGAGACGGGAGCAGTTGGCGACGGCCTTCACGGAGAAGGACCACCAGCGCATGGCAGCGTGGCCCCCGGCAGGGGCTGTGAGGTCGTAGAGGAAGTTGGTGCTGGAGGCGATGGCGTTGTAGGGGACGTCGGCGGAGGGGTAGGGCATATGCTCGCCGTTGGGCAGCGAGGTGTAGTGGAGCTTGGAGCAGCCGCACCCACTTTCGGAGGAGGCATCGTCAGCTGATCCTTGGGGGATGACGAGGTCGTAGGAGAATTGCGGTGTTATGGACTAAGATCCCAAGGCACCCACGGCGACACATGAACAGTACCTCAGGACTGCAGTAACGTGTGAACAGTGGCATGGTACTGTGTCAATGCCTAAACAGTGTTTTCTGATACTGTAGCACACCAATTGACGGGTTTCCTATTATAAAGAATAGTTGGTTAGGTAGTTTATTTGGAATTCTTTATCTATTAAGTTATTGTTAGGGATAAGATCTTATCTATTACGAAGGTTATTTTTAATAGTTAGAAATGTTAAGATTGGAATGATAGGTTTCCTTATAGATTATTTTTTAGACGTCAAGTCGGGTTGTCCCTATAAAAAAGATAGCATGTATCCATTATTAATCAAGCAATGAATAAACAAAGTTCTTAGTCTCTCTCCTTCCTCTTCAACTAAGCCTCAGAGCCTTGGCGGTGGCATGGCCAACCGTTCAAAGGCGAGTGCCCTACCTTCGGTCTTCGGACCCGTACCTAACCAACCCGCACCACAACATTTGGTATGAGAGCCACTCACCATAGCTTCTGCTGTCGAGATACCCTTGGTTTCCGTAGCCGAGTCACCGTGTGACAAGAGTCATTGCTATCTGCTAGAAGATCCGACACATATAGCAGGAGATGGTAGTGGCAAGGGACAAGGCAAAGGAGGCAAGTTGTGTCGCAGCACAGTAGCCACCACTATCACTACCCTCACCATCGATGACTTCTCTTTAGGCTTCGGTGCCCTTGGCTGCACCATTGGTGCCTTTGTCGAGGCAAAAGGTTATCGTCGTCCAGCGGCGGTCTTCTCCACGCAGTCAGCCAAGGCAGTGCCTTCGAAGGTGTGGTGCGCAACAGTTGATGTAGGGGTCAGCGATGTTGCCTCTCCTACAACCATTGCATCTTGGGGCAAGACGGATGCTACTTCTACCCCGCACCAGTTGCCTTTGTCGCCGACTCCTGCTACGTCAACTGACACTGGAGGGTTGTTATCCCCGATGTTGTTCATCGAGGCTTCATTGATCCTCTTCTACGCGACACAATGTCGTCATTGTACCCTCTCATCAACATGGGGCTACCAAGAACTTCAACCGTGGCCACCATCGCAGCTCATGGAGTTGCCTTGCTATGAGAGGTGTAATGTTATGGACTACGACCCCAGCGTGCATGAACAGTACCATTGTACCGTAGCGACTCATGAACAGTGTCCACATACTGTAGCAATGCATGAACAATCCCTGTTGATATTGTATCGTGGCAATTGACGGGTTTCCTAGGATGACGAATAGTGGTTAAGTAGGTTATTTTGGGATTCCTTATCTATCAAGTTATTATTATGGATATGATATTATCTATTATGAAAGTTATTTTTAATAGTTGAAAATATTAGATTAGATTGATATGTTTCCTTATAGATTATTTCTTAGGTATCAAGTCAGGTTGTACCTATAAAAGGGATAACATGTATCCATTATCAATCAAACAATAAATAAACAAAATTCTTAGTCTCTCCCCTTCCTCTTCAACTAAGCCTTAGAGCCTTGGCGGTGGCATGGTCAATCGTTCAAAAGTGAGTGCCCTACTCTCGGTCCTTGGACCCGTACCCAACTAACCCGTGCCACAACATGCAGCCACTCCTAGCAAGTGGGGTCGTGGGCGTCGGAGAGGCCGCAGACGTGGGGGCCGACGGCGGCCATTGCGCGGAGGGGGGCAATAGAAGCGACAGCCAATGGAGTAGTAGCAGTTGCTGGCGGCCACCTCGGAGAAGGACCACGAGCGCATGGCAGCGTGGCCCCCGGCGAGGGCCATGGGGCTGCAGAGGAAGTCAGTGTCGGAGGTGATGGCGTTTTAAGGGACGTCGGCGGAGGGGTAGGACATGTGCTCGCCGTTGGGCAACAAGGTGTAGTGGAGCTTGGAGCTGCTGCTCTCGGAGGAGGCATCGTTGGAGGATCCTTGGGGGTGACGAGGGCGCAGGAGAGCTGCAACCACTCCCAGTATGTGGGGTCGTGGGCGTCGGAGAGGCCGTAGACGTGGGGGCCACCGGTGTCCATCGCTTGGAGGAAGGGAGCCCAGTAGAGGCAGGAGTCGACAGGGTGAGAGCGGTTGGTGACGGCCTCCTCGGAGAAGGACCACCAGCGCATGGAGGCGCGGCCCCCAGTGGGGGCCATGAGGCCGCATAGGAAGTTGGTGCCGACGGGCGGAGGAGGAGGCTGGGGGCTGGCCTCCCCAACACTTACTAATACAAGATTAGGTACTTAAATATTTGGGCATCATTAGCACAATTATAGGCCCTGCCCCTAGTTCTAAGCCCAAGTTTCATATAACATTTGGAACCCATGTAGAAGCAAGCTAGCGACCCAATTAGGAGGAATAGGAAGAGACGAGTTGCGTAGTATTTCTTTTCTGCACGCTTTGTTCGCCTCTCGCCTCCTCGTCTTCATCTATTTTGGTGAATCAAACTATGAGATCGGTGAATCAAACTTGGTTCTATTTTGCTTGTTATTTGTGCCGCCTCCATGTCAGTTCACAGCTCGCCTCGCCTGGTGCCGACGGCGATGGCGTTGTAGGGGGCATTGGTGGAGGGGTAGGACATGCGCTCGCCATCGTGCAGCGAGGTGCAATGGAGCTTGGAGTTGCCGCTCCTGCTGCCGAAGGAAGCATTGTCGGAGGATCCTTGGGGATGTCAAGAGCGTGAGCGAGTGGAGTCGGCAGCGTGGGAGATGGCGACCGTGGAGAACTGATGCGACGTCGAGCACATGGTGGCGATGGCGAGGAGGGAGACACGCTCGCGTGTTATATTCTCTCCGCCTCGTCAGCACCAGGGCAGCTAGATGTCCACATGCGCCATGTCGGCGCAAAACCAGGGTGGATTCGGCACAGGGGAATTTTGTCCGCTTTGGAAAGTTCAAGGAGGTCGGGTGTATAGTTTTCTAGTTCAGGCTTGTTTTCTGAACTTTTGGAAGAGTTTGGGAGTGTGAAATGGACTTTTCCAATTGCAAATGCCATTTGAATTGCACGGGGGAGAGTACGAATCCATAAAAAGGTGGCACACTCGTGGCCACTCCACGACCATATGCGCTACTACCTCACATAGTCTGACACCAATATATTGGGCTCAACTTTGGTCGATCATTTATAAGACTAGACAAGAATCAACAGCCAGGGGAACAAAATAGATTCTCCCCTTTCACCAGAAAGGAGCATACCCCAGGGCCCATTCAATAAAAGGCCGGATTTTATCTGTTGTTCTCAAGTATAAACATCACATAGCAAACGTCATCACACGAAAAGGTAAAGCAAATACTAGAAACGACTAAGCAGATCTCCAGCGATGCGTACCTGTCCATCGAGGTGGGGCGCCTTGTGGCGGAGGAAGCGGTGGAGGTCGTGTTGGACGGCGACGCGCGCGAGCTTCTCCGTATCGACGTTGGCTGCGCGGAGGCGGGTGAGCGGGCCGGGCTGGAGCTGCCGGTATTTGAGGAAGACCTCCCGCGACATGACGCAGGTGAGCACGCCGTCGCCCAGGTACTCGAGCCGCTCGTAGGTCTCGCCGGGGCGGTAGGGGTAGTAGAAGGAGCCGTGCGTGAGCGCCTGCTCCACCAGGCCCTTGTCCCCGAACTCGTAGCCCAGGAGCGCCTCCACGGCGACGACGTCAGCGGGGCTCATCGGCGGCACGAAGCCCGGCGGCGCCTCCTGCGCGTGCTGCTCCCGGTGCTCCCTCGAGACGTGCGGCATCTCGTCCTCGTCGTCGGCGTTCGACGCCCTCTCCATCTCCCGATCGAGGCCGGGGGTTTATAGAGAGTTTCGGAAGGGCGGTCGCGGTGGGAAACCGAAAGAGGAAGGAGTAAACCCGAGATGGGCGAGGAGAGGCAAGAGGAGGTTTTAACTGCGGCCGGCGTTGGATGGGTGGGATCGATAAGGAACTGAATAGATCTTGGCGTGCGCGCAAAACCGGGGGTTTCGTAACATTTTTTTTGTTTTGTCATCCGCGATGGGGCCGCGTCGGTGTTGGGGTCGGGACGGAATTGGGTTGGGTCAGCGGCGTGAACACGGAAGGGGGAGGGAGCCAGGGGGCCACGTGCTGCACCTGGAGGAGACGGGGTCAGAGCAACGACGATGCACGCGGCCGATGTTGGCGCTTTGTGTGAGTAATGAATGAGTTGGTATTGATCATGTGATGATGTATTGAGTACTCACAGCTCCGGTGGCTAGGCTATTGACATTGTTTTCTCCGTCTTGGTGGACAAAGATGTTCGGGTGTAAGCTTCTTTCACATTTTGACTTTGTATTTGTCGACGATTGGTGACCCATCTTTCAAACTTATCATAAAATAAGTGCAGGGAACGCAAATCTCAAGACAAAGGAACTACACGCCACAATGACTCAGCCGCTGCACATGTTCTGGTTATCGATATGCGAATAATAAATGGGTATGACTAGCCCTTAGACGTACGATCCGAACACTAACGCTGTACGGTCTAAACGTAGTAGTAGGGTAATAGTAGGGATGCAGGGTTGCTTCCTCCTCTTGCTCCCCTACAGGGCACACTCCCGGAGCCCCTCCTCCACCCCGAGGCGGCTAGCGGTGGAGGCCGAGCTGGCCAGGTGCGGTGCAAGAGCCGAGCCGAGGGGGTGCGGGGAGCCAAACATCACCGTGAAACATCATCTCAAAGAATATCAGAATAAAAAACAAAGCATTTGCAAAAACGCATTGAAAAAATTACAACATCACTGTGAATAGTATACAATATTTTTTTCTACAGATACAACATTTTTTTCCTATAGATACAAAAAATTTTCTCTACATATGCAACATCTCAAAGAACAGTATGCAACATTATTCTCAACAGGATGCAACATTATTCTCAACGGACCGCAACATCAACATTAGACACAGAGGATAACTTGTTGAGTCTCCGGGTGGACCTCGTCGAGGCTATTGAGCTTGGTCTGCACTCCGGCATCTTCCTGCCGCTGACCTCGCTCAAGCGACGAGGTCGTGTGCCTGACCGCAGCGTTGAGGTGGCCGTCGAGTGGCTCATGGGCGACGAGGTCGTGGAGAGCCTTGCTGCGACCACAACGGAGGTGGCCGGGCGCGGGGAGGCCATGCGCGTGGGGCAGTGGGGGCACTGCGGAGGTGGCCGGGCGTGGGGTGGTGGGTGCGGCCGGCTCGCGGGGCAATGGGGGCGCTGCGGAGACGGATGGGCGCAGGGTGGTGGGTGCTGCCGGGGTGCAGCGGAGGCGGTCGGACGTGGAGGCGAGGCTGTCGTGCGTGGAGGCGAGGCTGCCGTGCGCGGAGGCGATTTTGGGGAGAGGAAGAAGCATGCAGAGGTGATTTGGGGGAGAGGAAGAAGCACGCGGAGCCAATGAATGGATAAGCGACTCGGTAGAGGTGAGAAAGAAATAAAGGGGAAGACACATGATAGATGGTAGGTAGGGAAAGTAAATGCAGATGGTGACGTATGGACCGTCCGGTTGCATCGGACATAAGGCCTATATCAATTCCCATAATAAATAGGATGTATGCGTGGAAGGAAAAGGATAAAGCGAGAGGCAAGGGAGATAAAGGATAAGGCAAGGCGGTCAAGGCCTTGACTCAGCAGACGAGCGGCTCACGAGCCGACTCGAGCTCGGCTCAAATTGCATGAGCCTAAAGTTGAGCTCGGCTCGGCTCGAAAATTCACGAGCCCGAATCCGAGTCGAGCCGAGCCATGATGAGCCTGAGCAAGCTCACGAGTCTCGAGCTATTTTTTTAGCCCTAGATGTATCGGAGTAAATTGGATTGTAGCTCCTCAAACTTGAGTGCGTCTCACCTAGCTCTCTTAACGTGTATTTGTGTATTTCACTTTCTGGGCCCTTTAAATATATGTTTGCTTGCACCACTGAATCCGAATCGCTGTCAGGCGACGGAATTAGCTGACATGGCTTCTCTTTTGGCTGAGTTGGCAATAGAGGTCGCTGACATGGTTTGCATTGTGGCATGGCAGCAGGTCGGTTCCTGGGTTGGCCGTCTCATCCCTTTTGACGAACAATGCCCATGTACGGTGTGGATGATTTGTATGTCGATGAAGATTTATTTGTTTATAATAGATGTTGGCATTTTCTTTTATAGTGTCGAACCGGTGGTGGTTTTACTTGTCCTAGTGAAAGGGTGCTAGCAGTTGTCATTGGTTGTTTCTAGAAACACATGTCAGCGACTCCTATAGACGGTTTTCAAAGAGAAATTGTACAATCAAATAGGCTGATTTGCGGAGGTGAATAGATGATTTTAATTTTTTTTTGTCAAAACCGAGTATTATATGTAATTGTAAATGAATTGGTTTTGCACAATAAAAACCTAAATATTCTAGTCTTCACTAAGTGCACCCACAAGCACTGTCTAGATTGAGGGGAGCAATCCAAGTAAAAGTAATATATTCGATCCCTAGGAATGTAAATAGCACAATATAAATGAGATCAAGTACTAAACCACACGAGGAGACACCAGCCATCTTTTTCCGTAGTGATTAGAGAATTGTCCGTATCTGCTGATCATGTCGAGAAATCTTGAACAAATCAAGTTAGTTCCGTACCATCGAGCACTTTCCTCGTGAAGTGCTGATTCGACACCAGATCAGCATGATAGGCCATCAATGCGGACTTTGACGGGGGATCAAATGGCTGTTCAATACCGTGGCAGCAAGAGAGGCCAGGCGGTGACAACTGAGAGGTAATGTTCATAAGAACCTTGATTATGGTTATGCTTCAACCATATATAAATCAGCACATACATCGAGTAAAGCTAAACGACATGTGACAGAAATAACTAGATTACTCGCATACATCTAACTACAAAATAGTGGCACAAACCAATGAATAAAGCTGTAGTGCTCTCCAAAAGGAACGGCAACTAATGTCTAAACGAATTAATCAGCTTACAAAATACAATATAAATGATTGGCATTGCATGAAAGTGTATAACATGTGTACAAACTACAACTAGAAGAACCACTATTCAAGCATATCCTCCGGTATAAATGGGCGCAGATTTTACGCCCGGAGAGGGTGTAACAGCCCCAACTTTATGAACAGTAATAAAATATTTTCTGAACAGTAATGAGGTGCTGTTCATAGCATCACTGTTCATGTTTACAGATTGGGCATTATGTTGCAAATAAAAACTTTCCCTTTCTAGCCAAAAATCCAAAACCCTTCCTAAAGTTCAAAGGGAATACAAGCCAATGCTTGTATTTTGACTGGGAAATATTTTCATTAAAACCTAGATCAATTATCTCGGCTAAAAATAATTTTTGTTAAATTTTTAGAAATTATCTTGACTTGGAGAAAAATACTTGGCTTTAAATAAACCTATTCGGGTTAAGTTAATTATTTATATATTTTATAAAGTGAAACAGTGGTTTTCAAAATTTATTTGGGAATATATCATCCCAGAGCCTCCTAGCAAAATTTCATGATTTTACAAATTTATTTGCTATTTTAAAGCCCAGTCAAACTTTCCAACTTTGAATTTAGAATTTGGTCAACCCTCCTGTCTAAACCTAAACCCTAGCATCGTGAGCGACTCGAACCCATAAGGTTGGGTCCAACCAGCAAAGCGTCCGGCTCGATCACGCTCGAGCGCGAGCCCAAATCCATCGTGTGCCGTGAGCCGTTGATCTCCAATCGAGCGCGCGTGTCGCAACTTCACGTGGTCGTCCACGTATGCGCGCGATCTTCACCGTTGGATCTCGATCAAGCGACCGGGGACGCGAGAACAACCGGACCATCCGGATCCCTTTCGATCTCCACCGTCCCATCGTAGATCCAACCGCGCAACCCTTTTTGATTTGAACATAAAGGCGCGCATCCATCGTGGGCCTTTAGATCTAAATCCCACGACGCTCCTTTTTGACCGCGGGCTTTTAGGGCCCAAATTCAATGGACCGTTGGATTTCAATCGTAGGGTCTATATTGAGATTGCATTCGGACCATCCGGATCCCGCGTCAATCCTGACCGTAGAAAGCTAATCAGCGGTGCGCGTCATCTCCTTTAAAGGTGGCGTGTATCGCTGCGATTGATCGTTGGATTTCAATCCAACGTCCTTCTTTGAATGTGAACCCCCGAAATCCCATAGGACCCCTTTTTAATCTCCATCCTCCGTTTGAGATCGCACGGCCCATATTAAATGGTGCCGATTATTTTTCCTTAATGCCTATTTCTATCGCAGTCGTCCATCTCTGATCGAACGGTCGACGATTCTTGGAGCTTTTAGAGGCGCGCTGATGTGGGCGACAAAGGACCCACATGTCGATGTTTGCCTCTCATCCTCCTTGCCTCTGCTGCGCATCATTTCACGAAGCAGAGGAGAGGAGTTATCCAAGAATCATGCAACTAATTTTTGGATATTTAGCCCTAAGTAGACACCTCATCAACTCTAGACCCTTCCACTTTGCCCTGTAGCTCAGTCTCTATATATAAACCCTAGCTTTTGAGCTGCTGCCATTGTTGACCACCGGAGCTTTCACCCTTCATTTTCGTCCCAAAGGAGTTTCTTGCTCCTCCAACTTGCTTATCCATCTTAAACACTGGTTTCACCTTGTAATAAAGATTTGATATCTTTTGTAGGTTAAACCGAGTTTATTCTCTGTTGATCAACATCGGTTTGGAACCTTTGGTGTCTTTCTTATCTCAGTAAGCTAAAACCTTAGTTTTGTCATCCCGAGCACCTTAAGGACCTTAGAAGCTCACATGGATCATTCACTTGTACATCGATAGCTCAACTTTCTTTAAACCGAAAAGTTGCTTTTATAACTTTTCGGTCTTTCATATCGTTTTCAAGAACTAGGGTTTCCCACATGACTTATCATTCAGGTCGGTCTTAAGCTGAACCCTAGGAGCATAATAAGTTATTCTTTTGATCCTTCTTATCATCTATTTAATTTTGTAGCGAGATTTATCTCGTCCTCTGTTGTCGGTTCAACCGACAACATTGGTTTTTCTTTAGTTTTTGTAATCTAACCGATTAGGGTTAGGTTAGGGTTAGTCAGGTGTTAATTACCTAAAAGATCAAAGCTAAGCTTCATTTGAATCTTTGCTTGACCTATTTTCCTTAAACCCAAACCTAAAGTCCATCATGTTTCGTATTTTCAAAATCAAAATGAAACTTTGACCTAAACTCTAGTTTCATTATTTGAAAGCGATAAGTGATATTATGGGTTATTATTTTATTATTAGGTAGATACAACTTAAGCATCTTGTTGAGCATGCATTTCCATATTGATCATACATGCTTCTTTCATTCTGTACTTGTTGTCGACTTTGGTATTTATTGGATTTTATTGTCTCTTTTAGAATCTGGTTTTTGAAGCATTTGAATCTATTTCGAGCAACTTTGAGCTCAATGTGATGTATTATTATCAAGGCAAGCATCTTCTTTGCACCATATTGATCCCCAAAGTTTCACACAATAGATTTTCCAAATCTGGTGATAATCTGTTGCATGCTACTTTTCCAAAAATACAATTGTGATCTGTAGTAGTTAGTTATAACCTAATATGGTGGATTACCTTAATTCTAATCATACATTCAAACCTAGGTAGTAATCTGTATACTATAACCTTTAGTTTGAGTTGGCTTAGACATGCGATCTAGAGAACTTTAGAGTTTGACAAGATTATCTTGTCAAACATGGGAACCACAAAAGAATTTGTTATTTTGAACTCTTTGTCGGTTTACTTATACCGAAATGAATTTTACATTTAACTGATCCGGACAAGAGGAAGCTAGTGGTGGTGCCTTCGTACACGAGATTGGGAATTATGGTGGACTTGTTTGGATCACTTAAGGACCAACTCGATTGTTCAATTCAAGTTCCCACGTACTTCCACGCAGCAGATGTATGGGCGCTGTTTGGTTAAGTAAAAGGGCTAAGACTATTGAGTTGGAAACAGGAGAGTAAGGATATGTGTATTTGTCTTGTATGGCATAGATGCTCTGGTCTTATGACTGCGTTTTATGCCATGTGAGTTTTATATCGATATCAGATGTTCTTAGAAGGGTGAGGCGTATATGAGTTCCATCGCATGTACGCACCTTAAAGATGCCGATTGCAATCTAATATGGGTAGTGAGCCCATTCGCATTTCTTTATGTTTGCTCGGCATTCCGACGCAACATGTGTGCCCTTAGCGTGAGATGCTATCGATCGTTGTTTAAGCGAGATCAGTTCACACATGCGTATCCAACTCAATAGTGTTAACTTGTTGAAAAATGCCAAATCTTAGTTTCCCCGGTCGGCATACCAAAGGAAGTATGTCATCATTCGGAGGCATCCGAAGGCAACGGCCGACTAAGTCGTGTGGGTAAAGATGTACACCCTGCAGGTATCAAAGCGCTCGAATAGCCGTGTCCACGGTCATGGACAATGACTTGAGTTGATGTCACTTGTATAGAGTTTTGATTTAAAAATCTGGTTTTGATTTACGGTTCAAAGATGAGGGAATTCATGCATTGTATTGTTTACCTTTATTCTCATTTACTTACTGTTTTAATCCAGTTCGTTTCATTAAATTGCTTTATCAAAACTTAGCAATTGTAGGTTAAGGTGTACTGCTTTATGCAAAATTTAACCAATAAGCCTTCCTGTTGCAACCTTATACATGTGTAAATTCTACTCCTTTGCATAGGTTCTAACAAACACTTTCTTTTATTAGTTTGTGTAAGTCTTGCTGAGTACCCTTCGTACTCAAGGTGCTATAACCTATTGTTGCAGGTGAGGACGGTTATCTTTATGAAGTGCCCGTTAGCGTCGATCAGGGTGACGCTAACGAGTAAAGCTATTTCTTTCCTCCACGCAATCGCTGATCCTGGGAACCATTGTGAGACATATATGTGCAATGACCTATTGTTTGAGGATATATGTGCAATGGTCACTGATCCTGGGAACCATTGTGAGACATATATCTGGGATGCCTAAATATTGGGTTTGTTACTTTTTAAAAATTTATGCTTCTAGCATGATCTTTAATAAAGGAGCAGCACTGTTCCTTAATTAAGAATCATGCTACAATATAAATTTAATTAAGTACAATTCCAATATTCCGGGGCATCCACAGAGGGCCTCCACATCGACAGTTTTTCCTAGGGCGTCGGATTTCCTGCGCCCGCTGTTCGCGACCGTCCGATCGTTCGCCGGTTTCGTTTGCCTGCGATTTTGCGTCTGCTGTGGGCCGTTCGATTCCTCCCCTTCGTGCTTGCCCCTTCGATTTGTGGCGGAGGGTCTCCAGCCCACGTGATCCTGCCTCCTCGTTTTTGGCGCACGTGTCACGAGAGTCGAGAGGTCGTCCGCATCCACGCTTTTCTCCGGCCCACGTGATTTTGCCTCTTCCGCCATCCTCGCCATCTCCCGCGCCCATTTCCTCCCCGAGCCACTGTCGCCTCCTCCCTCCCCTCTTCTCCTTTCCCACCTCCCCGTCCGACCCAATCCGGAGCACCCAAACCCTAGAAGGCCAGAGCCACGCGAGGTGATGAAATGGGACGCGACGAACGCGAAGGCGGACGCGGTCCTGGAGTGGATCTGGGATCTCCACGACCGCCTCAGCGGCGCCATCCTCGCCATCTCCCGCGCCAATTTCCTCCCCACGCCACCACCGTCGCCTCCCTCCTACGCCGACGGCGGCCGGAACGGGTATGTATTCATGAAGGGTCGGCAGGGAGGAGGGGAGGTCGACGACGGTTCGGCGATGGCCGAGGCGAGGAGCCTGAGAAGTCGTTGTCTTCATCAATCTCTGCTGGTTCGTGTGTTTTTCTTGAACTTCCACCAGCATAGCTCGATTCTTCGACTGTGTTCCTTGTTCTGTGCGGGATTCAAGATTCACCAGGGTAGTGCTTTCCCCCCCTTCTTTTTTTTCTCCTCCCTACCCTTTGCTTTCTTTGCTTTTCCCGTTCTTTCTTGCGGGAGAGGTACGTCGCACAAGATCCGGTGATTTGCGCTTTCCTCTTTCATTTTTTCCCACCCTTCTTTTACGTGGGAGCAGAGGCCACAACGCACGTCGCATTTTTCCTCCAAGAGCCGCCATTTTGTGAAACCGGAAGGATTATTTCTCCATCGGATCGGCAATAAAATTTCTCCGCCATTCTCGTCGCTTGATTGGAGCAATCGCTTGGTTTATCTCGTTAGAGGATAAAATTTTAGTTTTTTCCGGGATTTTTGACTTCTCGACGATGGAATGGGAGAGGTATCGCTTGGCGATCGCCAAGGACGCCACCGAGGTGAGCGCATCTCCTGTCAATTCCTCGCCAATATTTTTTGTGGGGTGGTACTGGCGGTTGGATGTGATTGAGAAATATTGATTTTTTGTAATGTGTGGTTGATCGGGAACACACCATTGGTGTACCTCAACAAGGTGGCCAATGGGTGCGTCGAGCGCGTCGCGGCCAAGCTCGAGTCCATGGAGCCCTTCTCCAGCATCAAGGATAGGTGGGTGCTGAAGAAAACAACTTACTTTCCTCGTCTTTTAGTGTAGCCTGAGGGTGGACTATGTGTGTGGGAAGTTTGGTAATCTCTGCTGGTTCCTGGGCTAACGGTTGACCCCGTAAGGTTCTTCTTAGTTTCGATGGATGATCTGTTAGTAAAGATCTGATTTTTTTCCCCAGTCCTATTCAGTAGGGTTGTGTTTGAAAGTTTCAGTGCTTTTCACGGTGTTTGTGGATAAGTTGTGTTCTTCCTTTACTTACCTTTTGGGCTCTGAGGTAAAGATTTGTGTTGTGTGATGTTGTTTTGTATTTTGTGTAGGATTGGGTACAGTATGATGTTGTTTTGTATTTGTGCAGGATTGGGTACAGTATGATCACTACTGCAAAGGAGAAGGGCTCATCACTCCAGGCAAGGTGAGTAAAATCGAATCTTTTTGTGCTTTCCCTGTATTATGCCAGTGGAATTTGTTTGGCATTACAAACAATTTGCACTTCCTAGAATATAATTATAACTTGTAATTTTTGTCTCCATTGGCTGTGACTTGACTGGCTTCAATTCAATAGAAAAATACAAATGGTATTGGATAAGAAACATGAGTAGGCTGCTATATTTTCCATGAGTCCGGTTTGCTGTACAAGGTGATTTATATGATAGAATTAGTGATTTAGTGTGGTAGTAAAACATAATGTCACACACTCATTTCTTGAAGTGTCAACTTTATAAGTAGGAAGGAGGTTAAGGGTAAGACATATCACGGGTTAAGGGAATTTAGTCTCTTTTTATTGAGCTCAGTAGTCAAAATGGTATACAACGTGACGAGGATTAAAACCTCTAAATATTATTTTAATATATAAAAGACCATACGTCTCCGTGGTCGTAACCCTGAGGTGCACGACCTCACTAGTCGTAGAGATTCCAGAGGTTACATAATGGATACCCTGGTCGGACGAAGGCCTAAGCCAAACTCACGACCAGGAGAACTGCTCGTAAAAGGTATGAACTGATACTCGGAACTGATTCCATGTATATTCTCTACCGTATGACGAATGGAGAACGTGCATATTCCATACCATACGATGTTTCTTATCTAGACACAGTAACGAACAACCTCTATGCGGTTATATGTCTCATATACATATAACCGCCGAATGGTTGGTTCTTTATCAACCATCGCTTGACTCCGACAAGACGCAACGCTTCACATCAGACGCCTTCTTTGGAAGTAACTGCTACCTCTTCAAGGGCTATTTAAAAATAGAACCTGGACGGATCAAGGGGACAAGGCAAAAAGAGGAAGAAGACAAGTTAGAGCCATCAGACTAAAGCACAAGCGTTAGATTCGTGTGATAGGTCTGATATTGTAAGGGAACAAGCAGTGTTCTCAGAGCTTAATCTGTAAAACCCAGTTCATACTGAATAAAGAGTAGCCCCATTATTCCCTTAGATTTCCCACGTCACTTTTTCCTTTTCTTTTCGTAAGATCGACGTCTTGATCGTCGACAGCTGGCGCCGTCCGTGGGGAGCGCGACGTGGAATCTTGGAAGAATTTCTCTGCTCATCAAATCTTTGTCCATTCCCCGCTTGTGACCGCTGATGCGGTTATGGCAGGAAGTTGGGATGAAGAAAACTGGTTCGATTTGGCGGACTACGCCAACCTCGACATGGACGCGTGCATGCACGCCATGGAGGAAAACAGAATCTCTTCATCATCCTCCTATGCTGGTTCGCCCATGGCAGAAATCAGTGAAGTCGATCGGATGGATGAAGACACACCGCTACGATCAGTGGCAGTTTCAGAGGAACTGTTTCCGACCAGTTCGGAACACCCTAAAGCCTCGGCAAGCCCGGCCTTCGGCCGGCAAAAAAGGTAACGAAAATTCAACACCGCAACCCGAGGTTCAATATACCTTTGATGCGATCATGGTTGATAGGTACTCATCGACGACTTCTAGCAATTCTAGGAGCCAACCGACACCTGGTGACGGTGTCAATGAAACCTCCATTGGTCGTAAACCAAGTGGGGATGATAAAGCTCGGCATTCGATCGGCACTCGCGGATCGTGAGGCCCTTCCGAAAACCTCGGGAGGTGCGATCGCATCGCTCTCGTCGTGGAAGCTTCTGTAGAAGCTCAAAGGCTCTCCATCGATTACGGCGGAGCTCATCGGAGGATCACTGCTTGGAAGCACGAGGTCAATGCGATCGGAGATACGGATCACAATGCCATATGCGGTCCTCCATACGTTGCCTCGCCACCACGTCATAATGGAGATGGTACAGGCGGTCAAGCACCAAATGTCGGAGGTGACAGAATCGTGGGCGTTCACGGTTAATACGCTGATCCTTCCCAAACCAATGAGGACCGGGCAAGATCGATCGAGAGATCGGGATTCAAGCCATCAAACACCTTCTTACGGCGAAATCCTCGAGACCTTCTTTAACGATACAAAACTGCAGGCGAGTCGAGATATGTTAAATACCGACCGCCTGCAGCGAGACTCGTGTTTCGCCTTCTCGCAGTCAAGTATCGAGAGATCTTCCAACGGCGATGCGGCGCACGAAGCATATCGGAACGAAGGCACCGCAAAGTCGGACCATGACTTCGTCCCGGCATTCTTCGGCGAGGGCCTGCATAGTCGTGTTGAAGATCAGTTGGCACTACGACCACCTCGACGATTCCGACTAACAAGTCATGAGGGGAGGAGACTATTCTAGGAATCCTCACCCTCGCTTCGTCGAGAGGAGCAATCGCTTGGACCTGGTGATCTTCGACATCACCTAAACCGAGCAAGTGGTCGAGAGCGTTCTAACGTCCACGACCGAATCGGGACATTGGAGCACTGACAATCCATTCCTAGAAATCGGTCTCCAACCGACTACAATTCGGCACCTTTTTAAAGAAGGCGCCACGAAACAATCACAGGCTGTCGAGCCTTCTCAACAGGGCTCCAGGCTGTACGTTGGCCAAATAGGTTCCGACCGGCCAATTTGGATAAATTCAATGGGACCCAAAATCCTTTGGAATTTCTCCAGATATATACCACCGCTATTAGAGCTGCTGGTGGTGATGAAAATGTAATGACAAACTATCTTCCTACGTTATTAAAAGGATCAGCCCGATCATGGTTGCTTAACCTTCCGGTCGGGTCCGTGTATACTTGGGAGCAACTCTGCGACCTTTTGATTGCAAATTTTCAGGGTACGTATGATCGCCCTGGAAAGGAAGATGATCTCCATAGAATACGGCAAAAATCAAGCGAGACTCTCCTACAAAGATATCAAAAGATTTAGCCAAGTTCGTAACTCAATACAGGAGGTTGCAGAATCTTCCGTTATCCAAGCCTTCAAAGCAGGATTAAGAAATCAAAGGTTTACGGAGGATTTAGCTATACATCCACCACGAACAAACATCGAGCTCTTCGACATGGCTGACAAGTACGCAACGGCCAGTGAAGCGGTCGAGTGGAACGAAGCCATTAATCGAAAGGATAAAATTCCTCAACCTGGTTTGGATAGGACAGAAAAGAAGCAAAAGAAGACTCTAAAAAAAAAGAAGCATGGTAGAGCCAACGACAAGGAGGTTCTTGCTGTTCCTGAAAAATTTACCAAAGGAAGAAAAGATTATACTGGTCGTGGCAAGGCAATGGCTCCGACCAATGATTACAAGAAAAATAAAAAATGGTGTCCTCTCCACCAGCAAGCAAGACACGACCTACACAATTGTCGCGCTTGGCAAAAGAAGCTGGAAGATTATTATGAAGGTAAAGGTCCACTCCCGTCGATCCAAGAGCTCGGGGAAAGAAGCTCCAAGAAGGACAAAGATGGTGACGAAGAAATGGAGTACCAAGAACCTTAGCACACTGTCGAGGTGATCTTCGGTGGATCTTCTTCGTATGAGTCCAGACGTTACCTGAAAGCCATGGAGCGAAAAGTCAACCTTACCGAACCTTCGATCGCCGTTAAACCTTCAAGGTGGTCGGAGACGATAATCTCCTTCAAAGAAGAAGATCGCTTCATTCATTCGACTTCGACTGGTAGGTTTCCAATTGTCATTGATCCTACTATTAATAACTGCAAGGTTAATCGAGTCTTGATAGATGGGGGTAGTTCTTTAAATATTTTATTTGCAAGTGCTTTGGAAGACATGCAGATTCCCAAATCCAAGGTAAAACCTCTGAAATATGCCTTCCATGGCATAGTTCCCGAGTCTACCGCTAAACCGATAGGGCACTTGTGCCCTCATCGTTACATTCGGAAAGCGACAACTTCCGGACGTAAAAATTTCATTTGATGTGATAAACTTGATCGCATACAATGCAATTCTTGGTCGATCGGCTTTAGCAAAATTCTGATAGCCACGCACTACGGTTATCGAGTTTGAAAATCTTGGGACCAAAGGTGTAATCGCGGTCGAGGCGATCGTAAAATAGCCTATCCATGCGATCGGAAATGCTTAGAATCGGTCGATGAACTTCCGACTGGAGGAACTAACACCGATTAACATGCGGTCAAACACTCAAGGCGAAGATGACACCGAAACCTTCCGACCAGATAAAAGAGGTACAACTCGACGGAAGTGCTTCTCCAGAGGGTGCCAAGATACTGGTCGGGGCATGACTCGACCTTAAATAGGAAGAGTCGCTCGTCTCCTTCCTCCGAGCTAACCAGGACGTATTCGCCGGCGGCCCGATATGCCCGAGTCCCGGGGAGGTGATCGAGCATAGGCTAGCTTCTGACCTAACAAAAAGCTGGTCAGCGAAGCTACGACGTTTCGTATCTGATCGGAAAGAAGCAATCCAGTCGGAGATTGACAAATTTCTCAAAGCTGAGTTCATTCGTGAGGTCGACCACCCAGAGTGGCTCGCCAATCCTGTAATGGTTAGAAAAGCCAATGGGAAATGGCGAATGTGTATCGACTTTACAGATCTTAATAAAGCTTGTCCGAAGGACGACTTTCCCCTTCCTCGCATCGATCAACTTGTAGACTCTACTTCTGGGTGTGAGTTGTTAAGTTTTGTAGATACTTACCCTGGGTACCACCAGATCAATATGACTAAAGAAGATGACGAGAAAACTTCCTTCATCACTCCATATGGTACTTCTCATATGTAAAGATGCCATTTGGTCTAAAAATGCTTTGGTGCAACATTCCAAAGGTTGATGCAAAACACCTTTAGCCCACGATAGGTCGAGAATCTTGAAGCCTCGTCGATGATGCGGTCGTAAAGAGCATCAACGCTGCGATCATATTCTAGATCTACAGGAGACTTTCAATAACTTAAGACGTCATAACCTTATGTTAAATCCAGAGAAATGTGTGTTCGGAGTTTCGTCGGGAAAGCTTATTGGATTCCTAGTTTCGGCTAGAGGCATCGATCAGATGCGTGATCCGACCACAAAGAAGGAAGTTCAGAAACTAACCGGTTGTATGGCAGCGTTAATTCATTTCATAGCACGGTTAGGCGAAAAAGGGCTACCTTTCTTTAAGCTTCTCCGGAAATATGGGAGTTTCGAATGGACTAAAGAGGCAAGCAGCGCATTTGACGAATTAAAACGGTACCTTATGAGTCCCCCAATCTTAGTCTCTCCGAGATTGGGAGAAACATTGCTAATTTACGTGGCTGCAACGCCACAAACGGTTAGTGGTATACTGGTCGTAGAACGAGACCATGTTCAACGGCCAATATATTACGTAAGCGAAGTCTTGCATGGACCAAAAGAAAGGTATCTACAGGTAAAAAAGTTGCTCTATGGTCTCTGACGAGGATTAAAACCTCTATATATTATCTTTAATATATAAAAGACCATACGTCTTCATAGTCGTAACCTCTAAGGTACACGACCTCACTGGTCGTAGAGATTCCAGAGGTTAGATAATTGGTACCCTGGTCGGACGAAGGCCCGAGCCAAGCTTCCGACCAGGAAAACTGCTCGTAGAAAGTATGAACTGATACTCGGAATAAATCAAGGTATATTATCTACCGTATGATGAATGGAGCACGTGCATATTCCATACCATACGACGTATCTTATCCAAGACACACCAGTGAACAACTTCCATACGGTTATATGTTTCATAGACATATAACCGCGAGCAGTTGATTCGTATCAACCGACACTTGACTCGACTGCACGTAACGCCGCATCGACGCGCTTCTCCGGAGTATCCGCCGCCTCTTGAGGGCTATTTAAAGATGGAACTGGGCGGATCAAAGGAGGGAAGAAGGAAAAGCACAAGCCATAGATTTGTGTAATAGTTACGAGTTAACAAGAGAGCAAGCGAGTTCTTAGTACATACCTTGTAAATTCGGTTCATATTAATAAAGAGCGGTCCCATCATTCCTGAGATTTCCCGTCACTTTCTCCTTTTTATTTTTGTAAGATCGGCGTCTTGATCGTCGACGGTGGCGCCGACAGTGGGGATCGCGGCGTGGAATCTCGAAGAATTTCTCTGCTCATCAAATCTTTGTCCATTCCCGTCTGTGATCACCGATGCGGTTATGGCGGAAGTTGGGATGAAAAAATTGGTTCGACTTGGCGGACTCGCCGACCTCGACATGGATGCATGTATGCGCGCCATGGAGGAAAATGAATCTCTTCATCATCCTCCTCTCGCGGCTCGCCAGAGGCGTAAATCGCGAAGACGGCCGGATGGATGAAGACACACCGCTACATTCAGTGGTGGTTTCAGAGGAAGTGTTTTCGACCGGTTCGGAACACCCCAAAGCCTCAGCAAGCCCGGGCCTTTGGACCGGCAAAAAAGGTGACGAAAATTCAACACCGCAACCCGAGGTTCAACATACCTTTGATGCGATCATAGTTGATAGGTACTCACCAACGGCTTCTAGTAATTCCAGGAGCCAACCGACACCTGGTGACGGTGTCAATGAAACCTCCGTTGGTCGTAAACCAATTGGGGATGATAAAGCTCAGCATTTGATCAGCAATTCGCTTGATCAGGCTGAGGTCCTTCCGAAAACCTCAGGAGGTGCTGATCACCGACTGCTCTCCGTCGTGGAAGCTCCTCGCAGAAGCTCTGAAAGGCTCTCCATCGATTACAACGGAAGCTCATCGGAGGATCACTGCTGGAAGCACGAGGTCAATGCGATCGGAGATACAGATAACAATGTCGTGTACGGTCCTCCACACATTACCTCGCCACCACGTCCTAATGGAGATGGTACGGGCGGTCAAGCACCAAATGCCGGAGGTGACATAACTGGTAGACGTTCACGGTTATCACGCTGATCCTTCCCAAACCAATGTGAGGGACGGGCAAGATCGACGAAGGTCGGAGGATGTAAGCCATCAAACACCTTCTTCTAGCGAAATCCTCGAGACCTTGGTAACTATACAAAACTGCGAGTCGGGGATATGTTAAATACTTCGACCTGCCCGACAGACTCGAGTTTTGCCCAACTCGCGAGTCAAGTATCGGAGATTATCCAGCGCACGATGCGGCGCCACGAAGCTTATCGGGAACGAAGGCACCCGCAAAGTCAGACCATGACTTCATCACATCTTTCTTCCGGCGAAGCAGGGGCCTGCATGGTCGTGTTGAGGATTAGTTGACACTGCGACCACCTCGACGATTCCGACCAACAAGTCATGAGGGGAGGAGACTATTCCAGGAATCCTCACCTTCACTTCGTCGAGGGGAACCATCGCTTGAACCTGGTGATCTTCGACATCACCTAAGCCAGGCAAGCAGTCAAAGGCGTTCTACTAACGTCCACGACCGGATCGGGACATTGGAGCACCGACAATCCGTTCCTAGAAATCGGTCTCCAACCGACACAATCGCGCCTTTTCAAAGACGGCGCCACGAAACTATCACGGTCGTCGAGCTTTCTCGGCAGGCTCCAGTGTCGTTGGCCAAATAGGTTCGGCCAAGCCAATATGGATAAATTCAATGGGACCCAAAATCCTTGAATTTCTCCAGATATATACCACCGCTATCGAGCTGGCGGTGGTGATGAAAATGTAATGGCAAATTATCTTCCTCACGGTATTAGAAGGATCACCCGATCTTGGTTGCTTAACCTTCCTGGTCGGATTCGTGTATACTTGGGAGCGACTCTGCGACCTTTTGATTGCAAATTTTCGAGTGCGTATGATGCATGAAAGGAAGACGATCTCCATAGGATGCGGCAAAAATCAAACGAGACTCTCCGGCAGTACATTAAAAGATTTAGCCAAGTCCGTAACTCAATACCGGAGGTTGCAGAATCTTCCGTTATCCAAGCCTTCAAAGCGGGATTAAGAAATCGAAGGTTTACGGAGGATTTAGCTATACATCCCCCACGAACAACCATCGAGCTCTTCGACGTGGTCGACAAATGCGCTACGGCCGATGAAGCGGTCGAGTGGAACAGCGTTGATCGAAGGATAAAATTCCCCAACGGCTTAGATGGGACGGAAAAGAAACAAAAGAAGACTCTCAAGAAAAAGAAGCATGGCAGAGCCAACGACAAAGAGGTTCTTGCTGTTCCTGAAAAATTTACCAAAGGAAGAAAAGATTATACTGGTCGTGGTAAGGCTAAAGCTCCGACCAATGATTACAAGAGAAACAAAAAATGGTGTCCTCTTCACCAGCAAGCAGGACACGATTTGCGCAATTGTCGCGCTTGGCAAAAGAAGCTGGAAGATTATTCTGCAGGTAAAGGACCACTCCCGTCGATTCAAGAACTCGGGGAAACAAGCTCCAAGAAGGACAAAGATGGTGACGAAGAGATAGGGTACCAAGAACCTCAACACACCGTCGATGTGATCTTGGTGGATCTTCTTCGTCACGAGTCCGGCGCCACCATGTAAGCCGTGGAGCGAAGTCAACCTTCACCAACCTTCGATCGCCGTTAAACCTTCAAGGTGGTCGGAGACAATAATCTCCTTCAGCAAAGAAGACTGCCCCATTCCTTCAACTCGACCAGGTAGGTTTCCAATTGTCGTTGAGCCTACTATTAATAACTGCAAGGTTAATCGGGTTTTGATAGATGGGGGTAGTTCTTTGAATATTTTATTCGCAAGTGCTTTGGAAGACATGCAGATTCCCAAATCTAAGGTAAAACCGGTGAAATATGCCTTTCATGGCATAGTTCCTGGATCTACCGCTAAACCAATGGGGCACTTGTCCCTACTGGTTACGTTCGGAAAGCCCGACAACTTCCGAACAGAAAAAATTTCATTTGATGTGGTGAACTTCGAGACCGCATACAATGCAATTCTTGGTCGTCCGGCTTTAGTAAAATTCCTGATAGCCACGCATTACGGTTATCAGTGTTTGAAAATGCCGGGACCAAAAGGTGTAATCACGGTCCGGGGCGATCGAAAGATAGCCTACGCATGCGATCGGTAGTGTTTAGAATCGTCGATGAACTCCGACTGTGGAACTAACACCATTAACATGCGGTCAAAAATTCAAGACCGAAGATGACACCAAAACCTTCCACCAGCATAAAAGAGGTACAACTCGGCGGAGTACTTCTCCGGAGGATGCCAAGATACCGGTCGGAGCAGGGACTCGACCTAAATAGGAAAAGTCGCTCGCCTCCTTCCTCCGAGCTAATCAGGGCGTATTCGCCGGCGGTCCGACATGCCCGAGTCCCGTGGAGGTGATCGAGCATAGGCTAGCTCTGACCTAACAAAAACCGGTCAGCGAAGCTATGGCGTTGCATCTAACCGAAAAGAAGCAATCCAATCGGAGATTGACAAGCTTCTCAAAGCTGGGTTCATTCGTGAGGTCGACCACCAGTGGCTCGCCAACTCGTAATGGTTAGAAAAGCCAATGGGAAATGGCGAATGTGTATTGACTTTACAGATCTTAATAAAGCTTGTCAGAAGGATGACTTTCCCCTCCACGCATTGATCAACTTGTAGACTCTACTTAGGTGTGAGTTGTTAAGTTTTTGGATGCTTATTCAGGTACCACGGATCAATATGAGTAAACAAGATGAAGAGAAAACTTCCTTTATCACCCCATATGGCACTTATCGTTATGTAAATATGCCATTTGGTCTCAAGAATCTTTGGTGCAACATTCCAAAGGTTGATGCAAAAGACTTTTAGCCCTCGGATAGGTCGAATCTTGAAGCCTACGTTGATGATCTGGTCGTAAAAAGCATCAACGCCGGCGATCATATTCTAGATCTACAAGCGACTTTCAATAACTTAAGATGTCGTAACCTTAAGTTAAATCCAGAGAAATGTGTGTTCGGAGTTTCGTCGGGAAAGCTTCTTGGGTTCCTAGTTTCGGCTAGAGGAATTGAAGCAAATCCAACGAAAATCGCCGCCATCGATCGGATCGCGATCCAAGCACAAAGAAGGAAGTTCGTAAATTAATCGGTTGTATGGCGGCGTTAAGTCGTTTCATAGCGCGGTTAGGCGAAAAGGACTACCTTTCTTTAAGCTTCTCCGAAACATGGGAGTTTCAATGGATCAAGAAATAGCGCGCCTTTGAAGAATTAAAACGGTACCTTACAAGTCCCCAATCTTAGTTTCTCCAAGATTGGGAGAAACATTGCTAATTTACGTGGTACAACGCCACAAACGGTTAGTGGTGTCTTTGGTCGTAGGCGAGACCATGTTCAACGACCAATATATTATGTAGCGAAGTCTTGCATGGACCAAAAGAAAGGTATCCGCAGTACAAAAGTTGCTCTATAGTCTCCTTATGGCTTCAAGGAAACTAAGGCATTATTTTCGGAGCCCATAAAGTGGTCATGCCTACAGGATATCCTCATGGTCAAGTCCTAGGAAACAGGAGTCATCGTGATCGAATATCTAAATGGGCGGTCGAGCTTGGGCGTTCGATCTCCATTTTGTCCCACGAACGACAATCAAGTCCCGGCAATAGCGAAATTCATTCCGAATGGACAAACCACAACCCACCCAAGGGCCCAAAATGCGAGCACCACGACGAGTGGACAATGTACCGATGGTTCCTTGATGTTGCATGGCTCTGGGTCAGTCGTCTTGATTTCCCCTCTTGGCGAACAAATAAAGTACGCCATTGAGTTTAACTTTCCTGCTACTAACAATGTGGCAAAATATGAAGGTTTACTGGCCGAACTTCGAGCAGCTCGTTAGCTCGGGATTATGAGATTGCTAGTGAAAGGCGATTCTCAACTAGTAGCGAATCAAGTAGGAAAGAGTATCAATGCTCTAGTACCAAGATGTCATCATATCGGCGAATGCGGAAACTCAAAAAGTATTTCTTCGGTTTTCAGATCCAACACATTCCTAGAAAGGAAAACTTTCTGCATACCGATTGGCGGATGGCTTCCATAAGGACATCCGTCCCGCGGAGTTTTTCTCGAGAAACTGATTCACCCTCGGTAGTCGAGCCTTCCGAGGACATAGATGTTAGCAAGGGGTTGCACACCTTGATTACGCAAACATGGATGCTCCATGTGTCGTTGATGGTTGGCGCCATCACGATCACGGTAGAATTGGATGACATCGATCTACAATTATCTTGAGATGACCTCATTCCGAGAAGATGATGTCGAGGTGATCGTATTGCACAAAAAGCCAAATCATACACTCTCATTGAGCGTACCTTGTATAAGCGAGGATCTCACGGAGTGTTGATGAGATGGATATATCGCTCGGATGGCATTAAATTGCTAGCGAAATTCATGGAGGAGTGCATGGAGCTCATCATTCCTCTGAACTTTGGTTGGTAAAGCCTTTAGGCAAGGATACTACTGGCCAACTGCCCTTCATGATGCAAAAGAGCTCGTGACGAAGTGCGTACAATGTCAATTTCATAGCCAACAAGTACATCAGCCATCTCAAGCTTTGCAAACAATTCCTCTTTCTTAGCCTTTTGCAACCTGGGAATTTGGACATTCGGGACCTTTCCAAGAGCACCGGGGCTTTGAGTTCTTGTTCGTCATGATTGACACGTTCACTAAGTGGATCGGCCGAGCGGTTGTAAAAACTACTGAAGCCGCCAAGAGGTTCCTAACAAAAAGTGTGATTACGGTTTGGTGTACCCATCGTATAATCACCGATAACGGTGCCTAGTTCTCAGCGGTAATTTCCGAAGTGCAGAAGAACTAGGTATCAAGATACATTTCGCTTCATTGCTCATCCACGAGCAATGGAGCGATTGAAGCGAGCCAATGGTATCATAATGCAAGGGATCAAGCGGCGAGTGTTCGACGATTACTTCAGCGGTCGGGGCTTGGGTTCAAGAACTTCCTTACGTATTATTGGTCGTTCGTACCACAACTAGTCGTGCGGCCGGTGAAACACCATTCTTTATGGTTTACGGGTGAAGCCATGCTTCCTCCAGCACTTAAAATTGGTTCTGCTCGAACTGATTCCTTTTCCGAAAGTGATCAGTGTGAACGACGACTTGACGATGCGAGCGGCTCGTAGTCAATGCATAATATTGGAAAGCGTCTCGTAGGACTTAGCGTGTGACGCATACCTTCTAAGTCCGCTTTGTGGCTTAAAGGCGATGCGAGTGTGGGTACATTGGTACACCCTGCGCAGGTTAAAACTATTCGAATAGCCTCGTCCTAGGTTATGGACATGCTTGGCAAGGTCTTCCAAGAGTTAGACTACAACCTTTTTAATTAAAACTTGACATGGGTGGTACGAATGGGTAATTCGTGCTATGGTTGTGATGGCTATTGGGTTAGTCATCTCCCGGTTGTATTTATGTCTATTACTTAGTGTCTCGCGGTTATTTATTCAAATAAAATTTGGATTGTCAAAATTGCCTTTCAATTATGTATGTCTTTTGCTAGACTTGTTATTATTGTAATGTATGGAATTGATGCATGATTTTGTAACGGGGTGTGTATACTGTATTTCTGGGAAGTATACATATCTCGAGGCTTGGTTTATTTGATTTGTGATGCTAGGGTCAATGGAAGACTAAGCATTACAAGCCGAATAAACCGGGGTCCTCACAGACTGCCCCATTCCTTCGAGTCGACCAGGTAGGTTTTCAATTGTCGTTGAGCCTACTATTAATAACTGCAGGGTTAATCGGGTCTTGATAGATGGGGGTAGTTCTCTAAATATTTTATTTGCAAGTGCTTTGGAAGACATGCAAATTCCCAAATCTAAGGTAAAACCTGTGAAATATGCCTTCTATGGCATAGTTCCTGGATCTACCGCTAAGCCAATAGGGCATTTGTCCCTACTGGTTATGTTCGGAAAGCCCGACAACTTCTGGACAGAAAAAATTTCATTTGATGTGGTAAATTTCTAAACTGCATACAATGCAATCCTTGGTTGTCCAGCTTTAGCAAAATTCCTGATAGCCACACATTACGGTTATCAGAGTTTGAAAATGCCGGGACCAAAGGGTGTAATCACGGTCCGAGGCGATCAGAAAATAGCCTACGCATGCGACCGGAAATATTTAGAACTAGTCGATGAACTTCCGACCAGGGGAACTAACACCATTAACATGCAGGTCAAACACTCGAGGCCAAAGATGACACCAAAACCTTCCGACCAGATAAAAGAGGTACAACTCGACGGAAGTGCTTCTCCAGAGGGTTCCAAGATACTGGTCGGAGCAGGACTCGACCTTAAATAGGACGAGTCACTCGTCTCCTTCCTTCGAGCTAACCAGGACGTATTCGCCTGGCAGCGTCCGATATGCCCGGAGTCCCCAGGGAGGTGATCGAGCATAGGCTAGCTTTACAGCTTAACAAAAAACCGGTCAAGCAGAAGCTACGACGTTTCGCATCTGATCGGAAAGAAGCAATCCAGTCGGAGATTGACAAGCTTCTCAAAGCTGGGTTCATTCGTGAGGTCGACCACCCCGAGTGGCTCGCCAATCCTGTAATGGTTAGAAAAGCCAATGGGAAATAGCGAATGTGTATTGACTTTCAGATCTTAATAAAGCTTGTCAGAAGGATGACTTTCCCTTCCTCGCATCGATCAACTTGAGACTCGCTTACAGGTGTGAGTTGTTAAGTTTTTAGATGCTTACTCGAGGTACCACGGATCAATATGAGTAAAGAAGATGAAGAAAACTTCCTTCATCACTCCATATGGTACTTCTTGTTATGTAAAGATGCCATTTGGTCTAAAAAATGCTTTGGTGCAACGTTCCAAGGTTGATGCAAAAACCTTTAGTCCACGAGATAGGTCGGAATCTTGAAGCCTCGTCGATGATGCGGTGCGTGAAGAGCATCAACGCCGGCGATCATATTCTAGATCTCTGAGAGACTTTCAATAACTTAAGGCGTCATAACCTTAAGTTAAATCCAGAGAAATGCGTGTTCGGAGTTTCATCGGAAAGCTTCGGATTCTAGTTTCGACTAGGGGCATCAAAGCAAATCATGCGAAAATCACCGCCATCGATCAAATGCGCGATCCGACCACAAAGAAGGAAATCAGAAACTAACGGTTGTATGGCGACTAAGTCGTTTCATAGCGCGGTTAGGCGAAAAGGACTACCTTTCTTTAAGCTTTTCGGAAACATGAAAGTTTGAATGGACTAAAGAGGCAAGCGGCGCCTTGAAGAACTAAAGCGGTACCTTCACGAGTCCCCAATCTTAGTCTCTCAGAGATTGGGAGAAACATTGCTAATTTACGTGGTCGCAACGCCACAAGCGGTTAGTGGTGTATTGGTCGTAGAAACGAGACCATATTCAACGATCGATATATTACGTAAGAGAAGTCTTGTATGGACCAAAAGAAAGGTATCCATAGGTACAAAAGTTGCTCTATGGTCTCCTTATGGCTTCAAGGAAACTAATGCATTATTTTTATGCCCACAAAGTGGTCGTACCCACTGGATATCCTCTTGGTCAAGTCCTAGGAAACAGGGAGTCATCAGGACGAATAGCAAAATGGGCGGTTGAGCTTGGGGCGTTCGATCTCTATTTTATCCCACGAACAGCAATCAAGTCCCAGGCAATAGAAGAATTCATTGCCGAATGGACAAACCCTGAACCCGCCCAAGGGCCTGAGTACGAGCACCACGATGAGTGGACAATGTATTTCGACGGTTCCTTGATGCTACACGGCTCGGGGGCTGGGGTCGTCTTGATTTCCCCTACTGGCGAACAAATAAAGTACGCCATTCAGTTTAACTTTCCTGCTACTAACAATGTTGCAGAATACGAAGGTTTACTGGCAGGACTTCGAGCAGCTCGTTCGCTCGAGATTCGCAGATTGCTAGTGAGAGGCGATTCTCAACTAGTAGCGAATCAAGTAGGGAAAGAGTATCAATGCTCTAGTACCAAGATGTTATCATATCTGGCGGAAGTATGAAAACTCAAAAAGCATTTCTTCGGTTTTCAGATCCAACATATTCCTAGAAAGGAAAACTTTCTGGCAGACCAGTTGGCCCGGATGGCTTCCACAAGGACATCCGTCCCTTGAGTTTTCTCGAGAAACTCAATTCATCCTCGGTAGTCGAGCCTTACGAGGACATAGATGTTTGCAAGGAGGTTGCACACCTTGATTACTGCAAACATGGATGCTCCGCAGTCGATGATGGTTGGTGCCATCACGATCACGGTAGATTGGATGACATCGATCTACAATTATCTTGACATGACCTAATTCGAGAAGATGATGTAGAGGCGATCATTATACTACAAAGCCAAATCATAAAATCTAATTGAGCATTACCTTGTACAAGCGAGGATCTCACGAGTGTTGATGAGATACATATCTCACTCGAATGGCATTAAATTGCTAACCGAAATTCATGGAGAGTGCATGGAGCTCATCATTCCTCTGAGAACTTTGGTTGGTAAAGCCTTTAGGCAAGGATACTCTTGACCAAGCGACCTTCATGATGCAAAGAGCTCGTGACGGTGCTTACAATGTCAGTTTCATAGCCGACAAGTACATCAGCTGTCTCAAGCTTTGCAAATAATTCCTCTTTCTTAGCCTTTTGCAACATGAGGGCTAGATATTCTGGGACCTTTCCCAAGAGCACCCAGGGGCTTTGAGTTGCTTTTCGTCATGATTGACACGTTCACTAAATGGATCGAAGCCAAGCCGGTTGTAAAAATTACAACTAAAGCCGCCAAGAGGTTTCTCACAAAAAGCGTGATCACACGATTTGGTGTACCCAGTCGTATAATCATCGATAACGGTACCCAGTTCTCGAGCAGCAATTTTCAGGAATTCTGTGAAGACCTAGGTATCAAGATATATTTCGCTTCTGTTGCTCATCCGCAGAGATGGAGCAGTTGAGCGAGCCAATGGTATCATAATGCAATTAATCAAACGGCGAGTTTTCGACCAGTTAATTCAACGGTCAGGAGCTTGGGTTCAACAACTTCCTTCTGTATTATGGGTTGTTCGTACAACAACTAGTCGTGCGACCGGTGAAACACCATTCTTTATGGTTTATGGGGCTGAAGCCATGCTTCCTCCAGAACTCAAAATTGGTTCTCGCTCGGTATTTGCTTTTAGAAGTGATCGGTGTGAGCGACAACTTGACGACATCAATTTCCTTGAAGAACAGCGAAATCAAGCTTTGCTCGATCGGCAATCTACCAAAGAAGCCATGCGTCGGTACCACGATCGTAAGGTGCAACCTCGCAGACCTAGTGTAGGTGATTTGGTTCTTAGAAAATCCGAACCAAGCGGTGCAACAAACTTTCACCTAAATGGGAAGGTCCATACACTGTGGTCAAAGTCACCCGACCAGGATCGGTACTATTAGCTATGTCGATGGGCAAATTTTGTCTAATTCTTGGAATATTGATCAATTGCGTAAGTTCTTTGTTTAATTTCCTGTATTTATTTCATTTCATATTTCAACAAAGATGCATTTCCTTTTTTTTCAACGATAAGTATGGTTGTTTATACTTATTATTCGTCGCATCTGGTCATATGCCTTTATTGTTGCTGGTTGGTCGGAGAAGACACTCATTCTCTCCGATATTCCTTTCAAAGGGATCTGAAATACTCATGGGTGCTGACTTAAGTGTCACATACCACACTAGTTTTAGTCGTGATCATTGCTTCAATGATACACACGCACAACCAAATACTCTTTTCTTAAAGAAACATACGAATATAAGGAGTACCAACTCAGACAATTTATATGGTTTTCGTTATTTCTCAAATTTGAAGACTGTTATTTTATTTCAACATTACGTTTTCTACTCGAGTTTAGCTCTTGGTCGGACACGGAAAGCCTCTGGTCAAAGTCTCTCCTCTTTGCATGTGGTCACCTTGCTGGAAGGAGCTTCCTAGTGGCGATCCTTTTCCTACGATCCTCATTGCAATCGGATTTGAGCATGAGCACGTCTCATGAGATATTTTACAAATCTTCAATTCTTGGGATTCGTTACAACCAGATTCGAATAATTTATAAACAAAGGTACTTATCTTTTCATTTCCTTTTTTGCATACATTCTTAATGCATATCTTCTTATCATCAAAACCAGTCTTTGTTATATCTTCAGACTACAAGTGGTATTTCATAGTGATTCGATAATGGACAAGATCTAGACTAGTCGAAACCATCAGCCGGTTCTGACCACATGATTTCCTAGTATTCACTGGATCGCTGTCATAAACATTATCAGCACTTCTACCATGGTCATTGTTATTACTCAATTTCTTGGTCTACTGCTCTTTTTAGGAAGGTTCATCTACTAATATAAGCGATCGGGGCTAGAGATATATGAGTATTTAATAACATTGATAAGACAAGCGGATCTTCATTGATGATAAAAGGTAAGTTTTCATTTTACATAGTCTAAATATTACATCCATTTACTTGTTGGGACCACGGATGATCGGTCTGCGTGATGGAGATGCGACTTCCATTTCTCGGAACTTTCTCTCAAGAGGTCTAACTTCCTCGAAAGTTTTGTTGCTTCATTTTCAGAGATCGAAGTCTTCTTCAACAGCTCTAAGACTAACGAGAGGGTCGGAAGCCTTGATTTTGCTAAAGCAACACTAACTCCATTGGCAATAGCTTCCTTCATCGTCTGGGTATGGTTTTCCCTCATAGTTTTGAGCAGGCCTTTGAGATCTTCCAGAAGTTGGCCAAAATAGTTCATCTTTTCCGCTGGATCTCCTAAGGAAGGCAAGCTTGATCCTGATCCCATATCAAAGATCATTTTGTTAAGAGCCAAGATTTTTTCATCAAGGCCAAATACAAGGGCTGCCTTTTGGCCACGCTCAAACTCGAGGGTCTTCTCCGCTCGTTCAAGTGCTTGGGTTTTTTCTGCACGAGTGGATAAAAAGAAGTTAACATACTCTTTAAAATTGAAGTCATGGAGTACTGGTTAAGTCTACGACCAGTTACCTTTGATTTTCTTCTTACAAGAATCGAAAACCTCCTTTTGCCTGGTCATCGCATGCTCGATCGACTGGTCTTTACCTTGATTTTCGTCCCTGGGTTTTATTATTATGGCTTCCTTAGCCATGATCTCTTCTTTAATTTTCTCTAAATCTATCAAATATGATAGGAAGAGAAGGTTAAGTTATAAGAGGGAAACAAGATGTTAAAATTTAGGAAGTCAAACTAAAAGAGAAATGTTCTTACTTCTCAGATCAGAGTATTTTTGCTCCAAAGATTTTATTCGCTGGGTTAGTCCTCCGACCACAGCATATTTCTCGACCATGTGCTATGTGGGCATGCGGAATATTGAATTGTACTTAATTAAATTTATACTTGAGTACGATTCTTAATTAAGAACAGTTCTACTCCTTTATTAAAGATCATGCTAGAAGCATAAATTTTTAAAAGTAACAAACCCAATATTTAGGCATCCGGATATATGTCTCACAATGGTTCCCGTGATCGATGACCATTGCACATATATCCTCAAACAACATTGCATCATACACATACAAGTCATACATTTACATAATTAAACATAAGTTTACAAGTTGGTTAAGTACTACAATATCAAGTGACTTGGTCACTACAAAAGTCTGACAGCGGAAGCAAAATAAACGATAAAACCACCAATGACCCCATCCACCCGCAGGCGATTGCGTGGAGGAAAGAAATAGCTTTACTCGTTAGCGTCACCCTGATCGACGCTAATGGGCACTTCATAAAGATAACCGTCCTCACCTGCAATAATAGGTTATAGCACCTTGAGTACGAAGGGTACTCAGCGAACTGATCTCGCTTAAACAACGACTGATAGCATCTGCTTAACCGGGGCACACATGTTGCGTCAGGAATGCCGACCCAAACATAAAGAAATGCGAACTGGGCTCACTACCCATATTAGATTGCAATCGGCATCTTTAAGGTACGTGACATGCGATGGAACACATATACGCCCTCACCCTTCAAGAACATCGATATCGATATAAAACTCACATGGCATAAAACGCGGTCATAAGACCAGAGCATCTATGCCATACAAGACCAATACACACATCCTTACTCTCTGTTTCCAACTCAATAGCCTTAGCCCTTTACTTAACCAAACATCGCCCATACACTGCGGCATGGAAGTGCGTGGGGAACTTGAATTGAGCAGTCGAGTTCACTCCTTAAGTGATCCAAACAAGTCCACCACAATTCCCAATCTCGGTACGAAGGCACCACAACTAGCTTCCTCTTGTCCGGATCAAGTTAAATGTAAAATTCATTTCTGGTATAAGTAAACTGGACAAAGAGTTCAAAATAACAGAAATTCTTTTGTGGTTCCCATGTTTGACAAGATAATCTTGTCAAACTCTAAAGTTCTCTAGACTGCATGTCTAAGCCAACTCTGAAACTAAAGGTTATAGTATACAGTACTACCCTAGGTTTGAATGTATGATTAGAATTAAGGTAATCCACCATATTAGGTTATAACTAACTACTACAGATCACAATTGTATTTTTCAGAAAAGTAGCATGCAACAGTTATCACTGTATTTGGAAAATCTATTGTGTGAAACTTTGGGGATCAATATGGTGCAAAGAAGATGCTTGCCTTGATAATAATACACTTCAGTTGCAGGCTCAGGTTGCTCAGAAATAGATTCAAATGCTTCAGAAGAACCAGATTCTAAAAGAGACAATAAAATCCAATAAATACCAAAGTCGACAACAAGTACAGAATGAAAGAAGCATGTATGATCAATATGGAAATGCATGCTCAACGATATGCTTAAGTTGTATCTACCTAATAATAAAATAATAACCCATAATATCACTTATCGCTTTCAAATATGAAACTAGAGTTTAGGTCAAAGTTTGGTTTTGATTTGGAAAATACGAAAAGGGACGGACTTTAGGTTTGGGTTTAAGGAAAATAGGTCAAGCAAAGATTCGAAATGAAGCTTAGCCTGATCTTTTTAGGGTAATTAACACCCAGACTAACCCTAATCCTAACCCTAATCGGTCAGATTACAAAAGCTAAAGAAAAACCAATGTTGTCGGTTGAACCGACAAGAGAGGACAGAGATAAATCTCTGCTACAAAGTTAAGTAGATGATAAGAAGGATCAAAAGAATAACTTATTATGCTACTACGGTTCAGTTAAGACCTGCCCAGAATGATAAGTCGACAGGAGAAACCCTAGTTCTTGAAAACGATATGAAAGACCGAAAGTTATAAAAGCAACTTTTCAGTTTAAAGAAAGTTGGAGCTACTGATGTACAAGTGAATGATCCATGTGAGCTTCTAAGGTCCTTAAGGTGCTTAGGATGACAAAAACTAAGGTTTTAGCTTACTGTGATAAGAAAGACACCAAAGGTTACAAACGATGTTGATCAACGAGAGAATAAACTCAGTTTAACCTACAAAAGATATCAAATCTTTATTACAAGGTGAAACCAGGTGTTTAAGAAGGATAAGCAAGTTGGAGGAGTAAGAAACTCCACTTTGGGCGAAAATGAAGGGTGAAAAGCTCCAGTGGTCAACAATGGCAGCAGCTCAAAAGCTAGGGTTTATATATAGAGACTGAGCTACAGGGCAAAGTGGAAGGGTCTAGAGTTGATGAGGTGTCTACTTAGGGCTAAATATCCAAAAATTAGTTGCATGATTCTTGGATAACTCCTCTCCTCTGTTTACAGAAATGGCTGCGCGCAGAGGCAAGGAGGACGAGAGGCAAACATCTGACACATGGGTCCCTTTGTCAGCCACAGTCGCGCGCACCTCTAAAAGCTCCAAGAATCGTCGACCGTTCGATCAGAGATGGACGGCTGCGATGGAAATAGGCATTAAGGAAAAATAATCGGCACCATTTAATATGGGCCGTGCGATCTCAAATGAAGGATAGAGATTAAAAGGACTCTACGGATTTTGGGGTTCACATTCAAAGAGGGACGTTGGATTGAAATCCAACGGTCAACCTAAAAGAATGCACGTCACTCATAAATGAGATGACGTAGTACCGTCCGATTGATTTTCTACGATCAGGATTGAGGGAATAGTCGGATGGTCCGAATGCATACACAATATGGGCCCTACGATTGAAATCCAACGGTCCATTGAATTTGGGCCTAAAATCGCGGTCAAAAAGGGCGCGTGGGATTTAGATCTAAAGGCCCACGATGGATGCGCGCCTTTATGTTCAAATCAAAAAGAGTTGCGCGGTTGGATCTAAGATGGACGGTGGAGATCGAAAAGGGATCCGGATGGTCCGGTTGTTCTCGCGTCCCTGGGTCGCTTGATCGAGATCCAACGGTGAAGATCGCGGCGCATACGTGGACAACCCACGTGACGTTGCGACCACGCCCGTTCGATTGGAGATCAACGGCCCACGGCACACGATGGATTTGGGCTCGCACTGGCGTGGATCGAGCCGGACCGCTTTGCACGGTTGGACCCAACCTTATGGGTTCGAGTCGCTACGATGCTAGGGTTTAGGTTTAGACCTAAGGTTGACCAAATTCTAAATTCAAAGTTGGAAAGTTTGGTGGGCTTTAAAAATAGCAAATAAATTTGTAAAATCATGAAATTTTGCTAGAGGCTACTGGGATGATATATTCCCAAATAAATTTTGAAAACCACTGTTTCACTTTATAAAATATATAAATAATTAACTTAACCCGAATAGGTTTATTTAAAGCCAAGTATTTTTCTCCAAGTCAAGATAATTTCTAAAAATTTAACAAAAATTATTTTTAGCCGAGATAATTGATCTAGGTTTTAATGAAAATATTTCCCAGTCAAAATACAAGCATTGGCTTGTATTCCCTTTGAACTTTAGGAAGGGTTTTGGATTTTTGGCTAGAAAGGGAAAGTTTTTATTTGCAACATAATGCCCAATCTGTAAATATGAACAGTGATGCTATGAACAGCACCTCATTACTATTCAGAAAACATTTTATTACTGTTCATAAAGTTGGGGCTGTTACATGCTACAAAAATAAAATCCCTTTTTTTGATAAATTTTCAAAGAGACTTCAAAAGAAAGAGTTGTATGGATGGTCGTAGAACACTTACCTGAATTGCCATGTCATTGTATTCGGAAAAAATTGTATCTAGACCAATCTCAGCTTGACGGTCCGATATCTTCCCCCAGGCCTCATCAAGTTCCTTATCCTCGATAAATCGGGGGGAAAAAGGAAACCTGTTAACCTGAGAGGTATTTCCAGGAGGAGGTGGAACCTGTTGAGGATCTTTGGAGATAACTACCTCCGGGGAAGGAATAAGGATTACTAGAGGATCCTAAGCAGATGCTAGAATTGAAACCTTCTCGGGGGCTTGTTTAAACACTTCATCCTCAGCAGTCTTAGCTTTAGGAGTATCCTGATCAGGAAACTCCACGACCACCTCTTCCCCAGGAACCTTTTCCTAAAGGGTGCTCTGGTCGGACACGACTGGAACACTAGAAGATCTACGAAAGAAGTAAGTAAGATCGAGGTTCCAACATATCAAAATATCCAAGGTATGTACATGATTCCTTCATGTAAAAATACCGGTTGATTTCTTGAGTTTGACCTTATAGCGCATCGAAGTAAAATCTGCTGCGCTAGCTTTCCTTTTCTTCTCAACCAAATTCGTCGGTTCTAAACTGCAGGGTTAACTAGATCTTGCGCATCTATTGATCGAAAATCAGAAGCAATATCCACGACCATTTGGTCAAGGATTGGATTCCTGATCGCAGGATCAGTGGGTGTAGATTCGTCGACTTCCAAAACAGTAGCCTCAGTAGGCACTGATGGGTCCACAACAACCTTACTAGAAGGTATGACAACCACCTAAATACATCATCAAAGATAGTTAGGCGATGAACATCATTTGTCCAAAAATATTATTTATGTTCGGTCACCTACCTCTGGAAGGCTGACATCCTGTATGGTCGAAGGGGTGGTCGGATCATCAATCGGCTCACATCTTTCAGTGGCCTCATTGATCCTCAACCCGACCGACTACACATCAAAGAGGATTTATGGTATACCGATCAGAAATAATATGTACGACAACAAAAAATAAACGGTTGATATTCTTACCTTAAGTCTCTCAATCCTCTCTTTAGCGGAAACGACCGCTAAGATTCGGGGGAAACTAGCCTTATCGCCAGGCTCTCCAGCGCAGATTATTTTGATTCGGCTTCTAATCTCATCAGAAGATAGAGCTGTAAAGGTAAAATAAAATATTTAAGGATATGGAAACAATCAACTAAGATAGGTAAACTGGTCGGAATCATTCATGGCTTACCCTATTTGGAATCTTTGGTCGTATCGTCACGACCAATATACCAGAGCATCTGGTGTACTCGGGCCTTCAAAGGACTAACCCGACGCGTGGAAAAGTCCTTCACTACGTGCCAGGATGTTAGACCCTTGACACTAAAAAGCTTGATTGCTTCAACCCATCTTTTTATTTTTCCCTCTTTTTCTGTAGAGGAGCGCCAATTTGGATTCTCGACCGCCTTCTTACCAGAGTAATAAAGACTGTCTTTCTTCGTGATCTTTTTATAGAACCAGCTCTTCTTCCACGACGACCAAGAAGATTTCGAATACATAAATATGTACTCATCGGCTTTTCTGTCATGGAGGCACAAGGTGCACTCTCCAAGCGTCCCAATCGTCTTCCCAGACTTTGTCATCCTGTAGTAGTACCTGAATAGATCCAGATCTGCTGGAATTCCCAAGTACGCTTCACAGAGATAAAAATAAAGATACTGAGATTGGCGATAGCATTGGGAGCAAGATTCACCAATTCAACTCCATAATACTCCAAAACTTTAGGAAGGAAGGAGTGAATTGGTAACCTAAATCCGCATTCAACATATGCAAGAAAAATGTAATATTCCGAAAAGCGAAAAGTCGGTTGTTGTGGAGAGTAGTTTTAGTATTCATGAGCAAAGACCTTAAGTAACTTGTTAAACCAGGATTTTTGAGGGGGGAAATTGTCAGTTTACGGCAACCTGGGCCTGGGCCAAGGCCCATGAGGCTTGGCCGGCCAAGGGGGGGAGGGGGGCACCCTTTCTCTCCCCCCAAACCCTAGCCAGTTCAGCCCCCTCCATCCCTTGCGCCGCCTCTCCCCTCTCCCCCACCTCCCCACCTCTCCACCTCCTTCCACCCTCCTTGCACCCTCCTTTTCCCCATTGTTGCTGTCCAAGAAGGAGGAAGAAGATCCTTTGGGTGGCCGGCCAAGAAGGAGGAGAAAAGGGAAGAAAAAGGAGAAGAGAAGGGAAGAGAAAGAAAGAAGAAAGAAGAGGGAGAAGAAGGATTATGCAGCGGAGCGTGGTGGTCGTCATCCCGCTGCGTGCTCTCGTCGTTTCGGCAAGGGTAACCCGTGGTTCTTTGTTTTAGGTCTTTTCTAGTTGTTTCATTTTCGGGTGCCAGTTCGTCGGTATTCTGCAGCAGTGAAGATCGTTGTTTTTTATTAGGTTATGGGCAGATTTGGGTCTGGGTGTCTCCTAGAAAGTTGTAGATATCGTAGTTACCTTTCATTGCCGACAAGAATCAAGTCGTTTGGACTTCGGTAGCCAAAGTTATGATTTTCTAGTGTTAGTAGGTTTCTGGTGGGTGACAGATTGGACAGAGGCTAATTAACCTGACCTAAACACATGGTTAGAGGAGTTTCCAGAGGGTCTCACCATAACGAAAAATGAGTCTAATCCTCTTAGCTTTCAGGAAAACTAAAGATCACTAAATTTGGACGAACGTAGAAAGTTATGATAGTTTCTATGTCGCTGTCCAGAAACCCGACGGAAATGTTTGCTCTGATTAAATGGATTGGTAGGGCTAGAAGATGGCCGAATCAGAGGGTCACCCCAACTAGGTTTATTTAGGCAATTCAATTATATTTCCAGAAAGTCCAAGATCATCCTATTTGGACTCCCGAGCAGAAAGTTATGAATTTTTGAATTCTGCTGTCTGCAGTGGCGATCGCAAGAAAATTAGAAAAGTTAGAAATGATAAAAAGTTAGCGATTTTCAATTGTGATGTTATGTATGATTTTGGTCCATTATGCTAGTCTTAGTTTGGGGTTATATTCTTGTCCGGTGGCAGCGAGATCCCAAAGGCAGCACCCACTCTGCGCCCACCGTTTTCGTGCGGTTGAGGCAAGTATTCGGTTAAATGAAATTTCTGTTGTATGTCATGATTGAGTTGTGAATTGTTATTGTTGTCATGTGGAAGTAACGTTGAGATGTCCCTAGAGATGATGATGATTGCATATTATGACTGTGGTTATTTGATAATGCTACCGTTTACATGATTAAAGTTTATATTGAAAATGTTGAATGAGAAGGAATAGATGTTATATTCATGCATATTTTGAGCATCTTGAAACTTGGTCGGTGGTGACCAAGTGATTGAGTTGAGTCCTGTCGAGTGCAATGACAAGCTTGAGGTCCCCACATTTATGAATGTGGGCAATACGTCTGAGGTCCCCGACATTTTGATGGCGGGCAAAGGTCCCTATACAAGTTGATGTATAGGCTCTTGGTCCCTCTGTGTCGAGGAGCACGAGCATGGGTATCCATTGACGGATGAATACCCGCATTACGGTAAAATGCGTAAAGAGATAAAGAACAAATAGTGCATAGCATTATCATTGCATTTTCTTTGATATTTTGTAATGCCATGAATGATGTTGGCCAAAGATGTTTATACTATGTTGTCCTTATGATCATGTAACCTTGTTGATACTTGCTGAGTCCTATGGCTCACCCTTGCTTTGTTTTGATATAGGTACTTAGTAAAGACGTCATGCATGGGCGGAGTAGATGATTGGAAAGCACACACTACCTCACATCATTAATACATTTGTTACTTTAGTTTCACACAAGAATAAATAGGCTCATTTGAGAGACACTTATGGTGGTTTTATGATTACGATTGATGGAATAGTTACGGTTGTGAGAATGATGTTATTTGATTACATTCGGATGAATGTCTTTTATGCATGGATGAGTTGGATTATGAAATTATTGATAAATGCTATGTTTACTTGTTAGAAACTTATTATTATTGATTATACAAAGGAGATTCTCATGAAAAATTTGTAAACTTGTTCTAGTTGTAATTAGTTTTGGTAGCATTCCGGCTCGTTACGAGTTGGGGTGTTACGATTGGTATCGAGCGGTCTGTAGGTCGCGGGCATCGAAATATTAATTTTGACACACTAAGCACAATAGGTGGGATTGGGTTTTCTTTTGCATTGCACTGCGCTATTGTCATTGTATGTTTATTCTTGAATTTTGGTTCTAGTTAATCTTACGCTTATTGTGGGTAGTTTCGTTGTGTTGTTCTTAGATGGCAAGAGGCGAGAGGTCGTGGTGGTGGCGGCGGTGCCGTGGCGAGGCAGGCAACGCCCGCCGAGTTCGTAACTCAGTGTGGTGAAGCTAGTCCCGCGAGGTCGAGAGGAAGAGGTTGCATCAGCGACTCACGGGGATCGAGCTCCTCCAATATTCCGGTTCTTTGTCCCAATGGTGGCCCCAGCGGTGGTACCCGCGGCGATTACTATGGGGCGCATCGGTGGAACGCTCTCGCCTTGACACTTTTGATGGTTTGGGCACTCCGGTGGATGCGCCAACGGGGTGCGTCACATGGAGAGGCACTTTGGTGCTTTGGGGATGTCGTCTGAGTTGAGGCGCGGTTGTGGCATTTCAGCAAAGGGCAGCGGACATCCGTGGGAGGGAGTCTTGGCAGCTAGGGCGGCCGCTCATGGCCTGTTACATGGGAAGTGTTTGTGGAACAGATTTGCGAGAGGTTTTATCCAGCATCTTTTGTGGAGAGGATGGAAGTCTCGTTGCGAGCTACAAGCGGTAAGATGTCGGTGTCGGAGTATGAAGCGGGTTTTAACAACTGATCCGCTTTGTACTGCGGTGGCAGCAGAATGAGCGAAAAAGGCTAAGAGGTTTCGTAGGGGGCTCGAGCGGAGTTCGTCAGTTTTGGGAGCGCTAGAATTGCGTGATTTTAGCTCCTGGTAGAACAAGCCGAGGGCATGGAGCTAGAGATGCGACTTGGGAGGATCTACAGTGCGGGAGGTACCATGGTTCGAGATGGAGCTAGTGGCAGCGGAAGAAGAATTTTGGAGGAGGAAGTGGGTCATCTCGGCCGGTTCCAAGAAGTTCAAGGGCGTGAGAATTCCTTCAAGTCCCGAACCACAAGGCCACGATCATCTTTTACTTCGGATCGGCGGTGAGTGGGCTTAGGTTGCGCCCGATTCGAGCGAGGTATGAAATGTTTCAAGTGTGGCAATGAGCATCGGCGTCGAGTGTTCTTGGTCAGATCTTGTCGCCATGCGTGGTCGGAGGGCCACAAGGCATTGGTTTGTCGGCGGAATCCCGCCGGTATTATCAAATGGGAACCGAGAACCGCCGTTAGCACGAGCGCGGCGTCTTCGCGGGTCGATTCGGATGTTAGCGACCACACCTACCGGTCTTGGGGTCAGCCCCGCCTATTTTCACATCACGGAGGATGCGCGCGAGGTACTTTTGGCCACGGTGCCTTCAAAGACCGTTTCTGTCCCAAAGGTGCCTTGGCACCTCCTGCGATTGCCGCGCCCCTTCTCGAGGTGTCGAGTTCCTACCGCACCGCCAGCGATGCAGCGATTTCCTATGCCATGCCGACGGCGAGTCGGCAGGTCGATCTGATGTGGTGGCAGTGCGCTCTTAGTGGACTCGATGGAGGCTTATGTTCTTTTGATTCAGAGCTACTTTCTCTTTGTATCTTTAGAGTTTGCTAGTCGGGCCAATTTGAGTATGCGCCTTTATCTCGATCGATTGTAGTCAATTCTCTGGTGGAATTCTTGCTAGCTCCACAGTCGATCAGGTTGTGTGATCTCATTGGATGGGAAGATTTCATTGCTAATTTAATGGTCACGAAAATGGAGCCATTTGATGTTATTTTGGGTATGGGTGGTTGCATAGTTTTCGAGCAGATTATATCATGCTTTTGGAAGACGATAACTCTGCTGGCACCTTCCGGTCATGAGGTGGTTTTGGTGGTGCCCTTCCTACTCCTTTGCGTGTTGGCTGTCATTTCCGTAGCGAATTGCAAAGAGTGGATTTCTTTTGTCTCTAATTGGGAAGCCAAGTTCTTCTTTGGCTTGAGTTAGTTCCGGTGGTTCGGAGTTCTTAGATGTTTTTCCAAAGAGTTGCGAGGATGCCCTCCTCGTCCCGTGGAGTTTGGATTGATTTGATACTGGGAGCTCAACCGGTTTCCATGACCCCGCATCTGTCAGCGCGTCCATTCCAGGAGGAATTAAAGCAGTTGGATGATCTAAAAGCGAAAGATCTTATTCGACCTAGTGTGTCTCCGTGGGAGCTCGGTATTGTTTACCAAGAAGAAGGATGGTAGTTGGCGTATGTGTATCGATTATCGTGCTCTTAACGGTGACCATCAAGAATAAATATCCTTTGCCTCGCATTGAAGACTTATTTGATCGGTTGAGAGGGGCAAAGGTGTTTTCAAAGATAGATCTTGATCGAGTTACAACCAAATTCCATCAGAGGAGGATATTGAGAAAACGGCGTTCTCCACAAGGTATGGGCACTTTGAGTTCAAAGTTATGTCTTTTGGACTAACAAATGCCCTCGCTGTTTTTATGGAAACTATGAACAGATCTTGCATGAGTATCCGGATGATTTTGTCGTAGTTTTTATTGATGATATTTTGATCTATTCAAAGACCAAGTGGATCATGAGCGTCATCCGAGGTTGGTGTTGGAAACACTAAGAGAAAATAGGTTCTATGCCAAGTTCAAAAGTGCGAGTTACGGATGTCCGAAGTGGGATTTTGGGGCATATTATCAATGATAAAGGTATATCGATCCAGGAAAATTTCCACGTGGTTGAATGGGCAAGACCGACCAATGTCAAGGAAGTGAGAAGTTTTACGGTATGGCGAGCTATTACCGGCGTTTTGTGCAAGATTTCTCCATCATTGCAAAGCCGTTGTCGAGCTCACTCGAGAAAGATGTGAAGTTTTGTGGGGCGATGATTGTGAGCACGATTTCGGACTTTGAAGGAAAAGTTGGTGATTGCTCCGGTTCTTACTATTCTCGAGCACGAGGCGATTCACGGTGTACTACGATGCATCTCGAGTTGGTTTGGGTTGTGTGCTCATGCGGGCGGAAGGTTACGGCTTATGCGTCTAGGCACCAAGAAAGCATGAGCGAATTATCAACTCATGATTTAGAATTGGCTGCAGAGTGTTCGCCTGAAGCTTTGGAGGCATTATCTTTATGGCGAATCTTGTGATATCTTTACGATCACAAGAGTCTTAAGTACATTTTTACGAGAGGATTTGAATCTAAGACAGCGAAGATGGTTAGAGCCGATCAAAGATTATGATCTCACAATTCGATATCATCCCCGCAAAGCTAACGTGGTGGTGATGCTCTTAGTCGCAAGGCGACACCGCTACTGGATTGTCTTATTGCGGATTTTGACGCATGGAGATATCGTATTGCTATGCGAGGATGCTCATGCCGAGACACGGTGATTTTGGGGTCGACCATTCCACAAAAAGTACAAGAAGCGCAACAAAATGACCCATTTTTGCAGAGGGTCGTAGCGTTTGGACACAGGGAAAGGAAGGAATTTCAGTTTGGATGGGTGTGGAGCATTGCGATTCAAGGGACGATTATGTGTGCCACGAAAGCGGGAGTTAAGGATGACATCTTAAAGGAGGCACATCGCACTCCGTATAATCGCTCATCCAGAGAGACGAAGATGTACCGTGATTTGAAGCGAAATTTACGGTGGAAAAGAATGAAGGTGGACATTGCTAATTATGTAGCCTCTTGTGGTGTTTGTCACAGTGAAGGTGAACATAAACGTCTGCGGGATTATTGCGCCTTTGGAGGTACCCCAATGGCCATGGGATGATATCTCTATGGATTTTGTTGTTGCTACCGCCTCGCTCGCGCGGTAAGGATGCAATTTGGGTTATAGTGGACCGATTCAGCAAGTCTGCACATTTTATTCCTGTCCGTTCGACGAACTCAGCTAGTGATTTGGCCCCTATCTATGTACGTGAGATTGTGAGACTGCATGGAGTGCCAAAGACAATCATTTACAGCGGTGGATGCTAAGTTTGTATCAAGTTTTGGGAGAGTTTGCGAGAATGCTTTGGGCACATAACTCGTTTGAGTACCGCTTTCCATCCATGAGCATGATGGACAAGCAGGCGTACAATTCAGACATTGGAGGATATGTTGAGAGCCTGTGTCTTATCTTGGAAGGGAAGTTGGGAAGATCAGTTGCCTTTGGCAGAATTTGCTTATAATAACAGTTATCACTCTAGCATAAAGGCCGCTCCGTTTGAGGTTTTGTATGGACGTAAGTGTAGATCACCCCTCTGCTGGGAAGCTGTGGGTGAGAAGGCAGTTCTAGGCCCGGATTGGGTACAAAAGACGGTGGAACGAGTGGCCTTGGTGAGCGAGTAACTTATTAGCGACTCAGAGCGAGCATGAAAAGCTATGCAGATGTAAGACGGAGGGACTTAGAATTTGAAGTGGGTGATCAAGTACTCCTGAGGGTGTCACCCACAAAAGGAGTAGTGAGATTTGGTACCAAAGGGAAGCTTAGCCCGAGGTACATTGGCCCTTTCTCGATCCTGGCCCGGATTGGGAAGTTGGCATACCGACTGGACCTCCCAGAGTCCATGAGGGGTGTACACAACGTGTTTCATGTCTCCATGTTAAGGAAGTACTTGCAAGATCCGGAACATCACATTTCTTTGGAACCTTTAACCATTGAACAAGATCTGTCCTTCGAGTCCAAGCCAGTGAGAATTTTAGAAAGATCAGAGAAGGCACTAAGGAATAAGACCTTGAAGTATGTAAAGATACTTTGGTCGCAGCAAGCTGAACGGGAAGCTACTTGGGAATTGGAATCTCGCATGCGCGAGTTGTATCCGGAATTATTCACTTCAGGTGTGTATTCTCAGTTGCTAAGTTTCTTCCAGTTTCTCCCGTGCTCTTAGGCGTTTAGAATTCGGGGTCGAATTCTGTTTAAGGGAGGTAGAATGTAATATTCCGAAAAGCGAAAAGTCGGTTGTTGTGGAGAGTAGTTTTAGTATTCATGAGCAAAGACCTTAAGTAACTTGTTAAACCAGGATTTTTGAGGGGGGAAATTGTCAGTTTACGGCAACCTGGGCCTGGGCCAAGGCCCATGAGGCTTGGCCGGCCAAGGGGGGGAGGGGGGCACCCTTTTCCTCTCCCCCCAAACCCTAGCCGAATTCAGCCCCCCCTCCATCCCTTGCGCCGCCCCTCTCCCCTCTCCCCACCTCCCCACCTCTCCACCTCCCCTTCCACCCTCCTTGCACCCCCTCCTTTTCCCCATTGTTGCTGTCCAAGAAGGAGGAAGAAGATCCTTGGGTGGCCGCCAAGAAGGAGGAGAAAAGGGAAGAAAAAGGAGAAGAGAAGGGAAGAGAAAGAAAGAAGAAAGAAGAGGAGAAGAAGGATTATAGCGGGGAGCGTGGTGGTCGTCATCCCGCTGCGTGCTCTCGTCGTTTCGGCAAGGGTAACCCGTGGTTCTTTGTTTTAGGTCTTTTCTAGTTGTTTCATTTTCGGGTGCCAGTTCGTCGGTATTCTGCAGCAGTGAAGATCATTGTTTTTTATTAGGTTATGGGCAGATTTGGGTCTGGGTGTCTCCTAGAAAGTTGTAGATATCGTAGTTACCTTTCATTGCCGACAAGAATCAAGTCGTTTGGACTTTGGTAGCCAAAGTTATGATTTTTCTAGTGTTAGTAGGTTTCTGGTGGGTGACAGATTGGACAGAGGCTAATTAACCTGACCTAAACACATGGTTAGAGGAGTTTCCAGAGGGTCTCACCATAACGAAAAATGAGGCTAATCCTCTTAGCTTTCAGGAAAACTAAAGATCACTAAATTTGGACGAACGTAGAGAAAGTTATGATAGTTTCTATGTCGCTGTCCAGAAACCCGACGGGAAATGTTTGCTCTGATTAAATGGATTGGTAGGGCTAGAAGATGGCCGAATCAGAGGGTCACCCCAACTAGGTTTATTTAGGCAATTCAATTATCTTTCCAGAAAGTCCAAGATCATCCTATTTGGACTCCCGAGCAGAAAGTTATGAATTTTGAATTCTGCTGTCTGCAGTGGGCGATCGCAAGAAAATTAGAAAAGTTAGAAATGATAAAAAGTTAGCGATTTTCAATTGTGATGTTATGTATGATTTTGGTCCATTATGCTAGTCTTAGTTTGGGGTTATATTCTTGTCCAGGTGGCAGCGAGATCCCAAAGGCAGCACCCACTACGCGTCCACCGTTTTAAATGCGGTTGAGGCAAGTATTCGGGTTAAATGAAATTTCGTTGTATGTCATGATTGAGTTGTGAATTGTTATTGTTGTTATGTGGAAGTAACGTTGAGATGTCCTAGAGATGATGATGATTGCATATTATGACTGTGGTTATTTGATAATGCTACCGTTTACATGATTAAAGTTTATATTGAAAAGCTGTTGAATGAGAAGGAATAGATGTTATATTCATGCATATTTTGAGCATACTGAAACTTGGTGAGTGGTGACCAAGTGATTGAGTTGAGGTCCCCTGTCGAGCAATGACAAAGCTTGAGGTCCCCACATTTATGAATGTGGGCAATACGCATCTGAGGTCCCCGACATTTTGATGACGGGCAAAGGTCCCTATACAAGTTGATGTATAGGCTCTTGGTCCACTGTGTCGAGAGGGCACGTGCATGGGTATCCATTGACGGATGAATACCCGCATTACAGGTAAAATGCGTAAAGAGATAAAGAACAAATAGTGCATAGCATTATCATTGCATTTTCTTTGATATTTTGTAATGCCATGAATGATGTTGGCCAAAGATGTTTATACTATGTTGTCCTTATGATCATGTAACCTTGTTGATACTTGCTGAGTCCTATGGCTCACCCTTGCTTTGTTTTGATATAGGTACTTACAGTAAAGACGTCATGCATGGGCGGGAGTAGATGATTGAAAGCACACACTACCTCACATCATTAATACATTTGTTACTTTAGTTTCACACAAGAATAAATAGATCTTTGAGAGACACTTATGGTGGTTTTATGATTCTGATTGATGGAATAGTTACGGTTGTGAGAATGATGTTATTTGATTACATTCAGATGAATGTCTTTTATGCATGGATGAGTTGGATTATGAAATTATTGATAAATGCTATGTTTACTTGTTAGAAACTTATTATTATTGATTATACAAAGGAGATTCTGTCGAAAAATTTGTAAACTTGTTCTAGTTGTAATTAGTTTTGGTAGCATTCCAGGCTCGTTCTGAGTTGGGGTGTTACAAAAAACTAGGATTTCTCCATCTTCACTACTCGGGGAATATTCTCCAACCGCGGATCTCCAAGAAATCAGATCCCTGTTGGGAAGCATTCCGATCTTCTCCAAGCTCTCTAGCTTCTTCTCACTCAAGTCGGAAACCGACCAGATGGTGATTTGGTCCGACATGGTCATATTTCTTTCGGGTGAGGAAAGAAAAGGAGGTCGGAGGAAGTTTTTACTCGGGAGATGAAGAAGGAAAGCAGGAAGTGAAATAACCCTAAGTCTACAAAGGGATTTTTATAAGCATCAGAATTTCTAACTGCAATAAGGAGTTACCCAAAAAAGTCCAACGGACACAAAAACTCTTCGATTCCCAAAGCAAGTTCTCAACTTTAAAGTGAATACAAACCGCTTCAAATGCATTTGCATTTAATGAGCGTCAGCCCGATACGACTTCATCGGAAGAAAGGTGTTCACACAACCTATTCATTTAAAGTTCGGGGGCTAGCTCACGAGGATTAAAACCTCTGTGTATTATTTTTAATACATAATAGACCATACGTCTTCATGGTCGTAACCCCTGAGGTGCACGACCTCGCTGGTCGTAGAGATTCCAAAGATTACATAATGGGTGCCCTGGTCGGACGAAGGCTGTGAGGACCCGGAATATTTAACTAGTAACACTTAACCTCCAAATGGTTCTAGCGTTACTAATTAAACATTCTAAGCCTCGATGGACATATGCTTCCCAGAATTGCAGCATATGCACATCATCACAAAATTACACATCATTTCCATACAACAAACATCACTAAGTTCAACAACGACATACATAAAGTAAAGTTATTACAAAAGAGCCGACCGGCCAAATAGAACAATATACAAGAATAACAGCGGAAGCAAAAGGTGCCATAAGATGGCTAGAACAAAAGTCGACCGGTTAGCCACACAACATAGCACGAATCCCCGATTCGTACCACCCATCAAGTTTTAATTAAAAGGTTGTAGTCTAACTCTTCAAAGCTTACCCAAGCGTGTCCATAACCTAGGACGAGGCTATTCGAATAGTTTTAACCTGCAGGTGTACCAATGTACCCACACTTCGCATCGCCTTTAAGCCATAAAGCACACTTCCGAAGGTATGCCGGCACGGCTAAGTCCTACGAGACGTTTTCCAATATTGTGCATTGACTACGAGCCGCTCGTATGGATAGAAACCCATACGCTTACATTGCAAGTCGAAAGACAACAAATCCCATCACAGGTGAAGTCTTTCAGACACTACAATGCTCCCAACACCATCCGTCCTGCGACTCCCTGCGACCCGAAGCCAATACACGCGAAAAGGCGATAAAAACCGATAAGAGGGGAGTGCTCAGGTTCAAAGTTCTCTTCGGAACCTAACGCGAAAAGGCGATAAAAACCGATAAGAGGGGATTGGTCTTGCTGCAGAGGGGAGTGCTCAGGTTCAAAGTTCTCTTCGGAACCTAACGCGAAAAGGCGATAAAAACCGATAAGAACGAAGAACACCAAAAGGAACTCAATAGCAAAGAACAACCTAATCCCATAAAATTTCTACAGCAGCTAGGGGTTGATTTTAGACAATTTTAGAAATAAGAATCACTTCATTTGGACTTAGCATGAAAAAGTTATGGCTAAACTAAGTTCTCTCAGCCTGAAAAATCCTAATTAAATTAATTACGGTTACTGTTCATAGCGAAAATTTCTAGAATGATCTAGAACTTGAAATTTTTATGGTAGGTAGATATGGTTATCCTAACAACAGCAAAACTGAGTTTGCACAATTTGGAGTTGAAATGAATTAGTTATGATTTTTTCTAAGTTCTAAAACTAGTGAATCATTAATTTCAGTGGCAAGGATCATATGAAGACCTATTCTATATTACAGTACATTCCTAGTGGGTTTTAACAAAACTTAGTTTGCTCAGTTTGGGATTACAGAGAATAAATTATGCATTTTACAAATTTTCAGTGAATTTCTAAACCACTATTTTCACTAAACAAGATCATGCAGTTTCTATCATTTTCTGCTACATAACAGTGCCTAAATTCATTCTCAGATTAAAGTTCATACTCTAAGAGAGCTACAACAACTGAAATCATTCAAAAAGAAGCTAAAATGACAAAGTTATGCACTTTTGAAATTTGAAACAATAAAAGACTTAGAAAATTTGAGCTCTCGGGAGGTCCAAATGAACTGAAAGACAAAGGAGAGGTCGTGGGCCGTTGATCTTGCATCGCAAGGCCACGGACCTCGAAGCACAGCGCACAAAAGACCTCCCCAAGATCGGGAGGTCGGGACCGTTGAGATTGGATCCAACGGCCACGCACCGGCATGCATGCAGCGCACGCAAAGGAGGTCCTTGCGCCTAACGGAGGTTGTGACCGTCAGATCAAGATTCGGCGGTCCCGAGCACTAGGGGAGGTCCTAAGGCTAATCCTACGGAGGGAGGTCTGGACGACCAAGATCTCACGGAGGAGGTCTTCGACGGTCTAGATCTCCAGAGGGAGGTCTTTAACGGACACGATCAAGCAAGGGAGGTCCTAAACGGTTGGGATTTAACCGAGGAGGTCTTGGATGGCCAAGATCTGCTCGGGGAGGTCCTATGCGACAGGGTTCTAATCGGAGGAGATCTGTACGGCTCAGATTAGGCCTAGGGAGGTCCTGAACAGTCCAGATCGACGCAGAGGGAGGTCCTGAGACTAACGATTTTGCAAAGGAGATCTACGCTCAGATCTAGATCCAGGGAGGTTGTGAACGGCTAGGATTGCGCCTAAGAGGTCCTGAGCGGGGTTTTGTTTGTAAACGACCAGGGGTGGCTTTTTACAAAGAGGACTCCGAGGGGTGGTCTTTGCAAAATGACCAAGCGAGGTCTTTTGCGCACGGGAAAAGATCTAAACGGCTAGAATTTAACCAGGGTGGTCCTAGACGGCTAGGATCGACACTAGGGGAGGTCCTAGCGTGCAAGATTTTACACAGGGCCAGATCCAACGGCTATAAACTAACCCAGGGAGGTCCTTAACGGCGGAGATTACTCTAGGAGATCTGGGACTTAGCGATTTTGTCGGAAACGGCTCTACGGCTCAGATCTATCCTGGGGGTGGTCTTAGACTGCTATGATTTACCCTGGGAGGTCGAGGCTTTAGAAGGCACGCCAGTCACGCAAGAAGACAACATTAATGGACAACCTCGGACAGCCATTAATGCTAATCATTGATCTCATATCCTGCCCGAGTATGACACGGCAAAACACCCGAGTCAAAGAAAAGCTCGCCGTCGGCGACATGGACCACGCCGGTGGGAACCAAGGGCACCACTAAACTCATAAAAGCACCGCGACCCATCGGGCTAACTCGACGCGCGATGGCTCGTAACGTCGGCCCGAGAGGGTGGTACTAGGTCTTCGAAACCAACAAACACTAAAAGGCTTGCTACGCTCTAATCTAGCTAAACCTTGAGCTCTAAAAGACTAAAGAGGACTCACCAGGGCCAAGGTGAGGTCCAAAGGAGCTCGGAGGAGAGGTTGATGCCGAAGGAGGTGCTCCGGTGACCAAGCTCGCCGGAGACGAAGAAGAACGCAGGGACGACCTTGAAGAACAGGTACCCACAATGCCTCCCCCTGAAACCAACCGATTTGGTTTAGACAAGATGCCCAAGGTGGATAATTGAACAAGTTGGAAAACCAAGTTCGCAATTAAACCACAGGAGCTCGGGTGATCTTGAAGAACTTCAAAAACCGACAATGGTGGTGTTCATGAAGCTTGGTGGAGGGAGAGGAAGACTAAAGGAGACAAGGAGGAGCTCGGGGTCTTAAGAAGACAAAGGAGCAAAGCCATGGGCAGAGCAAGTTTCGGGTGCACACACCCTGCCATGGACTTGCTAGATGTGACAGGAGCTGGTAGGGCTAACTTCTTTTTAGGGCAAAGGTCTGTCATACAATCAATGCATGGCAGAAAGAGACGTTGGAAAGGACCAAAAAGTGACAGGCCACTGCTCCCAACAGCTCTGACACTGACACAAGCACAGGTGCGGGAAAAATCATGACGACCAAACCTCGGGGAGGTCGTGGAGAAGGAAAACAGGGCCAAGGGGGAGGTCCTGGACGTCCCTGATGCACTTGGGGACGTCCTGGACGTCCTTGATCTCCCGAGGCAGAGGAGGTCTTAGCGGAGAGGAGGACCTGGGGAGGTCCTAGACTGCAGGATCAACATCACTCGGCTGAGGGTGCTCCAATGCTTAGTAGAGCAGCGGGGAGGTCGGGAGCATTGGATGAGAATCCAACGGCCTGGACCACCCACCGCTGACACCCGAGTGGCGCGAGCCCGAGGAGGTCTAAGCGGCTGGCTCGACCGAGACCAAAAGCTGGGTCGGACTCGGGTCTGACTCGAGCCCGAGTCTGACTCAGCCCTAATTTTGGGTTTCAAACCGAGCTGAAGTTTGGGAATTTGCTTGAGGTAGCAAACTCACTCCAAAAATTATGAAATTTTTACAGGAGATTGCTAGCTGAGTTATTGACCTTGTATAAAATTTCCAGAGGTTTTAGTGCTATACATTTTCCTCCAAAAATTCCACAAGGTGCTGGTCCCCGCTTGACCAGAATTTGAGTAGGTTTGACTGCCTCCAAAAGCATTCTGCATAATTTCTAAAAATTGTGAAATTTTTCTGAGGGTCACATACCAACCCAAGAAGTTAGGAAAATATTTCCAGGAGATTATCACAAGATGGAACAAGAATGTTTTTGAAGGATCAAGATTTGGATCAAAGACTTGTGACTATGTATTTCCATAACTCTTGTACAATAATTGTCTAGTACATACAGAAATACATGATGTAAGAAAATTTTTAATTTCTACTCATTTTCTTACATTGAAACACAATTTAAAACTTGAATGTTACAACTCTCCCCTTACAAGAATCTCGACCGAGATTCCGCACTCGGAGAAGAAAGATGGATAATCTGCACGAAGGCGATCTTCTCGCTCCCAAGTTGCCTCATCTTCGAATGGTTTGACCACCAACCTTAAGGAACTTAATGACACGGTTCCTTGTTCTCCGCTCGATTCCTCAAGAATACGAACAGGATGCTCGCGGTAAGTCAAATTCTCTTGCACATCGAGAACCTCCAACGGAGCTTCCTCAGTCGGGACACGGAGGCACTTCTTCAGGTGTGACACATGGAACACATCATGCACACCCTCAAGCGTAGCTAGCAGCTCCAACCTGTATGCCACAGCCCCAACTCTCTCGACGATGCGATATGGCCCAACATAGTGAGGAGCCAACTTGCCCTTGATGCCAAAACGCTAATGGCCCTTCAAGGGTGAGACATTGAGATACACAAAGTCATTGGGCTCAAAGCTCAACTCACGGCGACGACGATCCGCATAGCTCTTCTGCCTGGACTGGGCCGTGCGCAGATGCTCGCGAATCAATCGACTCGCCTCGCCTCATTAATCGACTCGGGCCAAAACGCCGCCACCGCCGACCCGGTTCAACGGGTTCGCACCTTCTCCCATACAAGGCTCAAACGGTGCCATGCCAAGATCGCTCGATAGCCGTTGTTGTAGGAGAACTCAAGAAATGGTAGGCATTTCTCCCACTTCTTCCCATAGGAAAGAACACAAGCACGGAGCATATCTTCCAACACTTGGTTGACTCACTCCGTCTCACCGCCGACCAGGGATGATAAGTCGAATCAAGGAAAGACGCGACCCCATGGCCTCTGCAATCGATGCCAAAACCGAGAGGTAAAAAGAGAACCACGATCGACACAATCGCTTATGCACACCATGCAGCACACAATGCGAGATACATAGATATCCGCCAACCGATCGACATCGAGGTTGGTACGCACCGCAGAAAATGCGCTACCTTTGTCAACCGATCAATGACAACCCATATGACATCCTTCCCAGAAGAAGTACGGGGCAACCCGGTGACGAAGTCCATGCCAACGGAATCCCACTTCCATTCTGGCACCGGCAAAGGCTGAAGAAGGCCTGCTGAACGCTGATGCTCAGCCTTCACACGACAGCATACATCGCACTCGGCAACGAACTTGTCAATCTCGCGCTTCATACGGGTCCACCAGAATTTCTGACGAAGGTCCTGATACATCTTGGTAGCCCCAGGATGGATAGACAAAGGAGAGTCATGGGCTTCGCGGAGAATCAAATCCCGCAATTCCACGACCTTAGGAACCACAAGAAGCTACCCAAACCACACAACGCCATGCTCATCCTCTGAAAAGCACTTGGCTATCCCATCCTTGATGTTCTGCTTGATTTAACTCACACCAACATCTGCCTGCTGAGCAGCCTTGATTTGGTCCACCAAGGTTGGTTGCACGACCAAGGTAGCAAGAGAACCGTGCTCGATCAAACCCAAATTGAGGCGCTGAAATTCTGAAATAAGGGTAGGCTGCTGCTCTTGGAGCATTAACATGTTGCAATACACCTTCCGACTGAGTGCATCCGCAACGACATTGGCCTTGCCCGGATGATACTGAATGCCCATATCATAATCTTTGATCAACTCCAACCATCTTCTTTGCCTGAGGTTCAGATCTGGCTGAGTGAACAAGTACTTCAAGCTCTTGTGGTCAGAATACACCTCACAACGGTTACCAATCAGATAATGCCGCCAAATCTTGAGTGCATGAACCACAGCAGCCAACTCCAAGTCATGAGTAGGATAGTTGAGTTCATGAGGCCTCAACTGCCTTGATGCATAGGCCACTACCTTGCCTTCCTGCATAAGAACACAACCAAGACCCTGACGAGAAGCATCACAATAGATATCAAAGCTCTTGTGAATATCGTGGAGAACAAGCATCAGTGAGGTCAACCGCTTCTTGAGTTCCCAAAACTCACATCACAAGCAAGGACCACTCAAATCTCTTGTCTTTCTTAAACAATTCGGTCATCGGCGCAATCTTGGAGAAATTCTCGATAAAGCGGCGATAGTAGCCAGCCAAACCAAGAAAACTCCGCACATCCGTGACCGACTTGGGCTGACCCCAAGATAGCACATCGCTGACCTTGCTAGGATCCACAGCCACCCCTCCTGAACATGGTCCAAGAATGCCACTTCCTTTAACCAGAACTCGCACTTGCTGAACTTGGCATACAGCTGGTGCTCGCGCAGCTTGCCCAACATAAGCTTAAGATGCTCAGCATGCTCTTCTTCGCTCTTGGAGTAGATAAGAATATCATCAATAAAACCACCAAAAACTTATCCAAATACTCCATGAATATCGAATTCATAAGGTTCATGAATAAAGCGGAGCATTGGTTAAGCCAAAAGACATGACGTGTACTCAAAGACCATAACAAGTAGTGAAAGCCGCTTCGAATATCCTCCGCCTCGATTCGACTGATGATAGCCCAATCTCAAATCAATCTTAGAGAACACCTGGGCTCCAGCCAACTGATCAAAGAGATCATCAATACGAGGCAAAGGATACTTGTTCTTCACCGTCACCTCTCAAAGCTTGACGGTAATCAACACACATGCGCAGTGGTCTTGTCCTTCTTCTTCACAAAGATAATCGGACAACCCCAAGGAGATGAGCTAGGACGAATGAAACCCTTCTCTTGCAGCTCACCTAGTTGCTTCTTCAGCTCCTCCAACTCATTAGGAGGCATTCGATACGGCGCCTTAGAAATCGGGGAGGTACCGGGCAGCAACTCTATAACGAACTCCATGTCCCGAACGGAGGCATCCTGCATGTTCAGAAAGACATCCGCAAAGTCACACACAAAGTGGGGACATCGCGAATCTCCAATGCCGCTTTGCTTCAAGGGCATAAAGACGTGGCCCTTGCACCGCGGTGAAACCCAACCTGCTCACCAAGGATCGTGAGGAAGACAACCTTCCCGCACAATTGATTTGCCTCAAATGCCGGGACAACCAATCCATGCCAAGAATCACATCCAAAGCGCCACGAGTCGAGTAGATAAGATTCGCCAAGAATCCCACTCCTTCAATGTGGATAGGAACGCCCCAAGATACTTGGTCGCTCTCATTTCCAACCCGAGAGCGAATAAGCGATGGAACCCCAAAGGAACACAAAGGATACCACTATCAACATCAAACAACCTCGAAATAAAAGAATGTGAAGCTCCGAGTCAAATAAAATCGTAGCAGGACGTAAATTGACAAGAAGCGCATCTAACACCACGCCGGCGCCTCCTGTGCCTCCTCACCGAGATATGGTTGACTCGCCGCCCCCAAGCCCGTGGTCTTCGGTCAAGTGGGTGACCACTCCCTTGACCGCGTCCTCCATTAGGACGAGGGGCCGCTCCAGTCTTCTTAGGACAACTACTCGCGTAGTGGCCCTTGTTGTGGCAGTAGAAGCAGGTGACGTCGGCCGCGGGGTTGCGATGAGCAACCTGCTGCTAGATCGCAGCGCACGTGACTGAGCCACGGCCTATGGAGGACGTGGAGCTGGTGCCGAAGGCCTCGGCGGTGGTGAAGCCAAAGGACGGGCCACCGTGTGCCCAACACGGAGACGAACGAGGCCGGCCGCGCGCATCGGGCCTCCCACTTGCGCTACGGACTCGCCAGCGCTTCTTGCCTTGTGCTCGGCGATGATGGCTTTGTCCACCAAGGTCTAGAAGTCGGGAAGTCAACAATAGAGAGTTTGTCCCGCAGCCTCCTCGCATAAGCCCTCCATGAACTTCTCCCGCTGGCCTCATCGGTGGCCACCTCGCCAGAGCGCACTCTCAAGATGGTTGAACTCATGGAGGTACTCACACGATTTGCGCCTGCTTGAGCGCAAGGAACTCCTTCTTCTTCACTTTCATCGTGCCGGGCGGAACATGGGCCCGCGAAAGTCGACTCAACTCCTCCCACGAGACCACGTGTCCCGCAGTCGCATGGCGAGGAAGTTCTCCTACCATGAGAGTGACGCACTCTCCAACCGATGGGATGCGAAAAGTGCGCTTCCTGCTCCTCGGCACTGCGACGTTGAGCTTCGCCAACCGACGCAGCTGGGCCGCTCGCGCCCAAGGGATCCTGACCGGAGAAGGTGGGAGGTCGCGCGGCGAAGGAACTCCGCAAGTCCCCACGAGACCGTGACCACCTCCGCATCCGAGAGGCACCAGAGGGAGTGGAGGTGTTCCTCGCGATAACCTCCAACACCCCGCGGTCCTCCGAACGACATGCTCGATCCGCATGAGGACTTCAACCATGGCTCTGAGGAGGGGAAGCTCCTCATCGGGACTACCCGGCTGGTTCCGACCACTATGTGTCTCTCCTGCCATCCTGTTTCACTAAGACAAGTTAGCTACAAGCCCGAGATCAAAAGGCAAAGAAATCCAAACTCAATTAAAAAGGGCTCAAGAATAACCACCAAAGAGCACAAGACCATAAGTCACCAAATCAACTCCCCGAAACGACTAACCCGTATGGAAGAACGAGTAATCGTTTGAGAAGACCTAAAATTTCAGAACTAAATTCTAGCTCAGAACAGCCCAAAAATCAGGGTATAACAACCTAATAGAGTATAGGCATTTAGCTAATTTCATATCACTTCTTACCCTTTCATTTCCTCCAGTTTTAGTTGACTTAACCTCTCATTTCCTACCTCCTATACTAATTACTAGCTAGCTGTCCAAATTTCTTCCTCCAAGCTCTTATGGTTCTCTCAAAACCAATTTAATCGATAGTAGCTAATTTTTGAAAGGAAGAGAGGAACAACTTTTTCAAAACTTAAGTGAGATTAAGGTGAGATGAGTAAGCTAAGATAGGTAAGGAGTAAAATCTGAGAACTTACTTAAGTTTTCATAAACTATTTGAAAGTAAGTTTTCAAAACATCCTAAAGGCGACCAAGCTAGGGGTTTCTACGGTCAGTATGGCTCTAATACCAACTTTGTGAGGACCCGGAATATTTAACTAGTAACACTTAACCTCCAAATGGTTCTAGCGTTACTAATTAAACATTCTAAGCCTCGATGGACATATGCTTCCTGCACTGCAGCATATGCACATCATCACAAAATTACACATCATTTCCATACAATGACATCACTAAGTTCAACAACGATATACATAAAGTAAAGTTATTACAAAAGAGCCGACTGCCAAATAAAACAATATACAAGAATAACAAATGAAGCAAAAGGTGCCATAAGATGGCTAGAACAAAAGTCGACCGGTTAGCCACACAACATAGCACTAATCCCGATTCGTACTCACCCATCAAGTTTTAATTAAAAGGTTGTAGTCTAACTCTTGAAAGCTTACCCAAGCGTGTCCATAACCTAGACGAGGCTATTCGAATAGTTTTAACCTCGCAGGGTGTACCAATGTACCCACACTTGCACCGCCTTTAAGCCACAAACACAATTCCGAAGGTATGCCAGCACGCTAAGTCCTACGAGACGCTTTCAATATTGTGCATTGACTACGAGCCGCAGTATGGATAGAAACCCATACACTTACATTGCAAGCCGAAAGACAACAAATCCCATCACGGTGAAGTCTTTCGACACTACAATGCTCCTAACACCATCCCTCCCGCGACTCACGCGACCGGCCAATACACGCCAAAGTACTAAGTCAAGAGAGGTCCCATACCCTCTAGTGTGGTTAGCACGCACAAATTGCTCGGATAATGTGTACTCACAAGATGTTCGGTCCTTAATTGACTCGGGCACCATTCCACCACACCTGTAACACCAATCATACCATTGTGCCCAAGTCTAAATCCTTTTGTTTTTAGGTTTTAGTTTTCATAAATAGACATGGCACAAGGTGGAATTCATAATCATAATAAGTTTTATAGATCAAGGTTATCGACAAGTCGATAACCGCTCATTTCTACCGGAAGCTAAGCATAGCTAAGCAATTAATTCAAGAACTACTAAGTGACAAGAGCTCATCCACGAACTCTAAATCACAGCAATAACCTAGGCTCACGGTAGTAGAGGATAATCATTTGCTAAGGAAATGCATCTACTAGGCCAACTAACGACAATAGTTTAACACAAAGTAGCAATGCATACATAGAAGTTGTAATCAACATAAATACTTAAAATACTGGGATTAACATGATCAAACTGCTTGCCTTGCTAGGATTGGTCTTGCTACAGAGGGGAGTGCTCAGGTTCAAAGTTCTCTTCGGAACCTAACGCGAAAAGACGATAAAAACCGATAAGAACGAAGAACACCAAAAGGAACTCAACAGCAAAGAACAACCAAATCCCTTGAAATTTCTACAGCAGCTAGGAGCTGATTTTAGACAATTTTAGAAACAATAATCACCTCATTTGGACTTAGCATGAAAAAGTTATGGTTAAACTAAGTTCTCTCAGCCTGAAAAATCCTAATTAAATTAATTACAGTTACTGTTCATGGCGAAAATTTCTAAAATGATCTGGAACTTGAAATTTTTATGGTAGGTAGATATGGTTATCCTAACAAGAGCAAAACTGAGTTTGCACAATTTGGAGTTGAAATGAATTAGTTATGATTTTTCTAAGTTCTAAAACTAGTGAATCATTAATTTCAGTGGCAAAGATCATATGAAGACCTATTCTATATTACAGTACATTCCTAGTGGGTTTTAACAAAACTTAGTTTGCTCAGTTTGGGATTACAGAGAATAAATTATGCATTTTACAAATTTTCAATCAATTTCTAAACCACTATTTTCACTAAACAAGATCATGCAGTTTCTATCATTTTCTCACATACATAAAGGCTCTAAATTCATTCTCAGATTAAAGTTCATACTCTAACAGAGCTACAACAACTGGAATAATTCAAAAAGAAGCTAAAATGACAAAGTTATGCACTTTTGAAATTTGAAACAATAAAAGACTTAGAAAATTTGAGCTCTCGGGAGGTCCAAATGAACTGAAAGACAAAGGAGAGGTCGTGGGCCGTTGATCTTGCATCGCAAGGCCACGGACCTCGAAGCACAGCGCACAAAAGACCTCCTCCCGCACTGGGGAGGTCTGGACCGTTGACATTGGATCCAACGGGCACGACTAGTGCATGCATAGCGCACACAAAGGAGGTCCTTGCGCCTAACGGAGGTTGTGACCGTCAGATCAATATCTGGCGGTCCCGAGCACTAGGGGAGGTCCTAAGGCTAATCCTACGGAGGGAGGTCTGGACGGCCAAGATCTCACGGAGGAGGTCTTCGACGGTCTAGATCTCCAGAGGGAGGTCTTTAACGGACACGATCAAGCGAGGGAGGTCCTAAACGGTTGGGATTTAACCGAGGAGGTCTTGGATGGCCAAGATCTGCTCGGGGAGGTCCTATGCGACAGGGTTCTAATCGGAGGAGATCTGGACGGCTCAGATTAGGCCTAGGGAGGTCCTGAACGGTCCAGATCGACGCGGAGGGAGGTCCTGAGACTAAGGATTTTGCAAAGGAGATCTACGCTCAGATCTAGATCCAGGGAGGTCGTGAACGGCTAGGATTGCGCCTAAGAGGTCCTGAGCGGGGTTTTCTTTGTAAACCACTGTGGTGGCTTTTACAAAGAGGACTCGAGGGTGGTCTTTGCAAAATGACCAAGGGAGGTCTTTTGCGCACGGGAAAAGATCTAAACGGCTAGAATTTAACCAGGGTGGTCCTAGACGGCTAGGATCGAACCTAGGGGAGGTCCTAGCGTGCAAGATTTTACACAGGGCCAGATCCAACGGCTAAAAACTAACCCAGGGAGGTCCTTAACATGAGATTACTCTAGGAGGTCCGGGACTTAGCGATTTTGTCGGAAACGGCTCACGGCTCGATCTATCCTAGGGGTGGTCTTAGACGGCTATGATTTACCCCAGAGGTCGGGGCTTTAGAAGGCACGCGAGCTCGCCGGCAAGACAACATTAATGGACAACCTCGGACAGCCATTAATGCTAATCATTGATCTCATATCTGCCCGAGTATGACACAAAGAAACACCCGAAGTCAAAGAAAAGCTGCACGCGACATGGACCACGCCGGCGGGAACCAAGGGCACCACTAAACTCATAAAAGCACCGCGACCTCATCTGGCTAACTCGATGGCGCGACGGCCGAACGCCGCATGAGCCGAGAGGGTGGTAATTAGGTCTTCTAAAACCGACAAACACTAAAAGGCTTGCTACGCCTAATCTAGCTAAACCTTGAGCTCTAAAGACTAAAGAGGACTCACCAGGGCCAAGGTGAGGTCCAAAGGAGCTCGGAGGAGAGGTTGATGCCGAAGGAGGTGCTCCGGTGACCAAGCTCGCCGGAGACGAAGAAGAACGCAGGGACGACCTTGAAGAATAGGTACCCACAATGCCTCCCCCCTGAAACCAACCGATTTGGTTTAGACAAGATGCCCAAGGTGGATAATTGAACAAGTTGGAAAACCAAGTTCGCAATTAAACCACAGGAGCTCGGGTGATCTTGAAGAACTTCAAAAACCGACAATGGTGGTGTTCATGAAGCTTGGTGGAGGGAGAGGAAGACTAAAGGAGACAAGGAGGAGCTCGGGGTCTTAAGAAGACAAAGGAGCAAAGCCATGGGCAGAGCAAGTTTCGGGTGCACACACCCTGCCATGGACTTGCTAGATGTGACAGGAGCTGGTAGGGTCGACTTCTTTTAGGGCAAAGGTCTGTCATACAATCAATGCATGGCAGAAAGAGACGTTGGGAAGGACCAAAAAGTGACAGGCCACTGCTCCCAACAGCTCTGACACTGACACAAGCACAGGTGCGGGAAAAATCATGACGACCAAACCTCGGGGAGGTCGTGGAGAAGAAAAACAGGGCCAAGGGGGAGGTCCTGACGCTCGATGCACTTGGGGACGCCCCGACGTCCTTGATCTCCGAGGCGAGGAGGTCTTAGCGAGAGGAGGACTCGGGAGGTCCTAGACCGCAGGATCAACATCACTCTACCGAGGGTGCTCCAATGCTTAGTAGAGCAACAGTGGAGGTCGGGAGTCAGAACACCCTCACCAAGATTGAGCCCTGAATGCTACTAAAATTAAATTAAACTAAACTAAACTAAGATCAATTACAAATTTTCTAAAACCTCCTTTGTATAGTCAGCTATACCGAGGTTCCAACAATTAATCATGGCATTTATCAATATCTTCATAATCGTGTTCTTTCAAGCATGCAGATAATCTCATAAACATAATCAAAATTTGCTATTCTCATTATTACAGCTTAATCGAAACTCAAACCATCCATAAGTAATTTTAAGATTGAGTGGTAGTGCGTGCATCCAAACATCTACTCCCTCCCATGCATGCGGTCTTGCAGTTGTACCTAAAACACATCAAAGCAAGAGTGAGCCCAAAGACTCAAGCAAGTACCAACAAGGCTAAGCAAGTTATCATTCATAGCATCAATAATCCAAGATAAACAATGCACCAAAGTATAGCCTTCATGCTCATGTGAGTGCAACCAATGCAATGCACTTTTTCAACTTTATCTCTTTCGCATTTTACCGTGTAATGCGGGTACACAACCGTCGTCAGATACCCTTGCCCCGTGCTCTCCAGCACGTGGACCAAAAGCCTATACACCACATGTATAGGGACCTTTGCCCATCACTTTAATGATGGGGACCTCTTTATTCATAGCCCACATTCCATGAATGTGGGACCTCAAGCCCGTCATCTACATGACGGGGACCTCAACTATATGTACTTGGTCACCACGTGACCAGGGCACCTGTATGCTCTCAACATGCATATGCACCATGATAACATATTCATAAGCAGGATTACATCATATTCTCATTATCATGTAAGCACCCTTACTTCGCTATCATATATCAAAAACATGTATACATGACCAAGTATCCAACACGTTTGAAACATGCAAATGCTCCATACCCACGTCTTTCATACCCAAGAATTTAACATGTACATAACAACATGTAAGATTTAGCAACGCTCAAGGGAAACATTAACCATAGCTTGCATTCATCAAGATAAAAGGAAAACTCATTACACTAACATTCGTGCAAGGTTACATTGTAATACCCCAAAAGTATACGAAAGGAATTAACCGGGAGAGAATAAATAATCGGGAGAGAGTTATCTGAATTGACGAAGGACCAAATAGAAAATGATTAATTTCGCAGTTAGAGAGGGGGAAATCAGCGTTTGTACGGCAACCTGGGCCTGGGCCTTGGCCCAGGTGGCCATGTGGTGGCCGGCCAAGGGGGGGGCGCCACCCTCCCTAAAACCCTAGTCGCCTCCCTTTCCCCTCCTCCCACTTGTGGCCGCCGCCTCATCCTCCTCCTTCCTTCCCCTTTGGCCGCCCCACTTCCTCCCCTCCCACGCCACCTCCCTGCTGCTCCTCCCCCGCTGCTGTCCAAGGAGGTGCCCCCCATTGCCGGTGTCATGGAGGAAGAGGGAGGACCGCCCGGGAGATCGCTTGGCCAAGAAGAGAAGAGAAGAGAAGGGAAGAAGGGGGAGAAGAAGGGATCGTGATCGGGAGTTCATGGTGGACGTCACCTCGCAGCGTGCCTTCCTCGTTTCGGCAAGGGTAACACGCCGCTCATTGCTTTGGGTCGATTTCTAGTTGTTTTATTTTCGGTTGTCATTAGATCGGTGTTCTGCAGTGGTAAAGATCGACGTTTTTGGGTAGGTTAAATGCAGAATTGGGTCTGGACATCTCCTAGAAAGTCGTAGATATCGCAGTTATCTTTTGTTGCCGACAAGAATCAGGTCATTCCGACTTCGGTAGCAATAGTTATGAATTTAATGGTGTGACTGTGTTTCTGGGAAGACGATGAACAGACAGTTTGGATTAACCTGATTTAATCCCGTAGTTAGAGGATTTCCAGAGGGTCCCACCATAACGAAAATGAGGCTAATCCTCTTAGCTTTCAGAAAAACTAAAGATCACTAAATTCGGATGAACGTAGAGAAAGTTATGGTAGTTTCTTTGTCGCTGTCCAGAAAACCGACGTGAAATGTTTACTCTGATTGAATGGATTGGTAGGACTAGTAAATGGCCGAATCAGAGAACCTCACCAACTAGGTTTAGAAGGGGAATTCAATAACCTTTTCAGATTGTCCAAGATCACTCCATTTGGATTTATGTACATTTAGTTATGATTTTTCGAAGGGGGCTGTTCTCTGGATAATAAATCTGGCAGCCAGCATTAGGGTTGGAGATTGCGTTTAGTGGACGATGTTCTCTTTGTGTGTTTACGGTTTTGTTATTAGACCTTTATGGTAGCCTTAGCTTGTCTCAATTGTATGTCCAGGTGTGGGTTTGGCTCCGGGAGCAGCACCTTATCCTCAACATCCACCTTCGCACGGTTGAGGTAAGTGCATTGTTGTTAAATGGGTGTGATTGATTGGCTATGTTGTGTGTTATTTGGAATATATGGTTGCATGGTAGGATGGCTTACTTATTGAATGTTTAAGTATGGTGTTTGCTCAAATGATGCTCATGCTTTACTATGATTCATTGTTGTTGTCTTTTGGTAAAATTGTTAATGGATGAGATATGAGCATTTGCATATTGAGAGCATATTGAGGCTTGGTCATGCAAAGACCAAGCATGTTTTCCTTGAGAATCCCGCCATGAATGTGACGGGCTCGAGATCCTCACTCGTGGAGTGTGGGTTGAGGTCCCGTTACTTGCGAGTAACGGGCAATTGGTCCTCGTATGCGCGCCAAGACGTGCATGGGCATGCGGCGGCGATCGCATACTGCGACACGTGTAATGCACACAGAAAGTTAAAGATAAAGGTTCCTTGAGCATTGCATTTGCATATGAGATGTTCTAATGTTGATCTCCTTTATATGTATGTTGATGTTTTAGTTTCTATATGTACTTGCTGAGTCTATGGACTCACTCTTGCTTTATTGTTGTTTTAGGTACCGAGCCAAGAGTGACATGCATGGGGGAAGTAGATCGCTAGTCACACACATACCACATGAACTAAATAAAGTTGAATGATCTTCAGAGCGTGGTTGATTTTAGATTATTATGTTTTGTCTTATGCAATGGATTAAATGTAATAATGATGAGTAGTGGAACTTCATACCTCTCTAGTTATGTTAGACACTTAACATGTCTTTGTTTATCTCTTGATGTCTCTAAATGATAGTTTAGTTAATACATGTATTATTCAGATGTTGGAACCTCCGTGTAATTAATTTTACAAGGGAGGTTCGGCCGACATTTACTAAAATTGCCTTGATTAGAATTATTAGGGTTTGTTTAGTAGCATTCCGTGCTCATGTCGAGTGGGTGTTACTGATTGGTATCGAGCGGTCAGAGGTCCGTGGTGAATAGATTAATAACTTAGGTAACTTAGCTTGTTAAAAAATTTGCTAATGGTTAATTAGCTGAAACTCACACACCGGTGCACAGAGGATGGGGTGGGTCAAGCATTGCATTTACGCGGTCATGTTGTAATGATGATTCTGTTATGAGATGATCTTACATACCTATAATATGATTATATGATTATTATGAGTGAGAGCATCTGGTTGAGAGGATTGAGGTCATGGTTGTGGCCCTGGGCTTTACCAGGTTACACCATTGTTCGTGGTAAGAGAAAAGGGAAGAGGTTACCTCAGATATCTTAGTACAGGCGTTAATAGTGAGTATCTGTTGAAAAAAAAATTGTCCACTTCCTTGAATTTGAATTTGATCAACTCTTGTTCAGTTGTGGTCGATGAATTTCTTTGGGTCAGTAGTTCATTTCAGTTGATGGGTTTCTTTGAGAAAGGTTGTTATGTTTCTATTGGCTTAACTTGTCCCTTAAAGCAATTATTGTTTTTCCTATTGTTGAGTTATTCTTATGGCTGGTGGACTTGGTTAGTTGTCAATACTGACTTTTGTATTGGGGTTTCGTCTTTCTTACTGGAAAACATGACCTATTTATTTCGCTGGATGATTTGGATAATGAAAGTTTCCTTTTGCAAGTCCTGTAGTACGTGGAGGCTTTGACTCAATGTATCTCTCTTGAGTATTTGGAGTGTTGAAGCTTGATGGTTCTTTTATGGAAGAAGTGGTTAAACCCTTTAGTAGTGTTTTGGCTTGGTTGCGAGAGGTTATACTCAAAGCAATTAATGGAAAAGGTATGGATTATCAGTTAGGTCGTGGTGTGGTATATAATTGATCCTAACTAAGATCACCGGAAGGAAAGTTGATTAATTTGATGGTGCCATATAGTAGCTCTTGTTGAACGGTGATTAAGGGTATGGCTAAACCTAATTGGAATCAATAGAGTTATTAAAAAGATGTGGAACTTTGATGAAAAGGTTGATCATTAGAGTCGTTTAGTTTACTAAACTTGTTAGAATATTTGATTTCAATGGATTAATCTAACTATGTAGGAAGGGAAATATAAGGATGTGTTTGATCGTTGTCTTAATAGATGATAATATGTAATTATCTTTAATTGGCTATTTGATTATTTTATTTTTTTGCTTGTGAGAAGGCAAATAGAGAAAGGACCATCAATTTCGTCTAAGGTTGAAAATCATCAATGGTTTAGGATGGGATTTAATAGGTGACTTGTGTTTGTGTGATGGTGAAATTGTCGGATAATAGTATGTCTTTGATGAAAGGGTTTTGGTGTAATCTTATAAATTTTGTAGTAGATTCCCTCTAAAAAAAGTGGTTGCTGTAGTGAGGTTATAAGAATTTGGTGTACTCTCATTTGAGGATGAGATGATAAAGTGATATGTAACAGTTTGGTCAGCTTTTAGGGATTTTATAAAGGAAGGGTTGATGATAACGAACCGTGTTAAGAGTGAATTATTCTTGTTGTTAGTAATAAGGTCTACAAGAGATTGTGACACGTTGGAGTGGTGATGATTCTTCTAGATAGAAAGTAAGTTGATTGTTTTAATGACAGTTAAATGAAATGTTTGGAGTTTTGAATTCGTGATCTTTTGGGGGTTCATGATTCATGTAGTAGATGAAATTAGTTGAGCACTATGACATATGGAAAGGTTCTCATTTGGTTCAAGTGATGAATGTGATTTGGTATTAAAGGCATCTCTTGTTTGGTTTGGCAAGTAATGTTGTAATCAAAGACTTAAGAGTTTCTTGGGATTGCATAGCAATGTGTTATTAAGAGTTATAGAGGTGGAAAAAAATCTTCATGTGGGACTTGTGCCCTCGACTGTGGACTCGTATTTTGTTTTCTCGAGATCACTACTATTTGATCTGTTTCTATTGGTCTCGTGCTTACTTGAGAAGCCACGATTTCTTGTGCGTTGAACCTTGTATCTTTTATTTCTTCCTTTTGAATAAGGAAGTAACCAAATTGTGTTGCCAAGTGTTATAAAGAGTAGCATGGTGATTGGTTGAGGTGGTTAAGTATTTTGAATTTGTTGAGATTTTTCTGAACCAATCTATTTGAAGAGCAAGATAAAGTGAATGGGTTTGATTTACAACACCCGGAGAGAATTCTATTTAAATGGAGAGTTGTCGATGAGATGAAAGTGATTAGTATTACAATTAGTGGAACCTATGATGAATTATGATCCAGTAACATTTGTCCATATTGGAATATTGGGATTATCGAAATTATGGACTCCTAACAAATTTATCAGAATATCCCAATTGGATACTTAGTATGATTGTGCAGAAGTGTTGTGGTGGTGAAGTTTAATGAGAGTAGCGGTGTGGAGGAACCTCAGTGTCATGACAATTAGTGGGATAGCAGGAATTGTTGAGCTTTTGTCAAGCATTACTCGGCCTCAGTAAGTAACCCTATGGGAGTTAAATTATTTCTAAGGATGTCTTGGTCAAAGGATATATTTATTTATTGACGTTAGTGATTGGGTATGTTTGAATCTTGGTCAATCAGTTAGGGTTTTGTGAACGGGTATATTGTGGTTGTGTAACTGAATTGGATTGGTATGGATTAGAGAAGGTCTAAGACCTGTGAAATAAATCGCCTTGGGATAGTTACTCCATTAGTGAGAAACGTGGATGTTAATGATTGAGGTTATTGTGGAAACATGTGAAATTTGAGTAAACGAATTTGAGGATTTCCCATGAATCATACCAGAAATTCATTGTAGGAGACTTCGAGGTTGGTTTTGGGCTTTGCATTTTTAGGTTAGAACCTTGGATGCTAATGATTCTGTGTAGAAGTGGTAGAATAAGAGTGGATTCCGAGTAGTGGGATGATCATTGATAGTATCTTTTGAGGCTAGTATATGAGAGTGTGTGATGTGAATTTCAAATTGTTCATCCTTAACGGATTAAGGGATGTGACGGTGGGTGAAATCTATATTGAGTTGTGTTGGAAATTATTTTGACAAGTATTCATTCGGTAGGGAAGTTGGCTAGAGTACGATATTGTGGATTGGAAGAATCTCCCTGCATAAGTGTGAACTTTGTGTTCAGTAGAGCATAGGTTTGAGGTTGCCAATTTAAGAGAAATGAGTTAATGCGTTATGCGATGATTTGGGATCCTATGGTTTAAAAGAAAGTTGATTTCTTAAAAGAAAGATTGTGGTAAAGGGTGTGATCTTGGATAGTGAGATGTTTTCTTAGTTCTTACTTGAACTATGTGGTTATAACGGATGTCAATTACAAATTGAGTTGGTTCTTGCCGGTATGTGTGATTCCTTTCAGTCAAAAAACAAAAGAAAAAATGGTTAAACTGGTTTTTCGATTGATTTCGCTTTTGGCTTGTGTGGCATTTATTTCTAAACTGCCTATTTGAAAAAAAATGGAAAAGATTTCGTAGTAAATCCATTGATTTTGGATTGGGCACTTCTAAGGGAAGATGGCTTTGAGTTGGATGCATTTTTTTGACTCCTTTGTTTTCGATTGAGTTTTTCGGATTAATGAGTCGATAGGCGAGTTCTTTGTGCGTCCCTTGTTAAAGGAGATGCTGCTTGCGTAGATAAAGTGATCGACTGAGTGTTGGAACAAGAGTTCCATGTATTTTGTACTGACGGTGTACTTCGGTAACAAAAAGGAAGTGTAACCAAAGGTGTGTCGGATAAGTTCCCCAGTCATGGGAATTTGTAGATTGGCGTAACGCTATTACCGTCTCGAGTACTTGCGAGGAGTACGCAGTGTCTTATACTTTTCGGTGCTGATAGAACACCTGAGATCGGGAGCTTGAGATTTTGTTAGAGTCATGGCCATCGAGTAAAACCTTACCTCGAGCCCTGTGTTAAGTGTACCAGTAAAAGTTAAGACTAGTGTTGAGGTGCAAGACGTTAGTTTTGGATATCCGTCAAGGTGATGTGGTCCCATAAGTCTGAGAGTGAAGCGACTAGTGAATTGGTGTCTCGCATGCGCATGCAATATCTGGAGTTACTCACAGTAGGCTTATGGTATTGTTGGTAAGTTTTAGCTGTGATTATACTTGGGCGTAAGAATGGTTAGAATTCGAGGACGAATTCAGTTTAAGGGGTAGAATGTAATACCCCAAAAGTATACGAAAGGAATTAACCGGAGAGAATAAATAATCGGAGAGAGTTATCCGAATTGACGAAGGACCAAATAGAAAATGATTAATTTCGAGTTAGAGAGGGGAAATCAGCGTTTGTACGGCAACTGGGCTCGGCCTTGGCCTGTGGCCATGTGGTGGCCGGCCAAGGGGGAGGCGCCACCTCCCTAAAACCCTAGTCGCCTCCCTTTCCCCCTCCTCCCACTTGTGGCCGCCGCCCCATCCCTCCTCCTTCCTCCCTTTGGCCGCCCCACTTCCTCCTCCCACGCCACCTCCCTGCTGCTCCTCCCGCTGCTGTCCAGGAGGTGCCCCATTGCCGGTGTCATGGAGGAAGAGGAGGACCGCCCGAGATCGCTGGCCAAGAAGAGAAGAGAAGAGAAGGGAAGAAGGGGAGAAGAAGGGATCGTGATCGGGAGTTCATGGTGGACGCCACCGCAGCGTGCCTTCCTCGCTTCGGCAAGGGTAACACGTCGCTCATTGCTTTGGGTCGATTTCTAGTTGTTTTATTTTCGGTTGTCATTAGATCGGTGTTCTGCAGTGGTAAAGATCGACGTTTTGGGTAGGTTAAATGCAGAATTGGGTCTGGACATCTCCTAGAAAGTCGTAGATATCGCAGTTATCTTTTGTTGCCGACAAGAATCAGGTCATTCCGACTTCGGTAGCAATAGTTATGAATTTAATGGTGTGACTGTGTTTCTGGGAAGACGATGAACAGACAGTTTGGATTAACCTGATTTAATCCCGTAGTTAGAGGATTTCCAGAGGGTCCCACCATAACGAAAAATGAGGCTAATCCTCTTAGCTTTCAGAAAAACTAAAGATCACTAAATTCGGACGAACGTAGAGAAAGTTATGGTAGTTTCTTTGTCGCTGTCCAGAAAACCGACGTGAAATGTTTACTCTGATTGAATGGATTGGTAGGACTAGTAAATGGCCGAATCAGAGAACCTCACCAACTAGGTTTAGAAGGGGAATTCAATAACCTTTTCAGATTGTCCAAGATCACTCCATTTGGATTTATGTACATTTAGTTATGATTTTTCGAAGGGGCTGTTCTCTGATAATAAATCTGGCAGCCAGCATTAGGGTTGAGATTGCGCTTTAGTGGACGATGTTCTCTTTGTGTGTTTACGGTTTTGTTATTAGACCTTTATGGTAGCCTTAGCTTGTCTCAATTGTATGTCCAGGTGTGGGTTTGGCTCGGAGCAGCACCTTATCCTCAACATCCACCTTCGCACGGTTGAGGCAAGTGCATTGTTGTTAAATGGGTGTGATTGATTGGCTATGTTGTGTGTTATTTGGAATATATGGTTGCATGGTAGGATGGCTTACTTATTGAATGTTTAAGTATGGTGTTTGCTCAAATGATGCTCATGCTTTACTATGATTCATTGTTGTTGTCTTTTGGTAAAATTGTTAATGGATGAGATATGAGCATTTGCATATTGAGAGCATATTGAGGCTTGGTCATGCAGTGACCAAGCATGTTTTCCTTGAGAATCCCGCCATGAATGTGACGGGCTCGAGATCCTCACTCGTGGAGTGTGGGTTGAGGTCCCCGCACTTGCGGAGTAACGGGCAATTGGTCCTCGTGCGTGCGCAAGATGTGCATGGGCATGCGCGCGGTCGATACTCTGACACCGTAATGCACACGAGAAGTTAAAGATAAAGGTTCCTTGAGCATTGCATTTGCATATGAGATGTTCTAATGTTGATCTCCTTTATATGTATGTTGATGTTTTAGTTTCTATATGTACTTGCTGAGTCTATGGACTCACTCTTGCTTTTATTGTTGTTTTAGGTACCGAGCCAAGAGTGACATGCATGGGGGAAGTAGACGCTAGTCACACACATACCACATGAACTAAATAAAGTTGAATGATCTTCGAGCGTGGTTGATTTTAGATTATTATGTTTTGTCTTATGCAATGGATTAAATGTAATAATGATGAGTAGTGGAACTTCATACCTCTCTAGTTATGTTAGACACTTAACATGTCTTTGTTTATCTCTTGATGTCTCTAAATGATAGTTTAGTTAATACATGTATTATCTGTATGTTGGAACCTCCGTAATTAATTTTACAAGGAGGTTCGCCGATATTTACTAAAATTGCCTTGATTAGAATTATTAGGGTTTGTTTAGTAGCATTCCAGGCTCATGTCGAGCTGGGGTGTTACATACATCAAGCAATCACAACAATTTTATCATACAACCGAAAATACGCTATAACCCGAATACTTGCCTTAACCGTGCGGCGGTGGGACGCAAAGAGGCGCTGCCCCGGATCACGCTCCTACCTGAACAAAAGATAACCTGACTAAGTCCAACATACTGGACCAAAAGCATAAGTACAACACAAACGAACTCGCTAGACTCCCAAGCGCTTTCCAATCTTCCAATTCCTAGCGATCGCTTTGGTGATCACTATGATAGTCAACTTCTAAAATACATAACTTTCCGCTCAGGGGTCCAAATAAGGTGTTCTCAGACTTTCTGGAAAGGTAATTTAATTACCTAAATAAACTTAGTTGGGGAGCCCTTTGATTATGCCAACTACTACCTCTACCAAGCCAACCTACAGAGCAATAATTATCACGTCGGGTTCTCTGGACAGATCACTAAAACCATCATAACTTTTGCTACGAAAGTCCAAATCTTGCGTTCTTTATCTCTATCAAAAGGTATGGAAATTACCTACATTTTTCGTTATATTGAGGTCCTCTGATTTCGAACTTAACTAGCAGATTCATCCCATTTTCTACAGACTGTTCTAAACTGACAGATTAACAGAGCAACGATACTAAAAAATTCATAACTTCCTGACCGTTAATCGGATTTGGGTGATCTTGGTGGCCACTGAAAGCTAAGAACAAAATCTACATATCTCTAGGAGACGAAACCTCCTAATTCGGCCTCTAAACATATGAAACTGGCCGCGTAACGTTCTGGACAGAATTGCAACTTTAACAGACCGACTTCAATCTTGCCAAAACTACTCGATTTCGGATCTACGACTAAACACACAACAACAAACGAAGCTAGTTACCCTTGGCGCAGCTGAAGATCATGAACTCCGGATGGGATCCCGCTTTCTTCTCTTCTTCCTTCTCTTCTCCCCTCTTCCTTCCCTCTTCTCCTCCTCCTTCTCTTCCTCCTTAGCCAGTCGCAATGGGGGGTCCTTCTTCTACCTTTGGACAGCAGCAATGGGGGGGACTTGGAGGGATGCAAGGGGGAGGAAACCAGGGAGGGGAGGCGTGAGAGAGGGGTGGCGCCACCAAGGGGAGAGGGGGGGCGTGGGGAAAGTGGGGAGGAGGGGCTGCGGTTAGGGTTTGGGGGAGTGGCCCCCTTTGGCGGCTGCCCTTGGGCTCACATGGGCCGCCCCCAGCCTAGGTTGGATCTGAAAGCATTTTTCCCCTTCTCTAATTATAGAATTAAACATTTTCCGATTGATCCCTCCCCAAAAACCGATTATTTCTCTCCGAATAACTATGTTTCCCCGACTATCAGCTTGTCACACTTTCGGGGTATTACATTCTACCCCCCTTAACAGGATTCGACCCCGAATCTAAACGTTGATCTACACAAAGGTAAACTGCGACTAGAACCTAACAACGGTAAATGATAGTCGCTATAACGAATCCAACTAATGCTCACGCATGAAATACTTCAACTCCCAAGTGGCCTCTCTAGGACCGAGGACCACAACACAAAGACGTGATACTGGCGCCGATCTAACACTCAACCCAACATTCGAGGTACAAACATCCATAAAGACTCTAAGGTAAGATCCTGCTCGAAGGTCAACAATGTTAACGAAAACTCAAACTCCATATCACTCAGGTACTCACTTGGCACCAAACATGCCCAGGTGTTGCGTACCATCAACGTATGGACCGAGACGGTCCCGACGATACGCCACTTGCGGAAACAATCCAATGTATTTGGGGCAACCCCACCAAGTGGTACCAACCACGCAATAAGCGCATAGAACACCGAACTCTTGTTCCACCTCTCAATCGGACTTTTCACCCACACAAAGATTACCTCTGTAACGAGAAACACACAATGTAACTCGCTTTAAACACACTCTTTTCCGACATAGCCCAACTGAAAATGAAGGACTCTCATCGCAACCAAACGTTACCAACTCGGTACTAAAAGAAGTCAAATTCAGAATCGAAGATTATCACGAAAATCTTTCCACCTTCAAATTAGAAAATTTGCAAATAAACACCACGATCGCCAAAAGAGAAATCACTCGAATATCCAAATCCATCATTTTCTTTTATTCTTTCGAATAGATAAGAACCACACATGCCAACATAAAGTCAAGCCCACTTCCAAAGGCATCCGTCATAAACTCATAGCTCATACAAGAATCAAGACAACGTTTCAGTGCCCGAGGAAATAATTTTTTTCTCAATTTCTCCTTTAGAAATAAAATTTCTTTCAACCTTTTGGAATCCTGACTCATCGCATAACACACTAACCCATCTCTCTTAACTTGGCATTCTTAATGCTAAGCACAAACGGAAATACATCAACCACACCTCTGTAGGGAGGCTCTATCGACCCCACGTAAACAATACTCTAGTCAACTCCTCTACCGATGTGAATTACTCGATAGATAACTTCGATGTATCCCAAAATGGGTCTTCACACGTAATCATGTTACCTCAGGTCCTTAAGAATGAACATCTCAAATTCTCATTACATATTCTCATGTATTTCACCAATAGATTTCTATCAAAGATCATCCTACTATTTGAAATCCATCATTATTATTTGGGCGATCAAAGTCCTAGCATAACAATGTAAATCCCAGATTTAACCTCCAAGACTCTTGCAACGAAATTCTCATATAAAAGATAGGGAAATCCTCAAATTAAATCCCTAAAATTCCACAATTCCCACATACTTACTCATTAACCTCATCATGAAAATATATATATATATATATTTTTCTTGACCAGTTTACCTTTACAAAGATTATAATTCTCAGAAGGTTACTCATTTAAAGTCAAATCACTCTTGACATTATTCAACGTTTTCTATTACCCCATTAATGGACATGACGATTCGATTTCTTTATAATCCCACTCTCATTAAACCACATCCTCAAGTATAACCATGCACAACCTCGCAATACTACCAAATTGCGATACTCTATAAAATTGATCAAGATTTCCATACTTTCGGTAATTCTAATGTTCCACCCGAAGTGAACAAAAAATCTTGGATCACAATCACTATAGGTTCTACTAGTGTAATAATGCAATCAGTTTAACCTCATAAGACAATCTTCCATTGAGATAGACTTCTCTCAAAGAACTATATTACTAAATTATTTCATCCTCCAACTCATCGAATAACTTACAACCCACAGTTTCACCACTACAATTATTCAACACCTCAAAAGACTCAGGTGAAACGAATAGGTTGATTCTTCCTCAAAAGAAAGAGCGAATGGAATCAATTTTTCAACAACTTGGAAAACATGTGCCACTTAGGCCAAGAACTCGAAAGAAAAAAAACATAAGGGAAAGTCAATAGTCAAGGGCTCAAGCCCTACTGAAAGCGAATACCAAACCACAAAAGAGAAGAACGTAATACCCTTTGAACATTGATAAACCCTTATGGAACAACTGCATAAGGTTTAAGTACTCTCCAATAAACCGCAAGATGCGAAACGACTTAAATCTCAAACACTTAACTTCTCTCCTTCCTTTAACAAGGAAAGATATTTTCTGTGCTTACTACATCATTTTGCCACTTAAACAAGATAAGCTCTTAAAACCCAAATCACAGTACCACTAAGGAACCAAATAAATCTTTCAACATGTCACTTTGCTCAAACAAACTCAATCACCACATAACTCAAGTCGCAACTTCTTGCAGATAATCTTACTAACATTAAGAATAATATACTCTACACACGAATCTTTATCATCAACTATTCCATTAGAAAGCCCCAAAGTTTCACCAAAAGTTCCCATACTATCCTTTCATCCCATCTTCAAAACGAGTGTATACCAAAACTATACAACATCAATACATCAACCTCTTAAACTTAGAAGGGTCTACTATACAATTGAAAAGCTCCTACCATAACCCTTTCATCAAGGTCACATTATCAACCGCTTAATTCACAATTAGATGGGCATAAGCCTCCTATTACATCATATCATTGCAACCTTTTAGTAATGCTCAACACCAAACTTCAAAGACACAATAGTTGTACTCCAACCATTATCATTATCGACTAGTTTCATTATGAGATCTAGTTGCTACCTATTTTCCTCTCCAAATCACATAAGTATTTACAAGCACATATTCAATTGTTCCTCCTCAAATTTAGATTTGCAAAAAGTACACTAAAACTTCAAAAATAGCAATATTCTATCGATCAAAAGTCTCAACAACGTTACAACCAAATTCATCGCGTCATTCTATACAGAAAAACTATATAGAACTTCTCTCATAAATTCTAGATCCACCGATATTCAATCCAGTCAACCGGTTATACAGCCCAAAGATCTAATCATACTAAGGAATACGTAAATCTGTATTCCCTCTAATTTTTCTTTCCACACAATTAAATTAATCCATGGGAACCAAAGAACCCAACAAGTTTAGCAACCTAAACGATTTTAATGGTCAGACTAATTCATCAATGTTCCATACTTCTTATTATCTCTTCGACTCCAAATACGTATGGACATACTCTCACTCACTACTCATATGCACAGTTCATCAAGAACTAGTAAAATCAACATCAACTTAATCAATTTTACTTTCAGTTACTAATTAATATTAATTATGCACCACACCAATGGCTCAACTTGATACCCTACCATATCAAGTATGTTGATTACAATCTCTAATTTAACCATAACAAGGTATCACAAAAGGATCTTAACAATTCCACGAGAAAAGAGATGCATTAAACTTCAACACTTAATAATTCAAAGAAATACATAGAGCCAAAGCTTTCTCATGTTAACAAACTTGCAAATGAAACTCTCATTACCCAAACTTTCAAACAAATACATGAGTCATTATTTTCCAATGAGACAGAAAAAACAACCATGGAATTATCAAGAATGCCAATTGAGGACAATCACAAGTAGTAAAAACAGCTCAACAGCTTGGAAAACAATACTTGTTTCAGAGAACCATTAGAGACCATTGACACTCAACAACCACCGTAAACCAAGAACCCCGAGAAATTCATCATCCACCACGGATCAAGAATTTGCCAAGATTGAGGTCAAGAAGGAAAACAACTTTCCAAAGCAACTCACGCCAACTCCTCGTATCTAGGTATTCTGGTAACTACTCTATTCGTCTACCACGAATGGTGGTATAACTCGACAAAGTCCAAGGTCACAACCACGGTCTCCACTTCTTAACAACCATTATCGACACGCATAAATAGTATAATCACATATGATCATCTCATGACAATCATAGAATAGATTCATAGATATATAATATCATAACATCTTATATCATAGATTAACAACAAGAAAGATAGCTCGAGGCAATTCAATAATTGCTCAACCAATGAAACATAACAACAGATAATGCGAAGCAATGTAATTCCCAACCCCACCCATCACGTACACAAGTGTGTCAATTTAATATTTTCCTATTAACCACGGATCTAAAGCCCGCTCTGATACCAATCAGAACACCCACTTCAAGATTGAGCCCGGAATACTACTAAAATTAAATTAAACTAAACTAAACTAAGATCAATTACAAATTTTCGCAAAACCTCCTTTGTATAGTCAGCTATACCGAGGTTCCAACAATTAATCATGGCATTTATCAATATGTTCATAATCGAGTTCTTTCAAGCATGCAGATAATCTCATAAACATAATCAAAATTTGCTATTCTCATTATTACAGCTTAATCAAACGCAAACCATCCATAAGTAATTCTTAAGATTGAGTGGTAGTGCGTGCATCCAAACATCTACTCCTCCCATGCATGTGGGTCTTGCAGTTGTACCTAAAACACATCAAAGCAAGAGTGAGCCCAAAGACTCAGCAAGTACCAACAAGGCTAAGCAAGTTATCATTCATAGCATCAATAATCCAAGATAAACAATGCACCAAAGTATAGCCTTCATGCTCATGTGAGTGCAACCAATGCAATGCACTTTTTCAACTTTATCTCTTTCGCATTTTACCGTGTGCGGGTACACAACCGTCAGTTGATACCCTTGCTCGTGCCCTCCAGACAGGGGACCAAAAGCCTATACACCACATGTATAGGGACCTTTGCCCATCACTTTAATGATGGGGACCTCTTTATTCATAGCCCACATTCCACGAATGTGGGGACCTCAACCCGTCATCTACATGACGGGACCTCAACTATATGTACTTGGTCACCACGTGACTGGGCACCAGATGCTCTCAACATGCATATGCACCATGATAACATATTCATAAGCGTGATTACATCATATTCTCATTATCATGTAAGCACCCTTACTTCGCTATCATATATCAAAAACATGCATACATGACCAAGTATCCAACACGCTTGAAACATGCAAATGCTCCATACCCACGTCTTTCATACCCAAGAATTTAACATGTACATAACAACATGTAAGATTTAGCAACGCTCAAGGGAAACATTAACCATAGCTTGCATTCATCAAGATAAAAGGAAAACTCATTACACTAACATTCGTGCAAGGTTACATCAAGCAATCACAACAATTTTATCATACAACCGAAAATACGTTATAACCGAATACTTGCCTTAACTGCATGCGGCGGTGGACGCAAAGAGGGCGCTGCCCACAGGATCACGCTCCTACCGAACAAAAAGATAACCCGACTAAGTCCAACATACTGGACCAAAAGCATAAGTACAACACAAACGAACTCGCTAGACTCCCAGCGTTTTCCAATCTTCCAATTCCTAGCGATCGCTTTGGTGATCACTGCGGATAGTCAACTTCTAAAATACATAACTTTCCGCTCAGGGGTCCAAATAAGGTGTTCTCAGACTTTCTGGAAAGGTAATTTAATTACCTAAATAAACTTAGTTGGGAGCCCTTTTGATTATGCCAACTACTACCTCTACCAAGCCAACCTACAGAGCAACAATTATCACGTCGGGTTCTCTGGACAGATCACTAAAACCATCATAACTTTTGCTACGAAAGTCCAAATCTTGCGTTCTGTATCTCTATCAAAAGGTATGGAAATTACCTACATTTTTCGTTATATTGAGGTCCTCTGATTTCGAACTTAACTAGCAGATTCATCCCATTTTCTACAGACTGTTCTAAACTGACAGATTAACAGAGCAGCGATACTAAAAAATTCATAACTTCCTGACCGTTAATCGGATTTGGGTGATCTTGGTGGCCACTGAAAGCTAAGAACAAAATCTACATATCTCTAGGAGACGAAACCTCCTAATTCGGACTCTAAACATATGAAACTGGCCGCGTAACGTTCTGGACAGAATTGCAACTTTAACAGACCGACTTCAATCTTGCCAAAACTACTCGATTTCGGATCTACGACTAAACACACAACAACAAACGAAGCTAGTTACCCTTGGCGCAGCTGAAGATCACGAACTCCGGATGGGATCCCGCTTTCTTCTCTTCTTCCTTCTCTTCTCCCCTCTTCCTTCCCTCTTCTCCTCCTCCTTCTCTTCCTCCTTAGCCAGTCGCAATGGGGGGTCCTTCTTCTACCTTTGGACAGCAGCAATGGGGGGGACTTGGAGGGATGCAAGGGGGAGGAAACCAGGGAGGGGAGGCGTGAGAGAGGGGGGGTGGCGGCCACCAAGGGGGAGAGGGGTGGGGGCGTGGGGAAAGTGGGGAGGAGGGGCGGTTAGGGTTTGGGGAGTGGCGCCCCTTTGGTCGGCTGCCCCTTGGGCTCACATGGGCCGGGGCCCAAGCCTAGGTTGGATCTGAAAAGCATTTTTCCCCCTTCTCTAATTATAGAATTAAACATTTTCCGATTGATCCCTCCCGCAAAACCGATTATTTCTCTCCCGAATAACTATGTTTCCCCGACTATCAGCTTGTCACACTTTCGGGGTATTACAGGAGCATTGGATGAGAATCCAACGGCCTGGACCACCCACCGCTGACGCCCGAGTGGCGCGAGCCCGAGGAGGTCTAAGCGGCTGGCTCGACCGAGACCAATAGCTGGGTCGGACTCGGGTCTGACTCGAGCCCGAGTCTGACTCAGCCCTAATTTTGGGTTTCAAACCGAGCTGAAGTTTGGGAATTTGCTTGAGGTATCAAACTCACTCCAAAAATTATGAAATTTTTACAGGAGATTGCTAGCTGAGTTATTGACCTTGTATAAAATTTCCAGAGGTTTTCGTGCTATACATTTTCCTCCAAAAATTCCACAAGGTGCTGGTCCCCAGTTTGACCAGAATTTGAGTAGGTTTGACTGGCCTCCAAAAGCATTCAGACAATTTCTAAAAATTGTGAAATTTTTCGGAGGGGTCACATACCAACCCAAGAAGTTAGGAAAAATATTTCCAGGAGATTATCACAAGATGGAACAAGAATGTTTTTGAAGGATCAAGATTTGGATCAAAGACTTGTGACTATGTATTTCCATAACTCTTGTACAATAATTGTCTAGTACATACAGGAAATACATGATGTAAGAAAAAGTTTTAATTTCTACTCATTTTCTTACATTGGAAACACAAGTCTGAAACTTGGGATGTTACAAAGGCCTAAGCCAAGCTCCCGACCAGGAGAACTGCTCGTAAAAGGTATGAACTGATACTTGGAACTGATTCCAAGTATATTCTTTACCGTATGATGAATGGAGCACGTGCATATTCCATACCATACGACGTTTCTTATCCAGAAGCACTGACAAATAACCACCATGCAGTTATATGTCTCATAGACATGTAACCGCCGAACAATTGATTATTTATCAACCGTCACTTGACTCCAACCAGACGCAACGCTTCACATCAGACGTCTTCTCCGGAAGTAACTGCCACCTCTTCGAGGGATATTTAAAGATGGATCCTGAACGGATCAAGGGAGAGGAAAACAAGATAGAGCTATTAGACTAAAGCACAAGCCTTAGATTCGTGTTGTAGGTCTGACATTGTAAAGGAACAAGCAGTGTTCTCAGAGCATACCCTGTAAAACCCAGGTCATATTAATAAAAGAGCAGTCCCATTATTTTCCTAGATTTTCCACGTCACTTTCTCCTTTTCTTTTCGTAAGATCGACGTCTTGATCGTCGACAGCTGGCGCCGTCCGTGGGGAGCGCGGCGTGGAATCTTGGAAGAATTTCTCAGCTGATCAAAGCTTTGTCCATTCCCCGTTTGTGATCGCTGATGCGGTTATGGCGGAAAGTTGGGATGAAGAAAACTGGTTCGACCGGGCGGACTACGCCAACCTCAACATGGATGCATGCATGTGCGCCATGGAGGAAAACGGAATCTCTTCATCATCCTCCTCCGCCGGTTCGCCCATTGCAGAAATCGGCGAAGTCGATCGGGTGGATGAGGATACACCGCTACGATCAGTGGCGGTTTCAGAGGAAGTGCTTCCGACCAGTTCGGAACACCCTAAAGCCTCAGCAAGCCTGGGCCTTTCGGCCGGCAAAAAGGTGACGAAAATTCAACACCGCAACTCGAGGTTCAATATAGTACGACTAATAAATTACGAATAACTAATTTGCAAAGTAAAATATGACTAATTAAATAAGACTAATTAATTACAACTATTTCAATTACGACTAAATATTTACAACTAACTGACTACAACTAATTAATTACGTCTAAATACTTTAACACTAACTACACAGTTCAAAAAAAATAGTGCATACGAGAGAAATTACCCCCTCAAGAAGATATTCAATTGATGTCAAACAAACTCAACTAAAATGACCGCTATACACTTTTCTGAACACCCTCAAATCGGCAGCGAAATCGGAACTAATTTCAGACAATCGCATAACCTCTTGCTCGCTTGATCCTCCCTCTCTCTGCAGATTGGAATGGTTCAAATGTGGGGAATGAGAGCGTGCCGCTGCGTTTTATAGCCACGCGAAGGTTGACGCGAAGCGATGGGACAGAATCACTGGGTTTTACCGCATGCGACCTGTCGTGTTTTTCGCACATGTGGGAGTAGCGAGAATTCGGGGAGGCCAAAAGCAAGATTTTAGTTTTTAAAAAACAAAAAAAATCAAAGAGAGGGGGCTATCGTGCCCTTGGGGGTCGGCCAGGGGCAATACGGCACCGTGGGGGCACACGAGGAGAATCTGTGCCCTTGGGGGCCGGACAAGGCCATGTGTCACGTCCGGGCAGCTCCGCGGTGCCATTTTTGCCTTAAGGGGGGCTAGATTTGTTATTTCACACGACAACAATGCTATTTTAGCCAAAAACTAATGCAAACGTAATGCGGTGACAGAACAAGATAGAGAAGATTTTATTTCTGAAACAAGCATGTTATATAAAGATGTGATAATGCGTTCATTTAAATTGGATTTCCTCTTATTTTTCATAACTCACAGAGACACCATTCCAATGTTTTCATGTATTTTGAAATCTTATAGGATTGTAACTGGCCTTTTATGTTTCAACTTTGTTTTTCTGACTTATCTATAAATAAAAAAAGTCATCAATTTTTTAGTACAAAACTTATTATTGTAGACATATCTTAATAATATACATTACAAACTAATATCTTATAAACTAGCCTGTGTGAATGCATTGGTTGGCAACTAGGAAACTCAATTCACAAACAGTAATGTAATATCTTGTTTAAACATAAAATAAATAAGTGATTACTACTAAAATTAAATAGAATTAGAGAAGGAAATTGAAGTTTTAGAGGGGCATTTTTGCTTTTCCTGGGCCGTGGGCTTTCGGCCCACGTTGTTTGGGCCAAGGGGAAGCTGATTTAAGGGGTACCAAAACGCTAAACACCTTTCGCCGATACACTATAGCATGGTACTGTAGCGACATCGCACTGTAGCATGTGTTACTGTAGCACCCCTTCCCTACTATGCCAAGAGGAGAAGAGGAGAAAGGAAAGAGAGGAAGGAAGAAGAAGGGAAAGGAAGAAGAGGGAGGTGGGGGTGACCTCCACGAGGGGAATTCAACGAAGTCCAGCAGGATTTTATGGGTATATTCGCATTCTCCATTGGATTAATTTGTTATTTCATATGCGATTCGTATTCAGTAGCTGTTCTGAGAATGCCATAGTAGATCGGTTTAATCTATGTTCTGTTGCTCGTCTATTTTCATGTGTTTAGATTCTGAATTAGAGGATCTTATCTCCTAGAGTTATGTGGGATTCGTTCTTAGCTTTCGGTAGACTCAAAGATCACACAATTCTGAGTTACGGTTTAAAAGTTATGATGAATTCTTTTCTGCTGTCCCAAAAGTCTGATGAGAATTAACAGTCACTAAGTTTATTAAAATATGATTAGGTTAGGAGCTAATTCAGAAGTGCTGCCCCATACAATTTTTGTAGATAATCTCACTAGCTTTCGGGTTTGGTAAAGAACACCCTTTTTGGATTTGTAGAACAAAAGTTATGTACGTTTCAATTTGACTGTCCAGAGTGTATGTCGGTTTCTGTTAGTAGTTTTGACCCGTGTGCCACTTTTTGTTAAAGGCAAAATATGAGTGTCATGCCAACTAGGATTTTGAAGGTTGTGATCGTAGCTTTCCAGAATGATAAGAATCTTGGATTTTGGTTTATCCAATCAAAAGTTATGAGTATTGCTTTTATGTTGTGTAGTTCTGCTAGACAGATTGTATATTAGACTTTCACCTGAATGTTAGCCTTAGTTTTTGGCTGAATTGGAACTTTCCGCCAACTAGACTAATGTGGAGGTTTTTGATACCTTTTTATAGGATCTGAGATCACTCCGTTTCAAGTCTCATAGAAAAAGATATGATGTTTTTAGTACTGTTGTCCAGATTATCGCCCTCCTAGACTATCGGTTTTAATGTATAAAACAATTATACGGACCTTGTGTTTAGGAATATGAGATTAGGCATTGCGGATAGCGTCTTATCCACGTTGTTTCTTATTCAAGCAATTAAATTGTGTAGGAGGAGGGAATTCGAACTTAGAGGCTTCATCCTTACCTCCTAACGCATCACAGTTCGAAAGGCAAGTACAATTGAATTGTCTTTATTGTTGTTTGATTCACCTGATGGGTGAATATGCAATGGGTAATTCTGGTATTTCCTGTTTCTCTTCATAATTGATATACCATGATTCTTCGATTATATGTTTACGTCCAACATATTCATTCATTCTTCCATTCATGCTTCACCCATGGGAGTGGGTAGTGAAGTCCCATCATTCAAACATGGGCAAGTACATTGTGTATGTATTGCTGTTGTTAGTTCATACTACTTGATGTTCATGCCATGACCGAATACTATGGTTTATGAGTAGTTGTCGATGATTTCTGTTTCGATCCATATATGTCAATCCATGCTTCTTGAGATTTCATTTTCCATTTTCATGTATGCATTCATTCATTTATTGTTCATGATTCACCCACGGGAGTGGGATGTAAAGACCTATCAATTCTAGTATGGCATATAAGACCCACCATTCCAATGTGGGCAAATTGGATCCCTGTTATGAAACGTTCTTTATACGGGCCTTGGATCCCTACATTTTGTGAAATACGGGCCTGGGTGAACACCGACGGGTGTTCACTGGCTATACCGGTATAAGCAGAAGTGGAGATCACGCATTTCATTCATTCTTATGGTTTATGCCATTCTACACTCATATTCTATTATATGATAATAAGTCCTTAATCTTCCACTCCACATTCGAATTCTATTCTATGATGATGTGTTCTTATTCAGTCGTTCTACATTTGTATTCTAATCTGTGATTATCATTCTTATTTACTATTGTTCATATTGTTCTGTTGTACTTGCTGAGTCGTAGACTCATTCTTGCTGTGTTTATTTGTTTTAGGTAAACATTGAAGACGGCATGCATGGGAGGGATTAGTCACATGAATCACTTCCTTCACTTCACATTCGTCACCCTTTTAAACAGTTGAACTCGTTATTATCTTTCATTTGATAAGTTGGATTGTAATAAATGGAGTTCTCATGATTTAGACTTTTATTTATTATGACTTGGTTGAACAAGTGAATCCTTAATGATCTTCGCATAGACCTATGATAGCCTTATCATATTTGATTCAATATGATTGGATGATGGAGTTCGACATGTTGTTAAGTTCTGATTCAATTCTTGTACTCATCAGTTTAGATGTTGATCCCTTGATGTCATTAGTTGAAATATTGTTGAAATTATTTCATGTTGTTGCGTAGTGTTGTACTTTAGAGAATATCTTGGCTTTTGCATAGCCAGGGTGTTACAAGTAAAGAATAAGTTTCCAATTCCAGTGACAGAAGATTTACTTCATGAATTGCATAGGGCAGTGTAATGTCCCAAAATTTGAGTTTTCAAAAATCTTTTATGCGGTTTAGGTCCGTGAAAAATTTAATCATTTTTCCTTGAGTTGAGTTCTTTGTGTTCCAAGGAATTTTCTTGGATTTTTCCTAGTTTGTTTGCTATTTATATGAGCTCATTTGGATTTTCAACCTTTTCTTTAATTCTGAAATCATTTCAAAAATCCTTCCCATCGTGGGCCGAATTGGCTCGGCCCATCTCCCTCACCTGGCTCCGCCCCGCTTGTGCTCTGTCTACCTACTTCCTCTACCCGCCAGCTCCCCAGCCCAATCTCCCTCGTCTGGCCCACTTTCTTTCTCTGTCACCCCACGCTGCAGCTGCCAACCCACCAGCCGCAACCGCCTCCGCCCGGGCCTGCTTGCCAGTGCCACGCTGTCACCGCTAGCCGTGAGCCATCCGGACTTTGCCACCGCTGCCATGTTGGGCTCGGGAGCGAACGATCCTAGGTCCTCCGTGTATTCCACACTAGTCCCAGATCAGTAGCTAGTGTACACAGTCAAACATTAAATGATAACACAACCATACAACGTCTTTCATTGAAATAATTAGAGTTGATACAAAAGGGGCATAAAGCAAACAAGCATATTACAGCGGAAGCAAAAACAACAAGGTAGACCACATGATTCGCCACAGGCAATAGAACATGTGGTAGTACGATAACGCGTAGCAAAGGAATGCTCGAAGACCGGTCCTTAACTGACTTGACGACTTCCAAAAGAACCCTAGGCCTGGATCATAGAAATGAATCGATCCCGTGCATGAACATGCACCCATCCAAACATCTAGTTCGCCTAAGTCCAAACCGATTTTACTTTATTTAACAAGTCAAATTATTTTATAAATCTCTATGGTAAAGACAATATTATAGTATCATTTTAAACCATGGTTGAATTTGTGATTAAATTCCCCAAAGTAAATATTTTTGAGCTAAGCTTCGACTAAGCACAGAGTTTTTGCAACAAGTGCTAGTTCATACTAATATACCAACTAGCTTTTACTAGGGTATCAAGGGTGATTCAAACAACAATCAAGTGTGGATGTACAAAGGAATTAGGAATAACTATAAAGTTAAAACAATGATTTAAAATACTTGAATTGAAATACGCATGCAGTAATAATTTAAAATAGAATTTAAATAATTTGAAATACTGGGTTTCAATATGATCAAAGGTATGACTTGCCTTAGTCGAATGCTTGAGGATCTACTTCTTCGGAGTACTCGGGTTCTCCGGAGTCGTCGAAATCTACACGCGAAAATGAGCTGACTTCAAATAAACTTCAAATAAATACAAATAAAATCAAATGAACTCCAAATTAAATAATTTTAGCATAGATAGCTAGATCTAGAAGTTAGATCGATTTAGAAATTTGAATCGCTCAAATCGAAGTTCGAACGGAGGAGAACGGGCTCTCGGAAGTTTGAGAATTACATGGTCGGAAGAAGGTTCGACTGGTCAGAGGGAGGTTCCACGATAGGTGGTCAGAAGGGGGTTCAACCATCTGGTCAGAAGGCTTGGACTACTTGGTCGAAAGAAAGTTTCAACTGGTTGAAGGTTGATTCGACCACTTGTGGTCAGAAGGTGGTCGAATGAAGGCTTCGACTACCAGGTCAGAAGAGGGATACGACTACTCGACGTGGTCATAGGAAGGATACGACTACACAACGTGGTTGTAAGAAGGATACGAGAAGGATATGAGTACTCAACGTGGTCGTAGACAGAATATGACAAGGAAGGACTCGGCTGCTCGATGCGGTCGAAAGAACAAAACAACAGAACAGGGCACGGGATGTTGGCCAAAAGAATAAGAGAAAGTAGGGTACGGGGAACTCACCAGAACGGAGAGAGAGACTGGAAGAGGCTAGTGGAGGACGGTGAACGGCGAACAGTGTGGGTGCTCCAGCAAGCTCTTCGGCGGCGAGGAGGTGACGGCGCAGATGCTCCAGCGAACTCTTCGGCGATGAGGACAAGGGGAGCCTCAGGTAGCACGCGGTCTTGTGAGGATGGAGGTGGAAACAACATCGACGGAGGGGCTTTGACGGCGGCGCTAGAGGTGGTGGTAAACTTGGAGCTCAAAAAACGAGGGCGAGAGAGAGGGAGAGAGAGAAACAACAAGGAGGGTAAAAGGGCTCCTTGGTGTTCTATTTATATAGGAAGGGGAGGACCGAGCAACAAGATGGAGTGGTGTGAAAAGAGGAGGAAAAATGCGGTAGGGTAAAGACAACAACAAGATGGGGCTGTGTGAAAAGTGACAAAAAAAATGCGGCGGGACGGAGACAATAGTATTTAATGCGCACGTCACAGGGATGGGATGGGGGCAGGCGCGACAGAGGCAACAGCATTTGATGCGCACATCGCTGCGGAAACAGAGGGAGGAAAGAGAAAGTGAGCAGGGGTTGACAAGCGGGGCTGGTCGAAACCGAGTGACTGGTCAAAACCGAAAGGTGGTTGAGATCGGTCGAAACCAAAGAGGTGGTCGTAACCTCAAGGGTGGTCATGACTAAAGGGTGGTCATAGGAGGTCCTCGAGGGAGGTCCTAAGGAGATCGAGGGGAGAGCGGAATGAACAGAGAAAGGGGATTTTAAACACTAGCGAACTCTAGCAAACTCTAAATCAAAATTTTGAATTAGTTGAAGTTAGATTTAGTCATTTAAATTATTTTTAATTTCGAAAATTTCAAGTTAAGCTTTAGAAATTCAACAAAACCAAACAATAATTTTTATTTTGAAAATTTTCGAAAAGCTCAGAAAAACGGGGCGTTACAAACCTACCCCCTTAAGGGAATCTCAACCCCGAGATTCAGACTTGGTCAGCAAAAAGGTGGGGATACTCTGCTTGCAGATCTTCTTCTCGTTACCAGGTGGCTTCTTCTTCTGAGTGGTTACTCATTGAACTTTGCATGAACGGATGACCTTGCCTCTGGTAACGTGCTCTGTGACATTAAGTATCTTGATCGGCTGCTCCACATAGGTGAGGTCCTCTTGAAGGTCGATGCTCTCCAGTGATGTTTGCTCTGTTGGGACTCGAAGGCACTTCCTCAGCTGCGACACGTGGAAGACGTCGTGAACTGCACACAAGGATGTCGGCAGCTCCAACTGATAAGCGACTTTGCCTCTTCTTTCCAAAATCTTGTATGGTCCAACAAACCTTGGTGCGAGCTTTCCTTTGGTCTGAAATCTTCTTACTCCTCTAAGTGGGGTTACTCTGAGATAGACAAAATCTCCTATCTCAAAGGACAATTCTCTGTGATGATTGTCAGCATAACTCTTTTGTCAGGATTGAGCCACTCTCAATTGCTCTCTTATCATTCTTACTTTACTTTCAGCATCCTTAATCAAATCAGGTCCAAAGAACTGATGTTCTCCAACTTGATCCCAAAGGAGAGGGGTTCTACACTGTCTGTCGTACAATGCTTCGAATGGAAACATTCGTAAGCTGGCTTGATAGCTGTTGTTTTACTAGAACTCTGCATAAGGTAGATTCCGATCCCAACTCTTCCCATAGTCTATAGCACAAGCTCGAAGCATGTCTTCAAATATTTGATTCACACGCTCTGTTTGTCCATCTGTTTGGGGATGATAGGTTGTACTAAAATTGAGTTTGGTCCCCAAGGCTTCATGCAAGCTCTTCCAAAATCTGGACGTGAACTGCGATCCTCTGTTGGACACTATCCTTTTGGGCACTCCATGTAGACATACAGCTTTAGTCAATCAGCTTTGCCATATACAGATTTGCCAATTTCTGCTTGGGTAGGTGGTCTTGACTGGTATAAAGTGTACCACTTTAGTCAATCAGTCAATCACAACCCAGATAGAATCACATCCCGATTGGGTCCTAGGTAAACCGGTAATAAAGTCCATACCGACTTGTTCCCATATCCACTCAGGAATTGGCAAAGGTTTTAATAGTCCAACGGGTCTATGATGTCTTGCCTTAACTCTTTGGCATACATCACAGCGTGCAATGAACTCAGCAATCTCTCGCTCCATACTGACACACTAGTACTTTTTCTTCAGATCCTTGTACATCTTGGTGCTGCCTGGATGAATGGAGTAAGGTGATTCGTGAGCTTCCTTCAGAATCAGCTGCTTTGTTTCTTGGTGGTCAGGTACACAGATGCGGTTACCGAACCAAACTGTGCCTTGCTCATCCTCGAAAAATCCTGGGGCTTTGCCTCTTCTCATGTTCATCTTGATTTCTTTGATGTCTTCATCTTCTTTTTGATTTTCCCTGATCTAACTCTGAACAGTTGGTTCAACTTCCAAAGTGTTCACACGTCCCTAGTTAACAATCTCTAAATTCAGTTGTCTCAATTCTTCATACAATCTTGGCTGACTTTCTTGAACCAGCATAGTATTGCAATACCCTTTTTGACTTAGGGCATCTGCCACCACATTTGCTTTGCTTGGATGGTAATAGATTCCGAGGTCATAATCCTTTATCAGCTCTAACCATCTCCTTCGCTTGAGATTGAGCTCTGTCTAAGTGAAGATGTACTTCAAGCTTTTGTGATCCATGAAAATCTCACAGTGATTACCAATGAGGTAATGCCGCCAAATTCTCAAGGCATGCACAGTTGCGGCTAACTTCAGATCATGCGTCAAGTAATTTCCTTCATGAGACTTTAACTGGCAAGACTTTAACTGGCAAGACGCATACGCCACAACTTTCCCTTTCTGCATCAGCACACATCCAAGGCCCTGACGAGAGGCGTCATAGAAAACCTCAAAGTCCTTATGGATATCAGGTAAGACTAACACAGGAGCAGAGACTAGTCTTTTCTTCAACTCCTGGAAACTTTGCTCGCAAGCATCTGTCCATTCAAATTTCTTCTCTTTCTTCAAAAGTTGAGTCATAGGTCTGACGGTTTTAGAAAAACCTTCGATGAAACTTCTCACTTCAGTGACGGACTTGGGTTGCTTCCAATCCATCACGGCTTCAACTTTGGCGGGATCTACTGCAACACCTCCTATTGACACGATATGTCAAAGAAAAGCTACTTGGCTTAGCCAAAATTCACTTTTACTGAATTTGGCATAGAGCTGTTGCTCTCTGAGTCTTTCCAAAACTGCCCTGAGATGCTTCTCATGCTCTTCTTGATCCTTTGAGTAGATGAGAATGTCGTTGATGAATACAACCACAACTTATCCAAGGATTCCATGAATACTGTATTCATCATGTTCATGAAATAAGCCGGTGCATTCATCAACCCGAATGACATTACTGTGAACTCATACAATCCATATCTTGTGATGAAAGTTGTCTTTGGTATGTCTGGTCTGATCTTCAACTAATGGTAACCGTACCTTACATCAATCTTGGAGAAAACACTTGCTCCTTTCAACTGGTCGAAGAGGTCGTCGATCCTGGGCAAAGGATACTTGTTCTTGATTGTGACTTCATTGAGTGATCTGTAATCCACACACATCCTCATATTGTTATCTTTCTTTCTAACAAACAGTACTAGTGCTTCCCAAGGTGATGAACTTGGTTGGATATAACCCTTATATTGTAACTCTTTGATTTGTTTCTTCAATTCTACTAACTCATTGGCGGACATTCTGTAGGGTCTCTTTGAAATTGGAGCTGCCCCTCGGACTAAGTCAATTAAGAACATAATGTCCCTATTTGGTGGCATACTGGGTAATTCTCCAGGAAATATATCCGGGTATTCATTTACCACTAGGATGTCTTCTAACTTCACTTCCTTCAGACTGGTCAGGATAGGACTTTCTCTAACAAAGGTCTCAGGTCTGAACTCCACTTCAATTCCTTGTTCATTAGCAAGGGTGATAGACCTATTGGCACAGTCTATCTGACCTTGATTCTTAGCTACCCAATCCATTCCGAGAATCACATCTAGCCCGTGGGATTGCAAGACTATTAAGTCTGTCAGGAAAGGTACTCCTGATATTTCTAAGGTAAGATTTGGGCATAGGAAACTAGTCCTCATTTCCGAGCCCAGAGAATGGATTAACATAGGGTTAACTAAAGGTGATATAGATAACCCGTATTTTCCCACAAACTTATTCGAGATAAAAGAATGAGAAGCTTCCGAATCAAATAAAACTGATGTTGGCATTGAATTGACATGGAACAAACCAAGGACCACATCTAGTGCAGTCTGAGCTTCTTCTGTTGTGACGTGATTCATACGTCCTTTGATGAACTAGACTGATGGCTTTACAACCGAGTCTTGCTAGGTGCCGGAACTCCCGACGGTCGAAGTTGGGGTTGCCGCTCGCTTCTTCGGACACTTATTAGCGTAGTGCCCCAATTCATTACAATGAAAATAGGTAACTCCTGCAGTCGAGGTAGCAGGTGCCTTCTTTTGGTACTGACCTCCGGGAGAGGTGCACGGACGGGGTTGCCTGGACGTCGAGCTGGCACAGGTGCTCCGGATGAAGAGGGGGTCGTGAATCTCCCTTGCTGAGGTGACTGAGGCTGAGAGGTGCGGGGCTTGGGAAACCCTCAGAGTTGAACTTCTGGGATGCCAGCCTTCTCTTGCGATTCTCCATTTCCAGGTACTTGCCCTCCTGGCAGATAACCTTGCTTACCAGCTACTGGAAATCTAAGTAGTCTTGGGCAATGAGTTGGACTGAGAGATCATCGTTGAGCCCTTCCAAGAAACGTTCTTGCTTAGCCTCATCAGTCGCCACATCTGCTGGTGCATAGCGGGCTAACTGGTTGAACCTGTGCAAATACTCATTGACGGAGTGGTTGCCCTAGCGCAAAGTGCAAAACTCCTTCCTCTTCAAGGACATCATGCCCGGTGGGATGTGTGCACGGCAGAAAGCCTGCACGAATTCATCCCAAAGGTGGAGGCACTACTTCTTGGGATCTCAATTGGTGAAAAAGAACTGATCAGCCGAACCTTAAATTCATCGCTGAACAAAGGATATCAGAAGGGATCCTACACAAATTAATACTCAAGCTGTTAGAATTCAATTACACAATTGAGTATAAGAAAGGGAAGGAGAACAAGGTGGTAGATGCCCTATCTAGGAAAGATAACCTCATGGCCATATCAATGACAGTACCAGCTTCGGTAGTCTAAGAGTTAGAGAAGAGCTACATTAATGATACTAATTGTAAGGAACTAATGGAACAGTTGACCTTATCTGCAAATTATGTACCTAACTACACTTTTACTTCTCGGGGGTTGGGGTACAAATGAAGGTTATATGTGGGAAAGGATGATAAGTTACAGAAAGCCATTATTGAATCCTTGCATTCTTCAGCTATTGGAGGACACTCTGAAATGAGAGCAACTTTGAGAATAAAGAGATTGTTCTATTGACCAGGATTGAAGAAATCAGTTGAGCAAATTGTGCAGGACTGTGCAGTTTGTCAGAGGTCCAAATCTGAACATTGTCACTGTCCTGGTCTCCTTGAACCACTGCCCATGACATTGCCTTGACACATATCTCAATGGACTTTGTTGAAGGTTTACCCAAGCCTAATGGTAAGGTGATATTGGTTATTGTGGATAGGTTCACAAAAGGAACTCATTTCATCCCTCTGTCCCACCCTTAGTGCAGACTGTGTACAAACATTCATTGAAAATGTCTTCAGATTGCATGATTTTCCATTGGCTATTACATCAGACAGCGACTGAATCTTTACTAGCAAAATGTGAAAGGAAATGTTTTAAGTCTCTAAAGGTGAAACCGAGGTTCAGTTCAGCTTACCACCCACAAACGGATGGTCAAACTGAATGTGTTAACCAGCTGAGGTGCACGCCTTTCAATGAACCAATGAAGTGGTATTACTAGCCTTTAGCAGAATGGTGGTACAATACTACCTTGCATACTACCTTGAGACCTCACTGCAGATTACACCCTTTCAGGCTTTGGATGGATTTCCTCCTCCCCTCATTAGTGAGGTCTCAATTCCAATACCTGATGATAATGAAGCTAGAGATTTTTTTAGCAGAAAAACAAGAAATGCTACAACACTTGAAGGAAACCTTGCTTAGGCTCAAGCCAGGATGAAGAAGTATGCAGATACGAATAGAAGTGAGAGAGAATGTCAAGTGGGTGAAATGATCTATCTTAAGATGCAATCCTACAGAATGGCTGCTTTTAGCTTGAGGCAATCTCTCAAATTGACAAGCAAGTATTATGGACCTTTCCTCATTCTGCAAAAGGTTGGAAAAGTAGCATACAAATTACAGCTACCTGAGAGGGTCAACATCCATCCTGTGATTCATGTGAGCCAACTAAAGAAACATATAGGATCAATGGAATTTCCTAGTCCTGATCTGCCAATGGTGGGTGAAGATGGAAGAGTAAAAACTGCTTCTGTGCTAGTATTGGAAACCAGGTCACTTCCTAGAAATCATGTTTTGGTCACAAAATGGTTGATCCAATGGGAAAATTGATCTCCTGAAGTTGCTACTTGGGAGTATAGAGACTTTATCAAGAATACATGTCCAGACATTTGGTCATAAATGACAGTGTTGAACTGTTGATCCAACTGTGTATGTGGGTGATACCTGCAGCTTAGCAATTCTCTCCGTTGGCGTTTCATAAAATGCTATCCTTACTTTGGCCCTAAGAATTTGCCACCCAGTTCATAGAAATAATCAGCTTTTGTCACTATGCGTTTTCTGTCATTTAGAAAGAAAAAAAAACCCGAGATTCGCATGTAAAAGGCGCTGTTGCTCCTGTTCTTCCTCGTTGTCTTCTTGGGCAAAGCGAATCCAACACCAAGGCATTGGCTTACCATGATACACCAGCCCGTATCTCCACATCCACAGGGGAGAAACCGTCGAGGATTAGGGGTCGCCGGAAGATATCCTTGCACCTCACCGCCTGTCAAAGCGAAGTCTGCAATCTGTGCTGCAGCGGACAGCAGTGAGGAAACGGTGATCTAGCCCACGGCGAGCTATCACCGCAAGCTGTGCCCTCGCCGTGCTGACCAACCAACGGCGGGCTACGACACGGCGTCGCCTCGATGGGCCTGGCCAACGGCGAGCCCCGCCATTGTACCCCCGCGCCGCACGCCATCGCCACGCTCGCCCACGGTGGACCGCCACGCCGGCTCCGCATCTCCTTGTGGTCACGCTGGCCCACGACGAGCGCACCGCCGCACCGTTACCTCCACCTCCGGCGTTCGCTCGGGCCCGAAGGGGGCAAGGCACCGCGCCGTTGCAGCCGCCGATCCCGTCAGATTGGGACGGGACGAGCACGCACCGTCGCACCGTCCACATGTACAGAACTGTCTGTGATACTCTGACTTCACAGACGTGTCGTGTACAAAACTGTCTGTGATACTTGCGTTCACAAACGGTTTTACATTGTAACCGCTCGCGATACTGGAATTCCGACGGTTTTTATAAAACCGTCTGTGATATTCATATCACACACGGTTCTGACTCGCTCGATGACCACTCATTATCGAGAGACCAACTTATCGAGCGGTTGGCAAATGCGTGATGATTGTTTACGTAGTAGTGACAACCTCGCCGCCGCCTTGCCTCCGGGAGGGGGCGACAGCCGGAGGATCACGTCTTTGTCAAGATCCAAGAAAGAGCCCGACGATTTGGGAATTTCGTGGATGGAATTTTGGGAGAACGAGAGCACTGAGTGTACGGTTCATGACTACTTTACTCTAAGCTAAAAAACACTAGGAATATACTTTTCGTTGCTTCTTTCATTCCATACTTTTCGTTGCTTCTTTCATTCCATCCTCTAGGCTCCAGGGTATTAAACCCCTCCCATGACATCATCAGTTTTTAACTGGTTTAGATGTTTACGAGTTCGGTAATAAAAGACAATGGGTTACAGTGAATAGTGCGTAATGAAAATTACTGTGTTCAATGACTTCCCTTGGATCTGCATTTACGCGCCCACCTTCTCACATCTGGACCGTCCGCTACCTTCAAGTGAAACCAGCAAAGCATTCAATTCCTTGCCGACTTTGCTGTGAGAACTCGGGGTATTTAACTCGTAATACTTAATCTTCTAAATGGTTCTAGTATTACAAATCAAATATCCCGACTCTTGGTGGATATGTACTTCCCAGAATTGTAGTATGCATTCACCTTCACAAAATATAGCATCCATTCCATACACAAGTCATTACATTACCGAATACACAAGGTACAATATCCAAAAGGCATACACATAATAGAGTTATTACAAAAGGGGTTGAACGACTAAATGACAAGTAAATAACCAAAATAGCAACAGAAACGAAAGCCATGGCATGGTGATAAACAAAAGCCAACCGGTTTGCCCTTACCCACAAAGCAACCGACCGGGCCATCAAGCTAGTTGTCCTGCACGAAGTCGGTCTGACAATAGTTAACCCCTTGGGGGTCAACATCCTCTACAACAAATAAGCAATGCAACTGAGTACAAAAACGTACTTGCAAGACTTACAAGTAACAAGCCTATACATAGCTACATGCAAGCTAAATCAAAGGAGAAGGCTATAGGGTTCATTTGACGCATAAAACAATTTTTCATTTGCAATAATGTAATAGATTGGCAATTTAACAAACCTATTTTTATTTGTTTAAATAACAGCGAGACAACAATTATAGACATAATTAACATCCTAGAGGTGACTAACCTAATAGCTACCACATCATAGCACGAATTTTCCATTTGTACCGCCCAATTTCAAGTTTTAATGAAAATATTATAGTCTAATTCTTGTACGACCTAACCAAGCATGTCCAAAACCTAGGATGGGACTATTCGAATAGATCAAACCCTACAGGGGTGTATAACTGTACCCACACGCCATACCGCCTTTTCGACACATGATAGAACACACTTCCTTAGGTATGCTAGCAAGGCTAAGTCCTACAAAACGTTTTCTAATATAATGCATTAGCTTTGCCCATATGGGAATGGAAACCACATACATACAATTTTAGAAACAAGATATTAGAATTTGAAAGTAATAGGATCAATATGATCAAATGAACAACTGCTTGCCTTGCTGGAGATATTTGACTTGCTACAGAGGATCACTCTCGTATACAATAGAATCGTCAGAACCTATCAAAATATTCGAGAAGAAACAATAAGAACGAATAACACGAAAATACTAAAAAATTCAAATTCATCCAAAAATCATAAAATTTACACAGAAGGTAGAGCATGATTTTAAATGAATTTATCAATAAAAATAATTTGATTTGGATGTTGTATGCAAAAGTTATAGCCAAAACAAAATCAGCTTTTTGAATAAATACTGAAAAATCCCCTCGATTACTGTTCATCCGATTAAAAGTTTTGGCAAAAATTTCCAGAAAGGGGGTGAACATGAAAATTTTATAGTAGACAGAGCACCACATGAGATAAACAATAAAATTTTATTCACCTCATTTGGAGCTAAGATGAATTTACTATGATTTTTCAAAGTCATGAAAGTAGTGCACAAATCATATGTAAAATAAGATTTTCTAAGGCATTAATGTGAGGACCCCGATTTATTTGGATTGTAATGCTTAGTCTTCCATTGACTCTAGCATCACAAATCAAATAAACCAAGCCCTGAGACATGTATACTTCCCAGAAATACAGTATACACACCCCGTTACAAAATCACGCATCAATTCCATACATCACATAACATTAATCCTAACAAAATACATACATAATAGAGTTATTACACAAGAAGGCCGACCGCCAAACGACATCAAAGTAACATTAACAATGAAGCAAAAGTGCCATAAGATGGCTATAAACAAAATCAAGCTCGTTAGCCATAACCCACAAGGCAACCGAGGGCCGCCAAGCTAGTCGTCCATACCGCGACAATTCTCACAAAAGTCGATCCCTTGGGATCAACTTTTCCTCGCAAAAATAACTAAAGCAAATGAGTACAAAAATGTACTAACTTACTCGACGTGTGGAATAGCAGACCTATCAATATGCTACATGCAAGCTTATTTAAGTGGAGGTTGTGTGTCTCATTTTGCACAAAGCCAACTTTATTGGTAATAATGTAGTACATTTCAAAAGCAAGTTTGCAATCGTTTTTATTGAATGAAATAACACGAGATACAATAAGTACAAGAGTAACCACCTATTGGTGACTAACCCAATAGCCACCACACATAGCACTAATCCCATTCGCACTCACCCATCAAGTTTTAATTAAAATGTTGTAGTCTAACTCTTGAAAAGCTTACCCAAGCGTGTCCATAACCTAGGGCGAGGCTATTCGAATAGTTTTAACCTGCAGGGGTGTACCAATGTACCCACACTTGCATCGCCTTTTTGCCAAGCTATTAAGCACACTTCCTTTGGTATGCCAGCACGGCTAAGTCCTACGAGACGTTTCCAATGGAATGCGTTAATTAATAGTCGCACGTATGGGGTTAACCCGTAGTGACCAGCCGGCGAAATGAGCCACTAGGACCACACGTTGTGGTGGAGTCAAGCAAAGCCGGGAGTCATTAGCCATTTAGGGTAACGCTAGCCGGACATTACAAGACCCCAATCGGGGTGGAGGACCTAGAAAGGAATCACCCCGGTCACGCCCTTGTGATCCTTTTTCTCTATAAACTACAGCCAGCGACTCATTAATTAATGTCTCCCAAAGTACTAATTCAAGAGAGGTCACATACCCTCTAGTGTGGTTAGCACGCACAAAATGCCTGGATAACAGGTACTCACAAGAAGTTCGGTCCTTAATTGACTTAGGCACCATTCCAGTCACACCCAAAAGCACACCAACATACCATTGTGCCCAAGTCTAAATCATTTTGTTTCAGTTTTTAGTTTTCACAAGTAAACATGGCACAAGGCTGAAATCATAAGTGATAATAAGTTTTATGTGATCAAGGTTATCGACAAGTCGATAACCACCCATTTCTACCGGAAGCTAAGCATGGCTAAGCAATTAATTCGCAACTACTAAGTGAAAAGAGTTCATCCAACGAGCTCTCATCACAGTAATAATCTTGGCTCATGGTAGTAAAGGATGATCATTTGCTTAAGGAAATGCATCTACTAGGTCAACTAACGACAATAGTTTAACACAAACTAGCAATGCATACATAGAATTTGTAAACAACATAATTACTTAAAAATACGGGGATTAACATGATCAAACCGCTTGCCTTGCTGGAATTGCTCTTGCTGCAGAGGATTAAGCTCAGGTCAACAATAATCTCTCCTAACCTAACGCGAAAGTGACAAAATCAATAAGAACGAGGAACACCAAACCAAACTCAACAAAGAAAAGTTCTCCAAAACCAGTGAAATTTATACAGCAGCAAGATCATGATTTTAGACAATTTTAGGAATAAGAATCACTTCATTTGGACTTAGCATAAAAAGTTATGGTCTAAACAAATTTTCTCACTGAAAATCCTAATTAAATTAATTTGATTCTTGTTCATGGCAAAAATTTCTAGACTGATCTGGAATCTGAAAATTTTATGGTAGGTAGATAAGGTCATCCTAAGAACAGCAAAGTTGAGTTTACTTCATTTGGAGTTGAAATGAATTAGTTATGATCTTTCTAAGTTGTAAAACTAGGGTATCATTTATTTTAGTGGCAAAGACCACGAAAACCTATTCTACACTAAAGTATATTACTAGAGGATTTTAACAAGATTTAGTTTGCCCAGTTTGGAAATGCAGAGAAGAAGTTACGTAATTTACAAGTTTAATGAATTTCTAGACAATATTTAATATTGCAACAAGTTAACATAGCCTACATTAGTTTCTACCTTTCTGAAAAGTACCTAAGTTCATTTTGATTGAAGTTGATTTATTACAAAGCTAATGCAATTGGAATCATTCAAAAGGAGCTAAAAGACTAAGATACGAAATTTTGAAGTTACACAAAATCAATTTGAAAATCAAAATCTCTGGGTGGTCCAACAGACTGAGTTAGAAGGAGAGGTCATGGGCCGTTGATCAGAGATCGCACAGCAAACGAACCTGGCGTGAGATCCTCCACGAGCACCCAAGAGAGAAGACCTTAACGCGCCTAGGGGAGGTCTGAGCCATTAGATCTAGACTCAAAGGTGCGGATCTAACGAGGAGGTCCTTAAGGTGGAAGTCTATCGAGGAGGTGCGAACGGTTAGATCTGAAGGAGGGAGGTCTCAGCGGCTAAGATCTACCGAGGAGGTCTAGCCCGTTAGATCTAAATCTAACGGTCCGGAACTGAGAGGAGGTCCTAAAGCTAAGGACATAACGGAGGATGTCTGGGACGGCCAAGATCTACCAGAGGAGGTCTTGGACGGTCCAGATTTAATCGGGGAGGTCCTGAGAGCAGAGGTCTTCACGGAGAAAGATCTCGACGGTCGAGATGAACCCGAGAGGAGGTCCTAGCGGTTGGGATTTTACAGGGAGGTCTTGGGGTGAGGATTTAGCGGAGGAGGACCCTGATGGCTAAGATCTCCCAGGGGGGATGTCTTAACGGTCCAGATTTGCTCGGGGTGGTCTGAGATTCCCTTTACAAAGACCCGGGGTGGTCTTTTTGCAAAGAGGACCTCGGAGGAGGTCCCGCACTTAAGGATTTTACAAAAAGGATTTAAGGGTCAAGATCTGCCCTAGAAGAGGTCTTTGACGGCTGAGATTCAAAACCGAAGAGGTCCTGCGACCTAGAGTTTTCATAGAAAACTCCCAACGGCACAGATCTAAACTGGGGAGCTTCTAAACGGCTGGGATTGAAACCAGGAGGTCTTACGCGGCTAGGATCTCGATCTAGGGGAGGTCCTAGAGACCGAGGTCCAAACGAAGAGGTCTTGGCGGCCAAGATCTCGCGAGGAGGTCTTAACGGTCACGATCGAGCGAAGGAGGTCCAAACGGTAAGTTAACAGAGGGACACACAGGCGGCTAGGATCTCACCGAGGAGGTCTTTAACGACCGAGATATGTCCTAGGAGGTCCTGGCGGTTTTCATAACAGCAAGCCTTAGGGGTAGAGGTCTGGACGATCCAGATCTACACAAGGGAGCTCATGGACGGCCAAGATTCACCCGAGGTGGTCCTGAAGGTGACTTTTTTACAAAAAAAATGACCGCGGGGTGGTCACTTTGCACGGAGGTGATCCTAACGGTGAAGATTAACCCGAGGAGGTTCTCGATGGCTAGGATCTAACCTGAGGGAGGTCCTGGCAGCTAGGTTTTAACTGACAAGATCCTACGGTCTAGATTGTATCTGCGAGGACTTTAACGGCTAAGACCTAACCTAGGAGGTCCCAGGGCGTTCTTGCGAGGCGGGGCTTTACTGCATTTGACAAAAGAAGCCCACGATCCACCTGGAAACGACACGAGCAACAATCCTGATAGGCATTATGTAACACCCCAACTCTCAAAGAGCATGGAATGCTACTGGAATTATACTATTCTAGCACAAACTACCAATTTTTGGCAGAATCTTCTTTGTTTAAACAGCTATACTGAGAGTTCAACAATAAAACATGGTCTTTAACAATATTTCTCATAATCAAGTCTACTCATTCATGCATGATAATCAAATGAACATACCAAGACTGGCAACCTCATTATTACAAATAATCAGATACTCAAACCAAAACCATATATGGTGATAACCGAACAGTTTATTTATTTCTAAATTGGTGCTAAGTGGCAAATGCCTTAAGAGTGTGAGGTTGTGAGTGCAACAACTTCTATTCCCTCCCATGCATGTCGTTCCTGCCTCTGGTACCTAAAACACATTAAAGCAAGGGTGAGCCTAAAGACTCAGCAAGTATCAACAAGGCCATAAACAAGAACATAAACATAGCATCGATGATCCTCAATTAACATCACACTAAATATAGCCATTTAACTCATGATATGCAACCAATGCAATGCTCCTTTGAACTTTATCTCTTTTCGTATTTTACGGTGTAATGCGGGTATACAACCGTCGCCAGATACCCTTGCTGTGCCCTCGGCACGGGGACCAATAACCTATACACCACATGTATAGGGACCTTTGCCCATCATCTTAATGATGGGGATCTCTTTGTTCATTAGCCCACATTCCACGAATGTGGGGACCTCAAGCCCGTCATCTACATGACGGGGACTCAATCAGATGTGCTTGGTCACCATGTGACCAAGGCACTGTGATGCTCTCAACATGCATATGCACCATGATAACATTTTCATATGCGGGAATACAACATATTCTCATTGGCACTAAGCAATAACAACATGCGGAAGAACCTTTAACCATAACTAGCAGTCATCAAAATAAATAACTCATCTCATAAGCAGGCATGCATGGCTATACGATCAAGATACACCACAATCATATCATACAGCATACATATATTATAGCGAATACTTGCCTCAACTGCGAGAACGGTGGACACGACAGGTGCTGTCCTGGACCACGCTCCCACCTGAATTTTAAGATAACTCAATCTAAGACCAACATACTGAACCAAGAGCATAAGAACAACACAAATGAACTTGCTAAACCCCCCAAGTGTTTCCCAACTTCCAATTTCTAGCGATCGATTTGGCGCACACTGTAGATAGTCAACTTCTAAAATACATAACTTTCTGCTCAGGAATCCAAATAAGATGATCTTAGACTTTATGAAAAGGTAATTAAATTACCTAAATAAACCTAGTTGGGGAGCCCTTTTGATTCTTCCATTTACTTCCCCTACCAAGCCAATCTACAGAACATCAGAATTCACGTCGGGTTCTCTGGACAGTGCACTAAAACAACCATAACTTTTGCTACGAAAGCCCGAATCATGCGTTCTTTATCTCTCTGAAAAGGTATAGAAATTACCCACATTTTTCGTTATATTGAGATCCTCTGATTTCGTCCTTAACTAATAGATTAATTCAGATTTCTACAGACTGTCCCAATACTTACAGATCAGCAGGACAGCGACACTAAAAAAATTCATAACTTTCTAACCGTTAATCGGATTTCAGCGTTCTTGGCGGCCAATGAAAGCTCTAGGAGATCAAAACTCCTAATTCTGCCCCTAAGGTCGCGAAAACCGTCGCACAACTTCCTGGACAGAACTGAACGTTTACCGGCAGCAAGACGATCTAACGCAACTAATCGGATTCGCAACTAAAACCCATCAAACAATGGGAAACACTTCGTTACCCTTGAAGACCTGTGGGACGCATCGATGATCTAGCCTCGAAGACGATCCTCTCCTTGTCCCTCCCTCCTTCTCCTTCTTGAACAACAGCCCCGCGAAGAGCCTCGCCTTCCTCCTCCAGCAAAGCAGTGTGAGGCGGCGGAGGTGGAGCGACTTGGGGAGGATTGGGGCGCAAGGGGGAGAGGGAGGCAGCCAAGGGAGATGGGGAGGCGGCAGCCAATGGGAGGAGTGGGGCGGCCAAAGGGAGAGGAGGGGGCAGCCTAGGGTTTAGGGAGGTGGCGCCCCACTCCCTGGCCGGCCACCCACATGGGCCAGGCCCAAGCCCAGGTTGTGATGAAATAGCGTTTTTCCTCTCTGACTATTAAATTGTGCATTTTCTACTTGGCCCTTCTCGAAACTCCAAATAATTCTCTCCCGAACATTTAATCTCTCCTGAAAATTCACTTATCCCACCTTCGGGATATTACACATTAAAGGCTAATCATCGAGCTGCTGTGATGGTCCGAGTATGGCACGACAAAGCCCGAGTTCGAGTTTGAGTTCACCGCCACGGCAGTCCACGCGGTGAGAACCAAAACACGGATGCGCTCTAAATAGCAAGGGTAACCTAAAGGTGCAAAACTAGAGCTAACACACCTCCTACAAGGCTAACCGAGACGATCACGAGGCGAAATACGCAAAAGGAAAGCTAACGAGGTCCAACAGAGCCGGATTTCCAAAGCTAAGATACTAACCTGAGAATGGAGGAGGTCCGGGGATGGCCGAAAGAGCTCCGACGACAAAGGTGCTTGCCGGAGTTGAGGAAGAAGGAGCAAAACCAGCCAATGAAGAGCAAGTTCCCAAATCTGACGATCCCTGAGGAGGTCAAACAAGGCAAGTTAGGGAAATGCTCAAGGTGATTCAAATAGACTAGTTGACAGGACAAGAATCCCAAGTGAATCACTGGAGCCCTGAAGGCTTCGAGGAGCTCCAAGGCCCGGCAATGGTGGGTGTTCTGAGCACAAGAACACAAAGAGAAGGAGCTCAGGTGGGCACAAAGGTGTCTAAGAGAAGCTAAGGAAGAGCTCAAGGTTTCATTAAAACCGAGAGAGCAAAGGAGTGGAGCAAGGTTGAGCTCCACGGTGCACTCAAGTCAAAAGTCCCTGCCATGAAAGTATATGAAATGACAGGGCAGGTGGAAAAGAGGACTTTGGGAGAAAGATGCTGACATGCATTAAAGGTTGGCAGAGCTAGCCGTTGACAAGGATATGATTTGACAAGGCGCTGCTCCAACTGCTGTAGCTCTGGCACACACGCATGCCTGCAAAAGCGATGATGACCAATCCCAGAGGTCCCACTAGGCAGTGAGAGGCCCACAAGAAACTGGTCAAGGAGCAAAGCGTTCGGGTGGACTTAAGCTCGGGTTAGGAGGTCTGGGCAGTTGGATTTGAATCGAAGGGCCCAGACTAAAAGAAGTGATCGGAGGTCTGGATGGCACACGCGAGGAGGAGGTCCTACGCGCAAGGAGGTATGAGGCACAGATCAGAGGATGGACGGCCCACGATCCCTCAGGTGCTACCAGAGGTGGTCTGGAGGGTTGTTTTGCGAAAGACCATCGGGGTGGTCTTTGCAAAAATACCAACGTGGTTTGAGGAGGTCTTCGGGAGGTCCTGCGGGAGATCTGGAGGAGGTCTTTTGGAGAACTTCCGGGGAGGTCTCCAAGGGTTTCCTGAGGAGTTCTTGGAGAATGCCCGGGAGGGTTGTCTTTGCAAAACGGACACCTGGGTGGTCGTGTGAGTGGGAGGTCGAGGTTGTTTTCGGATCACAAAGGTAGGGCAAGGATCCAGCGGCTAAGGTTGATTACATGCACGGGAGTGCTCGAGGTGGCTCTGACTTGGTTGGGCTCCACCCGAGCAAGGTGTCAGGCTCGAGTCCAACAGAACATTGACTAGGGTTTGATTTTTGAGCTGAAACTTTAAGAGAGTGTTTGAGATAGCAAACTAACTCCAAAATTTGTGAAAGTTTTACAGTAGCTTGCTAATCTTGAGATGGACCTTGTGCAAAATTTCTGGAGGTTTTTATGCTGAGCAGTTTTCCCATAAATTTTCCAGGTAGCTAATCCCATTGCATAGTTTCCCTGAAATTGTTCATCCCTGCCACTGCCCTAGGTTATTATGCTCACTGGTGAATTAGAGCCCGGTGAAAGATTTACGGTCTTGCTATTGTCTTTAAGATATAATTCTTAGATACCGGTAGAAATGGGCGGTTGTCGACTTAGTCGATGGCCTTGATCACAAAACTTACTATTGCTTATGATCTTTGTCTTGTGCCTTGTTTATTTGTGAAAACTAAAACTGGAAGCAAAATGATTTGAACTTGGGCACAATGGTAAGATGGTGTGCTTTTGGGTGTGACTGGAATGGTGCCCGAGTCAACAAGGACCGAACATCTTGTTACACTAAACCAAGCAATTTGTGCGTGCTAACCACACTAGAGGGAAATGGGACCTCTCTTGACTAAGTACTTTGGGGAGTGTTGTGATGACTATTGGGTTAGTCATCTCCAGGATGTATTTATGAGTGTTACTTCTTGTCTCGTTGTTATTTATGCAAATAAAATTCAGATTTTCAAAACTGCCTTCAACATATTATCTATTGCAAATAAAAACTTGCTTTATGCTGAAAATGAACCTTTAGCCCTCTCCTTTGATTAAAGCCTGCATGTAGTAGTATCTAGGTTTGTTACTCGTAAGTCTTGTGAGTACATTCGTGTACTCACTGTTTGCTTGCATTCTTTAATCTAGACAGCAGGTGTTGAGATCGGATCGGGTAGGAAAGATTGCGCAGGAACGTCGATTTACTATGGTTTCAACCCAGTCGGTTACCTTGTGGGTTATGGCAAGCTATTGGGACTTATTTTATTGTTAATTCATGATTTTAATTCAGTTAATTTACTGTTTTCACCCTGGGCACCCCTGCCGCCGCCCATGCACAGAGCTCTTCCATGAATTGCTTTTGAGTCCTGAACCAGGGCAGAAAGCTTCGACCGTCTATCTCGAAGATGACCAGCTGTTTGGAAGTGTTCTTGGTACTTCTTACACCCTCGTAGTCCCAATTACTCTAGTACAAAAAGACTGCTGTCTCTTGCAAACATTTTCTCAAGATGCTGGAAATCTAGTTGAGCTTCACTAGAATTTTCCTACCACTTGAATAAGAACGACTGATTGAGTTAACAAAATGCTTACGACAACGAGCGGGACTCTAGTCCAGTAGAAATGGATTTCATTACTCGCCTCTCAAAAGCAAAGGATAATGGCACAGTGAGGGCAACATATATATGGTCATAATCTACAGCTACTATGACAACTACCTGTAGAGGCAACTGGTAAAAAAGATGAGAAATTGCAGCAAACTGCCAACAACTAGTAATCAAATAGGATACGAGCTTAGCAGCTGACTGCTGATCAGGGTTTAAAAAACCGGTTTGTGATTTTTAATGCGGGCAAGTAGAGCTGATAATTTTCGACCGAAATTTTCAAATCAAAATTTAAATTTTTCGAAGTTAAAACGGAAAAAAAAACTAAAAAATAGTTTGGTTTTTGAGGGTTTGAACCCGAGACCTCCTTTTTCTAGGCTAAAAACCTTACCACCAGACATGGTCTCAAATTTCTTATATATTAGGCAAAATTCATCAAAACTGAATTTTTCTAGCAGGTTTGGATTTCTACCGTGGGTGGCCCCGTAAGACCGGTACCACCGATTTTCAGCATTTTTTTTTTGAACCATGCTGCTGATGTGAAGCAGTGAAAACTAAAACCAACGGATACGTAGGAGAGAATATGTGATGGAGGAGAGGATCGAACAAGACAAACTGGAAATATGCAAGACCAAGAACCTGTTATATACCAGTAGTACATCTCCTTGAGTATCTCTCAGCAAGCAGGAATTTTTTTTTAAATAATCTATATTTTATTATAAATTACAAGTTTATTCCTGCTATTTTTTTTATTACAGGAATATACTCCTGTCGCCACACCGTTGGGCGATAGGGACTAGTCGCCACACGTTGGCGACAGGACCCGATCGCCCTACCGTTGGCGGCGCATGTCACCGCCTAACTGTTGGCGACATCGCGTCGCCCAACCAATGGGCGACAGGAGCTCCCCTTGTTGTTTTTTTTAAAAAATAATATGATTTTGAAGAATCAATTACAAAATATATGTAGTCGCTAAAAAATTACCAAAATATGGAACCTATCGCTAGTTGAGCGTCAATTGAGGTACCGATGCAATATCACTTATCTTTCCGTTTACGAATCGTTCATACCGTAACGTTGTCGATTAATTCTCCAAAAATTAACCATAGTACGGTAACATACTACGATGACAAAGTGTTATGCGAGTGCAACGAATTGGTACCATTTAAATTTTATGAAAATCAAAAGTGGCTAAATGAAACATGAAAAATAAAAACGGGCTGGATTTTTGGCCAATATCTTTTTAAATTATGTCATGTATTGTTGTACTAAGGTGAATATTGTAAAATTTTGTGAGGACGATTGCGGTTTTAATGATTAAATGCGTCTTTAAGGCAATCGATATTACAATAAGAACATAATGTTTCATCGAGCAGGGGTTACATGGCATGAAGGACAACGAATCGAGGGCAGGTACATGCATGCCTTTAGGAAATAGAAATACATGCGATATGTGAGCGAATAGGGTAGAACTCTGAGTGGAGCAGGGCCATTTGCCCTTGCCGCCTGGCTCGGCGTTATACTCCTCGCCTTGCGTCTTAGCTCTGCGCGATGGCCCTCTTCCGCTCCCTCTCGGCCTCCGTCGCTGGCATGCTCACGCTCCTGCTCCTGCTTGCTGTCCCACCTCGTTGCTCTGCACGCTTTCGGCTTTCACCTCTTTGAGGCGCCTTTCACGGGCCTCGATGTCCTCCAGCCCAACTCTTACGTATCGCCAACCACCACATGTCGTAGGGGTGGATCTTGTCGTCGATCCACCGCGAAGTCGCATAGGGGTGGCGGAGACTGCAATAGGTGAAGATAGTTCGTTCGCGCTACGCAAGGAAAAAGAGCATTGTACCCGAGATATGGTTTCATTACGGTTGCTGTCGTTTTAGTCAGCGGCGTAGTTTGGGCGGCACCAATAGCGCCGCCAATGGTCCACTCATCGGTTGATTTGACGCGCTTACAGTCGTCCGCACGGCATAGGGTGGCGCCACCTATCGGTGGCCCTTCCGGGCGTTCGCGGGCATTGGCGGGAGTCGCGGCTCGACCACTGAATCATTGAGCGAACTACGAGGCGGCTTCGACATCCACTAGTTACGAAAAGTTGGTGTGTGAAAGGTCTGGCTAGCGGCACGATTAGCGGCGGCGGTCTCATGGGAGACACCCAGTCCTTCAAAAGTTTACTGATTTTCTCCCATTCCTTCTCCTTGTCCATGTTTTCTACTTGGTGGTGCGGTGTGGAGTTCTTGGATGAGTTGCCACAGTATTTATAGGTGCAGCGGAGGAGTGGTGGCCAGGGCTCGAAAAAGGCGCTCGTTAGGTCACATCGTCGTGAAAAGCTACCCCGTATGGTCATGTCCTAAGAAAAAGCTAGGTCGTCAGGTTACATCGTCCTGAAAAGCTACCTCGTCTGGTCATGTCCTCAGAGAAAGCTGGCTCGTCGGGTTACATCGTCCTAATAAAGCTATCTCGTCGGTCATGCCCTCAGTTGAATATCTGCGTCGTGCGGTCACACGTCTGAAGCGAGCTCGTTTGGTCACACCGTCCAGAAAAAGCAGGCTCGTTTGGTCACACCGTCCAGAAAAAACAGGCTCGTTTGGTCACATCGTGCGGAAAAAGCAGGCTAGTCGGGTCACATCGTCAAGAAAAAGCATTCGACGAACACGTGTTGTGCGAGCAGTGGGTAGTGAAGCGAAAGTATTACATGCATCACGTGCGCAAAAGTATGACATGCATCACATACGCAAAGTATTACATGCATCACATATGAAGTGCAAAATGTAAGTATGCATAACGAACAAATGTACCCGTAGCATCCCCTCCCCTAGTAGCCCCTATTAGGCCCCGCCAACCGCACCCCACCATCCTCTCCTCCATCACCACGGCCGTCCCACTCGTCTCCTCCCCTACGGGCTCGCCAGGCACCCTCCTGCTGCGGGTGTGGGGCCTCGGCCCGACAGGTAAGACGATGCAGGCCACCGGTCCGACGAGGACCGAGAGGCGAAGGGTGGAACGGCGAGCTGTGTGTGGGTAATGGCGCAGATGGCAGTCAGGACGCAGAGAGAACCTCGGCGGAGTGGGCTCGGTGCGGGTAGTCGATCCACCAAGAAGTCGTGGGCTTCGCAAGCACGAGAGGACCCTCCGTCATAGGGAATTGGACCTACACAAGTAAAGTATTGTTAGTCAATTAACAAAACACGATGTATCTTTGAGAAACGGAGATGTTACGTACTCTCGGCTACCGCCATGCGTGTGGCGTCCGTAGGAGTAGTATGGCACGCCGTCACGCGCCACTGTGTGTCTTGAGTGTGGAAGGCAAGGGTTGTGGAGGACCAACGTGGTGCGGCTGTCGGTGTGCGGGGTTGTGCCCAGGCGGAACCTCCGGCCTCCTCGGCCTCGGCGGGCGAGTGCGCTTCGAGCATCCGGCCTCGTCGGAGCGTCTGCGTGTCGGGCGTGGTCTAGCTGACCCTCGTCTGCGCTTTGCCGTCGTCGACGATGCGGCGCCGCGGGCGTAAGGACTGTCGACCGAGCAACCGGCAGGTATCAACCTCCGTAACTGGCGCCGCGACAAAGCCGAAAATACATGCGGCTTGATCGACCACCACGGCGCACCATCTGGACCGTCTCCTCGCGTGTGCCCCGACACCGTCAGATAACCTCGAACCCATGACCGATGAGTCCGTCGTAATCTCGCGGCGATGCTCGCCTACATCGAAAACAAGACTCGGTGAAATATGTAATAGCGAGGCGGGCGAAGTATTGGAAGTAGGATGTAATGTACTGCGCTATGGACATCTGCGCGAAATGCACGGGTATGTGTCAGCCGGTCTTTGCGACACGTGGTGCGGCGCGCTCTGCGGCAAATCACGAGCACAGTGCGTGTCAGAGCGTACCGGCGGAGGTGCGTCGTCGTGAGTCGTAGTCGTAAGGCGTGTCCTCCGCACCACGGTCATCTAGTCGCGCGTCCCCTTTGGTCCACCCGATCGTTCATCCTAGCACCCGGTTCGTACGCGGCGAACTCCTTCCTCTCACGAACACGCAAGGCGTAACATGTAAATAGAAGTCATGCATACTGAGCGATAACAAATAATCGGGATGTTTGTCCGATTACTCACGCGTGCCTGCCGTCGAACGCCGGCGAATCGGCGATGCGGAACCTCTGCCGTAGGCCGAATGTCGCATCACGCGATGTGCGCGTAGTCCTCAACGAAGACGTCGAGGCGAGCACCTGCGGGTGAGCGATGGTCGCGATGCGCGAGCACGGCGAGGAAAGCCCGTGAGGAGCGGGCGCTAACTCCGCGGGGAGAGTATGGCGCCAGCGAGCGTCGTCGCCGTGAGCGGTCGAGCGACTCCACGAGCGGCTCAAATGCGCGCGTGTCACCGTGCGTCGCGCAAGCGTACTGCGAGGAACACAACACGCGTATTAGATTGAGCGATCGATGATATTAAAAATAAGTCACACAAAATAATACGTACGTCGTCGACACCAGCGAGCCCATAGTCGGTCGATCAACCTCGCCTCGAAGTACATCTCCCGCGCGTGGAGAGGCTGTCGTCCAACAAGGGTCGTCCGAGGCTAAAGCGCTCGAACGACCACAGCGCGGCGGCGAGAGGACACCCGTGAGGACGGAGTTCGCCACGTCCGAAGCACGAGTCGCACAACCGCGATAGGTGGCAGCAAGTACAGCCGAACCCCAGCTGATCTGCGGGGCTCCTCCGTCGGCGATGGCCCTGGCATACGCAATGAGCCGCACGTCGATGGTGTCGCCGTGGTTGGTGGTGAATAGGACCCACCGAATAGCGGAGAAAATCGCCTCGGTGGCGTGACACTGCTTGTTTGTCATGGCGAGGTCCATCCGCCGAGCGTGTACAACCAAAAAGAAAGTAAGATCGTACTACAAAAAGATAGCGCGCGGTGCGAACGCGAACATGGTCGAACACGTGCCGGAACTCACGCGGCCACCGTAAGGGCAGGCCGTGCCTCGTGTCTCGGGAAGATGTAGTACTGGCGCGACCGCGGCGGAAGACTCCACGAAACCTACCTGAGTGTCGGCGCCCCTCGGAGGCTCTGCGAAAGCGGCACCTCCGCGGCAGGGAGGCCAAGTAGCATGGAGCGTCTGTAAGTAGGGGTCATCTCCGAGCGGAAGATGGAGCGTGTGAGTCTCCGCCGCCACAGTCCACAAGAGCATCAACAAGGACCGGTCGAATGGGAGCGTCGGGACCGCTGCAGTCCGGCATGGGCGTCTGCGTCATCGTCGTCACCGCGGTGCTCTGGCTCATCCTCGTCCGTGGCTGCACCATCGGGCGAGTGGGAGTAAACCAGCAGCCCGAGCACGCAAAACAACAAAGGTTAGTGCAGAAGTGCGTTTGGTGATAAATAGTGCCAGCGAATGCTAACTGGCATCCGGCGTCGTCTAGCCTCCGGCCACGAGGTGTCGCGTCGCGGATCACCCCCAACACGGTCGCGTCGGCCGCACCGCGAGGATGAGGACACGGACGCGACCGCGATGTAGCCGGTCGATGCGCTCTTCAGAGAGCGAAACTCCATCCGATCCGTGAGCCATACGCAAAACAAATTGAAGGTACAAAATACATGAAATATTACATGAAATGTAAACAGAGTGAATTTAACTTGTAAACAATGAAACCAATACGAAGTACATAGTGCGAAACGATTACATACACAATACGAAGTACACACGGTACCCTACGACAATACAAATTATATAGTAGCGAACGATTACATAAATAGTACAACGTACACAAGGTCACACTTTGCACACTTCAAGAAGCGGTGCAAACCATGGCGAGCCTACTCCTCGGTGGTGCCTTGCATCGTGCAGGCGTGTGGCCCTCACGCGCAGAGCCGCGGCGTTGACATGGGAGCATGGCTTGTGTAATAGCCTCGGTTTGTTGCATGTCTGACTAGGTTCGTTCACATGATCTCCAAGCCATACCTCTGCGTGACAAGAGAGCGAGCCGTCCCAAATCGGCTCTATCACGGAGGAGCACGTCGAAGCGATGCTCGTATTACCCATCACGTGCACCGTGTGCGGCGGCCCGCCGTCTTCGCTTTGTATGTATGCGTAATCTTGAGTAGTACGTTGTTTAGGGTTCTTTGGCATGAAGTGCGGCATTTGAGCGCCTCTCTGAAATACCCGACAGTCTGCTTTGCGAGAACACCTTCCACGATGGCGGCGAGGGAGCGAGCGGAGGCCCTAAGAACCCGGTTGTACACCTCCGCAAGGTTAGTCGTCATTATGCCATACCTCGCCCATCGGTGTCGTGCGGCGGTGACCACTTCTCCAATGGCACGCCCTCGATCCGATCACGAAGCACTCGATGTTCCTCAAGGTCCTCCGCCTCGCTCCAGCGAGTTCGGACTACGCTCCGTGGTTCATCTGTCCACGTGTTTCTGCTGTGCTCATCGATAGCATCCATAAAGCGTCAAATTTTATTCTTGGTTACGCATAGCGCCTCTTGAATAGCTTCACCAGATTTGCCGGGAACTTCTTAAGAAGTTCGCCTAAGTGCGAATGCACCATCTACTCCTCATATCCGACCAGGAGCGGCTCCTCGGGGTCTTCTTGAAGTTTTCTTATGACCTTGACATCCCGGCGTGGCGATCGTGGATCACGCACACACCGGGCGACCTCCAACAACTCCCACCCTTAGATGTCGAAGGACCTCCGGCAGTGTACGTTCGGGTTTCTCTCTGCAGCACCTCGGCCTACGAGAAGGTTGTCATCGCGCCTCAAAAGATCCAAACCGTCTTTCTAAAGCCTTTTGCCACGCCACGCGCTTTGCGTGGCGATCTTGTACTTGAATTTCTTATCGATAGCCACCATAATGTGCTTGGCCTTCACATCCTTCTTCTCTACTATCTCTCCATACATCAAATTGGCTACGAAGGTCGGCGTTGGGTTCGATGTCTAGACAAAGCGATGTTGAGCATGCGAGTGCGCCTCTACCTTCGAGACAATCCGGTGAGTCTCATACTTTGGTCTATGTCGTGCACTCGCCAAGGACAAGCGGCTTGCTCGCACTTGACGATGTCTCGCTCGACTAGATTTGATGACCCGGCGTCCATTGCATGGACATAGCCCACAACAGTGGCATCACGCAGGATGTCTTATCGACAAACATTGAGTGCAACGAACCTCGGTAGCATGGTACTCCCACGGCGATTCGTGCTCGTCATGCGTGCCTTACACCCTCAACGTCAAATCTATTCCATTCTGGGAATGGGAGCTCATCCTCATCGAACTATCCTGCGTCGTCCTCCGGTGAGCTTCCTCTTCACCCAAGGCCATCCGGTCATCGCTATCCATTCGACGCAATATGTACTCCATGTGCTCTCCTTCATCATCTTGTCTGTGGCTCACCATGCGGTGCCCAATCTTCTTCTTACAGCCTATATCTGCGCGTCGGGATCATCACAAGCACCATCCTCCAACCCTTCCTAACGCCTTCCTCCACCTCCTCTTCCTCACCAACATCTGAGCACCCGACTGCTTCCACCACGGGATGATATCCACAACGGGTCCACTGCACAAATTCTTTTGGGCATGGTTGCTAAACACTACACACTCATATCCACGGCGCCTCTGACCTTCTATGAAGCCCTTCCACCTGATCGTGCGCATCGGTGTTCTCAACTCCCATCGATGTCCGTGGAGACCGGCTCCAAAGCCCTTATATGGCGACGCCGCACACCTCGGGGTCAAGGAGAAGCTACGGGTGAGCGATTACATCACATCTGCGATTCGTGCATTCTCATTGCGGGTGTACGAGTGGTTTAGAAAAACTACTCAAGTCAACACCTACGGACCTTCACGAGCGGTGCCAACACCGTAATGCACTTTCAATGTAGTAGAGTACGAGCATGACTTCGTATATATGCGCAAATATTTTTAATATTACAACTAGTCAGATCACAACGCATGACATGCAAGCACTACTACATTGTATTTTACATTTGTAAGGCTCTTCGTCTATCGTCGACAACTACACTACATCATGATCAACACCCCGTTCATTCCATAGAAGTCATCATCTGATTCTGACGCTAACTTGCTATCCGAAATGCTACAAGTGGCGTGGCGTTCCAGTCTTCTACGTACCTATTTAACCTCTGCTAATTTGTTCATACTAATTTACCTAATTCATAGTCTTCCCTAAACCCTAATTTTTTTTCCTCAACCTAACTTCCTAATTTTTTCCTCTACCTAAATCTCTACCTAAATTCTCTACCTAAATCTCTACCTAAATTCTCTACCTAAATCTCTAACAGATTAAACTATATAAACTGATTACCTACTACAAAATATACATTACAAAATCAAAAAACTTACCTTCGCTAAGTCTTCTTCTCCCTTCCCCCTCCCTCTCTCTCTTTTTCTCTCTTCTTTCTTCCTCCCTCTCTTTCCCTCTTTCCCTCTTCCTCCCTCTTTCCCTCCCTTCTCTGTTTCTTCTTCCCGAGCGCAGGGCGACGGGGGACCGCGCGCGGTTTATAAAGCCCCTCCAGTGGCCCAACCGTTCGGCAACTAGAGGCACATATCGCCCAACCGTTGGGTGACTGCATTCATTGCCCAACGGTTGGGCGATCGCACTATGGGGCGCCGACGGTTGGCGGCCGGCCTCGTCGCCAACGGTGTGGCGACATGAGTATATTCCTGTAATTTAAAAAATAACAGGAATAAACTTGTAATTTATAATAAAACATAGATTATTTTTAAAAAAAATTCCAGCAAGCAGCTAGTCGCTGGCTAACATGCATATTCCACTTCCAGCGTCGCCTCGTATTCATCTTGCGCATTTTTCGTTCTTTGGCATATATGCACAGAGGTGGGGCCGGTATCACGTGTACTTGGGCAATTAATATTCAGACCTTGATTCTTCTATTACCATAATCAAGTGAACAAAAGTAAGTATACTAGTGCGAATTATTGGACCTTCTTAAGACGAAATTGTACACGGTTAAACTCAGATACCCTCTTTATGTGCAGTAACTCTCAAATCAAAGTTGTGATATACGGTACAAGCGTGCACGGTATAAAGAACAAAGTAGATGAATCTCGTAGAGAGAACCAAAATTACGAGAGAGAAAGATTTAGCAAAGCCGACAGCAAATTCTTTAAGCACAATCTCAAAAGAGTACAAGAGATTGTTGCTCTCTCATAACCCGCTTAAACCTTTTAGGACTTTCGAATTCTTACTCTACAGGAGAATTTAGTGCTAAAAAATAACCTAGCATCTAATTCTCTTGTGCGCCTCTTGCTTTGGATGAGTTGATTTTGATAGAATAATTCTGATCTAAACCAGATGATCAAAACTAACAGGATCGCATATATGGTAATTGCAACACCCATAAAATTTGTAAACGTGAAAACATACTTGATGACGATGTCATTGTTCATCATAGGGTTGATCTGTAATAGTAGATGTGCAGATGCTCAATCTACCTAGGGTTTAGGTCTTTCCTAGAGGCTCTTGGTCCCTGTGCTAGAGGGCACAGGTAAGGGTATACATCGACGGTTGTATACCTCGCATTACCGGTAAAATACAAAAAGAGTAAAAGAGAAAAGATGCATTGCTCATTTGCATTACACAAGCATGTGAGTCGTTTTAGTGTAATATTTTCTTATGGGATGTTATTGTTATAACTGTGAGTTAATATTTATTTATTGGTACTGGTGAGTCTTTGGACTCACTCTTGCTTTTGTTGTGTTTTTTAGGTACCACTTGCAAGAACGGCATGCATGGAAGGGAGTAGAATTGTATTGGATGCACTCACTACCACATAACCCTACAAGCTGAATAACATCTAGATCGTGCTATGATAATAAGCAAGCTGCTTAAGGACTTAGTTATGGCTATGCTTGAATGCATTGGATTATTTGTAATAATGAGAGTAGCATATTTTGATTATACTTGTTTATACTTTAGCTGAATAGATTATTTTTTTAATGCTTTGATGAAATTTGGATTTATAGTATTGATTATGATTTATGCAACTGTTGGAATCTCCGGTATACTTAGTTATACTTTGGGTAAAGTAAAGGAGGTTCTGCCGAAATTTAGAATTGTGTCTTCCTTTTTAATTGGTTATGATGTTTAGTTAGTAGCATTCTAGGCTCTAATTGGGCTGGGGTGTTATATACAGTGTGGCACTACAGTACAGGTAGGGCTGGAAAAAAAAGCTCGAGGCTCGTGAGCCTGCTCGAGGTCATGAATTTTCGAGCCAAGCCGAGCCCAACTTTCAGCTCGGTGAAAATTCGAGCCGAGCTTGAGCCGCTCGCTAGCCAAACGAGCTAGGACTAACCCCACACGAAATCCCTAGCCCAGCCCACTCTGCCAAGTTCCCAGCCCAGCCCACTAACCCCTAACCCTACAGCTCCTTCGCCCCCATCCACCCCGAATCCCTAATCCCCTCCCCATCCATCCCGATCCCCTTTCCCCTCCCTGTCTACCGCTTCGCGCACCTCCTCAGCTCCTTCGCCTCCCATGCTCCCCTTTCCCCTCCATCTCCCTCATCTCCGACTGCCTCTTCGCTGACCTCCCCGACGACATCGAGCCTCTCCACCCCTTTCTCTCGTCATCGCCTTCATGGGGACAAGGGAGGTGGCGGTGGCGCCAGAGCGTCCCAAGTTGCGTCCTCCTCTTCTTGGTGCCCTCCTCACCGGATGCGGTCACCAGCTCGTCGCCTCCCACGTCACCGTCAACCAGCACCTCAACCTGGTGCCCTCCTCAACGGACGCGGTCGCGGTGGATGTCGGTGGAACCGGTGCGGTGGTGGATGTGGACGATGACGACGATCCCCTCCGCGCCGTCCACCCCACAGGTCTCGCCGTCCGCGGAAGCGGTGACAATCGCGTCGTCGGCTGCGCGCGCGCGTCGCCGCCCTCTGGCGTCCCGCGATATTCTTTGCAGGCGATTCGAGCCCGCAGCAGTGCAAGCCGATGGCCTACTCGCGGTTGTTCAAGTTCTTTTTTCACTTGCATTTGCTTTCAATCACGCATCTTTGCATTGCCACATTGTTGCATCGTTGCCTCTTGATTTTGGATCCATGATGGTACTACAAGGAATCAGATTTCACTAATTAGTTCTCCAATTATTGGAGCACTACGTAGGCGCGTGTTCTTTAGATCTGATTTTTTGCTGGAGCACTGCAGTGAATGGATGGACGGTTGAATGTTCTTTAGATTTGAATGTTGCACAAATTCATATGCTAAAAATGTAGTAATATAATTTAGTTTTGTATGATGGTATGTTTGAACTTGAATGGTCTATTGTTATTTCTCTGTAAATTCACATGATTGAGAAACTGGTTTGGTGTCTTTGATCGAGGGCACATTGTTGCTCGGCTTCTAGCTTTGAGGTCTTGAGACTGGAATAGAGACAAGACTGACTGCCTATTCATGCCTGGCTCGCAAGGGCTCGCGAGCCGGCTCGAGCCTGCATTCGAGCCGAGCCGCCCTTCTGGCTCATGTGCAAAACGAGGCGAGCCGAGCCAAGCCAGATGTCCAAACGAGCCTGACTGAGCCGAACCGAGCCGAGCTCGGCTCGGCTCGTTTCCAGCCCTAAGTGCAGGGTGGCTAGGGTTTGGCTTCCCTCACCCTCTTTAAGCTAGGCTCCCCCACTTGGGCTATGGGCCAGCGGCCCACTACTATCCTCAACTCACTAAATTCTAAAATTTTACTCTTAAATACCTCTTCTAATCCTTCAATTACTTATTTAATTAAACGAGATATTACATGTGTCATGCACTAATTGCCAAGTTTTTCATTAGTGCGGAGATTATATTTCGAAAAGGTGATGATCCTCATTGGAAGAAGCTACTGAATTACGTCCATCCATCTTTCAGAGTAGTTGGTATGCAAACTATTCGTTTAGACTGTCTTGCACTATATGAAGAGGAGAAGAAACAATTGCATGATAGTGTCAAAAAATGGGTCTCCTTGTCAATTTGACTAAATATATCTGGACACAAAACCAAAACCTCGGGTATCTTTGTGTTACAGCGCACTATATTGACGAGGAATTTGAGCTTCATAAGATAACCATAGAATTTAAGCAAACCTCCTTTCCACATACATCTTATGCTATCTAGGATGCAATTACCTCTTGTTTGGTAGAGTGGGACTTAATCAGCAAGCTGTTTACATTGACATTAGATAACGCAAGTGTTAATGACAAAGTTGCAAAGGATTTATGCGACACGTTGGGTACTGAAATGTTTCTTAGAGCTAGGGACTTCCATGTAAGGTGCGCTGCTCATGTGCTGAATATCATAGTTCAAGATGGACTAATGGTGATTGTTCATGCAATTGGGAGGGTGCGGGACATTATTAAAATAGTCACATCCTCACCATCACGAATGCAGATATTTAATTCAGTTGTTGAGAGATTGGGCCTCAAAACAAAGTCGGGTCTAGTACTGGATGTTCCTCATAAATGGAACGCAACATATGACATGATCCATGAGGCTTCGGAGTATAAAATTGCTCTCAATAGATATGCTACTGAGCAACACCATGAAGCTCCAACTGAGGGAGATTGGGCAAAAGGCACAAGCCCTTCATGGGTTTTTGCAGGCTTTTAGTGATGCCACAAAGGCATTTTTAGCAGTTCGACACCGCACAACACACCTGTTTTTGAAATTAGTGTTGACGATTCGGGGTGTTTTACTTTATGAAAGGTGGAATCAAGATGAGTTTCTAAAGGAGATGACCCATGTTATGTATGTCAAGTTTGAGAAATATTGGTTTGAGCCAAATGTTGTGCTTCTTATAGCAGCTGTGTTGGACCCTTCACAGAAATTTGACTTTCTTAGGTTCTATTTCCATACCATCGAACAAGATGTTGAGGAAAAGGTGAGGAAGCTGCGTTATGTAGGTAAGTATTATTCAGAGTATGAGAAAATTGTGAGGAGCCACACCTTGCCTACATTTGTACAATCTGATGAACATATGGTTGCTAGTGAGCCTAGTTCATGTCCTAGTTCTTCAGGAGGTGCATTTTTTGGTAAACGATAGATAGAATTTGCCTTCACTCAGTTCAATTCACAAAATCTAGAAGCACATGGACAACGATCTGAATTGGACACATACTTACAAGATCGTAGGGCCCCCTGAACTTTAATGAGAATTTTTATGTTTTGGGTTGGTGGAAGAGAAACACAGATGTCTACCCAATCTTGTCTTTGATGTCCAGAGATTTTTTAGAAATTCCTATTAGTACGGTGTCCTCTGAATTAGCGTCCAGTTATGTTGGCAGACTTGTTGGAAAAATAGGACTTCATTATCCCCTAAAAGCCTAGAGGCTCTAATCTGCAACAAAGATTGGTTTATTGGATTTAATGATGATTAAGATGAAGGTAAATTGATAATTATTCAAGTATTTTACTTTGAGTTTAAGCAGTAGTTGTACCTTCCAATAATATGAACCGCTTTCTTGTGATTCAATATGGAAGAGAAGCAATGGAAGGATATAGTGCTTGTGAGTTACAAGAGGACATTTCAAGGTATTGTTTGTCACCACATATCATTTCATTTTATGTGTTGGAGCCCATCTTTTTGGCAGCATTTGGGATTTGTTTCCAGTCCATGGACTGTTGGACTGTAGTTTGGTTGAATGAAGTGTTACTGTCATAATATTTGGCGTATTTCTAGTTGAGCTTTGTATAGACTTCAGTTCATCATTTATTGCCTCATCTGAATCTACAACCAAGCATTTATTGCCTCATCTTAATCGAATGCAGGTTGTTTTGTTGTTAGTTTCTTAGTTTCTGTCCATTTTAGATTGTTGTTTGTAATCTCATCTTCTCTACTCTCTCTAGTGATATCATCAAACATGCATTTAGGACTTTGTATACCGTGAAGCATAATTTGTTTAACCATAAATTTTAAGAATGGTATTGAAAAGAATATATTTAGATGTAGCGAGGGACTCTTTAGTCTAATCATCATGCGAAACTCTCATATGTGTATGAAACATAGGGGACAGAATTGTCACAACCCACAAGTTTGATAGGACATACTCATCCATGCAAACAAATACTCCTACCACTTCATTCATAATTATGTCCCTTTTATTGTAGTGCAAAGGAAATGTGAAAAATTAAGTGCTTAGAAAGGAGATGCAGAATAGTTATGACAACATGAAAACTATGGTGCCTTGTCTTTCGAGGACTATGGTGCCTTGTTAATTTAACAATGTTCTGATCCCTTATTCTTGGATGGAGCTCTCCAAAACCCGGTTTTAGCACTAGTAGGGGAGCTAGTGGTGTCAAATACATAGTTTATATTTGGTGTTTTGGGGGCTTTAGTTTGCTTCCCAGAGAAGTTGACAAAAGTCACAGAAAATCTATATTTCATCTAGTTAACACAGAATATGTTAAAAGTTCATAGTATTGAAGATGAATCTAGTCAAGTCATTTTCATGTGACCGACGAGTGATCCAAATTGAAAAAAAACACCTATGTTGGACCGGTAGAATAAATTGCTTTACAAAAAGACTTTAGTTCATCATTTATTGCCTAAAATTTGTTATTTGCAGAGTTGAAACTATGTGTAGGTTCGATGGTCGATACTAGCATCCAACACAAATTTAACCTGAACATAAACATTGTTAAATTCTATATCTATCTTCTTTTGTTAAATTATATATCTATCTTCTTTCTTTCTTTTGAAATGAATAATTGGATACTTTTCCTAGTTTTAGTCATCTTTTCATGTGGTGACTAATATCCTACAGTCACAAAGGCACCTAATCGTTGCTTCCATGTATTTGCAGAGTTGCTCAATGAGATGGATTTTCTGCACAATCAAGGGGAAGCATGTGAAAGACTCTACCTAAAAGATTGCAGAATTACTTGTTACCACTTGGAACATGTGAAAGACTCATTTGACCTGAAAGACTTCATTTAATTGGATGCTTTTAATGCTTATTACTTGCTACTACTTGTAAGATTGCAGAAATGATGTTTGATTTATGCTCAAATTTGTAAGATTCGAATTGATTGTGAAATGAGCACTTGAAAGACTCCGTTTAATTAGTTGCTTCAGTATTAATGGACTTAGACAGACTTGGCTGCCATTAGCTAGACTTGGTGTGCACAGAGCCACTTCTTGACTCCGCTTAATTAGTTGCTTCAGTATTAATGTGAGGATGCTTTTAATGATTATTACTTGTTACATTGCACATTGGTTACTTGTTACATACTGACTCGGCACCTTGTTTTTTTAGCTAACACCACACCAAACCGACGCCCATAGGGAAAATGACCCAAAGGGCTCAGCTAGTTCAGTATTACTAGGTCGGCCCGAGGATCCAAAATGGGTCAGGATAAGATTAGGGTCTTTCTACTTAAAGGGTTGGGCTAGATTGATTGTAGTCATTGAGTAGAGGACTAGATGAGGGTTAGGGCCACTCCCCACACTTATGGGGCCAAGGTGGGATTTGGACTGGGCACTAGCCCATTACTGGGCCTAAATGTGCTACTAGTAGATACAAAGGAATGCAACTAGGACGAAAGTTTTGGTGCACATCATACATGATTTTTTAGCTTGGCACTATTATCAGTAGCACATGGAACCTATCGCTCTAAGCGAAGGCATAATGTTCTAATCCCTCATTCTTGGATGGAGCTCTCCAAAACCCAGTTTTAGCAGTAGTAGGGGAGCTAGTTGTGTCTAATACATAGTTTATATTTGGTGTTTTGGGGGCTTTAGTTTGCTTCCCAGAGAAGTTGACAAAAGTCACAGAAAATCTATATTTCATCTAGTTAACACATAATATGTTACAAGTTCATAGTATTGAAGATGAATCTAGTGAGGTCATTTTCATGTGACCGACAAGTGATCCAAATTGAAAAAATAACATCTATGTTGGACCGGCGAATAAATTGCTTTACAAAAAGGACAATGGAAGACTTCAGTTCATCATTTATTGCCTAAAATTTATTATTTGCAGAGTTGAAACTATGTGTAGGTTCGATGGTCGATACTAGCATCAACACAAATTTAACCTGAACATAAACATTGTTAAATTCTATATCTATCTTCTTTCTTTCTTTTGAAATGAATAATTGGATGCTTTTCCTAGTTTTTGTCATCTTTTCACATGGTGACTAATATCGTGCAATCACAAAGGAACCTAATCGTTGCTTCTGTTTATTTGCAGAGTTGCTCAATGAGATGAATTTTTAGCACAATCAAGGGGAAACATGTGAATGACTCTACCTAAAAGATTTCAGAATTACTTGTTACCACTTGGAACATGTGAAAGACTCATTTGACCTGAAAGACTTTGTTTAATTGGATGCTTTTAATGCTTATTACTTGTTACTACTAGTAAGATTGCAGAATTGATGTTTAATTTATGCTCAAATTGTAAGATTCCAGAATTGATTGTGAAATGAGCACTTGAAGGACTCCGTTTAATTAGTTGCTTCAGTATTAATGGACTTAGCTAGACTTGGCTGCCATTAGCTAGACTTGGTCTGCGCAGAGCCACTTCTTGACTCCGTTTAATTAGTTGCTTCGGTATTAATGTGAGGATGCTTTTAATGATTATTACACTTTACATTGCACCTTGGTTACTTGTTATGTACTAACTTGGCACCTTGGTTTTTTAGCTAACACCACGCCAAACTGATGCCCACAGGGAAAATGACCCAGAGGGCTCAGCTGGTTCAGTATTACTGGGTCAACTCGAGGATCAAAAATAGGTCAGGATAAGATTAGGGTCTTCCTACTTAAAGGGTTGGGCTGGATTGGGTGTAGTCATTGAGTAGAGGACTAGATGAGGGTTAGGGCCACTCCCCACACTTATGGGGCCAGGGTGGGATTTGGATTGGGCAATGGCCCATTACTAGGCCTAAATGTGCTACTATTAGATACAAAGGAATACAACTAGGACAAAAGTTTTGGTGCACATAATACATGATTTTTTAGCTTGGCACTATAACAAACTGCACATAGAACCTATTGCTCTAAGCAAAGGGATTTTTTAAAAATAATATTATTTTAATAAAATTACAAAAATAAATAGTCAAATTTATTTTTACAAAAATGGGCTACTGTGGCCATTTGAAATGACGATAGTAGCCCTGTTGCCAACAGAGGAGGAGACGAGGCCTCTGTCGCTAGTTGAAATCACGTTAAAGGTCCTGTCACCAATTTAACTGGTGACAGCGGCTTGTCACCATTTCAACTTGTGACAGATATTGTAATTTGGTGATTTGTGTATTGACAAAATGCATATGCTAATTTGGTGATTTCTGGTAGTCCGTGATGGAGATAGTAGTGTGGTTTGCAGAACCGATTAATTTGAGAGTAGAGAACGAAATATTAGACAAAAAATGAGGGTGGTGTGGGGGTGTCGCGATGTTGACTCTCTCATATGGTTACTTGTACACAAAACAAGAACAAATAATATCGTAAACACAAGATTAACATAATGTAAGTCGTATATAAATTAATATTTATATAACAGAAGTGATACATCTACTCGCGGGCCCTCTTGGGGTGTACCCCACGTGTGGCCCCTAGACTCGTTCAGTGGGCTGGGTGTGGACGCTGGTGCGAGTACGTCAAAGGCTCTAGTGCTCGAGTAACCCTACCACCGCTAGTAGCCTACTCGAGTATCATGATAGGGGGGCTGCGTCGGTTGGCTTGGTCCGGGCGCACCGAGCAGCTGTGAAACCCGAACGGAGACCTGGCAGGGAGTGCTCTCACAGTGCAAAGGCCCACCGTCCTCTTCCCATAGTCCCCGCTCATTGAAGTCCTAGTCTGAGGTTTGTACTCCTTCGTGCGACACCAGCTCCTCGTCCCAAATGGGGGTACGACTTGTGGAACAGTACACTATGCATGTAAACAAGATGAAAATGCTGAAAGTACACACGACACAGGAGCAATAACTGCCCTAGTCGCTGCATCGTAGCGGATAGCTTTGCGTTGTCATGCCCCATACACACGTGGAATTGAGGATCTGTTAGAAGAAATTTGTGTTGGTAAATAGTGGAGTTCGAAATAAACAAGAAGTCATGAGTATTAGAGGTGTACCTAAGAACTGTGTTGGGGTACTCTTGGCACGGTGCCATGAGGACCCACCAGGCAAGTTCGGGTGAGGAGCCGTGGGGCGTGACGCACTGTGGCTCACCCCCCCCCCCCTGTCCACGCACTGGTGGGTCCAGCAAGTCCCTCAGCCTCTGGCACGACGTAAGCTCGACGACTCGCCTCACCTTGTCCATGATCCAGTCCGTGGCATGTCTAAGGTCGTGCCCCGTCATGCTGATGCGCTCCCTGATCGCCATGCTATGCACGAAGCTCACCATCGTGCAGACCTCCCAGCTTAGATCGTTCTGTTAGAAACCAAAAACATGACAAGTAAATAAGAAGTATGGACCATTCAATACGTATTGCGCGATGGAATGCATAGTCCAACTAGGTGGGGTATGTGTCGATCGTCATGGGCTCATGCCGTGGTGGGTTGTCCATGACCCTAACGTAATGAATCCTTGTTCAAGTGGAGTACCACTCAATGTACTCCTCGTACATCCAGTGGTCATAGGGAATACCCTCCTGGACTACGTCCTCCAAGGCGTGGAGTCACTGCGTCACCCAAGGGACCATCTTCTCAGCCCAGGAAGTGCTACCAGGTACTCCCTTCCTGGTGTACATGTGGAAAGCAAAACAAAAAATTGTAAGCACACAAGGCAAAGGCTACGAGAAAATTAAACATTAACTTACCCATGGACGTTCAGTGGCAATGGCTCCCTAGGTGCGGGACCCGAGTACGATTACGGAACCCTCGTATATCTTGCACTAGTCGAGGATCACGCTAGTGCACAGGGGTTAACACGGTAAATATCGATCCACTGGCGATAATTAAAGTAAGCGATTAGTTTGAATAACAAATAAGGGTTTTGACCTTATGGTCGAGTTTACACTTATTAAGCCACGCGAGGCTAACGAGAAATAAAGCGGCGGCGGAGCGGAAAACTCGGCGTAGATCCACCAATTCACCACGGGCAACCAAGCGGGATCGGACCTTAACGAGCGATCGACCTTCAACGAACTCCTCCTCGAAAGCGGCGTAGACTCCTCCATACAGTAGGTTTGGGCGCAAGTTTTACAACAAGCGTGAGTACACAACCGTACTATAAATCATACCACAGAATGCAATGTATAGATGCGGGCTTATTCCAAAGAAAAGGCTTCGTGGTTCTTTTGCATAAAAGCAACATTTGCAATTGAATACGAATAATAGATTGAAAGCATAATTCAAACAAATAGACAATATTAATTTATGATTGTTTCCACAAAGACACGCGACTAAGCAGATTATTTCACATAGCCATATGATTGAGATCACACACTCCCATTCCCACATTTTATAAAAACTAACCCTTATGTGAAATCACGAGCATGTCCATGGCCGAGGACGGCTATTCGAATAGTTTGATTAACACTCTGCGAGAGGTTGTACACTTACCCACAAGATACAACTAGTGTAGCAAGCACCAATCGTAACAAAGCAGTCGAAACTTCATCTCAACATTGACACTCTCGATGTGCTTACAAACCGTTATACATATCACATAGCCCATGCATAACACACATCGTTGGACGGGGACGACGAATCCTCCCGTGATGCAACTACCAAGTAGTCACACCTCCACCCTATCACATAGCCTAACCTATCCACGAACATCAATCTGAGAATCCATAACTTACTAAGTTAGGCCCGTCCCATACCGGGCATGTGGTCGTCTTGTAAGGCTCGGTTCAATGGCGCACAAAGTTAAGTCCTTAATTGACCAAGGCAAGACTTCCATTTTCTAACTAAGCCACCACAGATTATCGTTCCCATCACATAGTCCACCATGTCACACAGTCTCCACCACTTGCCTCGGTCTAAATCCTTTACCACCAGTTGGTTTTAGTGCAACACATGCCATCACAAAGTAATAACATCTGACTACAGTTTTACACAAAGTTCCATAGTCACTTAGTCATAATTGATATTTGCAACTTACATGAGATGATGACTCGTAGCATGGCTAAGCAATTTTACTCGCATCTAACCAACCCACGTTGGTGCTATAATATTACCAACTAATAACCAATCTAGGGTGACAAGGAATTATGACATACAAGGCCAAGGTGTGATAACAATTTGGATAATAACTATGCCCAAAGCATTTAAATAAATAATTAAACTATCATGCAATAATTTAACACAAAGTAATTTGAAAACTGGGTTCAAGATGATCAAAGGTATGACTTGCCTTGGAAAAGGTCTATGTACTGATCTTGGTCTTGGGGTGCTCCTTCTTCCACAAAATTTCCGACGATCGACGTCTACTACTAAACGAGACACAAACAAACAAAACAAATAAATAACAGAGGCAAAACCAACTCCAAAAATTAAATAAAAATCTCAGATAAGTAGATCTTGAATTTAGACAAATTTAGAAATTTGAATGGGCTCAATCGGAGTTAGGATGCAAAAGTTATGGCCTTTGGAAGATTGAAAATACATAAAATGCTGAAAATCAGTATTTCATGAATTTCAATTATTTTCTAAAGGAAAATCAGATTATTGCATAGTGGCGTCGACCTCGAGATTTCGGAAAAGATAAATAAAGAAATCTCGACATGTGGGACCCACATGTCGAGGCTAGGCTCACGGTGGTGGGTCTCACAGAGCCTCGGTGAGGATCGGTGGCGCGCGTCGGTCTTGGAGGCCGGCGAGGATGACACGCAGACGCGGAGTCGACGCGCACCGAGGTGGCGGCGGTGGCGTGCCACGTCGGACCGACGGTGGCGGCTCGGGAACCAAGGGTTCCGTGACGGCGGCGATTCACCGGCGGTGAGTGGTACCGGCGTGTAGAGGTGGCACGGGAACTTCGTGGATGTGCTCACGGTGGTCGGGGGCGTGCGTGGCGGCGGCGGCGGGTTGAAGCGGCGGAGGGTTTGGGCTTGACGGGATCGGAGCTCTGGCGGCGCTCGGCGCGAAGGTGCCGAGAGTAGTCTGCTCCGTGCGATCGCCGGCGGTGTAGACCCGCGACACTCGGCAGACAGCGGCGGCGAGCGAACTCGTCGGAGTTGCGGCGCGCGCAGATCACTTCTCGAGCTTTGCGGCGGCTAGGGTTAGGGTTACGGCGGCGCGCGGGTTGGAGTCGCGAGACCGAGGGCTTGCCCTCCTTATATAGGCGGCGGCTCGGGAAGGTCTAGGGCACGGGCGCCCAAAGCGGCGGGCGGCGGCGCGAGGAAATCGGAACAGTCCGCCTCGAGACGGCGATGGCGTGGCGGGTGGGTCCCACGTCGCCGAGACACGGCTCGCGTGGTCGCGTGCAGCAGCAGTGCGGTGTAAAACGGACCGAGATCGGCCGTTGGATCTTGATCGAGCGACCCACAATCAAAGAAACATTCGGACAACTCGGTTGCCTTATGCGCATCTAGCCGTTCATCTTTGATCGGACGGTGGAGGATGAGCGAGCGCGAGAGAGAGAGAGAGAGGCGACAGCGGGGTCCACTGTCGGTGGCGGCGCACTGCGCGCTGGCTGAGCGGCCGAACGGCGCGGAAATAAGTTGGGCACGAGAGATTCGGCCCAAGAAGATCTTCGAGATTTTAAATAGGTTTTCAATTTAGAAAATACGAGAAATTCAAATGGGCAATAGAAAATAGCAAATGAACTCGAGAAAAATTCTAGAAAAATCTAGAAAATATATCTGAGCACACGAACCCAAATAAAATAGTTTTGGCTATTGTTCATGTTGGGATTATTCACATTAAATGTTTTTGATTGTAAAGTCAATATTAAGCTTTTGAAATTAAATTCAAATAAAATTCAAATGGTGAATTTTTCCTACTAACTATTTAAAAGATTTTTAAGCTCAAAAATTGGGATGTTACAAACCTCCCCCTTAAAGGAATCTCGACCCAGAGATTCAAAGCTAGCTAGAGAAGAGGCTAGGAAACTCGGCTTTGACTCTTCTTCACGTTCCCACGTTGCTTCTCCTCCGAGTGGTTGCTCCACTGGACCTTGCAAAACGCAACAGTCTTGCTTACGGTGAGGCGTTCGCGACATCCAAAATCTGACCGGCCTCCTTGTAGGTAGATCCTCCTTGATCAATTGATTCAAGTGGGCTTGCTCTTCCGCACACGAAGACACTTCTTCAATGCGAGACATGAAAGACGTCATGCACTCCGCTAACGATCGCGGTAGCTCAATTGGTAACAACTTCCCACGGCGTTCCAAAATCTTGAACGGACCAACATACCTAGGGGCAAGCTTCCCTTTGGCATGAAACCTTTGACACCTCGGCGGGGTCACTCGAAGATAGACAAAATCTTACGGCTCAAATCGAGATCTCGGCGACGCGGTTATCGCGCATAGCTCTTACTGCACGGTGAGCTATCTTCAATCTTTCTCTTATCATGGCCACTTGCTCTTACGCTTCGAATAATGTTCGGACCAAAAAGCGATCGTTAATTGTTTCACCAATTCAACGGGGTTCTGCAGTACGCACGCCATACAAAGCTTCAAATGGTGACATTTGCGGTCGCTTGATAACTATTGTTGTCGAAAACTCGCATACGGTAAACTTTTATCCCATCGGGTAGCATTAGCTAGAGCACAAGCTCAAAGATATCCTCCAATATCGATTGACTCTTTCGATCGCCCATCATGCGTGGATGATACGCAGATCAAATTCGGATGGGTACCAATGCTTCATGCAAACTCGCCAAAACGCGAGAGGTGGCGAGATCCACGATCGACACTATCTTTTGGGCACACCATGTAACCGACAATCCTTGCCATGTACAATTCCGCAAGCGATCTCACGAGTCGTGGTTTTGATCGCGCAGAAATGGGCGACCTTGGTTAGACGATCGACTATTACCCGGATCGAATCGTAACGATTGGGTCTTGGGTAAACCGGTGATAAAATCCATCCCGATTTCCTCCACTTCCATTCGGAATCTTGGCGGTTGCGACAAACCTGCTGGTCTCTGGTGTTCTGCCTTCACTTTCTGACAGGTGTCGCACAAGGCAACGAACTCTGCGACTTCTCGCTTCAAATTTGGCCACCAAAATTTAGTTTTCACATCCTGGTACATCTTGGTACTTCCAGGGTGAATCGAATACTTTGAGTTATGGGCTTCCTTTAAGATTAACTGTCTCAGACCATCTATATCTGGTACACAGATTCGACCATTAATCCAGAGTATGTCTTGATCATCCCTGGTGAAATCTTTGAATTTGCCCGCTGCCATTTTGACCTTGATGTCTGACAACACGGGATCCTTTGGTTGTGCTTCACGGATCTGCCTCTCCAGGGTAGACTGTACTTCCAAATTGGCTACAAATCCTTCAGACACAACTTCTAGCTGGGCTCAATCGGAGTTAGGATGCAAAAGTTATGGCCTTTGGAAGATTGAAAATACATAAAATGCTGAAAATCGGTATTTCATGAATTTCAATTATTTTCCTAAAGGAAAATCAGATTATTGCATAGTGGCGTCGACCCTCGAGATTTCGGAAAAGATAAATAAAGAAATCTCGACATGTGGGACCCACATGTCGAGGCTAGGCTCACGGTGGTGGGGTCTACCGAGCCTCGGCTGAGATCCGGTGGTTTGCGCGTCGATCTTGTGAGGGGCGGCGAGGATGACACGCAGACGCGGAGCCGACGGCACCGAGGTGGCGGCGAGTGGCGTGCCACGCCGGACCGGTGGTGGGCGCTCGGGAACCAAGGGTTCCGCGACGGCGGCGATTCACCGGCGGTGAGTGGTACCAGCGTGTAGAGGGTGGCACGGGAACTCGTGGATGTGCTCACCGGTGGTCGGGGGCGTCGTGGCGGCGCCGGCGAGGTTGAAGCGGCGAGAGGGTTTCGGGCTTGACGGGATCGGAGCTCTGGCGGCGCTCGTAGCGAAGGTGCCCACGAGGTAGTCTGCTCCGTGCGATGCGGCGGTGTAGACCACGACACTCGGCGGCATCGACGGCGACGAACGAACTTCGTCGGAGTTGCGCGGCGCGAATCACTTCTCCGAGCTTTGCGGCTAGGTTAGGGTTCGAGCGGCGGCTGCGGGTTGGAGTGCGGAGACCGAGGGCTTGCCCTCCTTATATAAGCGGCGCTCGGGAAGGTCTAGGCACGGGCGCCCAAACGGCCCGGCGGCGGCGCGAGGAAATCGGGACCGAGTCGCCTCGGAGACCACGATGGCGTGGCGGGGTGGGTCCCACACGTCGAAGACACACCTCACGTGGTCGCGTGCAGCGGTGCGGCGTCAGAAATGCAGACCGAGATCTGACCGTTGGATCTTGATCGAACGGCCCACAATCAAAGAAACATTCGGACAACTCCGGTTGCCTTATGCGCATCTAGCCGTTCATCTTTGATCGGACGGTGGAGGATGAGCGGGCGCGCGGAGAGAGAGAGAGAGAGGGCTGACAGGCGGGGTCCACCTGTCAGTGGGCGGCGGCCACAAGGCTGGGTTGAGCGAACGTGGCGCGGAAATAGAAGTTGGGCCTGAGAGATTCGGCCCAAGAAGATTTTCGAGATTTTAAATAGGTTTTTCAATTTAGAAAATACCAGAAATTCAAATGGGCAATAGAAAATAGCAAATGAACTCAGAAAAATTCTAGAAAAATCTAGAAAATATATCTGAGCACACAGAACCCAAATAAAATAGTTTTGGCTATTGTTCATGTTGGGATTATTCACATTAAATGTTTTTGATTGTAAAGTCCAATATTAAGCTTTTGAAATTAAATTCAAATAAAATTCAAATGGTGAATTTTTCCCTACTAACTATTTAAAAGATTTTTTTAAGCTCTGAAAATTGGGATATTACACTAGGGCACTAGGACATGTTGTCGTAGTTCGAACTACCACATCACCCTGTGCATTTAGTAGTCCTCCACGATGACGTCGCGCGCCAAGCGACGCCATGTGAGCCAGTACGTAATGTCTCGCAGACACAAGCTTGATAGGCCTCGGGGTGCGCGTGCGTACACCCTCTCGGGAGTGTACGGTATCTAGATGACACGATCATCCGTCAATTAGTCAAACATCGCAACATAGTTTAGGTAGGATGCGCGCGTAGTAATCGTTGTGAACGTGACCTGTGCAATAGAACAACACAAACCTGAGCACATGCAATTCAAGCACATTACGAAACGGACTAAGGGTTCAAAAAAACTTACCCGTCAGTGACACCACACTGTACCATGGTTGGGCCATCCACGTCATTGTCAGCAGTGTACATGGTGATGGTGTAGGCTTTGAAGTCAAGCTGTCACCGTCCAATCTAGAAACACTCGAAAGACCACAGCTGAAGAAGGAGTGAACGTTCTGTTGGACCGAAAAGGCGACTAGAGGGGGGGTGAATAGGAGCACGATATCTTTTTCTCCCTAATTAGATTCAATACGAATCTCACTCCAATAGCTATGAAAGCTATGAAGATCAATCAATCAAGCACAGCGGAAGACTTGTATTGAATCCACTCAAAACCCGAAGCAAAATCAACACAAAACCAAAACACCAAATCTCAGGCGGTCTAACCTCTCACGGGGGCGGTCAGACCAGTTGGTCTAGCGGTCAGACCTCTCCGAGCGGTCGGACCTCTCTCTCGGGCGGTCAGACCTCTAGTGCAATGAACAGTGAAATCAGTACGAAAAAACAAAACGCAAATTGAGCTAACTTTTGATTCGTGCGTCCAAACCTCATGAAACTTGACACACACCTTCTCAAGGATGTCAGGAACCTATTCCAAGCAACGATCGTGAAGATCCTTGCCAAAGTTCAGACCTTTTTTCATTTGAGTGAAGGTGGTTCAAAAATCGAGTCAGGAACGAAATATGATCTAGAAACTTGCTCGTGGGTGATTGATGATCAAGATAATCCTAGATGGGTTCCCACATGTTGCAGCAAGTTAGATCACAGCAAGAAACCAACCAAAAAACTCGCGGATCAAAGAAAGACTCAAAATCACCAAATAGAGAGAAAGAAAGCAAATGAACTCATCTTTGAGAGAACTTTCTTGGATTGATTTGATATGGTGCTGGTTTACAGCCACTCCATCAATGGAGGACAAAGCTCAAGATATGAGCACGAAATCAAATCAAAACTCTCTAGAACCCTAACCTCCACTACTCCTCTCCCTAAGCAAACTAGGGTTTCAATCACAATAAAAGGGTTGAGGGGGTGCAGCCACCTCCCTCCTCTATTTATAGTGGAGGCTTAGACCTTCTAGAAGAGTTTCCATAATGGGCTCCCGTTAAGGCCCAATACAAACGGGTCACACACGCACGCATTTTAAAGCGTCGTCTTCATCTCCTCTTGACCTAATCCGCTTCTCCAACGCACCGTCTTGCGCCGCGGGTTGGCAAAAGGTAACCAAGGCGGTATTTGGTAAAATTACCAAAATACCAATTCTCGATCCTTCTCCGAAGACCGAGTCCAGATTGCGCGAAGCACTCGCTTGCTCCTCCACGTGTAGGTTGATCCAACAGCTCTCATCATGTCGGCAAGTCTCTCCCATCCGGCTCCCACCGAAACCACCATGGCACTTGCACCGACCCCCGCGCCGCTTGATCCAACCCGTTGCACCGAACTGCCCGTTCGGTCACCTTTGTCCATCTTGCACCATACTTGAGTCCAATAACTTCACCCGGCATCGTCGATCGTTCTGAACCTCAGCTATCCAAGCCTAGTCCCGATCATCCTCGCCGTTGACCGTCGTTGACCACCAAGCAACCTGCACAACAATAGATAAGCAAATCGAAATCGGGAATAAGTTCTTCACAACTTGACCCACGTTAGTCAAAACATGCATAATGCAACACATATGCACTGAAACCCATGAGATTGACCTAACGAACAACCATGCCGCCACATGGGCTGACGAAACAAGTGAAAACCGGTCAGACCGCCACCATGGCCGACCAGGTCTGACCGCTCCCTTACCGGTCAGACCGCCAGCCAAAGGCCGGTCTGACCGCCAGTCCATGACTTAGCCAAAATTTCAACTCTGAAATCCGCAACCTCTCTGGAAATTTCAAACGATTAGAACTTTTGCCTGGAGGCTCCAAAAATTATGGGACCAAGAGCAGTAGAACCTCCTCTCTTGCCTACACCCTCTATTTTTGGCCCAGCCTCAAATTCCAAAACAACTTACATGGCCGGTCTGACCGCTCAGCATGGCAGGTCGGATCGCCACATCGCCGGTCGACCGCGCTCGCCGGTCGGACCGCCAGCTAGTTCACCCGATAAACCACCCGAGGCACGGCCGGTCTGACCGCCACCATGGCCGGTCAGACCGCCTGAGGCCTGACAGAACCTGAACTTTGCCGAAAACGCTTGTTTCCGCAAACCTTCAACGTCATTGCCAATTATCACATCATCCTAAGATCATGAGCATATCCCCATGATATCCACAATCTCCCCCTTGATGAACACATTGGCAATTCCCAACAAATGCAAATTTTGAGGTTTGAAAAGTAAAAACTCGTCGTTTTCGCGTAAAGGCACAACTTGGTCCATATGCAAGAGAAAGCAATGAAAATGACCAAGCTGGCTTCAGAATAGTATAGGCAAGTGAGATAAGGCAAAAAAAGGGAGAAAGCTTCATTTTCCAGAAGGAGTCAAAATCTCACTTAAGGTCCATATGAAAGAACAATTGTTCGATATGACCTTTGATCATCGTGAGGCTCAAGAATTGCAATTCAAGTTCGAAATGGCAATCGATCAAGCGAATGCAAATATGAAACTCCCCTCACAATGATCCTCAAATATCATAAAATTTCAAATTCTCAATTTTCTCCCCTTTTTAATACTTTTAAATCTTCTCCTTTACACATCTCGAAATATCTTCTCCCCTTTGACAATGGAGTCATCAAGGAATCACGCCTTCCTCTCGTCCGGAGATAACAAGTGCGTAATGAGGAAAAGCATAAGAAGGAGCATACATGAAATGCAATGGAGTGGCTTCATATTTTGAATTTTCAATTTTTGATTACAAGAAGCTTTGGAGATTACCCAAAAGAGCAAGCTAGCATTTCTAATCACACTCAATACATATCAAGCCTATCGCTAGCAAGATCATGTTAAGACATATATAACAAAGCTAAGCAAGAAGGCTTAAAGTAAAGCAATGAATTTTAGCATTTTAAGCAAAGCTTCAAATCTAGCAAGTTCATCAACAGGGATCCTAAGATGATACTGGCCATGTCAAAATGTCAATGTGAGATCAAGAAGCTAACAATGACCACATTAAGAGACAAACAGTTCCTGAATTGAATCATTTTGCTCAATTTGTATCAAACGCCCATTTTTTTCAACAGTTTATCATTTGCTATGAATATTGAAGTTGATTAAAGGTATATCTTAGTAAAGAAGATCCTGGACTAGGAGCCATCCACAAACTCTTCCTAAGCTTCTACTGTATGACAAATCTTGAGGTTCATGTCAATTTTGACAAGCAGTCCCCATGAGATCGTCTAGATCATCAAACTATCTCCAAGTTCATGTCTATGACACGCAGTCTTGTGAGAGTAGTTTGGCATATTTTAAGCACAAGACAATCTTTTTATTTGATTTTTCATTTTTCACAAGAGCAGATTTAGATTCTTAAAAGAACAAGAAGCTCAAGTAATGATCAATAATAGATTCAAGAGCTAACACAACAATTTTGACAGGGCCAATGTCATAAAAGGAGTACTAATTGCGCAACTAGCTAAAACATCCACAAATTGCGCTTTTTAGTTCAAGTTGTCTTAAAGTTCGCCCATTCAAAGAAAGACTTAGCTACACATGTGAAAGCATGATAATTCTAGCAAGTCAAAGAACTAGACATGACATTGAGCGAATTGAAATACTAAAGCTCAAAGGGTAATAAGCAAAGCTTCATCAATTTTAAAAGACAAGCATAAAAGCTTATATTACAATGTATCTTTTTGGTTTTTCATATAAATGCAGTATGATACAATGAGATGCACAAAAGACATAAAAAGCCTAAAAAGATCAAAAAGATCAAAAGAAAATACCACTAGAAGAAGGTATCAGAAAAGATCAGAAAAGCTCAGATGAACAAGGAAAGTTCAGAAGAACAAGGAAAGTTCAGAACAGAGCCAACTCCCCCTCAAACCAACCCGTAGGGATAAATTACCCATAACTCACTTCTCAAGGTGGCAAACCTAGTTGGGTCTAAAGGCTTGGTGAGGATATCAGCTAACTGAGCCTCGGACTCCACGAAATGCAGCACAATATCACCCTTCTCGACATGATCTCTAAGAAAGTGATAGCAAATGTCTATGTGCTTGGTCCTAGAGTGTTGCACAGGGTTTTTAGCAATGTTTATAGCAGAAGTGTTATCACAGAAAAGAGGAACACTATCAAAAGCCAACCCAAAATCCTTAAGAGTGAACACCATCCACAAAATCGACTACTGAAGAACTAGCAGCGCCTACATATTCAGCTTCAAAGATGGATTGTGCAACAGAAGACTGCTTTCCTAGAAGACCAAGAGACAAGAGAAGTGCCTAAGAAGTGACAAGTGCAGGGTACTCTTCCTATCTAGCCGATGACCGCAAAATCGAGAATCGAAAACCCCGAATGGACAAAGAAGAAGAACAGAATACCAAATGCCATACGGAGGGTAGAATGTAAATACCGAAAATGCGCTTAACGGCTTGGCGATGGGAAGTCCTTGAGACGCTGAAACCTCGCACACAAAGTGCATCGTGAAGTGGATGTCTGGTCTTGAGGCCGTCAGGTACAGGAGGGAGCCGATCATGCTGCGGTACTCGTGTTGATTCACGGCTTCTCCTTCCTCATCTGGATCCAGAACAATCAAAGTCGCCATGGGAGTGGCGATCGGCTTGCAGTCACCCATCTCGAAGCGCTTGAGCAGATCCTTGGTGTACTTCGTCTGATGGATGAAGATCCCTTCCTTGCATTACTTGATTTGAAGCCCCAGAAAGTAATTGAGTTCTCCCATCATACTCATCTCAAATTCCCTGGACATGGTCTCAGAAAAACTAGAAACAAGAGCATGAGAAGGACCATCAAATATAATATCATCTACATAAATCTGAGCAAGCAAGAAGTCATTGCCACGCCTAAGGATGAACAGGTCTTGTCTACCTTACCCATCTCAAAATCATTCTTAAGCGAAAGGTCTTAAGTCTATCATACTGTGCTCTAGGGGCTTGCTTAAGACCATACAAGGCTTTGGATAGCTTGAAAACATGATGTGGATGCTTAGGATTCTCAAAGCACGGGGTTGTCTAACATGCACTTCCTCCTCTATAAAACCATTCGAAAAGCACTCTTGACATCCATCCGATATAATCTAAAGCCCTTAGAAGCAAAAATGCAAGCGAAATGCGAATGGCTTCCAATCTAGCAACAGAGCAAATGTCTCATCAAAATCTAACCCCTCAACTTGGCTAAAACCCGAGCTACTAACCTAGCCTTGTTTCTAACCACGTAACCATCCTCATTTTGTTTATTTTTGAACACCCAACGGGTTCCTATCACATTATGACCACTAGGAGGCTCTACTAGGTTCCAGACCTTGTTCCTCTCAAAATTCTCTAACTCCTCATGCATGGCATTAACCCAGCTAGAATCAGATAATGCATGTGATATATCGCGGGGTTCGGAAGAAGCAACAAATGCAGAATGAGAGTAGAGACTTGGATCGTGATACTTGGAGCGAGTGACTCGCTCATGAAGACTACCAATCATCTGATCCGGAGGATGACGCCTCTGAATGTGAAGTGGAGCGCCCGGGGGAGATAATATCTCCTCAACCTCCGCAGGTACTGCTGATGAAGAAGATGCAGTAGGAGCCTCAATTGGAGGTGAAGCAGTCGTAGCAGGTTCTGGAGCTTGGACAGGAGCCTCAACAGCAGCAGGTGGAGGACAAGTATCAGCTTCGTCATCACCATCCTCCACAAAGATGCTTTCTGTCACCTGTGTATCACCTGAAACGTCGGATCTAGCTCCAGGGCTAGTCTCATCAAAAGTGACATTGCATGTCTCCTGGACAATGTTAGTTTCAACATTAAAAACTCGAAAACCCCTCGAATGTGCGGATAACCTGAAACAAACCATCAAAAGTCATTGATTCAAATTTATCTAGATTTCTGTCTTAAGAATGAAACACTTAGCTCCAAAACTCGAAAGTGAGAAATGAGGGTTTTCTACCAAATCGAAGCTCATAAGGAGTCTTGCCCAAAGATGGTCTCAAGAAGACACGATTTGCAATATGGTAAGTCAGAGCAATAGCTTCGCCCAAAACCTCCTCGGTGTGCTATACTCATCTAGCATCGTCCTAACCATCTCGACTAAGGTTCTGTTCTTCCTTTTCACAACGTCATTCGTTGAGGGCGTGTGGAGAAGAGAATCGATGCTCAATTCCGCTCAAACAAAAAGAGGCAAACGAGGTATTCTTGAACTCCGTGCCATTGTCATCATGGATCACTCTCAAGGCACTCGGAAGTTCGAAGCCAAACGAAGAACAAGATCACGATAGTGACCAAAAGCTTCATCCTTCGAAGCAAGAAAGAACACCCAAGTGTATCTCGAAAAATCATCGACGATGACAAGAATGTACCATTTGCCACCGATTGACCGAACCTAGCGGGACCAACGGTATCCATATGAAGCAAGCGTCCCGTCCGTCGGTCCATGACCATAGTCACCGAAGGGTGTGAGGCGGCAACTTGCTTGCCATGCCTACAGGGCGCACATACAGCATCCTTGACGACTTTGAGTTTGGGCAAACCTCTCATGAGATCAAGGTTGCTTACTCACGTCAGATGATCAAAACCAATGTGCCCCAAACGTCGGTGCCAAAGCCAGAAATCAAAAGAAGGTGTAACCAAGCATTTAAGAGAACCAGCAAGAGATTCAGAAAAATCAGCTCCAAAGATCCTAGCAACTCTATAAATCCCAAAAACGAGCTCACCAGCTAAATCAAGCACCCGACAAGCATTTTTCTTAAATATAGTCTCATAGCCATCATCAAGAAGTTGTGAGATAGAAAGTAAGTTGAACCTGAGCTTGTCCACAAGGGCAACGTCCTTCAGGATGAAATTGTCATTCACCCTGATTGATCCCGTTCCTTCAATCCGCCCTTGAGTATTGTCTCCAAAGGTGATGAAGACATCACCGTCGACCGCGTGAAGGAGGTGAACCATCTTGAATTTCCGGTCATGTGGAATGAATGAGTCGACGAACCACGTGTTCTTCCTCCCGCGGTACTCCTGAAAATCAAGGCACAAAAGATCGATGTGTCTCAGTACTGGGGTTAGTTAAACATGACTTGGGAACCCAGTACTGAGACACACGTCCGCGAGTAGTATGCAAAGCAGAAGTGCTATCCTTGATTCTATTTGAAATTCTGTTATGAGCAATGGTGACTCTAACATGAGAGTTATCCTGTCTAGGAGTATGAGAGTGATTAGCATGTGAAATAAATCCTAGACCAGGTTTATTCCTTTCTAAATTACCATGTCTCACAAAAGCTCTGAGTTGATTAGATGACATTCTAGCAAGATTTTTCATAGCATTTTTCAACCTACGCCAACAGAACTCAACCAAATGCCCAGCCTTCTTGCAATAGGTGCAATGGTACTTGGTACCACTGGGAGAAGCACCTTTTGACTGAATAGATTGTTGGGCATATCCTGCAGATTTGAAAGTGTTCTTTGCAGGTTGGGTATCAAATTCAACTAAGCCATTTTTTAAAATTTGAATACCACTAGATTTGTCCTGGGCAAAGTTGTATCCTAACCCTTGCTTCTTATAAGGAGTTTTTGACTTGTCAAGAATCATGTTTAACTGTTTCTTACCTTTAGAGAATATTTCTAATGTGTCCTTAAGGTAAGCAATTTCTTTTCCAAAGTTAACACATGAATCACAAGTTTTAGCGTTAAGCCTCTTCTTATAAAGAGCAACTTCAAGCTTAAGAGCTTCACATGAAGCACAAATAGCAGAATTAATACTGTCCTTAAGCTTGACATATTTAGCTCTAGCTGCTTCTACAACATCATGTACTTCACGTTCACGTTCTAAGCAGAAAGAGCAAGAGCTAGATTCAACCACACAAGAAACAATCAACTTGCTAGACTCTAAGCATTTTTCGCAAGGAGCAGATTTAACTTCAACTAGCTCAGTCCTAGCATTTTCAAGTTGTTGCAAAGCAATATCATGAGCAGATTGCAGTTTAGCTAGTTCAGAATGTAAAGCATGGCAGGATAAGCATTCATCAGATTCAAGACTTTTAGCATTCACAAGTTCTAATGTGAGTTTATCTACTTGTGACTCTAACTCCTCATTCCTAGTCATGATGAATTTTAAGGCTTTATCCTCGACCTAGCATTTGCTCATAAACGCTTTGCATCTAGCAAAGAGAACATCATAGGAGGAGATACCTCATTGTTGTCATCGATGTCGTCTGAGTCGACCATGAAGCACATGCTGTGAAGTCCTTGGCCTTTCCTTCTTGTCTTGAGGGAGCTCCTCCTCTTTGTCCTCCTCGCTCCCGGAGTCCACATCGCTCAAGGATCGTTCTCCAAGAGCGGCAAGAACCCGGTGAGCAGCCTTCCTGAGTTTGGCATCATCAAACTTGGACTTGCGTCCCTGAGGCTTCTTCCAAGCTGGCTTTTCATCCTTGTAGTTGCTCTTACCTTTCAGCTTGGGGCAATTTGTCCGGATGTGATTAAGCTCTCCACACTCATAACAAGTCACAGGCGCCTCTTTTTGTTTCTAATATTGTTGTAGGCCCGTGTGAACTTCTTAATCAAAAGTGTCATCTCGGGCTCAAATACTTTCAAGATCCTCTTCTTGAATTGCGATAAAGAAGCAAGAGAAATTCTAGAAGAAGACTCAAACGACCCATCGAGGCTCTCTTGAGCGGTCTCGCTACAAAGCCATGTTACCCTTCTTAGAACGGTCGACTTCGGATCTCATGAGTCTTGAGCTTGCTATAGAGCAGCTCCAAAGTCGATCGAGAAGTTGACATTTTCTGAATGGCGGTAGCCTTTATCTCCCACTCCTCGGTGTTGATTGTAGCGGAGATGGATGGCATTTTCGACGGGTAAATTCAATACCAACGACCTTCATCGATTTATCACCGTGTTAAAGCGATCGAAAATGTCATCGATGCTCTCACCAGACGCATCTCGAATTTGTTATATTCTTTTTATAGACTGCTGACGCACTTGTTTGATTTGGGAAGAACCTCATGATAGGTTTGAGGTCTTCCAAATCTCATGTGCGATCTCGAGATTGCAAATCCTATCATATTCTGTCTACCAAGTCCACCATACAGAAAATTCTTTGCCTTACGGTCATTAGCCAAGAGGGCTTTAGGCGCGTAGCAACCTCGAGCAAGATGAGCGGATCTCGAACACCTCCCAAATACCTCGTGGTTCGCTCTCAAGAAAGACACGCATGCGTTCTTCCAAAAGGCATAGTCGTGTCCATCGAAGATATGCGGTTTGGAGGAGTACTTATCCATCGCCAAGTTCGGTGGACCTGTTAAAATCAAGATTGAACTAACTGGCTCGATACCACTTGTTGGACCGAAAAGGCGACTAGAGGGGGGTGAATAGGAGCACGATATCTTTTTCTCCCTAATTAGATTCAATACGAATCTCACTCCAATAGCTATGAAAGCTATGAAGATCAATCAATCAAGCACAGCGGAAGACTTGTATTGAATCCACTCAAAACCCCGAAGCAAAATCAACACAAAACCAAAACACCAAATCTCGGGCGGTCTGACCTCTCACGGGGGTGGTCAGACCGGTTGGTCTAGCGGTCAGACCTCTCCGAGTGGTCGGACCTCTCTCTCGGGCGGTCAGACCTCTAGTGCAATGAACAGTGAAATCAGCACGAAAAACCAAAACGCAAATTGAGCTAACTTTTGATTCGTGCGTCCAAACCTCATGAAACTTGACACACACCTTCTCAAGGATGTCAGGAACCTATTCCAAGCAACGATCGTGAAGATCCTTGCCAAAGTTCAGACCTTTTTCCATTTGAGTGAAGGTGGTTCAAAAACCGAGTCAAGAACGAAATATGATCTAGAAACTTGCTCGTGGGTGATTGATGATCAAGATGATCCTAGATGGGTTCCCACATGTTGTAGCAAGTTAGATCACAGCAAGAAACCAACCAAAAAACTCACGGATCAAAGAAAGACTCAAAATCACCAAATAGAGAGAAAGAAAGCAAATGAACTCATCTTTGAGAGAACTTTCTTGGATTGATTTGATATGGTGCTGGTTTACAGCCACTCCATCAATGGAGGACAAAGCTCAAGATATGAGCACGAAATCAAATCAAAACTCTCTAGAACCCTAACCTCCACTACTCCTCTCCCTAAGCAAACTAGGGTTTCAATCACAATAAAAGGGTTGAGGGGTGCACCACCTCCCTCCTCTATTTATAGTGGAGGCTTAGACCTTCTAGAAGAGTTTCCATAATGGGCTCCGCAAGGCCCAACACAAGCGGGTCACACACGCACGCATTTTAAAGCGTCGTCTTCATCTCCTCTTGACCTAATCCGCTTCTCCAACGCACCGCCTTGCGCCGCGGTTGGCAAAGGTAACCAAGGCGGTATTTGGTAAAATTACCAAATACCCCTTCTCGATCCTTCTCCAAGACCGAGTCAGTTGCGCGGCACTCGCTGCTCATGCGTGTAGGTTGATCCAACGACTCTCATCATGTCGGCAAGTCTCTCCCATCCGGCTCCTACCGAAACCACCATGGCACTTGCACCACCCCGCGCGCTTGATCCAACTCGTCGCACCGAATCGCCTGTTCGGTCACCTTTGTCCATCTTGCATCATACTTGAGTCCAATAACTTCACCCGCATCGCCGATCGTTCAACCTCGCTATCCAAGCCTAGTCCGATCATCCTCGCCGTTGACCGTCGTTGACCACCAAGCAACTCGCACAACAATAGACAAGCAAATCGAACCGGAACAAGTTCTTCACAACTTGACCCATGTTAGTCAAAACATGCATCATGCAACACATATGCACTCAAACCCATGAGATTGACCTAACGAACAACCATCGCCGCCACACGGCGGGCGAAACAGTGAAAACCGGCCGACCGCCACCATGGTCGGTCGACCACTCCTCACGGCCGCCACACCAAAGGCGGTCGACCGCCATCCATGACTTAGCCAAAATTTCAACTCAAATCCGCAACCTCTCTGGAAATTTCAAGCGAATAGAACTTTTGCCCGAGGCTCCAAAATTATGGGATCAAGAGCAGAGAACCTCCTCTCTTGCCTACACCTCTATTTTGGCCCACCTCAAATTCCAACACAACTTACATGGCGGTCGGCCGCTCGCTCGAAGAGGCGGTCGGATCGCCACATCGCCGGTCGACGCCGCCACGGCGGCCGGACCGCCCGACTAGTTCACCCGATAAACCACTCGAGGCACCGCGGCCCGATCGCCACCATGGCCGGTCAGACCGCCTGAGGCCTGACAGAACCTGAACTTTGCCGAAAACGCTTGTTTCCGCAAACCTTCAACGTCATTGCCAATTGTCACATCATCCTAAGATCATGAGCATATCCCCATGATATCCACACGTTCAGAGAGGATGGAGCTATCCCAAACCCTCTGGCATGTGTCGCACAAGGCGCAGTACATCACACACAGCACCGTTGAGCCCCAGGCGTACATCTGGATCTCCTCTAGCTCCATGTTCACCAACCCCCGTGTGTAGTGGATCATGTGCTTGTCGACGCTATCGCCATGGTACCCACAGAACATGACCCACCCGAGCAATCACAACAAATAGGCCTCGAAGTGTCATCTCAATGTGTAGTCGTGTGCGTCTTGTGCCATATGTTGCGGCTGCAAGAACACAAGGACTCATTAGTAAGTTGAACAAAACAATTGAAGTAGAAACACAAGAGTTATAGATACTTACATAGAACTGGCAAAGCCACTACAACATCGGCTCGTGCGTACTAGTGAACTCTATGTACTCGCCGTCGGGCAGCAACACCCCCTGGAACCTCACGAGGAGGTCCGTGCGCCACATTGACGCGATGTCATACGCCGCTAGGGGGAAGCTTGCGCATGACAAAATGGTTAGGAAGCCTACATTCTGAAGCGTGGAAGGTGGAACATTTGCGTCTTCGACCTCCAACGGTCAACAAGCACCATCAGGAAGCATCGGTCGTACGGAAACCGCCTCAACGTACAGACGTCATTGTCGTTCTCCCACGTCGCCTCCACTATCCTCGCTAGAGGAAGCAGGACAACTACTTTCAACCTACGTCAAAATGATTAAAAACATACGTGAGTCCACCACACAAGTCGGACTAAACTTGAGTACACGAAGGTTACAACTACATGTACTTGGGAACCCAATATGGGTCGACCCACCATGCCCTCATGGTTGTGCGGAACCACAATGCTCCTAGCTTAATCGGTGCCTCGCCAGGCTGGGGGTGAACGGTACTAAGGCGGCTACGGTGATCCACGTCAATAGCAGGGTCAAGTAACTCATAGGGCCACTACGCAGCGTCTCCTATGAACGCCATACCTAAAAATGAAATGCTTACATTATTAATAATACAAAACATAGACAGAAAGTAAAAAGAAGCATACTGCAAACTAACTTTGCAATTAGTGTCATCACAAAAAATATTAACAACATATCCGGAACTATACAATGCATTTAAAACTATTTAATTAATTCAATTATTGCACCAAAAAATTATACACGATTAACGACATATCCAAAACTAAACTACACACAACTAAAATGATGTACTACACGACACTACACCACATAACAATACATCTAAAACTATCTAATTAATTCAATTATTGCATCCAAAAATTCTACATGATTAACGACATATCCGAAACCAAACTACACACAACCAAAATGATGTACTACACGACACTAGACCACATAGCAATACATCTAAAACTATCTAATTAATTCAATTATTGCACCAAAAAAATTCTAAATGATTAACGATATATTCGAAACAAAATTACACACAACTAAAATGATGTACTACACGACACTACACCATATAAAAATACATCTAAAACTACCTAATTAATTCAATTATTGCAAACAAAAAATTCTACACGATTAACGACGTATCCAAAACAAAACTATAAACAACTAAGTTGATGTACTGCACAACACTACAACACATAAGAATACATCTAAAACTATCTAATTCATACAATTGATGCACCAAAAAAATTATCTACACGATGAACGATGTATCCGAAACTAAACTATAAATGGACGAACCGCAAGATAGTACACTACATAATAATGCATCTAGAACTTTCTAACCATTCACGTACTACACCATAAATAATATCTATACGATAAACTAAACTATACACACCTAAAATGATGTACTACAACAAACTGTACTACATACCCATACATCCAAAACTATCTAATCCATTCAATTCCGTGTTGCTAGTTTTATTTGCTAACCTACCAACATTTTGAATTTAGATACAAAGTTACAAGAAAACATTTACCTACATGGTGGGTGACTGGATCTACTCCTCCCTCTCTCCCTGTAACACCCCAGCCCAACACTGAGTCTGGAATGGCATTAAACTACCCTAACAAATTAATTTACATCAACTCTCAATAAAATTAGAGCAAGCAACTCACTAACAAAACCATCCACAGTTCACAATAAAATATGACTAAAGATTGGACAAACCTAAATAATTACACTAGAAGCATAGCAAGATAAAAATCCACCATTTATGCTTAACCAAATGAATAAACTCTATGAAATGAATAATCAAGACCTAATTAATCATCTAGGATTAAACAATATCCATCAAATCCTAAAAGTTATTCCATCATAATGAAGTAAAGGTTTCTCATTAACCTATAATTTTTCTCTAAATTTCGATAGAGTTTCACTTGAAATAATGACCATTGAAGGAATTCAAAGCAACCTAACATGTATGAGCATGACAGCCATGAAGTGAAAATTTAAAACATAATCATGAAAGTCCATACGAAAGAACCAACTATCTCTATTACAAAGGAAACCATTTCACCGCAAAGGATGAACACAACCATAAAATAAAAGTCACTGATAAGTTATCTCCAATTAACTAAAAGTGCCAATGTATTTGTCATGGTGAATAGCAAAGTGTAGTGCACCAAAATTTCTATCTCATTCCCATGCATGACGTCTTCTCAAAAAGTACCTAAAGAAAAACATAAACAACAAGTGTGAGTCCTCGACTCAGCAAGGTACAACCAATACAATAAACAAAAGCTTTGGAACAGGTTTTGAACATAAACATTGCTCACAAATAACAATTCACATTGATTTCATAATTCTTCATCTATTACATTCATGCAATGCAACCACAAATGCACTAGCTTTCTTCTGTCAATTAATTCAGTCAACAGATTTGAGCCGTGGGCCAATTTTATTAGAGGCAAAATCTGAACTTTTGCCCAACTAGAGTATTGTAGATATGTCAGTTAATAATCCATGGAAATTGGTCTCACCTCATTCCGAGTTCCAGACCAATAGATATGTCAATTACCGTGCTGCTGTCCAGAATTAAGTTATGTCGAAATTGTTGATTTCATTTTAAGTTTTGTATTAATGACTAGAGTCATCGAAGCGAGTGTTTAACGTCGATTAGTAGTGTTGGGTATATTATGTCCTTATTGAAATTATTTTACTTGTTTAGGAGGTGAAGCCTCGGGTTTAGGAGTATCACCTTTGCCGACTAACGCGTCGCATCGCGAAGGCAAGTACATTGCCACCCTTAATGATTGTGATTGATGAATGTTTATATGGTCATGCTTGTGATTTGGTATGATACGAGAAGATGGATTGTTATGTTCTTTCATCCATGTTTTGTTATCATGCAATTTCGTATTTCATTCTATGAATTATGCATGTTTCAATACTTCTAGCACAGGTCATCTCAAGCCCACAAGTCTTCAAGTGTGGGGATCTCATAACCCCGATGTTGGCTCACTTGGGAGGGAGTAGACACGCACTACTCGTTCACATCACCCTATTCATGTTCAAGATTAAATTTAGTTCTATTTAAAATTATTATAATTGGTGAAGGAAGGATACCTTCTCCACATTGAGGTTGATTTATTATCGCATATGAACTTTCATTATCAATGAACTGAAATAAATAGTTTAGATGGTGAAGGAAGGATACCTTCATCATGTCCTGGTTGTTTTGATACTATCATTAGTTGATTTTATTCAAATTCTCCCGCAATATGGATGTATGTTAGATGTTTTAGGTGACCTCAAAATTACCATTACTTGGCTACCATGTAGACCAAGTCTTATGGATGAATGAAATGATGCAATAATTAATTTATCTTTAACATCATTACCATGTCATCCCCATGATAATTGTATCAATATATCATAATCATAATTAAACAATAATAATCTCACCATGTCATCCCCATGGTAGTTGTATCATCAACACAATCTTACTCTTTTCATCAATAATACCATGACACATAAATAATTTACCAAAATATTATTAAATCTCATAGTAATAAATCAACAAGACAACGACAATCACCCGTTGTTCACCATTATACTAAGCACTTGCCTCAACCAAGTGACAAAGGATGACATGCAAGTGGAGGGTCTTGCCCCCTGATTCACACCACCACCTGAGCATTCATAAAACATACTCTAAAGAAAGCTATCGAGATCCTCTATAATTCTCTAGAAGACAAAATTATCATATTTCGCACCTATAGTATCCAAAACTACAGTGCAAGATAAACACCAAATTATCGATCTACCGAATAATTTCTACCGATTGCTAAATAGAAAATAAATATTAAAATTGTCACCCTTGGAGATCAAGATGATGAACACGAGATCCCAGCGAGACTCCTCCCTTCCTCTTTCTTCCTTTCTCTTCCTGAACTCAACATGCCTCCATACAAAAGATGTAGCACCCAAACTAACTAGCTAGCAGCAGAACAAGGCAGCGCCTAGGAGGGGGAGGGCAACAGGAGGGGTAGCGGTTGTACAGGGAGAAAGGGGTGGCGCAAGCTAGCAGTGTTTTGCTAGGTCACTCCTGCTCTCCCTTCCCCCTCTTTCTATTTTCTCCAAATGAAACTGAATTTAGGCTGATTTTTTTTTGCGGTTTTTATAGACTGTCCCCTGTTAGGGGGTGTGGGTTCATGTCACCATTCCAAATGACGATTTTGTCTTGTCGCTATTTGAAATAGCAACAGTAGTCTATTTTTGTATAAAAAAATCGACTAATTATTTTGTAATTTTTTATTAAAATAGTATTATTAAAAAAAATTCAAGCAAAGGGTAGCGACCGAACAAAGTTTGCTATCGGACCCATGCTAATTAATAGGTACCCGTCCAATTACGCCAAGTCCAGGATAACCCAACGAGGATCAAGTCCAATTGAATTATGGACAGTCAAAATCCATTCCCTTATACATCGATATGCAAAGCCGTGTTGCAATTTGAAAAGAAGATGGTTTACACATGGATTTTGTGTCGTGATAGATTTTTCGGATATCTCGTATTGTATACTCGGTGACTACCTTGGCTTAAAACATGATGTGTATGGCTGATATAGTGCACAGTTCCGTAAGGCTGAGATGCAATTGTAGAGAAGAACACCAAACCTGTAAGCACATAACTTAGAAGAACATTCTAACTAAGCGCTCGCCTTAGCCAAATTTTCGTGTAAAACTAGCTCTTATAGTCTTATGTGTAAATCCACTCATTCTCTTTCGTTCATTTTTCATGTGTCGCCTCCTGATTATGTTCGAATTGAGTTCGATTAACTCTCACAAAGATGGCCAGATACTCATATGCATAATAAATGTTTCCCAAAATTACGCAAAAATATCTCATGGCGTTGTGTTCTATATACATTACAGAAATTAACTAATTTGACAGCTCCAAGTAACTCGAACAAAATCTGGCAATACGGGGAAATATTACTCTTCTTCTTTGGGCAAGGGTGTTCTTCACCCCCTTCGCACTGGCGAAATATTCTTTGCAGTCGGCTCAAAAGAATCTATTTTCGTTACTCTGAACCCCACAGGTCACCACTTTGTTCGATTTGATCTTCCGTATGTACCACACGAGTCCCCCAATGCCGATGGCTGCTGAGATTGAGAAGACAACACTTGCTGCGAGAAAGAGGCCAAAATTATTTCGATCACGGAATCCTACTATTTCATCTGGAGAAAATGGGACGTAATTGTTTTTTTTTTCAAATCGGAGCAATGTGAGCCAGGTTTTGAGGTATGGTTCTCACCAGCTACAACTCCGGCTGATGCCTGATACCTTGAGACCCGGCCATCTGTATAAAAAAGAGCAGGCTGACATTGCATATCAAATAGTACGAACTAGTATGATTCCCCCCCTCGAAAAATAGGGATATAAATTGAACAAATCTATATGACATCGTTTTAGTATATTTTGTATGCAGATGGCGCTACAAGAATTGAACTAGTGTCCTAAATATGCAAATCAAGAGTACACACCTCAAAGGAAGAGGAGCTGGGAGGAGGAAGATGGGCCAGGAAGGAGAGGCAAAGTGATTCGCAAGAGAAAAAATGAGAGGGGCTAAATGGTCAATAGTGGCGTACAACGAAGATTTCAACGGATAGAGTGGCAAATAATCAATTAAATCGTAGTAGTGGAATATCCTACCAGGCTAATATGTGCAGTAGCATATATAATTAATTATCCTTTTCCTTTTGGACAAATCTTGCTCAAATCTCATGTATTGAAAGTCTAATGCTAAAACTTTACTCAAACCAAAACCTCATGATCTTAGCCTGACGAACCAGACGTTGCATTTTATTGAACTGAGAAAAGGGAGTTTGGTTATTGTCATGTACGGGAGCGTATTTTCGCGACAACGAAGGAACTTATAAATCCATCATCACACGAGGACATGACCCACAGCTCAATCAGATAGCTGTGGAGTTGTCAGAACGTACCGTATAATTTTCTTCTATCCTGAGCAGGAACTTTATTTCGTTTAAAAAAATTTCGTTGGGGGCTGAAATCGCCAAAATTTCGGAATTTCAGTGAGTTTTCAAATTGGACGAAGTCTGGACTTGAAATTTGGACAATTTTGTCTAAAATCAAATTTAGGATGTAATTTGTCTAAATTCAAATATTTCCAAATTTTTTGAACGAATTATGAAAATTTTGGAGGGAGGCGAAATTGTTTTCCCTAATCCTGAGAGCTAATTATTATTTTTGAATGGAAGAGGCAGGAGAACTATCCTTTACATTGATAAAGTAGGAGAAAACAAAATGAAAAAGATACACCCCGACAAGGACAAAGATCCCTAGCGGGAGGGAGCCCACAACCGAGGCATATCTTACAACACTCAATCATCAACACCTCTAATCACGCCCTAACACTAACCAGCTCTGCCGCACCCACTTCAAAACTAATAGAAAGACAACACCTCTCAACCAAACCACAAGAACTTCAAATTGGATAAACCCGGACAGTGAAGAGGATCGTCCTAACACCAACTTGAAAGAGAAGAATAGAAGTAGGTGCAGGTTGGTCCACACGCTGACAGGCCACCAGCGAGAAGAATAGAGCTAATTAAGCATAACAGCAAATTTCATTCCACATCACTGTCCGCGTGTCATCAGGTCTTATATACGCATTATCTGAATACGTCTCCAAGTGCAATTATCAAACCAAACAGAGTGTAGCAGTTCTCTTAATTAATTAAGAGAACTGCTATACATCTTGCGAATAATACGGTATGTGATTGGTGAGAGAGAGGGTGGAAAATGAGATTGAGTTAGGGATATAGGAGTGGGGGTGATATCTGGGGCATTGAATCTCCATCTGGTGGCTCAAAAAGTGACTGATTTTCAAGAAAAAATCAATCGCATGTTGTATAGACACTTCCATTAATTAATGATTAAAGCCAGAGCTCAGAACCCGCGCGCGCACCTGCACAATCCGTGGTGGAGTTCCGGCCATCGTCGCAGATGCAGACAAAGTCCCGCGTCGCCGGGTCGAACCCGCACGTGCCGCCAGCTCCGCGCCGCCGGTCCTCGCACTGCAGGCAGCGCGTCGTGACGGGGATCTCGAAGTCCACCCGGACCCCGTACTCCGGCACCTGGTCGTAGGGCGGGAACTTGTCCCCGACCGCGCGCCAGTACACGCTAGTGTACGCCTCGCAGTGCCGCAGCATCAGCCGCAGCGACTCCGCCGCGCGCGGCCGGTACGCGCAGCAGCTCATGTTGCTGTCCTCCAGCGCGCCGCGGCACCCGGGCAGGTTCCGGCACAGGTACCCCGCGCTGTCGCACGCAGAGTCGCATCGCTCCGGGTACCGATCGCAGATCGCCGGTCGCGGCGAGACGATGACGCGCTCCTCGTCGCAGTTGAAGAAGAGGTAGTCGTTCCTGGGGGACAGCGAGAAGCGGGTGCTGGTGTCCAGGCTGAACGGCGTGGCGTGGATGGAGGTGAACGGGCGCGCGCACGTCCACATGGAGGGATCCGTGACGACGAGGTGCGGGTCGGCATAGTCGGCGCCGGCCACCGGGTACGTGCCGGACGGCGTGCGGAGGCGGAGCGTGGTGTTGTCGACGCAGGTGAGCATGTTGCGGTAGTACGGGCTGCCGCAGCCATCGTCGACGCCGAGCGGGTAGCGCACCGGGATGCCGCCGCAGCTGTTGCGGCAGAGCGTACCGGCGACGGAGGAGGGCGACATTGAGATAACTAGAAGGATCGTCAAGACATGGAGATGGAGATGAATCTCCATTGGTGAAGAAGGGAAGTGGTGCAATGCAATGCCAACGGGAGTGTGTCCTAGCTGCGTTGCCTGCGTGTGAGTGAGGAGAATGTCGAAGCAAAGATGCGTTGCCTGCGTGTGTGAGTGAGGAGCATGTTGAAGCAAAGAAGAAAGGAGTAAAGAGTAATGGCTTAGCTAGCCTGAGGTTAGGCTACTGCTTTTGCACTTTTGCTTTGGAGCTTTGAGCCTTTGAGCTTGTGCTTTGGTTGGGTTAGTGTGTTGTTTAATGCATTGCCGGAATCTAATCCCGTGTGGTTGGTCCGCTACGTATCAACGAAGCAAGGCATAGCGGGCGAACCCGGTGCGCTACGTATAAATTTATCTGTTGTTTACTTTCTTGATGACCAAGTGGGGCGGGGTGGATGCGTGAGAACTGAGAAGTGGGAAGATCTGGGCCCTTGGTTTTCCATCCATGGTCACAAATTCGATTGAAATCCCATATTTTATTACTCGTGTGATTATAGGCACTCCCTTTTCTTTTTCAACTGAGTATTCGATTTTTCCCCCAAAAAAGGGCAATATGAAGCTCGACTCCGCCCTCACTTTTTTTTTAAGTACATGTTGGGCGGACAATGGCGAGGCAAATAGACAGCATGAAAAATACAGTGTACGGGCCCACAAACATGTGGATGCGTTCTAAATACATGTTTAACCTAGAGCGGGGGCTGATCCCCACGAAGCACGAATATGTGCTTGGACCACTGAATACAACTATATATGTGTATACTATTTCTGAGGAAATAAATTACAGGTGAGACACGCACGCCGCCGAGCCAGGGGCTACGTGGACGGGCTGGGGCCATTTTCTTTGGCGGGCCGACCTCCAGTCTCTCAAGGGCATGCAACGACCCAGCGCCCTCACTTTCTCAGCCTATGCCCGCTATATGTCTTGGGCCATTTTCTTTGGTGGGCCGACCTCCAGTCTCTCAAGGGCATGCAACGACCCAATTCCCGCCGAGCTCAGTAAAGCTCAGCCCATTAGGCCATCATTATTAGTTTATCTGGAATTTTTGCCATTTTTTCTCCCTAATTGATGTTATACCACTGGTTTCCAGAAATTTTACCCACAGGGTCAATTATTATTGTGACACATTTTAGTGGGGCCATTTCTATAAATTTATGTGGATTTCTTCATAAATTTGAAGAAATATAAGGATCTTCTCAAAAAGCTGCTTTTAACTAGCTCCGCCGCTGCACAACACAACAGCCAAGCTAGTTTTTGGAGTGCAATTTTGTGAGAAGCTAACTTTTTTTGCCTAAATTTGAATAAATTTTCGAAGCTGCTGGCAGTCTGGCACCAGACTAATTAGAAAAAAAAAAAGTGGCAAATCTGAAAGTATTTCTTGACTAGTGACACAGATCTAACACCCCCAAAGGAATAAGTGAATAAGGACATCATAATGCAAATAAAAACTAACTTCTCGCACGATTCAAACTAGAACCTGCACAAATCGTCAGTGCACCTCCATGAACCAGCTCCACCTATGCCTTGAACCAATGAGCTGAACTCAGATATGCCATTACAATTAGAACTCGTGTTTGCTCTTCAGAGAAGCTTAGAGTTTAGAATGTACACTGGGAAAAAAATATTACACACATATGCCCTCATCCCTTTTGTATCGTGTATTACAATTCTAACTTCACTAAACTATATATGCCGGATCTTGTCATCAATTTCTGCTTATGCCATTGATCAGTGTTAATTTTAGCCGTCAGTTTGCTGTGAACAGTCGAGCTACCTGAAAAGCCTTTCGCTTTTGTTGTTGTTTTTTTTTGCGACTTAAAGGGGCACTTTTATTGTTCTAAACACAAGAATGTAAGAAATGGTTGTCGCCTCCAATTATATAAGTAAGAATAGTACTGCTGCTGTGACCACAGGATTATATAATTTAGTACCTGGCAATGGTATATAGCATCTGGGTCCAGCAAGTAAAATGATAGCTACAGCACACAACTTCCGCAATCATTGCTTAGATTTTTTTTCTTCTGTCACCATACACAGTTGAGGTTTATATATTTATGTAACGAAACAATCTGCACGCCATGCGGATCAGTTATACCCCAGCACAATAAAAGTGCAAAGCCAATTAACTTACACAGCGCATTCTTCCCATTCGATTTGTTTATCGTGTTCAGAAGGTCTATGTGCTCTGTGTTTAGCACTTCAGCATTGCGATGGCTTTTTAAAAGTATTTATATTTTTTTAGACACATTTTTATATATCTATGTTCCAATATAATAACCATTTGATATCTATTTTTTAGCTATAACAACAAAATCATACTATATTCTAACCATATTCCACGATGTAGCACGACACATCAACTGCAGTCTGCAAACTAACCCCTTGGTAAGCAAGATTTCAGTAACGCTAACTGAGGGAAGAAAAAAAGCATGTGACCACGGCACATCAAGTGGAAAGCAGATCATTTGTTAGTCCCAACTTGCATTCCATGTAACAAGTATATAATTTAAGGGCAGCCTCTTTGATCGTATGAATTGTACATCTGTACTAGGCCACATTTATTTACGGTTGAAATCTTCATCAGTACGAACCCGGATCGGATCAATCATATGTCCATGTACTTTATTGGCATAGATGCAGGGCGGGAGGGCATATCTCTGTACAAAGCCGAGTAGCTTCCCTTGTCTGCGCTGCCTGCACAGCATCTTCCCCTTCATTAAAGGTTCTACCCTGACAATGGTATATTCCATTCTCCATGTGCTTGCAGCGAATGGCAGAGATTATTAGTAGTATTTATCGCTACAACGTTGGCTTTGCAAGGCATGCAAACATGTGAGCGTGATTGTTGGATCTGGACGCAAAGGAGCTAACCCTCAGCGACGACATCGTACATCATTGTTACATTTGTATGCCAAGGAATAGTAGCCTATAGGTGTTAACGTGTTACCGTTGTGGATCTATGTTATCGGACCAACATTGTCAGGGTTTAATCCCATCTTCTGTGTAGGTGTTAGGTTCAATGTTAGTGGAACAAGGTTTTGATCTATACGCTTTTCCTGTTGCGGTAGTATACAGTTTTCTGCTCTAGCCATGTATGCCATTTTGATTCCCAAGTAAAATTTTGAGAGATTAAAACGAAAGCCCCCTGCAACTGTGATAAAAGCAACTGCTATACTACAGAAGTGAAAGAAATGACAAAGAGAATAAGAATAAGCTCATGAGAAAACAAGTGATAAAAGATTATGATCAAGAAAAACAAGTGATATACTGATATATCAGAATTGATCCTGCACCTAATACGGCTTTGCACCTATTCTCTGAAATGCAGGTACACTAGACGAATCTGGAATATGATGGCGCAATGGTAGATGCAGTTCACAAACGGGGACCAACCGACGAAGGCCTTAGCAACCGTCGCCATCTTGGTAACGTGGGAACTGGGAACTAGGTAAATAGGGCATACATGGCTTCCAAAGCGAAGGACAAACAGCGACGACATTGCTAACAAAGATCGAGGAGGAAGCCAGGAGCGAAATGCTTGCTGCGAATTACCCCTAGCTCTTAACTTTTGATTGAGCCTGACGTGTGCGCTCGTTTGCTTTGTAATCAAACCTCCTAAAAACCTCCTTTATTAATGCATTAGGCGGTTCTCCAGCCTTATTTTCACACAAGAAGAAAAAAGGAGTTGATCCTGCACCTAATACACCGAACCATGTAGCCCACTTGAAATTTGGATGTGCCGGTGCATTCCATTTCGAAATTTAAGCAGCTGTCGGCTCATCGTTGCTCACCAGAACCTAGATCAGCCACAAATGGGAAGAAAAGAAAAGGGTAAAAGATCAGAGCAACAAGTGGCAAAAGAATAGCATTATCCGCGACGGCCGAGAGGAGGAGAATAGAATAGAAGATCCTTAAAGAAAAGCTGTGTGCTCCATCCATCGATCAGCCATCAGCTGGTCACCCAATTGGCCAATTCATATGCTCCATGTGCAAAGCCTCTCGTTTGCTGCATGTAGTAAGTACTGGATCTCCAAAGGCAAAGGACCACTTATCCCGTGAAGGATAAGAAAAGAAAATTCTTAATTAGGTGGTATAGTTAATCTACACTTTTTGCATGCAAGTAGGTAACACATTCTTTATCTCATTAAGTTAAAATTAGGACGATGTTTTTTAAACTTCTTTCTGTCGCTGATGTTGTGCATGCATGAGCACACACTAGGGCTTGCTTAATTAACACATGAGAGAGTTAAATGTCATCCTTGCATAGGAGGCAATCACCAACGGATAAGCTTCAAGGCAAAGCTTGGCATCGTGATTCCAGCTGCTTTCGGCTTTTGCTTCTGCAGGCCACAAGAGAGTGCACTTGAGGTTATCTCTAGCTAGCCATGTCGTAATGGTAAATAACAAGATCATGTATTACTTTTGTGTATGTGCTCAAGTAGTCAGTTCTCAATGTCTCATAACATTTAAGATTTGACGACTTTTAGTTTGTCATACTCCAATTTTGAAGTTTCCACACGTTGTCCTGCTACTGCAGGTCTGTCAATTATTCATAAATTTCCCCACTTTTTATTGACTCTTTTAGCTGAACACACAATTTACGCGGCACACACTTAGTCTCATTTACCATTTCATGATTATATTATTGGTAACGCCCATTTTTTTTTTCTTCTTCTTCTTCAGATTTCAAGCAGATTTCGCCGGCCGCCGATGCTTTAGTTGGGTCCTATGGCCTTGTAAAAATTTAGAAACTCTTGTCATATTTTATATGATAGTAGTAAACCCTACGCTGGAAAAGGCACCTGACAAATACTTAACCAAGCAGGCCCCGAGACCTCACGCTGCTCCGCCGCTATTCAGCGTACCAATCAATGTGGGATGCACGATATCAAGATGCATGTAACTGTACTTCTCAGTGGAGCATGCATTGATCCCAGCCACAATACCATAGGATTGAAAGAAGTCCATGCTACTTTGCCTCCAAATTAAGCATGCTCTGAATGCTTACTCTGCTGACCTGCTACAATTAGCACATTAATTAACTCTTCTTTCCAAATTAAGAATAGTGAAAAACCTGTGAGTCTATTCTGCCATACCTAAATCCTCTTCGCCCGTGCCATTCGAAACACATAATGCGCATTATCCCTTCTCGTGGACCGCCAAATCGGAAATACCAACAGCCAGGGTTGCACTGTCGATTTGAGCCAGTCCATGGTAAATTGGCATTCCACTCCCATTCCTTGTCAGAAACTGACAGCTTGGTATTCAAACATCGTCTGAAACGCTCATCTCATCTGCCAAAACGGACAGTTTCCATGGATCGCCAGGCCAGTCACGTGAAGCAATCAAGCAATTGCCCGCGACGCTCCCAGATTTCGCTTAAAGCTTCCTCCTGCGCCGCGCGCGCGCGCGTGCCCGCGCCCACCGATTTGGCCAAAAATATCAGCCTCAGGCATGCAGCTCGCGCCGTCCAACACAAAAATCTCGCCGAAAAGTGCAAAATGGCCACATGCGCTCACGTTTTCCGGCGTCCTCACTAGTCCACATGGAATTTACGTCACCGTTCGCTCCTAACCGTGAGCGTACGGGATCATTCCTCCTCTTAAAACTATTTCCCCCACTACCACCTCTTAACCCCAGATCTTAATAATGGTTCTGCTGAGAGAGTCATACTGGATCCGGAGGCGACTAAGTAACCAGTAACCACCTCGTTTAACAAAGCCACAAACAACCCATCACTAGGAGAAATTGGGTGGGTGCGAACCGGGAAGACTTCGCCTGAGCGCTCGCCTTGACGAAGGATCGCAACGCGCGCGTACTCGCGAACCGCATGCTCGAAAGCGAGGCGCCGTTGGGATTAGGCGCGCGTGCCGAACGTGCGGCGGGGTACAAGCGTCCCTGTCACGGATGGAGGGAGGGGTGGACCTCATCGGCCGGTGCCCGGTGGAGCGAGCGAGCGAGCGATAGCCACGTCTCGCGCACACCGACGGTCGCTCCCGCCGCGGATGTCGCCGTGCACGCACACCCGACGTCGCCGGCTCATTACTTCGCCGATTCCCCCACTTGCGTACGTACGTACCGCAAGGTGTAACCACCGCCTCCTAATTGCGAGTCACGCGTCACACATGACCAAAAGAAAAATCCCCCATCTTGCCTGATGTGCATTTTAGCGATGTGTGTCAACAACTAGTCGGGAGCACGAGCAGTCCCGGGAAAAATAAAAGACAGGAATAAAAACATGCGAAAGGTAAAACGGCCAGCTGGGACGAAATAAAATAAAACAAAAAGGGCACAAGGGTAACAGAACATCTCGAAAAGAATCCATTGCTTCTGATTGCAAGGTTACAATCGCTAATCACGTGATTACCATCGCAAAAGTTATCGCTACACTCGCCATTACAGCTACTTACATGACCGGAATAATTGCCATGGGCATGTGAGGCGTGGCTGGCCCCCGCGGTCACACTCCCAGCGGACGTGCCGACGAGAGAATCACTGTCGCTATCTGTGTCCTCCTCCAGCTCCGGCGACATTGCGCTCTCGTCGCCGCCGCTGCCGGAATGGACCGTGATCCAATTCGCGTCCCAGGTCCAGTCCGGCACAACTGGCGCGCCGGCGGCCAGTGCGCGGACTCTGTCGGTGGGGCCGGCGGTGGCGTCGGTGTCCGCCGTCGTGTCGTCCCACGAGGCCTGATGAAGAACGCTCTTGGGGGACACGAACACGAACATATCCTTTACGGTGGTTCTTCGCATGGAATTGGAGGAAGAGGCGGCGGCGGCGGCGCCGGCCACGAACTGGTGCTCGAGTAGCTGCTCCGCCGTCCACCTCTCCCTGGGGTCCCGCTGCAAACACCTGGCCAAGAAGTCCTTGCCTTCATCCGACAGCCACCGGGGAAACTCCGGAACTTCGCCGGAGAACGCGACGTGGTGTAGCGTTGCGACGGGGTTGGCGAACCGTTGCCACGGCGCGCTGCCGGTGGCCATCTCGATGACCGTGCAGCCGACGGCCCATATGTCCGCCGCCGGCCCCTGCTCCTCGCCCCGCGCTGCCTCCGGCCCCATGAACATCGGAGTGCCACCCCTCAGCCGCCCGCCGGCAATGCCTCCGCAGTCCTCGGCCACCCGCCGGGCGCACCCAAAGTCGGCGATCATGGCGCGCCCGTCGGAGCCGATGAGCACGTTCCGGCCCTTGACGTCGCAGTGCGCCACCCCGGCGGCGTGGACGTGCGCCAGCCCGCGCAGGATGTCGCGCGCGCGCGACCGGATCAGGCGCTCCTCGCACCGGCCGCCGCACCGCTTGATCTCGTCGGCCAGCGAACCGCCAGGCGCGTACTCCATAAACATGTCGTAGCCAGCCCCGCCGCTCCCGTCCTCCGCCGCGGACACGTCGGAGCCCAGGCACCGCACGACATACGGCGAGCTCAGACCGCAGAGGATGCTCTGCTCCCGCCGGAGCTCCCCCGCCCGGGCGGCCCCCACGGACTTGACCGCGAAGACGTCGCCCGTGCGTCGGTCGACGGCGAGCGACACGGTGCCCGACGAGCCCCGCCCGATGGCCGGCCCCCGCGTCCACTCGCCGACGCCCATTCTTGCAGCTGCCGCCGCAAGGATGGCTCGCGGTGGCGTGTGCTCTGCTTCTTGTATTGGAGTGGGGGCAATTGGGATATGACTTCTGAGCTGCAGTACTACTGCCGCACCTTGTGCTTTGTGTGATGGCTTGAGTTGTGCTATGTTTATGTTGTGTGCTTATATAGCTGGGTACTACAAGGCTAGCTAGCTTGATGCTTTGGAACGGCGAGGTAGCTAACTGTAGGCTGTCCAAAGCGGAGCACGGCGTCCGAGCTGGCACGAGGCGGCCGTCGCAGGCCTCGGCGCGAGGAGATGCGCCACGTGGCAGGACGCGACTGGCCGGGGGCAGGTATTTGCGGGGGAGAGATTGGTTGGATTCTGGTGGTGTGTGTGTGTGCTGTGCCTACACTTCTTTTCTCATTTCTTCTTGGGAGGAGCCACCAACCTACAGTGGGGGTGCTGGTACATGCTGGGCCTCCGGGTTTACTGGTGCCTTTTAATCATGGGAGGGGACACTTGTCATGGAGAGCCCTTTTTGCCTGGCCCATCGGTTCATGTGGAACGGAATGGAAGGCTCCTCCTTGGCGTTTTTGTTTGTTTGTTTGTAGCAGTCGGTCGAAATAGCTAGCACGGCTGTCTTTTCCCCAACAAAAGAGAGAGAAATAATAGCTAGCACAGGTTCTTCCTCCAATTGCTTGTTGAGAGTATGGGTCGCAGCACACAAGCACATCTTTCTGAAAATAATGACAAATGATTTAGGTTTTCAGAAATCGGAGTCGGTGTGGTTCCTAAACCCTACAATTTAGTGGTAACAGATTAGACCGATTATGCAACTTTTTTTTCTTGGGAATTCGAAAAATGGGACATAACTTGATCAAAATCTACTGGAAGAATGGGAGTGGCCTGTCACTCTAGCTTACCTCAATCAATCAATCTATATGCTATAAATAAGAAAAAGCAGGAGTAACAACATAGAGAACGAATCTCTCACACCCTAACTATATTAGAGGCAACCAGTTAGCAATGATTTCCTATCGAATAGCCTTGTCTTCTCCATCCTATCATAATAACATTGTCTCTCGTGCTTCAGCGACATAATCAAGGACGGTTTAACGGTTTTCCTCCCTTGAAACTTGAAAGCATGTATCCCCAATCCCACCCCTAGCCACAAAAACTCTACTATTGTGTTACCAGTTTACCACTATATACCTTGTAGCTTGCCCACAACGCTTTCCTCTGGATTGGCTGCTCGCATCAACCTTTTCAATTTAATTGCAACAACCTATGACTGGTGGCAAAGCCACGTCCCCCTCTATATATCTCTCTCTCGTTGCGGCATGGAAGAATTGCGTGGCAAGGCTCTCCTTTTCCTTTCTAGAAGTAACCTTTTTGCTTTACACACAAGGATTGCTCATGATTAAAAATATAAGTACTTAATTCGTAGGCACTATTTAGTTATCTCCCCCTTTGCAACATTCTGATGCTGACATTTGAACTAAATTACCTTTTCCAAGCACAAAAATATCCAAATAAATTTTTGATCCAGTACAAATATTGTAGATCAGACATAGCATCCCTTTCAATCATCATAAATTAGTTACTACTCCTACCAATTTGGAAAATTTCATGATAGTGACTATTTATGATTTCAGGATCATAAATCACAGTTAGTTAAGATTCTTCGTTTTATTTAAAGCCAACAAAATTCAAGGGAATTAATTTTGCATGCGTTTTACTGTCAAACATCTCTCTTGAAGGTTTGATCAGACCAGTCTAGAAACGGCATCAAAACAGTAGATTTTTGTAAGTGAAGAAATGATTCGGTGGCATACTTAATTAGAAAACTCGAGCAAAGTTGTCGCGGTTATTTGCATTTAGCCAACCGGGACCGGACAATATGCAAATTTTTTTGTGGGGAATTGATAACAATTTTTTAGCCACCACGCCCACCTCGCCGTTCCCGTCAATCCGATTGACGAGCTTCACCCACTCCCTTACGTGTCACGTCGTGTTCCCAACCGTCAAGACCAAAACTCCCAACCAATTTCGGTTTTCGTCCACGGGAGCTCATGTCACAGTCTTCTTCAACAACTCCAGTCCGAAATCACCTTCACTGCCGCTATCCTCTCCCCGGTGAGTCATTCCTCAATTAATCTCTACCGGAGCATCGCCTCACCTCCCTCTTCCTTCCCTCACCACCCACTCCGGCTCCCCCTCCCCGTAGCACCACCGCCACGACGAACCCGCCACGCCGCCTCGGGCTCATGCCACAGGCCTTCCTCGGCCGCTCCCCGCCTCCACCAACCGGTCCAGTGAGCTTCCCCTATCTCCCTAGTGCACGTGCTTGCCTCCTTCTTCCCCTCTCCCCTTCCAGCGCCGCCACCGCTTCTTCCTCCCCGGTCCTGGCCACCTCGTACTGCCGCCCAACCGCCACCATCCACCTCTGACCACGACACCACCTCAAATTTGACCGTCTCCCCCTGGGCATTCCATTTTCACCCTCATCGGCCACCTCCATCGCCTTCGTCGCGGGCACCGAGCCCGCCACCACGCCTCAGTTGCCCTCCCCTGAATCTTCTCTACTCTATGCACCTTCTCTCTCTGTGTTGTGTTTGTGAGGGATTGGCCATGGGCCTCACCTGTAAGTGGTTCTTGTGAGGGACTGACCGAATGGTAATCGAGTATTAGTTATGAATTTTTGTACTCCCTAAATAACAATTTTTGTACTGCATTTAAATTAGTTGTGAATTTTTTACATTGCTCTTTTATGAATTTTTGTACTCCCTAAATGATTATTTGTTATGATTTTTGTCCATTTATACTGACAATTGAGTTCAAAAAGGCAAAAACTATTTACATTGGTCTTTCATGAATTTTGTCCATTTATATCTTAGGTTCATTGCTCAATAGTTTGGGAGTGAAGCTATGTCCTTAGCGATTTTTACATCCAACTCAAACATCCTATCAAGGGGATATTCTCACCACCCACTAGAAGAGGTGAGTAGGCAACTAAACAACCCATGTTGCATATATTCATTCATCCATTCTCCTTATACAATATCTCAACAGAAACACGCAACCAAATAACCTACCATTACATCAAATCAGCCTGACTAGGTTCAACCTGGATGACCCATACATGTTAGGCTAGGAGTACGTAGGCAACCAAACACACTCTAACAATCAAGCATCTGATTTGCTGCAGGCGCTTGTTGCAACAGTATGCTCCATATTCATATTAAAAGTGTTACGCGGCATTTTGCAAACCAACAGTACATCATTTCAGGTGAAATGTCGCAACACTACTGTCCCACGTTCCGAATCAAGAAAAAATAGCATCATGCCATGTTCAATAAAAAGAAAATCAGACATACAATTTTCCATAATGGACCAAAAAAATTCTCTATTCATCAACAGCACCATTTTGAAACAGAATCTGCATTCCATCGTCGGCGTTGTAATAGTACGTTGCCGTTCAGATAGCTGTGTTAATAAAGACAACCCATCAGATGGATGGATGATTAGGTGTGCGTTTTTGGTTTAGCGTCACGTCCAGCAACGTCAAGCTAGCACGCACCAAATGGAGGTTTGTCCTGTCCCCAATCGATCGCAAAAATATTGACCAAAAGAAAACGTGGCCAAGCTGGGAGGATTACATGCAGACCGGCGCTGATCGCAATCGCGGACATGAGCTATATATGCCTTGTGACCAATATCTGATTTGGTTGGCGATTTGCTTAGTTGCGTGACCCAAGCTGCACCTTTTGTATTTTCTTTCACGGATGCATTAATCTGGCGAATTAATCAAGACATTAGCTAGCCTTGTACCCCTGCAGTATATTTGCGCCTTGGTACAAGATAGTATAATGTTTGGAACATTCCCTTCTATTTTTAATAGCATACTAAAATTATTGCTGATCACCAGCAGTGTACGTGCATGCCAAAGCATTACTTGTAGGATCAAACAACATTAGCGGCCCTCTATAGAGTTTTTGGTCTAAATAATACTGTTTACGCTCGAAATAACAAATCTAGCCCTCTTAGGAGATTAAAGTCAAAAATAGTACCACGGAGTTGCTGGTGGACGATAGGAGATTAAAGTCAAAAATAGCACCACAGAGTCGCCGGTAGACGACATGTCTCCTCGTCCGTGCGCTAGGGGGTCGGACTCGCCTTGTCCATGCGATAGGAGACCGAACCACCTTGTCGACGCGTTGGAGCACCGGAACATCCTTGTCCGTGCGCTAAGGGCTCAGACATGGACTCATCGCCCATAGCTAGCCTAGGATTCCGTCGTCCCGTCGCCCTGTCACATTGCCTCTTGGGATTCTCAAGCCGTCCTGTCACACGTCGTGTCTCCGTCTCCCTCACATCGCTTCGCGACCAGCTGAGTGCTTTCCCGCGGCTATAAAACCCGTTGTGCGTCACTCTCATCTTCCACCCCAACCATTTCACTCGGCGTAGAAAGACAGGGAGGATCAAGCGACCGCGAGGTATAGCCTGATCGGCCAGAATTAGTTCTGGTTTCACTGTCGATTTGAGAGTGTTTAGCGGTCGTATTAGTAGAGAAAGTTCGACATCTAGAAAAGGTCTTCTGAAGAGGTAATTTTTCCTGCATGTATTATGTTTATTAACTATGTAATTAGCGTTAAAATAACTTTTACAAAATATTATTTTATTAGTGCAAACTGGTTAGGATTATGACAAGTTGTTAAGGATTATGAATAATTAATTAATTAATTTATAATTAATTAGTTATAATTAATCTAGTCGTAGATAATTTATCATAATTATCTAGTCATAATTAATTAGTTGTAGTTAATTTGTTGTAACTATCTAGTCGTAGTTAATTGGTCATAGTTAATTAGTCGTAATTAATTAGTTATAAATATTTAGTGCTAATGGACCAGTCGTTACGTTCGCAAAGAACCAAATTAACAAAGCAAACTCAGGCAAAAGAACTTAAAAGACTTAAAAGAATTTAAACGAATTCAACTCAAAAACCAGAAGAGCAGGAGGTCCTGGCGAGAGGGGATGTCCAACCCAAAGGAGGGTGAAGCTCCAGATACAAGCACGGAGAGAACTAGGCGAGAGCAAGAAAGTTAGGAATGAGGAAAAATGTGATGAAGGGAGGCATGCTCGGGCTACATATAGCTGGAGATGGCGGAGAAACCCTAAGTGAATCAGAGTATACGTGTCAAGGGTAGGTGAAAAACAGGACAAGAATAAGACAAGACATGCTATTAAAAGGAAAAAACAAAGTACCTAAGATGTGACCGTATTTAATGTGATACAATAGCCATTAAATGCGCACAAACTTTTGAGGCAGAGGATTTGAGAAAGTGAGCAGGACTGACAAGTGGGGCCAGTAAAACTCGGGTGTAGAGATCAGTCAAAGGGGTGGTCTCAACCCGCAAAAGTGATCTTTACAAAAAGACCAAAAGACCAGAGGTCATGGGGTGGAGGAGGTCCAAAGGACAAAGGAAAAAGCGCAATGAACCGGTGTTCATCAGGTTAATGACAAATTCAAGATCTCTATCTGGTGGCATCCCTCGAAGTTCATCAGGAAAAACATCTGGGAAAAACATCTTTGGGCTTCATAGCTGAACGGTGTGCTCGGACTAAGCCAGCCGATGTAGTACCCTCTCGCGACCCCCCTCATGCTACTCGCTTCGGTAGGGTAACTCAGCCACTAGAGCCTTTGACGTACTCGCACCAGCGCGCGTAGCTGCACCGGGCAAGGGCAGGGCCACACATGGGTTACGCCCTAAGAGGGCTCGCGAGTAGATGTTTGTTCATGTAAATATCAGTCATGTCATGTAAGTATTAATTTATGTATAACTTACATTATGCTAGTCTCATATTTTGATCATATTTGTTCTTGTGTCTACATGTAACCATGTGAGGGAGTCAACCATGTGGTGGCGCACTTCGGGGACGGCGGCGACGCAGTGGAGGACCGACGGGGCTGCACCCGGGGGCTGACCTCTAGGTTTTCCGGGGTGGGCGGCGCTCGTGTTGCTCGTGGCGGCGAAGTTCGGTGCCTCCAACAGCGCAGTCGAGAACCGGTGGGGCTGCACCCGGGGGCCAACCTCTAGGGTTTCCATGGTGGGCAGCGCTCGTGTGCTCACGGAAGCGTAGTCTAGGACCGGAGGCGGCGCAGTAGAGGCTCAAGGCGATTTCGCCGTGTTGCGAGAGCACCGGGAGGAAGCCCCGGAGATGCCCCTTGTGCTCCTCTTCCTCTGGCCGCCACCCCCTATCAATGCCCCTGCCGCACCACGCCGCCTTGCTACCTAGGTGACTGCTGCCAAGGGGAAGAGAAATGTTAGCAAGGAAGGAAGCAGCAAGGAGAAGGAGGGAAAGAAGGAGAAGAAGAGGAAGATAGGACAATTGAGGGTTTTGTGATCTGTCATGTTCGTCAAGGGTAAACCCTGTTAATCCCTAGGATTTGCCATGGTCTAGTCATTGTTAAGGCAGTAGATCGTTTTGCTTAGGGTAAGATTATTTTTCAGCATGCCCTAGTTCATCGAGGTTATATGTAGAATATTGTAGGGGCGATGCGAGGTATTTATGCTCGGATTCAAAGGTTGATCCAATTAGAGAAAAGTTATATAATCTCGTTAGCTTTCTAAGAAGATCTGGATCATTAGAATCGGAGTCGCGAGTGAAAAGTTATGGTCTCAGGAAAGTCATTGTCCAGAATTTGAACGTAGCTGACAGATGTTGTGACGATGGGTTAGTTTCATCTAGTAGATGGCAAATTAAAATGTGGTGATAGCTTGAATAATTTAGAAAATTTTGAGTAGTTTTCATAACTGGTGTCATTCATATATTTTCAAGTTTTAGAATTTAAGATATAAAATTATGAAGTGGACTATCCTGACAGATTCTGGGACGGTCTTCGGGGAAGGAAACAGGGCAGAGAATGGTAGAACCAGAAGTTCATTATAACTAGGAAGTTGTAGAATTTTTCATGAAGATTCCAGAAAGTAGTGGATGTTGAGATTTGGAGTTCAGATGTATAAGTTAGAGCCGTTTTACTACTAGGACAACAGGTAGTGCGTCTAGTAGATTTGGGTTAATTGGGTCGATTTGACGTAGACGTGCGATGACGATGAGTGTAAAGTGTGAATGCATTGATGTTGTGATTTTGAGATGTGTTTTGAATTTTGTCTAGAGAGTGTGGCCTCTAGTGCCCTACCGCCGCCTCGCTATCCAGCTCCAAGGGGATAAAGAGGCAAACGCATGGTAGACAGTGATTGATAGTGGATCGATGTATTCTTTATCACTCATTACCATTATATTGTTTATGCTTTCATATTATTTACTTGCAAACAATATGACTGGTCATAATATTAATTGTATTGATGAATTCAAGAATGTTGGATGATGGTATTATTGATGAACTTATGTTAAGTTGAGCATTCATAAGCATCATTGCATGAAGAGAAGGTGATCATGGTGATCACATATCTACCTTGTTGGTAAAGACTCCATGGGAGTAGAGGAGGTCCCGATCCTTTTGGAAGACGGGCTTGAGAGTGAATATTGTCGCGAGTGTTCACTCACGTTATACCGATATATACGAAATAAGTTGCATGTGGACATGTAGTGTAGGGATACCTTACATTTAATGAAAAGAGAATTTGATGATTGAGTATAAGAATAAAGAAAAGAAAATAGTTGATGTTGATGATGGTATTATTTACAGTTGATTAATCATTGTTCATTGTTTATTATTGTACTTGCTGAGTCATGGACTAACTCTTGCTCTATTGTTATTTTTAGGTGACTGTTGACGATGTTGCACTTAGGAGGGCTAGCGCACTTGGAACCATAACCCACACTCGATTACTTGATTTATTGGACAAGAGAACTCTTATTATAGCTTAAAGATTTATAATTAGGGCATGATAGTATTGCTTAGCCTTAGAGATAGGTTGGAGTTGATTATTCTTTTAATATACTTTATTCGATTGGTTTGCGTAAATCTTAGTTAATTATCTTGTTATGCTTCCTAGGAAATAATTATTTATGATTGTCATATCGTTATGCTTGTGTAAATGTGACTCATGAATGGGTTTTATAAATTAGATGCTTGTTGTAATTTTCAATTAGATGCTTGTTGTAATTTCTTGTTAATTGATGTTGAAATTAATAGTTAGTGTAGTTTAGTAACATTCCGGACTCCGTGTTGGACCGGGGTGTTACAAGATTCAAGTTGGAGTTCAGATCGAATATGAGCTAGGATTCTAATTGAATCTATGATTAGGATCAGGATTCTTCTCCGATTAGCGGGATCTTGAGTGGGACTCGAACTGACATGGCCCTGTACAGTCATAGAGTCATAGGATGTAATATCCCAGTGGATCGTAGAGGAGAAGGGGGAAGAATAGGTGGAGTGGGAAGTTTGTAGATCCTAGTGTGATGTAAGATCTCGCGGCTTTGTTTGGTTTAGGGTTAAGATAACGAGGTTAGCTAACCTTAACCTATGTTAGATTAATCCAAATTTTGTGTTGGGCAACCAACCTCGTTAATCTAAATTATTGTTTGGCTATGTTAGGTGGGTTAGTTTCAGAAAAACAAAACTTAGGAGGTTAGCTTGCTGGGTTAGCTTATTCCACCAATCTAGTGGGTTAAATTAATCCTAGGTTTAAAATGCTTTGATCGAGTTATGTTAACCCTCCCTAATCCAATGGTATTTGGTAGGTTAAACCCTTAACCCACCTATTAACCCCGATCTTAATAAGGCCTTAGGCTGTGTTTGGTTCAGGGTTAAGATAACCGAGTTAGCTAACCTTAACCCAACTAAGTTAGCTTAACTCAAATGTTGTGTTTGGCAACAAACATTGTTAATCTAAATTACGGTTTGGCCAGGTTAGGTGAGTTAGCAATAGAGACACATAATTTAGGAGGGTTAGTTGTGCTGGGCTAACTTATTCCACCAATTTGGTGGGTTAATTTAATCCTATGTTAGGAGGGTTAAAAGGCTTTGACAGGATTAAGTTAACCCTCCCTAACCCAAAAGCGTGTAGCAGATTAAACCTCTAACTCATCCCTTAACCCCAAACCAAACGACGGGTCCTTGGAGTGAGCTAGTTTAGTTCCATAGCTTTCTTTACCTTGTTGGGTCACACGTACGGCCCCTCAGAACCGAACCCAACTCAGGGCGCCGCATACTACACACGCATCAGTATGACTTTGAGCGCTCACCAAACCGAACGGAATTATTCGTTTGAAAAAACGAACGGAATTATGGCGCCACAGAAGCGAACCCGCGGGGGTTGGGATGGGACGTAGTCGACCGAATGTTTGGAGGGGGCCGTACGTACCTTACCTGCCCGTCCCCACGCCCACGCTTAAAACGTGGACCATTTATCTCCCCACACCTGCGTTGCGTGCCATCGCCACCGTTTAGTTGCAGTGCTCGGTCGGTCCCTTTCTTACGCACGTACGCTCGGCCCATTTCCTGACCGCGCGCCCACCCGCTCGCTGGCTTGCCGCGGCGTCAATGCGCGCGGGGCCGTACGTGCGTGCATGGCCCGAATGGAGAGCGACCTCTGATCTGTCTATGTTTGCTGCGTCCCTGTGCGGTGCCTACAGTTGAGCGCTGTGCATGTTCTACAGGTGAGGGATACTTGAATTGGCGGCAGACGGTGGTGTTGAGCGAGCGTCCAGCGGTCTAGGTGTGTACCAAGCAGTGGCGTTTGGGGCGAGCAACATCGTGTCAGGTAGTCACGTCTTGGCGCAAGTAGCATCATCAGACGACAATATGTGTGAGATAGGCGATGACGATAGTGGAGGCAAAGAGGGTCACTCCTGATTGGTTTATGTATCTTCCTTCAATTGACGGGCTTAAACTTCTCAAGAAGCTGGTGTGGTCTGCCTCTAGCTTCAACTTTTTGCCTCGGAAGTAAAATCTGAAGCTTGGCTAGGCATGTCATAGGTTCATCGAGGGTATTCCCGTTTGCTTCGTGTGGGTGAAGATTGAAATACAGTTTCAGAGCACAAAAGAAAAAAAAATATAAACATGCAAAGTAATGTGCACACCATCTAAAAAAGAGTTGCAAATGTAACGTGTGCACGCAAAATCTATACAAATTTCTAATCTTTGTGTTCATGCATATTGCACTAACGAAATTTAAACGATGTTGTGCTTTGGATAGTAGGCTATAGCACCTTTTTATTCCTCATACTCTTCGCATGTCAAAATCAACATACGTGTGACACACACAAATAACTCAAATAGTGACACTTGGGGAAATAAAATTACACAAATACACATTTTTAAATAAAAAAAGAGGAAATAAAAAATGCATGTAAGTTTGGCAAAAACGACTAATGTGAGCTGTGGATGCTAGTAATGAACAGCAAGGACCGTAAATTCCCTGTCTGACAGCTGGAAATGGGACGGCCTTAGCCATTGCCTGTACATTAGCCCTTCTTTTGCCAATTTGGCCTCACGTTACCAGCTATTCTTTCACGTGCATTGGTCTGTATCGGTGAACGCTACATCAATGGATCTATTAAAGACGGGCGTATCCTGAAAGAGTAGTTATTGAAGTAGTTGTGGTTAGGTTACGTACAGTAGGTTTATATCAGTTGTCTATAGTCTTTGCTATGTAAAATTTAAACTTATGTGGATGAAAGAAGATAAAGAGAGAGAAATATGTTGTCTACAATTCTATAGCCGACTGTATCACCAGAACCAAAGAGTCTATCCAACCATATTTCTTAGGTTTATGAAAGCATTAAAAGATTGTGTGATCTATAAAGACAAGTAAAAAGACAACCTATTGTATGAGCTGACTTTAGTGATGCCTACAGGTGACATAGAGAGTTGGTATAGACAACAGCTGTCTGTACCATTGTACATGCCCTTATGAAGTACTGACGATAATCTGTAACATCACTAGACATCAGCTACTTCGTGAATTAAGCTGGACGGCATTGCGGTTGCTAGACCCCAATCCTTGTATATATCTACGCCGCATTCACCCATGATTGAAGGTGGCAATTAAATTAAGTTAAAATCAGCGTAAAAATATGGTATGTCCTTAATTTTACACGTTTGTTTAGCTTGGATCCTTAAGGATTGAACATTTATGATTTTGAAGTTTACTGAGCCAATATGGATCCAAAGCGCGTTAGTTCACACAGGGAGATGATATGACACAATGACCAAGTCAAGTCCACCAGGTTTAAGGTCGATTTGAAATGCAGAAATTGTACATAATTTCATAGGAAACAGAATCTTATGGTATTCTCGTGTTCTCTGCTCAAATTTGTGTAGTAAATGATAAAAACATCTTAGTTTTTTTTTAAAAAAAAAGATAAAAACATGTAAGCTCACAGAAGGTAAAAAACAACAGACACGCATAAGCAAAATCTTGTTGGCGTGGGAGGAAAGAAAGAAGCAAGGACGCTGCAGGCATGCGCCGTACACCAGTTGGATCATTTGGGAATATATCTTCCTTGTGATAGCTAGCCCTTTCTTGTTCGTCGGCACGCAGTTGTTGGGGAGGAAAAGCTAGGTGGGGGATGGATGGGTATCCCCACATGGGGTTCGTTGGCTTGCAAGGGACGGCAAATGCGTATCATGCTGTCACCGAGCTAGCTACGTTACCTATGCAGATTACTTAAGATTAGTTCCCTCATGTAACAGGGTGGAGTGTGTATTTGTAACATCCTAAAGTGTTGTTACCAACATAAAATAAATAAAAGTTATTGTTTTATTGGATTTTCTGAAATTTGAAAGAGTTTCATTGCTATGTTTGAATTTTTGAAATTTTAAAAGTCAAAATTTAAGATTTATTTGAAGTTCTTGAAGTTTTATTTGGTGTGATCTGGAAAATAAAATTTTAATTAATTTCTAGAATTTTTTGGAATTCTAAAAGCTTTTTTCTAAATATTTTAAAGCTAAAATAATTTATTTTGCAAAATTAATAGCCAATTATAAGTTGAAAATATTTTATTTAAATCCAAAATGTCTCTAGGAATTTCTGCAAATTTTTCTAGAATTCTTAGAATTTATTTGCTATTTTCTAGAGCTATTTTGAATTTCTAGAATTAAATCAATTGAAAAGTCAAAAGAAAAACCTAAAACGGCCAATGGGCCGAAACTCCCTCAACCCAGCCCCTTTAGCACGCGCATAGCCCACTCCGGCCCGTTTTTCCACTCGCACCCACTCACGTGAATCTCCACCGTTGGATTAAAATCCAACGGCATCCATGCCTCCACGCCACCCCGCTCTCCCCGCACCGTTGGATGCAAATCTAACGGCCCGCGAGCCTTCTTCCCCACCGCCTCCTCCCTCACAGCCGAGCCGCGCACGCCGCTGCCATCTCCGCGCCGCGTTGAACCCGTCTCTGCCGAGATTCCCGCCTCCTCTTCACGCGCGAATGTGAGCAATCGCTCCCGCTCATCACGCCGCCCATTCTCCCGCCCGTTGCCTTCCCTCTCGCGACCGTAATCACCGGATCGCTAGTTCATGCCGCAACCGCCGCCGTGACCTCCGCGCCAATCGCCCGCCTCCGGCCTCCTCCGGCCCCTATAAAAAGTGCATCAGGATTGCCTCCTTCTCCTCATCCCAGCGCCCCAACCCACTCCTCCTCTCCCCTCTTCGTTTCACCGGAATTTCAAAATCTTCACCGACGGCCGCCACTCCTTCTGCCGCCGGTTGCGCCGCCGTCACCGCCGCCGCGTCCTCGCCGCCGCCACCATCCGCTTCGCCACGCCTTCGCGCACCCGGTGCTCGCCTCTGTTTCGCCGAAGCTCCACCAGAACGCCGCATCGCCACTGCACCGAACCACGCCGCCGCTTAACCTCGTCGCTGGTGATCTTTCCACCGTGCATTTGTGCAACCCCGGTGAGAATCAACATCACCGTCGCCTCCTCCTTCTTTTGGTACCATTCACTCCCGCCGGAGCGTCGCCAAACGCCGGCGAGCTTGTGCCCGAGCCGCCGCCGGCCGTTGCTTGCGTGGCACCGCCACGTGGCTGCCACGTAACGCCACCTCACCGCCGCGTCAGCGCCACATCCGCCCCCTGTCTGCGTCACTACCCACGTGGCGCCACGTGCGCGCCACCCAGCCCCCGCCCCCGAGCCAAAAGTCCTGTGGACTTGGTCCATGTAAGCGTGAGACTGACATGTGGGCCCCCACATGTCAGAAATTCATTTTAATTCTTTTAATTTCGAAAATCTGTGCGCTGACGTCACCCTTGCGCAATAATTAGGATTTTCTTTAGAAAAATAATTCAAGAAATTCATAAAATCTGAAAAAATTAGGGTTTCTTATATTTAGAACTTCCCGGGGTTCGTTCTCCTTCATACGAACTCCGATTTCGTCGATTCAAATTCCTAAATTCTTATAAAATCAAGATCTAGCCATCTAAACCAAAATTATTTAATTTTGAATTCATTTAACCAATAATCCCTTTAAAAGCCCTAATTATATCATTTCATGTAAATTCAAACTTCCAAAGCCCATATTTTTTACATCCGAACTCCGATTGAGCCCATTCAAATTTCTAAATTTGTATAAATTCAAGATCTACCTAACTAAATCAAAATTATTTAATTTGGAGTTCATTTTAATTGTTATTTGAATTTTATTGCAATTTGGCTTATTTCGCGATTAGATTTCGACGACTTCGGAGAGTCAGATTTCGACGCCGTTTGAAGAGCACATAAGAGGATTGATTTTGACTGTATGATCATCGTGATTGTACACTTGGACTTCTTAGAGACAGTACTTATGAGTACTAAATGACCTGTTAAGGAAAACAACATCACCTCAGTACCAGGTGATCTGTTAAGGAAAACAACATCACCTCAAGCAAGGCAAGTTATACCCTTGATCATATTGATCCCATTATTTTAAATTATTTATATTCTATTTTAAATTATTACTGCATGCATATGTTTATACAATTATTTTACTTCCCTGTTTTAATTGCCTAGTTATTCCCATCTTCCTTATATAGCCAAATTGAATATTGAACGTGAATACCTTGTCACCATTAGGCAAAATGATACTAAAATTAACCTTATGCTTAGCCAATGCTTAGATCAAATCTTGTATTTGGGAAAGTTTAGCCAAATCTTCCAAATTTGATTTAAATTTGGTCTATGGTATCGTTTTACCATAGAAGGTTTATAAAATGCTTTTACTTGAAAAATAAAATAAAAATATTTTTGGACTTGGGCGAGATGGATGATTGGTGGGTGCAGGTTTATGCACGGGCTTAATCTGGTTAGGGTTAAGGCCCAGTGTTAATCTGGAAAGTTACCCAAGTCAGTTAAGGACCGGTCTTCGAGTGTATGATGCTACGCCTTACCGTACTACCACAAGTCTGGAATGGGACAGATTTGGCTAAATAATTTGTGACATCTTAGTGTCATTTGTGCTATATTGTTGGTGTGGGTGTTGGTCAGACAGTAGTCCCACCTAGCGCAAGAGGGGGCTCCCGGAGGATGGTTAGTCCAATGGCAGCGAAACCTTAGCGGGCATAAATACATTAAGATAGGACATTGTAAAAGCCTCATGATAATCACTTAGTCGCACACCTACGGAAGTGTGTGATGCGGACAGTGCAAGTTGATTATCTCTTGTGGGTAAAGTTGTACAACCTCTGCAGAGCGTAAAACTATTCGAATAGTCGTGTCCACGGTTATGGACATGCTAGCAGAACTACTCAAAGTTAGACTTTGGTTTTGTTTGAAAAAGACTTCTTCAAAACTGGTTTATCCAAGTGGGAATTGGGCAGGAAGCCATGTGATAGGAGGGTATCTTTCACCATTCATGTGTGAATGTTATCTGACTATAAAATAGAGAATTTATAAAATAAATTTTAATTATAAAATAACTACTTTGGAACTTAGTACAAGTATTTAAAGAAAATGCTGCTTTATGCAAATGACCATATAAGTCATCCTTTGTTACATCCATGTATGCATGTCATTCTGTTATTTGACGGGTGTAACTTGCGAGCACAGAAGTTGTGCTCATACTTGCTTTATGCAAACAAAATTTCAGAGGAGAAGGATTTTGCTACCGATGTGGACCTCGACCAGTCGATTGCTTGTGGCAGATTAACTAGACCCTACTACTTCTTCTTCGCCTTTCGCTGTGTTCTTTATTGCTGGCTCGTAAGCCTCTTTGTAATAAACTCTGTTGTCTATTAATAACGTTGTGATATGAATTTGTTACCATATTTGTTTACTATGTGAACTAGCGACTGATCATGGGACTAGTTCAGAAATGCACAGAGGATCTGGGATGTTAATCCCGGGTTCTGACAGTATAGTAGCCAGTAGGAGTGTAGGACTATTTAGGCGTTTTTTTTTGCCAAGAGCCCTGTTTGGGAGCTATAGTCTTTTTTTCCCAACAGCCCTGTTTGGCGTTCTGAACTGAAAAGCAGTTGTACAGGTCGTTTGGTAGTCTGTTTTTTTCTTCTGGCTGGCTACTTCAGCTATGTATGAAGATTGAAATATCTAAAATATCCTTAAGAGTTTTGAAGGCATATTTATATATTGATTTAGTGCATATATGGTTGTTTTTTTTACAGAATTATTGATTAATAGACTTAGTTGTATTAAGACATGAACAATTGAGAAATATTTTGCATCACCCAAAATCGTCATTACAAATTACACGAATTCAAATTTTTAGTTCCTACAATCATTCTCCCTTTTTTTAATGCCAAAATGTTGTGGCGACGTATTTTGTGCATGTATAATCAAGTAACATTAGGAACGAGATGTATATAGCTGAAGAATATGCAAACAGCAAATCACATTTGCATCTCTGAATCACTAGCACCACTCTATGGCACCATTCACTACTAGAATAAAAGAACATGGTAACACATGCTCACTACTAGAATAAAAGAACATTGTACACATCAAAACAAAAACAAGAAAAATAACTATATGCAAGTATTGTGTTGGGACCTAATCAGATGCATCAAAGACATCCATTCACTACTATCAGTTGAACCCAAAGAGGTTGATATGCGGTTGGAACTTGCTCTTATGGGATGTGACGAGGATATAATAATCCTCAATTAATTAAATTATTTATCTGTAATATTTATTATAGATAATAATATGTTTAAACAACCATCAGAGGTACCCCTTATCATTAGCTTACAACGATAAGAGAAGATTACAATTACTTCGTGGTCGTAAGGTCTTCTACGACCATTTTATGATCGTAAGGTATGCTACTACCACCCTATGATGGTAAAGTTTACTACAATCACTCCATGGTCGTAAGACTTTCTATGACTAGGTCAACTACGATCACCCTATAGTTGGTATAATCCACAGGCATATGGACCCAATCGACCAGAGACTTTGTACATTGCACTCATTAATGCGTAGTAGTTATACACGTGCTGTTTGTCTTTAACAGAACTGCATGTAAGTTTCTTTGTCTCCGATTTAATTGCAATGCGAACGTGAAGAGGAGTGTCTCACTAACAATAACCGCCACCAACGTGCGCAATCCATCAACCATCGAGACGCCTCTTGGCATTTAACAACTGCCACCCCTTTAGAAGTAATAAAAAGGGCAACGCTAGTGAACACACACACACACACACACACACACACAGAGATAAGTCATTACTTTTGGCTTCAGTGACTTCTTTTTTTATTATAAACACAGTCAATACAAGAACACAGAAGTATGATTGTTATTCTCTCTGGAGAAGGCTTGAACCTATCTAAAAATTCCTCGTGTCTCCTCTTGCATAGTCTCGATCAAAGACCCCCAGCATTTATTTCATAAGATCGATATTAAAACATCGACAGGATGTCTCTTTTACCTACAAATTGAACAATAGCAATACATTAGTGGACAATAGCACTAAGCAACAATCACTCGTACTTGTTTATGACTATCCAGATCGCCTTCTCAGCTCGTTGCAGCATCCCTGTAGTATTTAAGCTGCCCCACAGTAGTAGAGATTTCACAAGCAATTATCAAGGGCCTCAAGAAATTACCAAGGGTACTAGCGAAATGTTTTCTAATCATATGAATGTATTCAGTGTAATCTTTTTCACAAAATTGCTATACAAACCACGCTAGTTGAGAATTATCCAGTATTGCCTTTTCTTTCATTTAGATACAGGGAACCACAATTTCTGAACTACAACTATTCATTCTTATCTACATGTGATATGAATCAGCATCAGCCAAAAGTGCGAGAGCAATCTGATTAATCTATGCACACTTGCTCAAGCTAGCTTGTGGAACCATTAAACTACTCCTTGCTTGATGCCAGAATAGTATAGAACAACACATTCACTAATAGCATACACTCGAATCTAAATTAACCCATGAAAATTTCTCTAGATCAACTTAAACTTTCACAAATTAGATCGAGATGAAGGGAGTATGGAGAAGATAATGACCTTTGGATGGTGCTGGTGGTGTCTAACTATGGGAGGGTGGCGTCCTTCTGGTTGGTGGTAGGTGGGGGAGCCGTTGGGCGGCGGCGGCCTTTGGATCTAGTTGTGCGTAAACCCTACTTGAAATCAAGAGCATGGGCAAATTACTCGGATCTGAACCAAGCACTACCACTAGTAACAACACATTTCCATGGGAGAGAAAAATCAGATATGAACTTTGGGGTTGAAGGAATGATGGAGGAATGTTGTACCTTGGGGTTGGAGGCAGTGTCGGCACCGGTTAGGAGCTGGAGGCTCGGGGAGGGCCGTGGGAGGGAAGCGGTAGCGTTGCGACAATGGCTGGGTTCGGTAGCTTCGAACTTTTTGGGCTGTGGTGGCGACTGGCATCGTCGGGAGGTGGGATAGAGATGCGATCCTTCACGTCTACGAAGAGAGGCAACATGAGAGGATGATGGAGAGGTGGCGGCGATAAGTCTTGGGGTGCCAACGACCTGACTTGCCAGCGACATGGTTCGGATGTGCTAGCGTGTCGAGTCACCCTAGGGCTAGGGCAAAGGGGGCCCGAACAAATAGAAGTTGGGAGGGAGAGTAGATCGATTAGGGAAGGCTTTTTATCGAGCGAAATTTGGTGGGTAATTTCTACCAACTTTTAGTGGCAAGGTACTAGGTTCAACCCACGAAAGCCCGAGAAGCACCTCTCGCCCAGCTTTTGCTTTCGGGCCTGCTTCGGTTGTGCTTTACTTGTTAAGTTGTTGTAAAGCTAGCCTGTTTGGGGGAGAGGGGGGTGTTACTACTACAAAAAGGCTAATACTGGATGTCTCATCACAGACAGTTGACTAAAATCATCAGTATTAAATACAATCACAAACTGTTTTGGTTTAGCGACTGCTGTGTTACTAGCTGTGCTAAAAACTATATGTGAAGAGGTAATATCACAGACGGTTCATGTTAAAAACCGTCTATGAAGTATCACAGACGATTCTGAACAAGAACCGTCTGTGATATTATTAAATATCATAGACAGTTTTTTTCTTAAAACCGTCTATGATACTTCCCATCTTTGATAATTAACTCATCACAGACGTTTGTATTAAAAACCATCGGTGATAATTTCACTTATTGCAGACCCGACCCTCACAGATCTATCTTAAATTCTAGATCTATTCACACAGGCTGCTGCTTTGAGGAGGCGGGGCTTTGAGGCCATTTAGTGAAAGGAGGCCGCATATTTGGGAAGTGTAATTTTAGATCTATTTGTTCTTGACTATCTATGGTTAGTAATTTGTTCATAATTACATTATATTCTAGATCTAGCTTGCTAAAGGGAGAATTGAAGATGGTTTAGGCTTGATGTAGAGAGAATATTATTTACATCTAGCATGCTTTAGGATTAGGGTTTAGCCAATTCATAGTCTATTAGAAACTTAATTCAATTTAATCAATTCTTGCTACATATAGCTACTTTAGATTATATATAGTATACTAATTAATTAATTCAATATTTAACACTAAATTGTTATATGCGTAGTGTAGTTAGACCGAAGCGCTGGATGTACATTGAGAACCGTATGAGTGAAGAGTACATTAATAACGTGTCTGCTTTTACAAGAGCTGTCGAGGAGGATATGTTGAATAGGGGGGGGTGGAATATATGTACTGTTCATGAATTGACTGCGAGAATCTGAAGATGTTTAAGAACCGAACGCAGATCGAAGCATATTTGATTCGAAAGGGTTTCAAAAAGGGGTATACATGTTGGACCAGTCACGGTGAAGAGTAGATTATACAGGAAGGTAGTAATAACGATATCACTGACGAAGTCAACAATATGTCGCTGGATGATGTCGATTGTGGTTACGATTCGGATAGGCTGCATGATGACAATCTAGATCAGATGCTTCACGCAGAAGGGAATTGTGATGAGATAGAGTATGTTAAATTCTGGGGCTTGATGGAGGAATCAGAGAAACCTTTGTTCACGTGCTGCAAGTCGAAGTATACAAGGTTGTCATCTGTACTTGAACAGTTAAAATTGAAGGCAAGCAATGGTTGGTCCGGCAAGAGTTTCATGGCACTGTTAGGTCTCTTAACGGACATACTTCTAGAGGGAAACAAGTTTCCCAAAACCACCTACAAAGCCAAGAAGGTTCTTTGTCTATTAGGAATGGAAGTAGAAAGAATACATGCATGTCTGAACGACTGTACCCTCTACCGTAAAGAGTATGCAAACATGCATGTATGTCTGGTGTGCAATGCATCCCGATACAAGCATAAGAATCAATCAGATGGTGGCGAGGGAATCGAGGTGAAGAAAGGACCTTCTGCTTAGGTGGCGTGGTATCTTCCTTTAATTCCCTGCTTGAAGCGGTTTTTTGCGAACCCAAAGGAGGCAAAACTGTTGCGTTGGCACTCGAAGGAGCGTAAAAAGGATGGAAAGCTAAGACACCTTGCTGATTCCACCTAGTAGAGAAACATCGATAGACGGTTTACAGACTTCGTTGCGGAACCGAGGAATATAATGTTTGGATTGAGTACAGATGGAATGAATCCTTTCGGTAACATGAGCAACTGACATAGCACTTGGCCTGTGATTCTCTGTATCTACAACCTTTCTTCTTGGTTGTGTATAAAGTGGAAATATATTTTGCTATCGATACGTATCCAAGGGCCGAAACAACCTGGGAATAATATTGATGTGTACTTAGCACCATTGATAGATGATGAGGACATCCCTTCCACTGATACAACCATCCCTACTGCTTCTACTCTTCAACTTGACATGCAAGGACCAATTACTAGAGCGCGTGCTCGCCAAATAAATTATCAGGTAACTTCGTTTCTAGGAGTTTATAATTGTTCCATTGAGGATGGATTACTACCTAAGTCTGGTGATATTATCCTACTACAACAAGTCCAGGCCTCCGGAATCAGCATGAACACACCAATTTAAAATAGACATAACTTTCACATACGGAGTCCGATGGAGGCCCACAAGTACTTGATTGAAAGCTTATTTAGTCATCTTTCCAACGGATCCGGCCTCATCTTCAAATTATTTCTGGACTGATCGCAATCATCAAAAGAAGATGTCATATCACTTGTTTGGGCCAATCTAGGCCTTGTAATCCTACTGAATTTGGCCCATCTGTCGGCGGGCCACCTAGGGTGCGGTTACTGTTCACATGAACAGTAATCCATGACATTAGTCCCACTCCCTTAGTTCTATTAGATGTGTGGCTCCTCATCCCCTATTTAAGGAGGCCGCACCCCCTCTAGTTTTAGTGGATTTTGTTTATGTTTAGTTTGCCTTCGTTGCAACTTGAATCTTTTGCGTGTGTCGGCTAGACCACCCAATTAAGATCCTTATTCAGAATCCCAACTCAATTCAAATATTTCAATTCCTATTTGCAATTTCAGATTGCTTGATCTTGTTCTTGCGTGCTTCTTCGGTGTATGCAGGAATCGACCTTCGTGGTCAGGTCAACCGGGTATTAGTGCACGGTTGATAACGACTTGTCGAGCAGTTCAGCGATTGCATGGTTTCGAGCCTTGCGTGTTCGTAGCCAGGATCGTGAGAGTTGAGCGACGCCTACCGAACTTATCGTTCTCATCGAAAGATCGGGCCAACAATCGAACCTTCGGGTTTATCAATAGAAGATCTAAAAATATTGTGAATCAAAGGGGTCTAGGTATGGGACGCGTACAAATGAGAGAACTTCACTTTACACTCCTTTTTGTTCTGCACTATAAATGATTATCCTACCTTACTAACCCGTCGAGCCAGAGTACAAAAGGGGCCAAAGCCTGTACTCACTACTTAGATGATACCAAGAGTGTGTGGCTGAAGCACTCGCGAAAAACCATGTACATGAGTCACCGTAGGTTCCTTCGGAGGGCTCACCAATACCGCAGGATAAAAAAAATAATTTGATGGAGAGAAGGAGGACAGTTCAGCTCCAAGGCATTTAAGCGAAAATGAGGTCTATGATATGATTAAGGATTTAGATGTTGTGCTCGAAAAGGGATGTAAATTGAGGACCCATGAGAATAACATCTGGAAGAAGAGATCAATATTTTGGGACTTACGTTTTTGGGAGTACCTAGAAGTTCGTCACTGCATCGATATCATGAACGTAGAGAAGAATGTAAGTGGCAGCTTGATTGGTCTCTTACTGAACATTCGTGACAAAACAAAAGATGGTGTCAACGCATGGCTTAACTTGGTTGATATGGACATCAGACCCGAGTCAGCACGAACAAAGATCGATAAAGGACGAATGTACCTCCCCCCTTCTTGTTACACTCTATCCAAGGCCAAGAGAATTGAACTATGCCAGTGCTTGCATGGTGTGAAAGTTCTGTCCGGTTACTCCGCCAACATGAAGAACTTGTTTCGATGGAAGATTTAAAGTTAATTGGCATGAAGTCTCATGATTGTTATGTGCTGATGACACAGTTGCTCCCTGTTATAATTAGAAGTATTTTACTGATCAAGGTCAGAGAGACAATCATGAGGCTATGTTATTTCTTTAACACAATTGCTCAGAAGGTCATTGATCCTAAAGGACTAGATGCTCTACAAGACGAGGTGGTGACGACTCTATGTTATCTTGAGATGTATTTCCCTCCGTTGTTTTTCGATATGATGGTCCATCTCTTTGTTCACATTGTGAGGGAGATAAATATGTATGGGCCCGTGTTCCTACGTAGCATGTTTCGAGAGGTTCATGAGAATTCTCAAATCCTATGTACGAAATCGATCTTGGCTGGAGGGCAGCATCGTCGAATGTTATGCAACCGAAGAGGTCATTGAGTTCTGCATCGATTACATAGCTTAGGTCAAACCAATAAGTGTGCCTCGATCTAACCATGAGGGGTGGCTCGAAGGTATTGGGACCATCAGAAGGAAACAATCACTCCAGATATGGATATGTATGCTCAAGCCCATTTCACGGTCTTGCAATAGATATTGAAGTATCTCCGTATATCGACCAGCACAAGGACATGCTTCGGCAACAGAATCCAAAGCAGACGGATGTTTGGATCACAAGACAGCACAACAGTCGGTTCAACCAATGGTTGAAGAAGCGATTCGTTAGGAGCTCGTCAAGTGATATGCTAACATGGTTGGCAAAAGGGTCAATATTTACAGTTGTGACATGGCAATGATATGAATAAATGGGTACACATTCTATACGCAGGCTCAGGATATAAAAAGCACTAATCAGAACAACGGTGTCCATATAGATGCATTCAGTACTGATGGGTTGAGGAGCTCCTACTATGGGTTCATAGAGGAGATTTGAGAGCTCGACTACGTGCTTTTCAAGATCCCCCTGTTTCGGTGCCGTTGGATCCATCTCCGACAGGTGAAGGTCGACAAGTACGGCGTCACTACCATGGACCTCGAGCGTGTTGGATACAAAGACAAACAATTCGTATTCGCTAATCAAGTTTTTCAAGTCTTCTATGTAACCAACCAGGTAAATAATAAGCGCCACGTAGCTGTAACACCCTGGCTATGCGAAAGTCAAGATGTTACCTAAAAGACTAACCTAAAACAACCAAACGGAGTAATTTCAACCATCTTTCGACCTCCAAACACAATGAATCAATTATGATAACACTATCAAGAGTCTATACGAAGATCATTAAGCCTTTACTAATTCAATCATGTCAGGAAGAATGAAAATATGAACCATCACCCAATCATTCATTCATGAATGACCTAATGCTGATATTCAACGCTAGCACAACCTACAATTATTTAATAAAAGCATATCATCTACCAATAACAAAAATCAATTCATGAAACCTTCTCTTTATCAACTAATCAGAAGCATTCCAACCTTACTATACTCAAGCAATTAATAATCAAATAGCTACATCTAGAACATCAATAATCAGCAATTCAATGAGGATGATAGACTCATCAAATCAAACCTTCTAATCCATCGAAGAGAATTAAATAAACTTAAACAACGAGGAATTAAGAACATAATTGGATCGTCCAAGATCACAATCAAAACATCCACCACGAAGGATGGTCACAACGGAAACTAAAGCAATCATCAAGATTATGAGTTGCGAATAATTGGACTAGTTTATTCATTGTGTTTGTGTTTATGTGTCGTGCACCATGTCTACCCCTTCCCATGCATGACGCTGCCTCGAGAGATACCTAGCAAGCATAACACAGCAAGTGTGAGTCCACGACTCAGCAAAGTGCAAAAGCAAGTCAAACAATAGCATCATAAGTAGTCGTAGGGAATAAACAATTCCATCATGAATAACCGCATTATATACCACAACCCATCTCTTATGATAGCATCATAAGTAGTCGTAGCGAATAAACAATTCCATCATGAATAACCGCATTATATACCACCACCCATCTCTTATGATAGCATCATAAGTAGTCAAAGGGAGTAAACAATCACATCATGAACAACATCATTATATACCATAAATCCATCTCTTATGCAGAAATGCAATGAACATGTCATGAATGCACCTCTTCACTTCTTAGCAATTACCGGTAATGCCGAGTAGTGTATCCGTCGATACATACTCTAGGCCTGTGCCCTCTAGGCACAGGGATCCAAAGCCCACACTCCACAAGTGTGGGAACCAAAGCCTGTCCAATGCATAACGGGGATCCAATACATACTCAAGGCCTGCGCCCTCTAGGCATAGGGATCCAATGCCATGATGCAAATGCACATGTCCCATGACATTATAATGATTCATCATTGTCATCATTAACAAGGTAGTCTCATTGCTCACCTTGTCCCATCATTATTGCCATCACTGATGAAACCATTACCATGTAAATATCATCATTTAAACATTACCATGTAAGCATCCTCATGTAAACACCACCATGCAAGCATCATCATAAAAACATCATCCTTAAACTATGGCATTCATCAAGTATGAAATATAAAACTCATTAGTACTACTTGCACTTGCCTCAACCGAGAGACAGAAGGCAAAAGGCGGAACGCTCTAACGCCGGGGTTCACCACCACCTCAGTGTTAGCCACAGCCGACTCACCACATCACCACCATCATACATATGCATCAACCAAGCATCAGATTATTAAAAGCAAGCACACAAAAGATCATATATGTCGTCTTCTAATGCCTTACCTAATAATCTACTACAGGATAGTAACTAGGACGTGGCCTTCAATGGTAGCTTGTGCAACCCCACTACCATCAGACCATGAAACGATCACCTCCAAGTAGCCACCTCCATTCCTTTGAACAGTGATAGACTAGCAAAGTAGCAATGCCTACAATGGGGGCTCACCACCACAATCAACCGGAGAGACACCCCATGATCAACCATACAACATCAATCGAACACAGAGGAAAAGGTCGCAATTTGAGCAGTTACCAGAGGGGAAACCAGCACCACCTGGAGCATCCTCTTGGCGTGCGCTCAAGTCGGTGGCAGCACAACAATGTCAGCACCACCCGTAACTAAGCCAAGACCACCCACCTCCAACATCACTCACCACATCTGATAGTTCATAAATGTTTTGATTAGTTCCATAGTTTGAAAAGATCCAAGCAAGCAAGATTGATACCATCCAACAGTGTGGTTGTCAACATTAACCTCCCTCAAGCATCTCATCATCTCAAGCTGATAATTCGCACCATCTGCATCTACTTCCTCATCATCTTCTAATGCTTAATGATCTTTAGGACAGCCAGGCCCTCCATCTGGACAACGCGGAGCGGAGCGGCACCTCCTCGGTGACTGTCGCCATGGCCTGCAGGCCTACATAAACGACCTCCCTTGTGGGCATTTCATCAAACACCAACAGGGCTAGGCTGCTGTAGCGAGATGTGGTCGGCGGGGAGGAAGGAGCAACCGGAGTTGGGGAGGCCGCGACGGTGGCGGAGGAGGTTGGGCCGGGTGGCGCCAGAGGTGGCTGGGCCGGGGCCGGAGCGGTGGAGCCGGCACCGAGCCAGGGGGTGACGGAGGCAGAAGGACTGGCTGGAGTCGGGGTGGCTGAGCCGAGAGCGGCGCTGGACCAGACCGGCAGCGCCAAGGAGGAGCCGAGTCGGGGAGGAGCCAGAGGCGGCTGGGCGCGAGGCCATGCCGACGGTGATGGCGACACCAAGGCGGCAACCGAGGGCAACACTGGACCAGTCGGCGGTAGGAGGAGGTGGCGCGGCTCCACGGGTGGAAGGGGGCGCGACTGGGAGGTAGAAGGCGGTGAGGGGCCGGCGAGCTGACGGCTGGAGGAGGAGGTCGGCGGTGGCCAAAGAAGGGGAGGGAGGGGCACCATCCAGGAAGGGGCGGCGGTTCGGGTGGAAAAAGGGGGAGGGGAGAATTAGGTCTAGGGTTTTTCTTTTGTTCTCCCCCTTTCATCTTGTATGGGGAGAATCAGTATCATTTGTACCAATAGCTTTACATTTTAAAGCAACTTTTATTATCCTAACGGTCATTTCTACCAAGCATGCATATTTACTGCAACTATGTCATTCATTTGAAATAGTTTCCTAGGATGTTGAATTGCTGAACATCGCATATTTATATTTAAGGTATTCTATTTCAAGTATAATAAGTAATTATATAACTTTACAAATTTATCCTCTTCTTATATGTAGCATGTATGGATTTTTTATGGTAGCTATATACTTAATAAGAAAGTATCCTAATTTCTTCCCTACATATCCCAATTATTTATTAATTGGTGTGTATACTTGTACACATAGAGAATCTTATGATAATATGTTCATGCGTGTCAGAACTTCTATTTCTTGTGAAGATGTCATCTGCTCATTCTCCGTCATCGTTGCTTCATGCGTCTGATGCGCCGTTCTTTGGAAAATTCAAGCGCGATAGAAGAGGTATATCGAAAAGGCCCGAGGGACGATTTACCATCACGGATGTCGATGTGTTTGGGACCCCTCTCAATCCTCATCGAGCAGCGTACACATTCCGAAGAACGGTCAGATTAATTGCATAGGAACGGGACAAGATCACCTACGATTCGTGGAAGGAGTTGATCGAAGCATAGAAAGATGTGTCGATGATAGAAATTTTGAATCGTTCGAGATCCTAGAAGAACACCAGGCCTCCGTGCGACAACACACGTTGCTAGCGATGTGCAAAGCGTGGAAGAACTTCAAGAGCATGCTTATCAAGCAATATGTGGAGAAGGATCTAACGCCCTTCCAGAAGTATCCGTTCATGGAATCGTACTGGCAAGACTTTGTGGCGAAGAAGACGATAGATGATTTTAGGAGTGGAAGTGCGGCACACAGGGCCCTCCAAGAAAAAAACACGCACCCCACAGACTCAGCACCGTTGGGTATGCAGGTAAAATCCTACAATGGAGGAAGGAGGACGATCAGGCAATCCTGTGGGAGGCCTCCCCGCCATTTGGTGGGATCCCTAATGAGTGCACCTGAAACTGGATAAGAGCGAGGTAATCACAGTGTCATCGGGGGCCATCTCCTTTCCAAACCTCGCAGATGAGGAAGTATCCTAGCGTCTGGTAAGATATCGAACTAGCTAGTTTGTAATTAGTCCATAGCTTCATAGGAAGTGAAATAACATATTGGGCTCTTGCAGGAAGCGCTGAGTGCAGAATCTTTCCAAGGCTCATTCCAGGTAGTCAGGGAGAGAGATATACTCTCTGCGGCCCTGGGAAATAAGGAGCACCCAGGTTGCATGAGAGGCCTTGGTCTTTATGTTTCATGAAAATAGGGATTCTTAAAGGACTCCGAAGCATACCAGAGTAGGAAGAGAGCCAAAGCCGAGCGCTATGTTAAAATTCCTCCAATGGTCCAAGAGGGACATCTACTTGGGGTAACCTGCACCAGTTTCAATTTCACAAGAAAGTTCTGCAACGGTGCTAAGTCCACAGAAGCTATCTGCACCAGAGCTACCTACACCAGAGTTACCTTCACCGGTGTCAACTTCGTGGGAAAGTCCTGCAATGGTGCCAAGTCCACTGGAGCTATCTGCACTGGAGCTACCTACACCAGAGTTACCTGCACCGATGCGGCAAGGGCTTGGTGCATCATATGCATCTACACCTTGTGCCCGGTCGACTCCCATGAAGTTGACCTCTAAAAAGCGAGGTGACAAGGGCAAATTAAAGAAGCCCGATGATATCCCCTTCTTGTTGTTGGCCCATAAATTCATGTTACGCGAGCCGTTAGTCGTCCCCGTAGAGCGCCTCCAAACTCTAGGATTGGCTTGCTAGAGATTGCATGCATGGTACATAGAACAGGCCAACAAAACAGATGGACAACAGCACTCAGGTGTCAACATCAAGTTCAGGCCGCATCATGTTCACCACGAGGTTCAAGACTATGTCTTCACGGTGACCTTCGAGGACTTGTTCTTACTCTTCAACCTCGACGCCCTCGACGCCTCACTCATGCGATGTTGGACACTGTAAGTGTGTACAATCATAGTCTACATTTGTGTAACACAGATAAATTTCATATATAACTCCTTACTTTTGTGTATATATATATATATATGTATGTATATAGATACATGATTTCTGATGCTACATCAAGAAAATCACTAGTAGGTTTCCTTAACCCACACTTGGTCTCCATGCAAAGCATCCAGGAGGATGCATCCTTTGTTGAGGGTTACATGACGACATCATTGTTGGCTCACCGCAACAAAGAATTCATACTTTTGCCCTACAACTAGGGCTAAGTATTGCACTAGTGGCTATACTTATTGATTTGTACTTTATAAGCAACACGAACTTAGGTTTAATAACCATAGCGACATACCTATGTAGGTTTCACTAGATTCTAATTGTAATTATACCAAAATGGAACAAGGTAATATACCTTGATTCCCTAAAGAGAGCCAAACACGACTTCACAGTTGTCTGACAATTAACCGATAGGTAAATACATTTCCTCCATAGATAACTCTATTGTAGTTTTTCCTTTCTTTGCAATGGCTAAGGCTAACTTTTTAGAATCACGTAGGTTGTTCGTTGTGTACGTTGCTACTGGAGGGAGATCCAGGGAGGGATTAGCGCCCTACGACATGATCTAAATTTCCTGGTATTCGCTAGTACACATTAATCCTATATAACACTTCGTAGTAATGCCTCTCGAACTAACCAATACTATTTTTGCAGTGCCAGCAGCAGCCATCAAGCAACACCTATGGATACTATATTTGCCACAACATGCAACTACTCCGCGATGACCAATGATCTCGAGGTTTGTCAATCTTACAATAATTATTTCATACTTATAATTTATATATATATGCACAACTTTAATCTTCCTAGCGATAGGTTACGACCATCGCTACAACTGCGTTGGAACTGGCCGAGCTCAAATACATTCAAGGACAGTTTGCATACTTCTTGTTGTGTGAGGTCATAAACCCAGATGGGGAGCTGCACAATGTAGATTGAACTTGATTGAGATAAGATTGAACTTAATGGTACATGTGTGTATTTGTTCATGAATGGTTAATTTTAGTTCATTTGAGTTAGTTGATTTGTGAAATGGATGTGTTTGTTTCTGAAATGAATGTGAATTAGATGTATACATGTAATACTCCGGAAGTGTGAGAAGTCAAGAATCGGGTTAATTAAATTTAATCGGTAGACAATTATTTAATCGGGGAAGAGTTTAATTTCAGAATTCAGCAAAGACAAGAAAAGAGAGGGGTTTTTCTGTGTTTTCTCACCTACTTGGGCCTGGGCCTTGGCCCATCTGGCCCTGTAGTGGCCGGCCAAAGGGGGAGGAGCCACCTCCCAAACCCTAGCCGCCTCCCTTTCTCTCCTCCCACTTGCAGCCGCCCCTCCTCCTCTCCTTGGCGACTCCTCTCCTCCCCTTGCACCTCCCCTCTCCCAAGGTGCTGTCCCCTGCACCTCCCTATCCCAAGGTGCTGCCCTTGCGCAAGGAAGAAGAAAGAGAGGGAGAAAAGAAGGAGAAGAAGGAGAAGAAGGAGAAGAAGAAGAAGAAGAGTTTGTGTGGGGTTTGGTTCAGCGAATTCTAGTGGTTCTACAAGGGTAACGAGATGCCCTCTCCGCTGTTTAATCCTTATTAGATGCGAAACCGATTAGAATTGATGGTTAATTGTTGGGCTGCAGAAGATGCAATTCTGTCCAGAACCTTGCGTGGGTTTTTTCGTGTATTTAGAGGCTGAATTTTAAGTTTCCATCTCCTAGAGATATGTGGGTTATGTCGTTATCTTTCAGTAGCCGCGAAGATCACTCGATTCCGAGGTCTGAGTCAAAAGTTATGATCGATTTAGTATCTGCTGCCAGAAATCTGACGAGAATAATCTGTCTGGTTATTTCCTAAAATTTGAAAGGGAATTTGGTAGAATCTGAAAGTTCACCCAACTAGGTTATTGTAGGTAATTCGATAACCTTTTCAGATTGATAAAGAACGATCAATTCGGAGTTACCTAGTAAAAGTTATGGTTATTTTAGTTTTGCTGTTTGTTTGTGTAGACAGTTTCTGTACTGAAAGTTCAGACAATGGTTAGCCTAATTGTTTGGCCGAATTGGATTATCGTGTCAACTAGAGTATTGTAGATTAGTCAGTTAAGAATCTACAGAAATTGGGTTTACCTCTTTTTGACTTCCAGATCATGAGTATTGTCATTTACCGTGCTGCTGTCCAGAATCAGATTATGGCAGGAAACGTTGTTTTTCGATTTCAGCTTTGTAAACTCGTTTTGAGTCGTCAAGTAAGCGTTGTAGAATGCCGATTAGTAGCGCTGGGTATATTATGACCTTATTGAAATTATTTTACTTGTTTAGGAGGTGAAGCCTCAGGTTTAGGAGTATCACCTTGGCCGGCTAACGCGTCACATCGTGGAAGGCAAGTACATTGCTAACCCTAATACTTGTGATGGATGAATGCTTATATGATCATGCAAGTAAATACAGTGGTTGAGCTACGGTTTAACTTGTTATTCTTACTACTTGCAATATACATGTTTTTTTTCATAACTTGAAGTTATATGCGATGGTTGCATGTTTTAAGGATGAGGTCGTGGTAGCAAATTAATATTCATTTTTGCCATGCGTTGGAAGAGTTGTTGGTAGTCATGTGGTAATTTGCTTAATGAGCCAAATGCGGAATATGAAAATAAACTCAAGGTGGACATATTGATAATTCTTTGTGGTTATATTCATGATGATCATGTTGTGGTCTATGTGGTAGAGTTCCCTTTAGATCGATTGATTTTGATCTTGGCGAATCGGGTGTGGGTTATGTGGTAATGATCTTATGACACAATGATATTGTGCTTAATGAGACACATGTGGATTATGAGAAAAATATTCATGGTGAGTGTGTTGTTGACCTTCATGGTTAAATTCTTGTGGTTTATGATTATCATATCATTCATGACATATCATGACATTTGCATTGTGGATGTCGCCGCTTATAGCCACGATCAGACAGGTACAACATCGTGCATTGTCAGTAGACGATGCATACCTTTACCTTGTTGGGTAAAGGTGCAGTGGAGCATAGCATACATATGCATTACATTGTGGAAAGATCATTTGCATACTTGTGCAAGATATTGAGGTGAAGTTATTTTTGCAAACAAACGCAACTTCATAGTTGCAATGTGGAAATTGACTCATGAGAGTCTCTTGTGGTATGAGTATTGTGGTTGTGGTTGTGGCATGAGATTCTTCTCTCTTGTGGTAATTGTGGATAGCATTGTGGATGCGAGAAATAGTAAAGTTATGAGGTAAAACACGCTAATACTTTATTATCATTGGTAGTGGTAGTGGTGATTAACATGGAGCAGTTGATCAAGATTCAATTGTTAATATTTTACTACCTTTGGTAGTAAATATGGTTGAGGCTATAATTGTGATCATTATGGGAATTGGATATTGATGCTTAATATCCTTGTAGCTAAATTAGCTTGTAAATGAATGTGGATTCACATTATGGATGTGGACTTATGGATACTTTAATGATGTTGTAATTTTGTTTGTAGTCCGAATAGCACATTAAGCAGTGTGCTTGTTGAGATTTTTATCTCACCTTGTTTTCCCCTCAGTGATTGTTGAGCATTCATGGGGTGGGTAGAGCGGCACCACAATAATGCACTTGGTTCATCAACTCATGTTGTAATAAAGTCGATGAAATGCTAGCTAAATGCTTAACTATTTGTGGATGTTTATGTTATTTAATAAGGATGGACTCGTGAACCATTCTTTGATTAATCTGCTAGAGGTTGTTTAATTATTGAACTTGTTACCGTTATCTTTATTCCCTTAGTTGTTTATGTTTCCGCTTAATGCTTCTTGTCTAGAGATGTTGCCGAATTAATTTATCTTGAAATTATTGGCTAGCTGTAGAGTGGTTTAGTAGCATTCCAGGGTAATGTGGATCCTGGGGTGTTACAGTTGGTATCAGAGCGGGCTTTAGGTCTGTGGTAATTAAAAATATTAAATTGACACACTGGTGCACAGTATGATGGGATGGGACAAGCATTGCATTCATGCTTTGACATGTTATATTGATGATTCATGCTTGGAGATAATCTTGTATGTTTATGATTTGTTTATATGACTGCTTTGAGTGAGGATAGTCAATGATAAGAGGTAGGGATTGCAGTTGTTGCCTTGGGCATTGCCAGTTTATACCCCGTTCGTGGTACGGGGATATTGATGTAGTTACCTCGGGTAACTTAGTTGCGGATGTCATGGGTAAGTTTCTTAGAAAAGTGTTATCCTCCTTGAATTGATGTTGGCGATTCTTGGCCTATTGCGATTAATGTTTTTTCTCTCGGTTAGTTGTTTATTGCGCTTGTTGGTTGTCATTAGGCCTCTAATTGTTCTTGAGGCCAAGTATTGTTTCTTTCGATTGATGGGTTGTTTGATCGCCGTGAGCGTGTGCTTTGGAGAGACTGGTATTTTCCGTGTTGTTCCATCTTTCTTGCCGAAAACATGACTCTTGTATTTCGTTTGATTTTTTTAGAGAGAATCAAAGCTTTATGTGGGAAGTTCATTAACTTGTGGAAGCATTGGCTCTATGCATTTCTTCCGAGTTATTTCGACTTTTGAAGTTTGATTTCTCTCTAGAAGGAGTGTTAAAACCCCTTTCAAGTTTTGTTGTGTTTAAGTAGTAGGTGGAAATTATGTAAATAATTGATAGATTGTGAATTATCAAGTTGAAAAGTTAGTGTGGTACATCATTAAGTTCTACTAACATCTTTAGAAGTGAAGTTGATTAATATGATGTTGTCTGTTGTAGTTTCTTGAAGATTTGAGGCTAAGAATTTAGCGATACATGTGTAGGACTCATGCATTTATCAAGGAATATGAAAAACAATTGTTTTGATTATTGTAGTTGTCTAATTTTCCCAACTTGTTGGATAGATTGGATTGATTGATCTTAAGTAATTAATCTGACCATTCGGGATGGTCAAGTAAGGAGGTGTTGGAATATTGCCTTAATAAGATTAACCTTTAATATGTTCTCTCTTTACATACTTGATGAGCATGTACAACTATTAAGTTTATGTAACTTTTACCATGCTAAATTGTTGAAACATGTATACAGAAATGGATGAAGGTTGATGTATTGACTTGTGGAATATTGTCTTATAAAGCTGGTATTATTGATGTTTAAAGTTATTTTATTTTAATATCTTAACATAAGGTGGAGTATTGAATCTGTGCTCTTTATTGTCTTTGTGATTGCAAATTAGAGATAGAATCATTAATGCTATGCTGATGAAAAATTAATAATCAATTATTGACAGCAATGGCTAGAGTGTAATTACCTTTTTGCTAAACTAGAGTTGAGCATCAGTACGAGATAAATGTATGAAATCTAATAAGAGATTCATACTAGCATGTTTTGTGAGGTTGTTATGTTCTAATATCATCTTGTTAAAGAGTTTGTTTAATATGATGGCTTATGCACTAGGTTTAACTAGATTAAGTAGTTGGAATCTTATTTGGATAATAAGAACATGATGAAGTGATTTATGGTGTTCCTTTTGGAAAAATATGAAGGAGTGAGATGATATGATGATTTTTTTTTTTTTGCAAAGAATGTTTTATCTTGTTGTGAATACAATCGATAGCATGTAGTTGTGATTATTGTGTTGAATGTTTTTAAAAATATATATAAAGGAATTTGTTAATTCCATAATACTAATTGCATTGAAGGGTGTGAGATTTACGTTGGAATCTTTTGGACCGTATGACTTGTGTCATAGTCGAGGTTGCCCCGAGTAAGCGGCGTGTTGATTGATCTTTTGGTTTTATTTGAATCTTGTGTTGTGGTCTTCAAGCATCCTTTGTTGGAAATGGCGGGATGTTGTAATCAAAGAAAATTGCTTATTATTGAAAGGAAAAGTTGTACTAGAAGTATTTGAGGTCAGATGATCTTATCTTGTGTTTTTCCAACCTCATTGCTATTTGTTATTCTTTTGGCTATTGTGATGATAACCATTTTATGTATGCTGAAATTTATTTCTTCTTACCTCTTCTTCTAAGAACATGGTAATTGTTGTGGGTTGCGGCGTTTGTTGCGTGATGACGACTTAATAGTGGTAGTCTAGTGTTGTTTTGTGGGGCCAGTAGAGTCTATCTACAATGGTGTAGATGATGTAATCAATTGAGCTAATTGTTGAGTTGGCCAACTTGAGATAAATGAGTTGGTGTGTTGGGCAATGATTTGAAAATCCTTGGTTCAAGGAAGTTAAATTATTAAAAGAAATGAATTGGGAAATTATTGTTATGTCAAGTAGTGAGTTGCTCTCTTGATTCTTGTTTATCTGTGTGTTCATGGCAGAGTCCATTTGCAAATTGAGTTGACTTATGTTGAGGCGTAGTCTTTTCCAGTTAGGAAAAGAAATTGATTGTTTTGGTCTGTCGAGTGATTTTCACTCTTAGCTTATGTGGTGTGGTTCTCCAATTGTCTACTTGACGATTAGAAATATTTTGTGGTGAATCCTTTGATTTGGATCGTGGTCCTTTGAAGGAAAACTAGTTGCTAGTGTGATGCTTGATAATCCTTTTCTCTTCTGTTAATGGGTTATATTTGTAAATTATATCGTTGTGCTTCTAGTAGAATGATGTGAGTGGAAGTTGTGATCAAATTCTTTAAAAAGGGTATGTCGTGTTATCCTGAGTATATTTAATAAGAGAAAAGTGTTTTAAGAAAGAGGATGGTTTTAGAAAGTGGTCTTAATAGTTATTGCGGGAAATTTTGCCAAGATGTCAGAACCTGTTGGCTGCTCAGAGCTGACAAAAGAGTTATGCGGATGTTCGACGCCGAGAGTTGGAGTTTGCGGTGGGTAGCCTTGTGCTCCTTGGTGTCTCCAACTAAGGGTATTGTTCGTTTGGTACCACCGAAGCTTAGCCCGCGGTACATCGGTTTTTTTTTCAGTGGTTGCTCGGGTGGGTAGTTTGGCTTATCGTTTGGAGTTGCCAAACTCATTGAGTGGTGTGCACAATGTTTTCCTTGTGTCTATGCTGAGGAAATACTTGCGGGATCCAGAACACAAGATTGACCTGGAACAGGACACAGTGGAGCAGGATCTCACTGTGGAGAGTCGGCCAGTTCGTATCTTGGATACGTCGGAGCGGGTCTTGAGGAATAAGACCATCAAGTATGTGAAGGTCCTTTGGACGAATCAGTCTGAGAGAGAAGCTACGTGGGAGTTGGAGGATCTTTTGCGAAAGAAGTACCCCGAGCTCTTCGAGGCTGGTGAGTACTCCTAGTTTGGGTTGCTTTTTGCTTGTTGTTCTTCTCTTTGTGGTCTGTAGAGTAGGATTCGAGGGCGAATCCTTTTAAGGTGGGAAGAGTGTAATACTCCGGAAGTGTGAGAAGTCAAGAATCGGGTTAATTAAATTTAATCGGTAGACAATTATTTAATCGGGGAAGAGTTTAATTTCAGAATTCAGCAAAGACAAGAAAAGAGAGGGTTTTTCTGTGTTTTCTCACCTACTTGGGCCTGGCCTTGGCCCATCCGCCCTGTAGTGGCCGGCCAAAGGGGGGGAGGAGCCACCTCCCCAAACCCTAGCCGCCCCTCCCCTTTTCTCTCCTCCCACTTGCAGCCGCCCCCTCCTCCTCTCCCTTGGCCGACTCCTCTCCTCCCCCTTGCACCTCCCCTCTCCCAAGGTGCTGTCCCCCTGCACCTCCCCTATCCCAAGGTGCTGCCCCTTGCGCAAGGAAGAAGAAAGAGAGGGAGAAAAGAAGGAGAAGAAGGAGAAGAAGGAGAAGAAGAAGAAGAAGAGTTTGTGTGGGGTTTGGTTCAGCGAATTCTAGCGGTTCTACAAGGGTAACGAGATGCCCTCCCCGCTGTTTAATCCTTATTAGATGCGAAACCGATTAGAATTGATGGTTAATTGTTGGGCTGCAGAAGATGCAATTCTGTCCAGAACCTTGCGTGGATTTTTTCGTGTATTTAGAGGCTGAATTTTAAGTTTCCATCTCCTAGAGATATGTGGGTTATGTCGTTATCTTTCAGTAGCCGCGAAGATCACTCGATTCCGAGGTCTGAGTCAAAAGTTATGATCGATTTAGTATCTGCTGCCAGAAATCTAACGAGAATAATCTGTCTGGTTATTTCCTAAAATTTGAAAGGGAATTTGGTAGAATCTGAAAGTTCACCCAACTAGGTTATTGTAGGTAATTCGATAAACTTTTCAGATTGATAAAGAACGATCAATTCGGAGTTACCTAGTAAAAGTTATGGTTATTTTAGTTTTGCTGTTTGTTTGTGTAGACAGTTTCTGTACTGAAAGTTCAGACAATGGTTAGCCTAATTGTTTGGCCGAATTGGATTATCGTGTCAACTAGAGTATTGTAGATTAGTCAGTTAAGAATCTACAGAAATTGGGTTTACCTCTTTTTGACTTCCAGATCATGAGTATTGTCATTTACCGTGCTGCTGTCCAGAATCAGATTATGGCAGGAAACGTTGTTTTCGATTTCAGCTTTGTAAACTCGTTTTGAGTCGTCAAGTAAGCGTTGTAGAATGCCGATTAGTAGCGCTGGGTATATTATGACCTTATTGAAATTATTTTACTTGTTTAGGAGGTGAAGCCTCAGGTTTAGGAGTATCACCTTGGCCGGCTAACGCGTCACATCGTGGAAGGCAAGTACATTGCTAACCCTAATACGTGTGATGGATGAATGCTTATATGATCATGCAAGTAAATACAGTGGTTGAGCTACGGTTTAACTTGTTATTCTTACTACTTGCAATATACATGTTTTTTTCATAACTTGAAGTTATATGCGATGGTTGCATGTTTTAAGGATGAGGTCGTGGTAGCAAATTAATATTCATTTTTGCCATGCGTTGGAAGAGTTGTTGGTAGTCATGTGGTAATTTGCTTAATGAGCCAAATGCGGAATATGAAAATAAACTCAAGGTGGACATATTGATAATTCTTTGTGGTTATATTCATGATGATCATGTTGTGGTCTATGTGGTAGAGTTCCCTTTAGATCGATTGATTTTGATCTTGGCGAATCGGGTGTGGGTTATGTGGTAATGATCTTATGACACAATGATATTGTGCTTAATGAGACACATGTGGATTATGAGAAAAATATTCATGGTGAGTATGTTGTTGACCTTCATGGTTAAATTCTTGTGGTTTATGATTATCATATCATTCATGACATATCATGACATTTGCATTGTGGATGTCGCGCTTATAGCCGCGACCGTGCGGTACAACATCGTGCATTGCAGTGACGATGCATACCTTTACCTTGTTGGGTAAAGGTGCAGTGGAGCATAGCATACATATGCATTACATTGTGGAAACATCATTTGCATACTTGTGCAAGATATTGAGGTGAAGTTATTTTTGCAAACAAACGCAACTTCATAGTTGCAATGTGAAATTGACTCATGAGAGTCTCTTGTGGTATGAGTATTGTGGTTGTGGTTGTGGCATGAGATTCTTCTCTCTTGTGGTAATTGTGGATAGCAGTTGTGGATGCGAGAAATAGTAAAGTTATGAGGTAAAACACGCTAATACTTTATTATCATTGGTAGTGGTAGTGGTGATTAACATGGAGCAGTTGATCAAGATTCAATTGTTAATATTTTACTACCTTTGGTAGTAAATATGGTTGAGGCTATAATTGTGATCATTATGGGAATTGGATATTGATGCTTAATATCTTTGTAGCTAAATTAGCTTGTAAATGAATGTGGATTCACATTATGGATGTGGACTTATGGATACTTTAATGATGTTGTAATTTTGTTTGTAGTCCGAATAGCTCATTAAGCAGTGTGCTTGTTGAGATTTTTATCTCACCTTGTTTTCCCCTACGGTGATTGTTGAGCATTCATGGGATGGGTAGAGCGGCACCACAATAATGCACTTGGTTCATCAACTCATGTTGTAATAAAGTCGATGAAATGCTAGCTAAATGCTTAACTATTTGTGGATGTTTATGTTATTTAATAAGGATGGACTCGTGAACCATTCTTTGATTAATCTGCTAGAGGTTGTTTAATTATTGAACTTGTTACCGTTATCTTTATTCCCTTAGTTGTTTATGTTTCCGCTTAATGCTTCTTGTCTAGAGATGTTGCCGAATTAATTTATCTTGAAATTATTGGCTAGCTGTAGAGTGGTTTAGTAGCATTCCAGGGTAATGTGGATCCTGGGGTGTTACAATACATGTACTTGTTGTGTTTCTGCTTGTTTCAGAGGGCATGACTAGCATTTCCTGACGCTAGTCAATAAACAGAAATAGGTTTAACAATACAAAATATAATCACAGATGGTTCCGTAGGACAAATCTTGTGTGATACATCAGCTATCACAGACAATTTTATCTACAAACCGTCTGTGATACATCAGCTATCACAGACGGTTTCATCTACAAACAGTCTTTGATAGTCAACTATCACAGATGATTCTAAGTTAATAACTGTCTATGATAGTCTGCATCATAGACGGTTCAAAAACCGTCTGTCATGATCTCATATCATTACCGACTGATAAACTCAGACGGCTCATGAAACCATCTGTGATGATGTTTTTGAATGACGATGATGACCATTTCTGAAGTAGTGGCTTGAGCTTCTGGCTTTTCTGAAGCTAATGCCAACTTAAAGCTCCCCAAACAAGCCCTTAGGCTATGTGGTTTGTTGGCTATTGGCTATCACAATGTTAGGTAGAAATGTGATTAATGCTATATGAATTAAGGTCCCCTCTTGATGTGCGCACGTGTATGGATAATACACGTGAGCAATTTTTGTGGTTCAATCTTCACAGAGGATCACGAAACTTGAGATAAATGTCACCACATGACCTGACAAAGAGGTAGTGCACCACGAGATTTTGCACACGCGACGAACTACCGAGACAATCGCCCTTCCACGTAACGACGAAACCAGCCCACACAATCACGCCGTGTAGACATGAAGGCACGAACGGGATGAACCGTAGTTTGGAATTCTACCACTCCCTTAGGAATCGAAAGAACAAAGGTTGTAAGACTCTCCAGACTCACTAGAGATCAAATTATCACAAGTGTCTATTCTGAAATTAGGAAGTAAAAAAGGTCCTTCAAGCGTTCCCATACATAGACATATATAGTGCTCATTTAAGCCCCTTAGAAACTGAAGTGATTAGTGCTAATTTAAGCTCCTAGAAACTGACGCTTGACAATGATTCATGTGCTCCCGTACAGATACTTGATGCTTAGGCTTCTTCACATGCATGCATGCAGGTAGAAAATTAATTAAAGGAATGGTTGGCTGTGCATGTAGAAACTTGATGCTTTGGCTTCAGAAAATTAATTAAAGGAGTGGTTGGCTGTGCATGGAGAAACTTGATGCTTAGGCTTCTCTCCTTTTCTATTCTTGGTATATCCAACTCCAAATACGGTGCCTACAATTATCAAACACAAGTATCATTGTCCTTTCATGAAAAATATCAATAGATAAATTAGGCATAGCTTTCACCTATTCTTTTTCATCTAAAGTTAATTCTCATTTCCAAATCAATCAATGCCTCAATAGAGAAAGTTGGCCAACAAAACTTTTGGACTGTAAAAGTTGTCATTATCCCATATGCTCTCGTATAACCCATCATTCCTAAGAATAATAAAACAAGCACTCGGAAGTACAACATGATCTGAAATCTCAAAATTAATTAAAGCAAGGTTAGCGTTCACCTGGGATTGCATTTCCTTCTCTAGTTACTTAGCCCTGCTTCTAGTAATTGGACCCATAATGTCAGTAGCACTCTTATTAGATTTAGATAAATTGTCGGTGCTAGAGATGTCCACATTAGCCTCCCCCTCTTGAAAATGAGTCGTCCTTGACTCAAGCTCTCCATACAAATGAAGTAAATCCTTAACGTTGAATGTTGTACTCACGTCCGTGTAATCAGAAGGTAGCTCAATCTTGTATGTGTTATCATTGATCTTCTCAAGTACCTTGAATGGGCCGTCTCCTCAAGGTGATAACTTACTCTTGCGCTTTTGGGGGAAAATGCTCCTTGTGTAGATGCAACCACACAAGGTCTCTTGGCTTAAATATAACATTCTTCTTCCCCTTGTTAGCTTGTTTTGCGTACTATGCAAACTTCTTATAAATGTTCTTCCTTGCCTCATGTAGTTTCTTTATCAAATCTGATCTCTTCATAGCATCTAAGTTCACTCTCTCCTGCAATGGCAAGGGCAAAAGATCCATGAGAGTATGCGGTTTAAAGCCATAAACATTCTCAAAGGGACAAAAATTAGTGGTTGAATGTACTGCCCTATTATAAGCAAACCCCACACGTGGAAGACAATTTTCCCACATCTTCAGATTCTTTCTTAAAACAACCCTTAGCATAGTTGATAATGTACGGTTGACAACCTCCGTTTCTCCATCTGTTTATGGATGACATGTAGTAGAAAATAATAACTTGGTGCCAAGCTTACTCCACAATGTCTTCCAAAAATAACTAAAAAATTTGGCATCACAATCGGAAATAATAGTTTTGGGTACGCCATGTAAACGAACTATCTCCCTGAAAAATAAATCAGTAACATGTGAAGTATCATCGCTCTTATGATATGGAATAAAATGTGCCATCTAAGAAAATCTATCAACTACAACAAATATAGAATCCCTCCCCCTTTGAGTCCTGGGTAATCCTAGAATAAAATCCATAGAAATGTCTTCCCAGGGTACACTAGGAATAGGTAACGGAATATATAAACCATGGGTATTGAGGCGAGACTTAGATCTTAAGCATGTTGTGCATCTCTCGATGTAGCACTGAACATCACGTCTCATGTGAGGCCAAAAGAAATGGCCAGACAACATTTCCAAAGTCTTTTTAACACCAAAATGACCAGCTAGACCACTAGCATGTGCCTCCTGCAAAAGAACACTACGAACCGAACAAGCTGGAATACATAACTTATTAGTATGAAATAAGAACCCATCATGTATATAGAATTTATCCCAGACTTTTCCTTCAACACACTTAGAGAACGCATCCTTAAAATCTAAATCATTGGAATAAAGTGTTTTAACAGATTCAAGACCAAGCACGTTATTTTCTAGTTGAGTAATCAAAGCACATCTTTTTGACAAGGCATCAACAACAATGTTATCTTTACCCTTCTTATGTTTCACAACGTATGGAAATGTTTCTATGAATTCAACCCATTTAGCGTGTCTACGATTCAGCTTACCTTGACCCTTAAGATATTTCAATGCTTCATGATCAGAGTGTATAACAAATTTTTTTGGGCCATAGGTAATGTTACCAAGTCTGCAAAGCTCGAACTAAAGCATAGAGCTCTTTGTCATAAACAAAATAGTTCAGATTTGGTCCACTTAATTTTTCAGAAAAATATGCAACAGGTTTAGCTTCTTGGATTAACACACCTCCAATACCGATTACACTAGCATCACATTCAATCTCAAAGGTCTTACCAAAATCCGGTAATTGTAGTAGTGGTGTTTCACGAAGTCTTCTTTTTAGCTCTTGAAAGGCTTGCTCCTGTTCATCTCCCCACTTGAATGGAACATCCTTCTTTGTTAAATTGTTTAAAGGTGAAGCAATGGTGCTAAAATCTTTCACGAATCTACGGTAAAAACCTGCAAGTCCATGAAAACTTTGAACTTGGCTCACATTCTTAGGTGTAGGCCACTCTTTTTTTTTGACTGAAAACAGGAGGGGCAGAACCCCTACTGTAAATAAAATAAAATTATGTACAAGAGAGGAGTAATTACAAGAGGAGTAAAAACAAGAAGAAATCACCCAAAAAACAAATAAAAAAACTTAACCAAAATCTGTCAAGCACGTAACAAAAGAATCTCTCAACGAAGGCTTTACCCTATAGATAACCAGGGCAAAAGCTTCCTGGAACTCAAATTTCCAATTGGAAATAGAAACCCTCCCTTGATTCAAAATAATCTTATTGCGATGCAGCCAGATACTCCAACAAGCAATGATCGTAATCTCCTTGAATAACTTATGACGAAACTGACTCTTGCCCTCTTGAATAAGCCCAACCACTAAGAGGGAGAAATCCCAAGCAAAACCAACTAAGGACCAACATTGTTGACTAAACGAACACTCGAAGAATAGATGTTTCAAAGATTCCTGAATACCATCCTGACAGAGAACACAATCTGTATTGTCAAGAGGAAACTTCTTTCTGAGTAGGAGTTCCTTTGTATTTAGTCTGTCCTTCAAGAGTAACCAAAAGAACTTTTGATTGCTTAAACATGAAGAGGACCACAGCCAGATAAGTGGACGAGGCGTGGGAATTGTACCCATCATCTGTGCATAAGCTTGCTTTGAGGTGAAAGACCGAGAATCCCAAATAAAACTCCATTCATCATGCCTATCTCCCTCCAACCCAAAAGGACTAATACAATCATTCAGATCCAGCAATTGCAACGACGCAGTGGGAGAAAGGGGAAGCTGAAAAAGAGATTGAAGATTTTCCGAAAGTAGGACAACAGCAACTGAGATGTCTTTGTTCTTGGCAAAGGAAAACAGATGAGGCCACTTGAGAAGAGGATAACTCAAGTTCCACATATCCTTCCAAAAGCAACAAGAATGACCATAAAAAACCGAACAAGAAGAGAAGCCTTTGAATTCAGCTAGGAGATGAGCCACTCTTTTATCGCTTTAATCTTTTCATCATCCACTTGAATTCCCTGCATGGTGACAACAAAGCCAAGAAAAACAACATGATCTGTTACCATACAATTTTTGATCTCTCAAAACAACAAGTACTTGGCGAATATGATCAATATGTTCATCAAAAGATTTACTGTAAATCGGGATATCATCGAAATAAACAACCAAAAACTTGCCAATGAATGCTCTCAAAACATGATTCATTAAACGCATGAATGTAGAAGGCGTATTAGTCAAACCAAAAGACATAACTAACCATTCATACAACCCAAATTTTGTCTTAAAAGCAGTTTTCCATTCATAACCAGATTTCATACGAATTTGATACGCAAGTCAATCTTAGAAAAAATAATGGAACCCCTCAATTCATCTAGCATATCATCGAGCCTAGGAATAGGATGACGATATCTAATAGTTATAGCATTAATGGCATGATAGTCGACACACATTCTCCATGATCTCTCTTTCTTAGGTACCAAAAGTATTGGAACAGCACAAGGAGAAAGAGATTCCATTATCCAGAAGTATTGGAACATATCCTTTATCCAAAATAGCACCGTTTTACCTCCTCCTCTATATATAGAAATATCATAGAATATCCAGAAGAATTGGAACATACCGTTTTTGGAACGTCCAGTGCCAAAGTATTGGAACATACCCTTTATCCAGAAGTTCCTTTACTTGCTGTTCAATTTCTTTTGTTTCTTCGGGATTCGTACGGTAATGTGGACGATTTGGGAGGGATGCACCAGGTACCAAGTCAATTTGGTGCTCAATGCCATGTACAGGAGGAAGACCAGGTGGCACCTGTAACACCCCAGCCCAATGTGAGCCTAGAGTGCTACTAACTAACATTGTATCCATTTAAAACAAAGGTGTATTAATAAATTTCTACAGAACCTCTTCTGTATAGTAAACTATACCGGAGGTCCCAACAGTCACTTATAACATATTTAATCATTACAACATCCAGCATAATCAATAGACATCCGAAATTATGCTTATCATCACTATTTCATCGATATCATGCTAAATAACTAAAGTATAATCCAAAGAGCATCCATAGTCCACCAATAAATTCTATTACCATTTTATTCCAAGAAAGGAAGAAATCATAAAGAATTTATTAAGCAAAACGATCAACTACTAAAGAATCATTCCATCAAATCAAATGCGATTAGTTCGTGCCATTGTGCAGCCACTCTAAGTTTTTATTCCCTCCCATGCATGCCGTTCTTGTAAAGGGTACCTAAAAACACAAAAACAACAACAACAACAACAACAACAACAACAACAAGAGTGAGTCCAAAGACTCAGCAAGTACAATAAATGGCAACAATAGCATAAACAACTATAATCATCAACAACCATCCATAAATCTTTATTACAAACATGTTATATGCTCATGCTATGCAAGATGCTCAAATGCACTTTCTCTTTCTCTTTATCTTTTGCATTTTACCGGTAATGCAGAGTATGCATCCGTCGATGCATACCCATGCCTGTGCCATCCTACATAGGGACCATTGCCCATACTCTGCAAGTATGTGAACCTAAGCCCACGCTCCATGAGCGTGGGGACCATAAGCCCGTCATATTCATGACGGGGACCTCAACAAATGTTTGGTCACCACATCACCCAGTACTCAATATTTCAGCATGATGCGTATGAACACATCTTAAATCATCTTAATCATGCATTCTCAGCAACATCACTTATGAATAAACTTATTCATTCTTCTATCATTCAAATTCATCGACATCCATAACATTCAAGCATCCATGAATAACACTTATTTTCACAACACTAATAATCATGATCATTGACAACCATAACACTTTAGCATCCATAAATATCACATATACTCACAATACTAGCAAACAAGATCATTCACCACAATAAATCTATCAAACAAGTACTTGCCTGAACCGTGCAAGAACGAAGGATGTAAAGATGGCGTTGCCCCGGGACCAATCCCCCACTTGAATTTAATTAAAGCACACTAAGACAATAATACTGTATAAGACAAAACTAAAAGTAATTACGAAAATGGTACGTTCAATAGCGCAAACCCAACTCCCAAAATCTTAACATGCTGTCTGTCCCCTTAACAGACAGTCACACTGTAAAATCCATAACTTTTTGATCAAAGATCCAAATGACGCATTCTTAGACTTTCTGAAAATCTTATCCAATTCCCCACCTAAACCTGTTTGGTGAGCCTTCCTAATTCAGCCATCTAATACCCCTACCAAACAGATTAACAGAGCAACTATTTCACGTCAGGGTTCTGGACAGCGACCTTAAAACCATCATAACTTTCAGAATAATGATCCAAATTTCGTGTTCTTTAGCTTTCCTGAAATCTAAGATAATTATCTACATATTTAATGCGAATCAACCTCGAGGCGAGATTGAATCCGTGGGTTGCCCAATCTTTCACGGTGGAACTCGAAGATCAGCAGTGTGTCGTCTTCTTCTCTTAGTGCCGAATGAACAGTAGCATGCATATGAACAGTAGCATGCATGTGAATAGTAACTGCAACAAATATCCTTGATAAATCTCACACCCGCGCACACCACAGTACACGAGCGAGAGGTAGGGATCAAAGATCCAATGAGTAACTCCTAGCACCACAGCTAGAAACCACCACGCCAAGATGAAATCCAAGATTGGAACTCACAAGAACAAACATAAAACAGGGATGAACCCTTACGGCCTAAGGCCAACACGCGCACGTGTTTTAATTCATAACTCAAACTTAACTCCATCTTGAATTCAGTTACGTTCGGTATGGACATATTAGCACCACGTCGGATCTGCTCTCCTTGTTCCCACACAATGCCCATGTATGCATGCAGATAGAGGAAGCCATCCAGCACACGAAAAAGTTCTTGATGCACCTGAACACATGTGTTGTTCGGTGCATGCATGTGCTCCTCTTTGGTCGACCCAGCCCATACAACACATGCACGCGTTGATCCATGACCACACCCATGCATTGTACCACACATGCACACTGTTGGTTTGATCGCATGCGCGGCATCATCATGTAATACTCCGGAAGTGTGAGAAGTGAAGAATCGGATTAATAAAAATTAATCGGTAGAGAATTATTATTCGGGGAAGAGAAATTTATTGAATTTTCAAGTGCAATATAGTTTAGAGAGGGATTTCTCTTAACAGGAAAGTATCCATCAGTGATTATGTAATATCCTGTTTAACATTAGAGAATTAATTGAAATGAGAAAGGTATTTAACAGGAATTAAACAGAGAAATCAGTTTTTTAGAGGAGATTTAATCTTGGGCTTTCGGCCCACGTTGTTTGGCCCAAGTGGGAAGTTGGTTTAAGAAGGGCCAACCAAACCTAGGTCTTTTTACTGTAGCACGCAGCTACAGTACCCGCCGCTCAGTAGCAACCCTCCTCCCCTTTGCTGCCACGCCCTCCATGTCGCCCCTTTGCTGCTCCTTGCTCTGGTCTTGGGAGGAAGAAGAAGGAGAGAAAGGAGGAGAAGAAGGGGATCTTCTTCATGGATTCAACCAGCGTTTCCCCAAGGTTCTACAAGGGTAACGAGAGGCGTTCTTTGCTGTCTAAGTTGTATTAGATGCAAATTCGATTGGTTTGATTGGATTGAATTGCTGCCGCTACAAATTCAATTCTGTCCAGTTTCTTGCGCGGCTTTTTCGTGTGTTTAGAGGCAGAATTAGGGATTTTGATCTCCTAGAGTTATTTAGATAATGTTCTTAGCTTTCGGTGGCCGCGAAGATCACTCGATTCCGAGGTCTGAGTCAAAAGTTATGATCATTTTATTATCTGCTGCCAGAAATCTGACGAGAATAATCTGTCTGGTTATTTCTTAAAATATGAAAGGAATTTGGTAGAATCTGAAAGTTCACCCAACTAGGTTATTGTAGGTAATTCGATAAGCTTTTCAGATTGATAAAGAACGATCAATTTGGAGTTACCTATTAAAAGTTATGGTCATTTTAGTTTTGCTGTTCGATTGTGTAGGCAGTTTCTGTACTGAAAGTTCAGACAATGGTTAGCCTAATATTATGGCCGAATTGGTTTATCGTGTCAACTAGAGTATTGTAGATTATTCAGTTAAGAATCTACAGAAATTGGGTTTACCTCATTTTGACTTCCAGTTCATGAGTTATGTCATTTACCGTGCTGCTGTCCAGAATCAGTATATGGCAGGAAACGTTGTTTTTCGGTTTCAGCTTTGTAAACTCGTTTTGAGTCGTCAAGTAAGCGTTGTAGAATGCCAATTAGTAGCGCTGAGTTTATTATGTCTTAATTGAAATTATTTTACCTGTTTAGGAGGTGAAGCCTCAGGTTTAGGAGTATCAGCTTTGCCGGCTAACGCGTCGCATCGTGGAAGGCAAGTAAATGTAGCGGTTGTGCTACGGTTTAACCCGTTTTTCTTACTAGTTGCACTATGCATGATTGACGTAATGTTAAATGATATGCCATGGTTACATGTTTTCCAAGTAAAAATGTGGTAGCAAGATATTAATCAATTGCTATGTTTGGATGAGTTTGGGTAGTATCGTGGTAATTCGCTTAATGAGCCAAATGCGGAATATGAAAATAAACTCAAGGTGGACATGTTGTTAATTCCTTGTGGTTATTTTCATGATGATCATGTGGTGGTCTATGTGATAGAGTTCCATCTATATCGATTGATTTTGATCTTGGTGAATCAGGTGTGGGTTATGTGGTAATGGTCTTATGACACGATGGTATTGTGCTTAATGAGACACATGTGGATTATGAGAAAATATTCATGATGAGTATGTTGTTGACCTTCGTGGTTAAATTCTTGTGGTTTATGATTATCATATCATTCATGACATATCATGACATTTGCATTGTGGATGTCGCCGCTTATAGCCGCGATCGACTGTACAACATCGTGCATTGCCAGTAGACGATGCATACCTTTACCTTGTTGGGTAAAGGTGCAGTGGAGCATAGCATACATATGCATTACATTGTGGAAAGATCATTTGCATACTTGTGCAAGATATTGAGGTGAAGTTATTTTTTGCAAACAAACGCAACTTCACGGTTGCAATGTGAAATTGACTCATGAGAGTCTCTTGTGGTATGAGTAATGTGGTTGTGGTTGTGGAATGGGGTTCACCCCTGTGGTATAGTAGAGGTTATGGTTGTGGCATGAGATTCTTCTCTCTTGTGGTAATTGTGGATAGCAGATTGTGGATCGAGAAATAGTAAAGTTATGAGGTAAAACACGCTAATACTTTATTGTCATTGGTAGTGGTAGTGGTGATTAACATGGAGCAGTTGATCAAGATTCAATTGTTAATATTTTACTATCATTGGTAGTAAATATGGTTGAGGCTATAATTGTGATCATTATGGGTGTGGATATTTGGATACTTTAATGATGTTGTATGTTTGTTTGTAGTCTGAATAGCCGGGTAAACAGTTTGCTTGCTGAGATTTTTATCTCACCCTTGTTTTCTTTCCCCCCTACAGGTGATTGTTGAGCATTCACGGGATGGGTAGAGCGGCACCACAATAATGCACATGGTTCATCAACTCATGTTGTAATAAAGTCGATGAAATTCTAGCCAAATGCTTAACTATTTGAGGAGGATTATGTTATTTAATAAGGATGGACTTGTGAACCATTCTTTGATTAATCTGCTAGAGGTTGTTTAATTATTGAACTTGTTACCGTTATCTTTATTCCCTTAGATGTTTATGCTTCCGCTTAATGTTTTTTTGTCTAGAGATGTTGCCGAATTAATTATCTTGAAATTATTGGCTAGTCAGAGAGTGGTTTAGTAGCATTCGGGGTAATGTGGGTCTGGGTGTTACTGATTGGTATCGAGCGGGCTTTAGGTGCAGTGGAAATTAAAAATATTAAATTGACACACAGTGCCTGATAGGATGGGATGGGACAAGCATTGCATTCAAGCTTTGACATGTTATATTGATGATTCATGCTTGGAGATAATCTTGTATGTTTATGATTTGTTTATATGACTGCTTTGAGTGAGGATAGTCAATGATATGAGGTAGGGATTGCAGTTGTTGCCTTGGGCATTGCCAGTTTATACCTCGTTCGTAGTACGGGGATTTTGATGCAGTTACCTCGGGTAACTTAGTTGCGGATGTCTTGGGTAAGTTTCTTAGAAAAGTGTTATCCTCCTTGAATTGATGTTGGCCGATTCTTGGCCTATTACAGTTAATGATTTTCTCTCGGGTTAGCTGTTTATTGCGGTTGTTGGTTGTCATTAGGCCTCTAATTGTTCTTGAGGCCAAGTATTGTTTCTTTCTGATTGATGGGTTGTTTGACTGCTCGTGAGCAGTGCTTTTGGAGAGACTAGTATTTTCCGTGTTGTTCCATCTTTCTTGCTGGAAAACATGACTCTTGTATTTCGTTTGATTTTTTTTTAGAGAGAATCAAAGCTTTATGTGGGAAGTTCATTAACTTGTGGAAGCATTGACTCTATGCATTTCTTCTGAGTTATTTCGACTTTTGAAGTTTGATTTCTCTCTAGAAGGGAGTGTTAAAACCCCTTTGTGATGTTTTGTTGTGTTTAAGTAGTAGGTGGAAATTATGTAAATAATTGATAGATTGTGAATTATCAAGTTGAAAAGTTAGTGTGGTACATCATTAAGTTCTACTAACATCTTTAGAAGTGAAGTCGATTAATATGATGTTGTCCTGTGGTAGTTTGTTGAAGATCTGTGACTAAGAAATTTAGCGATACATGTGTAGAACTCATGCATTTATCAAGGAATATGAAAAACAATTGTTTTGATTATTGTAGTTGTTTAATTTTCCCAACTTGTTGGATATATTGGATTGATTGATCTTAAGTAATTAATCTGACCATTCGGGATGGTCAAGTAAGGAGGTGTTGGAATATTGCCTTAATAAGATTAACCTTTTATATGTCCTCTCTTTACATACTTGATGAGCATGTACAATGTTAAATTTATGTAACTTTTACCATGCTAAATTGTTGAAATATGTATAAAGAAATGGATACAGTGATGTATTGACTTTTGGAATCTTGTCTCATAAAGCTGGTATTATTGATGTTTAAAGTTATTTTATTTTTTTTAATATCTTAACATAAGGTGGAGTATCGAATCTGTGCTCTTTATTGTCTTTGGGATTGCAAAATTAGAGATAGGATCATTAATGCTATGCTGATGAAAAATTAATAGTCAATTATTGACAGCAATGGCTAGAGTGTAATTACCTTTTGCTAAACTAGAGTTGAGCATCAGTACGAGATAAATGTATGGAATCTAATAAGAGATTCATACTAGCATGTTTTGTGAAGTTGTTATGTTCTAATATCATCTTGTTAAAGAGTTTGTTTTAATATGATGGCTTATGCACTAGGTTTAACTAGATCAAGTAGTTGGAATCTTATTTGGATAATAAGAGCATGATGAAGTGATTTATGGTGTTCCTTTTGGAAAAGTATGAAGGAGTGGGATGATATGTTGATTTTTTGCAAAGAATGTTTTATCTTGTTGTGAATACAATCGATAGCATGTAGTTGTGATTATTGTGTTGAATGTTTTAAAAATAAAATAAAGGAATTTGTTAATTCCATAATACTAATTGCATTGAAGGGTGTGAGATTTACGGTTGGAACCTTTTTGTACCTTATGACTTGTATGATAGCCGAGGTTGCTTTGAGTAAAGTGACATGTTGAATGATCTTTTTGGTTTTTATCTGAATCTCGTGTTGTGGTCTTCAAGCATCCTTTGTTGGAAATGGCGGGATGTTTTAATCAAAGAAAATTGCTTCTTATTGAAAGGAAAAGTTGTACTAGAAGTATTTGAGGTACAGTTGATCTTATCTTGTGTTTTCCAACCTCATTGCTATTTTTTTTTCTTTTGGTCTTTTTGCTACTGTGATGATGACCATTTTCTGTATGCTGGAATTTATTTCTTCTTACCTCTTCTTCTAAGAACATGGTAATTGTTGTGGGTTGCGAAGCCTTTTGTTGGTCGTGGTTTTGGGTTAGAGTATGATTTGCGGGGCCAGTAGAGTCTATCTACAATGGTGTAGATGATGTACTCAATTGAACTAATTGTTGAGGTAGCCAACTTGAGATAAATGAGTTGGTGTGTTGGGTAATGATTTGAAAATCCTTGGTTCAAGGAAGTTAAATTATTAAAAGAAATGAATTGGGAAATTATTGTTATGTCAAGTAGTGCGATGCCCTCTTGATTCTTGTTTTTCTTTGTGTGTTTTGGCGAGACCATTTGCAAATTGAGTTGACGTATGTTGAGGCGTAGTCTTTTCGATTAGGAAAAGAAATTGATTGTTTTGGTTTGTCGAGTGATTTTTTTCACTCTTAGCTTATGTGGTGTGGTTCTCCAATTGTCTACTTGACGAGTAGAAATATTTTGTGGTGAATCCTTTGATTTGGATCGTGGTCCTTTGAAGGAAAGCTGGTTGCTAGTGTGATGCTTGAGAGTTCTTTACTCTTACATTCTTTGGGTTCTGTTTGCAAAGATACCGTTGTGCTTCTAGTAGAATGATGTGAGTGGAATTTGTGATCAAATTCTTGACAATGGGTATAGTGTGTTATCCTGAGTTTATTTAATAAGAGAAAAGTGTTTTAAGAAAGAGGATGGTTTGAGAAGGTGGTCTTAATAGTTATTATGGAAATTTTGCCAAAATGGCGGGACACATTGGTGCTCGGGCGACAAAAGAATTATGCGGATGTTCGCGCGAGAATGGAGTTTGCGGTGGAAGCCTTGTGCTCCTTTGGGTGTCTCCAACCAAGGGTATTGTTCATTTGGTACCACCGAAGCTTAGCCCGCAGACACATCGGTACTTTTCCGGTGGTTGCTCGGGTGGTAGTTTGGCTTATCGTTTGGAGTTGCCAAACTCTTTGAGTGGTGTGCACAATGTTTTCCATGTGTCTATCTTTGCGGAAATACTTGCGGATCCAGAACACAAGCTTGACCTGGAACAGTCACAGTGGAGCAGGATCTCACTGTGGAGCGTCGGCCAGTTCGTATCTTGGATACGTCAGAGCGGGTCTTGAGGAATAAGACCATCAAGTATGTGAAGGTCCTTTGGACGAATCAGTCGGAGAGAGAGGCTACGTGGGAGCTGGAGGATCTTTTGCGAAAGAAGTACCCCGAGCTCTTCGAGGCTGGTGAGTACACCTAGTTTGGGTTGCTGTTTGCTTGTTGTTCTTTTCTTTGTGGTCTGTAGAGTTGGATTCGAGGGCGAATCCTTTTAAGGTGGGAAGAATGTAATACTCCGGAAGTGTGAGAAGTGAAGAATCGGATTAATAAAAATTAATCGGTAGAGAATTATTATTCGGGAAGAGAAATTTATTGAATTTTCAAGTGCAATATAGTTTAGAGAGGATTTCTCTTAACAGAAAGTATCCATCGGTGATTATGTAATATCTGTTTAACATTAGAGAATTAATTGAAATGAGAAAGGTATTTAACAGAAATTAAATAGAAATCAGTTTTTAGAGGAGATTTAATCTTGGGCTTTGCCCACGTTGTTTGGCCCAAGTGGGAAGTTGGTTTAAGAAGGGGCCAACCAAACCCTAGGTCTTTTTACTGTAGCACGCAGCTACAGTACCGCCGCCCTGTAGCAACCCTCCTCCCTTTGCTGCCACGCCCTCCATGTCGCCCCTTTGCTGCTCCTTGCTACTGGTCTTGGGAGGAAGAAGAAGGAGAGAAAGGAGGAGAAGAAGGGATCTTCTTCATGGATTCAACCAGCGTTTCCCAAGGTTCTACAAGGGTAACGAGAGCGTTCTTTGCTGTCTAAGTTGTATTAGATGCAAATTCGATTGGTTTGATTGGATTGAATTGCTGCCGCTACAAATTCAATTCTGTCCAGTTTCTTGCGCGGCTTGTTTCGTGTGTTTAGAGGCAGAATTAGGGATTTTGATCTCCTAGAGTTATTTAGATAATGTTCTTAGCTTTCGGTGGCCGCGAAGATCACTCGATTCCGAGGTCTGAGTCAAAAGTTATGATCATTTTATTATCTGCTGCCAGAAATCTGACGAGAATAATCTGTCTGGTTATTTCTTAAAATATGAAAGGGAATTTGGTAGAATCTGAAAGTTCACCCAACTAGGTTATTGTAGGTAATTCGATAAGCTTTTCAGATTGATAAAGAACGATCAATTTGGAGTTACCTATTAAAAGTTATGGTCATTTTAGTTTTGCTGTTCGATTGTGTAGGCAGTTTCTGTACTGAAAGTTCAGACAATGGTTAGCCTAATATTATGGCCGAATTGGTTTATCGTGTCAACTAGAGTATTGTAGATTATTCAGTTAAGAATCTACAGAAATTGGGTTTACCTCATTTTGACTTCCAGTTCATGAGTTATGTCATTTACCGTGCTGCTGTCCAGAATCAGTATATGGCAGGAAACGTTGTTTTTCGGTTTCAGCTTTGTAAACTCGTTTTGAGTCGTCAAGTAAGCGTTGTAGAATGCCAATTAGTAGCGCTGAGTTTATTATGTCTTAATTGAAATTATTTTACCTGTTTAGGAGGTGAAGCCTCAGGTTTAGGAGTATCAGCTTTGCCGGCTAACGCGTCGCATCGTGGAAGGCAAGTAAATGTAGCGGTTGTGCTACGGTTTAACCCGTTTTTCTTACTAGTTGCACTATGCATGATTGACGTAATGTTAAATGATATGCCATGGTTACATGTTTTCCAAGTAAAAATGTGGTAGCAAGATATTAATCAATTGCTATGTTTGGATGAGTTTGGGTAGTATCGTGGTAATTCGCTTAATGAGCCAAATCATGAATATGAAAATAAACTCAAGGTGGACATGTTGTTAATTCCTTGTGGTTATTTTCATGATGATCATGTGGTGGTCTATGTGATAGAGTTCCATCTATATCGATTGATTTTGATCTTGGTGAATCAGGTGTGGGTTATGTGGTAATGGTCTTATGACACGATGGTATTGTGCTTAATGAGACACATGTGGATTATGAGAAAATATTCATGATGAGTATGTTGTTGACCTTCGTGGTTAAATTCTTGTGGTTTATGATTATCATATCATTCATGACATATCATGACATTTGCATTGTGGATGTCGCGCTTATAGCCGCGATCGACTAAGTACAACATCGTGCATTGCCGTAGCACGATGCATACCTTTACCTTGTTGGGTAAAGGTGCAGTGGAGCATAGCATACATATGCATTACATTGTGGAAAGATCATTTGCATACTTGTGCAAGATATTGAGGTGAAGTTATTTTTTTGCAAACAAACGCAACTTCACAGTTGCAATGTGGAAATTGACTCATGAGAGTCTCTTGTGGTATGAGTAATGTGGTTGTGGTTGTGGAATGGGGTTCACCCCTTGTGGTATGGTAGAGGTTATGGTTGTGGCATGAGATTCTTCTCTCTTGTGGTAATTGTGGATAGCGATTGTGGATGCGAGAAATAGTAAAGTTATGAGGTAAAACACGCTAATACTTTATTGTCATTGGTAGTGGTAGTGGTGATTAACATGGAGCAGTTGATCAAGATTCAATTGTTAATATTTTACTATCATTGGTAGTAAATATGGTTGAGGCTATAATTGTGATCATTATGGGTGTGGATATTTGGATACTTTAATGATGTTGTATGTTTGTTTGTAGTCCGAATAGCGGTAAATGCAGTTTGCTTGCTTGAGATTTTTATCTCACCCTTGTTTTCTTTCCCCCCTACAGGTGATTGTTGAGCATTCACGGGATGGGTAGAGCGGCACCACAATAATGCACATGGTTCATCAACTCATGTTGTAATAAAGTCGATGAAATTCTAGCCAAATGCTTAACTATTTGAGGAGGATTATGTTATTTAATAAGGATGGACTTGTGAACCATTCTTTGATTAATCTGCTAGAGGTTGTTTAATTATTGAACTTGTTACCGTTATCTTTATTCCCTTAGATGTTTATGCCTCCGCTTAATGTTTTTGTCTAGAGATGTTGCGAATTAATTATCTTGAAATTATTGGCTAGTCAGAGTGGTTTAGTAGCATTCGAGGTAATGTGGGTCTGGGTGTTACACATCACTTGAAACATCTTCATGCACAGCAGTAGGTAGAACTTCTTTCTTGATCTCTTGTGTCACCAGCGGCACCTTTTCTTCTTGCAAAACAAACTGCGCATCCAATATATCAGAAAAACCCACCGAATTAAAAGAAGATATTTGGGCCGCATCATCCTCCCCTTCTTCAAGCAAAACCGTCCGCGGTTTTGAGTTGATCTTCAGATCTTCATGGATAGATTGAACGGGAGCCAAAAAAATTTCAACCACTTCGATCTCCTTTGTCTTCTTCCTCATGGGCTTGCGGGGTGGCGACACGAATTGATGTCGCGTTGGCGACACGAATTGATGTCGCGTCAACACCTTCATCTCCTCCCACGTGTTACACCATGGCTCTTCTCTTCGATCACGATCTTCTTGCATGTTGTCCCACCATCTGCGAACCTCATCAGCAAAGGTTCTTTTTGTAATTCTCATCTTCCTGATAGAAGAGAAATTGTGATGATTGAAGAATTGCTCCATTGCTTCCTCCCAGATGAAGTATTCTTATGAGGTGGTCCTTATTGCTAGCTTCGGCATGGTCGATGGTAGCAACTTCAAGAACTTTGCGTCGGCTAAGGTAGCCGGCATGAATCCACCATGAGTAACCATCGCTCTGATACCACCTAATGCGGATCAACCTCGAGGCGAGATTGAATCTGTGGGTTGCCCGATCTTTCATGGTGGAACTCGAAGATCAGCAGTGTGTTGTCTTCTTCTCTTAGCGCTGAATGAACAGTAGCATGCATATGAATAGTAACTGCAACAAATATCCTTGATAAATCTCACACCCGCGCACACCACAGTACACGAGCGAGAGGTAGGGATTAAAGATCCAATGAGTAACTCCTAGCACCACAGCTAGAAACCACCACGCTAAGATGAAATCCAAGATTGGAAGTCACAAGAACACACATAAAACAGGGATGAACCCTAACGGCCGAAGGCCAACACGCACACGTGTTTTAATTCATAACTCAAACTTAACTCCATATTGAATTCAGTTGCGTTCGGTATGGACAGATTAGCACCACGTCGGATCTGCTCTCCTTGATCCCACGCAATGCCCATGTATGCATGCAGATAGAGGAAGCCATCCAGCACACGAAAAAGTTCTTGATGCACCTGAACACATGTGTTGTTCGGTGCATGCATGTGCTCCTCTTTGCTCGACCCAGCCCATTAAACACATGCACGTGTTGATCCATGACCACACCCATGCATTGTACCACACATGCACATTGTTGGTTTGATCGCATGCGCGGCATCATCACTTGAAACATCTTCATGCACAGCAGCAGGTAGAACTTCTTTCTTGATCTCTTGTGTCACCAACGACACCTTTTCTTCTTGCAAAACAAACTGCACATCCAATATATCAGAAAAACCCACCGAATTAAAAGAAGATATTTGGGCCGTATCAATATTTCGTTATAGTGAGACCTCCCAGAAACTCTTTTATCTATCAGTTTAAGCCTGATTACTAAAAACTGTCAGAAACGTAGCAGATTTACGGAACAACGGCGCTACAAAATTCATAACTTTTGAACCGCTCGTCTAAACGATATGATATTGTACTCTACAAAATGGTATCAACGTCACCTATGATTCTCTAGGAGGCGTCCTGATCAGATAATGCCATTAAACATATCAAAAACATCGTGGAACCCAATCTGCCCTAAACAGACCTAAAGACTGACATTGCAAAAGATCACATAACCCACTAGTTGAAAGGGGATCGGGTCTTAACCTTGAAGAACCACCGTCGAATGCGATGAACACCACGTGATCCCTCTTCTTCTCCCTTCTCTCTTCTTCTTCTTCCTTCTTCTTGGCCGACCACAAAGGGAAGGGGAGGTGGAGGCGCAACGGGAGGGGAAAGGAGGTGGAGGCGTAATGTGGAGGGGAGGGGCTGCTACAGTGGCAGCGCTACAGTGCATGCTACAGTACATGGCTACCTCCCTCTACTTGGATGGTTGCCCTAATGGGCCAAGGTGTTGTGGGCTTTCAGCCCACAGCCCAAGTTATCCGAATTACACAAAAATCCCCCTGAACTTGTGTTAAAACCACCCCACTATTCAATTCTCCTCCCAACAATCTTTCTTCTCACTAAAATAAATATGAAGGGTATTACAGCACCTCATCGGGAAAAACATCCTCAGCCTTAAATAAGTTAAAAACAACACTAGGCAATGTAGAGGGTAAGTCATTAGAAACAATATCTTCCTTGTAGATGAGCACAAAGAAAGGGGTTGTGGTTTTCCTCACTTCCCTCAAATCACTATTTTGCATCAACAAGCACTCATTCTTTTGTGGCACTCTTGTATTTTTAGAAGGTTTTATGTAGTTGGATGGCTTAGGATGTAAAACCCCGAATATAGTTTAGAGAGATTGTTAATCGGGAGGAGGAATTAATTGAAAATTCAAGGTTTTTGGTGGAATTTTGGAACCTGGGCCTCTGACCCAGTCTGGATCTGCCTGGTGGCCGGCCATGTGTGGGCCAAGAAGGGGGAGGCACCCAAGGCCCAAGCCCATGCGCCCCACACCCCTCTTAACCCTAGGCCGACTGCACCCCTCCCCTTTTCCCCCCTTGGCCGCCACAAGCTCTTCCCCCTTGGAACCGCTCCTCTCTTCCTTCCTTAGTGCCGCCTTCACCCCCTGGTTGTTGTCCCTACTATGGTGCCCCTCCCGTCTCGTCAACGGAGCTCCCCGCTGTCGGTCTTCGCGAGGAAAAGAGGAGGACAACAGGGAAGTCAGCCAAAGGAGGGAAGGAGAGGGTGAGGAGAAGGAGGATAATCTTATTCAAGGATCATTCATCGTCTTCCTGGGTTCTTCAAGGGTAACAGATGTAGTTCTTCGTTGTTTGATTGGTAGTAGATGTGAATTCGCTTAGAATTGATTTGATCAAATTCTTTCTATTGTAGTTCAGTTCTGTCCAGTAGATTGCATGGCCAATTTCGGTTTCTTAGCGGCGGAATTTGAGATGTCTATCTCCTAGAGGTTTTTAGGTATTGTTCTTAGCTTTTAGTATCCACCAAGAACACTTAATTCCGACGTACGGATCAAAAGTTATGGTATGATCTTCCCTGCTTTTCTGGATTCCTAACGAGAATGAACTATCATGTTGTCTTCTAAAATATGATTAAGTTAGTGGCAGATTCAGGGTTTTCACCCAACTAGGATGTTGTAGAAATTTTTATAACCTTTCTATATTGATAAAAAATACCCTAATTGGAGTTGTAGATAAAAAAGTTGTGATCTGTTCTTTACTGCTGTTTTCTTTTGTCTAGACAGAATCTGTCTTATACTTTCGTCTACTTGTTAGCATATTCTTTTGGCCGAATTGGGGGATCTCGCCAACTAGAATTTTGTATATATGTTCGTTAAGTTTCCTTAGGATCTGGGCTCACCTCATTTCAAGTCTCAGATCAATAGTTATGATTTATTCTGTGCCGCTGTCCAGATTCGTTTTCTGTGATTGTGTTGTATGTTTTCAGAATAGGTCTATTAGTTGATTCTTGGATTACCGGGAAAGTGTTGTAGGATGTTGCTGGTAGTGTCCTGTACCATGTTGTTCTTATTTCGAGTACTTACTTGTGTAGGCGAGGCTTCGGGTTTAGGAGCACCTTTGTTGCCTACTAACGCGTCGCAACGTGGAAGGCAAATACTTTGATACTTTTAAGATTTGTGAATGCCAGATCAATTCTAGTATGGACATGCGAGTCCCACCATTCTAATGTGGGTAGCTTTGGACACCTGTATGAAACGTTCTTCATACGGGATTTGGATCCCCGTATTTTGTTAAATACGGGTCTAAGTGAACACCGACGGGTGTGTCACTAGCTATACCGGTATAATCAGGAGTGCAGTCCTTTCATTCCATTACATACATTCATTCCATTCATTCATATACTTATACATTCAGTGTGATGTTCAGATTCTTTAATGTTGTTGCCTTGTTCATATTTGTTGTATGTCCAATTATTCACTGTACTTGTTGAGTCTCAGACTCATTCTTGCTTTGTTTGTTTATTTTAGGTGAACGTCGATGATGGCTCTACTAGGAGGGAGTAGACACACACACACACACACACACACACACTATTCAATCATTTCACCATACTCCATTTATTTTCGATAATAGGACTTGGTTATGTCTCTCATTCGTTAATTGATGAACTGTAATAAATAAAGTCAGATGTCTAAATAAAGTCAGATGTCGTTGATAACTCTCTCCATGTTAAGGATGCTTAAGTACTGCTTGTGGTCCTTGATCACCCCATTGATATGATTATTTGGATTCAGTCTTTATTTTTGCCATTGTACTAGTAAAGATTGAACTCTTTTTGTCCTTAAATGAGTTAGGGTTTAAATACTTCCATTTGATGGTTGTATGTAAGTTTTTTTAGGTGACATCTTTGTAACACCCCGGCCCGACATGAGCCTGGAATGCTACTAAACAAACTCTAATAATTCTAAACTAGACAATCTTAATAAATTTCGGCAGAACCTCCCTTGTAAAGTTAATTACACGAAGGTTCCAACACACAGATTATTCAAATATTAACTAAAACTTTCATCCAAAGACATTAAAAGATAATCAAAGGCATGCTAAATATCTAACATAACTAGAGAGATATGAAGTTCCACTACTCATCATTATTACATTTAATCCATTGCATGAGACAAAACATAATAATCTTTGCATTTACTAAAATCAATCACGTTCTGAAGATCATTCAACTTTATTTAGTTCATGTGGTAAGTGTGTGACTAGTAGTCTACTTTCCCCCATGCATGTTGTTCTTGGCTCGGGTACCTAAAACAACAATAAAAGCAAGAGTGAGTCCATAGACTCAGCAAGTACATAAAGAAACTATAACATCAGCATCCATGTAAAGGAGATCAACAATAGAATATCTCATATGCAAATGCAATGCTCAAGGATCCTTTATCTTTAACTTTCTGTGTGCATTACACCGGTAATGCAGAGTAAGCAACCGTCGCCGCATACCCATGCACGCGGCGCCGCACGCACAGGACCAATTGCCCGTTACTCCGCAAGTAACGGGGACCTCAAGCCCACACTCCACGAGTGAGGGGATCTCGGCCCGTCACATTCATGACGGGGATCTCAAAGGGAAACAAGCTTGGTCACCGCGTGACCAAGCCTCAACATGTTCTCAATATGCATATGCTCATCTCTTATTCATCATCAATCTTACCAAAAGACAAACATTGTACCAAAGTAAAGCATAAGCATAATTTGAGCAATCACCATACTTAAACAACCATCAAGTAAGCCATCTTGCTATGCAATCATATATCAAAAAACACACAAACATAGCCAATCAATCACACCCATTTAACAAACAATGCACTTGCCTTAACCGTGTGAGACTGGAGGACGTGAAGACGGTGCTGCCCCCAGTACCAATTCCCCACCTAAACATTAAGAATATAACTAAGACCACAGTAACGAAAAACATGAATTGAATATAATAGCACAACAAGTAGCAGATTGCAACGCAATCTCGACCCCAAATTCTTAAGTGCTGCACTGCCCTCTGAACACAGTTAAGTTCTAAAATTCATAACTTTCTGTACAGTGGTCCACATTAGATGTTCTTGGACTTCATTGAAAGGTTATCAAATTTCCCAACTAAACCTAGTTGGTGAGCTCCCCTGATTCGGTCATCTAAAATCACTTTTAAGCCGATTAACAAGACATCGATTTCACGTCAGACTTTCTGGACAGAGCACTAAAACTATCATAACTTTCAGCTCGTTTATCCAAATTTCGCGTTCTTGTGCTTCCCTGAAAGCTACGACAATTATCTACAACTTTCGTTATACTGGGGTTCTCAGATTTCCAATTTAACCATCAGTTTTAATCGGTTTTCTACAAACTGCCTAAATGCTGACAGATCAGCGGAACAGCAATCTTAAAAAAATCATAACTCACTAACCGTTAATCGGATTTGGGTGATCTTGACGGCCACTGAAAGCTAAGACCAAAACCCAACTTTTCCTAGGAGATCAGAATCCCAGATTCTGCTTCTAACCTCACGAAAAACGACCCCCAACCTTCTGGACAGAACGCCGCCTAGCAGGAGACGAAAATCGATCTACCAAAACGGACGCGAATGCAACTACGGTACCAAACCAGCGAGGACCAAGCGACGTTACCCTTGTAGAGCCGCGGCGAGAAGAAGAACCTACCGCACGAAGACGAACTCCTTCCTCCTCTTCTTCTTCTTCCTTCTTCTTGGCTGGCCACAAAGGGGAGGGGAGGTGGAGACGCAAGGGGAGGGGAAAAGAGGTGGAGATGCAATGGGGAGGAGGGCTGCTACAGTGGCGGCGCTACGGTGCGTGCTACAGAGCATGGCTGCCCCCTCTACTTGGATGGTTGCCCTAATGGGCCAGGTGTTGTGGGCTTTCACCCACACCTAAGTTTTCCGAGTACGCAAAAATCCCCGAACTTCATAAAAACCACTCCTCTATTCAATTCTCCTCCCTACAATCTTTCTTCTCATTTAAATAAATATTTGGAGTGTTACATTCTACCCCCCTTAAATGGAATTCGACCCCGAATTCTAACAACGCTCTACACCAAAGAACAATCACAACTAGAATTTACCAACAATACCACACACCTGCTGTGAACAATTCTGGATATTGCTCGCATATGCGAGACTTCAATTCCCAAATTGTTTTCCTCTCGGACTTTTGGGACTAACGCACCTTGATGCAACTAATGTATTATAACTCATCACTGCATCCGACCTAACCGTAATCACTCAACGGACATGACTCAAGATGCGGTATTACTCACGGTCAACACTCTTATGAAACCTCACACTCCAAATACCTCAAGCATTATATCAACACCGGTCATACAAAACGTTATATACCGCGCTTGACTCGAGACAATTCTAGCGAATTGTTATCTTCCAAAATCCTCGCAACTTCCGAACAAGCCAAATATACTCTAGGCTATCATTCCCTTTGGGGACCAAACCACGAACTTCAACATAAACATATGTAACTCTTGTTTCATCTCTCACGACCTCTTCATCCTAGTAAGGAGAACCTTTGTTAGCAGGACGCGCAACACAACTTATTTTAAACAAACTTTAATAATCAGAGCTCAGCAGAAAACAAAAGATTCACAATGCCACCCACTATTAACCAACTTTCCTCTAAAAACACTCAAATCCAAAATTGAAGATTCATCATGAAAATCTTTTCACATTCCAATTAGGCAGTTTGCAAATAAACACCACATAAGTCAAAAGAGAAATCGTTCGAATGCCCAAATCAAACACTTCATTTATTTTCCTGATCCGGAAGGAACCGCCTTGCCGACATAGGGTCAACTCAAATTGTAAGTGTTCTCCGTCATAAAAACCCAACTCCAACAAGAACCAATAGAACACTTCTCTACTCGAGAAAACATTCTTTTCTCAGATGTCCTTTTAAGAAATAAACATTCTCCAAAATCTTGGATTTCCAAATCATCAAACTTACTCCTTCCTCTTAACCGACAACCCCAAAATGATCCTCAAACCGAAAGAACAACCACACTTATCTAGGGGGACTCTATTAATCCACACAAGGATTCTCTAGTCCACTCCTATACCAAAGGAATTATTTTTTTGACAACTGGTTCCCAACACCTCAATAAAGATTTTTCACCCGCAACCACATCACCTCATTCTGTTAAAGATAATCAACTTGAAATTCTCAACAGACATACTCATTTACTACACCGAAGGATTCTATCAATGATCAATACTATTCGGAATCCACTTTTGTTCTTCTTCTTCTACACATAACATTGGGCCGCTGAGGTCCTAGCATAGAAAGGCAAGTCCAAATTTAACCACCAAGTCTCCTATAATGAATTTCTGGTATGATTGATAGGAAATCCTCAAATTCTTTTACTAACTTTTCACACAACTCAACAATAACCTCAATCATTAATATCAATATTCCTCACTAACCAAGTAACCGCCCAAGGCGTTTCATTTCACCAATCTTTGACCTTCACTCAACCACACCAATTAATTTTTAGCTACATGACCACAATATACCCATTCGCAATACCCTCACTAATTGACCAAGATTCAAACATACTCAATCACTAACATTAATAAATAAATATATTCTTTGACCAAGATATCCTTAGAGTTAATCTAACTCCCATAGGGTTACTCATCGAGGCCGAGTCATGCTTGACAATAGCTCAACAATCCTGCTATCCCATTAATTAACACGACGATTATATTTTTTTCCACATGCTACTCTCATTAAGCCACACCATCATAATTCTTCTACACAATCTTACCGAGTACCCAATTGCGATACTCTAATAAATTTGGTCAAGATTTTCATACTTTCTAATTCTAATGTTCATCAAAATGAACAAAAGATCTTGGACCACATCTCTTTATAGGTTCTACTAGTTGCGACACGTAATAAGTTAGCTCCAAAGACAAACATTCTATTTAAATCGAACTCTCTCCAAGGATTAATATAATAAATCAATTTACTCAATGCCTCTCAAACAACTTGACACATAAAGGTTCACAAAATCATCTACTAGACCACCACTATCTAGTTGCCAATTCACAACCGAAGGGACTTTACAATACAGTTCGGTTAACCCTTTCTTAGAAAAAGAGGCAAACATAAATCATTTTCAGCATATAGGAAAAACGTTACCACTTACAATAGTTACAAGTTCAAGAGAAACAATCAAATAGAAAAGTGTAGGGAAACGGGTAGGCTACACTAGCGCAAATTAAAAAAATTCTACCCGTAAACCAAGATCACTGCAGTTATAGATCACGGTCTTACCACTAGACGCGCAGGTGCGGAAGTTGATGCAGCGCGTCGGGGCAGTGTAGTCGTACCAAGTTGATGCAGTACGTCGGGGCAGAGTAGTCGTACTACTTCCTCGTCCTCGTCGTGGCGTCCCACGTACAGCTCCTTTCTTGCGGTTCGTCCCAACGCCACGCATGCGCGCTTCAAAGGTATCCACACGCACGGAGAAGCGACGACGCCGACTACTAGATCGCGCGGCGACTAGGGCGTGGGAGGGTGGCGGCCGTGGTTTGGGGATGTCACGAAAAACTCAACCTCAACCACGCCGCCTCCTTTTATAGACGTCCTTATAATGGGCTTCTACGAATAGAGGCCCATTATGACTCAATGCCCAGTCTACTTCGGATCCAATCCGAATTAGGCTTCAGCCCCTTAAGTGTGTGACCCTATGGTTCACATATGTTTAGACATGACGCGAGTACACATACTTGGTCAATAGTTGGTAGCGGCCTCTAGCAAGACGTGTCAACTCCTAAACATACGTAAAGATCATATCGGACGAACCATCACAACGTTATGTACATGCCAATCCCTTTGCCTCATGATATTCGGTCGAGCTCCAAGCTGACCACTCTTTCTCGATCCTGTGATCCGGAATCCCTTACTAGGTTAACTCTTAACCTTAAGTAGCATGGCCATGCATTTCTGGATCCGATCACTCGAGGGGCCCAGAGATATCTCTCTCTGTAGAGAGGGCAAATCCCATCTCGATCGACCATGCCTCGCAGCATGCTTCATGACAAACCCAAAGCTACCTTTATAACTACCCGATTCTGGATAGCGTTTGATAGCCCCTAAGTAGGTCGATTCACATCTCAAGTACATGCGACAATCTCGTGTCTAAGGACAAGGCGTACACATTGTGTAGAGAGAACCATAAGAATAATTACTATGTCTCATGTTGGGTCGGTCCAACCCCATGTTCTAAACATGTGTCCACATTATTGGTTTGACATCTCCATGTCTATGACACGTGAAACATGGTCATCAACCGATACATGTGCTAATCCATCATTCACGTGTGTCCTCACATGAACTCCGACTAGGGACAACTTTAGAATAACCATACAAGTAAAGAGTTTCACAAACAAGTCACATACTTGTTAATCAACACAAAGGCAATATTCAAGGAACATTTATTAAATCATGGATACAATGAAATATCATCATCAATATGATTGCCTCTAGGCATATCTCCAACAAAAGATCTTAGAAAACAAAAGAGTGATCATAGTTGAGGGCACACGTTCCACAAGCAAAGTGTATCAAACCTCAAACGAGAATAAAACATTGGTTTTGGGATTCAGAAACTCATTGGGCAAACAAAAGCTTAGGCAAAAATCGATAAACCGCAAGTTACAAAGATTGACTTCAAATTGAAATACTCCTACTTCACTCTTTCCTTTAACAAAGAAAACGACTTCGTTGGTTCAAGATCACCATGCCAACACTAACAAGAAGAGATTTCAAGTCCACAACACATAAACTACTTAGGAACCGATAAAACCTCTCAGCACGTCACTTTGATCAAAACAATTTCAGCTACCACATCAACATGAGGTCTGAAAGATTACAAACGCGTGACTAGAAGCATTTTCATTTAATCAATGTCAGGCGAGCGATCCAATTCCCTTATACCAAACATTCAATAGTATCATCATAATCCCTTACTGACAATCTTTTCACGGAAGTTCTGTTTTATCCTCTGTTGAAAAATGTAACTCAATTGTTCGCCTGGAATTTTGGTTAGTGGAAGGTTTCTTTTGCAACTTCTTTATTAAGTGGGTGCATTGACCTTGCATATTTCTTTTGGGTTAATTTGAGAGCTGAAGTTTTATGCCTCTCTTATGAGAAAGAGTATGTCAAAACCCTTTAGTGATGTATTGTTATACTTACCTAAGAGGTTTTAATTAAGAGAATTATTTGGTATGGTAGGAGTTATCAGGTTGGCTTAATATCTTGGTGCAAACCAATGACTCTTAGTTAATATCTTCAAAAGTGAAGTTAATTGTGGCGACCCGACCCGGAGCCACCCTGAGAGGTCCTCCAAGACCTCCTAGAAAGCCCTTTCGGACCTCCCAGGATGTTTCATAAGACCTCGCGGTAGGACCGCCAAGACTGCGCCCCAACCTAAGACCACCCGTGGGGTCCTCCCGAATCTCCCAGAAGTCCATCAGGACCTCCCAGGAGGTCCGGTAGTACTACACGATGGCCCGGTAGGACCAGGGTACAGTAGTACCGCTCAAGGGTCCGGTAGGACCGCTTGAGGGATACCGGGGTCCTGACCTGAGAAGGTCTGAGGACTCGAGGTCATTCCAAGCTCCACATGCCCATCCGGTACTACCGCATGAAGGCCCGGTAGTACCGCACGGCACGTCCCGAGAGGTCTTTGCAGAACCAAACCCAGGAGGTCATGGGGCTTGAAAAAAAAACCCTCAAGTCCACTGTGATCCAAACTAGTCCCAAGGATCAATGGCTAGTTCTCATAGCAAATGCAAGTGATAATCATACATCTACAAAGTAAAACTTTAATAACAGCAAAAGGGAGTTGATTACAAGGTTGCTTACAGCTCAAGCAACAAAGCAAAATACATAGTGGAAACATAAAGTGTAACATCCCAAGTTTAGGCTTGTGTTTCAAATGTAAGAAAATGAGTAGAAATTAAAAACTTTTCTTACATCTTGTATTTCCTATATGTTCTGAAAAATTCTTGTAAAGGAATTATGGAAATACAAAGTCACAAGTCATTTTGACCTAAACCTTGCCCTTCAAAAACTTTCTTATCAAACCTTGTGATCATTCATTGGGAATAATTTTCCTAAGTTCCAGGGTTAATGGGAGACCCCTATGAAAAATTTCACAATTTTTTTAGAAATTGTTTGAATATTTTTAGGGGCCAGTCAAACCTGTTTGACCCTGGTCAAACCCTAACTCAGAACCTTGCAGATTTTTTCGAAGAAAAATGCACTGCAGCAAAACCTCTAAAATTTTTACACAAGGTCAATATTAAAGTTAGCAAGCTACTGTAAAAATTTCAGAAATTTGGAAGTTAGTTTGCTACTTTTAAGAATTCCTCAAAGTTTCGGTTGCTAATTTAAAACCCTAGTCAAACCAGTTGGGTTTGAGTCAGACTCGGGCTCGAGCCATTTGGTCGAGTCGAACCAACCGAGGGTACCAGTTCGCTTTAATAAGAGGTGCGTGTCTCTCAGCCATTGAATTCTAATCGGACGCTCCAGATTGAGCGTGATGTTTGGACTTCCGATCGTCTAAATCAGTCTCAGTCGTCCATCTTAAATCCAACGGTCACAACCTTCTTTTTTTTGTTCTTCTTCCTCCTTGCTCCCGTAATCGCGTGCGCGCCATGGCAGGGGGTAGGAGAGGGCAGTGCCCTGTCCCCTCGCACGTCAACGGCTCTTCGCATTAAATGCGCCCCAGGCTTTCGGCCCCAAAGTCCTGGCCTTCTCTTGCCCCCATCATTTCTTTGGTCCATGGTAGCGCCATGAACCGAGCTCACCATTGAGCTATGTCCTTGCTCAAACCCTAATTCTCCCTCTATATAAAGCCCCACAGGTTCCTCCTTGAGCTCCTTTACAACACCCCTAGCTCCTTCTCTGTTCCTTGAGCTCAAAACCACTAAAATCCCCAAATCGCCATTGTTGGACGTGGAGCTCTATTGTGGACCATGGTGCTCCAGTGGTTCTTCTTCAAATCTTTTTGTACCCTTTTGAGCTCCTTAACCCTATATTCATTTCCCCTAACTTAATTTTGGGTTTCATTCACAGGAATCACTCAATTTTAAGTTTGCATCTTTCTGGCCGAAATCATCCCCTTTCTTCTCCAACTCCGGTAAGGGCTTCTTTTCTCAATTAATTGCTCTTGTAGCTTCTCTAAGCTATAATAAAGCTATTTTGACCACCTAGTGGTGTTCATTTTGCTCAGATCATGTTTATGCCATCTTCTTCATCAACTCCGGTGAGCTCCTCCACTGTCAAAGCTTCTCCGGCCATCTTTGAAGCTCTTCTTGGCTAAGGTAGCTTCTTATTAGTCCTTAGATGCTGTGGCACCCGCTTCTTTGGACAATTGAGAGCTTTTAGCTATTTTCATTTTTCGGCCGTTCTTTGTCACCATCGTTATCTCCGGCTCGCCGGCGTTTTAGGCCGCCTCCGCTGTCGAGGTTACCTCCTTCGGGTGCGCAAAGTTATTGCAAATCCATTTTTGCCTTTAGTTGCCGTCGCGGTGGCCGGAGCCACCGGCGAAGAGCTTCTCCATGCGCTCTGTTCTTTGTCGGACGAGAACGCACTATTGCATTATCGATTAGGACCCTATTAATGCTAATCATTGTTAATCATCATTAATCATTGTTTAGCAATAAATGCCTGTCCTAATATGACTCTATAAGTCACTGCCATGTGGGCCCGTAGGCCTAAACCACAGTAGTAGAGTCTTTAGGACGAAGATTGGGATTATTAATTACTAATCATTGTTAGTAATTAATTGCTGTCCTAAAAAGCTTAATGTGTCACTACCAAGTGGGCCCAGCCACTTAAGCACCCCTGGCACTGTGCGATACCCTTCGGACATCATTAATGCTAATCATTGTTAATCATTTTGTTTAGCATTTAATGGCTGTCCTAAGTAGTCCTTTGTATCACTTACATGTGGGCCCACACACTTAACCCTCTCTGTGCACTTAAAACTCACATGCGTGAGTGCGCAACACTTGATTGATCCTGGACCATCGATCTTGAGATCAACGACCCAGATCTGGGGGAACATTCGGACCCCCGAACGTTCCCAGCTCTTGTGGGCCGCCCAATGCTAGATCTGTGGTTCAGATCTCCGATGCATTTGGACCTCCGAAGGCATCGTTATCTGCGCCACCCATCCTTAGATCTACAGCCCAAAACCTTAGGGGACGTTCGAAAGTCCGAACGTCTCGTGCGTTGTGGGCCGTTGGATCTAAATCCAACGGTTGGTTCCAATGTGCACGGGTGCATTCCGTTCGGCTCCCGCGTTTGGGCCGTTGGATTCAAGATCGACGGCCCAGGTTTTTCCATGTTGTTTTGATAATCAGTAAATCCCGAAACCTTTTATTTGTAAACTGAAAATTGTATTAAGCTTTGAAACTTCATAACTAAATCATTTTAATTCCTTTTTAGAAGTTTCCAATTGTGTTAAATTCCTGTTTAGCTAAAGTTTAATCTAAAAATACATTTAGACATTGTTCTGTGCCAGAAAATTTCGTAAACACTATTAACTTGTTTCAACGATTATTTGATATTCCAGAAATGCATTTAAAACTTGTAAAATGCATAACTTTTTCTGTATAACTCCAAACTGGGCAAACTCAAGTTTGTAAAATCGCTCTGTTAGCATACTTTAATATGGAATAGGTTTGGTTCATATATGTACCTCTGAAAAATGATATGTTCTAGTTTCACAACTTAGAAAAATCATAAGTAATTCATTTTAACTCCAAATTGAGTAAACTCAGTTTTGCTGTGCTTAGAATACCATGATCTACCCACCATAAAAATTTTAGGTTCTAGATCTTTCTGGAAATTTGTGCCATAAACAGTAACCGAAATTAATTTAATTTAGAATTTCCTGGCTGAGAAGAATTGTTTAGACTATAACTTTTTCATGTTTAGTCCAAATGACTTGATTCTTGTTGCTAAATTCATTTAAAATCATACCCTTACTGCTGTGTAAATTTCATAAGATTTGGATGACTTTGGTTTCTGAGTTTCTTTCGGTGTTCCTCGCTCTTATTGGATTTTCGTATTTTCGCGTTAGGTTCCGAAGAAATTATTGAACCTGAGTCTGATCCTCTGCAACAAGAGCACTACCAGCAAGGCAAGCAGATCTAGCGTCATTTGATCATATTGCTCCTATTATATTCAAATTCTAATATGTTGTTTGCAAATTCTACGTATGCATTGCTATCTTGTTTTAAACTATTGTCGATTAGTTGACCCATTAGGTGCATAATCTGTAGGTAAATATTCATCCTCTACTAATGAGCCTAGGAGTATCTTGCTGTGATTTAGGGTTCGTTGGATGGGCCCTTGTCACTTAGTAGTTTTCGAGTATGTTGCTTAGCCATGCTTAGCTACCGGTAGAAATGGACGGTTATCGACTTAATCGATAACCTTGATCACACAAACTTATTATGACTTTATGATTCAGACTTTGTGCTATGTTTATTTGTGAAAATTAAAAATAAAAATAAAATGATTTGGATTTGGGCACAATGGTAAGATAGTGTGCTTTTGGGTGTGATTGGAATAGTGCTCGAGTCAACAAGGACCGAATTACTTGCACCACCGTACTGAGCATTTTGCATGCTAACCACATTAGAGGGAAATGGGTCCTCTCTTGACTTAGTACTTTGGCGTGTGTTGGCTCCGAGTCGCAGGGGGTCGTAGGAGGGATGGTGTTGGGAGCATGGTAGTTGTCCGAAAGCTTTACCTCGGGTGGGTAGTTGTCTTTCGGCTTTACCATGTAAGCGTATGGGTTTCTATCCATACGAGCGGCTTGTAGTTGATACACAATATTGAAAACGTCTCGTAGGACTTAGCCATGCCGGCATACCTTTGGAAGTGTGCTAACCTTGTGGCTTAAAGACGTTCTGAAGTGTGAGTACATTGGTACACCCCTGCAGGGTTAAAACTATTCGAATAGCCTCGTCCTAGGTTATGGACACGCTCAGATACGCCCCGTGAGAATTAGACTACAACCTTTTAACTAAAACTTGATGGGTGGTACGAATCGGGGATTCGTGCTATGTTGTGGTGGCTTTTGGGTTAGTCACCTCTAGGTTGTTACTTATGTTAATTATTGTTACCTCGTTGTTATTTCAATGCTTAAAAACAGATTTGATAAATTGCTTTCAATCTATTACATTATTGCAAATGAAAATTGTTTTATACGTCCAATTAACCATATAACCACATTCCTTTGTTGCAGCCTCCATGTAGCTATGTATAGGCTTGTTACTCATAAGTCTTATGAGTACATTATTGTACTCACCTGCATTGCCTGTTGTGTGCAGAGGAGGAAGTGGATCCCTAAGGGGTCTACTTCTGCGAGATGTGTTTCGGCAGATGCGACTAGCTTGGCGGCCTGGTCGGTTGCCTTGTGGGTTATGGCTAACCGTCGTCTTTTGTTTATAGCTATCTTATGGCGCTTTTGCTTCCGCTGTTATTGTTACTGTGATGTCATTTGGCCGGTCGGCTCTTTTGTAATAACTCTATATTATGTATGTCTTTTGCTAGACTTCTTATTATGTGTTGTATGGAAATGATGCATGATTTTGTGAGATGTATGTGTGTTACAATTATGGAAAACACACATCCATCGAGGCACGGTATATTTTGTTGTGATGCTAGAGTCAAGGGAAGACTAAGCATTACAAGCTAAATAAATCGGGGTCTCACATAAAGCCAAGTCCATCCAATTCACCATAGGCAATTGGCTGGAGAACGCAGCCTAATCATCTTGGTTCACGTCATCATCAAACAAGTCTTCTCCTGCTCAATTCATCAATCAAGCAAGAATGAGTACAACAACTGTGCTCACAAGCTACACCCGCCAATTAACAGAATGACATGCATAAGGGATAACACAAGGGAGAGCTTATAGGGTTAGTTTGCATAGAGCCAGATTTCTTTTAAATACGAGTAAGTAAGTTGTAAGGCTGGTTACATTATACATAAAACTCATTTTGCAACAGGATTTTTGATTGATTGATAACAAGGTTAAGTGTGTATGATAACATCCTAACACCTGGCTAACCGCCAAGGGGCTCCCTGCCAAGGGCTCCCCGCCCAAAACACACTGGATAGAAATCCAGAACCAGTTTTCAAAACCTTTTGAAAACCAAAACCAATGACTAATTTAGAGAGAGCTTTGCCAGCATGTCCATGACCGTGGACACGACTATTCGAATAGATTTTACTCTGCAGAGGTGTACAGCTTTACCCTCAAGAGATAACCAACTTTTACTGTTCGCTCATACACTTCCGAAGGTGTGCGACTAAGAGGTTATCACAAGGCCTTTACAATTTTCATTCCCACCACAGTCCCTCTTGCTAAGGTTTCACCCCCTTTGGGCTAACTACCCGCAGGGTTCAGGCCCCCTCTTGCGCTAGGTGGAAATAACATAGTCATAAAAGACAGGCCATGAAAGACCACCCACACATCCAAAAGGACAACCATGGTAAGATATCGCGAATTATTTGGCCAGGTCCTACCCATACAAGACTTGAGGTTGCACGATTTGGCACAACCCATTATAGGCATAGCAAAGTAACACTCAAAGACCGGTCCTTAATTGACATGGACGACAACCTCAACCCTGTAGCATCGGATCACACGATCCCCGTGCACTCCCTGTGCACCAACCAAACAACCAGGTTCGCCCACGTCCAAACTATTCTCTAACATTTAGATTTGAAACAAGAACCAATTTCCATGACAACCCAATGCCACATTTAAAACATTTGTGGGAAAACAGTTGGTCTTTAGTTGAAAAACTTTCCAAAATAAGATTTTGGTCTAAGCATAACTAAGAATTACTTTCTAAAAGGTCCTGGTCACACATAAAGCAGTAACCAGGTTTTACTAAGGTGACAACGAGTTTGGGTACAATAACCAAGTCGCCATACAAAGAGGTTAGGAGTAACTACGAGTGTAAACTTTGGCATTGAACTACTAGGTAAGATATGCATGCAATATTTAGTTTGAAACAGAAGTACATAGATTGAAATAATGGGTGTAATATGGTCAAGGGTGTAACTTGCCTTGCTCAAAGGCTTGAGTGTCTTCTTCTTCTTCTTCCTAGAACCCTTGCTCTTCGGTGCCTTCACAATCTACACAATGACAAACAAAGCAACTCAAATAGAGCTCAAGTAAGATCCAAAGAAACTCCACTGAAACTCCAAAATAAAACCAACAAAGAGGCTCAGGGATCAGGAGGAGGTCCGAGAAGCTGGTCGGAGGAGGTCCAGAACTAGGGGAGGGGTTCTCAAAGAACTGGCTTTGGAAACAAAAGAGCCGAAATGAGGAAGAAGGCAAAACAAAGTGCTGGTCCGAGCCTATAAGGCCTGGCTGCGGGAGTTCGAGGACACACGTGCTCAACGATGGGTGGAAAAGAGGACAGGAGTAAGTAAAAGATGGGACAAAAGGGAAGTAGAGGTACACAGGAGGTGACATCACTTAATGTGCTGCAGCGACATTAAATGCGGTGCAACAGCATTAAATGCGCACATACCTGCTGCAGCAACATGCGGAAAAGGAGAAAGTGGACAGGGCTGGCTCAGACAATGAGGTTGGTCAAAACAACAGGAGAAAGTTGTGACCCGTGGGGGAGGTCCAAAGGACAGAAGAGATCCTGATGGTTGAAATTTCCAACGGGGAGGTCTTGACGGTCAAAATCTCACAAGGGGAGGTCCTGACGGTACAACCGAAGGTTTGCGCGGAACAACCAGAGGAGGTCTAAGGACAAAGAGGTCCAAAGAGCTAGGGGGTTCGAGGGTTGGAAAGGTAAAAAGGATATGGCTGGGGTGGTAGTACCGACGCTCTTGAAGCGGTACTACCGGAGGTCAAAAGGTAAGGAGGCCCGAAGACAAAAAGGGGTTCAAAGGTAGTGAAGTGAAATTACGGGTGGCGGTAGTATCAGAGTTTATAAAATGGTACGACTCGGGAAGGTCCCGATGGCTAAGATCTCAAAAGGAGGTCTTGTCGGCTAGGATCTCCAAGGGGTTGGTCTTAACGGACAAGATCTGATCAAGAAGAGTAAGTGATAGAGAGAAAAGGTGCGGAAAAAGGGGAAGCCATTGGATTACGATCGAATGGGCCGCATTGACTTGACCGTTCAGATCATCCAAAGCTCCAACCCCAATCGGACGGTGCAAAAGCGATGAAGGTCAGAATCGAATGGGAGGTGTCCCATAGGACACAAGGGAAAACTAGATCTCTGATTTTGAGAAATCCCGAGATACGGTAATACCGCAAGTTGAGAAACGGTACTACCGCACGTCGATAGTACCCGATGATACAAGGCGGTATGGAAATTCCAAAAAACATGTTTTGGATACCTGATTTTCCTATGGAGCGGTATGACCGTGGATTGCACAGTGGTAGTACCGCGTGGTGGTACTACCACGCTGGTGCGGTAAGGATTTTCTTGAGGCGAAACATTGGAGAGATCAGGGCAAGGGGAATTTCCAAAGGGACCTAGAGAGGTTCTTAATCAGAACAAGGAAATGAGGTCATAAGAACATAAAGGAGGTTTAGACTGTGGAGGTCTAAGCCAAAGATGAATCAAAGAGGGAGGTCTGGATCGAAGGAGATCCAAACACTCGGGAAGGTCTAGATCTAAGAGGGTCTAGACCAGAAATGAATGAGCAAGCATAGGGAAGAAGAGGGATTACCAAAACTCCAACATCTTCAACAAACCAGCTGAGAGTTTTTGTTGAAGTTTGAGTTAATCAATTGAAACTCATTCTGAAATTTCAAGTTAAGCTTTGAATTCTCATCTAAACCAATTGATTCTTTTTGTTTTTAAAATTTTCAAAAAGACTCTGAAAACCAGGGTGTTACAAACCTAGGCCCTTTAAGGGAATCTCGACCCCGAGATTCAAGTTTTGTCAGCAAAGAGGTAGGGATAGTTGGTCTTGAGATCTTCTTCTTTCTCCCATGTGGCTTCACTTTTAGGGTGGTGGCTCCACTGCACTTTGCATGCTCGGATGGTCTTGCTTCTAGTGACACGCTCCGTGATATCCAAAATTTTGATTGGTCGCTCTACATAAGAGAGGTCTTCTTGGAGATCAATGATCTCTAGGAGGGTGTGGTCTTCTGGAAATCGAAGGCATTTCCTTAGTTGGGACACATGGAATACATTATGCACTGCTGACAAGGTCTCTGGGAGTTCTAGCTCATAAGCAACCTCACCTTGTCTTGCCAAGATCTTGTAAAGTCCGACAAATCGTGGTGCTAGCTTCCCTTTAGTTCGAAATCTTCTAACTCCCCTGAGTGGAGTTACTCTGAGGTACACAAAGTCACCTACTTCAAAAGTTAAGTCTCTTCTCTGATTGTCCGTATAGCTCTTTTGTCCTGATTGGGCTACCTTCAAATGCTCTCTTATGAGTTTCACTTTTCCTTCAGCTTCTTTGATCACATCAGGCCCAAAGAATTGGCGTTCACCAACTTCATCCAAAAGGAGAGGAGTTCTACATTGTCTTCCATATAGAGCTGCAAATGGTGACATCTTCAAGCTAGCTTGGTAGCTATTGTTGTAATAGAACTTAGCATAAGGAAGGTTTTTGTCCCAACTAGGTTTCTTTTCCAGAATAAGTTGTTATTACAATCCCATTCGAAGCTGGAGATTTCTATGACATGATTTGTCATGTTTCCTTTAGAAGATTTATTGATATGATAGAAAGGTAAATTGATTGTTACCAGGAATGTATGTTATTGATCTTAATAAAATGTTCAGTAATGTTCAGTAATGTTAATTCTGTTATAGAGAAAGAAATTTGATCGCCTTTCGTGATATTTCTTAAATGATCAAATTTCAAGTTTTGCGTTCATGATCTTTTGGGGATTCAAGATTTATGTGGTAAACAAAGTTTGTCGAGTAAAGCGATATGTTGTAAAGTTATAATGGTTCTTCAGTGATGCAAGTGAATTGATCTGGAATGCTTGTTTGTTCTTATCTGTTAAAGTTCGATATTCTCTTCTTGAGAAGCCTATGCTTTCAACTGTGGACTCTACTTATGTTCTATGAGTTCATTGCTTAATTGGTTTCCCCCTTGGTCCTGTGTTCATTGCGAGTGGTAAATGTTTTTCTAGTTGATGAAAATCGTTTTCATTTGCCTCTTCTTTTGAGAAAGAATCAACTCATTCTTTTCACATGGGTCTTTTGAAGTGTTTTCTAATTGTTGTTGAGAGATTGATGTTAATACTTGTAGTAAGTTGGTCGCCTATGATGATATCGTTCAGATGAGAATATTTCAAGTTTAGCTTTCGTGATATTTTGGAGCTCATGAATAATCTGGTAGCTGAAATTATTTTAAATAAATTGGGGTATTGGACTGTTCTGTTGCTTCTTAAGAAATTCGTGTGATTTAATCTTAAAGGCTCTTTGGTCTGAATTGGCCACGTGAGGTTGCAATCAAAGAAAATTATGCTAGTTCCTTTAAGAGGAGAATAATCTGCTTGCTTTTTGTAATACCCCGAATGTTTCTACGGAAGGAGTAAACGAAAAAGGGGTTTTTCTGTAATACTCCAACTTATTGTAATGAAGGAAGCAGTGAAAAGAGAAATTAAACTTTAGACGAGGAAAATCTGCAATTCTTTGACAACTGGCTTGGGCTTTGGCCTAGGAGGCCCATGAGGGCCGGCCACTAATAAAAGGAGGGGAAACCCTAGCCCACCACTGTAGCACGCATTGCTACAGTGTTCCGCCGCCCTTCTGTGCCGCTACAGCGCGCGCCCTCCTTGCACTCCGTTGCTCTCTCTTGGTGGTGCTCTCCCATTCTTTGTCGGCCAAGGAGAAAGGTGGAGGAGAGAGGAGAAGAAGAGGAGGTGAGCATCTAGCGGGGGTATTTCAGCGGGCACGCGTGTCTCCAAGGGTAACGATTGCCGGTTGTTGTTGTTTGATTAGTCGTAGAAGTGAAACCGATTAAATTTGATTAGATCAAAGTCTGTCTGTTGGAAATTCAATTCTGTCCAGTAGTTTGCGCGTCTATTTTCGCAATCTTAGAGGCCGAATCGGAGGATCCCATCTCCTAGAGTATTGTAGGTTTTGTTCTTAGCTTTCGGTGGCCGCCAAGAACACTAAATTCCGACTTTCGAGTCAAAAGTTATGATAGATTTATTATCTGCTGTCCAGAATCCTGACGAGAATTAGCAGTCTCTGTATATGTTGATATATGGCCTAGTTAGAGGGTGATTCAGAGGACTTGCCCATAACAAATTTTGAAGGTGATATCACTAGATTTCATTATTGATAAAGAACACCTAATTTGGATTTATAGATCAAAAGTTATGCACTTTTCATTGTGACTGTCCAGATTGTAGGTCAGTCTGTCCAGATTGTATGTCAGTTTCTATCTTTAGTTTTGACCCGTGTGCCACTTTTTGTTAAAGGAAAAATATGAATGTCGTGCCAACTAGGTTATTGTAGGTAATTTCATAACCTTTTCAGATTGTTAAAGAACACTCAATTCGGAGTTGTAGTTTAAAAGTTATGGACATTTTAGTTCTGCTGTTCTAATTGCTCAGTCAGATTCTGTTCTGCTGTTTCGTTTGATAGTTAGCAATTTAGTTTGGCCGAATTGGGTTATCTCGTCAACTACAAAGTTGTAGATATATTTGTTAAGCTCGTGTAGGATCTGGGATCATCTCTTTTGGAGTACCAGATCATTAGTTTTGGTCTTTACCGTGCTGCTGTCCTGATGGGATTCCATGTTGCTGCTGGAATTTCAGATTCGGGTTATGACTATATTTTGGGTGTGCAAGAGGGTAGTGTAGAATATTAATTCATGATGGGCTCTATGTTGTTCTTATTTCGGTTATTTAATTGTTTAGGCCGCGAGTCTCACGGGTTTGGGAGCGCCATCGTTGCCTACTAACGCGTGCAACGCGAAGGCAAGTACTTTGTTGGTTTTAAGTCTTTGTGATTGTGAATGTTTACATGAATATGATGTGACATCTTGTGATACCCGAAATGCTGAATTGGTTATGTTCTATCAATATGTGGAGTAAATGCCGAAAGATGATATTAGCATTGTTCATGTTCATATCATGCATCCTTTTATTCATGCTATGTCCACGAGTGGATGTAAGTCCCACCATTCCAATGTGGGCAGTTTGGACATTGTCATGTCCCGTCCACGGAGTGGATTGAAAGACCCATCAATTCCAGGTATGGGCACGTAAGACCCATCAATTCCAGATGGGCAGCTTTGGACACCTATATGAAACGTTCTTCATATAGGACTTGGATCCCCGCACTTTTGTTAAGGTGCGGGCTTAAGTGAACACCGACGGGTGTGTCACTCGCTATACCGGTATAAGCATGTGTGCATCCATCCTTGAGTACATTCATTCATGCCATGCAGTCCTAAGTTTTCATTCGATGTATGCTCATATTCTCTTATGATGATGACTTGTTCATATGTGTGTTATGTCCCTTTTCTCAGACTTGCTTTGAGTCGTGGACTCACTCTTGCGTTGTTTGTTTATTTTAGGTAACCCCGATGTTGGCTCACTTGGGAGGAGTAGACACGCACTACTTGTTCACATCATCCAATTCATGTTCAAGATTAAATTTAGTTCTATCTTACATTCGTAAATGATGAACTGTAATAATAAATTTATAATTGGTGAAGGAAGGATACCTTCTCCACATTGATGTTGAATTATTATCGCATGTGAACTTTCATTATCAATGAACTGAAATAAATAGATTAGATGGTGAAGGAAGGATACCTTCATCATGTCTTGGTTGTTTTGATACTATCATTAGTTGATTTTATTCAAATTCTTCCGCATTATGGATGTATGTTAGATGTTTTAGGTGACATCTTGGCTTCCAAATAGCCGGTGTTACTGATTGGTATCAGAGCGGGCTTTAGGTCCGTGGTAATTAAGATATTAAAATGACACACTGTGCACAGTAGGTGGGGTTTGGGTAATCCAGCATATCCGTATTTCTAGTGATGTGATTCATCATGTTGAACTGTTCTTGAATTGCTTCCGTACTATCATTCTTGTGGTTAATCTATGATCTGCTGTGATATTCAATATCTATGAACTAATTCTATGATTGTCATGAGATGATCCTGTATATTCATAATGGAGTATTTTGGTGAAGCGTGTTGTAAATGGATGATAAGAAGTGGGGGTCGTGGTTGTTACTCAGGATTCACGTGTTACACCACCGTCGCAGAACGTGGCTAGAGGAGTAGTTACCCAGTACCATAGTTTCGGTGTTAAGCGTGAGTTGCTTTAGAAAGTTGTTCTCTTTCTTGATTTCGAATTTGGCAATTCTTGTCCTATGGTGGTTGATGAATTTCTCCGGGTTTGTGGTTCATGATAGTTTATGGTTTTCAATAGATCCTCTTGGTTCTCTGAAACAAATATTGCTTTTCAAGCTGTTGAGTTGCTTTTACCACTTGTTGTAATATTCAGCGAAAAGTCGGTTGTTGTGGAGAGTAGTTTTAGTATTCATGAGCAAAGACCTTAAGTAACTTGTTAAACCAGGATTTTTGAGGGGGGAAATTGTCAGTTTACGGCAACCTGGGCCTGGGCCAAGGCCCATGAGGCTTGGCCGGCCAAGGGGGGGAGGGGGGCACCCTTTTCCTCTCCCCCCAAACCCTAGCCGATTCAGCCCCCTCCATCCCTTGCGCCGCCCTCTCCCCTCTCCCCACCTCCCCACCTCTCCACCTCCCCTTCCACCCTCCTTGCACCCCTCCTTTTCCCCCATTGTTGCTGTCCAAGAAGGAGGAAGAAGATCCCCTTGGGTGGCCGGCCAAGAAGGAGGAGAAAAGGGAAGAAAAAGGAGAAGAGAAGGGAAGAGAAAGAAAGAAGAAAGAAGAGGGAGAAGAAGGATTCGCAGCGGGAGTGTGGTGGTCGTCATCCCCGCTGCGTGCTCTCGTCGTTTCGGCAAGGGTAACCCGTGGTTCTTTGTTTTAGGTCTTTTTCTAGTTGTTTCATTTTCGGGTGCCAGTTCGTCGGTATTCTGCAGCAGTGAAGATCGTTGTTTTTTATTAGGTTATGGGCAGATTTGGGTCTGGGTGTCTCCTAGAAAGTTGTAGATATCGTAGTTACCTTTCATTGCCGACAAGAATCAAGTCGTTCGGACTTCGGTAGCCAAAGTTATGATTTTTCTAGTGTTAGTAGGTTTCTGGTGGGTGACAGATTGGACAGAGGCTAATTAACCTGACCTAAACACATGGTTAGAGGAGTTTCCAGAGGGTCTCACCATAACGAAAAATGAGGCTAATCCTCTTAGCTTTCAGGAAAACTAAAGATCACTAAATTTGGACGAACGTAGAGAAAGTTATGATAGTTTCTATGTCGCTGTCCAGAAACCCGACGGGAAATGTTTGCTCTGATTAAATGGATTGGTAGGGCTAGAAGATGGCCGAATCAGAGGTCACCCCAACTAGGTTTATTTAGGCAATTCAATTATCTTTCCAGAAAGTCCAAGATCATCCTATTTGGACTCCCGAGCAGAAAGTTATGAATTTTTGAATTCTGCTGTCTGCAGTGGCGATCGCAAGAAAATTAGAAAAGTTAGAAATGTTAAAAAGTTAGCGATTTTCAATTGTGATGTTATGTATGATTTTGGTCCATTATGCTAGTCTTAGTTTGGGGTTATATTCTTGTCCAGGTGGCAGCGAGATCTCAAAGGCAGCACCCACTACGCGTCCCGCTTTTTACGCACGGTTGAGGCAAGTATTCGGGTTAAATGAAATTTCTGTTGTATGTCATGATTGAGTTGTGAATTGTTATTGTTGTCATGTGAAGTAACGTTGAGATGTCCCTAGAGATGATGATGATTGCATATTATGATCTGTGGTTATTTGATAATGCTACCGTTTACATGATTAAAGTTTATATTGAAAATCGTTGAATGAGAAGGAATAGATGTTATATTCATGCATATTTTGAGCATATCGAAACTTGGTCGTGGTGACCAAGTGATTGAGTTGAGGTCCTGTCGTGCAATGACAAAGCTTGAGGTCCCCACATTTATGAATGTGGGCAATACGTCTGAGGTCCCGACATTTTGATGACGGGCAAAGGTCCCTATACAAGTTGATGTATAGGCTCTTGGTCCCCGTGCGGAGGGCACGGCATGGGTATCCATTGACGGATGAATACCCGCATTACAGGTAAAATGCGTAAAGAGATAAAGAACAAATAGTGCATAGCATTATCATTGCATTTTCTTTGATATTTTGTAATGCCATGAATGATGTTGGCCAAAGATGTTTATACTATGTTGTCTTTATGATCATGTAACCTTGTTGATACTTACGAGTCCTATGGCTCACCCTTGCTTTGTTTTGATATAGGTACTTCGTAAAGACGTCATGCATGGGCGGAGTAGATGATTGGAAAGCACACACTACCTCACATCATTAATACATTTGTTACTTTAGTTTCACACAAGAATAAATAGATCTCGAGAGACACTCATGGTGGTTTATGATTTTGATTGATGGAATAGTTACGGGTTGTGAGAATGATGTTATTTGATTACATTCGATGAATGTCTTTTATGCATGGATGAGTTGGATTATGAAATTATTGATAAATGCTATGTTTACTTGTTAGAAACTTATTATTATTGATTATACAAAGGAGATTCTAGTTGTAAAAATTTGTAAACTTGTTCTAGTTGTAATTAGTTTTGGTAGCATTCCAGGCTCGTTCTGAGTTGGGGTGTTACACTTGTGGTACGTCATTTTGTTGTGGTCTCATCATTCCGGGAGAGAGGCCACTTGGGAGTTGGAGTTTCGCATGCATGAGCGCTATCCGGGTGTGTTCACAATGGGTGTGTGATTACCGTTGTTAGTTCTCAGTTCTGGTTGTTCTTTCGTGTAGGGTTGTACGAGGATTCGGGGTCAAATGATGTTTAAGGGGGGTGGAGTGTAATACCCCGAATATCGTTTAGAAAGATTGTTAATCGGGAGAAGGAATCAATTGAAAATTCAAGGTTTTTGGGGGAATTTTAGAACCTGGGCCTCCGGCTCAGGCTGGATCAGCCTGGTAGCTGGCCATGTCTGGGCCAAGAAGGGGGAGGCGCCCAAGGCCCAATCCCATCGCCACCACACCCCCCTTAACCCTAGGCCGGCTGCAACCCTCCCCTTTTTCCCCCCTTTGCCGCCACAAGCTCTTCCCCCTTGGAGCCGCCCCTCTTTTACTCCCTTAGTGCCACCCCTTCACCCCCTGGTTGCTGGCCCTGCTGTGGTGCCCCTCCTGTCTCGTTAACAAAGCTCCCCGCTGCCGGTCTTCACGAGAAAAAGAGAAGGACAGCAGGGGAGTCGGCCAAAGGAGGGAAGGAGAGGGTGAGGAGAAGGAGGATCATCTTATTCAAGGATCATTCATCGTCTTCTTGGGTGCTTCAAGGGTAACGGATGTAGTTCTTCGTTGTTTGATTGGTAGTAGATGTGAATTCGCTTAGAATTGATTGGATCAAATTCTTTTTGTTGTAGTTTAGTTCTGTCCAGTAGATTGCATGGCCAATTTCGGGTTCTTAGAGGCTGAATTTGAGATGTCCATCTCCTAGAGATTTTTAGGTATTGTTCTTAGCTTTCGGTAGCCGCCAAGAAAACTTAGTTCCGACGCATGGATCAAAAGTTATGGTATGATCTTCCCTTCTGTTCTGGATTTCTGACAAGAATGAACTGTCAAGTTGTCTTCTAAAATATGATTAAGTTAGTGGCAGATTCAGGGTTTTCACCCAACTAGGATGTTGTAGCAATTTTTATAACCTTTCTAGATTGATAAAGAATGCCCTAATCAGAGTTGTAGATAAAAAGTTGTGATCTGTTCTTTACTGCTGTTTTCTTTCGTCTAGACAGAATCTGTCTTATACTTTCGTCTACCTGTTAGCATATTCTTTTGGCCGAATTGGGGGATCTCGCCAACTAGACTTTTCTAGATATGTTCATTAAGTTTCCTTAGGATCTGGTCTCACCTCGTTCCGAGTCGCAGATCAATAGTTATGATTTATTCCATGCCGCTGTCCAGATTCGTTTTCTGTGATTGTGTTGTCTGTTTTCAGAATAGGTCTATTAGTTGATTCTTGGGTTACCGGGAAAGTGTTGTAGGATGTTGCTGGTAGTGTCCTGTACCATGTTGTTCTTATTTCGAGTACTTACTGATGTAGGCGAGGCTTCGGGTTTAGGTGCACCTTCGTTGCCTACTAACGCGTCGCAAGGTGGAAGGCGAGTACTTTGATACTTGTAAGATTTGTGAATGCTAGATGCTTGTTATTTGTATTGAGTTTTTATATAATACACGAGAAGATTCAATGTTTATGTTCCTTTCATATGTGAAATTTCCATGAGTAGAGATGATGCCAATCATTATTCATAAGTTCATTACATGCATCCACTGTCATGTTCCATCCACGGGAGTTGATTATAAAGACCCATCAATTCCAGTGTGGACATGTGAGTCCCACCATTCCAATGTCGGCAACTTTGGACACCTGTATGAAACGTTCTTCATATGGGATTTGGACCCCGTATTTTGTTAAATACGGACCTAAGTGTGTAATACCCCAAAAGTATTCAAGAATATTCGAAAGAGTATTCGGGAGAGATTATGTGAATTCGGAGAAGGACCAAATATAAAATAGATTTAGCAGTAATTAGATAAAGAGGTTTTCTGCAGTTTTTTGGCAACCTGGGCCTCAGGCCTTGGCCTAAGAGGCCCATGAGGGGCTGGCCACCAATAAAAAGGGGGGGAACCCTAGTTGCTACAGTACCACACCCCTGGTACTGTAGCACTACACTGTAGCACCCCCCGTTCTATGCAAAGAGGAGAAAAGAAGGAGAGAAAGGAAGAAGAAGAAAGGAAGAAGAAGAGAAGGGAGAAGAGAAGGAAGAGGGATCGCCATTCGTGGTTCGCGACCTTCAGCGGCATCAAGGGTAACGCGTTGTTGTTGTTAGGTAATTTGTCATAGAAGAGTAATCGGGTAGTTTTTGGCTAGGTTACAATCTGCCTGCTGTTCGTGCAGATTCGTCCAGAAGTTTGCAGGGTTAATTTCATGTGGTTAGATGCCAAATCAGAGGTTTTGGTCTCCTAGAGAATTGTATGTTATGTTCTTAGCTTTCGTTGGCCGCAAAGATCGCCCAAATCCGATTAACGGTCTGGGAGTTATGAATTTTCTAGTATTGTTGTCTTGTTGTTCTGTCAGATTCTGGACAGTCTATAGAAAACTGGTTAGAACTGCTAATTAAAGGGAGAATCAGGGGACCTCAATATAACGAAAAATGTGGGTGATTTCTGTACCTTTTCATAGAGATAAAGAACGCAAAATTTGGATTCTCGTAGAAAAAGTTATGGAGGTTTTAGTGTACTGTCCAGATAACCCGATGTGAATTCTGATGTCTGATATATTGGTTTGCGAGGGGCAGTAGATGGTAGAATCAAAAGGGCTCTCCAACTAAGTTTATTTAGATGATTTAATTACCTTTTCAGAAAGTCCAAGAACATCTTATTTGGACACATGAGCAGAAAGTTATGAATTTTAGAAGTTGACAGTCCACAGTGTGCGCCAATCCGATCGCTAGAAATTGGGAGTTGGGAAACACTTGGGAGTTTAGCAAGTTCATTTGTGTTGTTCTTTTTGCTCTTGGTTCAGAATGTTGGTCTTAGTTTGGGGTATCTTTATATTCAGGTGGGAGCGTGTGAGGACCCAAATTTATTTGGCTTGTAATGCTTAACCAACCACCTGGTCCTAGCATCCCAAATCAAATAAATTGATCCTCGAGATATGTATACTTCCCAGAAAGCAGTATGCACACCCCGTTACAAAATTAGACATCAACTCCATTCCAAACATAGAGTCCAAACACCACACTACCAAACGGAAGATAAACAAATAGTAGAGTTATTACAGACAAAGGCCGACAGGCCACAAGATACATAAATAACAGAAAGAAGACAGCGGAAGCAAAAGTGTCATAAGATGGCTATAAACAAAGCCAATCAGCGTGCCTCCAACCCACAAGGCATCTGACCGGACCGCCAAGTCTAGTCGTCCACGAAACGGCAACACAGCTCACAGAAGTGAGGCCCCTGGGGCTCACCTTCTTCCTCTGCAACAAAAACATTAAGCAAAGCAACTGAGTACAAAGATTGTCTTTGTACCCGCAAGACTGACGTGTGAACTAGCAGACCTGTTCATATGCTACATGCAGGCTTATTTGGTGGAGGCCATACGTTTCATTTGCATAAAGCCAATTTTCATTTGCAATAATATGATACAGTTTGAAGGCAAGTTTGCAATTCGTTTTTAATGTTGAAATAACAGCAAAATAAAGATAGATACAAGTAGCCACCTAGAAGTGACTTTCCCAAAAGTCACCACAATATAGCACGAATCCCCAGATTCGTACCACCCCGCAAGTTTTAATTTAAAAGGTTGTAGTCTAACTCTTGAAAAGCTTACCCAAGCGTGTCCATCACCTAGGACGAGGCTATTCGAATAGTTTTGAACCTGCAGGGTGTACCATCATACCACACTTCGGATCGCCTTTAAGCCAAAGCACACTTCAAGGTATGTTGCACGGCTAAGTCCTCGAGACTTTTCCAATATTGTGTATTAACTACGAGCCGCTCGTATGGATAGAAACCCATACGCTTACATGGTAAAGCCGAAAGACAACTACCCACTCAGATAAAGCTTTTGGACAACTACCATGCTCCCACCTCCATCCCTCCTGCGACCTCCTGCGACCCGGAGCCAATACACGCCAAAGTACTAGGTCAAGAGAGGTCCCATATACTCTAGTGTGGTTAGCACGCCGAAATGCCTGGATAAAAATTCACTCACAAGATGTTCGGTCCTTAATTGACCCGGGCACCTTTCCAGTCACACCCAACAGATCACACCAACTTACCATTGTGCCCGCGTCTAAATCGTTTTTGTTTTCAGTTTTAGTTTTGCAATAAACAAAGTAAAATGCTGAAACATAAAGTTATAGTAGATTTTGTGTGATCAAGGTTACCGACCAAAGTCGATAACCGCCCAGTTCTACCGATAGCTAAGCATGTCTAAGCAAGTTGACCCGGATCTACTAAGTGACAAGAGATCATCCAGCGACCTCTAATCACAGCAAATAACCTAGGCTCAGGTAGTAGAGATCGATATTTTGTCTACAGGATATGCAGCTACGGATTTTAACTAATCAATTAACACAAATTAAGCAATGCATACATACAGCTGAAACAAAATATTAGACTTTAAAATACTGGGATTATCATGATCAAACTGCTTGCCTGGCTGCTGTTGCTCAGAATGCTCAACCTGTTGCAGAGGATCGCTCTCAGGGTTACCGCAAATGTCGAAGCCTAACGATAGAACAAAAACAGCGAATAAGAACGAATAACACCGACAAAACTCAAATATTCTACTACACACACAAATCCATACACAGAAACTAGACCATCACAAAAGGATCAACAAAATGGCTGCTACAGCGATGATTAAAAATCAGACATGCTTTCATGTGATAGATCTACCCACTTACTTATTTACCAAGTTAACCACAAAATCAACCCTCTTATATGTTTTAACCTTTCGACAGACTTTGATGGTGATTGTGTGCACATCTATTAACTAAGCATCAAGTTAACACATCAAAAACAACTAGCTACTCTAAAACAACCATTATTAGTTGAGATCACAGAACCTACAAGAAACTATTGACAACACTAACTAGTCAAGTATCCAACTATGAGATGCTAAACAAAATTTTCTATCTAAGATAGGATTTTAAAGATGCTCAGCTATTCATACTCCTAAGCATCACACCAAGATATTGCAAGGCTAACAAATTTCAGCATGCGGCTACTACAAAACCTTACCTGACTGAAAATACATACCACAAGTACAGAGGCAATACATCTAGTCCCATTAACAGCTTCATAGATCAAGGCCAACAAGTGATTTGAAACCTATAGAGACTAACTAATTAACTTCTTGCTAAACACTACTACTCAGGGAGTCATCAAGAACTAACAACTTCAAGAGCACAAGCATGATACCCAAAATCAGATTACTGACATCAGAAAGATTGACATCAGAGAAGAACAAATACAGAGAACCAGAGACTACTTCCTTCCAAGCCTCAATTTTCCGATTAAGCTTAATCATGTGAGTTACTAATGACCATTCCTAAAGTTGATTAGCATTTAGAACCTGGCTAAAGGAAGGCGGGGCCCACTGCCAGCCACAGGGCAAAACCGAAGAACAGAGGAGCTCGGCGGCGCTGGACCTGGAAGTCGTCGCCGGCGGTGGAGGCGCGGCGAGGTGGGAACCAAGGCCAAAATGGGTCGCCGGAGGACTGCTGAAGCTGTGGGTGGTCTCGAGGCAGCCGGAGATGCACCGCGGCGGCGCGGCGCCGGAGCTTGGCGGCCGGCAGTGGGGGTGACAAGGTGCGACTGCATCAGAGAGGAATACGATGAAAACTAGTGCGCGCATGAGCAACAGTGGGTTACCAGGAACTCACCGGATGACGCGAACTCAAGTGGTCGCCGAGATGGCCCGGCGACGAGCTGCATGCGGCGCAAGGCGGTCAACGGCGACAGGAGCCTGAGGTGAACGAGAGGACGCGTGAGTGAGCGGAGAAGAAAGGTGGAGTCCAGGTGATGCTCACCGAGCAAAGAATCGAGTTGGAGCTCACCGGAGAAGATGCGGTGGCGGAAGAGGCGGTTTCGGCCGGACTTGGAGAAGAAAGCCCACGCGCAGCTCCACAGACGATGGAACCGAATTTTCTTGAGGGGTTTACTTCCCAGGGAGGTGGAACGCACCGTGACGCGGTCGGCCGAGTTCGGAGATCACCGGGGCAGCAGGAACGCTCGGAGGCGTCGCGGCGACGCTCTCGGCTCCTGGAGCTCGGTGGAGAAGAAAGGCGATGGAGACGAAAACGAGGTAGGGAAAGCCCTCGGAGGCTTTTGTAGGAGCAGGCGGAGGCGCGAGGTGAGGCGGTGGGCGGTGAAAGACCGGTGAGGTGAGGTGGCAGCGTGCATGCGGCGGCGGCCGGCGAGAGGCGGCGGTGCGAAGAGCCGGCGCAACGACGTGGCGGGATAACTGCAGTGGGACCGCCGTCGTGAGAAAAGGGATGCGACTCGAGTCGGAGTCTGGTGCGGTGCGATGAGTTGGTTTAACCTGATCAATATCGTGTCGACCGTTGGATCTGAGATGGACGGTCGAGATCTCTGTATGCATTCGACCGTCGATTGCGTGCGAACGCGGACCGTGCGATGCACAACGGACGGTCACGATCGATTGGACTCGGGCGGTGCGATTAGTTGACGCGACCGAGTCAAGTGGTGCGGTCGGATTTTGTGAGGACCCCAATTTATTTGGTTTGTAATGCTTAACCAACCACCGGTCCTAGCATCACAAATCAAATAAATCGATCTCGAGATATGTATACTTCCCGAAGCAAGATACACACTCACAACAAAAGTATGCATCAACTCCATTCCAAACATAGAGTCCAAACATCACACTACAAGCGGAAGATAAACAAATAGTAACCATATTACGCACATAGGCGGCAGTGCCACAAGATACACAAATAACAACAAAAAGACAATGGAAGCAAAAGTGCCATAAGATGGCTATAAACAAAGCCAATCGCGTGCCTTCAACCCACAAGGCATCCGACCGAACGCCAAGACTAGTCGTCACCCACGGCGACAAAGACAACTCACGTAGTGAGGACCACGAGGCTCACCTTCTTCCTCTGCAACAAAAACATTAAGCAAAGCACCGAGTACAAAGATTGTCTTTGTACCCGCAAGACCGACGTGTGAACTAGCGCACTGTTCATATGCTACATGCGAGCTTGTCCGGTGGAGGTCATATGGTTCATTTGCTACCGCCAGTGACGCGAAGGCGTATTCAAAGAATACGCCTTCTACCTCACTAAGGTGCAAACCTAAAACACTCACACGCAGAAATACGCTCCCATCGTGAGAAAACGATAACCGTAACTACACAAACCTAATCGACAACATGGACCCACATGGCGTGACTCGCAGAACAAATAACGGGCTGGATTAAAGGATTTCTAAATGCGACACAGAGAGGGCCCACAAATCGTGACTCAAAGAAGACATGATTAGAGTTAACCACTTCACCTACGGCTTCATCCGGCGAGCACCGCACTACATGCAGCGCGGCCGCAGTGATCTAGCAAACCGTTGAGTTTCAAGACGAGTGAGTGGTACCTTCGGGTTCGCGGACCTCGCGACTCGATGACGGTGACGCGGAGTCACGGAATGCCGCGGGCGAAATGACGCGAACGGAGGCGAGAAGAAGATGCTGTCGCGAGAAGACGCTACGCTTCGAAGACTCGCAGGTGCGCCACACCCCGCCTTGATCCTGCAGAACAATAAGCACAAGATGATGGCGACGGCGAGGTTCGAGATCGGCGAATCACCACGCACGCTAAACACCGAAGCTCGAGAAAATCGGTCGCACGGCTTCCATGATGCACCAAAGACAAACGAACCCACCGTGAGCATCGTGGAGCATTGCGATCAAGTGGAACAAACGCCGAGGCTTGAGACTCACCGTAACGCTAGCAAGCTCGCGGCGAGATCGCCGGAGGCGAGACGACGATACCGCCTCGTGATCCATCGGACGCCAAGGACCCGAATAGGCAAATGGAGGCGGCGAGGCGAGAGGAACACGATCGTGCGGTCACGCCTGGCGCGGCTCGGAACGGCGGCGCTACGCCGAAGTTCTTCTCCCACGAGAGGAAAATTTGGGCGAGAAGGTGAGAGAGCGAAGGAAACGGCGACCGAATGAGTGCGTGAGGTTATGAAGCTCGCGATGCTCCACTGATGCACACCGAGGGCAAATAGGTGGCACGGCGCGGTACGCAGGCATAGCCAAGACGCCGCGAACTCCGGTGAGGTGCGAGAAGACGAGGTGGACTGGATGTAGGGTCCACCGCCACGACGGACTAAGCGGTGCGAACCGAGGTTTGGCTCGGTTCGTAACGCACCGACCGTTGGATCTCAAATGGACTACCGAGATTGATGTGGCGCATTCGACAGTCGGTTGCACGCGCGACGTGGATCGCTCGATTGCATCGGACGGCCACGATCGATTGACTCTGCGGCGTGCACTAGTTGACGCGACCGAGTCAAGTGGCACGGCCGACTTGAGCCCGAGGTTGGGCCCGGGCCCGAGGAACAGTGATTTCGTGATTTGGTTTAAAAGACAGAGAAGGTTTGGGGAATTTTTAGAGGTAACTCCTGAGCTCCAAAATTTCGAAATTTTTATGGTAGCTACTAGGACAGAGGACAACCTTGTATAATTTTTTCCAGAACTTTTATGCACTGCATTGTTCTAGAGAAAATTCACAAGCTGCTGTACAGTGGAGTTTGACCAGATTTCAAACAGAGTTGACTTGGCCATTTGAAATAGCAAACAAAATCTAAAAATTGTGAAATAATTCAGGAGGTAGATAGGATGATCAAGATGCTAGGAAAATAGCTTCAGAGGATGATCACAAGTTTGAAGGCTAGAATTGATAATCAACAATTTCCAATCACAAGAATTAAATTCTACAAATTGGAAATTGCTAGAAAATTGTAGAAACTTTCAAATGATTTGAAGAGACAACAAAAGTTTTTATTTCTCCTCAAAATTTTACATTTGAAATACAAACCCTAAGTTAGGGCTGTTACAAATCTCCCTCCTCACAGAATCTCGACCCGAGATTCGATCACCGAAGAAGAAGGATCTGCAACTGCCGAGACGATCCTCCGCTCCCAAGTGGCTTCATCCTCGAGTGGTTCGACCACCGAACTTTAAGGAACTTGATCACCCGTTCCTTGTTCTGCTCTCAGCTTCTTCGAGGATACGAACGGGCGCCACGATAAGACAGATCTTCCGCACATCGATATTTTCCAATGGTGTTTCCTCAACCGAACACGGAGGCACTTCTTCAATTGACACATGGAAAACATCATGCACCCTTCAAGTGTAGCCGGCAATTTAACTTGTATGCAACAGCTCCCACTCTATCGATGATGCAGGGTCCGGCATACCGAGGAGCCAATTTGCCCTTGACGCTAAACGACGATGACCTTTCGAGGTGAGACTTTGAGATACACAAAGTCGCGGCCGAAACTCACCACGGCGACGCCGACCGCATAGCTCTTTCGCTCGATCGAAGCACGCCGTTAGTGCTCACGAATCGATCGCACTTGACTTTCACCATTGATCGAATCCGCCAAAGAATCGCTTTTCACCGCTTCTGACCAGTTCAACGGTGCTCAGCAATACGACCGCATAAAGCCTCAAACGGTGCCATACCGAGACCAGCTCAAAGCCGTTGTTGTAGGAGAACTCGCAAGTGGTAGGCACTTCTCCCAATTCTTCCCATAGGAAAGAACACAAGCACGGAGCATGTCTTCAAGCACTGTTGACGCGCCCGCTCCACCATCACCGAGGATGATAGGCCGAGCCGAACGAAGACGGTACCCATGGCCTCGGCAGCCGTGCCAAAATCGGAAGTGAAAAGAGAGCCACGATTCCGACACTATCGCTCGCGGCACACCATGCGCATCACAATGCGGGATATGTAAAGATCCGCTAGCTGATTCACATCAATCTTCGATCGCACCGAAGGAAATGGGCCACCTTCGCCAATCGATCAATTATAACCCATAATGCATCCTTCCCCAAGAAGCACGGCGCACAGCTGATAAAATCCATGCTCGCGTAATCCCACTTCCATTCTCGAATAGGTAAGGGTCAAGAAGACCCGCTGACGCCGATGCTCGGCCTTGACGCGACAACATACGCCACATCCGCCACGAACCTGCAATCTCGCGCTTCATGCGAGTCCACCGTAATCCCCGACGCAGATCTTGGTACATCTTGTAGCCCCGGATGGATGGACAAAGGCGAATCATGGGCTTCCGAAGGATCAAATCCCGCAACTCGGGATCTTTGGGACCACAGACGCTGCTCAAACCATACAACACCGCGTTCATCTTCTCGTGAAACACTTGGCCGAACCATCCTCGATGTTCTCGCTGATTTTACCCACGCCATCATTCGATTGCCACGTCGCCTTGATCCGATCCACCAAGGTTGGTTGCACAACCAAGGCAAGAAGGGAACCATGCTCAACCAAACCCAAGTTGAGACGCTGAATTCGCAAGAAGTGCAGTTGTCGCTCTTGGATCATCGTGAGTATTGCAATACACCTTTCTGGCTAAGTGCATCAAGAACCACATTGGCCTTGCCAGATGATATCAATACCCATATCATAATCTTTGATCAATTCTAGCCATCTCTCTCGCTCGAGGTTCAGATCCGGGCCGAGTGAATAAGTATTTCAAACTCTTGTGATCGGATACACCACAGCTGTTACCGATCAAATAATGCCGCCAAATCTTGAGTGCATGAACCACCGCAGAAGCTCTAAATCATGGGTGGGATAGTTGAGCTCGTGAGGTCTCAATCGCCGATGCATAGGCAATCGCTTGCCTTCCTCGCATAAGAACACACCCAAGTCCCCGACGAGAGGCATCACAATAAATATCGGGCTTCTTGGATATCGTGAAGAGTGAGGACTGAGTCAAGTCAATCGCCGCTTGAGCTCCCGAAAGCTCTCATCACAAGCAGAGGACCATACAAACTTTTGTCCTTCTTAAGCAATTCACCATCGGCTTTGCGATTTTGGAGAAGTTCTCGATAAAGCGGCGATAGTAGCCCGCTAAACCAAGAAAACTCCACATCGTTGGATCGATTTGGCCGCCCCAAGATAGAACATCGCCGACTTTGCTGATCCACAGCTATGCCTCCACTGAAAGAACATGGCCCAAGAATGCCACTTCCTTCAACCGTAACTCACATTTGTTTAACTTTGCATATAGCCGATGTTCGCAACTTGCCCAAAACAATCTTCGATGCTCGAAGATGCTCGTCACCTTGGAATAGATAAGAATGTCATCAATAAAACCACCACAAATTTGTCCAAATACTCCATGAATACCGAATTCATAAGGTTCATGAACAAAGCCGAGCATTGGTTAGACCGAAAGACATGACGGTGTACTCGATAGGCCATAACGAGTAGTGAAAGCCGCTTCGAATATCCTCACTCGATCCGGACTTGATGATAGCCCGATCTCGCATCAATCTTGGAGAACACTTGAGCTCCGCATAACCGGTCAAAAGATCATCAATGCGGGCAGAGGATATTTGTTCTTCACCGCCACCTCATTGAGAGGACGGTAATCAACACATGCGCAAAGTCTTGTCCTTCTTCTTCACAAAGATCACCGACAACCCCAAGGAGATGAATCGACGGATGAAACCCTTTGCTTGGAGCTCGCCAAGTCGCTTCTTCAATTCTTCTAGCTCATTGGGAGGCATCCGATACGGCGCCAAATCGAGCGGCACGGCAAAGAACTCGATGGCAAACTCTGCATCTCGAACCGAGGCATCCTGCAAATCTTCAGAAAGACATCCACAAAGTCGATACTATGGGAACATCTTGAATTTGCAAGGCTGGCTTTGCTTCTAATGCACATAGACACGCCCCCAAGCCGTGGCGAAACCCGACTTGCTCACCCAAGGGTTGGTAAGATAGACAATCTTCCCGCACAATCGACGGTTCCAAGTGTTGGGACAACCAATCCATGCCAAGGATCACATCCGCATCGCTGAATCGAAAGGTAATGAGATTTGCCAAAAATCCCACTCCTTCAACTATGATAGAAACATCCCGACATCAGAATCGCCTCTCATTTCCGACCCTGAGAGCGGATGAGCAAAGGAACTCCCAAAGGAACACAAATAAGACCACTAACAGCAGCAAATGATCTTGAAATAAAGAATGCGATGCTCCGTAATCAAATAATACCGCAGCAGACGAATTAACAAGAAGTGTACCAATCACTTACATCCGCGCCCCGAGCCTCCTCACCGAAGGTGGTTCACTCGACCACGCCGCACTCGGTCTTCGAATAATCTTCCGTCGCGGTGACCGCGCCCGCTCGCCCTCCATTAGGACGCAGGGGCCGCAACACTCGAGGCGTGCATTCGCATAATGGCCCTTGTTGTGGCAAATAAAACAAGTCACCTCGCCGCCGGATTGCGAGACCGCTCGGCTGCCTGATCGCAGCGCACGTGGTCAAACACCGCCGCGTGGGCGAGGAGTGGTGCAGATGGTCTCGGCGCCGTGGAGCAAAAGAACGGCCATCAGGCCGCCCCACCCGAGGACGAACGAGGCCGTGTGAGTAGACCGATGCGCTCCCATTTGCGCTATGGACTCCAGCCAGCTTTCGCTTTATGCTCAAGAACAATGGCCTTATCTACCAAGGCCTGAAAGTCGAGAAGTTCACAATAGATAGCTTGTCCCGCACTCCTCGCACAAGCCATCCATAAACTTCTCCCGCTAGCCTCATCGAGGCCACCTCTCCCGAGCATAACGAGCCGCATGATTGAACTCGCATGTGCACTCTCGTCACGCATTTGCGCCTTGCTTGAGCACGAAACTCCTTCTTCTTCAGCCTTCATCGTGCCATCGTGATGTGGCCCGACTAAAAGTCGATTCGAACTCTTCCCACGCGACCACACATTCGCGGGTCGCATGGCGAGATAGTTCTCCCACCATGAGTGCCGCGCTCGCCGGTGGGACGCCGAAGAGTGCCTTATCTCGCGCTCGCATCGAGCTATGTTGAGCTGCGCCAACCATGCGCAGCCAATCATCCGCATCGAGAGGGTCCCTGAGCGGAGAAAGTCGGCGGTCGCAGCACGGAGGAACTCCGCAAGTCCCCCCACAGTCCTGGCCGCCACCACCGGCAGAGTGGAGGTATTCCTAGCAATAACCTCCAAGATGCTGTCGTCCATGCGCTTCGCCGATCCGAGCGAGAACTCACCATGGTCGAGGAGGGGAAGCTCTCATCATGACCACCACGACTACCACGCTGCTCTCCCGCCATCCTGCTTTACTAAGACAAGTTAGCAACAAATTTAAGAGCAAGAAAGCCCAAAATTCATGAAAGCAAATTCGTAAACAAACACAAGGCGTGATAAAGTTCGACCAAAGAAAATCGGACATATAACTACTCACTTTACATCTTACCCTATTACTCCCACGATTTTCCATAGTTCTCCCAAAACTAATTCCACCAAACTAAGTAACTACCTTTGAAAAGGGAAGAGAGAAACCAAGTTCTCAAAACTCAAATTAGAGTAAGGTGAGAGTAGAAAGCTAAGATCTAGTAAGGAATAAAACTGAGAATCGCCTAGGTTTCATAAACCTTTTTATAATTTGAAAATAAGACTTTCAAAATATCCTAAGGATCGACTATGCTTGGTTGCTACGGTCGAATGGCTCTGATACCAACTTTGAGAGACTCCAATTTATTTGGTTTGTAATGCTTAACCAACCACCGGTCCTAGCATCACAAATCAAATAAATCGATCTCGAGATATGTATACTTCCTGCATAAAGATACACACCTCACAACAAAAGTATGCATCAACTCCATTCCAAACATAGAGTCCAAACATCACACTACAAACGGAAGATAAACAAATAGTAACCATATTACGCATATAGCCGACTGTGCCACAAGATACACAAATAACAACAAAAGACAATGAAGCAAAAGTGCCATAAGATGGCTATAAACAAAGCCAATCGTGCCTTCAACCCACAAGGCATCCGACCGAACGCCAAGACTAGTCGTCACCCACGGCGACAAAGACACCTCACGTAAGTGAGGACCCCGAGGCTCACCTTCTTCCTCCAGCAACAAAAACATTAAGCAAAGCACCGAGTACAAAGATTGTCTTTGTACCCGCAAGATCGACGTGTGAATCCAGCGTGCACTGCTCATATGCTACATGCAGCTTGTCTCGTGGAGGTCATATGGTTCATTTGCATAAAGCCAATTTTCATTTGCAATAATGTAATACGCTTTGAAGGCAAGTTTGCAATTCATTTTTAAGATTGAAATAACAAATAAATAAAGATAGATACAAGTAACCACCTAGAAGTGACTATCCCAATAGTCACTACAATCTCTAGCACTAATCCCCATTCGTACCACCCATCAAGTTTTAATTAAAATGTTGTAGTCTAGTTCTTACGGGCGTATCCGAGCGTGTCCATAACCTAGGACGAGGCTATTCGAATAGTTTTAACCTCGCAGGTGTACCAATGTACCCACACTTCTGCATCGCTTTTAAGCCAAAGCACACTCCAAGGTATGCCAAGACAAACTAAGTCCTACGAGACTGCTTTCCAATATTGTGTATCAACCTCGAGCCGCTCGTATGGGTAGAAACACCATACGCTACATGGTAAAGCCGAAAGACAACTACCCACTCAGATAAAGCTTTTCTGACAACTACCATGCTCCCACCTCCATCCCTCCCGCGACCTCCCCGCGACCCGGAGCCAATACACGCCAAAGTACTAGGTCAAGAGAGGTCCCATATACTCTAGTGTGGTTAGCACGCAAAATGCTCAAGATTTCACGCAAGTAACTCTGGCCCTTAATTGACTCCTGCACCTTTCCAAACACACCCAACAGATCACACCGCTCTACCATTGTGCCCAAGTCTAAACCATTTTTGTTTTCATTTTTAGTTTTGCGATAAACATAGCAAAATGCTAAAACATAAAGTTATAGTAAATTTTAGTAGATCAAGGTTACCGACTAAAGTCGATAACCGCCAGCTTCTACCGATAGCTAAGCATGTCTAAGCAAGTTGACCCGATCTACTAAGTGACAAGAGATCATCCAATGATCTCTAATCACAAAGAAATAACTTAGGCTCGTGTAGTAGAGATCCATATTTTGTCTACAGATATGCAAATACGGATTTAACTAACCATTTTAACACAAATTAAGCGATGCATACATACAATTTAAACAAAATATTAAACTTTAAAATATCGGGATTAATCATGATCAAATCGCTTGCCTCGGATGTCGTTGCTCAATAAGGCAGGAGGATCGCTCTCGTGGTTGCCGCAAATATCGCTTCAACGATCGAACACAACAAAGAAATAAGGACTAATAACACCGACAAAACTCAAGCATACAACAACATCAACTCATGCCAAAATTCACACAAAGAGCCTAAACAAGATATAACAAAATTTAGAAACAGAGAACAAATCATTTTAAGATGCTAATAATTTTCTATGAATTTTCTAAGCTAAAAACACAACATGCCACTAGTTAGTTACTTAACAACTTTTCATAAACAAAACAGTGTATAAAACCTATCCTAACAGCTTAGTATACTGAAAATGAAATTTTACAAACTGGGTTCATTGAATTTGGACAATTATTGGAAAAGATATGCATTTTCTAATTTAGAAGATACATAAGACATCATTTTATTAGATAACAGATTTTTGCTACAGAGACATGGATGAAACTAATTTTAGTAAGTAATACATTTAAAATGAAAATAACAAAGACACAGTTTCATGCAATTTGGATAAAAATTGAATTAGTTATGCATTTTACAAGTTTAAATGATTTAACAAAGGCAAATGTAAAAGCATTTCGTAAATACTAAAGCACTTAATACTTTTTCTACCGCCAACAAGAAGCCCACCATCGACAATGGGTTCGCGCGAACGCCGACCAGACAACAAGACTCACTTAGTGACGCCGGCGCGATTCAAAGAATACGCCTTCGCCACTAAGGTGCAAACCTAAAACACTCACACAGAGAAATACGCTTTCCCATCGAGAGAAAACGTATAACCGTAACTACACAAACCTAATCGACAACATGGACCCACATGGCGTTGACTCGTAGAACAAATAACGGGCTGGATTAAAGGATTTCTAAATGCGATTACGAGAGGCCCACAAATCGCTGACTCAAAGAAGACATGATTAGAGTTAAACTAATCTTCACCGGCGGTTCATCGGCAGCACCGGCACCACGGCGCGCCGCAGCAGTGATCTAGCAAACCATGAGTTTCAAGACGAGTGAGTGGTACCTCGGGTTCGCAAGGACCTCGCGAACTCGGCGACGGTGACGCGAGTCACGGAACGCCGCGGGCGAAATCGACGCGAACGAGGCGGAGAAGAAGATGCGTGCTCGCGGAGAAGACGCCACTGCTTCGAGAAGACCTCCGATGGCGCGCCACGCCCGCCTTGATCCCGTGAACAATAAGCACAAGATGATGGCGACGGGAGGTTCGACGACCGAATCACCACGCGGCGCAAACACCGAGCTCGAGAAAATCGTCGCGACGGCTTCATGATGCACCAAAGACGTAAACGAACCCACCGTGAGCATCGCGGAGCATTGCGATCAAGTGGAACCAAACGCCGAGGCTTGAGACTCACCGTAACGCCAGCAAGCTCAGGGGCCGAGATCGCCGGAGGCGGAGACGACGATACCGCTCGGTGATCCACCGGACGCCAAGGACCCGGAATAGGCAAAATGGAGGCGCGAGGCGAGGAACACGATCGCGCGGCGGTCCGCCTGGCGGCGGCTGCCAGAACGGCGGCGCTACGCCGAAGTTCTTCTCCCGCCGAGGAAAATTTGGGCGAGAAGGTGAGAGAGCGGGAAACGATGATCGAATGAGTGCGGTGAGGTTATGAAGCTCGCGATGCTCCACTGACGCATTACACGAGGCAAATAGGTGGCAGCCGGGCGAGGTACGTGGGCAAGCATCGCGACACGCCGAACTCCGTGAGGCGCGAGAAGACGAGGTGGACTCGACTGCTGGTAGGGTCCACCGCCGACGACGGACGGCGGTGCGAACCGAGGTTTGGCTCGGTTCGTAACGCACCGACCGCTGGATCTGAAATGGACGGCCGAGATTGATGTATGCATTCTGACAGTAGTTTCCGAGCTCCAAAATTTCCGAAATTTTTATGGTAGCTACAAGGGACGGAGAACAACATTGCATAAATTTTCCAGGACTTTTTATGCACTGCATTGTTCTGCAGAAAATTCACAAGCTGCTGACCTAGGGTTTGACCAGAAATTCAAACTAGTTTGACTTGGCCATTTGAAATAGCAAATAAAATCTAAAAATTGTGAAATAATTCAGGGAGGTAGATAGGATGATCAAGATGATAGGAAAATTATTTGTAGAGGATGATCATAAGTTTGAAAGCTAAGAATTTGCTGACAACAATTTCCATTCACAAGAATTCAATTCTAGAAAATGAAAATTGCTAGGGGAAATTTGGAAAACTTCCAAATGATTTGATGAGACAACAAAAGTTTTTATTTCTCCTCAAAATTTTACATATGAAATACAAACCCTAAGTTAGGGTTGTTACAAATCTCCCCTTACAGAATCTCGCCCGAGATTCGATCACCGGGAGAAGAAGGACGGTAATCGCCGAGACGATCTTCCCGCTCCCAAGTGGCTTCATCCTGAGTGGTTTGACCATCGAACTTTAAGGAACTTGATCACACGGTTCCTTGTTCTCGCTCACTTTCTTCGAGGATACGAACGGACGCCACGATAAGACGATCTTCTTGCACATCGATATTTTCCAATGGCGTTTCCTCAACGGGAACACAGAGGCACTTCTTCAATTGCGATACATGGAAGACATCATGCACCCCCTCAAGTGTAGCTGGCAATTCTAACTTGTATGCAACAGCTCCCACTCTCTTGATGATGCGATACGGCCCGACATATCGAGGAGCCGCTTGCCCTTGACACCAAACGACGATGTCCTCTCGAGGTGAGACTTTGAGATACACAAAGTCATTGGGCCGAAACTCGGTTCACGGCGACGCCGGTCCGCATAGCTCTTCCGCTCGATCGAGCTACGCGCAAGTGCTCACGAATCGATCGCACTTGACTTTCCGCCTCATTGATTGAATCGGGCCAAAGAACCGTCTCTCCCGCCGACTGGGCCAATGGGGTTCTGACGCCTCCCATACAAAGCCTCAAACGGTGCCATACCGAGACTAGCTCGAAGCGTTGTTGTAGGAGAACTCGCAAGCGGTAGACACTTCTCCCAATTCTTCCCATAGGAAAGAACACAAGCACGAGCATATCTTCAAGAACTTGGCTGACTCGCCTGTCGACCATCGGGCCCGAGGATGATAGGTCGAGCCGAAAGAAAGACGGGTCCCCATGGCCTCTCAGAACCGTGCATAGCCGAAGTGAAAAGAGAGCCACGATCGACACAATCGCTCGTGACACACCATGCAAGCTCACAATGCGGAGATATAGAGATCGCCAATCGACCGACACCGAGAGTGGTGGCATCGGCAGGAAGTGCGCTACCTTCGCCAATCGATCGATAACAACCTGTATAGCATCCTTCCTCAAGAAGTACGGGCGTACCGCTGATAAAATCCATGCCTACGTAATCCCACTTCCACTCGTATGGGCAAGTCAAGAAGACCCGCCGGACGTTGATGCTCGGCTTGACGCGACAACATATGTCACATCCGCCACGAACTCGCAATCTCGCTTCATGCGAGTCCACCATAATCTCTGACGCAGATCTTGGTACATTTTAGTGGCCCCGGGATGGATGGACAAAGACGAATCATGGGCCTCCTGAAGAATCAAATCCCGCAACTCTGGGACCTTTGGGACCACAAGACGCTGCCCAAACCATACAACACCGTGCTCATCTTCTGTGAAACACTTGGCTGATCCATTCCTGATGTTCTGCTTGATTTTACCCACACCAACATATGATTGCTGTGCCGCCTTGATTTGATCCACCAAGGTCGGTTGTACAATAAGGGCAGCAAGGGAACCGTGCTCAACCAAACCCAAATTGAGACGCTGAAATTCTGTAAGAATCGCAGGTTGCTGCTCTTGGATCATCAGAGTATTACAATACACCTTTCGGCTAAGTGCATCGCAAGAACCACATTGGCTTTGCCGGATGATACCGAATACCCATGTCATAATCTTTGATCAATTCCAACCATCTCCTCTCGCTCGAGGTTCGATCGGGCCGGGTGAACAAATATTTCGCTCTTGTGATCGAATACACCTCACAGCTGCTACTCGATCAAATAATGCCGCCAAATCTTGAGTGCATGAACCACAACAAGAAGCTCTAAATCATGTGTGGGATAGTTGAGCTCATGAGGTCTTAATCGCTCGATGCGTATGCAACCGCTTTGTCTTCCTGCATAAGGACACATCCAAGTCCCCGACGAGAGGCATCGCAATAAATATCAAGCTCTTGTGGATATCGTGAAGAGTAAGGATCACTGAAGTCAATCGCGCTGAGCTCTCGAAACTCTCATCACAAGCAGAGGACCACACAAACTTCTTGTCCTTCTTGAGCAATTCAACATCGGTTTAGCGATTTTGGAGAAGTTCTCGATAAAGCGGTAGTAGCTGCTAAACCGAGAAAACTTCAGACATCGCTGGATCGACTTGGCCGACCCAAGATAGAACATCGCTGACCTTGTTGGGATCCACAGCTACACCTCCAGCTGAAAGAACATGGCCCAAAAATGTCACTTCCTTCAACCAGAACTCGCACTTGCTGAACTTCACATATAGCTGGTGCTCCCGCAATTTGCCCAAAACAATCTTGAGATGCTCAGCATGCTCTGCTTCAGTCTTGGAATAGATAAGAATATCATCAATAAACACCACCACGAACTTATCCAAATATTCCATGAATACCGAGTTCATGAGGTTCATAAAATATGCTGGAGCATTGGTTAAGCCGAAAGACATGACGGTATACTCGTAAAGACCGTAACGAGTAGTGAAAGCCGTCTTCGGAATATCTTCAGCCCTGATCCGGACTTGATGATATCCCAATCTCAGGTCAATCTTGGAGAACACCTGAGCTCCAGACAACTGGTCGAAAAGATCATCGATGCGGGGCAAAGGATATTTGTTCTTCATCACCACCTCATTGAGAGGACTAGAATCAACACACATGCGCAAAGTCTTGTCCTTCTTCTTCACAAAGATCACCGACAACCCCAAGGAGATGAGCTAGGACGGATGAAACCCTTTGCTTGAAGCTCACCTAATTGCTTCTTCAACTCCTCCAATTCATTGGGAGGCATCCGATATGGCGCCTTCGAAATCGGGGCGGTACCGGGCAGCAACTCGATGACAAACTCCAGATCTCGAACCGGAGGCATCCTGCAAATCTTCGTGAAAGACATCCACAAAGTCGATACTATGGGAACATCCCGAACTGTAAGGTCAAGCCGCTTCTAATACACATAGATGTGGCCCCAAGCCGCGCGAAAATCCGACTGCTCGCTCAAGGGTCGTGAGATAGACAATCTTCTTGGCACAATCGATTTGCCCCAAGTGTTGGGACAACCAATCCATGCCAAGAATCACATCCAGACTCGCTGAACTGAGCAGAATAAGGTTTGCCATAAACCCCACTCCTCTGACTATTATAGTAACATCCCGACACTGTAGATCAGCTCTCATTTCCGACCCCGGAGAGCGGATGAGCAAAGGAACTCCCAAAGGAACACAAAGAAGACCACTAACAAGAGCAAATGATCTTGAAATAAAAGAATGCGATGCTCCGAATCAAATAATATCTGCAGCAGACGAGAATTAACAAGAAGTGTACCAATCACGACATTTGGCGCCTCCCGAGCCTCCTCACCGAAGGTGGTTAACTCGACACGCTGCCGCACTCGGTCTTCAATAATCTTCGTCGTGGGTGACCACTCCCCGCGCCCTCCATTAGGACGAGGGGCGATCGCAACACTCGAGGGCAAGCGTTGGCGTAGTGGCCCTTGTTGTGGCAAATAAAACAAGTAACCTCGCCGCGGATTGCGAGGCCGCTCTGTGCTGATCGCAGCGCACGTGGTGAAACACGCCTGCGGTGGACGAGGAGCCGTGCGATGGCCTCGGCGCCGGTGGAGCAAAAGAACGGCCCTCGGTGCTAGCCCACCGGGACGAGTGAGGTGTGTGAGTAGACCGATCGCTTCCCATTTGCGCTAGACTCGCCACGCTTTGCCTTATGCTCGGCAACAATGGCCTTATCAACCAAGGTCCGAATTCAGAGAAGTCCACAATAGATAGCTTGTCCCGCAGCTCCTGACAAGCCATCCATAAACTTCTCCCGCTTAGCCTCATCTGAGGCCACCTCCCCGAGCATAACGAGCCAAATGATTGAACTCGTGCAGTACTCATCACGCACTTGCGCCCTTGCTTGAGCGCGAGGAATTCTTTCTTTTCACTTCATCGTGCCATCCGGGATGTGGGCCCGACGAAAGGTCGACTGAACTCCTCCCACGCGACCACATGGCCCGCGGCCGCATGGCGAGATAGTTCTCCCAACATGAGAGTGTTGCCCTCAAGCCGGTGGGGCGCGAAGAGTGCCTTATCTCGCGCCGCATCGAGCTATGTTGAGCTTTCGCTCAACCATGCGCAGCCAATCGTCCGCCTCGAGAGGGTCCTCGAGCGGAGAAAGTCGGCGGCCGCAGCACGGAGGAACTCTGCAAGTCCCCGCGAGTCCGGTGGCCGCCACCACCGCGGAGTGGAGGTATTCCTAGCAATAACCTCCAAGATGCGCTCTGGTCCATGCGGTTTCGCCGATCCGAGCGAGAACCTCACCATGGTCTGAGGAGGGGAAGCTCTCATCATGACCACCTGCTGACTGCCGCGCATTCCGGCCATCCTGTTTCACTAAGACAAGTTAGCAACAACTCTAAGAGCAAGAAAGCCCAAAATTCATTGAGACAGTCCAGAAACAAACACAAAACAGGGTAAAGCCCAACCAGCAAAATCAGACACATAACTACTCACTCTACACCTTACTCTATCATTCCCACAATTTTAGTTAGATTAATCTTCCATGGCTCTCCCAACACTAATTCAACCGGTAGTAACTATCTTTTGAAAGGAAGGAGAGAAACCAAGTTTTTAAACTGAAATTAGAGTAAGGTGAGAGTAGAAAGCTAAGATAGGTAAGGAGTAAAATCTGAGAATCTGCCTAGGTTTTCATAAACCTTTTTATAATTTGTAAATAAGCTTTTCTAAAATATCCTAAGGACGACTATGCTTGGGTTACTACGGTCAGAATGGCTCTGATACCAACTTTGTGAGGACCCCAATTTATTTGGCTTGTAATGCTTAACCAACCACCTGGTCCTAGCATCCCAAATCAAATAAATTGATCCTCGAGATATGTATACTTCCCAGAAAGCAGTATGCACACCCCGTTACAAAATTAGACATCAACTTCATTCCAAACATAGAGTCCAAACACCACACTACCAAACAGAAGATAAACAAATAGTAGAGTTATTACGCACAAAGGCCGATGTGCCACAAGATACATAAATAATGAAAGAAGACAATGGAAGCAAAGTGCCATAAGATGGCTATAAACAAAGCCAATCGCGTGCCTCCAACCCACAAGGCATCCGACCGACCGCCAAGTCTAGTCGCCCACGAACGGCAACAACACAATACGTAAGTGAGGCCCCGGGCTCACCTTCTTCCTCTGCAACAAAAATATTAAGCAAAGCAACCGAGTACAAAGATTGTCTTTGTACCCGCAAGATCGACGTGTGAACTAGCGCACTGTTCATATGCTACATGCAAAGCTTATTTGGTGGAGGCCATACGTTTCATTTGCATAAAAGCCAATTTTCATTTGCAATAATATGATACGCTTTGAAGGCAAGTTTGCAATTCGTTTTTATGTTGAAATAACAAAAAAATAAAGATAGATACAAGTAGCCACCTAGAAGTGACTTTCCCAAAAGTCACCACAATATAGCACGAATCCCCAGATTCGTACCACCCCGCAAGTTTTAATTTAAAAGGTTGTAGTCTAACTCTTGAAAAGCTTACCCAAGCGTGTCCATCACCTAGGACGAGGCTATTCGAATAGTTTTGAACCCTGCAGGGGTGTACCATCGTACTCACACTTGCATCGCTTTAAGCCAAAGCACACTTCAAGGTATGTCAGTACCGCTAAGTCCTACGAGACTTTTTCCAATATTGTGTATTAACTACGAGCCGCTCGTATGGATAGAAACCCATACGCTTACATGGTAAAGCCGAAAAGACAACTACCCACTCAGGATAAAGCTTTTCGGACAACTACCATGCTCCCACCTCCATCCCTCCTGCGACCTCCTGCGACCCGGAGCCAATACCCGCCAAAGTACTAGGTCAAGAGAGGTCCCATATACTCTAGTGTGGTTAGCACGCCGAAATGCCTGGATAAAAATTCACTCACAAGATGTTCGGTCCTTAATTGACCCGGGCACCTTTCCAGTCACACCCAACAGATCACACCAACTTACCATTGTGCCCGCGTCTAAATCGTTTTTGTTTTCAGTTTTAGTTTTGCAATAAACAAAGTAAAATGCTGAAACATAAAGTTATAGTAGATTTTGTGTGATCAAGGTTACCGACCAAAGTCGATAACCGCCCAGTTCTACCGATAGCTAAGCATGTCTAAGCAAGTTGACCCGGATCTACTAAGTGACAAGAGATCATCCAGCGACCTCTAATCACAGCAAATAACCTAGGCTCAGGTAGTAGAGATCGATATTTTGTCTACAGGATATGCAGCTACGGATTTTAACTAATCAATTAACACAAATTAAGCAATGCATACATACAGCTGAAACAAAATATTAGACTTTAAAATACTGGGATTATCATGATCAAACTGCTTGCCTGGCTGCTGTTGCTCAGAATGCTCAACCTGTTGCAGAGGATCGCTCTCGTGGTTACCGCAAATGTCGCCTCAACGATAGAACAAAAACAATAATAAGAACGAATAACACCGACAAAACTCAAATATTCTACTACACACACAAATCCATACACAGAAACTAGACCATCACAAAAGGATCAACAAAATGGCTGCTACAGCGATGATTAAAAATCAGACATGCTTTCATGTGATAGATCTACCCACTTACTTATTTACCAAGTTAACCACAAAATCAACCCTCTTATATGTTTTAACCTTTCGATAGACTTTGATGGTGATTGTGTGCACATCTATTAACTAAGCATCAAGTTAACACATCAAAACAACTAGCTACTCTAAAACAACCATTATTAGTTGAGATCACAGAACCTACAAGAAACTATTGACAACACTAACTAGTCAAGTATCCAACTATGAGATGCTAAACAAAATTTTCTATCTAAGATAGGATTTTAAAGATGCTCAGCTATTCATACTCCTAAGCATCACACCAAGATATTGCAAGGCTAACAAATTTCAGCATGCGGCTACTACAAAACCTTACTCGATCAAAATACATACCACAAGTACAGAGGCAATACATCTAGTCCCATTAACAGCTTCATAGATCAAGGCCAACAAGTGATTTGAAACCTATAGAGACTAACTAATTAACTTCTTGCTAAACACTACTACTCAGGGAGTCATCAAGAACTAACAACTTCAAGAGCACAAGCATGATACCCAAAATCGACATCGACATCGAAAGATTGACATCGAGAAGAACAAATACAGAGAACCGAGACTACTTCCTTCCAAGCCTCAATTTTCCGATTAAGCTTAATCATGTGAGTTACTAATGACCATTCCTAAAGTTGATTAGCATTTAGAACCTGGCTAAAGGAAGGCGGGGCCCACTGCCAGCCACAGGGCAAAACCGAAGAACAGAGGAGCTCGGCGGCGCTGAACCTGGAAGTCGTCGCCGGCGGTGGAGGCGCGGCGAGGTGGGAACCAAGGCCAAAATGGGTCGCCGGAGGACTACTGAAGCTGTGGGTGGTCTCGAGGCAACCAGATGCACCACGGCGCGCGCGCCGAGCTTGGCGGCGCGGCGGGGGTGACAAGGTGCGATCGCATTAGAGAGGAATACGATGAAAACTAGTGCGCGCGATGAGCAACAAAGGGTTACCAGAACTCACCGGATGACGCGGAACTCAAGTAGCTGCCGGAGATGGCCCGGCGACGAGAGCCTCCGGCGGCGCAAGGCGGTCAACGGCGACAGGAGCCTGAGGTGAACGAGAGGACGCGTGAGTGAGCGGAGAAGAAAGGTGGAGTCCAGGTGATGCTCACCGAGCAAAGAATCGAGTTGGAGCTCACCGGAGAAGATGCGGTGGCGGAAGAGGCGGTTTCGGCCGGACTTGGAGAAGAAAGCCCACGCGCAGCTCCACAGACGATGGAACCCGAATTTTTTTGAGGGGTTTACTTCCCAGGGAGGTGGAACGCACCGTGATGCGGTCGGCCGAGTTCGGAGATCACCGGGGCAGCAAGAACGCTCGGAGGCGTCGCGGCGACGCTCTCGGCTCCTGGAGCTCGGTGGAGAAGAAAGGCGATGGAGACGAAACGAGGTAGGAAAGCCCTGAGGCTTTTGTAGGAGCAGGCGAGGCGCGAGGTAAGGCGGTGGGCGGTGAAAAGACCGGTGAGGCGAGGTGGCAGCGCGCATGCGGGCGCGGCGGCGAGAGGCTGCGCGAAGCGGTGCGAAAGAGTCGCGCAACGACGTGGCGGGATAACCTACGCGGGACCGCCTGTCGGCGAGAAAAGGGGATGCGACTCGAGTCGGAGTCTGGTGCGGTGCGACGAGTGGGTTTAACCTGATCAATATCGTGTCGACCGTTTGATCTGAGATGGACGGTCGAGATCTCTGTATGCATTCGGACCGGTCGATTGCGTACGCGAACGCGGACCGTGCGATGCACAACGGACGGTCACGATCGATTGGACTCGGGCTGTGCGATTAGTTGACGCGACCGAGTCAAGTGGTGCGGTCGGATTTGAGTCGGGCTCGGGTTCGAGCCCGACAAACAATGATTTCTGATTTTGAGTTTATAAAGCTGAGAGAGTTTGGGGAATTTTTAGAGGTAGTTTCCGAGCTCCAAAATTTCCGAAATTTTTATGGTAGCTACAAGGGACAGGGAACAACATTGCATAAATTTTCCAGGACTTTTTATGAACTGTATTGTTCTGCAGAAAATTCACAAGCTGCTGACCTAGGGTTTGACCAGAAATTCAAACTAGTTTGACTTGGCCATTTGAAATAGCAAATAAAATCTAAAAATTGTGAAATAATTCAGGGAGGTAGATAGGATGATCAAGATTATAGGAAAATTATTTGCAGAGGATGATCACAAGTTTGAAAGCTAAGAATTTGCTGACAACAATTTCCATTCACAAGAATTCAATTCTAGAAAATGGAAATTGCTAGGGGAAATTTGGAAAACTTCCAAATGATTTGATGAGACAACAAAAGTTTTTATTTCTCCTCAAAATTTTACATATGAAATACAAACCCTAAGTTAGGGTTGTTACAGAGCGTGGTTCCAGGGGCAGCACCCTCGTCGCGTCCACCGTTCTCGCACGGTTGAGGCAAGTATTCGGGCTATGGTATATGGATGCTTGCATGATGTGATTGTGATGTGTCTTGTTCGCTTTAGTCATGCATACCTGTTTATGAGATGAGTTACCGTTTAACTTGATAACTGCCAGTTATGGTTAAAGATTTTCCCGCATGTTGTTAATGCTTACATGTTAATGAGAATATGTTGAATTCCTGCATATGAAGAATGTTATCATGGTGCATATGCATGTTGAGAGCATACAGTGCCTTGGTCACGTGGTGACCAAGCACATACAGTTGAGGTCCCATATTCGTGGAATGTGGGCTATGAGCAAAGAGGTCCCCATCATTAAGATGATGGGCAAAGGTCCCTATACATGTGGTGTATAGGCTCTTGGTCCCTGTGCCAAGGGCACAGCAAGGGTATACAATGACGGTTGTAAACCCCAGACACACGGTAAAATGAAAAAAGAGATAAGGTTCAAAGGAGCATTGCATTGATTGAATATCATGAGAAAAATGGCTATATTTAGTATAATGTTATTGTGGATTATCGATGCTATGCTAATGTTCTTGTTTTATAGCCTTGTTGATACTTGCTGAGTCTTTGGGCTCACCCTTGCTTAAATGTGTTTTAGGTACCAATCGCAGGAACGACACGCATGGGAGGGAGTAGTTGTTGGATGCACTCACTACCTCACACTCATAAGGCGTTTGCTACTTAGCTTCAATTTAGAAATAAATAAACTATTTGATTATCACCCCTAGATGGTTTGGTTTGAGTAGTGCTTATTTGTAATAATGAGATTGCCGCCTTGGTTGGTTCATTTGATTATCATGCATGATAGAGTAATTTGACTATGAGAACTTTGTTATGCCATGCGTTATTGTTGAACTCTCGCTTAGCTGATTAAACAAAGGAGATTCTACAAAATTTGTAGTTGTGCTAGAATAGTTTAGTTTCAGTGAGCATCCTAGGCTCTTTGAGAGTTGGGGTGTTACAGTTGGTATCAGAGCGGGCTTTAGGTCCGTGGTTAATAGAAAAATATTAAATTGACACACTGTGCACAGTAGGTGAGGTTGGGAATTACATTGCTTCCGTATTATCTGTTGTTATGTTTTATTTGTTGAGCAATTGTTGAATTGCCTCTGTGCTATCTTTCTTGCCTATGCTATGATGTGTTATGACATTCTATATCTATGAATCTATTCTATGATTGTCATGAGATGATCATGTATGATCATATGTGATTATATTGTTTATGCATGTCAATAATGGTTGTTAAGAAGTGGAGGCCGTGGTTGTGGCCTTGCACTTTGTCAGGCTATACCACCGTTCGTGGTAGACGCATAAAGTAGTTACCCTGAATACCTTAGTTGTAGGAGTTTAGCATAAGCTGTTTTAGAAAGTTGATTTCTTTCTTGACCTCAATCTTGGCAAATTCTTGTTCTATGGTGGATGATGAAATTCTCTTGGGTTCGTGGTTCATGTTTATTGTTGTGTTTCAATGGTCTCTAATGGTTCTCTGAAACAAGTATTGTTTTCCGACTATTGAGCTGTTTTTACTACTTGTGATCGTCCTCAATTGGCATTGCTGATAATTCCATGGTTGTTTCTTCTTTCTCATTGGAAAAGATTGACTCATGTATTCGTTTGAAAGTTTGGGTAATGAGAGTTTCTGTTGCAAGTTTGTTAACATGAGAAAGCTTTGGCTCTATGTATTTCTTTTGGATTATTCCGAGTATTGAAGTTTAATGCATCTCTTTTCTGGTGGAATTGTTAAGATCCTTTTGTGATACCTTGTTATGGTTAAATTAGAGATTGTAATCAACTAACTTGATATGATATGGGTATCAAGTTGAGCCATTGGTGTGGTGCATAATTAATATTGGTTAGTAACCCTGTAAGTGAAATTGATTAAGTTGATGTTGTCTTCTACTAGTTCTTGATGAACTGTATATATGAGTAGTGACTGAGAGTATGGCCATACCTATTTGGAGTCAAAAGAGATATTAATAAGTATGGAACATAGATGAATTAGTCTGGTCACTAAAATCATTTAGGTTGCTAAACTTGTTGAGTTCTTTGGTTCCCATAGATTAATTTAAATATATGGAAAGGAAAACTAGAGGAAATGCTAGATTTACATATTCCCTAGTATGATTAGTTATTAGAATTGTGTACAACCGGTTGAATGGATTGAATATCGGTGGATCTAGAATTTATGGGAGGAATTATGTATAGTTCTTCTATATAGAATAACGCGATGAATTTGGTTATAGTGTTGTTGAGACTTTTGATCGATAGAAGATTTTGATTTTTGGAGTTTTAGAGTGATTTTGTCGAAATCTAAATATGAGGAGGAACAGTTCAATATGTGTTTGAAAATATTCATGTGATTTGGAAAGGAAAATAGGTAGCAACTAAATTTTATAATAAAAGCAGTTGATAACAATAATGGTTGGAGTACAACTGTTGTGTGTTGAAGTTTGGTGTTGAGTATCACTAAAAGTTGAAATGATATGATGTAATAGGCGGCTTATGCCCACTTGATTGTGGAATCATCGGACGACATCGTGTCCTTGATGAAAGGGTTTTGGTAGGACCTTTTCAATCATGCAGTAGATCCCTTCTAAAATAAAGAGGTCGATGTAGTGAGGTTGTATGGTTTTGGTATATTCTCGTTTTGAAGATGGGATGAAAAAGTAGTATGGAACAATTTGGTGAATGTTGGGGGCTTTATAATGGAGTAGTTGACGATAAAGATTCGTGTTAAGAGTGAATTATTCTTGATGTTAGTAAGATTATCTGCTAGAGATTGTGACTTGTATGTGTGGTGATGATTCTGTAATACTCCAAGTCTATTTAAGTGAAAACAAAGAATTAGATAGAAGAACCAACTAGAAAAAAATAGAGTTAACAGAGGATTAGAGGGGTTTCAGAATTATTCGACAACCTGGGCCTCGTGCTTTGGCCCAGAGGCCCGTGAGGGCCGCCACCAACAAAAGAAGGGGAAACCCTAGGTGGTACTGTAGCACGGCATGCTACAGTAGCCGCCACTGCAAGACCCCGTGAACAGTACCGCCCCGCCTCCTTGCGCTGTCTCTTCGGTCTGCCACCAAGAAAAAGAAGAAGAAGAAGAAGAAGAAGAAGAAGAAGAGGAAGGGGAAGAGGGAGAGGATCTTCTTCGTAGGGGTGGTTTGTCATCTCCCTACGATTCTTCAAGGGTAACCTCAATTCCCCTTTGATCCGATGCGTTTTTGGATAGTTAATCAATGTCGGTATTTCTGTCTCCTCAGGACAAATCGTGTTAGACAAACGTTTTGATGTAGTTAAGTTTGGATTCAGTCTTGGCCTTCTCCTAGAGAGTTGTAGAGGACGTCAATAGCTTTCAATGAAGTGCTAGATCGTATTTTTTGGACCTCTGTAGCAAAAGTTATGAATTTATTAGTGTGACTGTCCTGCGAATCTGTCAGCGTTTGGACAGTCTGTAGAAATCTGGTTAAAACCATAAGTTACAGAGGGAATTAGAGGATCTCAGTATAACGAAAGTTGTAGATAATTGTCGTAGCTTTCAGGGAAGCACAAGAACGCAAAATTTGGATAAACGAGCTGAAAGTTATGATTGTTTTAGTGTTCTGTCCAGAGGGCATGACGTGAAATCGATGTTTTGTTAATTAGGTTAAACAGGATTTTAGATGGCCGAATCAGGGAGTCTCACCAACTAGGTTTAGTTGGGGAATTTGATAACCTTTCAATGAAGTCTAAGAAAACCCAATTTAGACCCCTATACAGAAAGATATGAATTTTAGAACTTGACTGATTACAGAAGGCACAAATCAGCATTTAGGAAATTGGAGTCGGGATCGCGTTGTAAGCTAAGGCTAGTTTGTGTTTGCTTTTGTAATTTTTGTGGTTCATTACTGTGGTCTTAGCTTATGATCTTAATGTATTAGGTGGGGGATTGGTACCGAGGCAGCACCGCCACGCCTCCATTCTCACACGGTTAAGGCAAGTGCATTGTTTGTTATATGGGTGTGATTGATTGGCTATGTTTGTGTGCTTTTTGATATATGATTGCATAGCAAGATGGCTTACTTGATGATTGTTTAAGTATGGTGATTGCTCAAATTATGCTTATGCTTTATTGTGGTACAATGTTGTTGTCTTTTGGTAAGATTGATGATGAATAAGAGATAAGCATATGCATATTGAGAACATGTTGAGGCTTGGTCACGCGGTGACCAAGCATGTTTCCCTTTGAGATCCCCGTCATGAATGTGACGGGCCCGAGATCCCCACACTCGTGGAGTGTGGGCTTGAGGTCCCCATTACTTGCGGAGTAATGGACAATTGGTCCCTGTGCGTGCGCGCACAGCATGGTATGCGGCGACGGTTGCATACTCTGCATTACCGGTGTAATGCACACAGAAAGATAAAGAGAAAGGTTCCTTGAGCATTGCATATGCATATGAGATGTTTTAATGATGCGTTTCTGATTATGGATGCTAATGTTATAACCTTTGTGGTATGTCTTTATTTTGTACTTGCTGAGTCTGTGGGCTCACTCTTGCTTTCATTATTGTTTTAGGTACCCAATTCAAGAACGGCATGCATGGGAGGAAGTAGACTTGATTTGGATTCACTCACTGCCACTCATCTTTAAAGTTGATTAAGTTTTAGTCGCACCTCAATAATTTAGCAAACCGCTTAGGAGTTGATTATGATTATGATTATGCCTCATGCAATGGATTAAGTGTAATAATGATGAGTAGTGTAATTAAGACTCCTTTGGATATGCTAGTTGGTTAGTATGTTTTGAACGCCTATTGATGATTCCGATGTTGGATTAATTGTTTATGATTTACCTAAATGTTGGAACCTCCATGTTGTTAACATGTTAAAGGAGGTTATGTCAAAATTTGGTAGTTTGAACTTGGTTTTGAAGTTTTTAATGTTAGTTTAGTAGCATTCCGTGCTCACGTTAATGGGTGTTCTGCTTGGTATCGAGCGAATCGTAGGTCCGTGGTGAACAGATTAACGACTTAGGTAACTTACCTTGTTAAAAAATTGTTAATGGTTAATTAACTGAAAACCTGACACACTGGTGCACAGTAGGATGGGGTGGGTCAAGCATTGCATTTACGCTTCTGTTATGCTGTATTGATGATTCCTGTTATAAGATGATCTTACATACCTATAATATGATTATATGATTATTATGAGTGAGGGTAGCCCTTGTTGAGAGGATTGAGGTCATGGTTGTGGCCCTGGGCTTTACCAGGTTACACCATTGTTCGTGGTAAGAGAGAAGGAAAGAGGTTACCTCAGATATCTTAGTACCGACGTGATAGTGAGTATTTTAGAGAAGTTGTTCACTTCTTTGAATTTGAATTTGGTCAACTCTTGTTCATTGTGGTCGATGAATTTCTTTTGGTCAAGAGTTCATTGCGCTTGGTGGGTTTCTTTGAGAAGGATTGATGTGTTTTATTGGCTTAATTTGTCCCTTAAGCAATCATTGTTTTTCCAACCGATGAGTTATTCTTGCGGCTGTGTGGACTCGGTTGATTGTCAAGGTTGACCTTTATATTGGAGTTTTGCCTCTCATTGGAAAGCATGATCCATTTATTTCACTTGATGTTTTGGCTAATGAAAGTTTCCTTTTGCAAGTCTTGTAGTACTTGGAAGTTTTGATTCAATTTATCTCTTTGGGTATCTTGAGTGTAGAAGTTGAAAAGTTCTTTTATGAAAGAAAGCGCTAAACCTCATAGCGATGTCGACTCGTGGTCAAGTGAGAGGTTATAATTAGAGAAATTAGTGAATATGATATGAGTGATCAAGTTGGGTCCGTAGTGTAGTGTATAATCGATCCTAACTAAGATCCTTGGAAGGAAAGTTGATTAATTTGATGATGTCATGTATTAGTTCTTGTTGAACTGTGATTAAGTGTATGGCTACACCTAATTGGAATCAATAGAGTTATTAACAACTATGGAACATTAACTGAGTGGTTGACCCTAGAGCTGTTTAGTTTGCTAAACTTGTTAGATTATTTGATCTCAATGGTTTAATCTAATTGTGCGGAAGAGAAATATAAGATGTGTTCGATCGTCGCCTTGGTAGATATTAATATAGAAACTTTCTTTAATTGGATATTTGATGATCTTATTTATGCTCGTGGGAGTACAAATAGATACAGACCATCAATTGGCCCATGATTGAATAATCATCAAAAGTTTATGATAACCTCTAGATTGGAATTAGTGTGTACTAAATAAGTGTGAGCCTTCCGAATAGGTGAAGGGTTGAAATTTGAAAGTAATTTATTCACGAGTGTTTCACGAGGATGTATTGTGGTGCATGTCCTTGTTATAAGAGGTCTTGCCCGATAGTGCATTGGGGTATTAGATATACTCTAGAACAGTTGATCAAGGCAATCTTTTGAGATAACAAAATGTTATGAAATAATATGATGTGTTTCTTTGGAAAGGTTTACAATGGGATTTAATAGATGACATGTGTTTGCTTGATGGTGAAATTGTCTGGATAATAGTATGTCTTTGATGAAAAGGTTTTGGTGTAACCTTGTAAATTGTGTAGTAGGTTCCTTCAAAAATATGGTGGTTGTTATAGTGAGGGTGTAAGAATTTGGTGTACTCTCATTTGAGGATGAGAGGATAAAGTAAAATGTAACAGTTTGGTCATCTTTTGGGGACTTTATAAAGGAAGAGTTGATGATAACGAACCTTATTAAGAGTGAATTATTCTTGATGTTAGTAATAAGGTCTACAAGGGATTGTGACGCGTTGGAATGGTGATGATTCTTCTAGAGAGAATGTAAGTTGATTGTTTTAATAACGGTTAAATGAAATGTTTGGAGTTTTGTATTCGTGATCTTTTGGGGGGGCTCATGATTTATGTAGTAGATAAAATTAGTTGAGAAATGTGACATATGAAAAGGTTCCGTTTGGTTCCGAAGTGATGAATGTGATTTGGTATCAAAGGCATCTCTTGTTTGGTTTGGCAAGTAATGTTGTAATCAAAGAGATTGCTTTATTTGTTGACGTAAAATGAGTACCATAAGTATTTGAGGTTGGAGATAAGAATTGTAATCTGCAACTTTTCTCATCATTGCCGCTTTTTTTCTTGAGTTTCAAAAGTAATGTTTTATTGTGATTTATTAATGTTTGAAACTCCCTTCTTGGAGCATGTGCCTCAACGTGGTCTCGTCCTTTGTTTTTCGAGATCAATGCTATTTGACTATTTCTCTGTCCTCGTGCTCACTATGAGGAGTAGTGTTTTCTCGTGTGTTAAAACTTGTATTTGTTTGCACTTTCCTATTGGGAAAATATTAACCGACACAGGTTGCAAGGTCTTTTAGAGTGTAATGTGGCGATTGGTTGGTGGTCAAGTAAATGATCGCAATCAAATACGAGGCCAAGCTATTTGAAGAGCAAGATAAAGTGAATTGGTTTCATTTACAATACCGGAGATAATTCTATTTAAATGGAAAGTTTGTCGATGAGATAAAAGTGATTAGTTTTACAACTAGTGGAACCTATGGCGAATTATGATCCAAGAACCTTTGTTCATGTTGGAATATTGAGATTATCGAATTATGGACTCTTGATAAACATGTTAGAGTATCGCAATTGGATACTTAGTATGATTGTGCAGAAAAAGAATATGTGTTTGAAAATATTCATGTGATTTGGAAAGGAAAATAGGTAGCAACTAGATTTTATAATAAGAGCGAAACCTCTGTTGATAACAATAATGGTTGAGTACAAATTGCTAGAACTATCTCGAGTGTGTGTTGAAGTTTGGTGTTGAGTATCACTAAAAGTTGATTCATGATATGATGTAATCGGTCGAATTCATTTTAAGGCGTCTATTTAAGTGAAAACAAAGAATTAGATAGAAGAACCAACTAGAAAAATAGAGTTAACAGAGGATTAGAGGGGTTTCTAATTATTCTTATGCCCACTTGATTGTGGAATCATCGGACGACATCGTGTCCTTGATGAAAGGGTTTTGATGTAGTTAAGTTTGGATTCAGTCTTGGCCTTCTCCTAGAGAGTTGTAGAGGACGTCAATAGTAGGACCTTTTCAATCATGCAGTCTGTAGAAATCTGGTTAAAACCATAAGTTACAGAGGGAATTAGAGGATCTCAGATCCCTGAAAGTTATGATTGTTTTAGTGTTCTTCTAAAATAAAGAGGTCGATGTAGTGAGGTTGTATGGTTTTGGTATATTCTCGTTTGTGTTTGCTTTTGTAATTTTTGTGGTTCATTACTGTGGTCTTAGCTTTGAAGATGGGATGAAAAAGTAGTATGGAACAATTTGGTGAATGTTGGGGCTTTATAATGGAGTAGTTGATGATGAATAAGAGATAAGCATATGATAAAGATTCGTGTTAAGAGAATGAATTATTCTTGATGTTAGTAAGATTATCACACGTAAAGATAAAGAGAAAGGTTCCTTGAGCATTGCATATGCATATGAGATGTTTTAATGATGCTAGAGATTGTGACTTGTATGTGTGGTGATGATTCTTTTAGAAATAAAGTAATTTGATCGTCTTTCGTAATTTTGATTCGATGAAAGTGTTTTGAGTTTTAGTTTGCGTTTGTGATTAGTGGATTAGTGGATCTCATTGCGTTATGTGGTGATTGAGGTTGTTTCGAGCAAAGTGTTATGATGAAAGATTTTATTGGTTCTTAAGTGGTTCCTGTAATTTGGGATTTAAGAGCTTATCATGTTTAAGTTGGCAAAGGGATGTAGTGATCACAGAAAATGCCTTTCCTTGTTAAAAGGAGGAGTGAAGTAAGTATTTGAGATTGAAGTCACGTTTCGCAACTCGCAGTTATTTGAGTGTGCTAAAACCTTATGCATTTGTTCCATAAGATTTTATCAATTGTCAAAGGCAATACCTTCTTCTTATTTGAGGTTCGATCTTTCCTTCGTGCGGGATTTGTGCCCTCAACTGTTGACTTTCCCTTTTGACATCTGAGTTCTTTGCCAAACTGACTTTTTCCCCTTGGTCCTCTGTTCACTACGAGTGGTAAATGTTTTTCTAAGTGGAGAAAATTATTTTCATTTGCTTTGCTTCTGATAAAGGATTCACCGATTCGTGTCACAGGGGTCTTTCAAAGGGTTTGCTAATTGTTGTTGTGAGATCTTAGATTGCAAGTTAATTGAGGAACACTAGAGGATGAATTAATTTTTGGAATATAATTCGCTGAGAGGACTTTATCTCAATAGAATGTTGTCTTTGGAGGCTAAACTGATTGCATTGTTACAGCTAGTAGAATCTATAGCGAGACGTGGTCCAAGTTCTTTAGTTCGTTCCAATGGAACGTAGAATTATCCAAAGTATGGAAACCTTGAGCAAAGTATTAGAGTGTCGTGATTGGGTACCTTGCACGGTTGTGCAGTTAAAATATGATCGTGTTGTAATGAGAGTAAGATTAGCAAAGCGATCTGATCGTTAAAATGATTATTGAGATAACCGAGATTGTTGGATTATTGTCAGAAATGACTTGGACTTAGTAAGTAACTCTCTAAGAGTTAGAATCCTTATACAGATAATTGAGTTGAGAAAATGTTTCATGTTGATGTTATTGCGCGAGTATGTTGGATTGTGAGAATTTTAGGGATTTAATTTGAGGTTTTCCCTATTTTCTATATGAGAAGTTCGTTGTAGGAGTCTTGGTGTTTAATTTGGGCTTCGCATTTTTATGCTAGGACTTTGGTCGCCCAATGATTATGTGTAGAGGGAGTAGATTAAGGGTGGATTTCGAACAGTGGGATGATCATTGATAGAACCATTTTGATGAAGTATATGAATGTGTGTGCTGGGAATTTCGAGTTGTTTATTCTTAAAAGATTGAGGTGATGTGTTTGCATGTGAGATCTATTTTGAGATACATTGGAAGTCATCTGTCAAATTAATTATGTCGGTAGAGGAGTTGTTGAGAGAAAGTTTTGGTGGCGTCGATAGAGCCTTTATACGGAGGTGTGGATGATGTATTTCGACTTGAGCGTAACGTTGGGAATGTCAAGTTAAGAGAGATGAGTTAGTGTGTTGCGATGAACTGAAACTCCAAAGTTGAGAGATATTTTATTCCTAGAAGAGATACTGAAAAATTGATACTTCCTCAAAGAAGTGAATCGTTTCCTCGATTCTCGTTTGAGTTTTGTCTTTGTTGACCAATGTCTTTCGTAAGATGAGTTTGACTCGATTTTGGTATGTGTGGTTCTTATCATTCAGAAGAATAAAGGAAGTTTTGATTTGGGCATTTAAAATGATTCCTCCTTTGGTTTTCGTGATGTTTTTTGCAAACCGCCACTTGGAAGGTGGAAAGGTTTTGTGATGAAATTCGATTCGGATTTGACTCTTTAGCACCGAGCTGGTAACGCTTAGTTGCGATGTGAATCTTTCATTTTCAGATGGGTTTTGTTGGTAAAAGAGTTTGCTTAAAGAGAGTTTTGTCGTATGTTTCTGGTTAAAGGAGGTGATCCTTGCTTTAGTGAAGAGTTTAATTGAGAGGTGGAACACAAGTTCTATGTTCTATGTGCATGTTGTGTGGTTTGGTACCAAAAATAAGGTTGTCCCAAGGTACTTTGGCTTGTTTCTAGAGGTTGCGCGGTACACAACGTTTTGTATGTTCAGATGCGAAGTGGATACCTAAGAGATCTGGAGGGTCAGGTTTCGTTAGAACCGTTAACCAACAAGTAAAACCTTACCTTCGAGTTCTGTCCATTGAGTGTACCTGAAAAGTTCAGGACGAGTGTACCTGGAAATGTGGGGTTGAGCGTTAGAACAGACGTTGTTTCGCGTCATTGTGTTGTGGTCCTCAGTCCGAGAGAGAGGCCACTTGGGAAGTTGGAGTTTCGCGTGCGTGAGCTTTAGCTAGTGTTGTTCACAACGGGTACGTGGTTACCGTTGTTCATTCTCAGTCGTGGTCGTTCTTTCGCTTAAGCGTGTTTAGAATTCGGGGTCGAATTCTGTTTAAGGTGGGTAGAATGTAATACCCCAAAAGTATTCGAGAATATTCGAAAGAGTATTCGGGAGAGATTATGTGAATTCCGAGAAGGACCAAATATAAAATAGATTTAGCAGCAATTAGATAAAGGGGTTTTCTGCAGTTTTTTAGCAACCTGGGCCTCAAGCCTTGGCCGAGGAGGCCCATGAGGCTGGCCACCAATAAAAAGAGGGGAAACCTAGTTGCTCTGATCTGCGCCCACAGTCGTAGCGTCATGATCAGAGCAACCCCTTCTATGCAAAGAGGAGAAAAGAAGGAGAGAAAGGAAGAAGAAGAGAAGGGAGAAGAGAAGGAAGAGGGATCGCCATCCGTGGTTCGCGACCTTCAGCGGCATCAAGGGTAACGCGTTGTTGTTGTTGGGTAATTAGTCAGAGAAGAGTAATCGGGTAGTTTTTGGGTAGGTTGCAATCTGCCTGCTGTTTGTGCAGATTCGTCCAGAAGCTTGCGGGGTTAATTTCATGTGGTTAGATGCCAAATCAGAGGTTTTGGTATCCTAGATAATTGTAGGTTATGTTCTTATCTTTCGTTGGCCGCCAAGATCGCCCAAATCCGATTAACGGTCTGGGAGTTATGAATTTTCTAGTATTACTGTCCTGTTGTTCTGTCAGATTCTGGACAGTCTGTAGAAAACTGGTTAGAACTGCTAATTAAAGGGAGAATCAGGGGACCTCAATATAACGGAAAATGTGGGTAATTTCTGTATATTTTCATAGAGATAAAGAACGCAAGATTTGGATTCTCATAGCAAAAGTTATGGAGGTTTTAGTGTACTATCCAGAGAACCCGATGTGAATTCTGATGTCTGATAGATTGGTTTGCTAGGGGCAGTAGATGGTAGAATAAAAAGGGCTCCCCAACTAAGTTTATTTATATAATTTAATTACCTTTTCATAAAGTTCAAGAACATCTTATTTGGACACCTGAGCAAAAATTTATGTATTTTAGAAGTTGACAGTCCACAGTGTGTGCCAATCCGATCGCTAGAAATTGGGAGTTGGGAAACACTTGGGAGTTTAGCAAGTTCATTTGTGTTGTTCTTTTTGCTCTTGGTTCAGAATTTTGGTCTTAGTTTGGGGTATCTTTATATTCAGGTGGGAGCGTGGTTCCAGGGGCAGCACCCTCGTCGCGTCCACCGTTCTCGCACGGTTGATGCAAGTATTCGGGCCATGGTATATGGATGCTTGCATGATGTGATTGTGATGTGTCTTGTTCGCTTTAGTCATGCATACCTGTTTATGAGATGAGTTACCGTTTAACTTGATGACTGCCAGTTATGGTTAAAGATTTTCCTGCATGTTGTTAATGCTTACATGTTAATGAGAATATGTTGAATTCCTGCATATGAAGAATGTTATCATGGTGCATATGCATGTTGAGAGCATAGAGGTGCCTTGGTCACGTGGTGACCAAGCACATACAGTTGAGGTCCCCATCATGTAGATGACGGGCTTGAGGTCCCCACATTCGTGGAATGTGGGCTATGAGCAAAGAGGTCTCCATCATTAAGATGATGGGCAAAGGTCCCTATACATGTGGTGTATAGACTCTTGGTCCATGTGCCAGTGGGCACAGGCAAGGGTATACAGCGACGGTTGTAAACCCGCATTACCGGTAAAATACGAAAAGAGATAAGGTTCAAAGGAGCATTGCATTGATTGCATATCATGAGAAAAATGGCTATAATTAGTATAATGTTATTGTGGATTATCGATGCTATGCTAATGTTCTTGTTTTATAGCCTTGTTGATACTTGCTGAGTCTTTGGGCTCACCCTTGCTTAAATGTGTTTTAGGTACCAATGGCAGGAACGACACGCATGGGAGGGAGTAGTTGTTGGATGCACTCACTACCTCACACTCATAAGGCGTTTGCTACTTAGCTTCAATTTAGAAATAAATAAACTATTTTATTATCACCCCTAGATGGTTTGGTTTGAGTAGCTGCTTATTTGTAATAATGAGATTGCCAGTCTTGGTTGGTTCATTTGATTATCATGCATGATAGAGTAATTTGAATATGAGAACTTTGTTATGCCATGCGTTATTGTTGAACTCTCAGTTTAGCTGATTAAACAAAGGAGATTCTGCCAAAATTTGTAGTTGTGCTAGAATAGTTTAGTTTCAGTAGCATCCTAGGATCTTTGAGAGTTGGGGTGTTACAAAGTGAACACCGACGGGTGTGTCACTAGCTATACCAGTATAAGTAGGAGTGCAGTCCTTTCATTCCATTACATCCATTCATTCCATTCATTCATATACTTATACATTCAGTGTGATGTTCACATTCTTTAATGTTGTTGCCTTGTTCATATTTGTTGTATGTCCAATTATTCACTGTACTTGCTGAGTCTCAGACTCATTCTTGCTTTGTTTGTTTATTTTAGTTGAACGATGATGATGGCTCTACGGGAGGAGTAGACACACACACTATTCAATCATTTCACCATACTCCATTTATTTTCAATAATAGGACTTGGTTATGTCTCTCATTCATTAATTTATGAACTGTAATAAGTAAAGTCAATGTGGTTGATAACTCTCTCCATGTTAAGGTTGCTTAAGTACTGCTTGTGGTCCTTGATCACCCTATTGATATGATTATTTGGATTTAATTTTTATTTCTGCCATTGTACTAGTAAAGATTGAACTCTTTTTGTCCTTAGATGAGTTAGGGTTTAAATACTTCCTCTTGATGGTTGTATGTTAGTTTTTTTAGGTGACATCTTAGCTTCCGAATAGCCAGTGTGTTACATAGGATTCTCTCGCTCACTATTTTGGTGATTCTCACTCAATTTTCTTTTCTCACTCGCCTCTGTCTTAAACCGAGCAATATCAGAAGCTTGGATCTCTTCTGGAGATAATGGAACCAGAACCACCTTCTTCTCGTTATGCACAAATGTATGCTTGTTAGAGCGACCAAAATGTATAGAATCCACATCAAATTGCCAAAGGATGCCCCAAAAGTATGTGACATGCTTGCATAGGAACTACATCACATTCCACCTCGTCATGATAATCACAAATAGAGAATGACAATCTCACCATAGAAGAAACTTTAACAGTTCCCAAATTATTCAGCCATTGCATATGATAAGGATGGGGATGGCATCGTGTTTTCAAACCAAGCTTCTCAACAAGCAATGCGCTCACAATATTATTGCAACTTCCACCAGCGATTATAAAGCGGCAAACCTGCCCTTTCACTTTGCGTCATGATTGGAACAAGTTATGACGTTGCCCTTTCTCAGTTGCAACTAATTGAATAGAAAGAACTCGGCGAAATCGATGCATCCAAATAAGGAGAAAAACATGTAGGACTAGAGCTGACATGGAGCTGTGGAGTGCTCATAAGAGAATATGATAAAGAAAACAATGGCAATTCATCTCCTAATTCAGGAACACATATCATCTCATCTTCTACTCGTTGTGTGTCAGGCAATGCAATAGCAGCAGTAGCAACAGTGTTAATACCATTAATTGAATGTTGGACAGCCAACAAAGAAAGAGATGTGGTTGTAGGAAGTGTAGTTGCATCCCCCACAGTATTATCATGTCTAGTAGAACAACATTCATCCAAATCACTCAAATCAGCAAGGAGATCATCAAAATCAGCACTAGTAATATCCGCAGCAATGTGAGAAACAGTAGTCGGTGTTTGTCCTCCTCACCAAAAAATGTAAATGTTGGACATGCCAAGCAATTCAAATTCAACTCATATTCACCATCCTTAGCCTCATACTCATAAGTTTCCAAGTTCTCACCTTGTGAAACTGTGACATCATGTGTATCCTCCTCTTCACTTTGTGAATCATAAGAACCATCTGCAAGAGCAATAATAACACGATGATTTGGGCACTCAGCTTACTTGTGCCCATGGCCACCACACTTAAAACACTGAATATTACTTGTCTTCTTAACATGATTAGTAGACGAAGTAGAACGACTTGACATGTCTTCTTTCTTTCTTTTTTTTTTTTGCTTCAAACTGTTTCAATGGAGTTGAAACTGGACGAGATGGGGTAAAGGGTGGGCGTGTGGAGGATGTGCATGATTTCGAACCTTGCTGTTGTGGGCGATGCCATGGAGTAGAAGTGTTGGCAGCCGGCAAGGAAACTCGACTTCGAGACGATTCAGCAATCTGTCATTCCGCCCTCTTGGCAAAATGAATCAACTCCGTCATATTAGTGTAACTAGTCATGTCCACCTTGTCTGCAATCTGTTTATTTAACCCAACCAAGAAATGAGCCATCTTGGACTCCTCATCTTCATTTATCATTGTACGAAGTAGGCACATTTCCATTTCTTGATAATATTCATCCATGGTGCGATCTCCTTGTACTAGACACTTTAACCGCAAATGTAATTCACGAGTGTAGTATGCAGGAACAAAGCGTCGTCTCATCTCTCGCTTCATTTCCTCCCAATGGAGATAATCATGCCCTACACGGCGGAATTCAGCACGGACTTGGTTCCACCAAGTGATAGCATATCCTTTAAACTCAATTGCAGCAAGCTTCGCCTTCTTTTCTGCAGAGTAATCATATAAACCAAAATTTTGATCCACCTTGGTCTCCCACTCAAAGTATGCATCAGCATCCTCCTTGCTAGTGAATGTAGGTATGGACACCTTAACTCTGCCCAAACCATTATCTTCTTAGCGTCGTTCAGGGTCATCAGGCCGTCGGTCACGACGACCGTCATAATCACCAAAACGGCGGTCATCGTAATCACCAAGGCGACCATGATGACCACATCGATGATCATCGTAGTTGTCGAAGTCAGCATCATCAGCAAAGCTAGCGCATGCAATAGGAACTCGTTGGGCGTGGCCAGCAAATTGTGGTCGAGCATGAGCCACACCAAAGTTGTCGAGGCCACCTCTCCGATCTGACCAACACCATGTCCACAGTCAATGGCAGTTGTAGCTGTAAGACGTGTTGTCTCAGCTTGAAGATGTGCGGCCTCGTTCTCCAAATGTGTACTTCCATCATCAACATGATCACCATCGTTTAGCGGAAACTCGGTTGGATTTGCTGAGGTGGTGCCTGTGGTGGTGTAATTTGCAGACCTTGCATCTTCCGCATGAGTTGTACCATCTGTGTACGCATCTCCTGGAACTCTTCCAGAGAAACACCCGCACCAGCGTGTGAATTTAAAGCATTTATGTTCTCGTTGCCTGACATGTTAGTATTGAAAGAAAAAAATGGGACTATATATAAATATGTGAAATCACTCCTTCACCTCTTACTTGCCAATGTTCTTTATCTCCCTGAGAGTGAGAATCATGGCAGGAATCAATAGTGGAAGAACGATTGTACCGAAGATGACGGCGCACAATTATCGGGTTGCTTTGGGTGGGGTTGGGCAGGGTAAAAATAAAGCACTACAATCTGAAAGTTAGTAATGCAAAGTCAAATAATAATCCAAGCGAATCACAAGCCTAAGTTGCTGATCAAAGAAATATGTGGATAACAATGCAACTCATGCAGTAAAAGCACAAGGAATGAAACGATGAGCACCTACTGAACTGCAGCTCAAACTCTCTTTTATTTTCTTTTTTTTGCAGCTGAAACTTTCTTTCTCTTTTTTTAAACTACTCTGATGAGTTCAACCAAATCTCTTGAGTGTTGAAGTGATGTACCAACAAAATATAGGTGTGAAAAACAAAGAGTCCATTAACGGACCAACAACAGGAGATCAAAGAACAATCAGCAACTAGACAAAGATTCGACGGATTAAAACTCGAAGAAGCAAACTAAAACCAGATGCAATCAGACGCTAGGTATATTTTTGAAGCTTTTTCTAGACTCTAGGACAAAAAAATAAAACTACTACTAGGGATAGAGCGATCCTACCGTGGCAACGGAGGCTCTGATACCAGATGATATGCGCGCGCATATGGATAATACACGTGAGCAATTTTTGTGGTCCAATCTTCACAGAGGATCACGAAACTTGAGATAAATGTCACCACGTGACCTGACGAAGAGGTAGTGCACCACAAGATTTTGCACACGCGATGAATTACCGAGACAATCGCCCTTCCATGTACGGACGAAACTAGCCCACACAATCACACCGTGTATGTGAAGGCACAAACAGGATGAACTGCAGTTCGGAATTATACAACTCCCTCAGGAATTGAAAGAACAAAGGTTGTAAGCCTCTCAAGACTCACTGGAGATCAAATTATCATAAGTGTCTATTCTAAAATTAGGAAGTAAAAAAGGTCCTTCAAGCGTTCCCATACATAGACATATATAGTGCTCATTTAAGCCCCTTAGAAACTGAAGTGATTAGTGCTAATTTAAGCTCCTAGAAACTGAAGCTTGACAATGATTCATGTGCTCCCGTACAGAAACTTGATGCTTAGGATTCTTCACATGCATGCATGCAGGTAGAAAATTAATTAAAGGAGTGGCTGGTTGCGCATGTATAAACTTGATGCTTCAGCTTCAGAAAATTAATTAAAGGAGTGGTTGGCTGTGCATGGAGAAACTTGATGCTTAGGCTTCTCTCCTTTTCTATTCTTGGTATATCCAACTCCAAATACGGTGCCTACAATTATCAAACACAAGTATCATTGTCCTTTCATGAGAAATATTAATAGATAAATTAGGCATATCTTTCACCTATTCTTTTTCATCTGAAATTAATTCTCAGTACCAAATCAATCGATGCCTTAATAGAGAAAGTTGGCCAACAAAACTTCTGGACTGTAAAAGTTGTCATTATCCCATACGCTCTCGTATAACCCATCATTCCTAAGAATAATAAAACAAGCACTCAGAAGTATAACATGATCTGAAATCTCAAAATTTATTAAAGCAAGGTTAGCATTCACCTGGGATTGCATTTTCTTCTCTAGTTGCTTAGCTCTGCTTCTAGTAATTGGACCCACAATGTCAGTAGCACTCTTATTAGATTTAGATAAATTGTCGGTGCTAGAGATGTCCTCATCACCTCTTGTTGTATGTTTAGTTCTGCCTACGAGTAATCATGTCATACATGTAACCACAGTTCTAAAAAGTATTACCTCTGAATCCAAATGTAAGTCGTTTTAGAATCTATGCCGGTCAAATATTTTTTGATTTGACTATCAATATGTAAAAAATACTAAGACTCACAATACAAATTTGGTATTACTAGATTCATCATGAAATATATTTTCATAATGTATAATTTTTTATTTGAAACAACTTATTTTTATAGAAATTATTGGTCAAAGTGTCACATTGGAGACTGTTAATATCCAAAATGACTTATATTTGGAATCAGATGGAGCAAATAGTGAGTGTCTACTACCACTCAGTGCTTAAGCACCAAGCTGGTGCTTATGTAGTCTTTTAAGCAAATTAATGTCCACTTACATATAATAAAAATGAAATGACTAAGTTCATTTTATCCCCTCAACTCTTGTCCGAATCCAAAAACACCACTCAATTAACGAAAAGAAACATTTACTTTTCACCCTTAAACTCATAAAATCGATACAACATACCCCCAACAAATCAACATGGTTAAAGCTCCCCCAAACAAGCCCTTAGGCTATGTGGTTTGTTGGCTCTTGGCTATCGCAATGTTAGGTAGAACTTTGATGTAACATCCCAAATTTGGAGTTCTTTTCAAGTGTTTAAAAATAAAAATAACTATTTCAATTTTCTTGTCTAAGTTAAAGCTTAATTTGATTTTTCAAAAATTAAAACCATTTAATGTGAAAATGTAAACTTTAATTAAATTCAAAACTATTTTATTTGGGTTCCTTAAGTTCTAGTGTATTTTTTGGAATTTTCTAGGAATTTTTGGAGTTCAATTGCTATTTCTTTGAGCTCAATTTTATTTAATCTCTTTTCAAAAAAATCTTAATCCCTCCTTTTTCAAAAATTTCCCTTTGGGCCCAATCTTTCCTTCTGGCCTAATCTGTTCCCGTTTTCCTTTTTCCTTCAGCCCATCTTCCTTTTGCCGTTGGCCCGTATCCGCTTTCCTTTCCCGCCGGAGCCGCTGCCAGCTAGGACTTGTCCATCAACCACACGCCAGCCTCCAGTCGTCTTCCTTTCGGACTCTGAATCTGTTTGCCGCACATGCCAGCACCGCCATCTCCAACTCAAATCCTTCCACCCAAGCCTTTAAATAGTGCCACACTAGCGTTCAAATCTTTGCGCCGTTCTCCTCTCCCAGAAGCCCTAACCACCCTCATTGTTTGCACCGCCATTTCACCGAATCGTCGAAGACCACCGCAAACCTCATCGCTGGGTTCATTGCTATTGGTGCTCTCGGTCCATGCGGTCCCTGTTGTCGAGTTCACCTTCTCGTGTTCTAGCCTATGTTCCCTTCATCGTCTGCGGACTACCATGGCCTTCGTCTTCCTCAACTTCGGCCACGCCGCCCGTCGCTAGATCTCCCTCTCTGGTGAGTTTTTTTGCCATCCTGAGTGCATCATCTCACATCCTCGATACACCTCCTTCGATCCCCCGCCTCATTGTCGCCTCTTCATCCTCGTAGTGAGCTGTCGCCCTTCTTCTCCGCTTCTAGTCACCGTCGCCTCATCTCCTCTATGCTCCTCCCGCCACCCCTCGGTCCTGCTACAATCCTCTCATCGTTGCCAAGCTTGTCCTCACTTCCTTTTCCCTTAGGCACCGTCGAGCCACCATCGTCGCTGCATACCCGTGCCGCTGTTCCGCCGCCAGCTTAGTGCTTCCCCAGCTACACCGTGTAACATCCCAAGTTTGGACTTGTGTTTCAAATATAAGAAAATGAGTAGAAATCAAAAAAAATTCTTACATCATGTATTTCCTGTATGTTCTAAACAATTCTTGTAAAAGGAATATGGGAATGCAAAGTCACAAGTCTTTTGATCCAAATCTTGACCTTTCAAAAACATTCTTGTCAAATCTTGTGATCATCTCCTAAAAATATTTTCCCCAAGTTCTAGGGCTGGTGTGTGACCCCTCTGAAAAATTTCACAATTTTTAGAAATTGTTTGAATGCATTTGGAGGTCAGTCAAACATGTTTAAATTTTAGTCAAAACCCTATTCCAGAACCTTGCAGAATTTTTGGAGAAAATTGCACTACATAAATATCTCTGGAAATTTTACACAAGATCAATATCTAAGTTAGCAAGCTCCTGTAAAAATTTCAGAATTTGTGGAGTTGTTTTGCTACCTCAAATAAATCCCCAAAGTCCAGTTGTTATTTTAAAACCCTAAGTCAAAAGTGTGTTGGGCTCGAGTCAGACCCGAGCCCAACCTAATTGACTGGGTTGAACCCCACCCCCTAGCTGCGCCTTGTTTATGAGCCGTTGGATTAAAATCCAATGCTCACAATCTCTTTTGTTTTAAACCTCAGGAGCTTTGGAGCAATCTTAGGCGTCCATTTTTTATCGGACCGCCCACGAGCACCCTAGCTTCTCTGGTCTTCTTCTTCCTCGCGCCGTGTGTGTACAGTGAGTAGTATGGCTTTGGTCATGTCTTGATCCCTCGTCAGCGTCTCTCTGGTCGGGCATTTAGTGCGCGCCGGCTCGCTTTCGGCCGTAGGCGTGCCTTACTCCTGCCCCATCATTTCTTTTTGGACCATGGCAGCCCTATGGATCAAGCTTACCCGAAAATCTCATTTTGGCCAAACACTAGTTCTCCATCTATATGAAGCTCCCTAAACCCCTCTTTGAGCTCCTTTGCAGCACCCCTTAGCTCCCCTTTGCTTGTGGAGCTCAAAACACCGAAAACACCAAAACCACTATTTTCGGCCGTGAAGCTCCATTGTGGATCTTGGTGCTCTAGTGGTTCTTACTCCTTTATTTTTGTACCCTTTTGAGCTCCTTAATACCCTAATAATTTCCTCTAACTCAATTTTGGGTTTTATTCACAAAAATTGACCAATTTTGAGTTTGGATCCTTTCGGTCAAATTCACCCTTTTTCTTTCTCAGCTCCGGTAAGTGGTTCATTTAGCAATTAATTGCTCTTGGAGCTTCTCTGAGCTATAATAAAGCTATATTGTTAATCTGGTCTCACTCATTTTGCTCAGGTCATCATTTTCACTTCATCTTCCTCGGCTCCGGTGAGCTTCTCCGTCGTCAAAGCTTCTCCGGCCATTTTTGAAGCTCTTCTTGGCTAAGGTAGTTTCTTATTAGTGCTTAGATGTTGTGGCACCCGCTTCTTTGGACAATGCGGAGCTTTTTAACCATTTTCGCTTTCGGCCGTTTTGGTCACTATCACTGATTAACGGCTCGCCGGCGTTTTAGGCCGTCGCCGCCGTCAAGGTCACCTCCGGTAGGCGCAAGGTTATTGTGTTTCCATTTTTGCCTTCATTGCCATCGCGGTGGTCGGAGCCGTCGGCGATAAGCTTTTCTTTGCGCTCGTTTTTTGCCAGACGAGCGCCTCTCTGTGTCGTTGTCGTTTAGAGAAAAGATGCGGCCATTAATTGCGAATCATTGTTAATCATGGTTTACTAATAAATGGTTGTCTTAATGTTGCTGGTGTGCCACTCACTGGTGGGCCCAGCCACTTAAACCACCCCCCCCTGCTGGCACTATACAATGTCTTTAAAACATCATTAATGTTAATCATTGATAATCAGTGTTTAGCAATAAATGGATGTCTTAAAATGACTCAGTGAGTCTCTGCCATGTGAGCCCATATGTTTAAACTACCGTAGCATGGTCATTAGGACAAAGATTGGGTTCATTAATTGTTAATCATTGTTAGCAATTAATGGCTGTCCGAAATGGCCTATTGTGCCACTGTCAGGTGGGCCTTGCCCACTTAAACCCTCGCTGTGCGAAATCTTTAGGACACCATTAATGCTAATCATTGATAATCATTAGATTTAGCATTTAATAGCTGTCCTAAATAGCCCTGTATGTCACTTACTAGTGGGCCCGCACATTTAAACCCTCTCTGTGCACTTAAAGCCCACGTGTCTTAGTGCGCATCACTTTGTCGATCGTGGACCGTCGATCTTGTGATCAACGGCCCACATCTAGGGAACTTTCGGGCCCCCGAACGTTCCAAGTCACTAGGCGCCGCCCATCTCTAGATCTGCGGCTCAGATCGTGGGGACATTCGGACCACCGAATGTTACTGTGCTCTGGGCCCTCCATCTTAAGATCTACGGTCATGGATGATCAGAGCGTTCGGGTCACCCGAACGTCCCAATCGACGTGGACCATTGGATCTAGATCCAACGGTGAACCCCTTTTGTACCGCACGCGCTATTCTCCAGTGTGCGTGGGCCGTTGGATTCCCGATCTATGGCCCACATTCGTCCACGTCATTTTCTTTTTGATAAGTTTGATTTTATTTCGGTAAGCCTTTATTTGTCAACTAAAAATTGTATTAAACTTTGAAAACTCATAACTAATTCGTTTTAAATCCTTTTTAGATGATTCCAACTGTGTTAAATTCATGTTTAACTAAAGTTTAATCTAAAAATGCATTTAGACATTGTTCCATAGCAGAAAATTTTATAAACAATATTAATTTGTTTCAGCCATTATTGAATATTCTAAAAATTAAATTGAAACTTGTAAAATGCATAACTTTTTCTGTATAACTCCAATCTGAGCAAACTCAAGCTTGTAAAATTCCTATGTTAGCATACTTTAATATGAAATAGGTTTTGATCATGGTTTTATTTCTAAAAAATGATATGTGCTAGTTTTACAACTTAGAAAAATCATAAGTAATTCATTTTAACTCCAAATTGGGTAAACTCAACTTTGTTGTTCTTAGGATGTCATTATATACCTACCATAAAACTTTCAGGTTCTAGGTCATTCTAGAAATTTATGCCATAAATAGTACCAGTAATTAATTTAGTTGAATTTCCAGGCTGAGAGAATTTGTTTTAGTTATAACTTTTGCATGCTTAGTCCAAATGACTTGATTCTTGTTTTTAAATTCATTTAAAATCATAACCTTGCTGCTGTATAAATTTTGTGAGATTTGGATGGATTTTGCTGTTGAGTTTTGTTTGGAGTTCTTCGTTCTTATTGGTTTTATCGTATTTTTGCGTTAGGTTCCAAAGATATTATTAATCTCGAATCTGATCCTCAGCAGCCAGACTCTGCCCTCCAGCAAGGCAAGCAGATGTAGCATCATTTGATCATGTTGTTCCTATTATTTTTAAATTCTAATATGTTGTTTGCAAATTCTACGTATGCATTGCTATCTTGTTTTAACTATTGTCGATTAGTTGACCTATTAGATGCATAGTCTGTAGGAAAATGTTTATCCTCTACTACTGAGCCTAGAACTATCTTGCTGTGATTTTGGGTTCGTTGGATGAGCCATTGTCACTTAGTAGTACAAGTTAAAATGCTTAGCCATGTTTAGCTATCGGTAGAAATAGGCGGTTGTCGACTTTATGTTTCAGCTTTGTGCTATGTTAATTGTGAAAACTAAAAATAAAAACAAAATGATTTGGACTTGGGCACATTGGTAGGTTGGTGTGATTTTGGGTGTGACTGGAACGGTGTCCGAGTCAATAAGGATCGAACATCTTGTTACACTAAACCAAGCATTCTTGCGTGCTAACCACACTAGAGGGTATGGGACCTCTCTTGACTTAGTACTTTGGCGTGTGTTGGCTATGAGTCGCAGGAGGATGTGTGTGGGTTGTGTTGTGATAAAATAAGGTGGTTTATGTGTTGGGAGCATTGTAGTTGTCCGAAAAGCTTTACCCCGAGGGATAGTTGTCTTTTCGGCTTTACAATGTAAGCGTATGGGTTTCTATCTATACGAGCGACTCGTAGTTGATTCACAATATTGAAAATGTCTCGTAGGACTTAGCCGTGTCGGCATACCTTTGGAAGTGTGCTAATCTTGTGGCTTAAAGGCGGTCTGAGGTGTGGGTACATTGGTACACCCCTACAGGGTTTCAAACTATTCGAATAGCCTCGTCCTAGGTTGTGGACACGCTTGGGGAAGTCTTTCAAGAGTTAGACTACAACTTTTAATTAAAACTTGACGGGTGGTACGAATCGGGGATTCGTGCTAGGTTGTGGTGGCTATTGGGTTAGTCACTTCTAGGTGGTTACTTGTTATCTATTGTTACTCGCTGTTATTTCAATGCTTAAAAACAGATTTTATCAATTGCCTTCAATCTATTACATTATTGCAAATGAAAATTGCTTTACGCGTCCAATCAACCATATAACCAATTCCTTTGTTACAGCTTTCATGTAGCTATGTATAGGCTTGTTACTCGTAAGTCTTGCGAGTACATTATGGTACTCATCTGCATTGCTTGTTGTGTGCAGAGGAAGAAGGTGAGCCCCAAGGGCCTCACTTTTGTGAGTTTTGCTGTGGATCGTGCGAATAGCTTGGCGGCCCGGTCGGTTACCCTGTGGTTATGTGGCTAACCGGTCGTCTTTTGGTTATAGCCATCTTATGGCACCTTTGCTTCTGCTGTTATCGATACTTTGATGTCATTTGGCCGGTCGGTCTCTCTTTTGTAATAACTCTATATTAAGTATGTCTTTTGCTAGACTTGTTATTATGTGGTGTATGGAATTGATGCATGCTTTTGTAAAGATGTATGTGTGCTGCAATTCTGGGAAGCACATGTCCATCGAGGCACGGTGTATTTTGTTTGTGATGCTAGAGCCAAAGGAAGGCTAAGTATTACAAGCTAAATAAACCGGGGTCTCACAAAGTTGGTATCAGCGCCATACTGACCGTAGAAACCCCTAGCTTGGTCGTCTTTAGGATATTTTGAAAACTTAGTTTCTAAATATCAAATGATTTATGAAAATCTTAAGTAAGCTCTCAGATTTTATTCCTTACCTATCTTAGCTTGCTCACCTTACCTTGTCTTGTTAAGTTTTAAAATGCTGATTTTCCTCTTGTCTTCTTTCAAAAGATAGTTGTTTATCGGTTAAATTGATTTTGGGAGAACCATGAGAGTTAAATGGAAGTGTTGGCTGTCTTTTGGTAAAGGTTAAGAGCTTCTGGAGTTGGAGGTTTTCGGCCAGGGACTGGGAAGAGAAATCTGGACAGCAAGCTTCAGATTCTGGACAGCTTGCTAGTTAGTAGTTAGGGTATAGAATTGAAAATGAGAGGTTAATTCAACTAAAACTTGTGGGAATAAAAGGGTAAGATGTGATATTTGTTAGCTAAGTGTCTAACCCTTCTTTAGGTGGTTTTACCTTGCTTTTAGCTGTGCTGGACCAAGGGTTATGTTCTAGAATTACCTTTCTAAAATTGATTGCTCGTTCTTCCATACGGGTTAGTCATACTGGGAGTTGATTTTGTAAATTGAGATCTTGCATTGATTTTATGATGGTTTTTAAGCTTTTGGAGTCCTTTTGGTAGAGATGTTAATTGTTTCTCCATGCCTTATGTCCCAGAGTTGTTGCTGACTTACTTTGTGGAACAGGATGGCTGGAAGAACCCGCAGCGGTCAGCCAGTGGGTCATGATGAGGAGCTCCCACCTCCTCCGACCATGGCTGAGGTTCTCGCTCAGATCGAGCGGAACCGCATGGATCAGACGCGGATCCTGGAGGTTATCGCAAGGAACACCTCCAGTCCCTCTGGTGCATCGGGATCTGGAGGTGGTGGACATCAATCTCGTGGGGGACTCTCGAGGTTCCTCCGTACGCAGCCACCTACCTTCTCCCAGTCTGAGGATCCACTTGACGCGGATGATTGGCTGCATCTGGTTGAGAGAAAGCTCAACATTGCTCAGTGCCAGGACCAGGAGAAAGCACTCTACACATCCCATCAGCTTGAGGGTGCAGCACTCTCATGGTGGGAGAATTTCCTCGCCATGCAGCCCGCTGGCCATGTGGTCACTTGGGAGGAGTTTCACACTGCTTTCCATCGGGCTCATGTCCCCGCCGGCCTCATGAAGCTGAAGAAGAAGGAGTTCCTTGCACTCAAACAAGGGCGCAAATCTGTGACCAAGTACCTCCATGAATTCAACCATCTGGCGAGGTATGCTCCTGCTGAGGTGGCCACTGATGAGGCCAAGCAGGAGAAATTCATGGAGGGTTTGTCTGAGGAGCTGCAGGACAAGCTCTCTATTGTTGACTTTGCTGACTTTCAAACCTTGGTGGACAAGGCCATCGTAGCCGAGCACCAGACGAGGGCGCTGGACGAGTCCCGCAAGCGCAAGTGGGAGGCTCAGAAGACTGCTCAGGCCAGTCTCCCTCGTCCCCATGTTGGGCCAGCACCAGGGGCCCGTTTTCAAGCTTCACCACCACCGAGGCCGTCGGCGCCAGTTGCTCGTCCACCGTAGGCCATGTTTCAGTCATGTGCACCTGCGGCCCAGTAGCAGGGTGGCCTCCGTAATCCGGCTGCCGAGGTCACCTGCTTCTCTTGCAGCCAGAAGGGCCACTATGCCAATAGTTGCCTTAAGAGGACTGGAGCGGGCCCTCATCCTAATGGAGGACGCGGGCAAGGGAGTGGTCACCCACCTGACCAGAAGATAGTCCAGAAGACCTAGGGCGTGGGAAGCGGCCGAGTCAACCACATCTCGGCTGAGGAGGCACAGGAGGCACCCGACGTTGTGTTGGGTACGCTTCTTGTCAATTCTTGTCCTGCTGTAGTACTATTTGATTCTGGAGCTTCGCATTCTTTTATTTCGAGATCGTTTTCTGCTGCTAGTAACCTTCACTTTGTTCCTTTGGGGGTTCCTTTGCTTATTCGCTCTCCAGGTTCGGAAATGAGAGCTGATCAGGAATGCCGGGATGTTCCTATTGAAGTCGAAGGTGTGGGATTCTTGGCGAATCTCATCCTACTCAACTCAGCGAGTCTGGATGTGATTCTTGGTATGGATTGGTTGTCCCAACATTTGGGGCAAATCGATTGTGCCAGGAAGATTTTCTACCTCACCAGCCCCTTAGGCGAACAGGTTGGATTTTCATCGCAGGTGCAAGGGCCATATCTTTGTGCCCTTGAAGCGAAGCCAGCCTTGGAGATTCAGGATGTCCCCACAGTATGTGACTTCGTGGATGTTTTCCCCGAAGAGTTGCCTAGGATGTCTCCCGTTCGAGACCTAGAGTTTGTCATCGAGTTGCTGCCCGGTACCGCTCTAATTTCAAAGGCGCCGTATCGGGTGCCTCCTAATGAGTTGGAGGAGCTGAAGAAGCAACTAGGTGAGCTTCAAGAGAAAGGCTTTATTCGTCCTAGCTCATCTCCTTGGGGTTGTCCAGTTATTTTTGTCAAGAAGAAGGACAAGACCCTGCGCATGTGTGTTGATTATCGTCCGCTTAATGAAGTGATGGTGAAAAACAAGTATCTGTTGCCCCGCATTGATGATCTCTTTGACCAGTTGACCGGAGCCTATGTATTCTCCAATATTGACTTGAGATTGGGGTATCATCAAGTCAGGATCAGGGCTGAAGATATTCCAAAGACGTCTTTCACTACTCGTTATGGTCTTTACGAGTACACCGTCATGTCTTTTGTCTTGACCAATGCTCCTGCTCTATTCATGAATCTTATGAACTCGGTGTTCATGGAGTATCTGGATAAGTTTGTTGTGGTATTCATTGATGATATTCTTATCTACTCCAAGAGTGAAGAAGAGCATGCTGAGCATCTGAAGCTTGTTTTGGGAAAGCTGCGTGAGCACCATTTGTATCAGAGTTCGACAAGTCACGAGTCAGTTGAAGGAAGTGGCATTCTTGGGTCATGTTCTTTCAGCAGGAGGCGTAGCTGTGGACCCTAGCAAGGTAGTGATGTGCTATCTTGGGGTCAGCCCAAGTCAGTCACCGATGTGCGGAGTTTTCTTGGCTTAGCGGGTTACTACCGTCGCTTTATCGAGAACTTCTCCAAGATAGCGAAGCCGATGACTGAGTTGCTCAAGAAGGACAAGAAGTTTGTGTGGTCCGCTGCTTGTGATGAGAGTTTTCAGGAACTCAAGAAGCATTTGACTTTAGCCCCTGTTTGTTCTCCCCGATGTCCACAAGAGCTTCGATATCTTTTGTGATGCCTCTCGTCAGGGGCTTGGTTGTGTTCTTATGCAGGAAGGCAAGGTAGTGGCCTATACATCAAGGCAGTTGAGGCCTCATGAACTCAACTATCCTACCTATGATTTGGAGTTAGCTGTTGTGGTTCATGCACTCAAGATTTGGCGGCATTACTTGATCGGTAACCATTGTGAGGTGTATTCTGATCACAAGAGCTTGAAATATTTGTTCACCTAGCCAGATCTGAACCTCAGGCAAAGAAGATGGTTGGAATTGATCAAAGATTATGACATAGGCATTCAACACCATCCGGGCAAGGCTAATGTTGTTGCAGATGCACTTAGTCGGAAGGTGTATTGCAATGTTTTGATGCTCCAAGAGCAGCAGCCCGCCCTTCTTGAAGAATTTTAGCGGCTCAATTTGGGTTTGGTTGAGCGCGGTTCTCTTGCTACTTTGGTTGTGCAACCAACCTTGGTGGATCAAATCAAGACTGCGTAGCAATCAGATATTGGTGTGGGTTAAATCAAGCAAAACATCAAGGATGGGACAGCCAAGTGTTTTTCAGAAGATGAGCATGGTGTTGTGTGGTTTGGACAGCGTCTTGTGGTCCCAAAGCACATGGAATTACGGGATTTGATTCTCCACGAAGCCCGTGATTCTCCACGAAGCCCATGATTCCCCCTTGTCTATCCATCCCTTCCTGCCATTTGCCGCCGCTGCTGCTGCTTGCCAGTGCCGTTGACCAAGCTCCTCTGTTTTCTCCCTCTGTTCCTCTCTCTCTTACATGTGGGACCACCTTGTCATCCTCTCTATCTTTATCTCTCTCTCTACCACTTGGGTCCCACCTGTCATTCCACCTTTGTCTCTCTCACACTTACAAGTGGACCCCACTTGTCAGTTTCTTTTTTCTTTTTTTCAGTCGAAGGAATATTCTCTTGAATATTCTTTTCTCTCTTTTTCTGTTTATGGCAAATCTTTCGAGAACCTATTCTCCTTTGTTCGAACTCCGATTCTACGGGGACCCCAAAATTGAATCCATTTCAAGTCAAGTATTTGCATAAAAGGCACAATCCTTAATCTGAAACGAAAACAATTTCAAGCCCCAGATATTCATCTCATGTTAGCTCCCAAGGATCAGTGGCTAACATGCACATATCCAACACATCATCACATCCATAGTCAAACAAACAAAAATATTTGGAGCATTATTATTATAACATCAACAAATAGGACCTTACAACCTGATTTTGTATAAAAGGGCCAACTGGCCAAAACTAGACATAAAACAATAAATTGCATAATTGAGAGCTCGCTAACATGTGATTCTGCTAGAACCTCTGATCATTGAACAAGATCTTACATTCGAATCCCGGCCGATGCAAATTCTAGAAGAGTCAGAGCGAGTTTTGCAAAACAAGACGCTGAAGTATGTCGATGTGCCATGGTCACATCAGGATGAGTGAGAAGCGACATGGGAGTTGGAGCCTCGCATGCGCGAGCAGTACCAAGAGCAGTTCACGTCGAGTATCTACTAAGTCGGTTGATTTCAGATTTGGTGTTCTTACAAATAGGATGGCGAGAGTAGAATTTGGGGCCGAATTCTTTTTAAGGGGGGTAGAATATAATACCCCGATTATCATTTTTGAGAGTGCAATAAAAATTGAGTGAGAATTAAGGGAAATAAGATAGAAAATTCAGAATTTTAAGAGAGGAATGGGCCGCCAACTCATATTCGAGAGGAGAGGAGCCGACCATAGTGGCCCAAGGCCCATGATTGGGCTGGCAGCCCATTAGAAGGCAAGGGAGGGGAAACCAAACCCTATCCACTCTATGCTACAGTAGCCGATGTGCTACAGTAGCCCATGCTACAGTACCGGTTGTGCTACAGTACTTCCGCCTCCTGCTGCTCCTCCTCTCCCTAGCGTCATCCTCCCTGCTGCCGGCCATTAGGAAAGAGAAGGAAGGGAAGGAAGAGAGGAAAAGGAAGAGGTAGAAGAAGGGAGTCTTCACGAGGAATTCAACGAAGTCCATCGGTGATTTTGTGGGTAATTTCACATTTCCCATTAGTTTTTAAAACATTCGTATGCGAATTTTCCCCGATAGTCAGATTAGAAATCTGCTGGGTACATTGGTGTTCCTGTAGTTCTGTTTATTCAAAAGATTGAGTTAGTTACGTGCGGATTCAACTTTTAGGACCTCCTAGAGTTATGTGGGGCATTGGGTTGGCTTTCAGGAAAGTATTAATTCACAATTTTTTGGTTGGATAATGAATTAGTTATGATTTTTGCAACTCTAGGTGCCTGTTCAGTCTTTGGTTTCGAGCAAAGAGCTTAGTTCTATGATTTAGGGTCTGGAGATGGACAAATCTAGTCAGTTGATCTCCGCAAGTTGTGTAGATAACTTCATGATGAATCCATAGAGTCTAAGTTCATATTTTTGGACATTTAGAACGAAAGATATGAATTTTTAAAGTTAATGTTGCAGTCTATCCTTCTGTCGTGGACAGTAGAGAAAGATTGGGCTGTTAGCAACCTTTGTTACACAGAGGAGATAATTGTGATAAATTTATTGAGGAAGATAGTTTTCTGTAGTTTCCATAGAGTCTTAGAACTCTGGGTTTGGAGGTACCAAATAAAAGTTACGAAATTCCCAAGTCGGTAGTACCAAAGATGGCAGAACGGTCTTCGAGGTTAAAAACAAAGGCTTAGATGGGATAATTTGATCTTTCAGTCACCTGAGAAGTTGTAGCTATACTTGTCTAGATTCCAGGATATTTAGATTCATGACTTTTGGAGTTTTGAATCAAAAGTTATGGATTTTCCTTTGATAGCTGTCGGTTTGGACAAATTGGGATTTGTCAGTGTAACGGTTAAAGTTTCGGGTTGCGATTAGAAGCGATTGATTTCATTTTGTTTCATTGCTATGTTGTGCAATTTTGAATGGTATATTTAGTATACTTTACGGTTGCCAGGTGGTGGTGAGAACCGGGGTTAAAGACTTCCTGTCGTCGTCGTCGTCCGTCTCGCGGTTGAGGCAAGTGCAACTAGTCGGTAGAAATATTGAAGTGAATGCTCATGAATACTTGTGTTATGATTATGTTCTTTACTCATGAATGTTGCTGCTGGTTGTTAAATTCTTATGTTGAGTAATTGAATAGACTCATATGCATCATGTTGTTATCCTTGGGACTTGGCCATGTGGTGGCCAAGTATTGATTTTGAGGTCCCCGTCATGTTTTAGATGGGTTTGAGGTCCCCACACTCGTGAGAGTGTGGGCTTATGATCCCTGTGCTAGAAGGCACATGCATGGGTTTGCATCGACGGATGTATACTTCGCATTACCGGTAAATGCAAAGAGAAAAGAAAAAAGTGCATCTGTGGCATTTGCATTGCATGAGCATATGAACTGAATTGATATGAAGAAGTGTGATGGAATGATTGTGACAAAGTTGTATATCGAATTACCGTATTGATTGTACTTTACTAAGTCATGGACTCATACTTGCTGTTTATTTATATTTTTTTTAGGTACCACTTATGCGAACGTCATGCATGGGAAGGGCTAGTAATAAGATATGTTGCACATCCCCACGAGTCACTCATGAATGATTATTTTTGGACTATGAATTAATAATTGAGCAAACTGTCAAGATGATTTTTATTGGTTATGTCTTTATGCATCTGCTGCTTGTAATAGAGATTATTAGCGTATCCTAGATTTTTTTTTTATGATTATGAATTAAGTTGGATGTTTCAAATATTTGAATATGTTATTAAATTTTTTAGAACCTCTTGCATGTTTAAATTTAGTGAAATGCCTTAGTTTTAAATTGTTACCTTGTTATTTTAGTACCATTCCAGGCTCATGTTGGGCTGAGGTGTTACAGTTGGTATCAGAGCGGGCTTTAGATCTGTGGAAACTGAATAATTAAATTGACACACTGTGCACAATAAGATGGGAATGGGTCCAGCATTGTATTTACGTTTTTGTGATGTCACTTTGAGCATTGCTATTATGAATTGATTGTGAATGCTTATGATTTGATTAATATGATGGTTATGTGTGATGATAGTTGTTGAGAGGTTGAGGTCGTGGTTGTGGCCCTAGGCTTTGCTAGGCTACCCCATCATTCGTGGTATGGGAATAGGGAAGCAGCTACCTCGATTACCATAGTTACAAGTGTTGAGGGTGAGTTTCTTTAGAGAAGTTGTTCTCTTCTTGAGCTTGATTTAGGCCAATTCTGGGTATAGTTGCGGATGATGAATTTTATTAGGATATTGGTTACAAGGCAGTTGTAGGGATTTCACTTGGTCTCTATTTGTGTTATGGAGTAATTATTGGCTCTTTCGACTATTGAGTTGCTTTTGCTACTCATGAACATTGTTCATTAGCGAGATTGATATCTCTATGGTTGTTCCATTTTTCTCTTTGGAAAACATGACACATTTATTTGTTTGAAATTTTGGACAAAGAAAGTTTTCTGTTGCAAATTCATTAGAATGTGAGGGCTTTGGCTTTCTGTATTTCTTTTGGATTATTTCGAACAATAAAGTTTAATACCTCTCTTCCTGAAAGGTGGTGTTAGAACCTTTTAGTGATGTCTTATCCTACTTGACTAAGAGGTTTTAATTAAATGATAATGTACGAGATGTCAAGTTGGGCTAGTAGTGTGATGCTTAATTAATCTTAACAGATGCCCTTGGCAGCGTGGGTGGATAACTTATTGCATGGTGAGTTGAGATTAAGAGTATATCTATTCCTAATTGGAACCGATAGAGTTATTAAGAGGTGTGGACATTGATGAACTAGTTTGATCACTATGGGTGATAAATTTGGTAAGCTTCTTGGGTAGATCGGATTTGCGGGTCTCAACGGATTAATCTAACCATTTGGGTTGGTTAAGTCCAGAAGGTGTTAGATTATTGTCATAGTGGTTATTAATATTGGAGTTTTCTTTTATGGATATGTAGTGATCATATGTAATTGCTAGGTGCAATTATTATGTATCGAAGTATGGTGTTGAGCATCACTAAGAGATGAACTGATGGGATGCAGTTGGTGATCTATGTTTACATGATGGTGGAGTGGTAGGATAATAGTATGTCTTTGATGAGAAGGTTGATTATTAAAATTGTTTAGTTTGCTAAACCTGTTGGATTATTTGATCTCAATGGATTGATTTAATGGTGTAGGAAGGGAGAGATAAGGATGTATTTGACTGTTGTCTTAGTGGATAATAGTTTGAAAATTTTCTTTAATTAGCTGCTTGATGATTTTATATATGCAAGTGAGAATGCAAATAGAGAAAAGGGTCATAAATTCTTCCATGACTGAATAATCGTCAAATGTCTATGATAACCACTAGTGTAATACCCCAAATGTATTCGAGAAAGAAGAAATGAATAAGAGAGAATGATCAATTAAAAAAAAATTAACAGGAGATTAGAGGGTGATTCATGCATAATTTGGACAACCTGGGTTGTGGGCTTCCAGCCCACAGCATTTAGGCCCAAAGGGAAGGGGTTGCTGGCCACATAAGAAGAGGGGGCAACCCTAGGATTGCTACAGTAGCACGGCTACAGTGCCACCGCCATGCTACGGTACCACGTTGAGCTACAGTACCCTCCCACCCCTTGCTTTCGCTGCCAACCAAGAAGAAGGAAGGGAGAAAGCTTCTCGGGTGCTGCCGGCCAAGGAAGGGAAAGGAAGAAGAAGGTAGGGGAAGAAGGGAGGAAGGAAAGGGAGAGATCGTGGCCTGGGATTGGTGTTCATCACGTTCAGTGGTGGTTCTTCAAGGGTAAGATGCGATCCCCTTCCGATTAGTGGATTATTTGATCTTTAGCAATATCGGTATTTAGGTCTGACTAGAACAGATCGGGTTGGGTGACATTTTTGAGTTATTTGGCGGCAGATTTTGATCTTTCCATCTCCTAGAGAATTGTAGGCGACGTCAATACCTTTCTTTAGAGTACAAGATCACGTCGTTTGGACGAGCGGTTCAAAAGTTATGAATTTATTAGTGTGACTGTTCTGCAAATCTGTCGGTATTCTGACAGGTTTTAGTAATCTGACTTGAGCGATAAGTTAAATGGAAAATTAGAGGAGATCAGTATAACAAAAGTTGTATATAATTGTCGTAGCTTTCAGGTAAGCCCAAGAACGTGAAAGTTGGACAAACGAGCTGAAAGTTATGATAGTTTTAGTGTACTATCGGGAGAACCTGACGTGAAATCGATGTTTTGTTAATTAGTATGATATGGGTATTAGATAGCCGAATCAGGAAGGCAAACCAACTAGGTTTAGTTGGGTAAATTCATAACCTTTCAATGAAGTCCAAGAACACCTCATGTGGACTCATATACTAAAAGAAATGAATTTTAGAACGTGACTGTCTACAGAGGCGACAGAACAGCATTTATGAATGGGAGTCGGGATCGCATAAAAAAAAAACTATTGCGAGTTCGTGTTTGCTTATATAGTTTTTTTGGTCCATTAATGTTGTCTTAGTATGGTTTTAAATGAATTTAGGTGGGGGATTGGTCCTAGAGGCAGCACCCTCTTCACATCCTCCATTCTCACGCGGTTAAGGCAAGTACTCTGTTTGATAGAGTAATTATGAATGGTTTGACAGTGAGTGTTTGTGTTTTGATACATATTATTTATGCTTGGTTGATAGTGTGATATGTTGATTAAAGATGGTAAATGCTTATGATATGATGGATTGTTACTCATGTATGATGTTGATGCTGTTCATGATTACTGCGAAATTGTAATTATTCATGTGCACCATGAGAGCATACATAATACTTGGTCACGTGGTGACCAGGTATGCATATTCGAGGTCCTCGTCATGTAGATGACGGGATGAGGTCCCCACATTCGTGGAATGTGGGCATTGAAAAGAGGTCCCCATCATGAAAACGATGGGCTTATGGTCCCCACACTTGTGGAGTGTGGGCTTGACGTCCCCTTTACTTGCGGAGTATTGGGCAATTGGTCCCTGGCTTGCAAGCACAGGCATGGTATGCGACGACGGTTGCATATCTCGCATTACCGGTAAAATACGAAAAAGTGGAAGAGAAAGAAAAGATGCATTGCATATTTGCATTCATACAGCATGAGCATATGACATATTTTTAATAGAGATTGTAGATGGATGTTGATGATTACAGTTGTTTATGTTATTGAAACACCCCAGCTCAGCATTGAGCCTGGAATGCTACTAAAATTAAATCAAATTAAACTAAACTAAGACCAATTACAAATTTTTGGCAAAACCTCCTTTGTAAATTCAACAATACCGAGGTTCCAACAAATAATCATGGCATTTATCAATATCTTCATAATCAAGGTTACACAAGCATGCACGATGATCGAAGAAACATAATCCAGACTTGTTATTCTCTTTATCACCATTAACATAAATACTCAAAACCATCTAAGAATGATTCTCAAACAGTTTACTTAATCCTGATATGAATTTAAATGGCAAACGCCTTAAGGTCGTGAGGTAGTGAGTGCATCCAACATCTACTCCCTCCCGTGCATGTCGTTCCTGTTAGTTGTACCTAAAACATATCAAAGCAAGAGTGAGCCCAAGGACTCAGCAAGTATCAACAAGGCTATAAACAAGAACACAAGTATGGCATCAATGATCCACAATAATGTTACACTATTCATAGCTTTCATACTCATGGAATGCAATCAATGCAATGCACCTTTTGAACTTTATCTCTTTTCGCATTTTACCGGTAATGCGGGGTATACAACCGTCGCTGTATACCCTTGCACATGCCCTCCGCACGTGGGACCAATAACCTATACACCACATGTATAGGGACCTTTGCCCATCATCTTAATGATGGGGACCTCTTTGTTCATTAGCCCACATTCCACGAATGTAGGGACCTCAAGCCCGTCATCTACATGACGGGGATCTCAACTGTATGTGCTTGGTCACCACGTGACCAAGGCACCTGTATGCTCTCAACATGCATATGCACCATGATAACATTTTCATATGCAGGAATACAACATATTCTCATTGGCACGGAAGCAATAACAACATGCGGAAGAACCTTTAACCATAACTAGCAGTCATTAAAATAAACAGTAACTCATCTCATAAACAGGCATGCAAGGCTATACGATCAAGATACACCACAATCATATCATGCAAGCATACATATATTATAACCCGAATACTTGCCTCAACCGTGCGAGAATAGTGGACGCGAAGAGGGCGCTGCCCCTGGGATCACGCTCCCACCTGATCATAAAGATAACCCAATCTAAGACCAACATACTGGACCAAAAGCATAAATAACAACACAAACGAACTCGCTAAACTCCCAAGCGTTTTCGAACCTTCCAATTCCTAGCGATCGCTTTGGTGCTCACTGCGGACAGTCAACTTCTAAAATACATAACTTTCTGCTCAGGAGTCCAAATAAGGTGTTCTCAGACATTCTGGAAAGGTAATTAAATTACCTAAATAAACCTATTTGGGGAGCCATTTTTATTAAGCCATCTACTGCCCCTACCAAGCCAACTACAGAACAACAATTTTTCACGTCGGTCTCTCTGGACAGTACACTAAAACCTCCATAACTTTTGCTACGAACGTCCAAATCTTGCGTTCTTTATCTCCCTAAAAAGGTATGGCAATTACCCACGTTTTTCGTTATACTGAGATCCCCTGATTCTCCCTTTAAATATCAGTTTTAACCAGATTCCTACAGACTGCCAGAAACTGACAGATTTGCCGGGCAGCTATACTAAATAAATCATAACTTCCTGACCGTTAATCGGATTTGGGTGATCTTGGTGGCCACTGAAAGCTAAGGACATTGTCTACATAACTCTAGGAGATCAAAACTCCTAATTTGGCTTCTAAAACACATGAAACTGACCGCGCAACATTCTGGACAGAATGGACCTTCTACTCGCAGCAATACGATCTAATCAAAATTGAATCAAAACACATCTACCACTAATCAAATGATGAGGATCGGCACTCATTACCCTTGTAGCAACCAGGAAGTAGGTGGGAGAACCTTGGAGAAGATGATCTTCCTCCTCCTTTCTCCCCTCATCCTTCTTCTTCTTGGCCGATCCACAAACCGGGCGTCCTCCCTTCTTCCTCCACTAGACCGGTAGCGGGGAATGGTGTCCTTGGCCTGCAGTAGGGGAGAGCACCAAGGGGGAAGGTGCAGGGAGCAGGGGGAGGTGGCCAAAGGTGGAGAGGGGACAGGGAGGTGGCGGCCAAAGGGGTGGAGGGGGGAGGAAAGTGGAAAGGAGGGGGCGGTTAGGGTTTGGGGGGGGAGTGGCACCCCCCCTTGGCCGGCCAGCCTTCATGGGCCAAAGCCCAGGCCCAGGTTGCCGTGAAAAAGTGAAAACCCCCCTCTCTTTTCTTGCTTTGATGCTTTTCTAAAGAAACCTTCCCCCCGATTAAATTAATTTCTACCGATTAAATTATTCTATCCCGATTAATTGCTTCTCTCACTTTCGGAGTATTACATTCTCTCCCGGTTACATCCTTTCGAATATATTTTAGGGTATTACAGTTATTATTGCTATTTATTGTAATTGCTAAGTCTTTGGACTCACTCTTGCTGTTGTTGTGTTTTTTTAGGTACCCCTTTACAAGAACGGCATGCATGGGAGGGAATAAAACATAGAGTGGTTGCACAATGGCACGAACTACTCACATTTGGATTGATAGAATGATAATTTAGTAGTTGAGTAAATTGCTTAAAGAATTCCTTATGATTACTCCCTATGCTTGGAATAATTTGTAATAGAGTTGATTAGAGGATTATGGATGTCCCTTTTGTTTAGGCTTTAGTTGTTTAGCATGCTATGGATGATATAGTGATGATTAGCATAGTTTTGGTAGTCTCTTGATTATGCTGGATGTTGGGTTATTTAACTATGTTTTGCTTAAATGTTGGGATCTCTAGTTTAGTAACTAAACAAAGGAGATTCTGTCGGATTTTAGATAATTGTATCAGTGTTAAAAGGGTTATAGTGTTAGTTTAGTAGCATTCCAGGCCTTTGTCAGGCTAGGGTGTTACAGTTGGTATCAGAGCGGGTTGTAGGTCCGTGGTGAATGGATTAACAACTTAGGTAACTTAATTTGCTAAAATTTTGTAATGGTTAATGAACTTAAAAACTTGACACACTGGTGCACAGTAGGATGGGAATGGGTCAAGCATTGCATTTACGTTTCCGTTATGTCGCATTGATCATTGCTGTTATGAATTGATTACGAATGCTTATGACTTGATTAGTATGATAGCTATATAATTATAGTTGTTGTTGAGAGGTTGAGGTCGTGGTTGCGGCCCTGGGCTTTACCAGGTTACACCACCGTTCGTAGTATGAGGTTAGCGAAGTGATTACACCAAGTACTATAGCTACAGGTATTGTGGGTGAATTCCTTTAGAAAGGTTATTCTTTTCTTGAGCTTGATTTAGACCAATTCTGGGTATAGATGCGGATGGTGAAATTTGTTGGGATTTCACTTGGTCTCTATTTGTATCTGGGGAGTCCTGCCCTTCTTATTGGAGAATCTGATTCTTTTATTCGTTTGGTATTCAGGATACTGAAACTTTTCTGTTGCAAGTTCTTTATCATGTGCAAGCTTTGGCTTTGTGTAATTCTTTTAGATTATTTCGAGTTTTGAAGTTAATGCCTCTTTTTCTGAGGGGAGTTAAAGTCATTTTGTGAGGTCTTGATACGTTTAAGTGTGAGGTGTTAAACATAGAAGTTTATTGATAAGGTTTGAGTTGTCAAGTCGGATCTGCAGCGTCGTGCCTGATTGGTCTTAACCCATATCTTTCGAATTAGAGTTGATTAATGAGATGTTGTCACAGGCACTACAACAAAACTATAACGTAGAGATGCTTTTGTTTTGACGCTTTTATATCTGTCTCTACGCCGAGAAACACCTTGTATGTAAAGACACTTATCAAGACGTTTTATATGACGCCACAAAATCTCTTACCGTAGGAAGGCACATATATGTTTACATTTATGTATATAGACGAATCTTGAGACGTTTGAGAATATGTCTGAGAATTAAGAGGACAAACTTTTACTTATAAGACAAATGTTGAGACATTTTCATGTTTCTCTTGGAAATGTTGATGATGGGATAGTAAGGTATGTTTGTTCATTCCAGGAGTGCATTATATGATGTTAGAAAGATTAATAGTATATGCTTGCAAGAGTGATGTCGATTCCTTTAAGAGGGGAATAATTTGACTATTTTTTTGTGATATCCTGTTAACGAAAATATTTCGTGTTTTGCGATTATGATCATTTGGACCTCATGATTCATGTGGTAGTTCAAATTGTTCCGAGCAAAATGATGTGTTGAAAGATTTTATTGGTTTTTAAGTGGTTCATGTGGTTTGGTCTTAAGAACTTATCTTGTTTGAGCTGGCAAACAGTTGTTGTAGTCAAAGAATTATTTTCTGTGTTAAAAGAAATAGTGTAGTAGGAGTATTTGAGGATTGGTAACAAGTTTTGTAACATGCAATTTAATTGAAGTGTGCTTAAACTTTTTGCTTTTTTCCATGCAAGAGTTCTCGAGTTTCAATAGCAATGTCTTATTCTTATTGGTAGAAATTTGATAATCTCTTTTTGAGGGGTATGTGTTCTCAACTGTGATCTCATCTTTTGTTTTCTAAGATCATCGCTATTGGATTATTTCTTTTGGTCTCGTGCTCACTGTGAGGAGTCACGTTTTCCTGTGTGCCGAAACTTGTCCTTGTTCGTCTCTTCCTTTTGAGAAAGGATCATCAGATTTATGTTGCAAAGTATTATAAAGCGTAGTCTGGCAACTGTTTGATGGTGGTCAAGTAAATGTAGTGGTGAGATTTTGGTACCAAGTTATTGGAGAAGTAGTAGAAGATGAATTGGTTTTGACCTATAACTCTTGGAGAAAATTTGATTTAAATGAAATGGTTGTCGTTGAAGTAAAACTGATTGGTGTTATGACTAAGTAGAACCTATGGTAAAGTGTAATCCCAGAACCTTAGTTCATGTTGAAATGTTGGGAATTATCGAAAGTATGAAAATCTTGATCAATTTTATAGAGTAATGCAATTGGGTAATATTGCGAGGTTGTGTGGGTGATTCATGATGATGTGGTTTAATGAGAGCGGGATTACAAAGTAATCTAATCATTATGACAATTAATGGGATAATGATAAATGTTGAGTTAATGTCAAGAATGACTTGGCCTTATTGAATAACCCTTTGAGAGTTATAATCTTTGTAAAGGTAATTTAGTCAAGAAAGTGTTTTCATATTGATGTTAATGAATGAGTATGTTAGAATTGTGAGAATTTTAAGGATTTGATCTGAGGATTTCCCTATCTGTTATATGAGAAGTTCGTTATAGAGGTCTTGAAGGTTAAATTTGGGCTTTACATTTTTATGCTAGAACTTTGGTCGTCCAATGATTGTGTGTTGCGGAAATAGAATAAATGTGTATTCCGAATAGTGGAATGATCATTGATAGAACCCTTTTGAGGTAGTACATGAGTGTCTGTGCTGAGAATTATGAGTTGTTTATTCTTAAAAGTTGAGGTATGTGATTGCGTGAGATCTATTTTAGGATGCATTGGGTGTCATCTGTCAAATTAAGTTCATCGGTAGAGGAGTTGTCTGGAGTTTTTTTGTAGGGTCAATAGAGCCTCTCTACAAAAGTGTGGATGATGTATTTCGATTTGAGCATAGGTTTGAGGATGCCAATTTAAGAGATATGAGCTAGTGTTGTATGCAATGAATTGGAATTTAAAGTTTGAGAGAAATTTTATTCGTAAAAGAGAAAATGAGAAAAAGATGTTTCCTCGGGTAGTGAAATGTTTTCTTGATTCTCGTTTGAGCTATGTGTTTTGATGCATGTCTTTTGCAAATTGAGCTTGGCTTTATGATGACATGTGCGGTCCTTATCAGTTCAAAAAGAATAAAGGAAGTATTTGATTTGGATATTTGAGTGCTTTCTCTTTTGGCTTATGTTGTGTTTATTTGTAAACTGCCTACTTGGAAAGCGGAAGGGATTTCATGATGAATCTTTGCTTTTGAAGTTGACCCTTTTGGTGTGAAGTTGCTATTTCGTGGTTGCGATGAGAATATTCTCAATTGGGTTTCGTTTATAAAAGGGATTGTTTAAAGCAAGTTCTTTTGAGTTTCTGGTTAAAAGAGGTATTCCTTGTTAATATGAAGAGATCGATTGAGAATTGGGACAAGAGTCCTGTGTGTCATGTGCATGTTATGTGTTTTTTGGTACCAAAGGAGAAGTAGGCCCAAGGTACATTGGGTTGTTTTCGACAGTTGCTAGAATTAAGATGTTAGCATATTGCAAGGGTCGTCTCGGTCTATACGCAAGGTACGCAACATCTGGTATGTTCCGATGTTAAGTGAGTAATTGAGAGCTCGCTAACATGTGATTCCGCTATAACCTCTGATCATTGAACAAGATCTTACATTCGAATCCCGACCGGTGCAAATTCTAGAAGAGTCAGAGCGAGTTTTGCGAAACAAGACGCTGAAGTATGTCGATGTGCCATGGTCGCATCAGGATGAGCGAGAAGTGACTTGGGAGTTGGAGCCTCGCATGCACGAGCAGTACCCAGAGCAGTTCACGTCGAGTATCTGCTAAGTCGGTTGATTTCAGATTTGGTGTTCTTGCAAATAGAATGTCAAGAGTAGAATTCGGGGCCGAATTCTTTTTAAGGGGGTAAAATGTAATATCCCGAATATCATTTTGAGAGTGCTATAAAAATTGAGAGAGAATTAAGGGAAATAAGATAGAAAATCCAAAATTTTAGGAGAGGAATGGGTTCCCAACTCATATTCGAGAGGAGAGGAGTAGGCCATAGTGGCCCAAGGCCCATGAGTGGGCTAGCAGCCCATTAGAAGGCAAGGGAGGGGGGAACCAAACCCTAGCCACTCTATGCTACAGTAGCCGACGTGCTACAGTAGCGGCCATGCTACAGTTCCTCCACCTCCTGCTGCTTCTCCTCTCCCCGGCGCCATCCTCCCTGCTACCGGCCATTGGGAAGGAGAAGTAGGGGAAGGAAGAGAGGAAGAGGAAGAGGTAGAAGAAGGGAGTCTTCGCAAGGAATTCAACGAAGTCCAGCGGTGATTCCGTTGGTAATTTTGCATTCCCCATTAGTTTTTGTAAAACATTCGTATGCGAATTGTCCCCGATAGTCAGATTAGAAATCTGCTGGGTAGATTGGTGTTTCTGTAGTTCTGATAATTCGTAAGATTGAGTTAGTTACGTGTGAATTCATCTTTTAGGATCTCCTAGAGTTATGTGGGGAATTGTGTTGGCTTTCGGGAAAGTATTAGATCGCAATTTTTGGTTGGATAATGAAGTAGTTATGATTTTTGCAAGTATGGGTGCCCATTGAGTCTCTAGTATCGGGCAACGAGCTTAGTTCTATGATTTAGGGTCTGAAGATGGATGAATCTGGTCAGTTGATCTCCACAAGTTATGTAGATAACTTCATGATGAATCCAGAGAGTCCAAGTTCATATTTTTTGGACATTTAGAACGAAAGATATGAATGTAACACCCCAGCCCAACTAGAGCCTAGAATGCTACTAAATAAACATGGTAACAATTTAAACATAAGGCATAAATCTAAATATTTGGTAGAACCTCCTTTGTATAACTAAGTATACCGGAGGTTCCAACAGTAGCATATATCATAATCAATATTCCAACATCCAAAATTCATCAAAACGTTCAAAAGAATAGTCGATTCGGTTAAGGCATAAAAAAGCATAATCAAAATTTGCTACTCTCCTTATTACAAATAATCCAATGCATTCAAACATAGCCATATGTCGACGATCAAGACGTCGATCTTACGAAAAGAAAAGGAGAAAGTGACGTGGGAAATCTAAGGAAATAATGGGACTGCTCTTTTATTAATATGAACTGGGTTTTACAGAATATGATCTGAGAACACTTCTTGTTCCCTTACAACCTCAGACCTATCACACGAATCTACGGCTTGTGCTTTAGTCTGATGGCTCTGTCTTGTATTGCCTTCTTTTTTCCTCTCCCTTGATCCGTCCAGGTTCCATCTTTAAATAGCCCTCGAAGAGGTGGTAGTTACTTCCGGAGAAGACGTCTGATGCGAAGCGTTGCGTCTGGTCGGAGTCAAGTGACGGTCGATAATGAACCAACCGTTCGGCGGTTATATGTCTATGAGACATACAACCGCATGGAGGTTGTTCGTCAGTGCTTCTGGATAAGAAACGTCGTATGGTATGGAAAATGCACATGTTCCATTCATTACACGGTAGAGAATATACCTTGAATCTGTCCCAAGTATCAGTTCATACATTTTACGAGCAGTTCTCCTGGTCGTGAGCTTGGCTTAGGCCTTTGTCCGACTAGGGTACCCATCATGTAACCTCTGAATCTCTACGACCAGTCAGGTCGTGCACCTCAGGGATTACGACCATGGAGACGTATGGTCTATTATATATAGAGGTTTTATTCCTCGTCAGCTAGCCCCCGAACTTTAAATGAATAGGTCGTGTGAACACTTTTCTTCCGATGAAGTCGTATCGGGATGACGCTCATTTAAATGCAAGGGCATTTGAAGCGGTTTGTATTCACTTTAAAGTTGAGAACTTGCTTTGGGAATTGAAGAGTTTTCGTGTCCGTTGGACTAAAAGATTTTTGTCTGTTGGACTTTTTTTTTGGGTAACTCCTTATTGCGGTTGGAATTCATGAAGCCTATAAAAAACCCCTTTGTAGACTTAGGGTTTTTCACTTCCTTCTTTCCTTCTTCATCTCCCGAGTAAAAACTGCATCCGACCTCCTTTTCTTTCCTCACCCGAAAGAAATCTGACCATGTCGGACCAAATCATCAACTAGTCGGTTTCCGACTTGAATGAGAAGAAACTAGAGAGCTTGGAGAAGATCGGGGTGCTTCCCAGCAAGGATGTGATTTCTTGGAGATTCGCAGCTGGAGAACATTCCCCGAGTAACGAAGATGGAGAAATCCCAATTTTCTTGCATACATTGAATGCGGATTTAGGCTACCAATTCACTCCTTCCTTCCCAAAGTTTTGGAGTATTATGGAGTTGAATTGGTGAATCTTGCTCCCAATGTTATCGCCAATCTCAGTATCTTTATCTACCTCTGCGAAGCGTACTTGGGGATTCCAGCAGATCTGGATCTATTCAAGTACTACTACAGGATGACAAAGTCTGGGAAGACGATTGGAACGCCTGGAGAGTGCACCTTGCGCCTCCATGAAGGAAAAGTCGATGAGTACTTTTTTATGTACTCAAAGTCTTCGTGGTCGTCATGGAAGAAAAGCTGGTTCTATATGAAGATCACAAAGAAAGACAACCTTTATTATTCTGGTAAGAAGGCGGTCGAGAATCCGAGATGGCGCTCCTCTACAGAAAAGAGGGAAAAGTAAAGAAATAGGCCGAAGCAATCAAGCTTCTTAGTGTCAAAGGTCTAACATCTTGGCATGTAGTAAAGGATTTTTCTACACGCCGGGTTAGTCCTTTGAAGGCCCAGGCACACCGGATGCTCTGGTACATTGGTCGTGATGATACGACCAGAGATTCCAAAGATGGTAAGCTATTAATGATTCCGACCAATTTACCTATCTTAGTTGATTATTTCTGTATCCTTAAATCTTTTATTTTACCTTTACAACTCTATCTTCTGATGAAATTAGAAGCCGGATCAAAATGATCTGCGTCGGAGAGCCTGGCGACAATGCTAGTTTCCCCCGAATCTTAGCGGTTGTTTCCGCTGAAGAGAGAATTGAAAGACTTAAGGTAAGAATATCAACCGCTGCTTATTGTTGTACATATTATTTCTGATCGGTATACCATAAATCATCTTTGATGTGTAGTCGGTCGGGTTGAGAATCAATGAGGCCACTGAAAGATGTGAGCCAATTGATGATCCGATGTCCCCTTCGACCACACAGGATGTCAGCCTTCCAGAGTTAGGTGACCGAACATAAATAATATTTTGGACAAATGATGTTCATCGCCTAACTATCTTTGATGATGAATTTAGGCGGTTGTCATACCTTCCAGCAAGGTCACTGAGGACCCACCAGTGCCTACTGAGGCTACTGTTTTGGAGGTCGACGAATCTACACCTACTGATCCGGTGATCAGGGACCTTATCCTTGATGAACTGGTTGCGGATATCGCTTTTGATTTCCGATCAGTGGATGTGCAAGATCTATCCGACCCTACCGGTTTAGAACCAGTGAAATCGGTTGAGAAGAAGAGGAAGGCCAACGCAACGAACTTTGCTTCGATGCGTTACAAAGGTAAATTCAAAAAATCGACAAGGTACATATATTAAATGAAGAGGTCACATGTATACATACCTTGGATCTTCCTTACCTTCTCTCTCTCTTTTTTTAGATCTTTTGGTGTTCCAGTCGTGTCCGACTAGAGCACCCCTCAAGAAAAGGTTTCTGAGGAAGAGGTGGTCGTGGAGGTTCCTGATCAAGATGCTTCTAAAGCAAAAATTGCTAAGGATGAAGTAAAAGTAGCCCCCGAGCAGGTTTCAGCATCTGCTCAGGATCCTCTAGTAATCTTTACTCCTTCTCCGGAGGTAGTCATCTCCAAAGATCCTCAACAGGTTCCACCTCCTCCTGGAAATGCTTCTCAGGTTAACAAATTCCCTTTTTCTCCCCGATTTATCGAGGATAAGGAACTTGATGAAGCTTGGGGAACGATATCGGACCATCAAGCTGAGATTGGTCCAGATACAATCTTTTCCGAATATAATGACATGGCAATTCGGGTAAGTGTTCTACGACTATCCTTACAACTCTTTCTTTTAAAGTTTTTCTGAAAACTTATCAAAGAAAGGGATTTTATTTTTGTAGCACATGGTCGAGAAATATGCTGTGGTCGGAGGACTGACCCAGTGAATAAAAACTTTGGAGCAGAAACACTCCGATCTGAGAAGTAAAAACATTTCTCTTTTTGACCTCCTAAGTTTTATTATCTTGTTTCTCCTTATAGCTTAATCTTCTCTTTCTATCATATTTGATAGATTTAGAGAAAATTAAAGAAGAGATTGTGGCCAAAGAAGCCATAATAATAAAACTGAAGGAAGAAAATCAGGGTAAAGACCGGTCGATCGAGCATGCGATGACCAGGCAAAAGGAGGTTTTCGACTCTTGTGAGAAGAAAATCAAAGGTAACTGGTTGTAGACTTAACCAGTGCTCGATGACTCCAATTTTAAAGAGCATGTTAACTTCTTTTTATCCACTCGTTCAGAAAAAACCCAAGCACTTGAACGAGCGGAGAAGACCCTCGAGTTTGAGCATGGCCAAAAGGCAGCCCTTGTATTTGGCCTTGATGAGAAAATCTTGGCTCTTAACAAAATGATCTTTGATATGGGATCAGGATTAAGCTTGCCTTCCTTAGGAGATCCAGCGGAAAAGATGAACTATTTTGGCCAACTTTTAGAAGATCTCAAAGGCCTACTCAAAACTATGAGGGAAAACCATACCCAGACGATGAAGGAAGCTATTGTCAATGGAGTTAGTGTTGCTTTACCAAAACTAAAGGCTTCCAACCCCTCTGTTAGTCTTAAAGCTGTGGAGGAGAACTTCGACTGCTCTGAAAGTGAAGCAACAAAACTTCTCGAGGAAGTAAGACCTCTCGGAGAGAAAGTTGCTGAAGAAATGGAAGTCGGATCTCCATCACGTAGCGACCAGTCTGGTGGTCCCAACATGTAAATAGATGTAAAATTAGACTATGTAAAATGAAACTTACCTTTTATCAATGAAAATCCTGCTTTGTCTTATCAATGTTGTTAAATACTCATATATTTCCTAGCCTCCGACTGCTTATATTAGTAGATGAGGCTTACTAAAAGAAAGCAGTAGGCCAAGAAATTGAGTAATAACAATGACCATGGTAGGAGTGCTGTAATATCCCGATGGGTGATACACTAGAAGTCGGAAGGGAGAATCGGTTCGGGAGAATATTTAACGGAACGTCGGGAGGGACCAATTGGAAAGATGTCAGTGCTGCAGTAGTAGAGGGGGGAAAGAGCAAATTTGCAGCAACCTGGGCTAGAGCCCATGGCCCAAGAGGGGCCCAAGGGTGGCCGGCCATAGCCTAGAGGGGGGGCGCCACTCCCCTTCCCAAACCCTAGCCGACCCCCTCCCCTCCTCCTTCCTCCCCCACTCCCAACCGGCCGCCACCCTCCCCTCTCCACCTCCCCTCCACCCTCCCTTGCCCCCTCTCCACCTCCCCACCACCACCATTGCTGCTGGCCGAAGAAGAGGAGGAGCTCCATTGCAGCCGGCCAAGGAGGAAAAAGGAAGGGAAAAGGAGAGAAGAAGGAAGAAGAAGAGGGAGAGGAGAAGGAAGAGAGGAGAAGGAGGATCGTCTTCGGGGGCTGATCTCCGTCGTTCCGCACGTCGTCAAGGGTAACGAGATGTTCTTGTAGGGTAATTAGTCTTGGAAGAGTTTTCGGGTTAATCTTTGGTTAGATGGCATTCGGCCTGCTGTATCGCAGTTCTGTCCAGCGGCTTGCGAGGTAAATTTCATGTGGTTAGAGGATGAATCTGAGGTTTTGGTCTCCTAGAGAGTTGTAGGTTATTGTCTTAGCTTTCAGTGGCCGCCAAGTTCACCCAAATCCGATTAACGGTTAGAGAGTTATGATTTTTCTAAGACTGCTGTTCCACTGCTCTGTCAGTAATTAGGCAGTTTGTAGAAAACCGACTAAAAGTGATGGTTAAAGTGGAAATCTGAGAACCCCAGTATAACGAAAGTTGTATATAATCCTTCTAGCTTTCAGGAAAACTAAAGATCATGGGATTCGGACAAACGTAGAGAAAGTTATTATAATTTCATTATTTCTGTCCAGAAACCCGACGCGAGAATGGGTACTCTGTTGTTTAGTTTGGTAGGGCTAGTAAAGGGCCGAATCAGAGAACCTCACCAACTAGGTTTAGAAGGGGAATTCATTAACCTTTTCAGATTGTCCAAGATCACTCCATTTGGATTTATGTACATTTAGTTATGATTTTTCGAAGGGGGCTGTTCTCTGGAAAAGAAATCTGACAGCCAGCATTACCGTTGGGGATTGCGTTTAGTGGACGATGTACTCATTTTGTGTTTATGATTTTGCTATTAGACCTTTATGGTAGCCTTAGCATGTCTCAATTGTATGTCCAGGTGTGGGTTTGGCTCCGGGAGCAGTACCTTTTCCCGACATCCACCTTCGCACGGTTGAGGCAAGTGCATTGTTGTTTGAATGATTGGCTATATTGTGTGTTATTTGTTATATGGTTGCATAGCAAGATGGTATACTTGATGAATGCTTAAGTATGGTTATTGCTCAAATGATGCTCATGCTCTACTATGATTAAGTGTTGTTGTCTTTTGGTAATTTGATGATGATTAAATGATGAGCATGTGCATATTGAAATCATATTGAGGCTTGGTCATGTGGTGACCAAGTGTGTTTCCCTTTGAGATTCCCGTCATGATTATGACGGGCCCGAGATCCCCTCACTCGTGGAGTGTGGGCTTGAGGTCCCCGTTACTTGCGGAGTAACGGGCAATTGGTCCCTGTGCGTGCGCGCACAGGCATGGGTATGCGACGGCGGTCGCATACTCTGCATTACCGGTGTAATGCACACAGAAAGTTAAAGTTAAAGGATTCCTTGAGCATTGCATTTGCATGTGAGATGTTTGATGTTGATCTTATTTATACGTATGTTGATGTTATAGTTTCGTTATGTACTTGCTGAGTCTGTGGACTCACTCTTGCTTTTATTGTTGTTTTAGGTACCCGAGCCAAGAATGACATGCATGGGGGGAAGTAGACTGCTAGTCACTCACACACCGCACGAACTAAATAAAGTTGAATGTTCTTCAGAACGAAGTTGATTTTAGAATACTACATTATGTCTTATGCAATGGATTTATGTAATAATGTTGAGTGGCGGTTCTCCATGATTTCTCTAGTTTTGTTGGATTCCTAGCATGTCATTGTCTATCTTTTGATGTCTTTGGATGAAAGTTTTAAGTATTATTTGATTAAACTGTGTGTTGGAACCTCCGTGTAATTAACTTTACAAGGGAGGTTCTGCCGAAATTTATTAGGATTGTCTACGTTAGAGTTACTAGAGTCTGTTTAGTAGCATTCCAGGCTCATGACGGGCTGGGGTGTTACAAGTGCTGATAATGTTTATGACAACGATCCAGTGAATACTAGGAAATCATGTGGTCGGAACCAGCTGATGATTTCGACCAGTCTAGATCCTGTCCATTATCAAATTACTATGAAATACCACTTGTAGTCGGAAGATAAAACAAAGACCGAATTTGCTGATAAGAAGATATGCATTAAGAATGTATGCAAAAAAGGAAATGAATAGATAAGTACCTTTGTTTAGAAAATATTCGGATATGGTCGTATCGAATCTCAAGAATTGAAGTGTTGTAAAATATTTCGCTAAACGTGTTCATACGCAAATCCGACTGGCAGCGAGGATCGTAGGAAAAGGACTATCACTAGGAAGCTCCTTCCAGTGGGCAGGACCACATGCAGAGAGGAGAAACTTCGACCAGGAGGCTTTCCGTGTCCCGACCAGTAACCAAACTTGAGTAAATAACAGTCTTCAAATTCAAGAAAGAACGAAAACCATATAAATTGTCTGAGTTGGTACTCCTTATACTCGTATGTTTCTTTAAGAAAAGAGTATTTGGTTGTGCGTGTGTATCATTGAAACAATGATCACGACTAAAACCGGTGTGGTCTGTGACACTTAAGTCAGCAACCATGAGTATTTGAGATCCCTTTGAAAGGAATATCGGAGAGAATGAGTGTCTTCTCCGACCAACCAGCAACAATAAAGGCATATGACCAGATGCGACGAATAATAAGTATAAACAACCATACTTATCGTTTAAAAAAGAAATACATCTTTATTGAAATATGAATGGAAATGAAATACATGAAATTAAACATAGAACTTACGCAATTGATCAATATTCCAAGAGTTAGACAAAATTTGCCCATCCGACAGAGCTAATCGTACCGATCCTGGTCGGGTGACTTCGACCACAGTGTATGGACCTTCCCATTTAGGTGAAAGTTTGTTGCGACCCGCTTGGTTCTAAATTTTTCTAAGAACCAAATCACCTACAGTTAGGCTGCGAGGTTGCACCTTACGACTGTGGTACCGACACATGGCTTGCTGGTAGATTGCTGATCGTAACAAAGCTTTATTTCGTTGTTCCTCAAGGAAATTAATGTCGTCAAGTTGTCGTTCACACTGATCACTTTCGGAAAAGCAATCAGTTCGAGCAGAACCAATTTTGAGTTCTAGAGGAAGCATGGCTTCAGCTCCGTAAACCATAAAGAATGGTGTTTCACCGGTCGCACGACTAGTTGTGGTACGAATGGCCCATAATACAGAAGGAAGTTCTTGAACCCAAGCCCCTGACCGTTCAAGTAACTGGTCGAACACTCGCCGTTTGATTCCTTGCATTATGATACCATTGGCTCACTCAACTGCTCCATTGCTCTGCGGATGAGCAACAGAAGCGAAATGTATCTTGATACCTAGGTCTTCACAGAATTCCTGAAAATTGCTGCTCGAGAACTGGGCACCGTTATCGGTGATTATACGACTGGGTACACCAAATCGTGTAATTACGCTTTTTGTGAGAAACCTCTTGGCGGCTTCAGTTGTAATTTTTACAATCGGCTCGGTTTCGATCCATTTAGTGAACGTGTCAATCATGACAAAAAGGAACTCAAAGCCCCCGGGTGCTCTTGGGAAAGGTCCCAGAATGTCTAGTCCCCAGGTTGCAAAAGGCCAAGAAAGAGGAATTGTTTGCAAAGCTTGAGACGGCTGATGTACTTGTCAGCTATGAAACTAACATTGTACGCACTTCATCACGAGCTCTTTTACATCATGAAGGGCAGTTGGCCAGTAGTATCCTTGCCTAAAGGCTTTACCAACCAAAGTTCTGTAGGAATGATGAGCTCCACAAACTCCTCCATGAATTTTGGTTAGCAATTTAATGCCATCCGAGCGAGATATGCATCTCATCAACACTCCATGAGATCCTCGTTTATACAAGGTACGTTCAACTAGAGTGTATGATTTGGATTTTCGTGCTATACGATCAGCCTCTACATCATCTTCTCGAATTAGGTCATGCTGAAGATAATTGTAGATCGATGTCATCCAGTCTCTACCGTGATCGTGATGGCGCCAACGATCATCGACCTGTGGAGCATCCATGTTCGCAAAATTAAGGTGTGCAACCTCCTTGCGAACATCTATGTCCTCGGAAGGCTCGACTACCGAGGGTGAATCGAGTTTCTTGATAAAAACTCCGGACGGGACGGATGTCCTTGTGGAAGCCATCCGGGCCAACTGGTCTGCCATAAAGTTTTCCTTTCTAGGAATGTGTTGGATCTGAAAACCAAAGAAATGCTTTTCGAGTTTTCGTACTTCCGCCAGATATGATGACATCTTGGTACAAAGCATTGATACTCTTTCCCTACTTGATTCACTACTAGTTGAGAATCGCCTTTCACTAGCAATCTGCGAATCCCGAGCGAACGAGTTGCTCGAAGTCCTGCCAGCAAACCTTCGTATTCCGCCACATTGTTAGTAGCAGAAAAGTTTAACTGAATAGCGTACTTTATTTGTTCGCCAGTAGGGGAAATCAAGACGACCCCAGCCCCCAAGCCGTGCAACATCAAGGAACCGTCGAAGTACATTATCCACTCATCGTGGTGCTTGTACTCGGGCCCTTGGGTGGGTTCAAGGTTTGCCCATTCGGCAATGAATTCTGCTATTGCTTGGAACTTGATTGCTGTTCGTGAGACAAAATGGAGATCGAACGCCCCAAGCTCAACCGCCTATTTTGCTATTCGTCCTGATGACTCCCTGTTTCCTAGGACTTGACCAAGAGGATATCCAGTAGGTACGACCACTTTGTGGGCCTGAAAATAATACCTTAGTTTCCTTGAAGCCATAAGGAGACCATAGAGCAACTTTTGTACCTGCGGATACCGTTCTTTTGGTTCATGCAAGACTTCGCTTACGTAATATATCGGTCGTTGAATATGGTCTCGTTCTACGACCAGTACACCACTAACCGTTTGTGGCGTTGTAGCCACGTAAATTAGCAATGTTTCTCCCAATCTCGGAGAGACTAAGATTGGGGGACTCGTAAGGTACCGTTTTAGTTCGTCAAAGGCGCTGCTTGCCTCTTTAGTCCATTCGAAACTCCCATGTTTCCGGAGAAGCTTAAAGAAAGGTAATCCTTTTTCGCCTAACCGTGCTATGAAACGACTTAGCGCCGTCATACAACCGGTTAGTTTTTGAACTTCCTTCTATGTGGTCGGATTGCGCATCTGATCGATGGCAGCGATTTTCGCTGGATTTGCTTCAATGCCTCTAGCCGAAACTAGGAATCCGAGAAGCTTTCCCGACGAAACTCCGAACACACATTTCTCTGGATTCAACTTAAGGTTATGACGTCTTAAGTTATTGAAAGTCTCCTGTAGATCTAGAATATGATCGCCGGCGTTGATGCTCTTTACGACCAGATCATTGACGTAGGCTTCAAGATTCCGACCTATCTGTGGGCTAAAGGTCTTTTGCATCAACCTTTGGAATGTTGCACCAGCATTTTTGAGACCAAATGGCATCTTTACATAACAGTAAGTACCATATGAACTGATGAAGGAAGTTTTCTCTTCATCTTCTTTACTCATATTGATCTGGTGGTACCCTGAGTAAGCATCTAAAAAACTTAACAACTCACACCCGGAAGTAGAGTCTACAAGTTGATCGATGCGAGGAAGGGGAAAGTCATCCTTCGGACAAGCTTTATAAAGATCTGTAAAGTCAATACACATTCGCCATTTCCCATTGGCCTTTCTAACCATTACAGGGTTGGCGAGCCACTCTGGGTGGTCGACCTCACGAATGAACCCAACTTTGAGAAGTTTATCAATCTCAGACTGGATTGCTTCCTTCCGATCAGATGCGAAACGCCATAGCTTCTGCTTGACCGGTTTTTTGTTAGGCTGTAGAGCTAGCCTATGCTCGATCACCTCCCTGGGGACTCTGAGCATATCGAACGCCTGCTAGGCGAATACGTCCTGGTTAGCTCGGAGGAAGGAGACGAGCGACTCTTCCTATTTAAGGTCGAGTCCTGCCCCGACCAGTATCTTGGCACCCTCTGGAGAAGCACTTCCGTCGAGTTGTACCTCTTTTATCTGGTTAGAAGGTTTCGGTGTCATCTTCGGCCTTGAATGTTTGACCTGCATGTTAACGATGTTAGTTCCCCTGGTCGGAAGTTCATCGACCAGTTCTAAGTATTTCCGATCGCATGCGTAGGCTATCTTCTGATCGCCTCGGACCGTGATTACACCCTTTGGTCCCGGCATTTTCAAACTCTGATAACCGTAATGCGTGGCTATCAGGAATTTTGCTAAAGCTGGACGACCAAGAATTGCATTGTATGCAGTTTCGAAATTTACCACATCAAATGAAATTTTTTCTGTTCAAAAGTTGTCGGGCTTTCCGAACGTAACCAGTAGGGACAAGTGCCCTATTGGCTTAGCGGTAGACCCAGGAACTATGCCATGGAAGGCATATTTCACAGGTTTTACCTTGGATTTGGGAATCTGCATGTCTTCCAAAGCACTTGCAAATAGTAGGCTCAACAACAATTGGAAACCTACCTGGTCGAGTCGAAGGAATGGGGCAGTCTTCTTTGCTGAAATAGATTATTGTCTCCGACGACCTTGGAGGTTTAACGACGATCGAAGGTTCGGTAAGGTTGACTTCTCGCTCCATGGCTTTCAGGTGACGTCTGGACTCGTACGAAGAAGATCCACCAAAGATCACATCGACGGTGTGCTGAGGTTCTTGGTACTCCATTTCTTCGTCACCATCTTTGTCCTTCTTGGAGCTTGTTTCCCCGAGCTCTTGAATCGACGGGAGTGGACCTTTACCTGCATAATAATCTTCCAGCTTCTTTTGCCAAGCGCGACAATTGCGCAGGTCGTGTCCTGCTTGCTGGTGGAGAGGACACCATTTTTTATTTTTCTTGTAATCATTGGTCGGAGCCTTAGCCTTGCCACGACCAGAATAATCTTTTCTTCCTTTGGTAAATTTTTAAGGAACAGCAAGAACCTCTTTGGGGAATTTTATCCTTTCGATCAACGGCTTCGTTCCACTCGACCGCTTCACTGGGCGTAGCGTACTTGTCAGCCATGTCGAAGAGCTCGATGGTTGTTCGTGGGGGATGTATAGCTAAATCCTCCGTAAACCTTCGATTTCTTAATCCTGCTTTGAAGGCTTGGATAACGGAAGATTCTGCAACCTCCGGTATTGAGTTACAAACTTGGCTAAATCTTTTGATGTACTGTCGGAGAGTCTTGTTAGATTTTTGCCGTATTCTATGGAGATCGTCTTCTTTTCCGGGCCGATCGTAGGTACCCTGGAAATTTGCAATTAGAAGGTCGTAGAGTTTCTCCCAAGTATACACGGACCCGACCGGTAGGTTAAGCAACCATGATCGGGCTGATCCTTCTAATACCGTAGGAAGATAGTTGGCCATTACATTTTCATCACCACCAGCAGCTCTAATAGCGGTGGTATATATCTGGAGAAATTCCAAAGGATTTTGGGTCCCATTGAATTTATCCATATTGGCCGGTCGGAACCTATTTGGCCAATGTACAGCCTGGAGCCCTGTTGAGAAGGCTCGACAGCCTGTGATAGTTTCGTGGCGCCTTCTTTGAAAAGGTGTCAGATTGTAATCGGTTGGAGACCGATTTCTAGGAACGGATTGTCGGTGCTCCAATGTCCCGATTCGGTCGTGGACGTTAGTAGAACGCCTCCGACCGCTTGCCTGGTTCACGTGATGTCGGAGATCACCTGGTCCAAGCGATTGCTCCTCTCGACGAAGTGAGGGTGAGGATTCCTGGAATAGTCTCCTCCCCTCATGACTTGTTGGTCGGAATCGTCGAGGTGGTCGCAGTGTCAACTGATCTTAACCACGACCATGCCCCTGCTTCGGGAAGAATGCTGTGATGAAGTCATGGTCTGACATTGCGGGTGCCTTCGTTCCCAATATGCTTCTATGCGCTGCATCGTCTGTTGGATAATCTTTGATACTTGACCTGCGAGTTGGGAAAAACTTGGAGTCTCTGCCAGGGCAGGGTCAGAAGTATTTAACATATCTCTGACTCGCTGCAGGTTTTGTAATGTTACCAAAGGTCTCGAAGGATTTCTGCTAGAAGAAGGTGTCTGATGGCTTGAATCCCCCGATCTCCTGGTCGATCTTACCTGGTCCCTTACATTGGTTGGGGGAGGATCAGGCGAATTAACTGATGGACGTCCACCAGTTCCGTTACCTATGGCATTTGGTGCTTGACCGCCCATACCATCTCCATTATTACATGGTGGCGAGGCAATGTATGGAGGACCGTACACGGCATTTTGATCCGTATCTCCGATCGCATTGACCTCGTGCTTCCAGCAGCGATCCTCCGATGAGCTTCCGTCGTAATCGATGGACAGCCTTTCAGAGCTTCTACGAGAAGTTTCCACGACGAAGAGCAGTCGGTGATCAGCACTTCCTGAGGTTTTCGGAGGGGTCTCAACCTGATCCGGCGAGTCGCCAATCGAATGCTGAGCTTTATCATCCCCACTTGGTTTATGACCAACGGAGGTTTCATCGACACCGTCACTAGGTGTCGGTTGGCTATTGGAATTGCTAGAAGCCGTCGGTGAGTACCTATCAACCATGATTGCATCAAAGGTATATTGAACCTCGAGTTGCGGTGTTGAATTTTTGTCACCTTTTTTGCCGGTCGAAAGGCCCGGGCTTGCTGAGGCTTTAGGGTGTTCCAAACTAGTCGGAAGCACTTCCTTTGAAACCGCCACTGATTGTAGCGGTGTGTCTTCATCCATCCGGTCGACTTTGCCGATTTCTGCCATAGGCGAACCGGCGGAGGATGATCATGAAGAGATTTCATTTTCCTCCATGGCGCGCATGCATGCATCCATGTCGAGGTCAACGTAGTCTGCCAGGTCAAACCAGTTTTCTTCATCCCAGCTTCCCTCCATAACCGCATCAGCGATCACAAACGGGGAATGGACAAAGATTTGATGAGCAGAAAAATTCTTTTGAGATTCCACGTCGCGATCCCCACGGACGGCGCCAGCTGTCGACAATCAAGACGTCGATCTTACGAAAAGAAAATGAGAAAGTGATGTGGGAAATCTAAGGAAATAATGAGACTGCTCTTTTATTAATATGAACTAGGTTTTACAGAATATGATCTGAGAACACTTCTTGTTCCCTTACAACCTCAGACCTATCACACGAATCTACGGCTTGTGCTTTAGTCTGATGGCTCTGTCTTGTATTGCCCTCTTTTTTCCTCTCCCTTGATCCGTCCAGGTTCCATCTTTAAATAGCCCTCGAAGAGGTGGCGATTCTCAAGAAGACGTCGATGCGGCGTTATGCCCAGTCTGAGTCAAATGGCGGTTGATAATGAACCAACCGTTCGGCGGTTATATGTCTATGAGACATACAACCGCATGGAGGTTGTTCGTTAGTGCTTCTGGATAAGAAACGTCGTATGGTATGGAATATGCACGTGTTCCATTCATCACACGGTAGAGAATATACCTTGAATCTGTCCCAAGTATCAGTTCATACCTTTTACGAGCAGTTTTCCTGGTCGTGAACTTGGCTTAGGCTTTTGTCCGACCAGGGTACCCATCATGTAACCTCTGGAATCTCTACGACCAGTCAGGTCGTGCACCTCAGGGATTACGACCATGAAGATGTATGGTCTGTTATGTATTAAAGATAATATATAGAGGTTTTATTCCTCGTCACCATAATTAATTCTTAGGCAGTTTTCTTATTATTAAGATACGATCTAATTGGTATTCATCTTTAAAGATGTGTGGTAGTGAGTGCATACAAAGTAAGCCTACACCCTCCCATGCATGTCGATCTTGCAAGTGGTACCTAAAAACACAACAAAAGCAAGAATAAGCCCAAAGACTCAGCAAGTATCAAGAAAAAGAAACATTAAGCTCACAGTTATAGCATCAACATACCATAAGAAATATTACACTAAAACAACTCACATACTTATGTAATGCGAACGTGCAATGCGTCATTTTCTCTTTTACTCTTTTCGCATTTTACTGGTAATGCGAGGTATACATTTGTCGATGTATACCCTTGCCTGTGCCCTCTAGCACAGGGACCAAGAGCCTATACTCCACAAGTATAGGGACCACAGCCCATCATCTTCATGATGGGGATCTCTACTCAATGCCCACATTCCATGAATGTGGGGACCACAAGCCCGTCATCTACATGACGGGGACCTCAATATACCTACTTGGTCACCACGTGACCAGCCTCAGGTATGATCTCAACATGCACATGTACTAGTACTCTATCTTTCAATAACATGTGAATCAACAATTATATATCAAAGTCTCCAAATTTAAATAACATGTATTGCATCATCAACATACATGAATAACCTTTAGCCATAACTCAAGCAATCACCAAACTTATTCATACATATCATGCTATCATTCACGCATAGCTAGTATGTATAAAACACAAGCACTCATGTCAAACATTCATAACTATATCAAAAACCAGAATACTTGCCTCAACCGTGCGGGAGAGAAGGATGCGAAGAGGGCGCTGCCCCCGGGACCAATCCCCCACCTGGATAATAATTATAAAGCATGCTAAGACAATCATACTGGACCAAAAGCATAAACAATAGAACAAACACACTCGCTATACTCTCAAGCACATCCCCAATTCCAACTCCTAAAGATTGATATGTCCCTTTAGTGGACAGCCAAAATCTAAAATTCATATCTTTTTTTTTAAATGAGTCCAAATGAGGTGTTCTTAGACTTCTTGAAAAGGTTAATAAATTATCCATTTAAGTCTAGTTGGTGAGCTGTCCAGATTCGGCCATCTAGTACCCTTACTAAGCCAATTAACAAAACATTGAATTCACGTCGGGTTCTCTAGATAGTACACTAAAACTACCATAACTTTCATAATAATGATCCAAATTTTGCGTTCTTTAGCTTCCCTGAAAGCTAAGATAATTATCTACATCTTTCGTTATAGTGAGGCCCTCTAATTATCTTTTAACTGATCGCTTAAATCATATTACTAAAACATGTCAGAATACCAATAGATTTGCAGAATAGTCACACTAATAAATTCATAATTTCTACTACACAGGTCCAAATAATGCGATCAAGCACTTCATCGAAAGATGACGATGTCCTCTACACTAATCTAACAGATGTACAAGACTGATTCCACCTTTCAGTGCATCAAAATGTCGGTATAACCCAATCTGTCCTGAACAAATCTAATTACCGATATTGATTAACTATCCAAATACGCATCTGATCAAAGGGGAACTGAGGTTACTCTTGAAGAACCAATTGCTGGGCATGAAGAACACCCGCCTGCGATCTCTCCCCACGAAGATGGTCTTCTCCCCTCACCTTCTTCTTCCTCCTATGGCCGGCCACCACCATCACGAACTGCTTCTTCTCCCCACTCGGCAGGCAGCGGGAGGTGGATGATCCTCACCAGCAGCAGGGGCATGGTGGAGAGGCACAAGGGAGCAGGGAGGCAGCCAAGGGGAGATGGAGAGGGGCGGCGGCCAATGGGGGGAGTGGGGGGCGGCCAACATGAGAGGGGAGGGGGCAGCCAAGGGGTTTTGGAAGGGGAGGGGGTTGTGGCGCCTCCCCCTTGGTCGGCCACCCCTTAAGGCCTCATGGGCCAAGGCCCAGGCCCAAGTTAAGGTAAAAATACTGTATTCCCCCTCTCTAACTGCCGAATTAAGTATTTTCTATTTGGTCTTTCCATTAATTCAATTTAATTCTCTCCTGATAAATCTTTCCAATGATTCTAGGGTATTACAATGAATTTTGGAAGTTAATGTTGAAATCTGTCCTTCTGTTGTGAACAGTAGAGAAAGATTGGACAGCAGCCTTTGTTGCACAGAGGAGATAATTGTGATAAATTTATTGAGGAAGCTAGTTTTCAGTAGTTTCCAGAGAGACTTAGAACTATGGGTTTGGAGGTACCAAATAAAGTTATGAAATTCCCAAGTCAGTAGTACCGAAGATGGCAAACAGTCTTCGTGGTTAAAAACAAAGGCTTAGATGGGATAATTTGATCTTTCGGCCACCTGAGAAGTTGTAGCTATACTTGTGTAGATTCCAGGAAATTTGGGTTCATGACTTTTGGAGTTTTGACTCAAAAGTTATGGATTTTTCTTTGATAGCCGTCTGTTTGGACAGATTGGGATTTGTGAGTGTAACGGTTAAAGTTTCGGGTTGCGATTAGGAGCGATTGATTTCATTTTGTTTCATTGCTATGTTGTGCACTTTTGAATGGTATATTTAGTATACTTTACTGTTGCCAGGTGGTGGTGAGCACCGGGGTTAAAGTCTTGTAATATCCCGTTTGTCGTTGTGGGTGCAATAAAAATTAGAGAGGGAATTAAGAGAATTAAAAGAGAAAAATCAGAATTGAGAGAGGAATGGGCCACGCAGCCCATAGTCAAGCGGGGAAAAATAGGCATAGTGGCCCATGGCCCATGAGGAAACCAGAAACCAACTAAAGAAGGAGGGGAAACCCTAGGGTGCTACAGTACCACCGCTGCCACTATAGCATGGCTACTGTAGCACACCCCTCTCCTCCATGGTGGTGCCCCCTCTCCTCCGGTGCTTCTTCATTGTGGTGGACAGCCAAGAAAAAGGAAGAAGAGGGAAGGGGGAGAAGGGAGAAGGGAAGGGAGAGGGATCACGCGGTGTTCTTCGATTTCTTCAGCGGTTCTCAAAGGTAGTCCCTGATCACCATTCGTTAAGTTGTCGTTTGGTGTATCGTAGCAATGTCGGTATTAGATCGGTAATCTGGCAGTGTTTAGTGTTCTTCTGATTTAGTATTGTTAATTGCAAAATTATGTTTGGCCGTATCCTAGAGAATTGTAGGCGACGTCGATACCTTTCTGTAGAGTACAAGATCGTATCATTTGGACGAGCGGGTAAAAAGTTATGAATTTCGTAGCGCTGCTGTTCCGTGAATCTGCTTCAATTCTGACAGTTTTTCGTAATCAGACATATGTGGGTATCTAAATGCATTTCTGGGAGGTCTCACTATAACGAAAGATGTATATAATTGTCTTAGCTTTCGAGAAAGTTAAAGAACATGAAATTGGGATAATTGTACTAAAAGTTATGATGGTTTTAAGGTCGCTGTCCAGAAACCCTGACATAAAATAGTTGCTCTGTTAATCTGTTTGGTAAGGGTATTAGATGGTTGAATCAGGAAGGCTCGCCAAATAGGTTTAAGTGGGAAATTTGATAAGTTTTCCAAAAAGTCTAGTAACGCGTTATTTGGATCTTGGATCAAAAAGTTATGGATTTTATAATGTGACTATCCGCTGAGGGGACAGACAACAGTTTAAGGTTTGGGAGTTGGGTTTGCGCTATTGAACGTAGCATTTTCGTAATTGCTTCTAGTTTTGTTTTATCCAGTATTATTGTCTTAGCGTGCTTTAATTAAAATTCAGGTGGAGATTGGTCCCGGGGGCAGCGCCCTCTTCACGTCCTCTGTTCTCGCATAGTTGAGGCAAGTACATGTTTGATAGATTTATTATGAGTGAATGATTTTGTTTGCTAGTATTGTGAGTATATGTGTTATTCATGGATGCTAGAATGTTATGAATGTCTATGATCATGAATGCTAGAAGTATGAATAAGTTTATTCATATGTGATGTTGCTGCGAATGTAGGATTATGATGATTTAAGGTTTTGTTCATATGCATCATGCTAATATATTAAAGACTTGGTAACGTGGTGACCAAGCATTTGTTGAGGTCCCCGTCATGAATGTGATAGGCTTATGGTCCCCACACTCATGGAGCGTGGGCTTAGGTCCCCATACTTGTGGAGTATGGGCAATGGTCCCTGTGCTAGATCGCACAGGCATGGGTATGCATCGACGGATGCATGCTCTGCATTACCGGTAAAATGCAAAAGAGAAAGTGCATTTGAGCATCCTGCATAGCATGAGCCATGTTTATTATAGAGTTTTGTGGATGGATTGTTGATGATTGCGATTGTTTATGTTATTATTGCCAATTGTTGTACTTACTGAGTCTTTGGACTCACTCTTGCTGTTGTTGTGTTTTTAGGTACCTCTTACAGGAATGACATGCATGGGAGGGAATAAAACTTAGAGTGGTTGCACAATGGTACAACCAATCACTTTGAATTGTTTGCATTACTGATTTAGAATATGAGTAATTGCTTAAAGAACTATTTATGATTAGTACCTTTGTTTGGAATAAATTGTAATAAAGGTGTTTAAAGGATTTTTTATGCTCTTTGGATTATATCTCAGTTGTTTAGCATGCTATGGATGATATAGCGATAATTAGCATAATTTTGGATGTCTATTGATTATACTGGATGTTGGATTGTTCAATTGTGTTATAATTAAATGTTGGAATCTCTTGTATAGTTGACTATACAAAGGAGGTTCTGCCGAAGTTAGTATGACATCTTAGTTTTAAATGGTTACAATGTTAGTTTAGTAGCATTCTAGACTCTTGTTGGGCTGGGGTGTTACAAGTCTTCCCGTCGTCGTCGTCCGTCTTGCGGTTGAGGCAAGTGCAACTAGTCGGTAGAAATATTGAAGTGAATGCTCATGAATACTTGTGTTATGATTATGTTCTTTACTCATGAATGTCGTTGTTGGTTGTTACATTCTTATGTTGAGTAATTGAATAGACTCATATGCATCATGTTGTTATCCTTGAAACTTGACGACGTGGTGGCCAAGTATTGATTTTGAGGTCCCCGTCATGTTTTAGACGGGCTTGAGGTCCCCACACTCGTGGAGTGTGGGCTTATGGTCCCTGTGCTAGAAGGCACAGGCATAGGTATGCATCGACGGATGCATACTTCGCATTATCGGTAAATGCAAAGAGAAAAGAAAAAGGTCCATATGTGGCATTTGCATTGCATGAGCACATGATCTGAATTGATATGAAGAAGTGTAATGGACTGATTGTGACAAAGTTGCATATCGAATTACCGTATTGATTGTACTTTGCTGAGTCATAGACTCACACTTGTTGTTTGTTTATTTTTTTTTAGGTGCCACTTATGCGGACGTCATGCATGCGAAGGACTAGTAATAAGATCTATTGCACATCACCACGAGTCACTCATGAATGATTAATTTTTGGACTATGAATTAATAATTGAGCAAACTGTCAAGTTGATTATTATTGGTTATGTCTTTATGCATCTGCTGCTTGTAATAGAGTTGATTAGCGTATCCTAGAAATTTTTTTTACGATTGTGAATTAAGTTGGATGTTTGAAATATTTAAATAGGTTATTAAATTTGTTAGAATCTCTTGCATGTTTAACTGTACAAAGGAGGTTCTGCCAAAATTTAGTGAAATGTCTTAGTTTTAAATTGTTACCTTGTTATTTTAGTAGCATTCTAGGCTTATGTTAGGTTGGGGTGTTACACTTTAATGGCTTAAGATTTGCATAAAAGCACCAATTTTCAACCTACACATACTTGTAAATGCCATTTAGTAAACACAATTTTATCAAAAGAAATTTGTGTGACCAAGATATAAATAAAATAAAATAATACCAAAGTGGCAATCCACTTCGATAAATTAAAATTCTTGACATATCTATCATGTCAATACCAAGTTGTTGCCCATATCAATTTTAATTATGAGTCTAACGATGATGTCAATCAAAACCAAGTGTTGTCCATAACTGTGGACATGGCTAATCGAATAGGTTATACCCTGCAGGGGTGTACATATTTACCCACACAACTCGATTAGCCCGTAAGCCTTCGGATAATGACACACTTCCTTTGGTATGCCGGCCGAGGAAATCGAGACCCGGTATTTTTTTAGTAAGACGATCCTATTGAGTTGAACCACCCATAAGAGTGAGTCCCACTTAGTACAATTTGCAAATTGCAAATGCTAAGAGGGCTCCCAAGTTGTATTGGAGATGCTAATGTAAGGTAGTTAGTATGTGGAGAAACCCCTCCACAACATAAGAAATAGTGCTCCTTTGCACATTATAGTATTACACTGGATTCCTACGGAACATCTGATCAAACACAGTATGTCCTCACACCACTTGTGTTCCAACTCAATACGACCCTCCCCTTACTAGACCAAGCGGCTCCCACCCCGCGTGTGGAAGTACGTATGGTACTTGGATTGATAGCCCAAAGTTCGGTGTTTAATAATCCAGACAAGTCTTTCCACTGAACCCGATTCTCATGCACGAAGGCACGCACCCTACTAGCCACTTGTCTAGATCAAAATCAGTTTTAAATAGACAAAGTTTAGACTCAAAAAACCAGATTCAAAGATCTGATCAAAAATCATAACAAATAAATTGTTCAGTGTTTCCCACGATTGACGAGATAACCCCATCAACTAAACTACCATATCAGCTAGACTTGCATGGCTAAGCATTTATATAATTGATAAATGTCATCACATAACAACTAACTTAAGCACAGTTGTATGAATTTGTCAAGGATAACCTGCAAGAGTTAGGACATAGCTAACTAGACTCACAAATTATCGATATATCAAAAATAGCATGCAAGCAAATATCATTGCAATTCAAAATACTAAATTATAAAATTTGGGATCAAGATGATGCAATAGGATGCTTGCCTTGTTGGAAGTCCACTTGTTTACTCTCGGTCGTTTAATCGTTCACTTTGAGTACTTCGGAATCTAGAGAGAACGATATCGAATAAACATCGAAAACACCGAGAAAATCCAAATTGCTCAAAAATGCATGAAATTTACACATTAGTGAGATTATGATTTTAGATGATTTTAGGTGAAATAATTATTTCAAATTGGCGTTCCTATGTGAAAGTTATAGCCTTTTAAAAATCAATTAGAAAGAAAATCCTGAAAATCAGGTTACTCTAGCTTCGGCTGAAATTAAATGTTTTAGTGAAAATTTCTACAATAGTGGTGGAGACAAAGATTACATGGTCAGACAGAGGATACAATTTTATGAACAACACAATTTGATTCATCCTAATTGGAGTTAGAATGAGTTAGTTATGAATTTTTTAAGTTTAACCAATTTCATGTTGTAAACAATTTATTTTAGATTTTCAACTGGAGCAAGATCTTAAGACTTTATGCTAAGAACATACTAATGATTTTTAATTTTAATGGTTTTACCAAGTTTTACCAACCAAACATTGACATAGTGCTGCTATTACTAATGTCATAACCAAGGCATAAAGTCTCTATCATTTGATATGCATATAACCTAACTCTTGCCTTCTAAATGATACTCCTTTAGATTGAAATACTAATGGCTAGTCACTAAGAGGTTTATTTACTTATCTTAGCATTTAACAAGTCTTTAGCTCTTGTTTGAATTAGAAAAGCCATTAGCTCATTGTTTGTTTTGAATATCAAAACTTGTTTGTCAGATTAGGTTGCTCTTGTTAGCTTAAGAGCTAATTGGATCAATAACTTTTTAAGTACTTGTATTAGAATTGACATAAGCTTACTATCAAAACTAATTACCCTCTAATTTCTAAACCATTTTACTAAAAAGAATTAGCTTACTAACTACCTTGATAACTATTCCATTGTCTAAAAGATATTCACTATTTTGATTGGAATGACCCATCTTAATACTTGTTTTTTAGATTCAAAGGATTCTCTTTAGATCAATCTCTAATGACCATCTAATCCGACATAACCTTTTCATTTACTTAATTACTTTTGATCTGACCCTTCCTTACTATTTAGAAGAGTGCAAATGCTAACTACTGAATGCACTCAAATTATTCTAGTTCATTATCTTCTTAGGTGGAAGTCTACTAATTACTTCAAGTAGTCATATTTCAATCCTTGATTTCAAGTTGAAATGCTCTTTGAGATTAATTACTCTTGGCTAAATCTACAAAATTCATCTTTGCATTCGGTGTGGTAATTGCTCCCTGCTATCTCCAATTCCAACAATTTTCTACTTCCTTCCCTAGTCAACATTGCAAGAAAAAGGATTTTACTATTTTGTCAACTTGGGTTGCTTTAGACAGATAATTGCTCAAGGATTAAATGAACCAAGAAACTCTAACTACTAGAGTTAATGTAACACCCCAGCCCGACATGAGCCCGGAATGCTACTGAACTAACCTTAAATAACTCTAACCAAGGTAATTTTAATAAATTTCGGCAGAACCTCCCCTGTAAAATCAATTACACGGGGGGATTCCAACAGACAAGTAAATCACAAATAATCAAGCCATCAACTCTAATCCTCAATAGATAATCAAATAATGCTAAGTGTCTAACATAACTAGAGAAGTATAAAGTTCCACTACTCATCATTATTACACTTAACCCACTGCATGAGATAAAACATAATAAATCTTTGAGCAACTCGCCCAGTAATAGGAAACACAGTCTGAAGTTTATTCATCTTTATTTGGTTCATGATGTGAGTGTGTGACTATCAATCTGTTCCCCCATGCATGTCGTTCTTGGATCGAGTACCTAAAAACAACAATAAAAACAAGAGTGAGCCCACAGACTCACCAAGTACATAATAACAATTATAACATCAGCATCCAAAGCTAGAAATGCAACAATAGAACATCTCACATGCAAATGCAATGCTCAAGGATCCTTTCTCTTTATCTCTTTTTGTATTTTACCGGTAATGCAAAGTATGCAACCGTCACCGCATACCCATGCCTGTGCTCGCAAGCACAGGGACCAATTGCCCATTACTCCGCAAGTAATGGGGACCTCAAGCCCACACTCCACGAGTGTGGGGATCTCGGGCCCGTCACATTCATGACGGGGATCTCAAAGGTAAACATACTTGGTCACCACGTGACCAAGCCTCAACATGATCTCAATATGCACATGCTCATCATTTAATCATCATCAAATTACCAAAAGACGATAACATCATACGACAATAGAGCATAAACATATTTGGAGCATCCACCAATCTTAAACCAACATCATGCCAACAACCTCACTATGCTATCACATATCGAAAAAGCACACAAACATGACCAATCAATCACAACCACGGATCAAACAATGCACTTGCCTTAACCGCGTGAGAATGGAGCACGTGAAGATGGTGCTGCCTCCGGTACCAATCCCCCACCTAATACATTAAGAATATAAACTAAGACCACAGCAACGAAAAACATGAATTATATAAGCGAACACATCAAGTAGCAGATTGCAACGCGATCCCGACCCCACTTTCCTAAGTACTGAACTGCCCTCTGTGAACAGTCAAGTTCTAAAATTCATATCTTTTCGTACAGTGGTCCAAATTAGGTGTTCTTGGACTTCATTGAAAGGTAATCAAATTTCCCAACTAAACCTAGTTGGTGAGCCTCCCTGATTCGGCCATCTAAAATCACTTTTAAGTTGATTAACAAAACATCGATTTCACGTCAGACTTTCTAGACAGAGCACTAAAACTATCATAACTTTCAGCTCTTTCATCCAAATTTCACGTTCTTGTTCTTCCCTGAAATCTACGACAATTATCTACAACTTTAGTTATACTGAGATCCTCTAATTCTCTCTTTAACTGATCGCAAAGGTCAGATTACTAAAACCTGTGCAGAAACTGACAGGGTTGCAGAACAGCCGCACCATTAAATTCATAACTTTTGCTACAGAGGTCCAAAAATTACGTTATAGCACTTCATTGAAAGCTATTGACGTCCTCTACAACTTCCTAGGAGACGTCCGAGACTGAATCCACACTTAACTATATCAAAACGTCCCTCTAACATGATCTGCCCTTAGGCGACAGAATTACCAACATAGAACAATTAAGCGCTAAAACATCTAAACAAGGGGAAAACGAGGTTACCCTTGAAGAACCGATTGCCGGGCACGATGAGCACTCACCAGCGAACTCTCCCCCCAAAGATGGTCCTGTTCCCCTCACCTTCTTCCTCCTCCAACAGCCGGGCACCTCCAGCGATCTCCTTCTTCTTGGCCAATCGATCTCCCGGGTGATCGCCTTCTTCCTCCAATTGGGGTGGCTACTGTTCACAAGATCTTGTGGCGGTGGCGGTCTCTGTAGCACGCCATGCTACAGTACCACTTCTAGGGTTTCCTTCCTCTTTTTATTGGTAGCCAGCCCCTCATGGGCCTAAATGCTGTGGGCTGGAAGCCCATAGCCCAAGTTGTCGAAATTATGTGTAAATCCCCCTCTAATCTCCTGTTAAAACACTTTTCTAATTGGACTTTGTCTCTAATTTATTTCTTCTCTCTCGAATACATTTGGGGTATTACAGTTAAGACATTCTATTAGCCCACTATCATTTTTAATTATTCTTAGATCATCTACTCTGTTCAAAAACTTACAACATGACATCATCCTTAACTGAAAAGCTACCAACTGATTGCCTACAAATTTCGCTTTCAAATCTACTAATCCACTTTAGTGACCTAATTGACATATTCAAAAGTTGTTAGCATTAAACAGTTGATTTGGCAACAGGGTTACACTAACATTTCAGATTTTTCACGTAAACATCTTCTCTATTGATTTCTGAAAATTCATATTCATTACTGATTTTCAGATTTGGTTACTTCTGTAGGATAGTTGTCCAAAGACTAATTGAGTCAAGACATTTCTAGCTACTACATTATCCATACCATAGCCTAACATTCTTTAGATTGTTGTTCAGATACCTACAACAGAACACCTTCTGAAATTAAGGTGCTATCAAACACATTTTCTTACTGTAATCATTTATTTAAATGCCAATTAGGTATGAGTAGTCTAAAAGTTAATCAAAAGGTCTAGTAGTAATTGAATTCAGTAGATCTTACTGATGAGCACTACTACTCAGAGAGAGTTAAATACAGAGATAAAGAACAGGGAGGCAGCACAGGGGAGCTCGGCCGTGGCTTGGGGCAGCACATGTCTCCAGAGCGACAGGGAGGACGACATCGACCAAAAGTGACAAAAATGGAAACATCGAAGCATGTAGGTTCTAGGAGTAGAGGTGGCATCGCCGGAGACGGACGGTGGCGGCCGGACGAGGGCGAGCGACGGTCGGCCGTGGAGGAGACAAGGTGCGACGGTGCTTAGGTAGAGTAGGGTCCGAGATAGTGGAAGGATGAGCATCGGCGAGGTACCTGGAACACGTAGGGGTGGTCGACAAAGATGGAGAAGCATCGAGGTGGCCCGACGATGGTGACGATGGCCGCCACAGGGAGGTGCTCCGTGGCGGTGACTCTATAGTAGATGGGAGAACAAATTAGTGATAAAGGGAGGTAGTGGCGAACTAGAAGATGCTCAGGTAGGGAGGAATCAGAGAAGGGATCGTAAGAATGAGGCATGACAAGGTTGGCGGCGGAATTGACCGATGTTGGAGAAGAGGCTGGGTGTGTGACTCCCCGGTTGATGATTCCCGAAATTGTCAGAGGGATTATGTGTAATATCCTGAGTATTTGTTAGTAAATGTAATAAAGATTAGAGAGAACAACATAAATTGGAGAGAAAATTACACAAAAATTCAGAATTTTGAGAGAGTTTTGGGCGCCAACCCATAGTCGTGGGGGAAAGAGCCGGCCTTAGAGGCCCATGGCCCATGGAAGGCTGGTAGCCCACTTGAAGGCAAGGAATGGGGGCATCAAGCCACAAACCCTAGCTGCCACAGTATTTTCGTACTGCTACAGTGCCTGCGCCGCTACAATAGCCACGCCCTTGGCCCTCGCTGCCATCTCTGGTGTTTCCTCTGCAGATTGGCCGGCCATAAGGAAGAGGAAGGAAAAGGAAGAAGAGAGGAGAAAGGAGAGGAAGAAGGGTTTCTTCGTGGGGTTTGATCAATGAGTTCTTGTGGGCCTTCAAGGGTAAATCTCGAGTCCTCATTGTTTAATTCAATCTTTCTCTACGGATCGATGTCCAAAATAGATTCGTTAAGCCTGCTGTGATAAGAATCAGAATTGTGTACCCTGTTCCTCGTCAGTTTTCGTGAAGTTAAGGTCCGAATTTGAGGATAGGGTCTCCTAGACTTATGTGGGGTTTCGCGTGGGCTTTCCAGAAAGTCTTAATTCATAATTTTTGGATAAACGATGAATTAGTTATGAATTTCGCAACACCAGGTACTTATTATGTGAGGACCCCGAAATATTGGAATTTGTGCCGAATTAAAATTATACTGTAGCATAATTCTTAATTAAGGAACAGTGCTACCCCTTTATTAAAGATCATGCTAGAAGTATAAATTTAACAAGTAACAAATCCAATATTCAGGATTCCCGGATATATGTCTTACAATGGTTCCTAGGATCAGTGACCATTGCACATATATCCTTAAACAACATTGCATCATACACATACAAGACATACATTTACATAATTAAACATAAGGTTACAATTCGGTTTAGTACTACAATATCAAGTGACGCAGGGTCACTAACAAAGTCTGACAGCGGAAGCAAAAGAGTAAACGACAAAACCACCAATGGCCCCATCACCCGCAGGCTATTACGTGGAGATTAGAAATAGCTTCACTCGTTAGCATCACCCTGATTGGCGCTAACGGGCATCTCAAATCAATAACCATCTTCACCTGCAACAAGAGGTTATAGCACCTTGAGTACGGAAGGTACTCCGCAAGACTTACACAAACTAATAAAAGAAAGTGTTTGTTAGAACCTATATAAAGGGTTAAGATTTGTACATGCATAAGGTTACAACAGGAAGGTATAATGGCTCAAATTTGGCATAAAGCAACACATCTTAATCTACAATTGCTAAGTTTTGATAAAGCAGTTTAATAAATCAAATTGGACTAAAACAGTAAGTAAATGAAAGTAAATATAAACAGTACATTGCATGAATTCCCTCATGCTAAACCAGAACCCAAACAGTAGTTGAAAACAAAATTCTATATAGGTGACATCAACTCAAGTTATCATCCATGACTACGGACACGGCTATTCGAATAGTTTTGATACCCTACAGGGGTGTACATCTTTACCCACACGACTTAGTTAGCCCGTAAGCCTCCGGAATAATAGCACACAACCTTTGGTATGCCGGCCGGGTAAACTAAGATTTGGTATTTTTCAACAAGTTGACACTATTGAGTTGGATAACCCATGTGTGAACTAATCCCGCTTAAACAACGACTGATAGCATCTGCTTAACCAGGGCACAGATGTTGCGCCGGGAACGCCGACCCAATCAAAAGAAATACAGGTTGTGTTCGCTACACATACTAGATTGCAATCGGGACCCTTAAGGTACGTACATGTGGTAGAACGCATATACGCCCTCACCCTCCTAAGAACATCTGATACTGATATAAAAACTCACATGGCATAAGACACGGCCGAAGACTTAAGCATCTATGCCATACAAGATCAATACACATGTCCTTACTCCCTTGTTTCCAACTCAATAGCATTAACCCTTTACTTAACCAAACAACGCCCATACACCGTGTGTGGAAGTACGTGGGGGCTTGAATTGAATAGTCAAAGTTCAGTCCTTAGTTGGTCCAGACAAGTCCACCACAATTCCCAATCTCGTGCACAAAGGCACCACCACTAGCATCCTCTTGTCCACATCAATTGAAATATAAATTCAGCTCTGGTTTAAATAAACTGGACAAAGAGTTAAAATGACTAAAATTCATTTGTTGCTCCCATGTTTGACAAGTTGGTCTTGCCAAACACTAACGTTCTATAGACTGCATGGCTAAGCAAATTTCTGAAATTAAATGTCGTAGTATACATCACTACTCTAAGTTTTGAGTGTATGGTCAGATTTAAGGTAAGCCACAAAGTTAGGTCATAACTACCTACTGACAGATCACAATTACTTTTCAGGAAATTAGCATGCAACAGTTATCACTGTATTTTGAAGATCTATAGTATAAAACTTTGGGATCAACATGATGCAAAGAGGATGCTTGCCTTGGTAATAATACACCTCTTGTTCGGGTTCTTGTTGACCAACAAAAGATTTAACCACTTCAGAAGAACCAAAATCTGGAAAGTCAAACAAAATTGGATAAATAGTAGGAAAATGGCAGAGAACAAAATATAGAAAGAGAATGCATGATCAATACTTGAATGCAAAATTATCAACATGCTCAATCTACATCTAGCTCAAATAAGGATAATAACCCATATTTAATACCTAATGATACTAATTACTTAGATTAGGGTTTAACTTAAAGCTGCAGCTTTAGATTTTGAAATCTGAAAAACAGGACAGATTTACAAAAGAAGAGCTGTTGCTATCTTAAACTATGAGAGAAAGATATTTTTGATTTAGCTACAGCTAAATAAGTAAAACTAAAAGGTTAATGTATCACATAATATCAGTTAATACTAATTATAAAAATTGAGGTTTAATCTGGACCTATAGTTTCAGATTTTGGAAAACTAAAAATGAAACAGATTACAAAAGAATCGTGGTTTGAGCTATACATGCACAAATAAAATTATTTGCTTAAGCTGAGAGTATTCCTAAGTAATACAGGGATCTAACTTATCATTTAATCACTAAGTGATAAGAATTAGAAGATGGGCTATGCTGTGTATTTTGTCGGTTTGACCGGCAAACAGTAAAAGCAGAGAGCAAATTTTGGTTGTTTTAGGAATACACTAAGCAAAAGATTCTTACTGGAACTACGGCTGATATGCAGAAAGGATGGAACTCTAATTTAACCCCTATTAGCATTAACCAACAGAGATTAATAAAATGGATTGGGTTACAGCTCTTGTCGGTTTTGCCCGACAACAGCACAAAGAAAGGAATTTAGAGATGGAATCGATTTAGAGGCAAATTAAGCAAAAGCTACCCTTGCTTATGCTACAGACTACTCTTTAGCAGAGATAACAGTCTAAAACATCCTTCTTAACACTTAATCAATAAAGAGTGCAGCTAGTGTCTGATACAGCTGTTGTCGGTCTGACCGACTAGATCAGCAGAAAAGGGGTTTTGACCACTTAGCTGATTTGGAAGCATCACAAGTAAAAAGAATTACTGCTTGTGCTACTAGGGTTTAGCTAAGACCTAAATAGGATGATAAGTTAACAGGAGAAACCCTAGAACTTGAAAACGATATGAAAGACCGAAAAGTTATAAAAACAACTTTTCAGTTTAAAGAAGATTCGAGTATTACAGGCACAAGTGAATGGTTCCAGGGAGTTACTAAGGTCCTTAGGGAGCTTAAGGTGGAAAGAAACAAGAACAAGGCTTACCAGCCGGAGTTGGAGAAGGAGAAGTTGAGTTCTCAGTCGAAATAAGAAAGATACAAAATCCACAATTCCTGCTTGATAAAGAACGATATCAACGAAGGGCTTTAGCTAACTAGATCATAACACAAGATCTGGACAGAAAAGGGTTTAGAGCACCTCACCGGAGCAAGAAATCACCACGGTGGGCTCCAACCGGCTTGGTTCAACAGAGAACAAGATCAAGGGCTCCACCTACAAATGATGCTCGAAGCTTTCATTACAAGATGGGTTAAGCTTAGATAGAGATAAACAAGGAATGAGAGCAAGAAATCTTCACTGGACAGGAAGAAAGAAAGTGAAGAGAGCTCTCTCGGTCAACAATGGCAGTGAGCCAAAAGCTAGGGTTTATATAGCGGTTGAACCAATGGAGCAAACAGGAACTCTCTAGAGCTGATGTGGTGGCATTTCAGTGCCAGATGTCAAGGTATTACTTACCAAAATCGCGGCGCAACGCTCCTATCTGGCAACAGAGATTGGCGGCGATGTACAGGCGTGAGGAAGAAGAGAGGTGTGTGACTGACGAGTGGGCTCCACTGTCAGCCGCAGCCTCACCCACACCCGCAAGATCAAAAGAACGACAGTCGTCCGATTTGAAATGAACGGCGAGGATAGGATGGATAATATGCATTCAACTGGTATCGATCCACATGGGTCGTGCAATCTTAATCTGATAGCCACAGCGAGATCCAACACATTTTTAAGTGAAAAGAAGAGGCACCGTAGGATTTAAATCCAACGGTCACAAGGATCTAGGCCCTAAGCGCACGTGATTTGAAAAGATGCCGCACATCTTAAATCCAACGGTCAGCATTAACTGCGCGTTGTTGAGTTCAAATCCAAAAAGAAAGGCGCGGTTGGATCTAAGATCAACGGTGGAGGTCAAATGGGAACCCGGGGGGTCCGAACGGCCCTTCCATCGTGATCCATCAGATCAAAATCCCACGGTGGAGATTGAACGGGCCTTCGGGTGAACCGAATGTCATCACTCCTCTTGATCGCCCGATCTAGATCCTACGGCCAGGATGGAATAGCTCTTCGGGGCAACCCGAATGGTTCAACTAATCTGGCCCGCTTAAAGAGGATCTAATGGCTCGGGTGCATTTTAGTGTTGACCTTTTTAAGGGGGGGTTTATCCCAATAATGGTGCACCGCATGATTTAAATCTAACGGCCGTGATTGAGGCGCGTTAGTATTTTGAATTGAAATCGGAGGCTGTTGGATGAAGATTCAACGGTGGAAATTGATTCGCGTACGTGGAGAGCCCACGCGGCTTTGCGAATCTTGGTCGTTCATCAAGAAATCGACGGCTCACGTTCGCTGGAAGTTTGGGCACGCGCGTGAACGTGTCGGGTGCGGCCGGTTTAGACCTAACACCTATGGCTCGGTCGCTACAGTGCAAACCAACTAGGTTCAGGCCGAGAGAGTTGACTAACTCATTTTAAAGCTCCAAAAGTTTGACTGGGGCTTTAAAAATAGTAAATAAATTTGTAAAATCCTTAAATTTTGCCAAAATGCTACTGGGATCATATATGTCCCAAATAAAATTTAAAATCCACTGTTTCACTTTCTAAAATACATAAATAATTACCTTAACCCGAATGGGTTTATTTAAAGTCAAATATTTTTCTCCAGGACAAAATAATTCCTAAAAATTCAACAAAAATTATTTTTGGGCAAGATAATTTATCTAGGCTTTGATAAAAATACTTCCCAGTCATAATACAAGCACTAACTTGTATTTCCTTTGAAACTTCAAATAGATTTTGGATTTCGGCTAGAAAAGGAAAGGTTTTAATTTGTAACAACACATCCAAATTTCAATAATGAACAGTAATGTTATGAACAACATTCTATTAATGTTCATAAAGTGTATTATTACTGTTCCTTAAAACTGGGGCTGTTACATATTCAGTCTCAGAATCTACGCAGCGAACTTAGTTCTATAAATTAGGGTTTGGAGACGACTGAATTTGGTCAATTGATCTCCATGAGATTTGTAGATTTATTTATGATGATTCCAGGAAGACAAAGTTCATAAATTTTGGATGGATATAATAATATTTATGAATTTTTAAAGTTAATACTGTAATATGTCCTTCTGTTGTGGACAGAAGTGAATAGTTTGAATGTTTGCAACCATTGTTGCACAGTGGGAATAATTGTGGTAATTTTATTAAGAAAGCTAGTTTTCTGTAGTTTCCAGAGAGTTTGAGAACAATGAGTTTGGTTGTGTCATTGAGAAGTCGTAGCCAAGCCTATGTTGATTCCAGGAAGATTGGATTCATGACTTTTGGAGTTTTGTTTTAAAAGTTATAGATTTTTATTTAACAGCTATCTGTTTGGACATATTTGGATTTTGGGAGTATATCAGTTAAAGTTCGGGTTTCGTTTAGGAACGATTGTTTTCATTTTGTTCTATTGCAATATTGTGCACATTTAGTTGATGTTTAGTATAATTCACGATTGCTAGGTGGTAGTGAGCCCCAGGGCTAGAGCTTTCCATCGTTGTCTTCCATCTCACGGTTGAGGCAAGTGCAAGTAGTGATAATGAATTACGCTATTTCATTCTTGTTAATTGCCATGATTTAATTATGAGGTTTTATGTTTGATAATACCGCTGAGCATTATACCTTCATGATGAATTGATAATATGAGTTCAATTTGCATCATGGCATTCATTTATGTACCTTGGACTACGTGGTAGCCAAGGATTGTTCCTTTGAGATCCCCGTCATGCATTGGACGGACATTGGATCCCCGTCATGCATTGGATGGGCTTGGGTCCCCATACTCGAGGAGTGTGGGCATGAGGTCCCTGTGCCTGAGGGCATATGCTTGAGTATGCATCGACGGATGCACTACTTGGCATTACCAGTAATTGCAAATAAGTTGAAGAAAGAGCATTCTTGACATATGCATACACGCATAAGAGATGGATTTGTTATCCATTGCTGATGTTCATAAAGAGAATTGGTATCCTCATTGTCTGGTTATGAGGTTATGTTTTATTACTGTTGTACTTTGCTGAGTCGTAGACTCACTCTTGCTGTATTGTGCTTTCTAGGTACCTCTCGAGGCAACGACATGCATGGGAAGGGGTAGACTTGGTGCACCTCACAATTTCACGATCCATGACAAATAAATTAGATCGCTCATCTAAACTTCGAATTTATGATAATTCTTTAGATTCAGATTGTGGCCACCCTTCATGGTGGATGTTCTATTTGTGTTCATGGATGTTCTATATATGCTCTTAAACCCCGTTATTTGAGTTCATTTAATTCTATTTGATGGATTAAAATGATTGATTGGATCATTCTATCATCCTCGTAGTTTTGCTGATCATTGATGTTTAAATGTATCAATTTGAATATTGACCGCCTTAGTGTAGCAAATGTTGGATTGTCTTAGAATAGTTTGGTAAAGAGAAGGCGTCATGATTGATTTATATTCAATTGATAAATGATATTCTTATTATTGATTAATGGTAGATTGTTTATTATTGATTAATGGTAGATTGTGCTAGTTCTTGATTATTAGCATTGTGTCATTCATTCATGAATTTTGGTTGATTGTTTATTAAGATGCTGAAATTAATTGGTTCAGTAGAGTAGTTTGGTAGCATTCTAGGCTCTATGTTGAGCTGGGGTGTTACATTATGCTCCTAGAGGTGGATGGCACACCGTGACACAGTCAGGGATGGTCGGGGCTCGCCGGAGCGGCCAGGATGGTGATGAGCAGGTCGACGGTTTTGGCGGTGGCATTTGGCTCAGGAGCTCGGTTTGAGACATGGGAACAGGAAGGATGGCAGGAGAGTGAGGGAGATGAGGCCAGGACATAGGACGGCTCGAGCGGGGCTAGCGTAGAGGAGAGTCCGCGTGTCCCTTGCGCTGGCACGGCTGAGCAGCTACGTGGCCATGGCGCCGCCTTGGAGAAGAAGGGCCTGTCGGGTGGGCCTGACAGGTCAGTTGGGGAGGGAAAAATTGGTTATCCAATTTCCAGAAAATGGCTGAGGTTATTTAGGTAATTTTTAGACCTAGATTTTTATCTCTAAAAATCCTAAATTTTTTATGGAATGTTCTTGTCACTATGGATATCAATGTATATTTTTCTAGAATTTTTCATGTGATACATTGTTCTCTATAATTCTTTTAAGTTCCTGATTTATGGATTTGACTTTTGATTCATCAATTTGACTGGTTGCTTAAAAATATTAATTAAAATCTAAAAATTGTGAACTTTTGAAGGTGAGTTACTAAAGTGCTCTAGAACCTAGGAAAATTATTTCCAGGCAATGTTCACATGTTTTGTTTGTAATTTTTAATTCAAATTCAATTTGAACATGCAAATTGAAAACAAACCAAATAACCTCCAAAAATTCCAGAAAAATCAAACAAGCATATTAGATGATATAGAACCCAACTAAAATATTCCCAACTGTGGGTCCTATTATATTTTCAAAATACAAATTCAGTTTGTATTTTTGAGATAAAAAAAGTATATTTTCAAGTTCGAAATTGAGATTCCTTTTGAAACTACCTTAAGCATTCTAGGAGCATTTGAGGTATTACTGTTTTTAAGTTGAAATCCAAATATATACTCCCACATTTGAAATCTTTTTAGTTTTGATTCAATTTCAAATTAAGCTTTTGAATTGGAGAAAGAGTATAATATTTCTAGGTTTTTGGAAGATTCGGTTTTAACACATTTGTTTTGCAACAAAAGGTTTTAAAAAGTCCACAATTTCATAATTGTACTTTATATGCTTAACTAATCCAACTTAAGAATCTGGGGCAGTTACAGATTCAGCCCTTTCAAGTTTCTAAATTCATCCAAAATCGAGCTCTTTCTTTTAGAGTTAGTTTTTATGTTTTTAGATTTTATTTGATTTTATTTTGGATTTATTTTTGTTTCACATGTTTTGTCTGTCGTTTAGATGATGTTTTTCAAGGAGCAGGAGCAAGGTTTGAAGACCAAAGTGTGGCAATTGAGCAAAACCAAGGCAAGTTCTAATCCATTGATCATATTGAACCTATGTTTTCAAAATTATCTTGTTTTATATCAAATTGCATGCTACTTTTATATCAAATGCTTTTGGGAGTAGTTAATCACGTATTTGTCATTATGCCACCATTGATTATTTGAATACTATGAATCCTTTGTCACCATAGGATGGTCATTATTAGTTGGATATATTTGTATCACCAACATAGGTTATCATAGAGATGCTTTGTCATGCTTAGTTACGATGGGCTCATGTCACATGTTCAATAATGTTAAAATTTGACTTAAGGAGATATGGAATTGTAGTGTGATGCCACTATTGTGCAACTGTGGTGCGATGCCACCGTTGTACAAGCTGTGGTGCGATGCTGTTGTTATAAAATTGTGTGCCATGGCAGGGATTACCATTGGTTTGGTTAAACAAAATGGTTTTACGCTCAGACAAGTGATCGAGCAGTAAAATGGGGGTGCAGGTAGCATCACTTTTGGGATGAGGTAGACTCGCTCGAGTGCTTATCAAGGACTTAGTCTTGTACGCTATTGAATTGGGCCATATCGTATAACCACATGTTCAGTATGGGATGGACCTGGATAATTAATTAGCAATGTCTTGATTTTAATTATGGCTTTGGAAGCGTGAGTTCTGGGATGGATACTCATAATGGCGCAAGAGGGGGGCCCTGTCTGATCGTGATAGCATTTAGTGTTGAAACCTTAGTGGGTAGAACTGGGTTGAGAATGAGCTTTGTAAAGGCCTTGTGATAATCACTTAGTCACACACATACGGAAGTATGTGACATACATTTTGATTTATCTCTTGTGGGTAAAACTGTACAACCTCTACAGAGTTTTTTTGTGGATAATACCTGGGGATTTCACATGAGGGGTAGAGTTTTTATTAAAATAGTTAGAAGGTGAATAGGATATTTACTTGGTAAATGTGATGTTCACTTGGTGGTTTGGTTGGGAAGTGAATGGGAGGTTCACTAGTTATTTCAAAGCAATTGTTTACTTTATTTATTTATATATTTTCAATTACGCTTTATAATCTACTTGATGTATTTATCATCAATATTGCTCTCTGCAAAAGAACCATATGGCTATTCCTTTTATCAAGCCTTGCATGAAAATTAATTGCATACTATTCCCTACGCCTTGCTGAGTACTTTATGTACACACAGCTTTAAACTTTTCTAATTAGTTGAAGAAAGTCAAGCTGCTCAAGAGTTCTATGAGAAGTTCTTTGAAGGTTTTGCGAACTAAGATGTGTTCTCCACTCGATTGCATGTGGGCATGTTGAATGGCCGTCCTAAGTTTTTTTCCCGCTGCAAGAGTTTTATTTGTTTCTTAAGCCCTGCGTGACAAGTTAACCATAAGGTCCAGTTATTACTATTTGTTGTTTTGCTACCTTTTTAGTTAAATTATTCAATGGATAGTATTTCATTGATGTTTCACTGTGTGAGCTAGCTACTGATTATGGGACCAGTTCATAATACATAGAGTTTTTGGATGTGTAAATCCGGGTCCCGACATGTGATTAATGCTATATGAATTAAGGTCCCCTCTTGGTGTATGTTCAGTTCTGCCTACAAGAAACCATGTCATACATGTAACCACAATTCTAAAAAGTATTACCTGTGAATCCAAATGCATGTCATTTTAAAATCTATGCCGGTCAAATATTTTTAGATTTGACTATCAATATCTAAAAAAAATACTAAGATTGACAATACGAAATTGGTTTCACTAGATTCACCAAGAAATATATTTTCAAAATGTATATTTTTTTATTTGAAACAACATATTTTTATAGAAATTGTTCATCAAAGTTGTCACATTAGAGACTTTGTCAATATCCAAAACGACTTATATTTGGAATCAGATGGAGTAATAAGTAAGTGTTTGCTACCACTTAGTGCTTAAGTGGTAAGCGGGTGCTTATGCAATCTTTTAAGCAATAAAAATGAAATGACTAAGATCATTTTGTCCCCTCAACTCTTATCCGAATCCAAAAACACCACTCAATTAACTAAAAGAAACATTAACTTTTCACCATCGAACACTTAAAATCGGTACAACACCCCCAATAAATGAGCATGATTTTCGCCAATGTGGCACAATTTTTAGGTTTTTCTTCACCTCTCTCTCTCTTCCTCACTCTCTGGACATTCTTGCGGCGGTTCACCGGCGGTGAGGCGAGCTCCCGACGAGGTGGTTGTACGATGAGAATCGTAAGGCCTTGGAATGTGTGATGCGCACGGTGTCGCATCCTTGTGGCGAATGACTGCAACGGCAGGTAGCGGTGCGAACCCTCCATATGTGGTGGCTCAAGATGACGGTAACACTCGGTGGTGCTTTGGTGAAGTAGGCATGTGCACGAACACGGATGGGCAATGTTGAATTGACAATTGGTGATTGATTGCGTTGTAGTGGAGTTCAGTGGCTAGGCTACAGTGGCTAGCCTTAGGGAAGGGTCGAGGAGTGTCAGTGAGGTGAGGCGAGCCTAACGCCTAGGTCGGGGGGCTTGGAGGTGGTATAGCTTGAGTTGGCGACTACGGACCTATGCGGCGGTGGCAGTGTTATCCGGCAATGGCACTTTAGTGGTCTCCCTGCCTAGCTAGGGTGTGCACGGGCTTCAGCACACTGATGCGGGGAAGAAATGGTGGTTGTCAGCGAGTGCGGTTGGTGCAGTGAGAATTTGGGGGGTGTGGAGTGGATCTGAAGGTGGGGAACAACGGCTATGGCGTCGACGCTGAAGCACGGCAGATACAGAGAGCGACAGAGGATTTGATTGAGGTGGTGTGGCTAGTCTCGTCGACGGCCAAGGTAAGAGCAAAGGGAGAAGGGAAGGGAGGGTACAGGGAAGAAGAATAGTGCTGCGCTGCAGCGGGGAATTTGGTATTATGCCCTCGAGGTTTCTAATATCTGCGAACGAGTCTTTCCATCCCCTTTTTGGAACTCCATTTTCTGCTGATGTGTCGGGTGATGCGGCTGACACGTGGCATCCATGTCACCAAAATTGGAACATGCTAGAGATTAAACAACATGCAATTCTAAATTCTAGGCCCGTTGTTCAAATTTATCTTTCATATGCATAAAGTTCAGCCCTGGATACAACATGGTGGAATTTTTTGCCGATACGGTCATTTTACGAACTGTAATTACAGATATGACAAATTTGATAACGATTTGCAAAAATGGCACGCCGGCAAGACGGTGACCCGCGCGCGCTCCCAAAGTGACACGTCGCCGTGGCGCAGCTCACCCCGCGCCCGCCCCGCCACCTCACCCCGCCCACCACCCGCCACGCCGGCGACCCGCGCCCGCCACTCACCGCCCGCCACGTCGGCTGACGGCGCAGCCGAGCTCGCGCCACAAAAAAAAAAAAGAAAGAAACCGGCGCAGCTCACTGCGCCTCACAATAGTGCCGGTTTAGGTTAGGTTAGGTTTGTTTAGGTTAGCTTAGGTTAGGTTAGGTTAATTAGGTAGTTAGAGTCTGAAATTTAAAAAATTTAAAATATAGTAGATGAGTTCTAAAATTATGAAATTTTTGTGTAGCTCATTGACACCTTGTACTTGTTTGTGTAAATTTTTCGTGATTTTATCCATTCGTAATTATTATCGCTACTTAGTATGAATTGGTATCCGTGTACTCCCTTGTTTCAAGATTAAGGTTTCATAATTTCATGTGATTTAAAATATATTTGAGATTTGCCGACTTGGAATGTATTTGAGATTTGCTTGATCATTATGCGGAGAATTAAAAACCTCAGAGTGACCATCTTTTCCACCGTCCTCTCTCTCTCCTCCGCACATCCGTCGCCTCATCCGTAAATTTCGCGCCAATGTTTACGGAATTCCCGCGCCAACGCCGCGACTCCTTCTCCTCTCGACTATAAATACCGAACTCTAGCACTCGCCTTCGCTCATATCAATTGCGTTTGATTCGTTCTGCGCTCGTCACGAGAACTTAGAGAACGTAACATAATAAATTTTATTGAGAGATTAACCGCTTTCCTTCTTCTCGCCGCCGTCGCCGCGCGTTGATTTATTACTTCCCGCCGCCGTCGCCGGCGTTGATTTATTACTTCCCGAGGGCTAATTGATTACTTCCTCCGGGGCGTGTAATTTGTGTTATGCTTTTGCCGCTTTCTCGACCAACTAGTCGTAATGAGATAATTTAGAGGTAATTAATTAGTCGTAATTAGTTAGTTGACCAAGAATAAATTAGTTTAGTGCTAATTAATTAGTCATAATTAGTTTAGTAGTCATCATTACAAGGTATTAAGTAAGTGGAAATGAAGTATCGATATTTTTAGTGGTAATTAATCACTGAATTAGTTAGTTTAGAGGTAATTAATTAGTTGTAATTAGTTAGTTCACTAGTAATGAATTAGTTTAGTTGTAATTAGTTTAGTAGTCATCATTACAAAGATAGTAAGTAAGTACAAATAAAATACTCCTAATTTTGTAGTGGTAATTAATTAATCATAAGTAGTTAGTTTAGATGTAATTAATTAGTCATAATTATTTAGTGATTGTTGTGGCTTTAGGTGTTTTCGAACATGCAAGATTTGTTGGTGTTTTACGGCGATGGGCTCAGACGGCCGGACACGATGGGTTAGACCTATCAAATGCCGAGATAAGGTGGTCCGCGAGGGCTCCACACGATGAATATTCACGAGTCGCGAAGTCGCATCCGAGGAGTTCGCCACGAGGCAACGACGAAGAAAGTTATGATCGAGGCGATCACCGCACGAATTATGTGTGGAGCTCGTAAGGTGAATGGAAGCATAGCATGGAGGCAAGACATGGAGATTGTCTCACCGAGGCGCCATTCACGGAAGCCTATGGTGTACGTAAATTTCGACATAGGCATCGGAAACCCCGATGATGCCGAGGCCTCTACAAGCCGGCAAGCGCAGTCCGAGCCTGAAGATGGCAGCACGGAATGTGCTGCCTCGGAGGGAAGTCCCGTGCCTAATTTTGTGCCAAACGAGGGGGCGGAAACATGGTGGTCGGCCCGCATCGACTGCCACGAGTATCTATCGGACGAGCCTCTCTGGTTGGAGTCCGACGAGACACCGACCAAGCTCGGATGGTACCGACGAGGACGCACACGGCCGCGGTCCTTACGTGGCATCAAGACTTGATGATATCGCGGTGCGCTCGCCAGACTACCGCAAGAAGAAGGCTCCCGCTGGGGTTTGAAGCCGACACCTCTTAGTTGGGCGCTTCCGACAAGGGCCGTTCAACAAGCTTATAGCACTGCATGCCATGTCCATCACCGTGTGTACCGAGTGCACCGGTCCAACCGAGAAAGCACGCAGCGAAGTGCGTAGTAGAAGGCTGCCCCGCAAGGTCGGCGCCGCGAGCAAAGATCTTCGGCCGATCTTCACAATCAAAGGAGTTGATCGACCACGCTTGCGAAGCTTAGTGAGCCTCGCGCAAAGATCGAACGTGACTTCCGATATGTTGCAAACCTCATCACGCACCTAGTTGAGGCGACGTGTCTATCTCCCAAGCCGTTGATGTCGGAAGTCGCCAATAAGGTTGGTTATCCGCTTAGCTACGCAAGGTCCGACGAGCCAAGCGTAAGGTTATCGAGACTATGTACGGACATACGAAGAGGCGTACAACCTTGTGCCAAGATTGCTTCACCAGATTGCCGAATCAAACCCCGCACGCATATAAACAAGCTTGACCGTGAAGATGCCGCAAAGGGCCCAACCGCCATACCGACCGGTGTTCGGGCTTTCGCCAGCCATCGGGGCTTCAAGTTCTCGCGTCCCGTGCAACCATGGATGGCACTTTCCTTACAGGAGGTACAAGGGCACCATCCTCACCGCGTGGCAATGATGCGAATGACCAGCTTCTCCGATGGCATTTGCCATTGTGGAGAGTGAGAACACATCCGCTGGTCGTGGTTCTGAAGAACGTGAAGAGGGCGGTGGTGGGAGACCACCCAACGTCGCCTAATCACGCATCGCACACCGGGTTGTTGGCGCAATCAAGACCATGCAGGTTCGACGGATCCATCTCACCGGGAACGACATGCAATCTAGGTGGTGCATGAGGCATCTTGCATCTAACTTGTTCACGCGTTCCGCATCAGAACTCATGAAGACGTTCAAAGCATTGTGTCTGCAGAACCAGAGACGGAAGTTTGAGTCTATTTGGAGAGACCTCGAACACCGGACTACGAGGCATACAAGGGAGTCCACTTCGGAGGGGGTGCAACCCAGTAGCGCCATAAGCTTCTCCGAGTGGATTAACGCCACGCCCTCGAATGGAGAAATGGTCCTCCTCTATGACACGACGGTGCGAGATACGGGATTATGACGACCAACATGTCCGAGGTCTACAATAGCGTCCTCAAAGGTGTGCGCGGCCTCCCTATCACCGCGATCGTTCAGGAGACATGGACTCGCACTGTTGGTTATTTCGTCAATAGAGCCACCGCAGCCAAGCGACAAATGGACGAAGGCAAGCAGTGGTCCGAGAACATGCAGACACATGGACCTAAGATGGAGAAGGCCCAATGCACGACATCCGGTGATCGACGGCCTCAGCGTAAAGTACGAGATCAAGCTTCGGCGTAAATACGTCAACACCATGCAAGGGGGAAAGAAAATGCATGCACCGGGTGATGTGGCGACATGCACCGCAACAAGCCGGCTCCTCCACAAGCCATGCTCGCACGTGTACAAGGCATGTGCACAAATGCGCATGGCTACACCATACATCTCTCGAGTACTACGACATGCAGCACCTATTCAAGACATGGAGGGAGAGTTTCACTCGCACGGCTTGGAAATGAATTATAAGGATCTTTGGCCTGACATGGTGCAATGGGGTCCCAACAGGACTTGAAGAGAATAGGAAGGGCGACGGCAGACGCGCGCTTCCTGAATGACTTGATGCTAGTCAACGTAGCAAGATAGCCGCACAATCAAGTGCGGGATATGCAAGACCCCGGGCACTCAATGAAGGATTGTCCCAATAGACCTAGCTCGTCCTGGCTTCATTCGTCGTAATTTCAAGTTTCTCTGCCTTCCTTGTTATGTCTCGATATTTGGATTTTAGGTTTTGGATATTACGGTTTCATGGTTCCAAATATGTTATACCTTCCTTACTTTGAATGTATAAAAATGCTAAATTACAAGTCCATTGGAGATGTCGACATGCAATGCACGCGACGCATCCATTAAGCGATCCACTCGATAAAAGGCAACAGAATGACATGAAGCAATCCACTGATAAAAGGCCACCACAATGATGCATCGACCATTAAGTTACATGGTTCACGAGATTGAACATAATTGCGTAAATAAGGACGAGTACGGAGGTACAAGCTTCTCGGTCGGTGCCTAATGGTAGATGGTGTCTCGCTACCCACATAGAGTGTTGTTCACGGGCCGCCGCACGTGGGTTGCCGCCATTGTAGTGGCACGCACATATGCAGCTAGGGTTCGCGCAGCAAAGATGTCGGATCATAGGAACTTCCTATGTTTACGACCTCCTCGCGCCCTCGCGCGTGATCTGCTGGCGAAGGTCATCATTTTCCTCGTTGAGATCGCCAATCCGTGCCTCCAACTCAAAGATTCGGTTCCACAATCTATCCACATACATCGCAACATGTCGCTCATGGGGAGGATCGATCCAATGGACAAAGTCGCATTTCACCATCTGCCGAAAGGAGGGTTAACAGGAGGCTCTATTAGCGTGAACGCAAAGGAAACAACTTACTAATTGTACCGAGTATGGGCATCGAAGAAACGCCGTCCGCCATCGGAAGGGCCTCCAAGACTCGCACGACGACGGCCCCGCTCAGGTCCGCATTTCGCCATACCGGTTGAGCACGCTTGTTCGCATCAACAGTAGTTAGGCCCAAAGTCCTCCCTCCTTTGAAGGGGAAGGTCTTGCTTTGGCGACCCTTGCTGAATGGTCCTATTGTTTCGCCCGCCATGGTATGTCCTACTTTCGCCGCGTGGGCGTGCATTTTATAGCCCGCGGTTGAGGCTTGTAGATGACGAGACCGGACGCGGATGTACCTCCCCGCAAAGTAAACGTGACAACACTCGCCTCCTCGCCTTGCGCATCGAAAGACAAGACTCGCAAAGTAGGACATGACACTCCCGCAAAGTAAGACGTGACAACACTCTGCGTCCTCGCTTTTCGCATCAAAAGACAAGACTCTCCAAAGCAAGACGTGATACTCAGAACATCCCAAGTACACATATAACAACCAAAATACGTGTACAAATATAGTAAAATAAAATCGCATAACACGCGATACTACACGGCTCACTCTTCTCGAGTCACTACTCGCCGCGCGGGTCGCGTCGCGCGGCGCTGCCTTGTTTTGCGCCGAGCATGACCGTGGAGTACGCCCACCGGTCCGAGAGCGCGGTCGGTGCGAGGGGGTAGGGAGACCGTTGAGGCGGAGGTGGACCGCAGCCGACTCGAGCGGTGCTCGTAGCCGCACATGTCATCGTGATCACCATGCCGACTGGGACAACTCCGAGGAATTGATCGACAACGAGGCTATTAAACCACTTTGGGTTGCGATGCTCGCAACTCGTTGCGCGGATGAAGTCAAGCCTTCGACGTAGGGGCACCGAACCCGCAGGAGCTCGCTCGAACGCATCAGGGGCACCGAACCCGAGAGGAGCTCGCTCGAACGCATCGGGGCACCGAACCTGCAGGAGCTCGCCTCGAACGACATGGGGCACCAACCCGAGGAGCTCGCCGAGCACGCTAGAAACCCCGCTGCCATTGATCGCTCCTAGCGCCGTAACGCTTCCTCACACGAGCCGGGAGGCCCGTATCTCGCCATCGCCGACGTGGAATCCGCCGCCCCCACGCAATCAAGGCCGCAAGACGAACGATGTTAGTACAAGTAAGCACTCGACGTAGTAACAACCTCGCATTCTCCGGATATGCACTGCAGATAACTGAGGCAGAGCGCCAGTCCGTATACCGGGTCCGGACGACGGAAGTGATTCATCCCGACGAACCTACCGCGAGAGAACGGCATGATGTTAGCGGCATGTATGGCATAAACCAAAAATGTAACGTAAATTTGCACATAGCAACTTACCCCCGTGGCGACCTGTCCCGCGGATGGCCGACGGGAAACGCTACGACGCCTGCCGGACTCGCTAGGTCGTGCTGAAGACCTAGCGGTGAGCACGTCCCCACTCGAGCCCGATGCGCGGGTGTCGCCCTCGAACGACCGCAGCTCAAGTTCTTTACTATTTTCTTCATCTCCGCCGAGATGTGCTTCAAAACTTTTTATACCGTGGGTTCTATCGGCTACCGAGGGCGCCGTCCGATACGCTCGGACGCGCAAATACCGCCCAATCCGCAGTGACATACGAATGTGTTCATTAACGTAAGGTACGAATGTCGCCAATGAAATCGCGAACCGAGGTCTTAAGTGTCGACGGCGGCGCCAAGTCGGGAAGCGATGTGACGGCCGTGGCGTGCGGCGAGGCTCTCTCGTGGTGCGCCGGCCGTGTCACCTCCTCCGCCGCCCGAGGAGGAATAGTCGGCCTTGCGCGCTGCTCGTGGCACGCATCACCCATATACGCACCATACGACTCATGGTCGCACGGACGCCGCTCATGCCGATATCCACGCGCGCGCCGTGTTCATCCATGTCGTAGTCCACTTCTCCCGATGCATTTGCCACCCCGACCGCCCACCCCACCTCGCTTGCCTGCATTTCGGAAGATTAATGTTACAAAAGAAGATGTAAGGATCGCGAATATTACTTGGATAAAGTTTGACTCACAGTGTATCTTTCGCCCAGAGCTCGCCGTCCGGGGGCACGGATCGGTATAGACTAAATCGCCGCATTACGCGCCGCCACGCCAGAAGGCTCCACCATATGTGAGAACACCGTGGCGGTCGTTCTACACAACAAGACGTCCGGATGCATTGCATGGACAGCCGCGGGCGCCACGCCGAGCAGAAACCAGATGCCATACACACCGATGATGTCGCCTGCAACGACTCAAACTCGCTGTGGTACAACGAGTAGCACCTCGCCGGTCTTGCGCTAGCCCAGCGCAGACGGCACCACCCACCGTAAGCCCATGGTGGGCGCGTCTACGGCGCCATGGGGGTCCGACTAAAGGGCACGGTGCACCGGCTTCTATGGTCGGCCGCCAATAGGAAGTGCTCCCAACTCCACACCGCAGGAGCACGAGTGCATCGCTAGGTTGGTAGCAGCTACCGCGTCGCGGCGCCACACAACCCCAGATGTGGCGCAAAGGACGGCCGATCCCGGCTATACCGAGGTATCGCCCAGCCCTCGCCAACCAAAGACTCGGCGATGGGGATGAAGTCGGGTTCAAACATCCCCTTTGATGTTGGAAACATGACCCAACCAAAGAGTCAGAATGTAAGCAACGAGGTACGCCCTAACGACCTCGCCAGTGCACCTCCGGGCATTTCCCAAATGCCTCACCAAGTCCGGGACGCCACGCGCACCCTCCGGATAGATTGGCCAGCGTTGCTCCACCTCGCCTTCCACCGCACTGGAGGGCCCGAACAAGCGCACACCTCGGATCGGGAGACCGGCCAGAACGACACGCCCGTAGGTGACCGCCATCTCACCCCACCGAAAGTGGAAGGTGTGCGCCTCCGCCTCCACTGCCGGCAAGTGCGGACAGCAGCTACCGCCGAGGTGAACCCGCGTCCGACAGACCATCTCGCAAAGGGCAACAAGCCCGCTCGCTCGAGGATCGGACGTAACGATCGCCCAGCCGCCACCGCCCTCCTCGCCTGGCGCCAGGCGGAGGGCCATCCGCGCCGGCCGGTGAGCCACACTTGCACCGTGGTCCTCATCGTAGAATGGTTCCAATAGCTCCGCATGCAGACATGCCTAGCAACACATGCATAGAGAACATTAGTCGTAATATAGCTAATGAACATACATGATTGTAAATTAATTTCAATTCCAAAATTTTCTGTGGTAGTAACAAGTTTCAAACCTTGTGCATGTTCTTAGCCATACTGCATGTTCTGCTAACACCGAGTGCATGTTCTAAGCCATAGTGCATGTTCTCTAACACCGAGTGCATGTTCTAAGCTATAGTGCATGTTGTAAGCTATAGTGCATGTTCTGCTAAAGTACAATAAAAAAGGAAACCAACACAATTCTAAGCCATAGTGCATGTTCTGCTAACACCAAGTTAAAAATTTAAAATTTTACAGTCAGGTTCCTCATACTAACACTAACCCTAACAACAAGAAGTCTGCTAAGTAGACTAATTGAAAAGAAAAGGCTTTGCTAAGTCCGCTAACACTGCCTCCTCGCTGCTTTCAATTCTAAGTCCGCTAACACTCTATTTTAATTTTGTTTAACGACTTCTAAATATTTTAATATTTTACACTCAAGCTCCTCACACTATGTAAATCACCGAGTTAAAATTTACAACACTAACAACAATAAGTCTACTAAGTCAACTAATCGCTTGCTAACTACTAAGTATTCTAATTACGTGCTAATAACACTAAATCTTCCAATTTTATATTCGAACACTTAGTCAAAATATACCGACTACATAACTATAACTACTTAGTTTCTACAATAACAAACTACAATTCATCTAATCATATTCTAATCACATTGCTAAACCTACCTAAAACTATAGCCGAATGCGAATGACACTTACCTTTCTAGGTGCTCGACGATTTCAACTTCTCTCCGTTGGCTTCTACCTTCTCCGCCACGAGCTCAAGCGATATGAAGTGAACTACTAAAAGAACGAATGAGCCACTACGAATGCAGTCCCGCTTAGCTCTCCTCCACCGCTCTTAAAGAGAATCGTTACCCACAAGCAAATTAAGCCATAAATTTCGGCTCACAATTTGAGACAAGAAACAAGAGGTGACAGATCAATGCTTTCGTGGAAAATACAGAAGTGAGGGCCTCCTTTGCATCTTTTCATAATCAACACATGGCTAGGGCCTGGTTCAAATGTGTAAAGAATCAACACCTGTTGCAAATGGAAGGAGTGAGGGCCTTCTGCAAATAGTTCAAATGTGTAAACAATCAACACCTGTTAGGGCTTTCTGCAAATGGTTCAAATATGGAGGCAGTGAAGGGCCTCTGAAATGAAGGACACTAATTCAAATCTTTGCTATCAACACATATTAGAATAACACAATCATATCGATTAACAATAAAATATCTAAACAAATAAAATTATACAAAATTTATACAAACAAAATAAAATTTCATTACACTACACAAAAAAATTCGTAATTTGTTCAACTCATTTTTATATTTTAAAATTACACAAATTTTCCTAACCCTAACCCTAATTAACCTCTCACCTAACCCTAATTAACCTCTCCCTTAATCTCTCTCCTATCCTAAAGTGGCGCGACACGGAGCCGGCGCAGCTCACCCCGCCCGAGGCCCGGCGTGGGTGCGTTGGGCGGGGAGCGGCGCAGCCACCCCGCGCCCGGGGGGGCCAGGGGGGGGCGTGGCGGCGGGCGCGGCCGCGGGTGGGCGCGTGGCGGGGTGTAGGCAGGGGGCGCAGGAGCGGGCGCAGCTCACCTCGCGCCCGGCGGGGCTGGCAGGGGGCGCGGGCGGCGGGGCGCGGCGCGGGGTGGGTGCGTGGCGGCGGGGTGGGCGTGGGGGTGTAGGCGGTGGGCGCAGGAGCGGGCGCAGCTCACCTCGCGCCGGGGGGCTGGGCGCGTGGCGTGGGCGGGGCGGCGCGCGGGCGCGCGCGCGGGCGGGTGGCGTGGCGGCATAGGAGCCGGCGCAGGTGAGCTGCGCCGGGAGGCGCGGCGCGGCTAGCGACAGGGACCGGGCCGAGAGCCGACGTGGCGGGGGCGGTGAGGTGGCGGGCTCGCGGGCGTGAGAGCAGCGCGCGGAGCTGAGGTGGCGGCGGGCGCGGGGTGAGCCTGCGTCCAGGGCGCAGGTGTCGCAATGGGAGCGCGGGCGCGGGGTCACCGTGCGCCCGACGTGCTATTTTTGCAAATACACTTTCGAAGTGGCTATATGTGTAAATACGTTTGATAAAATGACCGTATCGGCAAATTCCTCCTCCAACATGGTGATGAGGTATATTATACCGTTTTTAGTACACACCATCAACAAAAAAAAAAGAGAATAAAATGATTCAATACGTAATTTACACTAGTAAACGGGGAAGCCGGGGGGGTGCTTAAAAATGATTTTAGGAGCACTGTCTGGCCAACTTTCACATGTTTTTGTTCGCGTTGTTTTTCTCTGCATTTTACTTTCTAATTGGCCCTGCACCAGGGACAGGTATAGGGCTACTGATACATGCGTTTCACACCTTGAGTGTGACAATAACATTATGATGCGACGCGACAAAGTGCACCAGAAATCAACACCTAAAATACAAGGTTGGTCCAACGTCGTGTGACCAAGACTGTAAATGCAATTGCAACCGACAGGCTAGTCTTACACTCCACAAGAACAAGAAAAGAACCCATCATATTGCTTTTTGCACGTGTATTTCCATGGAAGATCCACGTTAAAATCTCTGCGCAAACTCCTTGTAGATGCTGTGCACTTGAGATCTTGGGTATGTCATATGGGACCCCACTGGCCTGTTGTAGGAGAATTTCTTTAAGGCAAGATAGGAAGACCAGAGGTTTAAGGGCATGGATGTACTACTGATCAGAAAAAGTTGCAGGAGCATAGCATATGGTACTGTAGATTGCCTTTAAAATGGATATGGACATAAGGACAGTGGCGGAGCCAGAGCTTTTCTGAAGCCTGGGCAAACCTTACGAAGCCTGGGCAAACCCACGGCTACGGCCACGCCACAGTCCACGGTCGCTAGCTCGTCTCTCATGTCCGGCCGCGCAAAGCCCGGGCACTTGCCCGGCGTGGAGGGCCGCTGGATCCGCCGGTGCATAAGGACGTGGATACCGCTACAAGCAAGATTGGAATATTATTGCAGATCGTGGCGACGTAATGAGATCTTGTCAAGACCGGGATGCGGCATGGAACATCTTCCTTATGCAATGAAATTTCATCACAGTTCCTCATTATGATCCATGTACTTTGGAGAGATTCCCATCGAACATATGCGATATATATGTGCGATCTTACTGCAACTTTGATTGATTATGAGAAAACGTTGGCATGATGTGACTCTCTTAATTGCAAAATTTGTTCGTTGTTTGGTTCTAGTTCAATTGGAGACCATATTCTGACGTGTGCCGAAATTTACAAAATTTGGTCATGGATTCAATTGCCAATGAATTGGACAAAATTAGGCTATAAACAAAATTAGGAAGCCAATGAAAACATAATCTTATCAACATATTACCTGCAAAGCAAAGGCGTAGCAAATTAGGTTTACACTACTACTACATTTTGGCAGCCAAAACTCGGTAAACGTAGAACACACCCCCTGAACATCCTTGGTTACCTTAGGTCTATTATTTGTGCTGGAAATACTCCACTAGCCATGTTATTTAGAGTAAACAGAGTCGGTATCTGGGTTACAATAGTGTTAGTCCAGTATTATGTTCCCTTATATGTTATATCACGAAAAACCTTAGTGTACTTCCTTTTCTATTCATATATATCTTTCAAGTTAGAGATTTACTATAAACTGTCAGATCCATTAAAAGTACCGAACAGAAACTTCTAAGTTCGACGGTTCTTACCTATCAATTGCACAAAGGGAATGCAATTAACAAGAATCACATGTTAATTTTAGTCTTTATCTCCTAACGACATTGTAGCAAAACAACGCCACATACGGACAATGCTGGCCAGCGCTAGAATCGATCCTTTTTTTTTTTAACTTACATCTCAATACAAATTAATTAGAAAAGGGAAATTTGTTCCTTCGGCTGAAGACTTACAACCTACAAACCAGCCAGCAGTATATGGTTGAGGTTATCGGGATTCAGGCTTGGCCGGCACCGGTATAGATATGCATAATTAAAAATGCTGAACGTTAGACAAATAATTTGCTTCGCAGTCCTTTCCAATGTAAAGGACTTCAAGGTCATTCAGGAAAGCAGAGCTCATGGAGAACCGCATAGTCCGCACTGTCATTGACTGTCGAGATATTTCTCCAAGTTTGGACACGTTCATGAAAAAGATAATCAGAGTTCACTAATCATTTATCGAAGTTTGGACACGTTCAGGGAAAGATAACCAGAGCTCAATGATCAGCAGCTAAATCTGTCGAGATATGAACAATTGTCATGTTATCATTATGACTTCGATCACACGAATAACATTCAGTCGACTATCTGTACCATCAGATATTTACAGATGGACATCTTGGGGTGATACGCCAGCTGCCTAGCTGTACGAGGTACAGTGATAATTCGGGTTCTGGTATATTATAGAAAAATATTTAAGTAAATATGACTATTGTTTTCGGGAATAATTGTATGTATCTTTTAGGATGTTCACGTCCTTTATTTATAGTGTTAAAAATTACAATCCGACTTTAACACAACTCTCGACTCGTATACAACTTGGACTTTTATTAAACTCTAATAGTAACTCTCCAACACTCCCCTCAAGATGAGCATGAGATAACAATTATGGTCATATTGTTACATATTGCAATACTATTACTAAAATCTAACACTATCTTAAATCTACCATCGACTCCATAGTCAATACCATCACAAAGACCAAAAGTTACTCAACACCAATACCACCAGGAACATCATCAAATCCATCTCTACCATCTACCGGCTGCCCTAACCTCAACCTCCTCCTCTACCCACATGTCCTAGCCACCCCAGGACTCCACCACTTCTGCCCACACGCCTCCAATCTCGGTCTCCACCATCTCTACCCACATGCCTCCAATCTCGGTCTCCACCACTTTTATCTCTTCCAAAGACCATTATACTTGACTACAGTTCTAGTTAAGAATTCAAAAACCGGATACGGAGAAAATATCAAACCCTCTCTGGAACCAATTACCGGACGGATACCGGTTTAAAATCGGCCAAATTTCATCAAACGAACATTTGAATTCTCGGCTGGTCACTGCCCGAAATTGACCGATTATCAGCCGGTTACTGGTGAACAAAGAAACAACTCCATTTGACACAATGTTTCTAATTACCAACCAATACAACATTACAACACAGCAAAATTTACTGGCTGGTTACCGGTGAACAAGGAAACAACTCTATTTGACACAATTTTTCTAGTTAGCAACCAACACAACATTACAACACAACAAAGTTTAGCTACTTATATAGCTAATGAGTGCCGATGAGGAAGTTGGATGTCACCGACATTATCAAAAATGCGAACACCTTAGTACTAAAGTACGATATGTTTGTATTGGTGGCAACTAAAAGAGGTACAAAAATTGATTGACAAGAAAGCTTTCATGTTGTTGTTTCATTCAATACAATTTAATTTCATTACTTTAGCTCAAATACAATCATACAATAATACTTTTTGCTACAATTTTAAATTTTAAATTCAATTTTTAAATTTAAAACTTTTCAGACCATTTTTTTTACCGGTCATGACCGATACGACAGGTAACCACCGGTAACCGGTCATAACCACCAATTTTTTCCCTAGTCCTAATCCTCTTCCCAATTATCTTCTTCCTTTTGCCACTTCTCCGACTATGCGGTCTTCTCCTCTGTCATGGTTACATTGGCCCTAGGACTACCTCTTCCTCTACCTCCACCTTACCCTCCTTCTGCAAATCTATTATTCCCTCCACCACCTCGATTAGGGCACACTCGGTTCTCCTTGCAAAGTTCAAGTTGCCTCATCTCGCGTCACGACAAATCCAATCACCTTCGCGACCTCCAGTTCATGAGAGAGGACACGCCCAACTCTGGTGTCATGTTTGCTTACAGTTGTAACACTCCATGTCATCAGCTATGATGTACGCTGACCTTATAGGGTTGCTGCCCAACATCACTCTCTGTCGAGTTTTGCTGAAATAGCCTCCTCCAAAATTGGTAAGGCCACCTGATGACATATTAAAGCCCTCCTACTCTTAAACTCAGGGTTCAAACCTTTTAAGAAGTGAGTGACCCTCCTATATTGCAGCCACGCCCTACCAAACTTAATATCTCCAGCACACGTCAACTGCAATGAATCATATTGATCTAAATATGCTCACAACTGCTGCAGCTCACTGGCATATTCTTGAACGGTCTTCTCTCCCTATTTCAGAGCATCTACCTTGCCCTGAACCTCTACCATCATCATCACATTGCCAGCTCTGGAGTACATGTTCCCCAACGTCTTCTACATCACTGTTGCACTCGAGATCGCCTCCACCATCCTAGCAATGGACGGGGGCACCGAAGTCAACAACCATGCCACTACCACAGAGTTGGTGGTGTTCCATACCCTCCAATCCATACTCCCCCTGTCTGCAGGTCTTAAGAATTAACTGAGCTTTTCTGGACCAACTAAGGTAATACTTGCTCCCTTCTAGCTTCATATCATTCGGCATCAGCTCCAGCTTTAATTCTAATGATCTCATTTCAGCCCTAGGACTTATCAAACCCATTACGATGGGGTCTTGTAATATACCTCTCTTCTCACCTTTTGTGACCAAAGAGGATTCTCCACTTCTCTCATCCATGGTCACAATACTATCTCCACAGCTTTTCGTGCAACTTCGATCTCCTCAAGGTTGATCTTCTACTTTTAACACTAGATTCGATGAAGAAGAACCCAAATTGTCCTCCTCTTGCCTATTGCCACGTGTATTGACGATCACGACAATCGATCACCTTTTTGTGCATCAACAGATTGGGCAATTTCACACACCTCCTTGGCCAACCATGCAAGCAATCTGTGTGATGCCCAGTGACAATATCATAAAGGACCACCAGCAGCAATAGATCACAAAAAATCCCAGCCACACAACACCAAACAACAAACAGCAGCAAACACCAGATCCCCTCCTCTTTTCCTCTGCTCTCAACCCACAATTGACGCCAACTTTCTCTCTTCCTCCTCTACTCCCATCCCTTCCTCCCTTGCCTAGCCCCTGCCTTCTCGTTGCGGTCGACGATGACGTCGTTGAGGGAGGGGATGGCGAGGTAACGGTGGCATTAGGGTTGGGAGGCATAGCGACGACGACAGCAGCCTATCCTCGGCTGCGAGTGGCGACGTAGCGCGGTGTGCACAAGCAGCTACAACGGCGCTACGACAGCGGAGCTCAACGAGATGGCACGCCCTTCATGCTCGCCCACAGAGCACTGCAACAACAGTCCGCGCACTCGCCCGCAAAGCGAAGTGGCGACAGCCCGCGTGCCCTGCACTGGTGGTTCGAGCTTGGGCGACAACGACAACTAGTGGCTACGACTTTGGAGGTGGCGGCAGAGGGCTATGAGGGCACAAAGACTACTATGGGTGTTGATGGTGAACGGTGGTGGCGGATTGGATTTGAGGTGAGGGATTAGGGATATGCTCTGATACCACGTTGATTTCAAGAATAATTGTGTGTATCCCTTAGTATCCTTATGCTTTTTATTTATAGTGTCAAATATTACAATCCAACTATATAACACAACTCTTGACTTGCACATGATTTGGACTCTTATTAAACTATAATAGTAACTCAGATGGGATATTATCAATAACTGACGTCCTATTCAGGTACCAACAGTCTCCAGGAGTCCAGGAGTTCCTGAGTGGTAGTTCAACCCAAGGAGTAAGATTGAATTGTCATAAAAACTTCACTCTATATCACAGACAAAGTTGGCTTATCTTGATATCATAATCCTTACGTATTCTTCTTGTCATCAGAACGTGACAGTGTGCGGTCTGCTGACTGCAGCTGGTCATGGAGATGCTTGTTGTCCTCCAGCAGCCGGTCATATCGGAGCGACTGACCTTCAGATTGTTTTTGGGCAGCTAGGGCTTTGGCCTCTGCATTCTTGGCCTCCTCCGCCTTTTCTTTTAGTTGCAGCTTCAGCTTCTTAATCTCCTCATTCAACGAAGCAATATCATTCTGGTATTCTGCTTCCTCTAACGTTTTATTCTGCTTCGACACAGCCTCCAAGTTCTTCTTTAGCCCTCGTATTTCTCTGATGTAGTTGTGGAGCCGGTCAATGACTAGAGCAAGGAACAAGGAGTATCCTGAAACAATGTACTGTTATGCATGAGAATTTACTTATGAAACTACCAGTTGCATGACAGTACAAGACTGGCAAGTGGAACTGCTATCTGAGAGGAATCATTGCATTTGAACCTAATTGCAAATGTTCTCCCCATGAAACTTAAAAAATGTTACCACTAAAGATTATCCATCATTCTGCACAGGGATAGAAACCCCGGCCGGTTACCGGCGGTAACCGGATTTACCGGTGGGTACCGGGTAGTGAAATACCGGCCGGTTTTTCCGGGGTTTGCAAATTCAAATTTTGATTTTCGGATGGTTTTTAAGCGAATTTATGTGAAATTCGACCGAGTTTTTCCCGGAAAAACCGGTAACCGGACGGTTACCGCCCGATTTTTTTTACCAGCCACCCGCGGAATTTGGTCCGGTACCGGCTTTTGGATCCCTGATTCTGCGTATTGAAAGGGTCAAGGGAGAATATGTAGCTGTATTACATAAAACCAATCAATAGAAGTTAAATCACAAAAAGGAGGGCCTAGAATGCAAGATATTTGAAGACTAAAATTTATTAATACTTTTCTGGAGCAACACATCCAGTAGAATGAGAATGGATACTTCGTTGTTAACAGAATGATTTAAGTCTTTTCTTTTAACACTTTATGGAACCTCAAAAGGGATTGCAACGAATGGAAGGAAACTGATATAGCAAACAAAGAATCGACTACAATACAGTTGAGCCAGTAAACAGGAATTTTGGGTCCTGCCGCAATAAACTGGATAATTTAGTGCACAGAGTCAAGCCACCCCACTAAAGAAAAGGACTTTACTATCGAGCCAGTAAATGTTGTGGTAACTATTGGGGTACGGGTCCGAAGACCGAAGGTAGAGCACTCGCCCTCATCTAACCGCCGGTAGGGCTCTTCCCTATCGAGGTAGTGAGGCTCTGAGGCCTGATTAGCCAGGGAGGCGAGGGATCGCCCTCCAAGCTCGCCAGGACTCTTCCCGACGAACAAGGAGGCTCTGATCTTTAGCCAACCGGTTATGGACTAACTTTGTTTATTTCTTTGCTTGATTGATAATGGATGCATGCTATCTCTTTTATAGGGACGACCCGACTTGACCCCTAAGAAATAATCTATAAGGAAACTTATCTCTAACAATCCAATCTAATAATAACTTGCCTAACTAATAGATACTACCAAACACCTAACAAATAGATTCCTAAATAGCAAACCCGCCTAATACTCGTGCTGCTACAGTACACTCGATGCTACAGTACTTTCGCGGGTATTGTACCATAACATTACACCCCTCGCGGCGAGGCAGCTCGTCCTCGAGCTGCGGTGGTGGCCACAGTTGAAATCCTTGGTGGCCCGTGTTGATGAGAAGGTAAGATGATGATGTCGCTTCACGTGGACGAGGATCAACGAAGCTCCAATGGACAACAGTCATGTTGTCGAGTAAGACCTTCTACTCTTCGCTGGTAGTCTTCAACTTCTCCAAGAGAGATGGTGTAGCACCGGAAGCCATGGTGAGTGGCTCTGATACCAAATGTTGTGGTAACTGTTGGGGTACGGGTCCAAAGACCGAAGGTAGGGCGCTCGCCCTCATCTAACCGCCGGTAGGGCTCTTCCCTATCGAGGTAGCGAGGCTCTGAGGCCTGATTAGCCAGGGAGGCGAGGGATCGCCCTCCAAGCTCGGCCAGGACTCTTCCCGACGAACAAGGAGGCTCTGATATTTAGCCAACCGGTTATGGACTAACTTTGTTTATTTCTTTGCTTGATTGATAATGGATACATGCTATCTCTTTTATAGGGACGACCCGACTTGACCCCTAAGAAATAATCTATAAAGAAACTTATCTCTAACAATCCAATCTAATAATAACTTGCCTAACTAATAGATACTACCAAACACCTAACAAATAGATTCCTAAATAGCAAACCCGCCTAATACTCGTGCTGCTACAGTACACGCGATGCTACAGTACTTTCGTGGGTATTGTACCATAACAGTAAAGTATAGACAAACGGCAAAATAAAATCATAAAAAAAATGGACAACACATATCAGAAAAGGTTGTTTCCCTAGTGAAGGGACAATCCTTCCCTCAATTTGTTCAATACACTACTTTTTATTATGTTCTTGTACAGTTTTAAGTACTTTGCAGATGTATGCAAGTTCATCAATTTCAGGGCTAAATGGCAAATGAATTTTAAAGAATGAAATTTGCAGAAAGTAACAGATTTTTTTTTTATAAAAAAAATGATTAAGATCCTACTCTAACAATGAACTGTTCAAGAGCACTGGGAAAAGTCATCCAAAACTTTTCAACTTCATGACAATATTTGGGAACCATGTCTACCCACAACTTCACTGGTTGGATTTTGTACGATCAAGTCTACTCAGTTCTGGCACAATTCTTATAATCCAACAATAGCATTGGAGATAATTTATTATCTAAGATTCTAAATATACTCACACCCCCAACGTTGGGGGATTTGAAAAAAGTGAACTACATACGAATTTACTGGGTGAACATCACCTTAACCCTAGGGGATCCATATCGTACTATTTGCTACATGAGACACAGCAAGCATTTACTTAAACCCTCATTTGAACTCAAAATAACTTTATTTATCAAGAACACCCATTTTCTGTATCACTGAATTATAAAATGGATGTACCAGAACAGCATACACTAATCTTTATGAGTAAAAAATAATACAATTATATCTTCTCTCCAAGAACATCCTGAAAGAAATCTTGCAGTGCTCGTTGTGTCATTCAAATGCTCTGGCAAAGGATCAGGCCACTTCGACGTTCGAACAACAAAAATAATAGATGAACATCCATAAAACCATGTGGATCTTTATAAATGTATACATTACACACAGAATAAACAATACTCCAAGCAGTATAGGAGTTGTTCTATTTGGTGTCATGGTCTTAAATTGATATATCTTTGGCTTATCAAGCAAGGAGAAAACGCATATATATTACTACAGCTAATCAATCTTGCTTTGTTGAGGTTTCTAAGCCATACTAAAATTCCTAGTACATCTGAAATTCACAGCAAAATAGTGTCATAGTTGACAGTTGTAGCAAAAGAATTATGTACTGTTTACATCTTCCCAGTACAACCGAATGGTTACTTAAATACTCTATCTATACATCCTTTTAGAAGAGAAATGAGGAACCTAAGTTTAAACCGGGGCAAACCTCAAAAGGCACTGAACGATTGGAGGAAAGGCATCCTAAATTTTTACATTTTATTTGTGCAACCAGTTAAATTGTTACTCCATCTAAAACTCCTCTGTATCTTCTTTCATTTTCTATCACTGTTTGATTTCCTATGGAAGAAAGGACTCTATAACATCGAATTGTAGATTATCAAAACACTCTACTGAGACAAAGCATAAAGCAAGATACAATGGAGAAGTACTTTTTTACTCTATAACATCGAATGGTATATTATTCCAAATTTTTCAGGGTCGACAACATAGGCCATTCTCACCGTAGCCGAAGGCAGCTAGTAAATTACTTATCTTCCCATACCACCACCAAACTCATCATTTGGAATCAGATCAAATCAGACGTTGTTATACCCTACAGAGAAATCAGAGAAGCCCCGACACCACAGCCACTGGGGCACCAAGATGACCGAAGAAATTTAAGCGAGAAGGGGGCAGGGAATGTTCGAGAAACCGTACGATACGCACGTACCCATGAGTGACGCCTCGAGGAGGTGGCGGGCGAGGAGGACCTGGTCGGTGGGGGTGAGCCCCCCCGCGGCGTCGAGATCGGCGGCGGCGCGGCCGCGGATCTTGGCCATGCTGTGGACGCTCGAGGCGAGGACGACGAGGACGGTGGCGGCCACGGTGCGCACCATGACGGGGCCCCGCCCGCGCTTGAGGCGGTCCAGCGCAAGCATCGCTAGCTTCCGCAGCGGCGTCTTGAAGAACAGCGCCACCGCCACGCCGGTCTCCGCCGCCAGCACCGTGAACAGCAGCTGGATCATCGCGACGAGGGTGGTTGCGGCGTTCGAGGGTTTTGGGATTTGGGTGGAGACTGGCGTTGCCACTTTCTTGACTCTTGTAGCGAGGACGGTGCTGTGCCTTGCCTTGGGGTGGGTTTTGGAATTTGGAACGAACATAACAAAAAGGTGGGAGGAGAAAGCCGTTGGATGGTCATGGACGGCGTGTTGAGGTGGTATTCTTTCGGTCAAGTTTTGGTATCTAGTAGACTTTGAACTCGGACACTTTTTTTTTGAGACGGAAAATAAATTCCATTACGGAGATGAAGCAGCAAGATCGCTGCTCACCATTCTACGAACAAAGTCAGGGAACAAGTCAAGCCACATATGTGACTCCGAGATGCCCATATTAGCACAAAATTTGGCAAGTTCATGTGCAAAATCTATTACATTCTCTAGGGCAATACATAACATCAGTAACATCAAAATGGAAAAACAGCAAGTCTTTGGCTTCACGAATAATAGCAGCATTCATGCCATTGTCCAGCACTTACTCTGTCAGCTCTGAAGCACCGACACGCCACTGAACCGCCGTATCAGTGTCGGATGCCGTGTCCGACACCGACACGGCACCGACACGTCTCCGATACGTGTCGGAGAAGTATCGGCGATTTTTAAAATAAATTTTAATTTTTAAAATTTCCGACACGTGTCGGACACGTCGTGACTGCGTGTCCAACACGGCCCGGCCCAGGACACAGCCGATACAGCCCACAACCAGCTAGGTTTTCTCAATCCGCCTGAAGCCGCTGCCTCCCGCACGCCTGAAGCCGCCTGCCTCCCGCACGCCTGCCCGCGCGGTCGCGCCCGTCGGCCACTCCACGCCGCCGGCTCGCCACGCCGCCGGATCTCCCTCGCGCTGCCGGATCCAGCTCTTCCTCCCTCGCACGTTGCGCCTCCTCCCTCGCTCGAGCTCCAGCTCGGCAGCTCCTCCCTCGCTCGCTTGAGCTCCAGGTCAGCAGGTCTTTCCTCGTGCGGTCGCGCCGCCGGCTCCAGGTCCTTCCTCACGCAGCGCCGCCGCCGCCGCTCTAGTCCTCCCTCGCGCCTCGCGCCGCCGGCTCCGGTCCTCCCTCGCGCCTCGCCGTCGGCTCTGGTCTCCTCGCGCCTCGCTCCGCGGCTCGGTCCTTCCTCACGCAGCGCCGCCGCTGCTCGGTCCTCCTCGCGCCTCGCGCGCCGCTCCGTCCTCCTCGCGCCTCACCGTCGGCTCCGGTCCTCCCTCGCGCCTCGCGCGCCGCACCAGCCTCCAGGTGATGCTTTGCTTGTGTATGTGTACTGATGCAGTGATGCCTTGCATGTGAAGTGGTGAATTTGTGATACACTGAGACTTAGTATGTATGTTGGAGTGTTGGACTGTTAGTCCAGAACTCATGTACCAGTAGTAATAGTATATTAGTATGTAGTTGTGTACTGAATTACTAATGCTATGCTTGTGATACATAAATGATGCATTGATGCTTTGTTCTCATGTTAATATGTTACTGATTGCTTGTTTTCACTATTTTAGAAAAATGGAAACCGGTAATTCTAGTGCTAGTTTGAATGTTTGAACTTGGCTACTTGTTAATTTTTATCGCTTATCGCTTATCAATTGTCAATTGTTGTTGCTCTATTGCTTTGAACCTTTGATTGTTCAAAAATCAAGTATATATGTTATCTTTATAGTCTTGTAACCTTACTGATCAAGTGTGATCATGTTACTTCTTTTCCCAGGTTTATGGAATTGTGATTTCTAAAATGGTATTTATATGAACAATTGAACATATCGTGATTCATGAATTGACTACAAGAAGAATGAAGAGGCAAGGGTCATCTTTGAGAGGTACATATTCGAGTTTACTTTACACTTTACAATATTTCAGTTCGACAAGCATAAAGAAACATAAAAAATAATACATATGTGTAATTTATTCTTATTATTTAAATATATATATCCGTGTCGCCAGATCGGTATTTTTAGGAAATTGACGAATTCCCGTGTCGGTGTCGTATCGTGTCGTGTCGACGTATCCGTGTCCGTGCATCATAGTCTGTCAGCGCATAACACAGATTCTGAGCATCAGTTTATACAATAATCCGGCCCATACCGATGCAACTCGCCCTCTTCAAGGCTTCAACACAAGCCATTGTTTGAGCCTGAAAGCCGTCTTGCAGATTATTGAGCTTCCCTGCCGCAGCCATTAATGGTTGACCCAGGTGGTTTCTCACAATTGCTCCCCACCTCCTGATCTTGATTCAGCCTGGAAAGAACCGTCTATATTTATTTTCAACAACTCACCCGTTGGTGGAGACCAACAATTTGGGCGACTTGGCTTAGAGCCACCCTTGTTCAGGTTAAGTAATTTCTTGAAATCATTAACATGGTATTGACCATAGTGTAAGACTTCATCACAATTCATCGTCAACTCACCATGATCACCTGGGTTTACTTTGTTTCGAACCGACCACCGACACCATAGGGAAGTTAACACACGGATTCTTAGTTCTTCCTGCAAAAGCCAGATTTCATCAAGAACATGAGTTGCTGAAATACAATGGACAAGATTAGTCTAACCTCCTCAAGTTGCATTGATCTCCAACAGGGCCGCACATTCTTGCACTAGAGAAAAAGGTGGCCTCCATGTTCATCATAATGACCACATAGAGGGCACCTTGTATCAATCATGACTCCTCTTCTCTTGACATTCAAGCGCAGAGGCAAGCTATTGTGTGCGAAACGCCAAAGAAAAAGCTCCATTTTGTTTGGAACACTCACCTCCCAAACCCCGCTCCATTGAAAACTGCTAGCGCCCACTTCTGAATTTTCTTGCTATCCCTCTTATTGCTCTTTGTCAGAAATATATAGTTTTTATGCTGATTTAACAGAGAATCTTCCGTTTTGATCATAGTGCCATACAACGAAGTCTTTCATATTATCACGAATTGGCAGATTCAGAACCGGGATTTCGTCATGCCCCGGGTTGTGGAGGGCTGGAGGCCTCTCCTACTTGATCTTTTTTAAGAGAATGTCGGCAATTTATTGATCACAAAACATCATTACAAAGAGTCTTCCGAATACACTCCGATATACTATTACGAATAAAAGAGCTAACAGGGTGTTTATAAGATCTAACTAAAGTATGTACCACCACATTCACCACACGACTAACATGACGAAAAACAACCAAGTAAAAGTCATCTAACATAGACTTGATATCAGAGATAACTGCACCAATAGATAACCGATCCCGCATTGACAAATTCAATCGTTGCACCACAGACAAGCAGTCAGAAGCAAGGATGACATTTTGATATCCTTCATCACGGGCGAGGGCTGCTGCGCGGCGAAACACTAATGCTTCTGCTAACTCCGGCGTAATGATCCCATCAGGGCGCTTGCTGTAGGCACCAAACATTCACCAGTGTGGTTTCAAACTACCATGCCAACCCCCATCCGACGAGAAGAAGCAAATAGTGCTACATTGATATTAATAAGGACCGTACCTGTCAGCGGCAGAGTCCATTTAGGGACTAAATGCAATGACTCACGCCTATGACCTTGATCCGGATTGAAGATATGCAACACTATCAACTCAACATAAGCTTTAACTTTTGCAGTGGCCCTTCGAGGATGCAACAAACCATCAACGTTTCGTGCACCATTACGGGCCTCCCAAATATACCACAGAGTAACAAAGAAAAACCGTTGCCTCCCGAACCGAGGAACGTCCCAGGAAATCGAACAACCACTGTTTAGCACAATTCAACGTCTTGCGGCAGAGATGGAAGCCATATTCCAATTTTACTTCACGCCAAACTTCATGAGCAAACTAGCAGAATAGGAAGGAATGTTCGATACGCTCCTCTCTCCCACAGAAGACATAGATATCATTCGCTGGGATATACCTCTATTTCAGCTAGAAACCATATAGGAGGCAGTCATGTGCGAAGCGCCACAACATAATTTTTATCTTGTTCGGTGCCTTTATAGCCCAGAGTAACTTTCAATGCTTTTCATCCGCGTCGTACACTGAGGAGAGGCCATGCCCAGAGCTACTTCGAGAGGAATAAAAGCCCTCTATCCGAGCTAAAAATATGCAGAACGTACCGTGTAAGACCCATGTCTTGTATGTGGCCATAAAGCAAAATCCTCATTGCCTTCCATACTAATGGGCACCTAGATAATGTGATCAGCAACCACCTCAAGGAAGATAGAACGAACCAGGTCAACATCCCAAAAACCATGCTCCTCCTGTATAAGAAAATCAAATGTTTGATTCGCAGGTAGAGGCACCAGTGGCTGAACCAGATTGGGTGCACTGTCGGGTATCCAGTTATCTGATAAGATTTTAATACTTTTGCCATTATCGACTCCCCATCGTACACCCTTCTGCAGCAATTCCTTCCAAAAGCAGATATTGTTCCAAGTATACGAAGAAGATCTTGAACGAGGGGCATCCCAAAAATCACAGTTAGAAAAGTAACGACCCTTCAATACCTTAGCACAAAGCAATCCTGGCTCTGTCATTAGCCGCCAGCCCTGACGACCCAACAAGACTTGATTGAAGAGCACAAGATCACGAAAGCCCAAGTCACCCAAAGCTTTAGGTGTAGATAGCCAGTCCCATGAGCACTAATGAATTTTCTTCTTGCTGTTCTTAACACCCCACTAGTGATTAGTGATGGAGGTTTTTATTTTCTCACACGTCGAGATCGGCAGCTGGAAGCAACTCATAACATAAGTTGGAATAGCCTGGATCATCGATTGTAACATGACTACTTTCCCCGCCTGTGACAACGGCCGGTCAATCCATCCATTGATCTACTTCCACACTCTATCAGGCAAGAAATGAAAAGAACTCATTGGTGATCGACTCACCTCAGTCGGCATCCCAAGGTAGGAATCCTGGAGGGCTTCATTATGAACATCCAGCTAAGCCATGACTCCTTGTTTGACACCATCGTTGCAATGCAAGCCAAAGAAATAGAGGATTTATCTAAATTAATTTTCTGCCCAGAACCTTCACAATACAAATGAAACGTGGCTTTCAAAATGCATCAACACTTTTTGCATCACTCCGAGCAAAAAAAATACCATAGTCTGCAAATAAAAGATGTGATATAGGGGGCCAAGCCGACCATTTTGAATATTGTGTAGCTCACCATAGCCCTCCTTGTGTTGCAAGAGACATGACAGACCTTCAGTGCACAACAGAAACAAATAGGGACTAATAGGGTCTCCCTACCTAATACCCTTGGATGGGACCACGGGCATAGTCAGCTCACCATTAACCCGGACAGTATAGCAAACAGACGTAACACACCGCATGATAGAACTTATCCAAGTAGGAGCAAAACCTAGCTTATTTAGACAGTCGTGTAGATAATTCCACTCTACACGATCATACGCCTTCATCATATCAATCTTCAAAGCAAAATACAACCACTTCGATTGTTGTCTTCGTATGGTGTGTAAACACTCATATGCGATAAGAGCATTGCCATTAATAAGCCTTCCCACACTCTAATATTTGGACACAATCGCAGGCAGAAAAACGTTCAATCTGCTAGCCAAACCTTCGAAGCAATCTTAAAGAGCACGTTGCACAAACTGATGGGGTGAAAAAAAATTAGATGTTCAGGCCTTGGAACCTTCGGGATAAGCATAATAATTGAATCGCAGAGACCCTCTGGTATGTCCACACCCTCCAGGAAGCTTATGACAGCATGGCAAATTTCCTCATTAAAAAAAATCCCAATGGGTCTGATAGAGAAGTGCCAGGAAGCCGTATGGACCCAGTGCTTTCGTAGGATCCATTTGGAATAGAGCAGCCTTGATTTCATGATCCGTATAAGGTTTACACAACTTGGCATTTACCTCATCATCCACTTTACGAGGGATAATCTCAAGAACTGCATCCACCAAATCACACGGTTCAGAGAAAAAGAGATCTTCATAAAAACCCTGAACCATACTTTTAATGCCATCTTGATTATCACTTATTGAGCTATCTTCCCGAACAAGGGCCTTGATTTTATTTATGCACCTCCTCGCCGAGGCCCTCGCATGGAAAAAGGTAGTATTCCGGTCTCCCTCTCTGAGCTAGTCCACTCGAGATCATTGTCGTGCCATAATCTCCTCCCTTTCAAAGAGCTTGTAGAGGCAGCATTCAACCATACGCTCTTCTTGGATCACAACATTAGTCACATGCGCCAAGCGCAAAGACTTGATACGGCGCTCAAGCTTTTTGTACCTCCTTGCGCACTGAACCAAAGGCACTTTGCTCCATCGACCAGCTAGTGCAGATTCGTCCAAGTAGATTGTAGCAAACGGGTGCCATCGCTGCCCTCTACACAAGCCTGCTCCATCACTTCCTTATAATCTGGTGCACGCAGCCACATAGCCTCAAAGCAGAAACCCTGCTGCACTAGAGGGCGCTCAATCACCCCACTCTGAGAGGACAAGGAGATGGAGACAGCATAATGATCGGACGTTGTCATTATGACGTTCTCCACATGACAATCCTCAAAACAAGCGAGAAAACTCACCATTTGCCACTGCCCGATCAAGCCGAACCTTGACATTACAATTAGCGTCTTGCTTATTCATCCACATGAATTTTGGTCCTGAAAAACCCAGGTCGATAAGCCCACAATCATTTAAGTAATCACGAAACATGGCTATCTGGGAATTAGACCTATCTCTGAAACCATGTGTTCATAATGGCAAAGGGCCTCATTGGAATCGCCACAACAGATCCATAAACCATTCCATTGGGCATGCATGAACCAGAGAAAATCCCAAAACTCGTGCCTATGTTCTCTTTAAGGTTCACCATAAACAAAGGTAGCACGCCATGTTCCACTAGACTCTGTTGACACAAAACACATCGATACAATGGGAATTAAAATTTTCAAGGAGACCGTATATGGCTGCATCCAAAAAAGTGCAAGGTTGCCACTAAAGCCTACACAACTGACTGCAAAACAACTCGAGTAACCCAAAACTACAAGAAGTTTCAAACTTTATTATCCTTCATCTTAGTTTCAAACAAGAAGAGGAAGGCAGGACAGTAAGTCTTCACTAACCAGCGAGGCTCACCAACTATCTCCTACCTGATCTAGGAGGGAAGGATGCGCCCCGGGCTTACCCGGGCTTTGTATTGGTAAATATCCACACCCTGGGGTGGAGCCCGAGCTACCATGGGCATGGGTCCACCCCTGCGAATCAGGATACACTTAATACATTCTGCATCTTCAAGGAGGGAAATGCCATCTCATCCCACTGTCCTGAAACCAGACCAATTAGTTTCTGCACCTTATTCATAAAATTGCCACCTCACCTTGTCTTGACCCATTTTGAACCCTCCCTTGGCAGCCATGGATCACTCCAAATATTGATGCTAGAGCCGTCTCCAACCTGCCAATTCCTTTGTGTTTGTGCTGAACATCACAGTCGATTTCTCACGGTTGATAAGTTGCCCTGAGCACTATTCGTATGAGAACAAGTTCTCTTTTTAACACTTGAGCATTATGTCGATTTTCTTTCAGAAGCAAGAGCGAATCATCTGCAAAGAAAAGATGTGTCAAGCTCGAAGCATTGTTACATACACACCCGAATACCTTGAATTCTTCCCAACGATTCTTTTTCACGGAGAGCTGATGAAAAGGACTCAGCATAAATGACAAATAGGTAAGGGGATAGTGGATCGCCTTGTCGCAAGCCTCGGTGTGGAAAAATAGTATGTGTATACTCTCCATTGTCTTTAACTCGATAGCTCACTGTTGACACACAATTCATTACCAAATTCACCCAATTGACATGAAAGCCCAACTTGAGCATCCTCCTCCTTAGAAAGTTCCACTCAACTTGAGCATAAGCTTTACTCATGTCAAACTTGATGGCTGCATAACCTTCCTTTCCACTCCTCTTGTTCTGCAAATAGTCTTGAGACCTCATAAGCAACCTGAATGTTGTTTGTGATTAACTTCCCCAGCACGAAGGCACTTTGGTTGATTGAGAGTTTGAGACAACCTCAGGTAGAATCCTCTTTAGCCGGTTTGCTAGCACTTTCAAGATCAACATGTAAATAACATTACACGGGCTGATCAACCTTAGCTCTTTTAGGGTAGTGTGATTTTTCACCTTGGGAACAAGAACAATAAAAGTTCCATTCCATCCTTCAGACATTTTTCCACCATTTAGAACAGCCAATACCTCCTCCGCTGTCTTCTGCCCCACAATGTCCCAAAATTTTTGAAGAACAAGGCTGACATACCATCGGGCCCTAGTGCTTTAAGGTCACCAATTTGACTCAAAGCTTTCTTCACCTCCATCTCGGTGAAAACACCCAGGAGATGTTCATTCATAGCTGGTGTAACTCTTGGTTGCACCGAATTGAGAAAAAATGAATTTAAAGGCCCTGCTGCAGCAAATAGATTTGAATAATAAATAGCAATAAGTTGTTTTAATTTTTTATTATCTTCTATCCAGCAGCCATCCTCCCTTTTCAACCTTTTAATTGTGTTAATTCTCCTGCAGTTCGAAGCAAAAGTGTGATAAAATTTAGTTTTACGGTCACCTTGTAGAATCCATTGAACACGGGATCATTGCTTCCAATATAATAGGGTGTTTGGAACGGCTGGGCTTTTCGGAAAAGCGGCTTCCAGCTGTGCTGTAGGGCTTTCTGGCTGCAGGCTGAACGGCTGGGCTTTTCTAGTTTGGTGTTTGGCTGTCTGGTTTTTAGGTAGGCTGGCTGCAGCTTTCGAGATGGAAAATATCTGAAATGCCCCTGGGAACAGTAATGGCTCATTTAACACTGTTTAACGCAATTAACAATATTTAACGACTATTGACGACTACTAACGACCGCAATGACCACATTTAACACAATTTATCGCAATTGATCACATTTGACGACAACTACCGTAATTAACGCAATTGATCGTATTTGAAACAATTAACACAATATACCACAATTTAGCACAATTAGCGCAATAAACCACAATTAACATAATTTTCCCTAATTACTGCAATAAACAAATATTACATGAGAGATAAAACAATCTTCTAAAGAGTAGAAGTATAATTTGAATCATCTGAAATAACTACAACTCAACGAGCCCACAAAATAAAATTTTATATGCGACTATCAACAATGAGCAATTTATTATATAAAAAATTAGATCCATCAGCAACAAATCAAAGATATAGCTCCTATTTATTCCTAATAGCCATCATTAGCGAACAGACAGGAGCGATCGCAACAAACTTTGAATAATTCACGCCCTCTCCACTTTTTTCCGAGCTTAGGACCAGCATCGATAGTGTCAGGCACCCCCACCCTCACATGTACCCCCAAGTGTTCATGCAAATCTTAAATGAAAAGGTGATTATGGCATGATTCTTCTTGACAGTCGTTTTGCACAGACACAAATACATGCAAGAGAAATATATGACAGATGACACAAATCAACAATTGTATATTCGATCCAAGTAAGATTAGAAATACAGCAAACGATCACAAATATTATTTTAGGCAACATTATCATTCCTTTGTTCTTAAGGGAGCATAGTATATAAGAATTTTGCATAAGATCCTAGTAATACAGACAATTCTAAAAGCTCTTGACATGTATTATCCAGGTTTTAAATTATTTAGTATATAAGAATTTTTCATTTATAATCACAATGAGCCATATACAATGAGATACCATGAGATATAAATATACAGTAACCATGACTCACAACTAGTTGTCAAGAAATGAGCTAAACAATGGCAGTTCATCAATCACAGGGTAGTTCAAACAACTGTCCACAGATAAGCTAAGATGAAGTTATAAACCTGATGTAGGTGAGGTGTCCAATCTTTTAATGAGATTGATAAATATCATTTTAGTGGAGGTGACTCTCGCGATCTGATTACAACCGTACAACGACGCTTGCACCTTAGCAATCGTTGAACCAACTCCGAGATGTTATTGACCTTGCTGGAAGCACTATCAACCTGAACACGAGGTTCAATTCCTACGAGCAATCGAAGAACTAGCTAGAATAAGATGTAGGCAATATGATATTACGAATAAGATTGTAGTGTAGATGGTATTGAAAAACAAAGGTGGAATCCCGAAGGCTGTCTTGACAGGTGGTCCTACGACACAACTGAAGAACAGAAGTTTGCACAGTAGCTAAACCTAAACTCAACGAAATTCAATCTATTTATGATGGCTAAGGGTTGTATTTAAAGGATTAGAGGATGTCCTCTAACCCTAGGGATGCGCCCCAATTGGGCTTGACTTAATACAAGGCCCATTGGCCCAAGTTGAGGTGGTGCAACACCATTCTCAGAAATAGATGCAGACTCTTTTGATGATTGTGGCCGGCTCGGATGGAATTTGAAGATGAGGTTGGATCCATTAGAAAGTAGACTTGATAAGCTTTCAATGAAGTCCAAGAATGTCCCAAACAGAGTCCGTATGAAGTTATGGCCGTTTAAACTTAGTGTTGTCGCAGTAGTCTGAATCCGAATCAAGAACAAGCCCAACTCGAACTCGTGCTTGACTTAGACCCAAAGTGATGTGGTGACCTCCATTATGTCTTTCATGCATATCCATGACTCCACATACCTCTCCTTGGTCCTTTCCTAGGTTCTTAAGCACAATTAAATCACTTGCATTAGCTAGCGGTCTATTCTTAGTAATATATAAACCTACGAACGAATTCACCTCGTAATTAAGTTGGCGAGTACGAGCTCGAGTAAGTGGTCCTTGTAATACTTGTTGTGGATGAGTTGTGTGTGTAGGCACAGTTGTATCTATGGTAGGGATGTCCTCATAAAAATCTTTGGTAGGAATCCTCTGAGGAGGAAGAAGGGGAGGAGAACAAGGACATAACATGTTGGAATCCGAGTAGGGGGAGAAGGAGAAACCGAGTCGGAGGAGAAGGAAGAAGGTCGTGGCCACGAAAAAATCGAGTCGGAGGAGAAGGATGAAGGTCGTGGCCGAGAAAGCAGTTGGTCGAAGGAAGAGGCCCAAGAGAGGAAGAAAGGACAAATAAGTTCAGTCGAGCTCTGTTCGGTTGAATGTTTTTTTACAGGTTTGTATGATTTGGGTAACCATGAAGGCAGACATCGAGATTCGGGAGATGGGCATGATAGGTTCGAGAGCTAGTGCAGTGTCATCTGATTTAAAGCTAAGCTGATGCCGAATGATGTAAAGTCGGAAGGAAGTAAGAATTACCTGAGTTTGTTTAGAAGGGCTCAACTAATTATGTATACGAAAGGGGTGGAGCACTACCTGTGGGAGATGTGTGTTGAGTCCACAGACAAGGCGGGCATGGATTGGAGGATGTGGAACACCACCAACCCTGTGGTGGTAGCATAGTGTTGACACCGATTTTGTCCAAAATTTATAATATGAATAAATAATTATGTAAAAATAATAATAAAGAATAAATAAATTACGCTAACTGCTGAAGGTTGTGAGATAATTTGCTTAAATGAAAATCGCCATGACATACATGGACGAGGAAATAGTCCAACGATCAATATTCTACCGGCAATAAAATACCAGTGTACCTAAATATTGAAGCATGTTAGGAAGTGGGAGGTCGGGGGAGGAGGCGGTGGCGGCATCGCGGTGGTAAGCGAGGAGGCGGCGATACTTGCTTGGGAGGCCGTGGCGACGCATTGGAGGATTAGGATGAAGAGGACACGGTATGGTGAACTCGAGACAGCGGCGCGGCGAGGGAAGGGCGTCTTCATCTTTGCCTCTTCCTCGTGCACCGTCGTTGCCTCCCCTCCCTTCCTCGGCGTTCCTGCTTCTCCTCCAACGTACCCCCGCCTCCTCTCCTCCCTTCCCTCCCGGTGCCTGTCCCATCCCCAATGCCGCCTCCCCTCCCCGCTACCTCCTCTTGTCGCTGGCGCTACCTCCCCATGCCGCTGCCTCGTACGCCGTCGGATCTCCTCATCTTCATGCACGCCGCCGCTGCAACCCATGGACTGAGTACCGAAGGGGGTCGGAATCTCTGAGGCATGAAGCGAATGCCAAATGGGCGCAAGTGGCGAGTCGTGGTGTGAGACGTGAAGGAGTGGGACAATGATTCGGTGTGTGCATGTGAAGAAAAGTGGCATGACGACGGTTTGGGTGGTTGCGGAAGAAGTAGGGGCATTGATGTATTCACGAGTCACAGGGAATGGCAGGGCGGACCCTGCCCCTGTCAAGTTGGGTCCACATCTTGGTGTGTCTCAAAGAAGAATTTGGAAGGGGTTAGAGAGGCTAACCGCGCGTATGGGAGAAAGGACATTGTCCCGGAGTAAACTCCTTATTTTATTAGTTAAGATTATAAAAAAAATAAAATAAATAAAAGAAAAGAAAACTGGAAAAGAAACCCACTAACCCCGTGCATGGGTCCATTATTTAATATACTTTTTTTATTGATTAATCCATTAACCCAGCAGTTGATTAACCCATGAATTGATTAAGTGATTAATCCATCATCAAATCTGCATTTTTTCCCACCACCTGGCTGTTCTTTCCGGACTGCATGCATGCATCAAGTTTCATGTGCTGCAATAACTGCCCACTAACAAGATAAAAGGATTATTAACTTTTTACTTTTTTTCCCCACGTCTTGGATGTTCCTTCCGGACTGCATTATGCATGCATGCATGAAGTTTCATGTGCTGCAGTAACTGCCCACTAACAAGATAAAAGAATTATTGACTTTTTCTTCCCATGTCCTGGATGCATGCAAGCGGGTTCCCAAGTCTGCACACCATTAAGATGATTTTTCCCACGTTGTGCACACGGCTGCGAGTGAATTCCATTAGCCAAAAAAAAAGGTGAGATGTTTTGGCAAAACACTTAGAGAGGGAAACATTTGAGAGAGAAGAGGAAGAAATTTTCAGCAAACACTTGAGAGAAGAGAAAGAGAGAACGCCAAGCCGTGCAAAGAAGGTGAGATGTTCGCTTCCGCTCTTCGCCCTTAGGTTCGATCATCGAGATACGAACAAAGGAGCTCTCTTACTTCTACCCTATTTAATTTTTTTTTATGTCTTTGCCCCCTTAGGTTTGGTCCCGTTAGTGGATACAAACCAAGAACGAGGGCTCAAATCCCCGTTTCTTAGGTTCGGTCTCTACACATGGATACGGACCATGGTTGGGTATGAAGACCTCATCTCCTCGGTTCGGTCCTGTTTGTGGATACAAGCCAAGAACGAAGGCTCAAAACCTCATTTCTTAGGCTCAGTCCATACGCATGGATACAAGACAAGGGTGAGAAGCCAGAAGATCCTGTTTCTTAGGTTCAGCCCCTTAAAGCGGATACGGATCATGAGCAGGTGTATGCTGAAAAAATAATGTGAGGTGAAAAATCGCTAAATGATAAAACATCATAATCCGGTTACTCTCGCACATGGGTTCGATATTCGTGAATACTATGTCATGGGTAGTAACAAGGACCAAACAAATAATAAATTATACCCACAAACAAATAATAAATTATACCCGATTACATTCTGCACATGTGCTCCATATTAGTGAGTACTATGTCATGATTTAGTAGTCCGGATGAAAATAATATAAAGCAATCATCGTCTCAGTTGCGCTCGCACATGGGTTCCATATTAGCGAATACCATATCATGGGTAGTAACACGGACTAAATAAATAATAAATTATACCCGACTACATTCTGCACATGGGCTCCATTTTAGTGAGTACTATGTTATGATTTCGTAGTCCGAGTAAAAATGAAAGAGTGAAATAAATAATATTCATCTTGTTTACGCTTTGCGTATGGGTTCCATATCTGTGAATACCATGTCATGAGCGATAACAGGGTCGTAACAAAATTGAATAAATCACGTGTATCGATTACGTTAAATCCATAAAATCTATGCCACGCTAGTAGTAATACATACATTAAAAAACAACCTCCGCTTCGGTTATGCTACATGCAAGTGCTCAACATTTACGAGCACTATGCAATGTTAGTAGTAAAACATCTGGGAGTAAAATAAAAAAAATACAATGTGCATTAATCATGCCGCGTGCATAGTTTCTATAAAATGAATACAATGTCGCGCTATTTAAAATTAAATCTCCCCCGAGAAATAAATAATTTATGTCTCATTTACACTTTGCACCTGGGTTCTTTATTCACGAATACCATGCCATAAGTAGTAATACGGCCGCGACAAAAAGGAATAAACTATGTGTCTCATTTATGCTACATGCATAAAATATGTATAATGCTAGTAGTAACATAGACATTAAAAATAACCTATGCTTCGGTTGTACTACATGTAAGCGCTCAATATTAGAGCACTATGCAATGCTAGCAGTAATACAAGGTAGTGTAAAAAAAAGAAATTATGAAATAAAATGAACTACATGTATAGTTTCTCTAAAAATGAATACTATATCGTGTTAAACAAAAAACAATTAAAATGAATACAATTAAAATACCTCGAGCGAGCACCCATTAGAAACGTCCAGAAGACTTTTTCTTTTATATTTTGTAATGGTCATATGTTGTAATTTGTTGTGATCTTTATGTTGGAATTCTTAATCAGGGGTTTTCTTGCAAGTAAATGTATGAATTCTGGAAGTAATGTACCTGCAATCCATTATTCCCTTTGCCTTATTTTCACATAAAAGTTAATTAACTTGTCTCTAATGACGCGGAGGCTGGTTCACTCCCATTTTCCTATCACTTGGTTGCTAACTTCGATGTCACTGTCCATCGCTCGGATGGTAGAGATGATGCAGAAGTGCACAGGAAATGTTGAAGACGTCGAGTTACATGTACTCTCAGGTAGAAAATTGATGATAATGGTGGAGGTCCATGGTAAGGTGGAGGCCATGCTCTAGGATGGGAAGACCATCCAAGAGTATGCTAGTGAACAACAACAGCTATGGGCAGATTTAGATCACTATGATCTATTGCAGTTAACATGTGCTGGTGATATTGAGGCTGGCAGGGTGTGGCTGCTATGCAGATGGGTTACACACTTCCTAAAGGGGCTGAACCCAAAGTTTGAGAGTGGGAGGGCTGCTATGTTTCACTTGGCAAAATTGCCTACTATCGAGGAGGCTATTTCGGCTATGGTGTAAGAGGAGATTCAACTACGAGTAATGGGGGACAACAGCCCTGTTAGGTCCGCATATGCCATACCCAATGATAGGGTGTGCTACAACTGTGGGGTGAGATGACATCTAAGTCGTGCTTGTCCTTCTCCACAGTATGGAGGCCGAGGTGGAGGTCAGGGTAGTCGTGGAGGCCGAAGTGGAGATTATGGAGGTCGAGAAAAGGGATCGAGATGGCCCTAGGGCTAATATAGCCCTGACAAAGGAGAGCACATCTATTACTCTAATAAGTGAGCAAGCTATGTAGTGGGAGAAGTGGCGGTAGGGAAATACATTGGAGACTCCTCATGATTCCACTGTAACAACTACCACCTCCTTTGGTAAGTTTGCCAACTACGCCCACGTGACCGAAGGTACTTAGGCACATGCACTTGCATCCACATATAAGCACTCTCATATTGATTGGATCATATATAGGAGCATCCAAGCATGTCACAGGTTCAATTAGTGCATTTGCGTCTTGCACTCCATATACTCATTCTGAAACTGTCCAAACAGCTGATGGAACATCCCAGCTTATTCAGTGTGTAGGATATGTAGAGTGCACACCATCCATTGATTTATCCTCCATTTTGCATGTTTCCTCCTTTCCAGTCAACCTTCTTTTAGTTAGTTCTATCATTGACCAATTCAAATGCAATGTCACAATTGATTAGGATTCGTGTTTATTCGAGGAGAAGAGAACTAGGAAGAGGATTGAGACTACAATAAGATGTAATGGGCTGTGGTATATTGATCAAGTTGATGTGGCATTGGCTTTGGCTGTAAAAGCAATTGAGGGAGATGTTTTGTTACATCATCATCGCTTGGGACATCCGCCTTTTGAGTGTTTAAGTTGTCTATATCCTGATTTGTTCAATAAAGTGTACATGAGTAAACTTGTGTGTGATTCTTCTGAGTTTGGAAAGTATACACGGTCTACATATAGTAGCAATGGTCTTTCAGAGTTATGAACCTTTTATATTAATACATTATGATGTTTGGGGTCTATGCTCAGTTATTTCTGTGAGTGGTTTTAAATGGTTTATCATATTTATTGATTGTTATACTCGTATAACTTAGATTTATATGATGAAGCACAAGAGCAAGGTCCTTCGGTGTTTTTAGGACTTTCATAAGATGATTGCTATTCAGCTTGATGCAAAGGTTCAGATTCTTCGAACAAACAATAGAACTTAGTATGTTAACAAGAAGTTTGCAGCGTATCTCTCAGAGGAGGGGATACTTCATCAAACTACTTGTCTAGGAACCCCACCTCTGAATGGAGTGGCTGAAAGGAAGAATCGATATTTGTTGGAGATAGCACGTTCACTCATGTTTCAGATGAATTTGCCAAAGGGATTGTGGAGTGAAGTAGTCAAGACGGTAGTGTATTTCATCAATCGCATGCCATCTAGAACACTTGTGATGAAGTCTCCAACTAAACTTTTCTTGGGTCAGCGATAATTCAAGGTGTCTCCCAAGGTGTTTGCATGTGTGTGTGCTTTGTACGAGATCATCGACCAACGGCTAGCAAGCGGATCTACAGGCATTGAAGTATATTTTCATAGGCTAGTCATCAAGTTAGAAGGGTTATAGATGCTAGAACCATGTTGAGCGAAGGTTGTTTGTGAGTATGGATGTGACATTCTGGGATTTTTAGCTGTACTACACGAGTGGATGATGCAGGTGGGGTGCCCGATCTTTCAATGAGATTGATAAATATCGATTTTGGTGGAGGCGACTCTCGCGATCCGACTATAACCGTACGACGATGCTTGCGCCTTAGCAATCGTTAAACCAACTCCGAGATATCGTTGACCTTGCTGAAAGTGTGATCAACCTGAACACGAGGTTTAATTCCTACGAGCAATCGAAGAACTAGCAAGAATAAAATATATGCAATCTGATATTACGAATAAGAATGTAGTGTAGATGGTATTGAAAAACAAATATGGGATCCTGAAGGCTGTCTTGACAGGTGGTCATCTGACACAACTGAAGAACAGAAGTTTGCACAATGGCTAAACCTAAACTCAATGAAATCCGAGTTCTAGCAAAGGGAGGTGGTGGCTCCTATATGGGGAGACAACCAGGGGTGGCAGCCAGGGAAGTGGACACACGCCCCTAGGGTTACAAGGCCCATAGTCCTAAGTGGAGGTGGCGCAACACCCTTTTGATTCGGGTTCAAAAATAGATACGGACTTTTTTTATGATTGTGGCGGACTCGGGTGGAATTTGGAGATAAGGTTTGATCCGTTGGAAAGTAGACTTGATAAGCTTTCAATGAAGTCCAAGAACGTCCCAAACGGAGTCTGTATGAAGAAGTTACATCCGTTTGAACTTAGTGCTGTCGCAGAAGTCCGAATTCGAATCCAGAACGAGCTCAACTCGAACCCTTGCTTGGCTCGGACCTAAAGTGACGTGGTGACCTCCATTATGCCTTTCATGCATGTCCATGACTCCACATGCCTCTCCTTATTCTTTTTCCATGTTCCTAAGTACAATTAGATCACTTGCATTATGTAGCAGTCTATTCTCAGTAATATATAAACCTAGGAACGAACTCACCTGGTAATTAAGTTGGCGAGTACGGGCTCGAGTAAGTGGTTCTTGTAACACTTGTTGTGGATGAGTTGTGTGTGTAGGCGCGGTTGTATCCATGGTAGGGATGTCCTTATCATCCTCCCCTTCTTGCATTTGAGTCATTATCGACTCAAGCTCATCCTCTTCTCCCAAGTATGGCTTCAAATCTGTAATGTTAAATGTGAGACTAACCCCAAAATCTGCAGGCAGTTCAAACTTGTATGCATTATCATTAATCTTTTCTAACTCTTTGAAGGGACCATCAGCTCTAGGCATCAATTTTGGCTTTCTCAATTCAGAGAACCTATCTTTTCTCAAGTGCAACCAAACAAGATCTCTAAGTGCAAAAGTTAAATATTTTCTCTCGTGACTACCAGCAAGTTTATATTTAGCATTCATGCGCTCTATATTGTCCTTAGTTGTCTCATGCATTTTTAAAATCAATTCAGCACGTTGTTTAGCATCAAAGTTTAATTTCTCCGAAGATGGAATAAGCATTAAATCGATAGGAGCACGAGGCACAAAACCATAAACAACCTCAAAAGGGCACATCTTTGTAGTAGAATGCAATGAACGATTATAAGCAAACTCATTATGAGGCAAGCATTCTTCCCACATTTTTAAATTCTTTTTCAACACAGCACTAAGCATTGATGGGCTTGCATGACATATGACTTGGGAGGTCCTAAATGGGCTATGTATCTATTTTAGAACTATTTTCTACATTTTAAAACAATTTAGTTTTATATTGGGCTTAGGAGCCAAGTTGGCCACTTGGGACAACTAGAGGTTGTTTGGGGTTAGCCCATGCGTTGGGGGAATGTCCCACACCCCCATAATACCCATAGGGAGGGCGTTGCACTGTAGCACCATGAAAATTGATGAAATTTCATATTGCTCTTTTGCATCATTCTAGGGTTTGTGCAAGCCGATTGCTGCCCCTTGGAATTGTGTTATCCCTCATTATTTTTCTTGCCTATTCTTGATTGAATTGCAAGGAGATCATCTCTACTTTGGTCATGGTCAAGTGGAGCTATCATAGCATGTGGTTTAGTGAGTTCGTTCATCGTAGGTCGTTGCATTGGCATCGATTGGCCTCGTGAATCCATTGGGTTTCAAGGTGTATCCAAGATTCTAAGTCATGAAGATCGGGCACCCCTTATCATCCTAGTATTAGAGCCCCGTTCACATGCTAGGATCTTTATCTTTGATTAGTAGATTGGTTTTAGCACTATTCCGTACTGTCCTATAGTGTTCATCCAAAAAATACACACAAAAAAGGTAAATAGCATTTACTATTTTGTTCTATTCATTAATTCTAAAAAAATCCCACAAAACTAGTAGATTGATTTTACCTCTTGTGTTGTTCTATACATCGAAAAGGCCCACAAAAATATTCGTTCATCAAACCGTAGTTCCAATATGAATTTTAGTGAGTTTGATAGGTTTTGATCCATCAGAAATCTTTGATTTTAGTTGTTGTTTCATTTTTCCTTTCCGTAGCTTATTCTTCTTTGTTTCCGATCTATTCTAGCAATTCCGATTGGTTTGATTCATTTTGGCCGAACAAAATTGTTTTGTGTTGGATTATTGTTCACGCAGGGGGCATTGTTCACCGAGAGTCCTTGTCGTGTTCGAGTTGGACTTCTCCATCCAAATTGCCTTGAGTTGATTTCAATCTCTCGCTTTCCAAAATTGTTTTGAGTTGGATTCTATCTCTAGTGTTTGAATTAGGTTTTCGTGTTCATGCAGGTATTGTTCATGTGTGTGGGTACTGTTCACCAAGCCACATGTTACTCACTTGGTGTTCTTTGTGCATTAACCGAAGGTACTCTTAACTTATATCCTTGTTTTGCGCAATATTTCATGCTGAAAATCATTCATACCTTTGATAGCCAATTTCTGATTTTTGTGTACACTTTGATCCTATAAAAGGCTAGCTATTTTGAGTTTTCATTAGGGCCGCACATTGACATTGATTTGATTAAAACCGAGAGAGTTGCATATTACTTAATTGCTGATCCCATGTTCTTTGGTTTCGGTCACTAGCAAAAAGACGGAAGAAAAAGAGTAAGAAAACAAAGCAAGAAACCAAAGCAAGAAAGAAATGAATTAAAAAAGAGATAAGAAAACCAAGTGGTGGCCGAACCGATTGCGTAGATTGAGCATTGTCCTCTCTTGCGTTTAATTATTTCCTTTTGTACAATCTTATGTCCTATATTTCAATTGCAACAAGCTAGTGTTTTTCGATAACTTTTGCAACACGAGCTATTTATTATTCACTTATATCTTGTTAGCTCATTCATTGGTTGCATTAAGCTATATCATCTTCGTGTGTGTGTTGTCTTGATCTCCACTTATATTATACGTGCATCAACTATTCATTGCATTCTAGTTTGGATTTTTACTTATCAAACAAAATTCTAGAATTCAGATTGTTAGGACATACACTATACCTTCCAAGCTTCACATATTATTGTATTAGTGCAATTACTTAACCGTGAACTCGCTTGACCATCACCTTTGTGTTGATCAACACCACCCAAGTGCGAATGCTCCGCAATTCATCATAGGGTGAGAAAGAACGTCAAATGGTAAGGAAAGGTGAGGTTGAGAGTGACATACATATTTCACTAATCCACAATTATTTCTTGTTGTTTTTGCACTACCAACTATGGCAGGTTACAAGTATGTGGAACTTCCTTTCTATTGGAGTAATGACTCGGAGGAGTATCTTGAGTGGGAAGGACAAATAGGGAAGGTAATTAAATTTCATAAGCTTCCCAAAGCACAAGAGGTGATGAGAATCACTAAGGAGTTTGAGGACTATGCGTATAATTGGTGGCAACAACTATTTGGAAAAAGACTCATTACAGCTTGGATAGATTTAAATATAGTCATGAGAAGAGAATTTGTGCCATTCTCTTATGAGCAAGAACTACTTCGCCACTTGGAGAGCATTACACAAGGATGCAAAGTTGTCCAAGCTTACTATATTGAGTTGAGACATGCAATGCATCATGTCGGTGTCATTAGTGCATTTAAATAGAAGGCATACTTCAAAGGAGGTTTGAATACTAAGACCTACTGCACTGTATTATAAATATTTTGGTACTATGCATGATCTTGTGAGTTGTGCTCTTGAAGAAGAGGAGAAGATCTATAATTCCACCATATGCGAGGTTCAAAACATTCAAATTGAGAGTGTGAAAGATACGCCAAAAGAAAAGAAAGAGGGGGAAGATAGGAAAAGACAGATTATTTTTTAGACTAATGACTTACGCTCTATTTCTAGTGTTGTGTCTCACATTTTGTAGGTTGACAATGAATTGGAGGAACTTAATGCTAAACAACCCGCATCATTGGAAAACAAGGATGAGGATATAACCATGGAGGGAGATGGGATGCTTGTTGCCCCATGGTTACATCATGAAGAAACGCTATCTACAGCACCTACAACAACTAAGGAGGATGTTAAAGATAACAATAATGGTGTTGAATTGGTAGTTCGTGAAGAAATTATGAGTGATAGTGAGAATTCTTATGCTCAATTGGAAATCCTACGTATTGAATTTGATATGCTTAATTTACATAATGTAGAGTTAATTACTCATAATGAAGTTCTTACTAGAATATCCCCTGATGATTCTTTATGTTATATCATGTTCGATGAACCCATAGAGCTATCTAGTGTGATTGAGAGAGTTTCTAAAATTGCATGTTTAAAATCACTAGCTAGTACCTACACCTTCACTTGTAAATTTAATTTTATTAGAGATTATGGTGTAGACAATAAGTTTCATGTTTATCGAATATGCATTACTTCTGATAAGCTTACTGAATTAAAAATGCATGATTTGGACAAACCATCTTTTGTGCAATGTCATGATCACTTAGAGATGAGTTTAAATAAGAGTGTCTACTGTTTAGAACAAAAGATCATGCCTACTTGTTCATATCTTACATGTATAAGTAATCAGAGTAGTGCAACTGAAGCATGGAAGGCACAAACTATTTTCCCATCCATATTACACAAAATTTTGTTGAAAAGTTGAACGATGATCATATGAGACACTTGTATACATTAGAAAGGTCTATCCATTCATAATTTGCATACATGCTTACAAAAGTCAATGATGACTTCGTTTCATGGGAGCGGGAATGATGTGAATAATCATATGTGCGTTGTCACTTTACCATATATATGTGACTGTCCTTGTGACAAATGAATTGTACAAAACAACTGGAAAACCAAAACCATTGATTCATACATATACCATGCATATACATTGTTGTCTTTGCTTAGTACATTTTCAAATTATCGAAAGCCGAGGACAACTTTTCTTGAAGAAGGGGATGATAATGAGGATTACCACAACTTCATGACATAGATACCTACACATCAAGAGTCCAAAAACTATTACAAGGGTAAAGCTAAATTTAATGTTCATAATTATAGTTTGCTTGAAAGAATGCGACTAATGCTTTGCTTGCATGAATGTAGGTATACTGGAAGCCCTAGAAATAGTGCGAACAAGAGGAAGGAGAAGGAGGCAAGCACAAGAGAGAAGAAAAGGGTGCCCATGCGACAGCCAAGCCAAGGAGAAGGGAGGCCCATACGGCCAAGCCAAGATGGGAGGGAGGCCCATGCAGACACCTAAGCCCACCTCCACCTCTCCCATGTCCAAGGGAAGCCCAAGACAAGCCCATGCAGCTGGAATTAAAGCAATCCAAGTCCAACTCCTACAATTAGGCCGAAAGAGCTTAAAAGGCTTAATTGAGCATTCTAACTCGATTGAAGTGTTAGCATGGATTTAATTGATGGGATTGAATGCCATATGACATGGGAGGTCCTAAATGGGTCATATATCTATTTTAGAATTATTTTCCATGTTTTAAAAGAATTTACTTTCAGATTGGGCTTAGAAGCCAAATTGGCCACTTGGGCCAACTAGAGGTTGATTGGGCTTAGCCCATGCCTAGGGGAGTGTCCCACACCCCCCATAATACCCTAGGGAGGGGCAACGCACTATGGCACCATGAAAATTGATGAAATTTTAGATTGCTCTTTTGCATCGTTCTAGGGTTTGTGCAAGCTGATTGCTGCCCCCTTGGAATTGTGCTATTCCCCCATTGATTTTTTTACTTGTTCTTGATTGAATTGCAGGAAGATCATCTCCACTTTGGTCGTGATCAAGTGGAGCTATCATAGCGTATGGTTTAGCAAGTTCGTTCATCGTAGGTTGTTGCATTGGCATCGATTGGCCTCATCACTTTGTTGGGTTTCACGGTGTATCCAAGATTCTAAGTCATGAAGATCGGACACCCGTGATAAAGATCCATCTAGTTGATTAGAAGGATCCCGAATTGTGGGCCCAATCTTTCACTATACACATGAACATTAGTAATGCGTTGTCTTCTTCTCTTTGCTTTGGATGAACAGTACCATACATGTGAATTGTACCAAATAGGACGACTTGAGGGGAGAATAGCGATCTCACAAACCAATTCAGGTGAATTGAATTGCAAGAAAATAAACACTCACAAACTAATCTAATAGATTGAATTGCAAATACTAGTAGCCTCGGTGAACAGTGTCCACGTGTGAACAATGCCCGAACCCTTGATCTCTACATCTCTCTCAATCTGTCAAGAACAACAAGCCTCCCGTCTCCCAAACGCAAGAACACACAATATTTCGCCAAGTGGTTTTTCTGATTTTTATTCATCCAAATCATAACTTGTCTTTACATGGTGCGACCATTGGGCTTAAATAGCCTCCCACACAAGCACAATTCCTCTCATATGAACAATAATCATGTGAACAGTATGCATGAGTAGTGTCCAAAACTAACTCAGCATCCTAAATGCACACAACTCAAACTCTCCTATTTTTGGAATTAAAAATCAGCAAAAGGAATTTTGGATTTAAAGGTCCAAAACAAACTCAAACTCAAACTCAAAACTGAAAACTAACTCTATTGCTTATATCTGATTAGGACTATTTAATTTAAAAGGAATTACATGAAATTCAGAAGTGATACTTTGGGCTGAAATTCAGATTGAGCTTGGAGCCCAATTCCAACTCATTGCATTTGTTGGATTTTGTGAACTATTCGAAAACCACCTTGCCTTGGCGCACATCTCCTACTTGGGCCAAGTGCCTCCCCAGCTTGGGCCCATGTGCCCCCCTTGACTTGGCTTTGGGCCTCCACTCGGTTTCCTCCCGCTTGGCTGGCGCCCATGTTACCCCCCCCAGCCCGGCCAATGTGGTTTCTCTCTCTTAGCCCAAGCACCCTTGGATGGCCTATGCACCTTGGCTTCCTTTGGCTTGATTCTAGCCCATATGGTAACCTCCTTGCTTTGGCTATAGCACCTAGGCCGGTGCATGGAGAAAGCTCTCTTTGTGAGAACAACATATCTCTCTCCTTGGCTAGCTTCCCTTTCCTCCATCTCCTCCCCCTTGGCGAAAGATTGGTCCCCTTTTGCTTCTTGTTGCAAAGCAATACCACATATAGAATTGGCACTAGATTGCAATTTAGAAACACTTACCAAGGTGATAGATGCTCCTATGGTCGTATCATCCTCCCTTTCTTCAAGAAAAGACTTCCTTATCTTTTGGGTAACTTCAAGAATCTTCATTGGGGTAGTCTTCAAGATCTCCTTTTCAGCGACGATCTCCTCAGCATTAATTGCACTCTCTCGCATAGGACACAAGTTATATGATCTTCTCCGATGCACCAAAGAGTAATTGTTGGACCTCCTGTGGTGTGTAGCGTTGTGGTCGAACTGCAACGGACGTCCCAATAGCAAATGACACACGTGTGTGGGCATGACATCACAATCCACCTTGTCTTCGAAATCACCCATTGAAAATGAAATTGTGACACGATGAGTGACCTTCATCTTACCGACATTATGCAACCATTACACATAGTACGATTGAGGATGCCACCATGTTGACAATCCCAAAACTTGCACCAACTCCTTGCTAATGACGTTGTTGCAGCTGCCACCATCAATGATAAGCTTGCAAACCTTCTCTTTGATCTTGCATTCAGATTTAAACACGCTGCTTCATTGTCCTTTATAGACAATAGCCATGTTGTCAACTCGAACTGTCTTGGCTAGCATACCCATCATGCGGTGCCTCACCGTCGATTTTGCCATCATGGGAGGACTCCTCTTGCTGTTAATGGGTAGAAAGAAGGGTCTCCATCACTGTTTTCTTTGTTGTATGCCCCTATGGAAGGGAAATACAAGTAGCTAGAATTGATCCATGAGGAACAAAATCTTGAATATCCTACCATGATTAGTATCACAAATAACAAACAATATTTGGAATTTATGTGGAATCACTCAACATCACCCTCTCCTCACCAACCAAAATTCTTACCTAAAATTTAATCCTGGGTCCGCCACTGGAGATGACTACCTAACCTTTGCTAACCGAACATGTCCCTTGAGAAGGATGGTGCCTGTGAGACCCTGGTTTATTAAACTTGTAATACTTAACCTTCCACTGGTTCTAGTATCACAAATAGAATAATCCGCGTCTCGATGAACATGTGCCTCCCAGAACAAGCAGCACACATACATCAATTCCAAGCATGCATCATTTCCATACAACAGAATATATCAAGTCTACCAAAAGACATACATAATATAAGTTATTACAACACAGCCGACCGGCCAAATGACATAAGTAGCAAATAAGTAACAGCGGAAGCAAAAGTTGCCATAAGATGGCTTAAACCAAAAGACGACCAGGTTAGCCACATAACACCACAGGGCAGCACCGACCGCCGCCAAGCTAATCGCCAGTAAATCGCCACAAAGACAACTCACAAAAGTGAGGTCCATCGGACTCACTATCATCCTCTGCACAACACAAGCAATGCAGTGAGTACAAAATGTACTCGCAAGACTTACGAATAGCAAGCCTATACATAGCTACATGAAAGTCAGTATTCAAAGGAATGTGGTTATATGGTTCTTTGGACGCATAAAGCAAGTTTCATTTGCAATATTGTAGTAGATTGAGCAATGGTTTGTAAAATCTGTTGTTAAGCATTTAAATAACAATGAGTAAACATAAGTAACAAGTATCCACCTAGAAGTGACTTTCCCAAAAGTCACCACAACATAGCATGAATCACGATTCATACCACCCATCAAGTTTTAATTTTAAAATGTTGTAGTCTAACTCTTGAAAAGCTTATCCAAGCGTGTCCATAACCTAGGGCGAGGCTATTCGAATAGTTTTAATCCTGCAGGGTGTACCAATGTACCCACACTTGATCGCCTTTTGCCAAGCTATTAAGCACACTTCCTTTGGTATGCTGCAAGACGGCTAAGTCCTATGAACCCTTTCCAATGGAATATGCTAATCAAGAGACGCACGTATGGGGTTAATCCTTAGTGATCTGCCGACGAAATATGGATCACAAGGACCCATCGTGGAGCAGACACACCGCCTCGGCTGGTGTTCCTCTCCTACAACGTGTCCATGTTGCATATAATCAAATATGCAACCCACCACGCGACTCATTAATTAACACACCCAAAGTACTCAGCTAAGAGAGGTCCCATATCCCTCTAGTGTGGTTAGCACGCATTTGTAATGCTCGGATATGAGATACTCACAAGTAGTTCGGTCCTTAATCGACCGGGCACCATTCCATTCACACCCAAAAGATCACACCTTCTTACCATTGTGCCCAAGTCTAAATTGTTTTCATTTTCAGTTTTAGTTTTGCAATTTAGACAAAGCACAAGGCTGAAATATACATATTATAACAGTTTGTGTGATCAAGGTTATCGACAAGTCGATAACCGCCATTTCTACCGACAACTAAGCATGGCTAAGCATAATAACACGTAAGCTACTAAGTGACAAGGGTCCATCCAGCGAACCCAAAATCAAAGCAAGTAACCTAGGCTTGATGGTAGAGGAATAAACATTTCCTCGATAATGCATCTAGTAGGCCAACTACTGACAATAGTTTAAAACAACATAGCAATGCATACATAGAATTTGCAAACAATATATTAGAATTTGAAAATAGTAGGAACAATATGATCAAATGAATGCTACATCCGCTTGCTCGTGAAGTCTGAGTCGATGGTCATGTGGCTCAATATCAAGATTAATAATATTATCTTCGGAACCTAACGCGAAAAAGCGATAAGCAAATAAGAACGAAGAACACCAAATAAATCTCAACAGCAAAACACACCAAATCTAATAAAATTTACACTACAGCTAGGGAATGATCTAAGACAATGACAGGAACAAGAATTATGTAATTTGAACTAAGTATGCAAAAGATATGAGCAAAATGCCCTTTCTCAGCCTATATAGCAATCTAATTAATAATTAACACTGTTCATGGCGAAATTTTCCAGAATGATCTAAGGTCTGAAATTTTTATAGAAGGTAGATTATGACATCCTAATAACAGCAAAGTTGGATTTAGTAAATTTGGAGTTATACACATTTACTTATGATTTTTCTAAGTTGTAAATCTAATGCAAATCATTTTACAGAATTATGAACATGCTCAAATCCTATTTTATATGAAAGTATACTAACAAACGAATTTAACAAAATTAATTTTGCACAAATTGGATTTATACAGAAAAAGATATGCATTTTTCAAGATTAAAACTATTTCTGGAATATTCAAAATGACAGAAATCGAGTTATTCCTAGTTACACAATTTTCTGCTACTGCAACATGCTTAATTCCATTTTTATAATAAACTAAAGTGACAACACAATTTATTACAGTTTGAATTATCTAAAAAGCAGTTAAAATGAATTAGTTATGAGTTTCTAAAGTTTTTACATCATTTTCAGTTGATAAACAAATACTTACCGAAATACAGAACAACCCAAATAAAAGAAAACGACGTGGACAACTCCCAACCCTTGATCTAAAATCCTCGGCTCACGCTACGAAAAACAGCGCGCGCCATGAAACCTGTCGGAGCCCACCGTTGGATCACGATCCAACGGCTCACGAAGGTGTATGCATCCGGACGGTGCGGTTGCTTGGGCCAATCCCAGCCGCAGATCTGCAGATGGACGGCCCAGAGCGCACCAACGGTCGGAAGGTCCGATTGCACACACGATCTCGGCCGTTGATCGCAAGATCAGCGGCCGAGAACGATCAAGGCATCCGGAGGGTCCGAATGCACTCACGATCGAGGCGCAGATCTAAAAATGAACGGTAGATATTGATCGCATTCAATGGGAGATCTTGACATGTGGGACCGCATGTCGCTGACCTCGAGTCACCCACGCTACCGGTTTAACCCACGCACGCGGTGCACCGCCCACTTGTCGATCGAGAGGCGGTTAGGGCGGATTAATGCTTCTAATGATTACCATTAACTAGGCACTAATGAATACCGGAATTTGATTTTAACCCCTGGGCCACCGATCAATGACCGCAGGTAAATTCGACGGCGATTAAATGCCGACACATTAATTAATCAATGATTAAGCATTAATGATGTCGAACGATCGCGAGTTGCACCGCAGTGATTTAAGGATATTGGGCCCACTCGTCAGTGGCTCAACGACAAAGATTAAGACATAATTAATAACTAATGATTAGCAATTAATGTGTCCTAATCAAATGACGAAAACGGGAGCTGCTGTGCCGGCAAAACCCGAGCGTGTTCAACGGCAAATCGCTGGCGACATTGGCCGCGGCGGCGCCAACCAAGTACTAAAATGGATTCGCAATAACACTACGAACCTAATGGTAGCATTCTCGCCGGCGGTGAGGGACTAGAACGCCGGCTAGCCGGAAAATGAAAGAGGGAGCTTACTGCTAAACACGAAAACAGCAAAGTGCTCCGCTGCAGACCTAGGATGCGGGTGCCAGAGCTTCTAAGGTCTAATAAGAAGCTACCTTAGTGACAAGAAGCTTCAAAGATGGCCGGAGATGCTTGATCACGGTGAAAGCTCGCCGGACCCGAAGAAGAAAGATTGAAAACGACACCCTGAGCCAAATGAGTGATACCAAAGCATCAATATAGCTTCATAACGATTCACAGAAGCTACATGAGCAAGTAATTGGAAAATGGAGCACTCACCTGAGCTGAGGAAGAAGATGACCAATTTCGGCCGAATTTGAACAAACCCCAAATTGGAAAATTCCTGAGAATCAAATCCAAAATTAAGTGAGGGGTAATGCTCAAGATGATAAATAGATAAGGATAGGGCAAAGAAACGTGAAGGAGGACCACTGGAACACCAAGAACACCCAAGGAGCTCCACGGGTCAACAATGGCGGTTTGCCATTTTTTTGAGGTGTTAAGCTCCAATACGGTGAATGAAGCTTGGTGGTGGTCTAAAGAGATACTAGGAAGCATTGAGAGTGCTTATAAAGCTATGAGAGCATTAGGGTTTGCACCACTCCTCTTTCGGGCGGCAAAACACAGAGCACAATGCGCGGCCGACAAAGAAAAGAGGTGAAGACGTGCATTAGGGCATGGCCTGGCTCAGTGTACCACCCATACCCCTAAACGTCGGCTAGGGTGGCTTTAGGGAGCAAGAAATGACACTGCCATTACTCCCCCTACAGTGCTCGCACGGCCGGAGGTAGAAGACGACCAGCGAAAAGGCCCGGTGATTCATAGCCCTACGATCTAAATCGGACGGCTACGAAAGCGCCACGCCTCCCAGGTTTAAAACACAACGGGAAGATTGCGAGCCCTACGATTAGAAACGAACGGCTCAGATTGCTCCACGTTGCAAACTCAATTTACAACGAAGGGACACGCGAGCGTTGGATCTTAATCCAACGGCTCAGATTCAAAAATGCAACCGGAGGGTCCGAAGGTTTCGGAGGACCCCAACGGTTGGATGGAGATCTAATGGTCGACAATCAAACTTGCAACCGGAAGGTCCGAAGTCTTACACGCGCGCGGGCCGTGCGATCGAAATCCAACGGACGAGATCCAAGGCGCGTTTTAAAGAGTGGCTCGGTGCAGTTAGTTGACTGGACCGAATCAATTGGCTCGAGCCCGAGTCTGACTCGAACCCGAGTAACAGTAAAACCACGTTTGACTTTGAAATAAGAACAGAGACTTTGAATGATTTATTTGAGGTAGCAAATTAACTCCAAAAATTATGAAATTTTTACAGAGCTTGCTAACCGGATATTAACCTTGTGTAAAATTTTCAGAGGTTTTTATACTGCGAATAAATCTCCAAAATTCTGCAAGGCTCTGTTTTAATGTTTGTTGACTGAGTCAAACAGTTTGATCGCCTCAAAAATATTCAAACAATTTCTAAAAATTGTGAAATTTTTCAGAGGGTCACATACCATCACGAGACTTAGGAAAAATATTTCGGATGATGATCATAAGATTTGACAAGATTGTTTTTGGAATATCAAGATTTGGATCAACAAGACTTGTGACAATGTATTTCCATAATTCCTTGTACAAGAATTGATTGACACAAAAGGAAATACATGATGTAAGAAAAAGTTTTAATTTCTACTGATTTTCTTACATTTGAAGCACAAGCCTAAAGTTGGGATGTTACAAAACCTCCCCCCCCTTACAAGAATCTCGCCCCGAGATTCTGTTTACTCGGAGAAGAAGGATGGGTAATCTGCACGAAGACGATCCTCGCGCTCCCAAGTTGCCTCATCTTCAGAATGGTTTGACCACTGAACCTTAAGGAACTTGATGACACGGTTCCTTGTCCTTCGTTCAGATTCTTCGAGAATACGAACAGGATGCTCATGATAGGTCAAATTTTCTTGCACATCGAGATTTTCCAACGGAGTTTCCTCAACTGGAACACGGAGGCACTTCTTCAAGTGTGACACATGGAACACGTCGTGCACACTCTCAAGTGAAGCTGGCAACTCCAATCTGTATGCAACGGCTCCAATCCTCTCGATGATGCGATAAGGCCCAACATATCGAGGAGCTAACTTGCCCTTGACGCCAAAACGCTGATGGCCCTTCAAGGGTGAGACCTTGAGATAAACAAAGTCATTGGGCTCAAAACTCAACTCCCGACGACGACGATCCGCATAGCTCTTTTGCCTGGACTGGGCCACGCGCAGGTGCTCACGAATCAACTGAACTTGGCTTTCGGCCTCATTGATGGAATCTGGCCCGAAGAACTGACGCTCACCAGTTTCTGACCAGTTCAATGGGGTTATACACCTCCTCCCATACAAAGCCTCAAACGGTGCCATGCCAAGACTAGCTTGAAATCGTTGTTGTAGGAGAACTCGCAAGCGGCAAGCACTTCTCCCACTTCTTTCCATAGGAAAGAACACAAGCACGAGCATATCTTCCAACACTTGGTTGACTCTCTCCATCGACCATCGGTTTGAGGATGATAAGTGAATCGAAGAAAGACGTGTACCCATCGCCTTTGCGATTATGCCAAAAGCGAGAGGTGAAAAGAGAACCACGATCTGACACAATCGTTCGTGGCACACCATGCAAACATACAATGCGAGACACATAGAGATCCGCCAGCTGACTAACACTGAGATTGGTACGCACTGGCAGAAAATGTGCCACCTTCGTCAATCGATCAATGACAACCCAGATAGCATCCTTCCCAGAAGAATGCAGGCGGGCCGGTGATGAAATCCATACCAACGGAATCCCACTTCCATTCTGGTACCGGCAAAGGCTGAAGAAGGCCTGCTGGACGCTGATGTTCGGCCTTGACACGACAGCACACGTCGCACTCAGCAACGAACCTGGCAATCTCGCGCTTCATGCGAGTCCACCAGAATCTCTGTCGAAGGTCTTGATACATCTTGGTAGCTCCAGGATGGATAGACAAAGGGGAGTCATGGGCCTCGCGGAGGATCAAATCCCGCAATTCCATGACCTTCGGAACCACCAAGCGCTGACCAAACCACACAACACCGTGCTCATCCTCAGAAAAGCACTTAGCTGTCCCATTCTTGATGTTCTGCTTGATTTGGATCACACCAACATCCTCATTGGCAGCCTTGATTTGCTCCACCAAAGTCGGTTGCACAACCAATGTAGCAAGAGAACCATGCTCAATCAATCCCAAATTAAGCCGCTGGAATTCTTCAAGAAGGGTAGGTTGTTGCTCTTGAAGTGACAAGGTATTGCAATACACCTTGCGACTGAGTGCATCCGCAACAACATTAGCCTTGCCCGGGTGATACTGAATGCCCATATCATAATCTTTGATCAATTCCAACCATCTCCTCTGCCTGAGGTTCAGATCTGGCTGGGTGAACAAATATTTCAAGCTCTTGTGATCAGAATACACCTCACAACGGTTACCAATGAGGTAATGCGGCCAAATCTTGAGTGCATGAACCACTGCCGCTAACTCCAAATCATGGGTAGGATAATTGAGTTCATGAGGCCTCAACTGCCTCGATGCATAGGCCACAACCTTGCCTTCTTGCATAAGAACACAACCGAGTCCCTGCCGAGAGGCATCACAATAAATGTCAAAGCTCTTATGCACATCAGGGAGGACAAGTACTGGTGCTGACGTCAAACGCCTTTTGAGTTCTTGTAAGAGGTGGTAGTAGAAAGAAGATATAGTCATTTATTTTTTTAAGGTATCGTAGACTTTTCGCTGTAAATCTAATTCTTTTAGAGTATTATCGATTTTTCCTAAGCCTAATCTTCTATTTGGTCGTACGCCACCGTCTTTGTGTGGTACGCCGCCTCGCAGTCTCGTATGCCCCTTCTGCCACGCCTCTATGAAGGAAGCATCAGCACGTAGGAGACACCAACGACACCACCGGCGGTTGCCCTCATGGAAGGCGACACTACAATGGCGTATAATTGACTATCAGCCCATCATGCTCCGAACTCTGCTCATGTTCATGGTGACAGCCTGATAGGCTGACAACCCACCTCTACTGGTCGATCCCAATCTTCATAGGAACATCTGCTTAGCACACACCATCCCCATCTTTTTGTTGGCTTTAATTGATCTACACGCTTATGGGAATAAACATGATTAGCTAAAAACTCAATTGAAAAGTTTATTTTGATGAACATCTCCTAATCCTATTTCCAATAATTTATCTGTCGGTCCCCAAATTTGGAACTTGTAATCCTCTATGTATATTTGTGTCATTCCCTGGATCAGTAAATAGAAAACACAATTACATCATTGGTTCAAACACATATCACGAAAATGCAAGCTATTGCATAATACTAGACAAAACATAAATATACCTTACAACTTTGACTTGCGGAAGGGCCGGTTAGGACAAAAATCCTTAAGAGAAACATCAGCGGAAGTAGCATCAGAGTATAACGCGTGGAACCCTCACGATATGCTCGCCAACAATCGACTGTGGGTTCGCGACCTAGTTCTTAGTCTTCTTGGACTTCAGTCTTGATCAGCACCCATAAGCATCCCCAGGCAGGTCTACGACTAGGTTTTAGCCGAAGGTTGTAGTCTTGCATTGCAGGGATCGCCAGTCGGAGTCTGATGACTAGGTGCCACCATGCTACTCGAAAGGGGACGGTTCGAGTAGCCCAAGGAGTGAACAGTCCTCGTGTTGAACAGTCCTTGACATGAACAGTACTCATGATGAATAGTCCTCAACATGAATGGTACTCGTGGTGAACAATCCTCGGCATGAACAACACTCGTGGTGATAGTCCTCGGCATGAACAGTACTCGTGGTGAACAACCCTCATCGCGAACAGTACTCATAGTCGTCCAGCAGCTTTCTTGTGTGCTTACTGACTAAAAGAATATAAAGAATGAACATGAGTACACAACCGTACTCGCGAGACAACACACAATGCATTTATCATAAATGCAAGGCTGGTCAAGGAAGTTTTAGAGTTCTTTTATTTGCCCAAAGCCATGTTTGAATTAGATTAAGTAGTAAACATCTTGAGACTTAGCACTTTAAACAACAGGTTTTATAAACTGAGTTCTTGTTGAAATGTATTAGTGGAGGTCCAACCTTCTATACCATCGAGAGGCACCAACCACTCAATACTCAGGCTAACATGTAATTACCACTGGTCCCAGACCAGGCTTTTCCAAACCCCTACGGCTCCAATCCCATCTTTTCATTCCATCCACAAATCGTTTTTTTAAAAAGGAAAGCTATATCCAGCAAGTTCTCAGCACCGTTCTTGACCGTGAGCACGACTATCTTGATAGTTTTCTTACTATGCAGAGTTTGTGTACTTTCCCCACAAGAGATGAATCAACTTATACTGCCCCGACACACTTCCGAAGGTGTGCGGCTAATGTTGATCATCACAAGGCCTTAACAATGCTCAACCTCTTTGCAACTTTGCACCGCTAGGTATCACCTCCTTCAGCCTCTCTAGCTTGTCCTTGGGAGGTCTCCCTTTAGTGTCGTGTGGTTTTGTGGCTTCGTTCTCCCCGGCTATCCACCCGCATCCACCAACGTCGAAGCCACACCGAGGCAAACAAATTAATCAGCCAGGTTGTAGGTGTTACCAACTTGTGGTTGCACTATTTTACATGAGAGGTCATCACAGGATTCGGTCCTTAATTGACTCGGGCGGTACATCCACATACCAACATCATCTCATGCCCCTAGTACCCACCACTCTTTCCATTCGCCCAAGTCAAAATCTGTTTTTCAGGTTTTCGTTTGTTTTGAAAATAACCATTAGTCCACCATACCAGCCAGGCTCCCAGCCTCGACTGCCCAAATCTAGTTTTTATGTTTTGAATGAGTATTGTCGAGCAATGTAATGCCTGGATGACAATGTATCTAAGTAAGGCTAAGCATGACATTTAGATATAGACTTATTAACTAGTGTGTAATCCATTAAGTCTAGGTGACAAAGGATAGTGTCCAAGTTCAAGGATTGGAAGTTTATACACAATTATCATTAAGGCATTAGCTAGGACTAGACCAAATATAGTTGCATAAATCATAGCAATGCAATTTCATAATTTAAAGCAACATAATTTGCAAAAGAGTAGGTGCAATATGATCAAAGTGTTGACTCGCCTTGCTCAATAGTCTGATAAAGGTCTATATCCTAATATTCGCCCTTCTCGATATCCTGGTGATAATCTCGCTCATCGTGCTGATAATCATCCTATTCAATAGCCTAACCTTCTTGATCTTGTTGGGATTGTAGTCCCATCACAGCGTTAGAGTCTAACTACGTAGACTACGATTCAACCCAAGAGCGACTGAAAACAACCAAATGAAATTTAGTAAGTCCAAATATATGCAAATAAACGAAACACTCCAAATGAGTGCAAACATATCTAACGGCAACTCAATAGAACGACCAGGCCATATCCTTCAATATGGCGTGGAAGACTCCCTGATCGACTAGGCCTACACATCTGTAAGCCTTATCGACAAGGGACTAGTCGTAGAAGGACTTACGACCAGAGGATGGTCGTAGAAGGACTTACGACCAGAGGATGGTCGTAGAGAGTCTTACGACCAGGGACTGGTTGTAAAGGAACTTATGACCATAGGCTAATCGTAGGATGAATTAGGATTAGGTGGTGGTCATAGAAAGGCTTACGACTAGGAACTGATCGCAGAAGAACTTACAACCAGGTGGTGATCGTAGAAAGGCTTTCGAGTAGGAACTGATCGAAGAGGAACTTACGACCAGGTGGTGGTCGTAGAAAGGCTTACGACTAGGAACTAATCGCAGAAGAACTTACGAGCAAGTGGTGGTTGTAGAAAGGCTTTCGAGTAGGAACTGATCGAAGAAGAACTTGCGACCAGGTGGTCGTAGAAAAGCTTACGACCACAGACTGATCGTAGGAGGACTTACGATCAGGGGATAGTCGTACAAATGTTTACAACGTGGGACAAGTTGTAAAAGATGCAGTGGTCGTAGAACTATAGTGGTCGTAGACGCTATAGTGGTCGTAGATACTATAGTGGTAGGATCTATAGTGGTCATAGGAGCTGCAGTGGTCGACAAGTTACAATGGTCGTAGGAGCTTCTGTGGTCGTAAAAACTACAGTGGCAGCAGCTAAGTGTCGTAGTAGCTACAGTGGTCGTAGGTCTATAGTGGTCGTCGCAGTTGTAGTGGTTGTAAGCGCCTGGTCGAAGACCGTGGTCGTAGCATCCAGAGTGGTCGTAGGAGCTATAGTGCCATAACAGTGGTCGTAGCATTGAGTGTACCCATAAGAGGAACAGCCGAATGAAGCGGTAGTCTAAGCCATTAGGTTGGCCGAGTCTTTTGGATCGTGAAGAGATTCCAAGGGGCCGTGGCCTGAGAATAGGTCCTGGTGGAGTTAGTGGGTGCATGGAATAGAGGTCGTACGACCCAACGTGCGGGAGGCTTATTTAAGCTGAGTATTTCCTATTAAAGGAATGAAGCACAATAGAGATTGAGTGATTAAATCCCACAGAGTTTCCACTCTGCGTATGTTTATCCAGAGATACGAGGGAGACAAGGGGGGTGGTTTCCAAGAGAGAGGACTGAGCAATTCAATCCCAACAGGAAAACTTCAGATTAAAGCGGACCATTCTAACACAGAGAGAGAGAGAGAGAGAGAGAGAGAGAGAGAGAGAGAAATATCCATAGGAACATTCCTCAGTGGTTACCTAGCCAGAAGAGATTACCTGGTTAGTTAATACTCCCAGATCCTTATTCGAGTTACGAATGGTTCTTGGAGTCAGCCTTTATTGTCGGACTTAAGCACATATGTGACTATACATACGGCAAGGTCTTAGACTAGAAGTGTAACATCCCAATATTTAGACTTGTGTTTCAAATGTAAGAAAATGGGTAGAAATTAAAACTTTTTCTTACATCATGTATTTCCTGTTGTACCGAACAATTCTTGTACAAAAGTTATGGAAATACAAAGTCACAAGTCTTTTTAATCCAAAATCTCAGCTTCCAAAAACAATCTTGTCAAACCTTTGGATCATCTCCTAGAAATACTTTTCCTAAGTTCTAGAATTGATGTGTGACCCCTCTGAAAAATTTCATAATTTTTAGAAATTGTTTGAATGCTTCTGGAGGCAAGTCAACCCAATTCAAACTCTGGTCAAACCTTGGTCCAGCAGCATTGTAGAATTTTTGGGGGAAAATGTGCAACACCAAAACCTCTGGAAATTTTACACAATGTCATTATCCTAGCTAGCAAGCTCCTGTAATAATTTGAGAATTTTTAGAGTTGTTTTGCTACCTCAAACCTTTCCCCAAACTTCAGCTCTTCTAAAAAAACCTAAATGTCTATACTGGGTTAAGGTCAGACTCGGGTCTGAGCCAGGCTCGGGCTCGAATCAAAACCCGAGCCCAACCACCTGGCTCGGTCAAGCCTGGTCAGCTAGGACCTTCCCCGGGCTCGCGCGGTGCGGGTGGTCTCCGGCCGTTTGATTCAGATCCAGTGCCCACGACCTCCCCTCCTTTCCTCCTCTGTTGTTTTCAAAGCACCAGGGAGCTGAGATCCTAGCCGTCCTCGTTTTATCTAACGGTCCAAAACCACCCGAGTGTATTATGGGCCATCTTCAACCTCTATACGTGCGTGAGCAGTAGGGGAGTGAAGGAGATGTCATTTCATGCTCCCTACGGCCGTCCTAGTGACATTAAGAGCTATGGGGGACATGATTCGGCAGCGCCATGCCCTAACCTACCTCTTTTTTTCACCTTTTCACTTTCGGCTGGTCTCGAGCCTTGCTCCTTCTGTCTCCCGAAGGACTTCCTGTCAAACCCTAACCCTTTCCAAGCTTTTTAAGCGCCTCTCATATCTCCTGGTCTCTCTTTAGGCCACTCTCCAGCTCCACTTTCAACTTTGGAGCTTAATACTTCAAAATCCGACAATCCCCATTGTTGGCCCGAAAAGCTTCTTTGGTGTTCTCGGTGCTCCAGTGGTTCTCCCCCACAAATTTTTGCACCATTTCTACCTCCTTACCATCTTGAACATATCCCCTCACTTAATTTTGGATTTGATTCGCAGGATCTGTCCAATTTGGGGTTTGTTCAAGTTTAGCTGAAAGTGGTCATCTTCTTCCTCAGCTCAGGAGAGTGGCCCATCTTCAAATTACTTGCTCCAGTAGCTTCTGTGAACCTTAATGAAGCTCATTTGATACTTGGGTACCACTCATTTTGCCCAGGGTGCCATTTTCCACCTCTCTTCTTCAAGTCTTGCGAGCTCCTTCGTGGACCAGCTGCTCCGGCCAACTTCAAAGCTCCCCTCCATCCAGGTAGCTCCTTATTAGTCCATAGGGGTCCTGGCACCCACTCCCTTGGACCTCAGCGAAGCTCCTGGCTATTTTCAAATCTGCAGTATAAGCCCTCTTTTCGATTTTCCGGCTAGCCGGCGTTCTGGACCACCATCGCCGGCGAGATTGCCACCACTAGGTTCCTGTCGCTATTGCGAGTCCAGTCCAATCTTTAGTGGGCGCCGCCGCGGTCAGTATCGCCGGCGGCAACCCGTTGAAGTCTCTCGGGGATTTGCCGGCGGGAGCTCCTGTTTTCGTCAGATTTCTGGACACCATTATTGTCCAAGGATTTTCAATCATTAGGGATCTGTTCGTGTCTTATAGCCGCCCTCGTTGAGTCTCTGTCGTGTGGGCCCAAATCGTTAAAACCCCACGGCGTCTCCCGCGCGTCATTAACGGTCAAGACTGGTATTTAGTGTGTCTCGCCATTATTAGCTGTCGGAAGACGCCACCTGTCACTTGCACGTGGGCCTAGACCTCCTGTGGTCGCGTTCTTAGTCACCGCTCAGACCACCCCTCACCACCTCCTACCTTGATCTCCGCCGTGAAGACCTCCCAAGGTCTAATCGGGGCCGTAGGACCACCCTCGGGGTCCTCTTTGCAAAAAGACCTCCCACTGGTCCTTGTTCGGAGAAGCTAAGTCACAGGACCTCCTAGGATCAATCTAGACCATTGATGACCTCTGTAGGGTTACCTTTTAGCCGTAGGATCTTGTCTGTAAAACATTAGCGCCAGGACCACCTCCTCGGTTATATCCCAGCCGTCTAGGTCCTCCCGGGCGTAATCTTCACCGTGTATGATCACCCTGAGCTAAACCTCAGCCTTAGGGTCTCTTTCCGCAAAAGCTAAGTCTCAGGACCTCCTCTGAGTTAAATCTCAGCCGTTTAGGGTCACCCGAGATTTGATCTGAGCGGTAGATTCATTCCTATTGAATCGTTAAGTTGTAGGACCTCCTCCTGTTATCTTAGCCGTTGAGGACCTCTGTGAGGGTAGATCTAATCGTAGAGTTCCTTTCCGTAAAAACCTTAAGCGCCAGGACCTCAACCTAGTGTTGATCCTAACCGTTAATACCTCTTAGATCAATCTCAGCCATCGAGGACCTCTCTGAGGGTCACTCTGGACCCTTGGATTCTCTCCGTAAGATCGTATAGTCTAGGACCTCTTTTGGGCAGATCTGGACCGTTGAAGACCTCCCCGTGGAGATCGTAGTCATCCAGACCTCTCTCTATAAAACCTTATCGCGTTAGACCTCCCTCCGCCTCGATTTGGACCGTTCAGGACCTCCCCAGATCCATCTGAGCCGTCCAGACCTCCTCCCGCTAAAACCCTGTCGCATCGGACCTCCCTCGATTAAATCTGGATCGTTCAAGACCTCCCCGGTAGATCTTCACCGTTCCGACCTCCCATTCCTTAGATATTACCGTTCAGACCTCCTCCGCTTGATCGTGACCTTTAAGACCTCCCTTGGGAGATCTTAGCCGTCGGGACCTCCTCGGTGGTCTTAAGCCGTAGGACCTCTCCTGGAGATCTAGACTGTCGGGACCTCCCCCGAGAAATCCTGACCGTCCAGACCTCCTCCGTTGGATTGGAGTTCTAGGACCTTCCCTAGTGCTCGTGACCGCCAGATCTTGATCTGACGGCCACAACCTCCTTTGCGCACGAGGAGTTCCTCTCGCGTGCGCTGTGAGCCCTTTTGGTCGTAACCATTGGATCTGATCTTAACGGCCACGACCTCCCCATGCTCTCTAGTTCTTTTGGACCCCCCGAGAGCTCCAGTTTTCTAAGTATTTTGTAGATTCAAATTTCTTAAATGCATAAGTTTGTCTCTGTAGCTCCTTTTTGAGCGATTCAAGTTGCAGTAGCTTTGTGGTAGGATAAATTTTAATTTGAGAATATTTGTGGTCACTTTTCTAGTCTGGAATTTATTGAAACTTGCAGTAGAAGCTTAAATGAAGTAAGGGATAGGAAAATCACTCATAAATTTGTAAAATGTATAACTTTTTGTGTATAACTCCTTTTTGAGCAAACCCAGGTCTGTAAAATTCCTCTGGTAGTGTACTTTAGCTTAGCATAGGTGTTGTTCATATTTATGTTCCTGTAAAGTGAAATATGCTAGTTGTACAACTTTAGAAAATCATAACTAATTCATTTCAACTCCAAATTGTGCAAACTCAATTTTGTTGTTCTTAGAATGTCTTAACCTACCTACCATAAAAATTTCAGACTCTAGTTCATTATAGAAATTTATGCCATGAACAGTAACAACTAGGAATTAAAATTGAATTATCAAGCTAATAGGATTTGTTTTAGCTGTAACTTTTGCATGTTAAGTCCAAATGACCTGTTTCTGGTTTCTAAATTTGTCTAAAATCATCCTCTAGCTTCTGTATAAATTTCATTGCATTTGGATAAATTTTGCTGTTGGAGTTTTATTTGGAGTTCTTGTTCTTATTTGGTTATCGCCTTTTCGCGTTAGGTTCTGAAGGAATTATTGATTACGTGAGTGAATCCTCTGCAGCAAGAAAGTATCTACAACAAGGCAAGCAGTGTAATATCATTTGATCATATTGCTCCTACTACCTTTAAATTCTAATATCTTGTTTGCAAAACCTAAGTATGCATGCTTCTTGTGTCAATATTTATGTTGTCGATTAGAGGTAGCTAATCCCATTGCATGGTTGCCCTTAAATTGTTTATCCCCTGCCACAAAACATAAGTTATTAATATCATTTGGTGAATTAGAGCACGTGATTTAATTATGCTCTTTTATTATCTTTACGGTGTCATGCTTAGAATGCTTAGATACCGGTAGAATTGGGCGGTTATCGACCTAGTCGATAATCTTGATCACACCAACTTATTATGGCTTCATGATTTCAGCCTTGGTGCTATATTTAATTGTAAAAACTAAAAATGAAAGCAAAATGATTTGAACTTGGGCACAATGGTAAGATGGTGTGAGTTTGGGTGTGAATGGATTGGTGCCCAGGTCAATTAAGGACCGAACTACTTGTGAGTACCTGTTATCCAAGCAATTTGTGTGTGCTAACCACACTAGAGGGTATGGGACCTCTCTTGACTTAGTACTTTGGCGTGTGTTGGCTACGCGTCGCAGGTGGAGCATTGTAGTTGTCCGTAAAGCTTTACCCCAAGGGGTAGTTGTCTTTACGGCTTTACAATGTAGCGTATGGACTGCGGTCCATACGAGCGGCTCGTAGTTGAGGCACAATATTGGAAATGTCTTGTTAGACTTAGCCGTGCCTGCATACCCAAGGAAGTATGCTAACCGTGGCTGGTGGAAAGGCGGTCTGAAGTGTGGGTACATTGGTACACCCCTGCTGGGTTAAAACTATTCGAATAGCCTCGTCCTAGGTTATGGACACGCTTGGGTAAGCTTTTCAAGAGTTAGACTACAACCTTTTTAATTAAAACTTGACATGGGTGGTACGAATGGGCAATTTGTACTATTGTTGTGATGGCTATTGGGTTAGTCATCTCTAGGATGTGGTTACATTACTACTTATTGTATCGATGTTATTTATGCAAATAAAATTCAGATTGTCAAAATTGCCTTCCACATATTATCTATTGCAAATAAAACTTGCTTTATGCTGAAAATTAACCTTGAGCCTTCTCCTTTGATTAAAGCCTGCATATAGTAGTAACTAGGCTTTGTTACCCGTAAGTCTTGCGAGTACATTTTTGTACTCATTTGCTTTGCTTAATTGTTGCAGAGGAAGAGAAAGGTTGATCCCCAAGGGATTAACTTTGGCGAGTTTTGCTTCGGTATGGACGACTAGCTTGGCGGCCCGGTCGGTTGTCCTGTGGTTATGTGGCTAACCAGTTGGTTTTTGTCTTAGCCATCTTATGGCAATTTCACTTCCGCTGTTAATGATACTTGTGTTATTTGACCAGTCGGCCCTTTGTTGTAATAACTTTATATTATGTATGTCGTTTTCTAGACTTGTTATATTGTGATGTATGGAATAGATGCATGATTTTGTAACGGGGTGTGTATGCTGCATTTCTGGGAAGCATACATATCTCGAGGCTTGGTTTATTTGAGTTGTGATGCTAGGGTCAATGGAAGACTAAGCATTACAAGTCGAATAAATCGGGGTCCTCACAAAGTTGGTATCAGAGCCATACTGACCGTAGAAACCCCTAGCTTGGTCGTCCTTGGGAGATTTTGAAAACTTATTTTCAAGTGTCAAATGGTGTATGAAAATTTAAGTAGAATTTCAGATTTTACTTCTTATCTATCATAGCTTGCTCATCTCACCTTATTCTTGATCAAATTTGGAAAATTGTTTTCCCTCTCATCTTCTTTTCAAAGATAGTCGTGTTATCGATTAAATTGGTTTTGGGAAAACCAGAGAGCTTTAAATTTAAGTGTTGGCTGTCTTTTGGAGAAGGTTAGGAGTTTATGGAAGTGAGGATTTCGGCCAAAAGAGTGAAAACAAAATCTGGACAGCAAGCAGGCTATTCTGGATAGCTAGATATTAAAAGTATATAGTGCTGAAATTGAGAGGTAAGTTCAATTAAAACTTGTGGGGATAAGAGGGTAAGAAGTGATATGAATTAGCTAAGTATCTAGCCTTTTATTAGGAGATTTTGCCTTGTTTCTAGCTGCGTTGAACCAAGGGATGGTTTCTGAAATTTTACCTTCCTAAAACTGATTGCTCGTTCTTCCATACGAGTTAGTCATACCAGGGAGTTGATTTTGTAAATTATGGTCTTGTGTTGATTTTATGCTGGTTTTTAAGCTTCTGGAGTTCATTTGGTAGAAATGTTAATGGTTTTTCCTTGCCTTCAGTTTTTGGGCTTGTCCCTTGTCCATCTTAGTATCTATCCCCACCCTAGCTTTTAGCAGCATTCCCTAGTCTTTGACTTTCCTTTCGCGACCTTCAGTTTCTAGTCTTCGGGTTCGTGCTAACCCATCTCTCCGTAGCAGGATGTCTGGACGGTCCAGCAGCGGACTAGGTCAGCAAGCTGGTTGGGATGAAGATCTCCCCAGTTCCAACTATCCGGACAAGACTCGCTTGCGCCTCCACTCAGGCGATTGTGACGGAGTTTGTTCCCATTGCCCTGGGGAACGGCGATTACCTCCCTTTTTCCTTGGCTATGGTGAAGGGAGCCATGTCGTCAAAGGTCGTGAACTAGGAAAGGTCAAGGTCTGTTAGCGCTGTGGTGAGGAAGGACACTACAAAGAACGCAGTGTACTCTGACGCCCAAACTGTGACGAAGACCACTTGCCTGGAAATTGTCCGACTGCCAGAATCACTTGTTTCCTCTGCGAGGGAAGCGATCACTATCCCAAGGAATGTAGAATGAACCGGGTAACCTCCAAGTAGTTAGAACTTCAACGACTGCTTCTTCGGTCGTCTGTAAGCACAGCAACCGCCAATGCCTCCAAACCAGAGAAGTTCCTGGATGATTTGTCTACGGAGCTGCGGGACAAATTACCAGTCTATACTTTCCCTAACTTTCAGATTGTGGTCGAAGATCCCGTTGTTGCTGGGGCTAGAAAGAGAAAGCTAAAGGATCGTCGCAAGCGTCAACAGATAGCTGATGTCACATGTTTCTTCTGCAACAACAAGGGTCACTATGCGCATAGTTGTCCCAAGGAGGTTGCGGCAACCCCTCGTCCTCTGCAGGTTGTGCCCCAATCTCGTGCACCTGCAAGTCAACAGGGCGGCCTCCGCAATCTAGCCGAAGTCACATGTTTCCTCTACAAACTCAAGGGCCATTATGCTAATAATTGTCCTAAAAGGCTTGCTGCAACTTCTCGTTTCTTTTCGCGGCCCGTGATTCGATCACATGCACCTGCGAAACATCGTGACCTGAGGGTTGTTCGTACTCAAGTCAACTCCATCTCAGCTGGGAAAGCACAGGAGGTACCCGACGCCGCGTTAGGTACTATTGCCCCGATACTATTTTATTCAATTTGGAGCATCTCATTCCCTTGTATCCCCATCTTTTGCTAATATTGATGGTCTTTGTTTTGCTCTTCTATCTGGTGCCCGGCACCACCTCGGTTTTATCAGGCCTTGCTAAGCCTACCCCATTTCCACTAAGAAGAATGCTACCATCTGGATTGTCCTCGGTCGTTTGACTTGAGTGACACCCTCCTGTCCCTATACATCCAAGGGCATCACCTACTAGGTATTGCCTCGAATTTCTGTGGCCTAAATGTCCATAGCCCCTCTAATCAACTAGCTATAGAGGGATGACTCCGTATAACTAGTTATCAAGCCGAGGCCCCATTCGTTAGTGGAGTAACCAGACAAATTGCTCCACCAACTGAGAATGACCTTGGTTCCTCTAAGAAGATAGCCGCGGAGGGATGACTCCTCATAGCTGGCTGGCAGGCTGAGATCCCGTTGTTGGCGAAATTAACCAGACAAGTCGCTCCACCAACCAATAACAATCTTGCCTCACCACCCTCAAAATCAAGAAAGATCTCTCAGTCTGTCAACCCTTGTCCTATCTGGACTTGTTAAGTTTCTCCGTGTCAACTAAAGTGGCATATTGTTCTGCCAGGTCAGAACAAAGATTCGCACCGGTCACTTGGCCGAGCTTTAGGTCTCAAAGACTGTGAGCTTGCATGGTGTACCGAAGGCGATCGTTTCAGATCATGATTCTTTGTTCACTTCATGACTATGACATAGTCTGCAAGGGCTATGAGATTTCGTCTTTCTCCTCCGAGCAAACGGAATCTCGGGACGAGATTCTTGTAAGGGGGGAGATTTGTAACATCCTAATATTTAGACTTGTGTTTCAAATGTAAGAAAATGGGTAGAAATTAAAACTTTTTCTTACATCATGTATTTCCTGTTGTACCGAACAATTCTTGTACAAAAGTTATGGAAATACAAAGTCACAAGTCTTTTTAATCCAAAATCTCAACTTCCAAAAACAATCTTGTCAAACCTTTGGATCATCTCCTGGAAATACTTTTCCTAAGTTCTAGGATTGATGTGTGACCCCTCTGAAAAATTTCACAATTTTTAGAAATTGTTTGAATGCTTCTGGAGGCAAGTCAACCCAATTCAAACTCTGGTCAAACCATGGTCCAGTAGCATTGTAGAATTTTTGGGGGAAAATGTGCAACACCAAAACCTCTAGAAATTTTACACAATGTCATTATCCTAGCTAGCAAGCTCCTGTAATAATTTGAGAATTTTTAGAGTTGTTTTGCTACCTCAAACCTTTCCCCAAACTTCAGCTCTTCTAAAAAAAACCTAAATGTCTATACTGGGTTAAGGTCAGACTCGGGTCTGAGCCAGGCTCGGGCTCGAATCAAAACCCGAGCCCAACCACTGCTCGGTCAAGCACGGTCAGCTAGGACCTTCCCCGGGCTCGCGCGGTGCGGGTGGTCTCCGGCCGTTTGATTCAGATCCAGTGCCCACGACCTCCCCTCCTTTCCTCCTCTGTTGTTTTCAAAGCACCAAGGAGCTGAGATCCTAGCCGTCCTCGTTTTATCTAACGGTCCAAAACCACCCGAGTGTATTATGGGCCATCTTCAACCTCTAGACGTGCGTGAGCAGTAGGGGAGTGAAGGAGATGTCATTTCATGCTCCCTACGGCCGTCCTAGTGACATTAAGAGCTGTGGGGGACATGATTTGGCAGCGCCATGCCCTAACCTACCTCTTTTTCACCTTTTCACTTTCGGCTGGTCTCAAGCCTTGCTCCTTCTGTCTCCCAAAGGACTTCCTGTCAAACCCTAACACTTTCCAAGCTTTTTAAGCGCCTCTCATATCTCCTGGTCTCTCTTTAGGCCACTCTCCAGCTCCACTTTCAACTTTGGAGCTTAATACTTCAAAATCCGACATTCCCCATTGTTGGCCCGAAAAGCTTCTTTGGTGTTCTTGGTGCTCCAGTGGTTCTCCCCCACAAATTTTTGCACCATTTCTACCTCCTTACCATCTTGAACATATCCCCTCACTTAATTTTGCATTTGATTCGCAGGATCTGTCCAATTTGGGGTTTGTTCAAGTTCAGCTGAAAGTGGTCATCTTCTTCCTCAGCTCAGGTGAGTGGCCCATTTTCAAATTACTTGCTCCAGTAGCTTCTGTGAACCTTAATGAAGCTCCTTTGATACTTGGGTACCACTCATTTTGCTAAGGGTGCCATTTTCCACCTCTCTTCTTCAAGTCCGGCGAGCTCCTTCGTGGACCAGCTGCTCCGGCCAACATCAAAGCTCCCCTCCATCCAGGTAGCTCCTTATTAGTCCATAGGGGTCCTGGCACCCACTCCCTTGGACCTCAGCGAAGCTCCTGGCTATTTTCAAATCTGCAGTATAAGCCCTCTTTTCGATTTTCCGGCTAGCCGGCGTTCTGGACCACCGTCGCCGGCGAGATTGCCACCACTAGGTTCATGTCGCTATTGCGAGTCGATCCGATCTTGATGGCGCGCCATGCGATGTCGCGCGCGTAACCGTTGAAGTCTCTCGAGATTCTTGCGCGGGAGCTCTGTTTCGTCGATTTCTCGGACACCATTATTGTCCAAGGATTTTCAATCATTAGGGATCTGTTCGTGTCTTATAGCCGCCCTCGTTGAGTCTCTGTCGTGTGGGCCCAAATCGTTAAAACCCCGCGGCGTCTCTCGCGCGTCATTAACGGTCAAGACTGGTATTTAGTGTGTCTCGCCATTATTAGCCGTCGGAAGCCGCCACCTGTCATTTGCACGTGGGCCTAGACCTCCTGTGGTCGCGTTCTTAGTCACCGCTCAGACCACCCCTCACGACCTCCCACCTTGATCTCCGCCGTGAAGACCTCGCAAGGTCTAATCGGGGCCGTAGGACCACCCTCAGGGTCCTCTTTGCAAAAAGACCTCCCACTGGTCCTTGTTCGGAGAAGCTAAGTCACAGGACCTCCTAGGATCAATCTAGACCATTGATGACCTCTGTAGGGTTACCTTTTAGCCGTAGGATCTTGTTTGTAAAACATTAGCGCCAGGACCACCTCCTCGGTTATATCCCAGCCGTCTAGGTCCTCCCGGGCGTAATCTTCACCGTGTATGATCACCCTGAGCTAAACCTCAGCCTTAGGGTCTCTTTCCGCAAAAGCTAAGTCTCAGGACCTCCCCTGAGTTAAATCTCAGCCGTTTAGGGTCACCCGAGATTTGATCTGAGCGGTAGATTCATTCCTATTGAATCGTTAAGTTGTAGGACCTCCTCCTGTTATCTTAGCCGTTGAGGACCTCTATGAGGGTAGATCTAATCGTAGAGTTCCTTTCCGTAAAAACCTTAACCGCCAGGACCTCCCCCTAGTGTTGATCCTGACCGTTAAGACCTCTTAGATCAATCTCAGCCATCGAGGACCTCTCTGAGGGTCACTCTGGACCCTTGGATTCTCTCCGTAAGATCGTATAGTCTAGGACCTCTTTTGGGCAGATCTGGACTGTTGAAGACCTCCCTGTGGAGATCGTAGCCGTCCAGACCTCTCTCTATAAAACCTTATCGCATTAGACCTCCCTCCGCCTCGATCTGGACCGTTCAGGACCTCCCCAAATCCATCTGAGCCGTCCAGACCTCCTCCCGCTAAAACCCTGTTGCATCGGACCTCCCTCGATTAAATCTGGATCGTTCAAGACCTCCCCGGTAGATCTTGACCGTTCCGACCTCCCCTTCCTTAGATCTTACCGTTCAGACCTCCTCCGCTTGATCGTGACCGTTAAGACCTCCCTTGGGAGATCTTAGCCGTCGGGACCTCCTCGGTGGTCTTAAGCCGTAGGACCTCTCCTGGAGATCTAGACCGTCGGGACCTCCCCCGAGAAATCCTGACCGTCTAGACCTCCTCCATTGGATTGGAGTTCTAGGACCTTCCCTAGTGCTCGTGACCGCCAGATCTTGATCTGACGGCCATGACCTCCTTTGCGCGCGAGGAGCTCCTCTCGCGTGCGCTGTGAGCCCTTTTGGTCGTAACCGTTGGATCTGATCTTAACGGCCACGACCTCCCCGTGCTCTCTAGTTCTTTTGGACCCCCCGAGAGCTCCAGTTTTATAAGTATTTTGTAGATAAAAATTTCTTAAATGCTTAAGTTTGTCTCTGTAGCTCCTTTTTGAGCGATTCAAGTTGCAGTAGATTTGTGGTAGGATGAATTTTAATTTGAGAATATTTGTGGTCACTTTTCTAGTCTGGAATTTATTGAAACTTGCAGTAGAAGCTTAAATGAAGTAAGGGATAGGAAAATCACTTACAAATTTGTAAAATGTATAACTTTTTGTGTATAACTCCTTTTTTAGAAAACCCAGGTCTGTAAAATTCCTCTGGTAGTGTACTTTAGCTTAGCATAGGTGTTGTTCATATTTATGTTCCTGTAAAGTGAAATATGCTAGTTGTACAACTTTAGAAAATCATAACTAATTCATTTCAACTCCAAATTGTGCAAACTCAATTTTGTTGTTCTTAGAATGTCTTAACCTACCTACCATAAAAATTTCAGACTCTAGTTCATTCTAGAAATTTATGCCATGAACAGTAACAACTAGGAATTAAAATTGAATTATCAAGCTAATAGGATTTGTTTTAGCTGTAACTTTTGCATGTTAAGTCCAAATGACCTATTTCTTATTTCTAAATTTGTCTAAAATCATCCTCTAGCTTCTGTATAAATTTCATTGCATTTGGATAACTTTTGCTGTTGGAGTTTTTATTTGGAGTTCTTGTTCTTATTTGGTTATCGCCTTTTCGCGTTAGGTTCTGAAGGAATTATTGATTACGTGAGTGAATCCTCTGCAGCAATAAAGTGATCTACAACAAGGCAAGCAGTGTAACATCATTTGATCATATTGCTCCTACTACCTTTAAATTCTAATATCTTGTTTGCAAAACCTAAGTATACATGCTTCTTGTGTCAATATTTATGTTGTCGATCAGAGGTAGCTAATCCCATTGCATGGTTGCCCTTAAATTGTTTATCCCCTGCCACAAAACTGTAACACCCCAGCCCGACATGAGCCTGGAATGCTACTAAATAAACTCTAATAATTCTAATCAAGACAATCTTAATAAATTTCGGCAGAACCTCCTTTGTAAGGTTAATTACACGAAGGTTCCAACATATAGATAATTCATATATTAACTAAAACTATCATCCAGAGACATCAAAAGATAATCAAAGACATGCTAAGTATCTAACATAACTAGAGAGGTATGAAGTTCCACTACTCATCATTATTACATTTAATCCATTGCATGAGACAAAACATAATAAATCTCTGAGCAACTCGCCCAGTTACTAAAAGAAGTTACGATCCGAAGATCATTCAACTTTATTTAGTTCATATGGCATGTGTGTGACTAGCAGTCTACTTCCCCCCATGCATGTCGTTCTTGGCTCGGGTACCTAAAACAACAATAAAAGCAAGAGTGAGTCCACAGACTCAGCAAGTAAAGAAATAAACTATAACATCAACATCCATGTAAAGGAGATCAACAATAAAACATCTCACATGCAAATGCAATGCTCAAGGGTCCTTTCTCTTTATCTTTCTTTGTGCATTATACCGGTAATGCAAAGTATGCAACCGTCGCCGCATACCCATGCCTGTGCTCGCAAGCACAGGGACCAATTGCCCATTACTCCGCAAGTAATGGGGACCTCAAGCCCACATTCCACGAGTGTGGGGATCTCGGGCCTGTCACATTCATGACGGGGATCTCAAAGGAAGATATAGCTGGTCACCACGTGACCAAGCCTCAACATGATCTCAATATGCACATGCTCATCATTTATTCATCATCAAATTTCCAAAAGACGATAACATGATACAACAAAAGAGCATAGACATATTGGAACATCCACCAATCATAAACAATCATCATGCCAACAATCTCACTATGCTATCACATATCGAAAAGCACACATGCATGACCAATCAATCACAACCACGAATCAAACAATGCACTTGCCTTAACCGCGTGCGAATGGAGGACGTGAAGACGGTGCTGCCTCCGGTACCAATCCCCCACCTAATACATTAAGAATACAAACTAAGACCCCAGCAACGAAAAACATGAATTATATAAGCGAACACATCAAGTAACAGATTGCAACGCGATCTCGACCCCGTTTTCTTAAGTACTGAAATGCCCTCTGTGAACAGTCAAGTTCTAAAATTCATATCTTTTCGTACAGTGGTCCAAATTAGGTGTTCTTGGACTTCATTGAAAGGTAATAAAATTTCCCAACTAAACCTAGTTGGTGAGCCTCCCTGATTCGGCCATCTAAAATCACTTTTAAGCTGATTAACAAAACATCGATTTCACGTCACCTTTTCTGGACAGAGCACTAAAACTAACATCACTTTCAGCTCGTTTACCCCAATTTCACGTTCTTGTGCTTCCCTGAAAGCTACGACAATTATGTACAACTTTTGTTATACTGAGATCCTCTAATGCTCTCTTTAACTGATCGCAAAGGTCAGATCACTAAAACTTGTCCAGAAACTGACAGGGTTGCAGAATAGTCGTACCAATAAAATCATATCTTTTGCTACAGAGGTCCAAAAATTACGTTCTAGCACTTCATTGAAAGCTACTGACGTCCTCTACAACTTCCTAGGAGACGTTCAAGACTAAATATGCACTTAACTATATCAAAACGTCCCTCTAACACGATCTGCCCTTAGGCGACAGATTTACCGACATTTCAACAACAACTAAAAATGCATCTAAACGGGGAAATCGGGTATTACCCTTGACGAAACACCGCCGAATGTGAAGAACTCCCAGCACAGGCCACGAGCTCTCCCTCCCCCTCTCCTCTTCCTCTTCTTCTCCTTCTTCTTGGCCAAACGATTCCCCGGGCGATCCTCTGTCTTCCTCCTCGATACCGGCAACGGGGGAGCACTTCCATGGCCAGCAATAGGGGAGGACCAGCAGGGGGTGGTGTGGGAGGGCAGGGATGGCGCAGGGAGGACAGGAGGTGGGGCGGCCAAAGGGGAAGTGGAGGGGGCGCAAGGATTGGGGGGAGGGGCGGCTAGGGTTTGGGGGGGAAGAAAAGGGGTGCCTCCCCCCCTTGGTCGGCCACCAAAGGCTCTCATGGGCCAAGGCCCAAGCCCAGGTTGCTGAGAAACAACGAAAAACCCCCTCCTTTTCCTTGTTTTGATGCTTTGCTGAAAGAAACTTTCTCCCGATTTAACTATTCCTTCCCGATTAATTAATCTCTTCCGACTAATTCCTTTCGAATAGTTTTAGGGCATTACAAAAACATAAGTTATTAATATCGCTGGTGAATTAGAGCCCGGTGATTTAATTATGCTCTTTTATTATCTTTACGGTGTCATGCTTAGAATGCTTAGATACCGGTAGAATTGGGCGGTTATCGACCTAGTCGATAATCTTGATCACAACAACTTATTATGGCTTCATGATTTCAGCCTTGGTGCTATATTTAATTGTAAAAACTAAAAATGAAAGCAAAATGATTTGGACTTGGGCACAATAGTAAGATGGTGTGAGTCTGGGTGTGAATGGAATGGTGCCCAGGTCAATTAAGGACCGAACTACTTGTGAGTACCTGCTATCCAAGCAATTTGTGTGTGCTAACCACACTAGAGGGTATGGGACCTCTCTTGACTTAGTACTTTGGCGTGTGTTGGCTACGCGTTGCAAGTGGAGCATTGTAGTTGTCTGTAAAGCTTTACCCCAAGGGGTAGTTGTCTTTACGGCTTTACAATGTAGCGTATGGACTGCGGTCCATACGAGCGGCTCGTAGTTGAGGCACAATATTGGAAATATCTTGTTAGACTTAGCCGTGCCTATATACCCAAGGAAGTATGCTAATCGTGGCTGGTGGAAAGGCGGTCTGAAGTGTGGGTATATTGGTACACCCCTGCAGGGTTAAAACTATTCGAATAGCCTCGTCCTAGGTTATGGACACGCTTGGGTAAGCTTTTCAAGAGTTAGACTACAACCTTTTTAATTAAAACTTGACATGGGTGGTACGAATGGGCAATTCGTGCTATTGTTGTGATGGTTATTGGGTTAGTCATCTCTAGGATGTGGTTACATTACTACTTATTGTATCAATGTTATTTATGCAAATAAAATTCAGATTGTCAAGATTGCCTTCTACATATTATCTATTGCAAATAAAACTTGCTTTATGCTGAAAATTAACCTTGAGTCTTCTCCTTTGATTAAAGCCTGCATATAGTAGTAACTAGGCTTTGTTACCCGTAAGTCTTGCGAGTACATTTTTGTACTCATTTGCTTTGCTTAATTGTTGCAGAGGAAGAGAAAGGTTGATCCCCAAGGGATTAACTTTGGCGAGTTTTGCTTCGGTATGGACGACTAGCTTGGCGGCATTGCCCTGTGGTTATGTGGCTAACCGGTTGGTTTTTGTCTTAGCCATCTTATGGCAATTTCGCTTCCGCTGTTAATGATACTTGTGTTATTTGATCAGTCGGCCCTTTGTTGTAATAACTTTATATTATGTATGTCGTTTTCTAGACTTTTTATATTGTGATGTATGGAATTGATGCATGATTTTGTAACGGGGTGTGTATGCTGCATTTCTGGGAAGCATACATATCTCGAGGCTTGGTTTATTTGAGTTGTGATGCTAGGGTCAATGGAAGACTAAGCATTACAAGTCGAATAAGTCGGGGTCCTCACAAGAAGCCTTAGACTAGTGTGATTGGAGTCTTAGTCCAGGGTGGTCAAAGTAATCTGGTTGAAGCCATAGACCATTGTGGTCTAAGCATAGACCAGTATGGTCGAACTAATCTGGCCGAATTGAGTGGTCAGAACTCAGTGGTCGAACTGACTGGTTGGAACTCGGTGGTCGAAGCTAAGTGGTCGGAACAAAGTGGTCGAGACACAGTGGTCAAGACACAGTGGTCGAGACACCGTGGTCAAAATAGTGGTCGTAACTGTGTTTAGACTCCTTGGTCGGAAGGAGGTTCGACTATCTGGTCATGGGGTCTTTGAGTTCTGTACATCATTTCGAGTGCCTAGTCGGTAGGTGTTTTCGACTAACTAGTCGAGAAAGTTTCGACCATCTGGTCGAAAGGGATTCGACCATCTGGTCAGAATGGAGTTTCAACTATGCAACAACAACAAAAAGGGGGTTCGACTACGTGTAGTCGGAGTGAGTACGACTAGGTGTAGCTTAAGATACGACTATGTGTAGTCATAGGGAACACTACCGGGTGTAGTCGTAGGAGGCACGACTGGGTGTAGTTGTAGAAGGTATGAGTACCTATAGTTGAAGGTACGACCATTTATAGTTGTAGGAGGTATGATTGCATGCAGTCGAAAGGGGGCATAGTCAGAGAAGGTACGACTACGCATAGTCGAAGGAGCCTCGACTGCACGTGGTCGTAGAAGATTCGATGGCACGTAGTCGAATGAGTCTCGACTGCACGTGGTTGTAGAGGAGTCGGCTGCTTGTGCGTAGTCAAAGAATCTTCAACTACGTGGTCGTAGAACTTTTGGCTAATCGTAGTCGAAGGAGTTTCGACTACTTGGTTGTAGAAGTTTAACGGAACTCGACTACTAAACAGAGGTCGAAAGAAAGAAGGATTCTAATACTCTGCAGTGATTGAAAGAAAGAAGGATTCTAATACTCCACAGTGGTCGAAAGGACCAGTGAAAGAACCAGAGATATGATCGAAGAAAAAAAAAGGCAGCTCAAACAAGGAGGAGAGCGGCCAAGGAACCAGAGAAAGAACTAGAGAAATAGCCAGAGGAAGAACAGAGAAAGAACAGGGCAGCTCGAACGAGGAGCAACTGTACCACTAGGGATGTACCGGTACGGAGCTGAGGGGATGAGTTAGCCGAAGCTAGGCTGGCGACGGTGGACCGCGACAGCGAGAGAAGCTCTAAATGGTAGTGAGGGCCCAAGAGAAGAGGGTGGTCTTCAATCCTCCAGACGACTTCAGGGAAGTAAGCTGATGACTATGTGGAGATTACTTGGGGTGCACCTCTCTGGCGAGGTCGATCGACCCCTTGGGCCAATCTAGTCGGAGGGTGTAACATCCCAAAGTGTTGTTACCAAAATAAAATAAAATAAAATAATTATTTTATTGGATTTTCTGAAATTTGAAAGAGTTTGATTGCCTCATTTCAAATTCTGAAGTTGTAAAAGTCAAAATCTAAAGTTTATTTGAAGTTCTTGAAGTTTCAGTTGGTTTGATCTGAAAAATAAAATTTTAAATAATTTGTGGAATTTCTGAAATTTTAAAAGTCTTTTATAAATATTTTAAAGTCAAAACAAATTATTTACAAAATTAAAAGCCAACATAAAGTTGAAAATAATTTTATTAAGTCCAAAATAAGTATGGGAATTTCTGTGAATTTTTCCATAATTTTTTGATTTAATTTGCTATTTTCTAAAGCCCTTTCTATTTAATCGGAATATCTAAATTTACAAATCAATTGAAAATCAGGAAAATGCCTTTGGGCCGAAACCTCCTCCGGCCCATCTCCTCTCCGCGTCTTTGGCCCGAGTCGGCCCGCTCTCACCCCACACTCTCCTCTCTCTCACTCCCACCATCCGATTTACATCGGACGGCACCGACACTCCCACGCCACCCCACCTTCCCCGCGCTGTTGGATGCAAATCCAACGGCCCGTGGCCATCGTCTCCCCCACCTCCTTCTTCCCCGCAGAGCCGCGCCCGCTGCCGCCATTCTCGCCCACGGGAGCTCCACAACCGCGTCGCCCCAACCACCCGCGTCGCCCGCGCACGGGAGCGCACGACTCGGCGTCTCCAACCGCCCTTGCCCCCACCTTCTTCCCCTCTCCTCGTGCCGGTTTCGACCATTTCGCCCGCACACCGCAACCGCCGCCGCAACGATCTCCACGCCTCCACGCCGCACCGGTGACCCCCGGCCCCTATAAAAGGGAGCACCGGGGAGCTCCCCTCTCATTCAACCTCGCCCCCTCACTCATTCCGCCCCTCTCCGCCCCTAGCCGCTGGAATTCGTCGTGGAAGCTCTCCGGCCGAGCTTCACTCCACTGCCCCTAGCGCCGCCGCCACCGCCGCCGCGCCCTCGCCAACGCTACCATTAGCTTCGCTGCGTCTTCGGCGACCCGGTGCGCGCGCCCTCCTCGCCGGACTACCCCCCGAACCACCGCGCCGCCGTGACCCGATCCTCGCCGCCGCCAAAGCCCTCGCCGCCGGCCACCGCTACATCTTCAGGTGACCAAAACAGAGCCCTCAACTCCCGCACTCTCTCCTCTCCTCTGCCGCCTCGCCGCCAATCTTGCCGCCAAACGCCGGCGACTCTGGCGGAGCATCGCCGCTCACGGCTTATGTGGCACGCCGACGTAGCCGACACCTCGGTGCCACCCGGCGCCACGTCGCCAAAATCGTCTGCGTGGCTGCCCAGTCAACATGCCCGCGTGGCACTCCAAAACCCCTACCATTTGAAAATCTCGGTGAACCCAGTCCACCAAGAGCCGAGACTCTGACATGTGGATCCCACATGTCAGGGTTTTCATTTATTTTCTTTAATTCCGAAAATCAGTCACTGATGTCATCATTGCGCAATAAATTGATTTTTCTTTAGAAAAATAAATCAGGAAAATCTAATAAATTCAGAAATTAGGTTTTAAATAGATTTAAACTTCAAAAATTCATAACGTTTGCATCCCAACTCCAAATTGGGTGCTTCAAACTGCAAAATTTGTATAAAATCATTATCTAGCTAACTAAACCAAAATTATTTAATTTTGAGTTCATTTGACCACTAATTCCTTTAAACCCTAAATCTAACATTTCATGTGAATTCAAACTTCAAAAGCCCATATCTTTTGCATCCGAACTCCGATTGAGCCCATTCAAATTTCTAAATTTATCTAAATTCAAGATCTAGCCAACTAAACCAAAATTATTCAATTTGGAGTTGATTTGAATCTTATTTGAATTTAGTTTGAATTTGTCTTATTTTCGCGTATAGATTTCGACGACTTCGGAGAGTCAGATTTCGACGCCGTTTGAGAGCAACTATTTGAGCAAAGCAAGTTACATTCTTGATCATATTTGCACCTATTATTTAAAATTATCTAAATTCTGTTTCAAATTATTACTGCATGCTTATTTATATTCAATTATTTAAATTCCTGTTTTTAAATTTATAGTTATGCCTAAAATCCTTTGTATGGCCAATTTTGGAAATTTAAGCGAGAATATTGTCACCCTAGATAAAACCTAGTTGATACAATAGTATGGACTAGGATCATTTGAAAAATATTGTGCTTAGCCATGCTTATAGACCAAATATGTTTGATTTGGGAGATTTCAGCCAAAGATCAATTAATGTTTAAAATGTACCCTCGGCATTGGTGTGTCATGGGAGTTTTATAAGTGACTTTGGAAAAATAAAATAAAATGATGGTTTGGACATGGGCGAAATGGTTGTCCGGTGGGTGCAGGTTTATGCACGGGCTTAACTGGGTAGGTTGAAGCCCAGGGTTCTGTTGGTTGTCGTCCAGGTCAGTTAAGGACCGGTCTTCGAGCCGCATCTTGCTAAGCCACATCGTACTACCACATGTCTTGTATGGGCAGGACCTGGTTGATTAATTTGCAAAGTTCCATCATAGTCATTCCTGTTGGTGCGGTGGGTAGTCATGTTATGACCTATGTTAGTCCCACCTGGCGCAAGAGGGGGCCTGAACCCTGCGGACGGGTAGTCCAAAGGGGGTGAAACCTTAGCGAGGGAGGGCTACGGTGGAATGGCGCATTGTAAAGGCCTTGACACGTGCTCTAGACTGCTTACCTAAGGTAGTGAGCGGTGGTATCGACGGATGCCAAACAACTAGAGAATTCATGTCTTGTGGGTAAAGTTGTACAACCTCTGCAGAGTGTAAAACTATTCGAATAGCCGTGTCCACGGTCATGGACATGCTGGCAAAGCCACTCAAAGTTAGGCTTCGATTTCAAAATGTTTTTGTAAAACAGTTTGACATGGATGGGTGTCCATGAGAAAAGTTATGGGTTGAAGCCCCGGGTTGGTGCCCGTGTTTATGTTGGTGTTAGGTTGGTGCCTACACTATCTTTATCAACACAGAAATAATTTTAGATTTTATAACACTTGAGCTTTTGAACTTATTATGGTATTTAATGTCAAATGTTGTTTTTGCACAAATAACCCTATTAGCCTTTCTATTGTTACATCCATGTATGCATGTCATTCTGTTACCTGACGGGTGTAACTTGCGAGCACGACAGTTGTGCTCATACTTGCTTTATGCAAACAAATTTCAGAGGAGAAGAACATCGATTCAGGTGTGGAACATGACGACTAGGCCGCTACCCCAGTCGATTGCCTGTGGCAGATCAGCTGGACTCCACTACTTCTTCATCGTCTTCCGCTGTGTTTATTTAATTTTGCCCTGTAAGGCTATCTTGTAATCAACTCTGTTGTTATTTAATAACTTTTAACGTTTATGGTTGTGTTATCACATTTGTTTACTGTGTGAGCTAGCCACTGATCATGTGACTAGTTCAGTTATGCACAGAAGATCTGGGATATTAATCTCGGGGTCTTACAAAGTGGTATCAGAGCCATATCGACTGTAGGTCATGACCTATTTAGAATGGCCGTTAGTTGAAAACTTCAAAACTTATTTTATAAACAAGAAAAATAATTTGTTATCTCCTCATCTTAGTCGTCTATCTATAGCTTTCTTATAGAAATTCTTTCTCATCTAATTCTTGGTTAACCATTTTATAATGTTAAAATTGATGCTCTTTCCCTGATAAAATCCCTATAGATGGTCAACACGTTCTTAACCCTTACATTCAAGACCACAAGGCATAAAGCTGTCAAGGGAGCGTCGCCATCCAAGACTACGAACAGAAGATACGATGTCAGCCCAGCCATATAATCTAGGTTTGCCAAGACTCATTTTGTGCATTGAGTCGTTCTACCAAATTAAGAGTTCAATCGATAGAACGTTGTGTAAAGTTGTTCTGAAAAGTTTTTCAGTTGGTTCTTTCGTTTGGGAGTATTGTTTTACTCTATCCCCTTAGTTCTTCTTATTTGTCTCTCCCGTATCCCTTGTCTCCTTCCCTAACTCTCTGGAGTAACCAGCAGATGGTGAACACTCGTCACACGGGAAGTGGAGCCAACGCCAACGATGATGGAAGTGCCCCAACCAATGGATCAGAATAGCAGCAGATGATGGCGAATCAAAACCGTCTGATCGAACTGCTCTCCCAGTCCATCAACAACAATCAAACCCGACAAGCTACTGCTTCCCAAGCTCCAACTCCAACTCCACCACCCCAAAGGACCAGTATGTCAGAATTTATGAGGATGCGTCCACCAACTTTTTCAAGCAGCACTGAGCCCATGGATGCAGATGATTGGCTCCAGGCAATTAGTAAGAAGTTGGATATTGCTCGATCTGCCGATCGTGAGAGGTGTTGTTTGCTTCGCACCACTCATGGGTCCAGCTTAGAATGATGGGACAATTTCAAAGATCTCACATGCCAATGCTCAAGAAATCACACGGATGAGTTTGTGCGAGCCTTCCACACGCACATATCCCTGCGGGCATGATGACCCTCAAAAAGAAGGAATTTCATTCGCTGCGCCAAGGCAACCTCTCTGTGAATGAGTACCTGCATAAGTTCAATTAACTAGCACGATACGCACCTAACGATGTTGCAAAAGATGAAGACAAGCAGGAAAGATTCCTAGAAGGACTTAATGATGATTTGTCCGTACAACTGATTTCGCAGGATTATACTGATTTCCAGCAGCTAGTCGACAAGGCGATTCGTCAAGAAGGCAAACACCGCGAGATGGAAAATCGCAAGAGAAGAATGGCTGCACCAAAGTTCAACTCGGGAAGTTTTTCTAGAGCTAGAGGGACTTCATCGTATCAAGTCAAATCCCAGCTAACGGCAGACAACCCAGTCAATTTGGAGTCCTCCAACACATCTGATGGTGATCAGGCACAGAAGGACCCATCCTATGTTGCAGGCATCACGTGCTTCAATTGCCATGAGGTTGGGCATTTCGCCAGTAAATGTCCAAAGAAGCAGCAGGCAGAAAACCCAGCCAACCCAGAAGTCAACATCATGCAAGCAAACAGGAAGCTGCAAAATTCTGGACGAGGACGTCTGTACAATGTCACAACTCAAATCCTGTCAGATGATGAGCAGGTTGTAGACGATGACAACTCGAGTTGAAAACCTTGTAATCCCAGTTTTCTTTCTAGCCACTCCGAATCTCGGGGTCGAGATTCCTTTTAAGGGGGGTAGTTTGTAACATCCCAAAGTGCTGTTACCAAAATAAAATAAAATAAAATAAATATTTTATTGGATTTTCTGAAATTTGAAAGAGTTTGATTGCCTCATTTCAAATTCTGAAGTTGTAAAAGTCAAAATCTAAAGTTTATTTGAAGTTCTTGAAGTTTCAGTTGGTTTGATCTGAAAAATAAAATTTTAAATAATTTGTGGAATTTCTGAAATTTTAAAAGCTTTTTATAAATATTTTAAAGTCAAAACAAATTATTTGCAAAATTAAAAGCCAACATAAAGTTGAAAATAATTTTATTAAGTCCAAAATAAGTATAGGAATTTCTGTGAATTTTTCCATAATTTTTGGATTTAATTTGCTATTTTCTAAAGCCCTTTTTATTTAATCGGAATATCTAAATTTACAAATCAATTGAAAATCAGGAAAATGCCTTTGGGCCGAAACCTCCTCCGACCCATCTCCTCTCCGCATCTTCGGCCCGAGTCGGCCCGCTCTCACCCCACACTCTCCTCTCTCTCACTCCCACCGTCCGATTTACATCGGACGGCACTGACACTCCCACGCCACCCCACCTTCCCCGCGGTGTTGGATGCAAATCCAACGGCCCGTGGCCATCGTCTCCCCCACCTCCTTCTTCCCCGCAGAGCCGCGCCCGCTGCCGCCATTCTCGCCCACGGGAGCTCCGCAACCGCGTCGCCCCAACCACCCGCGTCCCCCGCGCACGGGAGCGCACGACTCGGCGTCTCCAACCGCCCTTGCCCCCACCTTCTTCCGCTCTCCTCGCGCCAGTTTCGACCATTTCGCTCGCATGCCGCAACCGCCGTCGCCACGATCTCCACGCCTCCACGCCGCACCGGTGACCCCCGGCCCCTATAAAAGGGAGCACCGGAGCTCCTCTCATTCAACCTCGCCCCCTCACTCATTCCGCCCCTCTCCGCCCCGAGCCGCTGGAATTCGTCGTGGAAGCTCTCGCCGAAGCTTCACTCCACTGCCCCTAGCGCCGCCGCCACCGCCGCCGCGCCCTCGCCAACGCTACCATTAGCCCGGCTGCGTCTTGGCGACCGGCGCGCCCTCCTCGCCGGACTACCCCCCCCCCCGAACCACCGCGCCGCCGTGACCCGATCCTCGCCGCCGCCAAGTCCCTCACCGCCGGCCACCGCTACATCTTCAGGTGACCAAAACAGGAGCCCTCAACTCCCCGCACTCTCCTCTCCCTCTTGCTGCCCTCGCCGGCCGCTGCCGCGCCGCCAAACGCCGGCGGGCTACGAGCCGGAGCATCGCCAGCTCTGTGCTTACGTGGCACGCCGACGTAGCCGACACCTCGGTGCCACCCGGCGCCACGTTGCCAAAATCGTCTGCGTGGCTGCCCAGTCAGCATGCCCGCATGGCACTCCAAAACCCCCACCATTTCAAAATCTCGGTGAACCCAGTCCACCAAGAGCCGAGACTCTGACATGTGGATCCCACATGTCAGGGTTTTCATTTATTTTCTTTAATTCCGAAAATCAGTCACTGACGTCATCATTGCGCAATAAATTGATTTTCCTTTAGAAAAATAAATCAGGAAAATCTAATAAATTCAGAAATTAGGTTTTAAATAGATTTAAACTTCAAAAATTCATAACGTTTGCATCCCAACTCCAAATTGGGTGTTTCAAACTGCAAAATTTGTATAAAATCATTATCTAGCTAACTAAACCAAAATTATTTAATTTTGAGTTCATTTGACCACTAATTCCTTTAAACCCTAAATCTAACATTTCATGTGAATTCAAACTTCAAAAGCCCATATCTTTTTTATCCGAACTCCGATTGAGCCCATTCAAATTTCTAAATTTATCTAAATTCAAGATCTAGCCAACTAAACCAAAATTATTCAATTTGGAGTTGATTTGAATCTTATTTGAATTTAGTTTGAATTTGGCTTATTTTCGCGTATAGATTTCGACGACTTCGGAGAGTCATATTTTGACGCCGTTTGAGAGCAACTATTTGAGCAAGGGAAGTTACATTCTTGATCATATTTGCACCTATTATTTAAAATTATCTAAATTTTGTTTCAAATTATTACTGCATGCTTATTTATATTCAATTATTTAAATTCCTATTTTTAAATTTATAGTTATGCCTAAAATCCTTTGTATGGCCAATTTTGGAAATTTAAGCGAGCATATTGTCACCCTAGATAAAACCTAGTTGATACAATAGTATGGACTAGGATCATTTGGAAAATATTGTGCTTAGCCATGCTTATAGACCAAATATGTTTGATTTGGGAGATTTCAGCCAAAGATCAATTAATGTTTAAAATGTACCCTCGGCATTGGTGTGTCATGGGAGTTTTATAAATGACTTTGGAAAAATAAAATAAAATGATGGTTTGGACATGGGCGAAATGGTTGTCTGGTGGGTGCAGGTTTATGCACGGGCTCAACTGGGTAGGTTGAAGCCTGTGGTTCATGGTTGTCGCCTGTGTCGATTAAGGACCGGTCTTCGAGCCGCATCTTGCTAAGCCACATCGTACTACCACATGTCTTGTATGGGCAGGACCTGGTTGATTAATTTGCAAAGTTCCATCATAGTCATTCCTGTTGGTGCGGTGGGTAGTCATGTTATGACCTATGTTAGTCCCACCTGGCGCAAGAGGGGGCCTGAACCCTGCGGACGGGTAGTCCAAAGGGGGTGAAACCTTAGCGAGGGAGGGCTACGGTGGAATGGCGCATTGTAAAGGCCTTGACACGTGCTCTAGACTGCTTACCTAAGGTAGTGAGCGGTGGTATCGACGGATGCCAAACAACTAGAGAATTCATGTCTTGTGGGTAAAGTTGTACAACATCTGCAGAGTGTAAAACTATTCGAATAGCCGTGTCCACAGTCATGGACATGCTGGCAAAGCCAGTCAAAGTTAGGCTTCGATTTCATAATGTTTTTGTAAAACAGTTTGACATGGATGGGTGTCCATGAGAAAAGTTATGGGTTGAAGCCCCGGGTTGGTGCCCGTGTTTATGTTGGTGTTAGGTTGGTGCCTACACTATCTTTATCAACACAGAAACAATTTTAGATTTTATAACACTTGAGCTTTTGAACTTATTATGGTATTTAATGTCAAATGTTGTTTTTGCACAAATAACCCTATTAGCCTTTCTATTGTTACATCCATGTATGCATGTCATTCTGTTACCTGACGGGTGTAACTTGCGAGCACGGAAGTTGTGCTCATACTTGCTTTATGCAAACAAATTTCAGAGGAGAAGAACTTCGATTCAGGTGTGGAACATGACGACTAGGCCGCTACCCCAGTCGATTGCCTGTGGCAGATCAGCTGGACTCCACTACTTCTTCATCGTCTTCCGCTGTGTTTATTTAATTTTTCCCTGTAAGGCTATCTTGTAATCAACTCTGTTGTTATTTAATAACTTTAACGTTTATGGTTGTGTTATCACATTTGTTTACTGTGTGAGCTAGCCACTGATCATGGGACTAGTTCAGTTATGCACAGAAGATCTGGGATGTTAATCTCGGGGTCTTACAGAGGGGAGGAAGAACAAGGTTAGCGACGGTTCCGACGGGTGTAAACGGCGACAGTGTTGCGGTGGCGCTCAGCCGAAGCGAGCGCTCAAGCCATACCTGGAACTCAAGCTCGCTTTAAGAAGGAAGAAGTTGGGACTAGAACTGAGGTGGAAGAGAAAGTGATGAGGGGCTCGGAGATGCTATGTATAGGCGATTTGGCTCAGTTGACAAAATGGAGTGGTGGCGATATGACAGGGTTGGCAACATAGTGCAAACGACGTGACAAGTTGAGTGGTCCGAGTAATGACCGAGTGACTGAAATTGGCCAACACACTAGCCTGGTCATACACGGCACTTGACCGAAGACCAGGGGAGATAGCTTTCCCAGGTCTATAGTCCAGAAGTCTGGTTGAACCGGTTGGCAAGCCACTGGTCGGGAGAACAGTAGAAGGGAGCGACGGTAGGAACGCTGGCTCGGCTGGAAAAGAAGAGAGAGGGGGCACGTACGGGAGCTGGTTGAGCTGGACCAGACCAGACCAACAGTACTTAGCCAAAAGAATAGCAGGGAGAAAGAAGAAGGGATAGGAAGATTTGTGAAGAGGCGGATTAAGCGAATTTTAGTCTTGCTAAAATTTAGATATTTGCTTGAAGGAATTCTAACGTGATGACAGATAAAAATCGGCATCTGTTAGATAATTCTAATTGGACTTGTGCTAACAAAAGAGAAAATATGTTCAAACAACTCTCAGAAATGCAATCAGGAAGATCAACATTAGTTATTACATAAAAAGTTTTAAAAATTCTATATTTTTGCCTTTATGGATTTTTGGGTTGTTACAAACCCTACCCCCCTTAAGAAAAATCTCGACCCTGAGATTTCAGTTGAATGGGAATAAGAGGATAGAACGAGGGTGTAACGGAGGATGCTGAAGTGCTCTTAGTTGCTTTTCCGGCTCCTGTGTGACTTCTTGACACGACCCCAATATTGTTGGTCCTGATTTCTGGAATATTCAGAATCCTGATAACCGAGAATATTAGGAGAAATAAGAGAAATCCAGGGGAGAGAAGGAAGAATGCTGAAATTTGGAATCCAATTGGGGCTGATTTCGGACTCAGCTTGTATTTTGGATTTAGGCTTGGATTTCAATGTAGATTGTTCCTCTTGGGCCGAATATGAAGTGGGCTCAACTACTCAGGGCGCATGCACACTCATGTCCACGCATGGACCCTCCATGTGCCGGCCCTTGGCCTCCTTCCTCTTCCTCTGAACTTGCACCATGTTGCCCTCCTTGTGCTTCCTTCTTCTCTCTTGGGCTGGCCTCCTCCTCCCGCCGGCCTGCACTATTTTTACGACGTCCATAATGCCTACACTCACACAAACAAAGCTGTAGTCGCATTCCTTCAAACAAAGTATAATTATGAACCTTAAGTTTAGCTTTAACCTTGTGATAGTGTAATATCCCAAAACGCTTGAGAGAGGGTAAATGATTAGAGAGGGAATTAAAAGAATAAAAGGGGGAATTTGGAAAACCTGTGATAAACTCAGGCCATGGGCTTTCGGCCCATGGTGTCTTGGCCCAACGGTGGGCCGTCTTTAAGAGGCCAAGGGAGGCAGCAGCCCCAAACCCTAGCTGCAATATTGCGGCTCCTATAGCCGCCATGCTCTGTTTTCTAATCTACACAGCCGCCTCTCACATCCCCTGCTACTAGGAGCCACCATTCTGTCGTTCTACATCCAATCCTCTACTGTTGCCATGGCTTTGCCCACCATCCATGACAACCAGGACGACTCCATGCTATACCACTACCACTATGATGCTCACACTATTGTCGGGGAGGACCCATCAGGGCTGCTACCGCTCTCCAAGGCCACCACTGTCTTGGTATCTGAAGGGATACGGGTAGGCTATGCTAGCAATAATTCAAAATTTCTACCATGTAAACCAGGATGCCAAGCAAGATAGATGATCACAGATCATTACCACCGACGCCGCAAAGGCAAATGAAGTAAGTCGGAGCAGCCTAGTCCGACGATGAACGCACCGATGTAGTGGTCGTAGATGATCGTCCAACATCCTCGTAGTCGATCGTCTTCTCCAGCAGCCTTCGCAATTCCTTGTGAAGATCGCGGATCGTCCTCAGCGCAACAGCGATCGCAGTAGCGCCTCTATGGTATCCACACGTCCAGAGAAGGAACAACCGTACGTCGGTGTGCTAGCACCAAGTCGCACGGGAAGGCTCTCTCAAGAAGATGGCGGCTAGGGTTTCGGTGGAAACAACTCACGTGTCTCTCTCGTCTGTTCCCACACTAGCTTCTACCATCTCCTTATATAGTGCCCCGTGTTGGATCCTATCCGAACACGTTTAACGAATCGTATTCATACTGGTTTGTTCCATCCCATTAAGTGTGTGACCCGTTAGGTTTATGTGTAATCAGTTGTGACTCGGAAACCCTTTCCGACCACGAGTCGTAGCGGTCCCTAGCAGGACATAACGATTCCCGAATACACACAAATTATATCGGACGAACCTTAATGCAATATGATCTACGACTAGGTCATCATCACTTACGACCAAGTCCTATCTTTATACGACCAGTTCACACTCGGTCACGACCAGTTCGTAACTCCTTACGGCCAGGTTTCGACCACTCTGTGATTTCGTTCGATCAGTCTACGACTTGCTCGTATCACCATACGACTTGTCTGGATCTGATCGAACTAAGTGACTTACTCTAGTATTCTCCCTTTGCCTCACGATATCTGGTTGAACTCTAGGTGAGATAATGTGTCATCCATGGACTGTTCAATACTTTCTCGATCGAGTTGTTGGATAACCTTATGTGAACGAACACTTCGACCACTAGTGGCATGGCCATGTACTTTCTTTATCTGACCACTTCGAGGGGCCCAGATACATCTCTCCCGTTATGTTAGGAGGGGCAAATCCCATATCCGATCAGTCACATCCCTCCGCATGTTTCATAGCATACCCGAAAGCTACCTTTATAACTACCCGATTCTGAGTAGTGTTTGGCAACCCCTAAGAGTCTTTGTACACATGTGGGAACCATGCCGATCTCGGGTCTAAGGATTATACATCATCATTGCTTGAGACCAACTAATGACACACAGAATCATAACAATCTCAATAGTGTCTCAAGGTGGGTCAATCCAACCCCATGTTCTCTAATATGTGTTCACATTATTGATTCGATATCCCTATATCCATGACCGGTGAAACATGATCATCAATCAATACATATACTGGTCGTAGGGTCACTAGTGTTCCGATTAGTGACATTCGACCAGGGATACCTTTTAGAACGACATCATATAAGTCGAAGAGTTTCACCAACAAGTCACACACTCGTTGATTTTCAAAACTAACGATTCATTCAAGGAACAGAATAGCATTTATTTAAGAACTCATAAACATAGACGTGATACAATCTTCTCCATGATTGCCTCTAGGGCATATCACCAACAGTATCATTGCTGGTAGACACGTCAAATAGGAGAAGGAAGATCCTCAACCTGGGAGTACAGCGGGAAGATGATTCTACCCTCAATGCATTGGTGCATAATTTGACCTAGGACTTGTCCAGGTTGGTGCTCAAGATGTTTGCCCATGGTCAAGAGTATCGGTGTTGTGCCACCCGGATCCTCCTACAACCTCTGCTCAATTCACTCACGGATGTTTCTTCTATCGCTGTGGATTTTGGGTGCTGTCCGGCTAAAGCCATCTAGTGAGAAGGAGAGAGAGAGAGAGAGATAAAAAGAAGATGCAGTTGCTGGATGGTGTGTTGCCACGACAGAGGAAGGAAAAATAAGCCAGAAGAAGGAAGGGAAAAGGGAGAAGAAGGAAAGAAGGGAAGAAGAGAAGAAGAGAAGAACAAAAGGGTTGCATCGGATTTCATGATCGTCTTTGTGTTCTTTAAGGGTAACGATCTGAAAACCTTTAGATGGCCCTAGTTTAGACGTTCTTCAATTTGTACATCATTTGGTCAATGGGAAGAGTAGATTTCAGTATGCCCTAGTTCGTCAAGTGGCAACACAAATCCTTACGGGGGTGATTAGGGATATTTAGAATGGGACATGAGAACCTTTGTTATAGAGTGATGAATTATATTTAGGACTTGATAGTTGTGAATGGCCAAAGATGATAGGTTAGAGTCAAATATTCATTCAATAGACTTTATTCGATTGCTTTTGTGTTGTTCTTGAATTATTATCTTGTTATGCTTCCTAGAGATTAATTATCTATGAATGTTATATCATTATACTTGTTTTAATATGACCCGTGGATGAGTTTTATCGTTGAGATGCTTACTGTAATTTATTATAAAATATTGTTAAAATTGATAGTTAGTGTAGTTAGTGGCATTCTGGGCTCTATGTTGGGCCAGAGTGTTACAGTTGGTATCAAAGCGGGGTTTATGTCTATGGTGAATAGATTAACAACTTAGGTAATCTAAAATTGCTAAAATTTGTTTTAGCACTAGTAAAACCAACTAAAATTTGTTAATGGTTAACTAACTTAAAATTGGACACAGTAGTGCACAGTAGGATGGGTATGGGACGAGTATTGATTTTACGCTTCCGATATATTGTACTATTGATGTATGAGTTGATATTGGTTCTTTGAACTTATTGTGTGTTGTTGATTATGATTGGTAGTCGATGTCGAGAGGTAGAGATTGTGGCTGTGGCTATAGACATGGCCAGATTATACCACCGTTTGTGGTATGAGAAAAGTGAAGTGTCTACCTTAGGTAACTTAATTACAAATGTTAGGGGTGAGTTTCTTTGGAAAATGTTGTTCTTTTCCTTGAGTTTGTATTTGGTTATTCTAATTACTCGCTGGTGGTTGATGAACTTCCTTTGTATAGCGGTTACAATGCAGTTGGTGTCTTTCCATTGGTCTTTATTGGTTCCAGAAAGCAATCATTTGTTGTTCCGACTAACAAATGGAATGGAAGTTTGGCTTCTCTAAGACTATTTTAAAAGAGTGGGGTGCCAATGTGAATGGCAAGTTGAGAAAGGAGAAGAAGGTTATACTAGATCATCTTGGTAGGGTGGAGAGACCTGGAAAAACTATATGATTTGGAAGAGAAATTTTGGTAGCAAAGTGGTGATGTGAAATGGATGACTCAAGGGGATGCCAATACAAGCTACTTCCATAGTTGTGCTAATGGGAGAAGGAGAAAAAATTTGTTTTCAATTTGGAGCATGAACGGGAGTGTTTAACAGAAGAAACAACCATCATAGATCATATTTACAAGTTCTACAAGGATCTGTTTGGCAAGCATAGTAACCTGAATGTGAATATAGCTAAAGATTTTTGGTAGGATAGAGGTAGGATTTCTGTTGAGGAATGATAGTTTGGTGCAAAAGTTCTCAGAGGAAGAGGTCTAGAATACTATTAAAGGTTTAAGTGGTTATTCAACTCCTGGGCCTAATGGTTTTCCCACTTGCTTTTACAAGTACTTTTGGGGTGAAATCAAGTTATACTTTATGGATTTCTATGAGGGGAAGCTAGACTTGAAAAGATTGAACTATGGGGTGATAACTTTGATTCCTAAGATCAAGGAGGCTAATTCTATCAAACAGTTTAGACCTATTTGCTTGTTAAATGTTAGCTTCAAAATTATTACTAAAATATTGGCTGTCAGATTGGGTAAAGTAGCTCATATGATCATAAGTGAGAATCAGACTGCTTTCATTAAAGGGAGGAGTATCCTTGATGGGGTTGTTTCTCTTCATGAAATCCTGCATGAGTTGAGTGTCCAAGGAGAAAGGGGTGATCCTCAAACTGGATTTTGAGAAAGCTTATGATAAAATTCAGTGGAGATTCCTAGAGGAGGTTATGAGAGGTAAAGATTTCTCTAGTAAATGTATCAATTGGGTGATGAGCTCAGTGACAGGGGGTAAAGTGAGTATCAATGTCAATGGGTCTGTTGGTCCATATTTCTCTACTCATAGAGGGCTAAGACAAGGTGACCCTTTATCTCCTCTGTTGTTTAACCTCGCAGCTGATGTGTTGGCAGTAGTGATTGATAGGGCTCAGCAGAGTAGCTTGATCAAAGGGGCTATATCTAACATCATTTCTGGGGGGGGGGTTCTCTTTGTTACAGTATGCTAATAACACTATTCTCATGATTGAATGTACAAATGATTATATTCTCAATCTCAAATTTTTGTTGTATTGTTTTGAATAGATGTTAGGGCTAAAAATCAATTACCACAAGAGTGAGGTTTTTGTGGTAGGGGTGGACAATTTAGAAGCTCAGAGTTGCACATATGTTTAATTGCAAACTTGGTCAATTTCCACTCACTTAGTTGGGTATTTCTATTGGAGATAGAGCAGTGAGGAAAAGGGCAGCAGTAACATAATCAGGAAGCTGGAAAACAGATCGAACAACTGGAAAAGTAGGCTTTTGTCTTCTAGAGGCAAATTGATTTTAGTGAATAACTGTTTGAGTAGTATTCCTACTTATACTATGGGGTTTTATAGGCTGAATAAGGAGACCCATAAGAGAATGGACACTATTGGGTCTAGATTTGAGAGGAACAAGTGATAAATTTAAATATCATATAGTTAATTGGAAGGCGGTGTGTAGACCTAAAGATTTTGGAGGGTTAGGGGTGATTAATACTATATTTTTTAATGATTGCCTATTATCTAAGTGGTTTTGGAAGATGGACCAGGCTGAAGATGAGCATTGGTTTAGGATTCTGAAGGCTAAGTATTTTCCTAGAGGGGATTTTTGGGACACTAATCCTCTTAAAGGGTCCCAATTATGGAGAAGCATTAATAAAGTGAAGCATTTGTTCTTTCGAGGGGGTGATGCACAAACTAGGAGATGGGAAATCGATCTTCTTCTAGAAATATGTGTGGATTGATAATTGCCCTTTGAAAGTCAGATTTGCAGAGCTTTTTAAAATTTGTGCATATCCTAACATTTGTGTTCACAAGTGTTATGAGAATGGGGTGTGGAATATTGACTTTGTCAAAAGTTTTGGGGCAGAAGAAGTGCATCAGTGGGAGGACTTGAAAAACATTCTAGAGGGTGTTGCTTTTAAAAGGGAAAGAGATAGGTTGAGGTGGTGTTTAGAAAACTGTGGCCAATTTTTGGTCAAATCTCTATATAGATTTACGATTTATGGGGGGATTACTTGTAAGAAGCTTCAAAAGTTATGGGCCAGCATAATCCCTCTTAAAATTAAGATCTTTCTTTGGCAGACTTATCAAAATATAATTCAAACAGCTGATCAGCTTAGGTCTAGAGGTTGGAAGGGGGAGGCTAATTGTGTTTTATGTGAGGCTCCTGAGGATGCTAACCATGTGCTTTTCGTTGTGTTCTGGCCAAGCTTGCTTGGTTGTGCATCAAAGAGATTCTTCTTAGGGACAGAGTTCCATATTCTTTAGATGATTTTCACCTGTGGTGGCTTGATAAGAGGGGTGCTAATTGTGGGAACCCGGGTTATCTCCATAAGACCGAGACTAAGCATGGTCTTAAGGACATAACTCTGGATCTCCGGTAAATGGATTCCAACTTAACTCAATCTAAATGAGAGGCTTAACTGAAAACTAGAGCCCCGACGATCATGCGCGCCGCTCCTCTGCGAGCACTACATGATTGTCGGTTCTCCAACAAGTCAAGCACTACACTTAGTGAGTTAAATAGGAAGCCATGAACAGCGAGCATGACTTATATTGGCTCCCAAGATCAGCGATCAATATACTCATACTCTCATACAACGTTGATTACATCCATACAACAAACACACACAATAGTCCAAAAGACAACAATATAGTTTAAGTCTACAATGGTTACAAACGGCCGACCGGCCAAATTCAAATAAGAGTATTAAGTAGCAGTGGAAACAAGTAAATAAACCAAAATGCCAGCAGTGGTATGCCCCATACCCATCGGCAACCGACTGAGAGTTAAATGATAGCACTATTCGTTAGCGTCGCCTAAATCGGTGCTAACGAGCCCGTCGGCGAAGTCTTCCTCACCTGAAAGAGCCAGCAAACATCTGGCTGAGTACAAAGGTACTCGAAAGTCTTACACAAATAAAAATTAGTTATGCATAAGGTTGTTCCAAAGGATGGCTCATATTGGCTTAGTTTTGCAAAAGAGACGCAATAATGTACAACCTACACATACCAGTTTTTCAAGTGCCCTTTTAAAAATCAGATTTGAAGTAGAAGTAAAACATGTGAAAAAGTAGTAATTGAATAACAAATGAATCATATAAATAACAAAGTGGCTGTCCACTTTGGTACAACAACACCATGAACATCCCATTCATGACAAAACCGAATTTACCCACAATTCAATTCCAAGTCTAACAATAAGCAGCCACAAACTCAAGCGATCGTCCATAACCGTGGACACGGCTATTCGAATAGATTTATACCCTGCAGGGGTGTACTACTTTACCCACACGACTTGATTAGCCCGTAAGCCTACAAATGCCTCTGAATATAGCATACTTCCTATGGTATGCCGGCCGGGTAAATCAAGATATGGTCGTTTTTAACAAGAAGATCCCATTGGGCTAAGTCCCTCAACCCAGGGCTCCTAGGAAACACAAGACGTTAACGTCTCACTATCAGCCCAAAAGGAACACAGGATTTCTCGGTCCCATGCCCTTACAATTTCACCACCGTGGGACTCAACACAACAAAACCTTTCCCCTACTTAACCATACAACACCCATATACCGCGTGTGAGCACGAGTATTGCTTGAACCGCAGGTACCCAAAGTTCGGTCCTTAATTGTCCAGACAAGTCCACCACTTACCCAAAGCTCGTGCACAAAGCACCATCACTAACCAACACTTGTCCAGACCAAAAGCTCATTTAAAATGATAAAATTTAACTCATAAAACAGATACAAAAATCTGGAACAAAAGTATATAATGAGAGTTGTGTTTATCCCATAATTGTCGGGTTATTCCCGACAATCAAACTACCGGTTCTAGACTTGCATGACTAAGCAAACCCGAATAACACAAGTTCACACATCCTATCTTAAGCATGTGGTGCTGGAATAATTCAAGTATAACCTCAATGAAATAGGATATAACTAAACTACACATCACAAAAATAGCGACATAATAAAATAGCATGCAAGCAATTATCATTGCATCTATTCTAACAAAATTGGGATCAAATATAATGCAAAAAGAAAGTTCAAAGGATGCTTTCCTGGCTGGTATTCCAATTTTTCACTCTTGGTTGTGTAATCGCTCGCTTGCGGTAGTTCGGACTCTAAGAAAATAACGACATCGAATAAACACCGAGAAATAGCCAAAAACTCAAATTGCTCAAAAATGCATGAAATTTATACAGTGGCTAGATTATGATTTTAGATGAATTTAGGTACAAAAATTATTCCATTTGGAGTTTATACGAGAGAGTTACAGTAGTTTGAAAATCAGATTTCTAGAAAATGCTGAAAAATGGTGGTTATGTTTACTGTTCACCCGAATTTAATTATTTTGTGAAAATTTGCATAATTCTAGTGGAGATAAAAACTACATGGTTAAATATAGAACAATAATTTATGGATAACCCAATTGGATTCATCCCATTTGGAGTTCATATGAATTTTCTAAGAATTTTCAAAGTTAATTCAATTTCTAATGTAAAAATAATTCTTTTCTGCATTTTAATTTGGAATTAAATCATTTTTATACACCGGCTGACCTAGCCTCTGTCAATGAAAGATAGGGCCCTTGTATTTTATTTTATTTTCCATTTATTTCCTAAAGGAAAACACCTATCGACAAATCTAATCTTCTCATAATCATATACTTAACCGGTTCTCCGATGTTGAACCCAAACACATACATAACACTCTCCAATCATATTATCATATCTTGATCTAAATCCTATACTAACATCCACTAAGCCATAATCAAGGCATTCAACCCAACAAATAATTCCCGGACTCACTATCTTTCATACATACAATCAATCTGGTGATTGCATTAAATCCACCAAGTTATGGGCACATGGCCATGACTAAATCCCTCGATCATCCTCCGTTAGGCTATTTAACCTAATACTATCTATCAAATTCTACTAGTCTCACCTTGGCAATTCATATTCGCAAACACTAAAATTTCCACCGATCAAGGTTTATTTGACCACCCGACACCTAGTGGGCTTTACAATTTAATTGCACATCCAACATTTAATAGTTCACTAATAAATCAACTTACATCCATTTTATCGGACTAGTCGTGTACAACAACTACCAATCCAATCACATATGCATCTCTACGATCGACTAATAATCATTTAGCTACTAACCCAATAGAGAGTACAATTGCATCAACTCAGCACATGGGACTTACCTACTAATTACATGGCAATCCAAATATTTATCCGAAATCAAATAATCTATTCTACCATCTCCCAAATTCTAGCATCTATGACTCACATAACTATTACTTAAGACATCCGACCAAATTTCTCGTGATTAATAAACCATCCAATTCACCTCCATATCACAATAGATGTTATCACAAGAGCTATCCATCAAGTAATAAATCATAAAATCCTTATGCGTCCTAACTCCAAAAATTACTAATTCGATGTGAGGAAAAATCTCTAAGTAATCTATTAACCAAAGATCACCACTAACTTCCATGCAACTTCAAAATAATATCGTCCGATCAAATAATCCAATCATACATTTGACCTAACATCCATCCATCAACAAAATACATAATCCGCTACAACGGTCTAGTTATTCGCAACCACGACATTTCATCACATAATCACACCTACGCACAAATACAACCAACCGAAGAATTATACCGGTCTTAAGTTACCAAATAATTTTTATAATTAAACGTGCATAAATAGATGCTATGCTCATGACTAATATGCAATATGCACGACTAAAAATATAACGCGGTAGCATAAATAACACTAAGAATTTTACTACAACGCTAGGTGTGCCAATCGTCACCGGGCATCGTCTTGGGTCCGTGTCCGCCGTAGTCGCCGAGCTCGTCCGCGTCCGCCGTCCTCCGTCGCTCCGTCGTGGCTCTCCCTCTCGGCTCCTCCGTCGCCGCTGCGTCCCCGAGCCGCCGACCTTGCATGCGCCTAGTAGTGACAACTCATGCCCGTCTACAAGGAAGTAATCAACTTGGCATTTTTCCTGTATGCATGCCACAGAGTGAGTAGCAAAACATGTAAAGACTCTTTCATGCACAAGTTGCTCCAGAACCTTGTATACGCCGCATGGAGCCGCCGGCCTCGCCTCTACACCGTTGAGCCCGACCGAGCCAACGGAGCTATCTTGCCGATACCGCGGTCAAGCGCGACACGCCATACCGCCTCACCTCGCTCAGACCGCCACACCGCTCTCTACTGTGCCTTCGTGCTGACGCCGTCTTCGCTTCGCTACCGCGCACGGCATGCATGCACCGCTGTTCTTGCCTCCTTGCCTCGGCCGCCCCAAGCTCGGCCACCTCCGCCTCGCCTCGTCGCGCCGCGCGCCGTGCCGCATGAGTCGCCGACGGCGCCTCGACACCAATGTCTCGCGCCGCGCGGCTCCGCTACATCGCACGAGCTGCATGTCGCCGCTATTCCTCGCACGTGCCGACATCGAGTAGCGCCAGGATCGCTGAGTGCTCGCCTCAACGACGCCGCTCGATCTCGCCCTCTGGCGCCGCCGCCGTCCTCCATCACCAACAAAGATGGAGTCGTTGCCTCCTCCACCGTTAGCTCCTCCTCATCATTTGCATGCATGGATGGCCACATGCATGCAATGAACTGGCCGCACACACCGCTTTGCTCCTTCCAATAGCACAACACAGTGTCTCTCTTCTTCCTCCCTTCTTGCAAAACTTTCAAACGAACTCGCATGCGAAAATGAATTGGATGAATGGGTTGCTTGCGTGATGGGGAACTCAGCGATATAACATGCAAAGCTGGATTTTGGGTTTTTGATAGGGATTGTGAGGAGAGAAGAAAAGAAATGAACTTGTTTGAGAGAGAAAGAACAAGGAAGGGGCTCTGTTGGGGGCAGAAGAAGCTAGCAGGGCTATTGGGGGAAAGAAAGTGACGAGTGGAGGAAAATGGTTCGGTTGGGAGAAGAAATGTTAATGGGCAGTGAGTGGGAAGATGTGGCTATGAGTGGTTCGGTTTGGGGGTAAAGAAATGGCAGTGGTGTGTCTCTCGGCTGGGAGTAACAATTCGGATGAATAGTGAGCAGCAATGAAAAAAAAATGGCAGAGAGAGTTAAAGAATATTTGGGCATAGAAGTTTAATTCCAAAAATCATGAAATTTTTAGGGGAGGTACCTGACATAATGTTGGTGCTTAGATAAAATTTTTAGGAATTTATCCAGAGTGTGATGCTCTCTAAAAATCTTTGAAGTTCTTGTTTGCTCGGAAGAAGAATGGCAATACAGTTCTTCCTCTTTTCTCCGGCTCGCTCCAACGACCTTGCATGTGCGAACTAACCGCTCAATTGGAAAGCTCTCGAGACCACGAACGCAACGGTATAACATACATTGTCGGATTCTTGATTTTTGGTTGTGATTGCGAAGAGAGAAGTTGGGGAAAAGAATGGACACGTAGGCATTTCGCCTGCGGTCGGTCAATCCGAAAAGAGCGGCGATACTAAGGCATGTAGAATGACATGATTTTTGAAATACATGTGAACCAAGAAATCAACATGAATTTTTTTAATATGCAGTCTTTCAAACAATCCGATTTGACTTTAAATGCAACACTTTAATTAATTTGATTGATTTTCAAAAGAAATCTTTTTACTCAAACACGAGAAAAATTAAAACGGAGTCAAATATTTAAAAGATTACCAAATTAAATAATAACATCCTGATTCTGAAAATCAGGGTGTTACACTAATGATTATGACATTGGTCTTTTCAGTTTTGCAACTTTACCCTGGACTCTCTGGAAATTCAGGAATAAAGGGGCAATTGAGAAGATTTTTTCTAAACAACCGATTGAAGTCATGTTCAAATTTGTATCTTGTTTGCACCGGTGGTGTATTCTAATAAATAAAAAAAGTGGATCGGTTGAAGCTGGAAAAGATGCTGGGAGCAGCTGAAGTCTTTCTGTGCTCTAGGGTAGTCCTGCAGTTGGTTTTCCTTTTTGTCTTAGTGTGTTTAGTCTGGTTGTTGTGGGAGGTGTTTGCCTTCCTGCTCCTGTTTGGATGTGGTGAGATTTCTATAAACTGGTGCTTTGCTCGTTGAAGCTGGTATCTCCAACTGGTTTCCTATCGATTTTAATGTTTTTAGGTTGAACTTTTGTAATTCTGTTTGATTAGCTTTCTATAAAAGCGGGTCTTGTGCCTTGTTGGGAAAAAACACTTGATGTATAAAAATTACGTATAAAAAGTGAGTAGTGTTTCTACTACTATTTTGTGTGGAAAATGATAGTGCTTTTCGTGAAAGAAAAGGTTCATTTGACCCCCTCAATTCTTGCGCAAGTCCAAATTTCAACCCTCAACTACAAAACATGGGTATTGACTCTTTAACTATCAATACCGTTCACTTTACCCCCTCAAAACCTTTCCATCCTGGTTTTGAATTGATATGTCATAGATGTGGAGGTGGTTTTGATATATAGGCTGGTTTTGGCAGACGTGGCATCCTAGATGGCGATAGTTTGCCGATGTGGCGTACTAGTCAGGATCCACCTCTTCTCTCTCGTCTGCTCAGCCGCAAGACCCATTCCTCCCAGCATTCTCAGCCCTACAGGTTTGTATCAAGAAATCAATTTGCATAATACTACAATTTATCATCAAATTTTGCAGAAACTACACAAGATTTACATCCGCAGGTTGCTTGTGATGGTGCGGCGGTTCATTGGGCTGTTCCTGTTCTTGCTATACTCTTCTCCTATCCTTTTTTTCACTGGGTTTTTTGAATGAGTTTTTAACGAGCCATGTGCATATCACGGTATTTGCCCAAGTAGAAGTGTTACGAAACCAACCACCCCCCACCCCACCCCACCCCTCACGGGGAGGGTGCGACTACCCCTGCAAGCCCCACCTAGGTTTCTTCTTCTTCTCTAAGGAGATGTAGGCGCAACCCAAATTCCCTACATGACTCTTAGTTTGTAAATATAGGAGAGAGCTCATCTATTATGTACATGGAAACTCATTGGAATAAAAAAGATTGCCGGATTGCTCCATCTGACTTCTTGTGTCTATTTCTTCTTTTACTTTTGCATTGTCTAATTGTGTGATTGATTGATCGTATGGCTTGCTCGACGACACAAGTTATTATTAGATGTTGCAGTGTAATTGTGAGGTTGTCTACAACTTTATATCTATTAGTTGTGTTGTAAATAAAGTTGCCTTTTGTTATGAAAAGATTATTACTGTGCTTCATACAAATTGGGTTGCACTTTTGTACTGATATGGGTGATTGGAGAAATATGAAGAATCAAGCCTTGGGTGAAGTTCGATTAATAGAAGTGAGATTAGTGTCGAAATTTAATATTCACAGTGCAATAGTAGCATTTAATATTCACACTACATACTTTAGATGCATGGGTTTACAAAATTGAAAATGTCAATTTAAAGGTTCAGATCATCCAAAATAGAATACATTGAAAATAGTTCATACCAAAAACAAAAAATTAGAGGTTCAGATCATCCAAAATAGAATACTAGGTCTTCAGCTTCAGAGATGCACTGCAAGGAAAAAGGATAAAAGAGTGAGCAGAAAACCTCATCCATTTAACCTCTTAGCACAAAAATTCTTGGCCAAGGAAGCCTATTTGGTTGGAGATTTTTTTTAATAAGCCACTTTTTTATTGATATGACAAAAAAATACTCTAGAAAAAATTATAATAATAATAAATTGGTAACAGGCTCCTGTCATAAAATGATTTGGCGACAGGCTGACATGGCAGCTCCTATCACCAATTCATTTGGCAATAGAATCTGTTGTCAATTGAATTGGCAACTGAAACTTCCCCGACAGCCTATCGGCAAATGAATTGGTGACAGGAGATATGTCGCCACTTGCCAATTCATTTGACGATAGCTATTATTTGACCGACAAGCTCTTGTCACCGATTAATTTGGTCGATAGGTTCATTTGGCTGATAGGTTCTGTCGTCAAATGATTTGGTGACAAGGCTCCTTCCGCCTATTCATTTGGCAACAGAAGCTGCACCGTCAGCTTGTCGCCAATTCATTTGGCGACAGAATATTATTTGTGTAAAATTTTTCCATGTGATTTTTGTCATATTAATATATTAGTAGGTTGTTTCAAAAAAAAAAACTTCAGTTGGATGCTACTAAATTTTCCATAACTAACGTCAATCACATAGTTACCGAAACACGGTTCATCCGAATCACGGTACGGGATTTGGGTTCGTAGTGGTGGATGAGGTAGGCTGCGTGCCCACTGCTATTTTCAGGAAACCATATTTAGTTTTTACTAAATGATCTACTTCTTAATATTTAATCTAAACCATATGTTGCTTTTACTAAATGATCCCACTAATACTATTGTAAGTTAAAGTTGATCCCCACATGTGTAAACATGTGAATTCATTAGTGGTAAGCGTAACCTTAAGAGAAAAAACATGTGGCACAGATAGCTATGGACGGTTCCACATGTACTGATATACCTGTTAATACAGTATCTCTTCCCTGTTGGTGGTGGCCCGTCGTCAAAGACATGCCCCAGATGAGCGTCACAGGCAGCGCACAGCACCTCGGTCCGGGGCATGAATATGACGGACATATCAAGCTTGGTCTTGACGCTGTCGCCAATGGGTTGATAATAGGACGGCCATCCAGTACCACTGTCAAACTTGGTCGATGACCTAAAACACCAGAGCGGTAGTGCAGAGAATAATGAGCTTAACATCTGATATTTCAATGAATTAACAATTATCTTTTGCTTTTCAAATGAAGAAAGACGAAGCCGTTTCTCTTGGGATGTTCATGTGTTAGTGCTTACTCAAACAGAGGGGTGTCACAGCAGACACAGTGATAGATGCCTGGGGTTTTAGTGTTCCAGTATTCCCTGATTATAACAAAAACAGAACAATGTTATGTTGTGGTAGCACTATAGATATCGAACTAAGATGCTGCAGAAATTAAGATCAATAATTGGATTAGATTATGAAATAGATTTGAATAAATAGGTATTTAGCATTTGGCAACATACCCAGTGAATGCCCTCTCGGTACCCTTCTGTCGAGTGATGTAATATTGTTCTTTTGTCAGGCGCTTCTTCCACTCCTCACCACTCAGAGATGTGTAGTCCGCTTTCTTTGTCTCTGTACAAAAGAACATGGGCTGTAAGTGAAATATTTCTGCAAGAGTTGAGATCGCGTATTAAAAAACAGCTTTACCAAATCAGGTGAAGATAGAACAAGTTTATATGATTTTTCAGAGCGAACGGAGTAATTTAGGGCGTCCCTTTGACAATAAAAAGAATCCAGAGATTGAAGAAAGATATTTTATCCACAAGAAATTTGCTTCAAGCATCAATGTGTCATCTGAACATCAATTATTCTAACCACTTAGAAAAGAGAATGACCATACATTTCTTACAAGTCATTGCAATTGTCTCGCTTTCGCCCCGAACAGGCTGAACAAAAGTGCACAATCTTATATGGATGGAATCATTTTTCCTTTTCAGCTAAACATGTGTACTAGTATATGTGAAGTCTAAAGTTCTGAAGAAGAATACACAATTCTTTCAACTATCTTCATGATAGGCATTTGTGATATATTATAGCCAGAAGACCCATACTAATTGTTTCCCATGCCACCAACATACAGTCTGAAATTCACACCAAGAGAATTTTCGCACTATCAAGTTACTAATATCTGGGAACAGACTAGTGGCCTGGTGGTGGGGATACTGTTTAAACTCATCACCACCCACCTGGGTTCGAGTCCTAAAACTGACTCGGGTGCTCATCTCCTTCTGTAGTGCATACGAGAGCTCCTAGCCATTTTTTTAAAATAAAAAACTACTAATATTGTTTGGAGATAACAAAGAACTTTGCAGCGTGTGTTAGTTGTTCCCCTTGGAGGAAAACTGGCGATCGGATCTATGTTGTCGATTCTGAGGAAGTTCATACTTTCGGCAAGTTGGTTTCTTGTTGTGATATCTTCCCCCATTGTCATCCAAGGTTAAATCAAGAAAGAGGCATCATTTGATAAATTAAGCTGCACATCCCCCACGCTAGTTAAAAAATGAAGAAGTAAGCTCTACGGTCTAATTTGCCACACTTTAAAAATCAGGATATGGCTAACAGCATAATTGGCTAATTGCATAAATTGATCAAAATCAATTTAGTCTGCTGTCTTGTTTCAATTGACAGGATTAATTCCGGTAAAAACTGCATCGATCGCAGAGCATTCTCCACTCCAGTTTCTTCCATCCAAATTAACCAGTTCATGTAAAAAAAACGAACTAAAAGAACAGAAATCAAGATTCGTTACATGTCCCGGGAAATAAACCTAACCGCTCCAAACTACAACGGTAGAAACGAGCCAACGACGGGTTGTTTACTAGTAATAGCGCGAGAAAGACAAGGCAAAGAAGCACCGCACGGCAGGCACCTTGGGCTTGCCCCGGCGGCGTCTGCGGCGGCGGCGACGACGACGACGGTGCGGCACCCATGGCGCGAACGGCAGCTCGCCTGTAGTTGCCGCAGGTCCACGCCCCCCTGGGACGCGCGAAGGGGAGGGCAGCAGCGGCCGGGAGGTAGATGGAAAGGTCGGGCGCGCGTGCTCTTGACGAGACCACGGTAGCAGAAGCGTTGTAATACCGGATAGCCATCAGCGAGCGCGTGCGTGACTCGAGTCGAGGCTCTACTAGTCTACTGTGCCTCTGCGTTCGTTGCAAGGTGCAAACGGGGCCAAATGGGAGTGGGGCGGGGTTTGTTCCGTGGCTGGCCATGCCGAGACGTGGAGGGACTTGGATCGGCACACGCAAAATTTCTCGGATTTTTTTTTTAAAAAATATTAATGTAAAAGATAATTACAAAAAAAATAGTTAAAAAAATTACAAAAATAGATGTTATGTCGCTATTCTAATTCGCGACAAGAGTTTGTGCACTGGAGATAGAGTCTCTGTCGCCAGTTGAAATGACGATAGAAGCCTATAGTGCCCTTCATTCATTCACACACTTTAGTGATTCCCCTCTTAAATATGTTGGGAAAGAGAGATGGGTTGTGAGATAGACCTCATTTATTGATGAGAATACGAGTATTCATTCAATAAGAATATGGTAGGAAGTAGTGAGAAAATTGTAGCTTGGAATTGTAGAATGACATATATTTAGAAAAAAGTTCGTAGGGCTAAAACGGCTTATATTTGTAATCATAGAGAGTATTTTCTATTCATGTGTTTCTTGATTCCCGTTTTCCAGGCAAGGTCTTTAAAGTCCAGATTTTGTCATTTGTTTGATGTTAGTGGTTTGCATAACGGAATTTTTAGTTTATTGCCATCGCAAAAGAGTTGTATTCTCCTCTATGATCAGAAAAAAAAAGGAAATGACTGTTTCGGTATTATCCCTGGGCGTAGATAGAATTAGATAAGATAAAGATCGATTGGAGAACGTTAAATTTATTGCAGTTGAAAGCGTTATCGTTGTGTGTCCCCATCAGTACTCATTTCATAGATTAGCGTGCTACTCTCACCAAGAAATCTGAAAACCAGAATCTCGGAAAGAAACGGTGGAAACTTATTGAATTCAATCTTGAATTTCTCGGAAAAAGGAAAGACAAGAAAAAGAAGAAGAAGAAGGTGGGCAGATATGTGGCCTGTGTTCTTCCTTCCCATCCATTGTCATAGCAACGGTACAAGAAAGACCGTAGAGCCGAAGTGGCATGTGTGGTGTGGGCTTAGCCATTAAAATCCCAGCGCCGCATGGTCGCACCACCAACCACAAGGCGCGCTATCCACAGACCCGCCATCGTTTCCCGCACAAAGAAGTAGAACGCAACTCCATGGCCGCCGCCACCGCCTCGTCCACGCTGCTCCCCGCAAGAACCTTTTCAAGCGCCCGCTCCGCCCCAGGGACCGCCGGCCAGTGCCTTCCAAGAAGGGTAGGGAGCAGGCCGTCGCCTTCTTCTGTCTGCATCTCCTCCGGGAGAACGCGGCGAGCAGAGGCCGTTCGTGCGTCTGCGGGAGGCACGGGGGGAGCGCCAGCCGCCGCCCTGCCGGAGGCGCTGCTCTTCGATTGCGACGGCGTGCTGGTGGACACCGAGAAGGACGGCCACCGCATTTCCTTCAACGAGACCTTCGCCGAGGTCCTGTTCCTTCCCCCTTACATTTTGATTTCCAGATGCAATTGCTCCCCAGACGTAAATGTTGGTGACTTATGTTTGGTAGTTCTTGGAATCGACATGTTAGCGGTTCACGGATCAAATTTATCTGAAGCAAATTTCTGCGGCAACTAATCACTAATATGCATCCGGAATAATCAATCTCATCTGGTGGAAATGTGGAATGGGGGGATCTTTTAGTACTAATGCTGGAAGTATGGTTGGAGCATGACAATGAAATTGCCATAAACCTACTTTTAATTTTGTGCAGATTCATATTTACACTTTGGAAAACGCTTGCATGCTCAAAATTGTGCACATTAAATGCATTTACTAAATCACACCCATTCACCCTATTTCAGGTGGAAAATTATGTTTTGCGGGCAAATTCAAACACGTGGTACTATGCGGCATGTCCACATGGGAATTTGCAATGACTAATGTATATTACGTGGGTACATTGTAATTTCTTACACCATGGTTCACAAATTTTAGTTAACTACTGTTGTTCTTCCCTACAATGGAAAAAAAATTGAAAGAGGGACTTTTGCAGTTAGGATTGAACCCTGGGCAGGCCGGGCTTATAATAGGAGAGTTAGGAACAAGCTGGGCCCAACCTTGAGTGTGGTTATGCTTTGGGTCAGCAAAATTAGCACTGCATTGATAGAGCGGAGCCCAGGGTATACCCATGAAAAGCCCATGGAATTCAAATGAACCTACCTAAATTTGCAGATAAACCCAATCACACATAAATATTTATAGAAATCACATCGTTGCAATTTGTGCCATTGTAACGTGCAAGGGAGTTTTGCACATGAACTTTGGAATTGTTAAAATCATTCAAAATACTTCCACTGAACTCACTACTAAAGCAAATAAAATGCCATCATAAATTCATCGTAAATTAAATAGTAAATCACGCAATCCCACGAGTTTCGTAGCACAAGTTGAATGAAACCATAGGTATATTGGTTATAGGCACATAACCACAAGTATTTTGACCGAATAGTTTCAGAAAATCACATGTAAATGGAATCTACAGTTCATTGAAAGCTCCCGCCCCCCTTGTTCATCTTCTCCACAAGCACATCCCGGTACATAAAGACAAGTATTATGACATAATAGTTTCAGAAACCACATGTAAATGGAATCTACAGTTCATTGGTGGCACCCACCTCTTGTTCATCTTCTCCACAAGCACATCCCCGCAGCTCTCAACTATGCAGTCATCGCCTGGTCCTCGGTTTCGGACCGCGAAGGATCACACAGGTGTAGTCCTCCAATATCGGCATTTCCCGGCAAAACACGGTGCCAGGCTGCCAGCAAACATCCGCGTGGACAGCGAGTTCACCACCTTGGGCAAGAATCTCCTGGTTGGCAATGAAATCACCAATTGTGCGTCCCAGTTCTTGACACCAAACTCTATTGAGGACACTGGTTCAAATGACCTGCCCCCTATGATGCACCGATACGCGATACCGGTACGGCGATACGGTGATACCCTATTTCTCCAAAAAAACCGATACGGCGATACGGATGTGTGTATATATATATATATTAAAAATAGTAAATATATAAAATACGATACTCGATATTAGACTGGAAGCTTGAATTGTGCATCTGTACATGACATAATGCAAGTCTGTTAGTGACTTAGTGCTTAATTAAAGGTGCCAAGTAGCTATTTTCAATCAACTACACCTAGGAATGCGCAAGTCTGTTAGTGACTTAGTGTACTGCTCTATTAGTTTTAGTAGCGCTTCACAGATTCGTATATGCTTAGAAATCCACTACAAGCTGTAAACCCCCTAATGAACACAGGTTCTATTGCTACACAACAATAGTACTAATTCACCAATCCACTGACCACTCACCGGGCGGTACCACTTGCACCTTCTTTCCCCCACTCACCCACTCACCTTCATTCCCCCACTCACCCAGACCCAAACTTCTTCAACTAGGTCTGAGAGAACTGAGAAGAGAAGGGAAATGCACCGTCGGCCGCTGGAGAGGAGGGAGCACCTTCGGTCGCCAGATGCAGAGGATCGACGCCGCCAACCGCTGGATGCAGAGGAGGGAGCATGGAGGAGTGGGCGCGGAGGAGGAGGCGCGGAAGAGGGAGTGCCGCCAGTCGTCGGCCGCTCGTCGTCGGGAGTGCACGGAAGAGCTCTGGACGACTGGAGGCGCAGATTGGGAGGGAGGCGCAGCGACGGCAGCTCAGGGGCAAGGTTAGGGTTCTTAGTGATGGGCCATGAAGTTGGGCTGAGAACCGTGCTTTTTTTTTTGTTGGGCTGCACTTCTTTCGGGCTGTATCGCCGTATCTGTCTGTATCCATACGTATCGAAAATTGATTTCTTTTTTTAAAAAGACAGGTTTTTCCGATACTTTTCGATACGTATTGGGGCTGTACCTGTATCCGTACCGATACGTATCGGGATACTGGTACGCGTCCATGCAGACGTATCGGTGCTTCAGAGCCTTCCCCAAGCAACCTGGATTCGGAGCTGTTATGTGGACACCACCTTGCCACCACCGACCACGGTTCCTTCTGCTCCCAAAGTACATCAGCTATCTCCTCCATACGAGCCTTCTTGAGGCTTCTCTCCAATAAGAAGGGATGTACGGCAGATCAACAGAACTGTTTGGTATCAAGAATGGAGGTGGGGCCCCTTCGGTGTACAAGAACCTAGCTTGGGGGAGAACCATGAACGGCCTTGGGGAAGGGAACACAGAAGTAGTAGTAGAAGAAGGGTTCTCCTGCCGACTGGGATTCCATTTACATGTGGTTTTCTGGAACTATTAGGCCATAATACATGTGGTTATGTGCCACTAACCAATATACCTGAGATTTTTTGCAACCTACGCCATAAAATCTATGGGTTTGTGCAATTTAAAATAAACCTGGTAATTGAAATAGTAAATTTAAAAAATATATTAAAGTATTTCTTATATCCAGGTTGTTGGTATTTGCAGAGGGAATTAGGTGTGAGCTGGGACGTTGAACTATATGGAGAATTGCTCAAGATAGGTGGTGGAAAGGAAAGGTTGATCAACTCTTCACTCTTTTCATTGATTTGATTGACTTTATGGCCTGCTAACATTCTGACCATTCATTTGCATTTTGCAATTTGAATTATCTTCATAACATTTCCTAAGAGACTTAATTATGATGAATTTCATTAAGAAAATTTTATTTTACTGTTTTCGAACATGTGATTTCTGCTAATCTATGGTATGTCCTGTAGGAAGTAGAATCTGGTTATCAAACCAAAATAGCAACAAAGAATAATGCACTATTACTGTGTTAAATTACATATTTTCATTCTACAATCACTAATATCAACAATTAAGTGAGGAAACACATGCTCAATTGCAAGCTTTTGTAAACACATCTCTCTTACTTCAATTTTGTTACATATACGAACATGGTTTGCACTAATTGTTCACATAAGGCCTTTGTCATTTATTCTTAATTTTGACTAATATATTGACCAAGGGGTTAAACATTAGTATAGTACGCTTTAGTACTAGCATTTACTAAGAACGTTGGAAGGTAATCAGCCTTTAGTATCAAGAATTATACTCTGTTTGCCATCTCTATCGGTACATATTGGCCAAAACTAATGAAATACTGTGTCTGAGATAAGAACATCAGACCATATGTGTGTCTTTAATAAAAACAAAATTTAGACCATTGGTGTTTGAGTGTTTCAGAAGTGTATGCTTTTTTGCAGAAAATAATAATCAAATATCTAAAAGTTTCCATCAAAAGAAAATATAACGTTCCATAGTAATCACTAAAAGCAATATCAACATGCGGAGGGTGAGGAACGAAGACTAATGTATAGTTTGATTTTTGCATATCTGATTGAAATTAAGAATGAGATCTAAGTATCAGTCTGCAGTTGACTTTTCAGCATTGAAAATTTAAAGTTTAGGTGTTTTTGAAAGGAATCAAATTGGCTGTAGGAACATTTGTTGGCAAAGGTGATGCTAAAAGACCTTTACTTAGAATCTCGATTTTCACAAAAAAAAAATAATTTTTCCCTGTAAAAGTAAAACTGAAGCATTTGGTTGAATTCAACTGTAACCCAACTGTTTCAATATTTCTTTCAGGATGACAGCATATTTCAACAAGACAGGGTGGCCAGCTAAAACGCCAAAGACTGACGAAGAAAGAAAGGAGTTTATTGCTTCTCTTCACAAGAGGAAAACAGAATCGTTCATGGCCCTGATTGAGAAGAAGCTGCTTCCTCTCCGTCCAGGTGTTCAAAGGTCATATATTTCTAAGAATTTTATGACTTTTGCAACTTAACTGCAGTTTAAATGAACTTCTGAGTTGTAACACTCAGAAACATCCTCCCTTGCTGCTTTATCTCTAGTCTGAAGTGCTGCCTTACTACAAATCAAAGTTGTCTTCATTTATACTGTGTGTAACCAATAAAAGTTAGTACATTTTTAAATTTTACCGCACATTTTTATTTTAAAACATTTTTTTCTATGAATATATAGCAGTTATAGTGTAACCAAGCTTTTTTTTTGGAAAATGCATTTACCTAAAATATTACTCACTGTAATTATGTTTCTAACATGTAATTATGAAAAGGTTTAAGAAATGAGAAGTTTTACATTACAAACATCATGAACTTAACATTTCACTTTCTTTTGAAGAAGTCTACACTACATGCTTTAGAAGACATGTTAATGTAATGCAACAACACAATGGTGTAGAAACTAACTTAAAAAATATTGAAGTAACTTAGTAAGAGAAAAATTACCTGGATTAATTATTTTAAGTTTACAGGTTAATTGATGAAGCTCTAGGAAAAGGAGTGAAAGTTGCAGTATGCAGTACTTCAAATGAGAAAGCTGTAAGTAACACAGTATTTCCCAGTTCCCACCCTAACGTGCCTTCATGAGAGATGTATAGGTTAGGAGTTACTGAGTTACAACAAATATGTACAGCATTTGGTAGAAACGCTTCTTCCAAAATTTCCACAAAGGAATGTATCATGTCATCTTGATTTCAGTTGTGAGCTTATATGCAAGGAAGCTCACAAATTTTACTCGACTGGGTGCAGGTTTCAGCAATAGTATCATGCTTACTGGGGCCTGATCGAGCAGAAAAGATTACTATATTCGCTGGCGATGTGGTTCCTCGCAAAAAACCTGATCCAGTAAGGGCTAGTTTCCGGTTGTTGTTGTTAGAGATATATGTCTATTGTATTATTCTCCATTGTTGAGGGGTTATTTGCATATTCACCACCTGTACTCTGTGTATATATACTGGCCCATTGACCCCCTGAGAATACAAGTTGCTATTCCTAACATGGTATCAGAGCCAATTAGGTTTTCCTCACCTGGATGCGCAACTCGTCCTCCTCCTAGCCCAGCCGCCGCCTTCCTCACCCCTTCGCTTCCTCGCCTCGCATCTCCGAGCGCCGCAAGTCGTCGGATCCAGCTCCGCACACGCCGAGGTCTCTTCGCCGCATCTTCGCCGCTCGCCGCCTCCTCGAGCCGCTCGCTACGCCATCACTGCATGGCGCCGCCGCCGGATCGTCTTGCCTCGCGACGAGGCAATCTACTAGGTCGCTCTTCGCCGTATCCGACCGCCGCCTGATCCACCGCGCCTCAACGCGCGGCGCTAGATCCACCGCCGCCGCCGCTTGCCGCCGCCATCGGGCGCCGTTACCCGCACCGCCGCTCCCCGACGACCACGCCACGGCTCGAGCCCGACGACGGACGCTGTGACCATCGCCGCCGCCACCCACACGGCGCCCGCCCACCGCCGCCGGGGACGCGTGCACGAGCGCGTGTTGCATAGCGGGTCGAAGGCCTTTAGCCGCTTTAATCGCTCCAAAAAAAGAGAAAAACATCGTTTAACCGCCGCCGCCGTGCCCGCCTACCAATGGGCACCGCTTTCCTCGCCGCCGGTGATCTTCGATGGTGTTAACTACACCGACTTTGTCTCTCACATGTGCATCCACATGCGTGGTCTTCGCCTCTCGGGCGCCTCCTTCGCGATGTCACCGCCCGCCTTGCCCTATTCTCCGACGAGTTTACGCTGTTGCATCGCCATCGATCGGGCTGACAAGGCCGCTGCCTTGCCGATGATGAGGCCGCCGCCTACCAGAGGCTCGATTCCTGCAAGGATCGATCGACCACCTACACTCGCTGGTACGATGATGATGCTCGCCGCCAGATTCATCGCCAGATCCGGCCTCGCTTTTCTTACGAGGTTGTGTGACTCCTTCGCTTTCCGGATGTGGACTCATCTTCGCCGCCACGAGCCTCCGCGATGCTTTGTACCGTCCGTGGTTCGCCAGAGCACTCTTCAAAGCAGGCGATGCTATCGTTGGACGCTTTACGCCGTAGCTCATTGGTCGGCGCCGGGCTGGACTCTCTTCGCACCGCCTGGCCGCCGCCCCGTCCGTGTTGCTCGTTGTATGCGGCCGACCGAGTTTCAATGGTCTCACGAGTTCCTTACTCGCCGTCCCGAAGTTCGAGCAATGGCGTGCCCAGCCCTTGCACGCCACCGTGTTACTCTCCGGAGGTTCTACCGAGATACGCGCGAGGAGACTCGCCGAGCGGCGCGCGGCTCGATACCACTCCCCACGTGCTCGCCACCGATGAATAAGTCTCAGATCGTGGTCTTTGTGGGGCGGGCACATGGTTCTTGTGACCCGATGCATGGTGGTTGTTTGTCGCCCATCTAGGACAAAGATCTTGGACTAGCTTTAGGACAAGATCTAGGACAACATCTAGACAAAGATATTAGCATCTTAGAGGACAAAGATCTAGGACAAAGATCTTAGCATCTTAGACTAGCATCTTAGACTAGCATCTAGACAAAGATCTTAGCATCTTAGACTAGCATCTTAGACTAGCATCTTAGACCAAGGATTGTCGACACCACGACGCGCCAAAGCCCACGTCGCGCAGCGAAGTGAGAGGAGCGGCGGCTCGCTCGCTGCTCACGCGAGCATCGAACCACCTTCACGGCACCGCCGCAACGCTTCTCCTCCACCTTGACGGTTAAAAGCACACGCCGCCCCTCGCGACAGCTCCGCAACGATAAGACCGACGCAGCGGTGCTCGACACCTGCCGCCACCCACCACATGACCGCGCGGAGTTTTCTCCGAGCTCGACTCAGCGCTCGAGGCCCGCTAAGCTTGGGATGCCCGGCGTGGAAATCAAGCGGCGGCTCCGTATCTTCACCGCTGTTCCGCGAGCACAGCCGCCACCGCGCGCTTCTACTACATCCCCGACCATGCGAACTCCATCATCGCCTTGGGATACTGACGAGAACGCCACAGGTCGAGATCGAGCACGGTGCCGCGGATTTGGGATCTTCGCCGCCTTCTTGCTAAGGTAACCGAGGCGCAAATCGACTCTACATCCTTCACGCAGCGGCACAACCCTTCTCTGTTCGCCGCCGTCGACGACGAGGCGTGGGCAGGGCACGAGCGCCGGGCACCTTTCACTTCGAGGCCCTCGGCTCGCCGCCCACGAGATGGTGCGAGGCTCCGCCGTGCCTTGACCATGTGGAGCGTCATGACGCTCGCGCGTTGACGGCGGCAGGTAACTCCCTTTCCCAAAGAGCGAGCTCGAGCCAAGGAGAGGCTCGAGCTCGCAGCACGGACTTGTGTGGCCCGCGACACCGCCACACCGGGAGGACGACGCCATTTCCGCCGATCGCCGACGACCTCCCGCTATGCGGTGATGGTCCCTTGCAGAAGCGAGAGGCCGCGGACGCCATCAGCGCACGCAGTCGCCGCGAGGCGAGCGCGGCCAGAGTCGCGCTGCGTCGCGCACGCAGCTGAACCCGGCGCGACCACGGCGGCCGACCGGCCGCATCGCGGCCGATGAGATTCACGCCACCACCCGCTACCGCATGTATGCCGCAGCAGAATCCGCGCGTTGCCGAGCGGCGCAACCGCACGGCGCGGGGATGGCTCGCCCTCGCGCAGGAGATGCCACCGCCTTGAGGGGAGAGGCGGCGACGCCGCCTACATCCTCAACCGCCGCTTACCAAGGCGCCGACGGCAAGACGCAGCACGAGGCTTGGCACGGGCGCAGTTTGCCGCTTCCCACTTGCGGGTCTTCGCCTCCTCGCTCGCTGGCCAGAGCTTGGCCACACGGCAAGCTCGACGACAGTGAGCACCGAGTGTTCATCGGCCACGAGAGGCTCAAGGCCTATCGCGATCCTCGACCGCCACACGTCAAGGCCCGCATCTCGCGCGACGCTGTGTTCGACGGCGCGAGGCCGACGCGACAAGGCGCGGACGACGGCTCGACTCGACCCTGTGGACTTCGCTTGTCGACTACGCCCACTTCGAGAGAGTCGCTGAGCTAGCGCTCGCCTTCACCGAGCTCGCCCACCTCGACACCTCGCCGCCACCGCCCCGCGAGTGCTCCACCACCTCGCACGGCCACGCCCCACTCTTCACCACCGCCACTCCACGCCTCCGCACCGGCCACCACTCTCTCCGCACCGGCGCCACACCACCGGATCGGCCAACACTTCCGGCCCACGACGTAGCGCACGCGGAGTTCGCTACTCCACCGTCCCACGACGAGGACCGCGCCGACGCTACCACGACGCGCGAGCCTTCGCGCTACCGCATTATGGACAACATCTCGCGAGCCGCCCGCCTCGGATCGGCGCAAAGACGACTCGGCGGAGCCGCACTTGGCGGCGACGACGGCGAGCCCCGCCTTCGCCGAGGCGGCAGAGGAGACGCGGCGTGGCGGTCGCGATGAAGCGAGAGATGGACGCCGCCGAGCGGACCAGACGCTGAGCCGGGCGGATCTTCCTCGCCGAATCGCGCGATCACCTTGCTGGTGTTCGCCGAAGCGGACGGCCGCGCCATCGCTGCCACAAGGCTCGCGGTGGCACGAGGCTTCTGCAGCAGGAGGGGTCGACTTCGACGACGCCGCACTCCGCCGCGAGCATGGAGTCCGCTCGCCTTCTCGCACTTGCGCCCCGGAGGTTGGCGCGCCCATCACATGGACGCCAAGTCCGCTTCCTCAACCGCGACTTGAATGAGGAGGTCTCACGCCGCCACCACGGATTCGCTATCCCCGTAGTGAGGGCAAGGTTCTCCGCCGCAAAGGCTTGATGGATAAGTCTCGTGTTATTTTTGCCGCCTTCAAGGATCGAGATCCTTTGATCAAGCGTTAGCATCTCTCTAGGACAGAGCATCTAGGACACATCATCTAGACAGAGCATCTAGGACAGAGCATCTTAGACTAGCATCTTAGACTAGCATATGCTTGATATATGCTTGGTGACAGCCCTATAAATATGTATCCCCAACCCTCAAAGTTGGTATGGCATTGTGAAGAGAAATATACAAGAAAAATTGCCCCATCTCCAAGTGTCATCCGGAGTTCTTCTCGAGCTCGACTCGAGCGTTCGAGCTCCGTCAAGTTTGGGGATGCCTCGTGGAAATCAAGGCGTCGGCTCGGTCATCTTCGCCGCCGTGTGTGCGGTGAGCCTGTTGCGCTCGCGGTGGCGTCTACTACATCCGATCTGCGAACTCCATCATCGACTTGGGGCGGTGGATGAGCGGCTCGCGTGTCGAGATCGAGCCGCGAGTCTTTGCGGTTGGGATCTTCGCGCGCCTTCTTGCCAAGGTAACGAGGCGCCGTCGACTCTACATCCTTCGTCGCGGTGGCACAACCCTGTCTCATTGCTCGTCGGGGCGGCGGCGTGGCGATAACCGCGGCGCTTTGGGCACCTTAGCCGAGGCCACGAGCGGCTCGGTGCCCGCGAGAGATGGTGCGAGCTGCGGTGCCTTGACCATGTGGGCGATTCTGCGGCGTCTGCGTGTTGGCGAAGCGGTGACTCCGCTTTCCCGGCGGCGAGTTTCAGAGCCAGGAAGGCTTCGAGCTGCGTGCGGGACTTGTGGCCGGTGACAGCCGCAGCCGGGAGGGCGGCGCTACTTCTGCTGCTCGTCGGCGACCTCTCCGCTTCATGTGGGTGATGGTCCTCGGCGACAAGGAGAGGCTGCGGGCGCCATCGGTACCAGCTTGTGATGCTGCGGGGCGGTCGCGGCCGTAGGCTGCGCGTCTTTGCGCCACGACAGCGATGGCGAATTCACGGCGGTGGTCGCGTTGTCTGCTGCGTGATGAGGGCATTGGCGCCACTCTCCGCGCCGTCACGCCCGCGTGAGCAGCGTCGTCGGTGGCGCAACGGGCGGTTGTGAGGATGGCTCGGGCCTCCCAGCGAGAGAGATCTGTGTCTTACGGGAAAGCGGTGGTACGGCCGTCTACATCCTCAGCGCTCGCTACCAAGGCTCGGCGGCGGGGCCGTCGAGGCTTGGCATGGCGCAGCGGCGGTTTCCAGCTGCGGGTCTTGGCTCCTCGCGTTCGCCAAGGAGCTTGGCGCATCGGCAAGCTCGGCGGCGAGGCACTCGGGAGTGTTCGCCGGCTCAGCGGAGGCTCGAAGGCTATCGCATCCTCGACCACTGTCTGCACAGCGTCGCATCTCGCGTGGCGTTGTGTTCGGCGGCGGTGGGCGTGAGACAAGAGCGGTGGGCGGCGGTTCGACCGACTCGGGGACCGTTGTCGACTCGTCCGCCGAGAGGCGGGAGCTAGCGGCTCGTCTTCGCGGCTCGTCCACCTCGACACCTCGCTCGCCACGACTCGGCGGTGCTCCGCCGCCGGCCGCCGCTCGCCCGCTGCCGCGCTGCCGCTCCACGCTCTCCCGCGCGGCGCCACGCGAGATCGGCCCAGCGGCCGGTCCACGGCGAGTAGCGCGTGGTGGAGTTCGCTACTCATTTGTCCCACAGCGAGGACGCGTCGGCGCCTACCACGGCGGCGAGCCTCTGCGCTGCCGTACCATGGACAACATCCTCGCGGTTGCGTCCACAGGCGGCGCGGCCGCGACCCGGCGGGGCTGCGCGGCGTGCGGCGGCGGCGAGCCCGCTCGCTTCAGAGCGAGAGGAGGCGGCGTGGCGTGTCGCGATGGCGAGAGATGGGCCGTCGGCGGAACGAGCGTGGGGCCGGGCGGATCTTCTGCCGTGCCGCGCGATCACCCTTAAGTAGGTGTTCAGGCGGCGGGATGGCGGCGCCATCGTCAAGCACAAGGCTCGCTTGGTGGCGCGAGGCTTCTTGCGGCGGGAGAAGTCGACCGGCGCGCGCCGCGCGCGTCGCGAGCATGGAGTCGTTCGTCTTCTCCTCGCGCTTGCGACCCGGAGGGTTGGCGCGTCCATCGCATGGGCGTCAAGTCGCCGCTTCCTCAGCGGCGACTTGAAGGAGGAGGTCTCGTCCGTCGTGCCGGGATTCGTCATCCGATGGGAGGGCAGGTTCTCGCTGCCAAGGCTTGATGGATAAGTCTCGTGTTGGCTTTGCCGCCCTTCAGGGCGGCATCCTTGGTGGCGGTTAGCATCTCTCAGGACGAGCATCTAGGACACATCATCTGGGACATCTAGAGCATCTTAGACTAGCATCTTAGACTAGCATATGCCAAGCATATGCTTGGTGATAACCCTATAAATATGTATCCCAACCCCTCGAGTTGGTATGGCATTGAAGAGAAATATACAGAAAAATTGCCCCATCTCCAAGTGTCATCCTCTCCCATTAGAGTAAGGATCTTGCTATCACCTCAAGCAAGAGTCGGCGACTAACAAGTGGTATCGAGCTTGTGTATCCTGTGCTGAGCATCTCTGCTCATCTCCTTCTCGGCCTTCAGCGACCCGGCCGTGCGGCGGCGACTCGGTGTCCTGCTCGCTCCTCTCCGGAGGCGGGTAGCGACTCGTCGAGCGACCCTCTCTCACGCAACACCCGTGATGCGCCATGTCATGAGCGATCTCGGCGTTGGTCGCCTCGAGCCTGGGCGTCGGCGGGCGGCCCGAGCTTCGCGCAGCGGCAGCGTAGCGGCGGCGGCGAGCCGCTGCGCCAGCGCAAAAAGCGTCGGTGGCGGCGGCGGAGCTAGCGGCGGCAGGCGGAGGTGGAAGCGGCAGCGGCGGCGGTCACGGCGCGTCGCGGCGCGGCGAGTCAAGGTCTGGCGGCGGCAGCAGCTCCATCTCTGCGATGGCAGCGCGACGCGGACCTTGAGCGGCCCCGGAGAGAGGCGCGGCGGCGAGCGGCGGCGCGTGAGCACGAAGGCGCGCCGCCAGCTTAGCTTGGCGGCGATCGAGGGCGCGGATCGCTCAGGCGCGCGCGCGGTGGCGCTCTGGAGGCGCGCCGCAGCGGTGGCGCTCTGGAGGAGCGCGCTCGGCGGTGGCGCTCTGGGGCGCGCTCGGCGGTGGCGCTCTGGAAGAAGCGCGCCGCGACAGCGGCGGCGAGCGGGTCGATAGAGCGCGGCCTTCACGAGCGGCGTGGCTCTCCACGGGCCGTGCGAGTGGTTACCACGGGTTCGGTATTGTCGAGGGCCGGCCGGCGGTGGGTGGCCTACCTCGCCCGGGCCAACTCGTCGAGTGGGCGCGGTGATGAAGTGAGCTCGAGTGCGGCACATGTGGGAGGCGATCGTGCGGCGGCGTCGACTCGACGGAGATCGGCGAGCGGCTGGATGCCCTCATCGCTGCGATCCGCCGAGATGCGATTCTCGCTCTCAACAAGCGGTGCCAGGAGGCTTGGGGCGCCATCGCCTGCGGCGCGCGGCGGCGACCACGCGCCAAGTCCACCGCTGCGAGCAATCGCGCGGAGTGGGAGACCTTGGCCTTCAAGCGGTGAGGGCGTTGATGACTTTGCTCTCGTCTCAACACTCTGCTGCGAAGTTGAGTACGATTCGGCGGCGACACCTCTGAGCGAGAGAGCGTCGAGAAGCTCTTTGGCATTGCGTCCCCGAAGTACAAGCGGATGGCTCGGTCGATCCGGTCTCTGCTGGACCTCTCCACGATGTCGATCGAGGAGGCGATAGGTCGCCTCAAGGTCGTCAACGATGATGAGCCACGATCTCTCTCGGGACCCGTCACCATTGGCGGAAGCTCCTCACGCTCTGGGAGGTGGGTGCCGACCAGGTGGCGGAAGAAGGAACCTTCTTCCGCGACGGTGACGCGTGCGTGATAAGCGCGGCAAGCGCGCAAAACGCCGAGCATGGCGCGAGGCGTCTTGAGGTGATGGCCGTGGGCGCCCGGCGGCGCCCGTGCAAGCGAGCGCCGCAGCGAGGCGACTCATGCTACAAGCTGCGGCAAGTCGGTCATTGGGCCAAGTTGTCGGCGGTACGACGCCAGCGGCGGCCCCGTCGCCAGCGGAGGAGGAGCACGGCTGCGTTCATTGCTCGAGCAAGCATCGAACTACCTCGGCGGCACCGGCCACAACGGCTCTCCTCCTTGCCAGCGAGCCAAAAGCACCGCCTCCTCGGCGAAAGTTCCGCAACGGCAAGACCGGCGGGTGGTGCCTCGACACCGGCGACACCAACCACATGGCCGAGCGGCGGGAGTTCTTCTCGGCGTGACTCGGCGTTCGAGCTCGTCAAGTTTGGGGGCCTCGGCGTGGAAATCAAGGCGACGCTCGCTCGAGGATCGGGATGGCTCGATTCCTCGCAGGAGACACACAAGACTTAGGGAGATTGATGGATAAGTCTCTGTGTTGGCTTTGCCGCCTTCAGGGCGGCATCCTTGGTGGCGGTTAGCATCTCTCAGGAATGAGCATCTAGGACACGACATCTAGAATGAGCATCTAGAGCAGAGCATCTTAGACTAGCATCTTAGACTAGCATATGCTTGGCATATGCTTGGTGATAAGCCCTATAAATATGTATCCCCAACCCCTCAGTTGGTATGGCATTAATGAAGAGAAATATACAAGAAAAATTGCCCCGTCTCCAAGTGTCATCCTCCATGAGAGTAAGGATCTTGCTATCACCTCAAGCAAGAGTCCGACTAACAAGGCTCTTACGGCTGCGGCGAGCACCACGAGCTGGAACTCTAAGCTGGACTCCACCTCAAGCAAATGGGGTTCGGCAGAGCGCATACGAGCTGCGGTCTACCGGCCGGCAAGAGCGGCAACGCCTGGCGGTGGCGTCGTCGGCGACTTGGTGATCCCGGCTCCAAGAGGCGAGTCGGCGTTCAAGGCGGAGATGAACCGCCTTCGGATGAGCGACTTGGGGCTCCTGCCTTCTACACAGGGATCGAGGTCCACGGGACGACTCCGATATCTCCCTTCGCGGACCGCCTCGCCAAGCGCATCGTCGGTGGCGGCCTCGCGGCGCAACCATCGCAGCCCCGTACGCTCCTGGAGGAGAAGGCGAGTTGAGTCGTGAGAGTACGGCGGAGGAGGTGGGCGCGACGCGATCTGCGCGCATTGTGGGCGACCCCGCTACCTTGTCCACACGCGGCCGGACTTGGCGTTCGCCGTCGGCTCGTCGGCCGGTTCATGCGGCGGCGGCAAACGACGAGCATCGTGGCCGTGAAGAGATCCTCCGCTACGTTGCGGGCACCTCCGACTACGGCTTGCACTACGAGGTGTCGGCGCGGCGCGCTTCATCGAATGCAGCGGCGGCAACCCACGCGGCGACATCGACACGGCAAGAGCACAGCGGATTCTCTTCTTCCTCGGCAAGTGCCTCGTTAGGCTGGCGATCGATCAAGCGGCGGTGGTGGCCTGTCGGTGTGAGGCCGAGTACATAGCGGCTTCCATCGCCCGACTCGGGCGCTACGGCTCGTTCGGCGCTTGTGATCTCTCGGCGAGAACAAGCGGTGGCGCTCGGGGGTGGATAACAAGTCGCTCTGCTCGGCAAAGAACCCGTTTTCCATGAGCGGAGCAAGCACATCCGGGTGAAGTACCACTTCATCCGAAATTTGTTTGGATGAAGCGACATCAAGGCGAGCTACATCAACACCACGGATCGGCTTGCGGACACGCTCGCCAAGCCTCTTGGAAGGTCAAATTCCTCGAGCTCTGCTCCGGATCGGGATGGTTCAACTCTCCACAAGGCAGCGCACAAGACTTAGGGGGAGAATGATAAATAAGTCTCTGTACTGTGGTCTTTGTGGGGTGGGCACATGGTTCTTGTGACCCTGATGCATGGTGGTTGTTTGCTGCCCCATCTAGGACAGCATCTTGGACTAGCTCTAGGACAGCATCTAGGACAGCATCTTAGCATCTTAGAGGACAGCATCTAGAACAGCATCTTAGACTAGCATCTTAGACTAGCATCTTGGCATATGCTTGGCTGATTAGCAGCCTATAAATATGTATCCCCAACCCCTCAAGTGGGCATGGCACTGTACATTGTGTGAGAAATAAACCAAGAAAAATTTGCCTCATCTCCAAGTGTCATCCTCTCGATGAGAGTAAGGATCTTGCTATCACCAAGAGCAAGAGTCCAGCGACTATCAGCCGCTCGCCCACTTGCTACACCAACGGCTCCACGTTTCAGCACACCGCCTCCTCCAGCGGCTGCCACAGGTGGTGGTGGTGGCCGCCCTCCATCCGGCGGTGGTCGTCCTCACTGCTCCTACTGCAACAAGGTCGGTCACATTGAGTACCAGTGCTATAAGAAGCAGCGGCATCTTTCACGCCGTTCTTCTACTAGCACTGGCACTGGTGCTTCTACATCGGCGCTGCGCCGACTCCTTGGCGATTTCTCTCGGCGGCGGGAGATAGCGGACTTCGGCGCCGCTTGCGCCGGGTTCTCCTCGGCGAGTTCTGCGGTTACGCTCGACTCTTCGAACGAAAACCACCTCCTACCACGATCGGTATCTCTCCATGGATTCTTGATTCTGGAGCATCTTTTCACATGACTCCTGATTCTTCCACTCTGTCTTCCATTACACCTCTTGATTCTCCTATCAGTGTTCTTACTGCTGATGGTACATCTCTTCTGTCTCAGTGAGGACCTCTTAGCAACTCGTCTTTTCATGTTCCTTCATTGCTTATGTTCCTCGCCTTACCATGCGACTTCTTTCTGTGGGTAGATTCTCGACCTTGGTTGTCGGGTCATTCTTGACTCGACTCTTGTTGTGTTCGAGACCGCCACACGGAACTTCGGGTTGGTTCGGCCTCGGCGCCTTGACTCACGGCGTCTCTGGGAGCTTGGTAGCTTCACCTTCCTTCCACGCCACCGTCGCGCGCGATCTCTCGCCACGCCACTCCGCCTACCGGCTCTTTCAGCGGTGGCATCACCGTCTTGGTCATCTGTGTGGACCTGCTTTGTCATCTTTAGTTCGTCGTGGTCTTCGGGGTCTATCTCGGAGACGTATCTTTAGATTGTCGGTGTAAGTTAGGTAAACATTCAACTTCCTTACCTCACGGTGAGTCGGTGTCTCGGCGTCCTTTTGATCTTGTTCATTCGATGTTTGAGGTCAGGTTCTCTTCGTTTGAAAGGGTCATCGATATTATATCATATTTATAGATGATTTTCGCCACACTTGGATCTATTTCATGTCTTCGTAGTGAGGTCTTGTCTATCTATAAACAATTTGCCACTATGGTCCACTTTCACGATTCTCCACCCTATTCGTGTCTTTCGTGCGACTCATTCTTTGAGTACCTCTCTCGTTACCTCACGCTTCTTCCTTGCGGCGGGTACTCGCTCGATTCTCTTGTCCCGTGCTCATGCTCGAATGGTGTCGGCGGCGCAAGCATCGTCACCTCCTTGAGGCGGCTCGTGCGATGATTGCCGCCTCTATTCCACCTCGCTTTTGGTAGAAGTTGTTTCCATGCCACTATCTCGTCAACCTCGACCTCTTACGCTCTTGGTGCGATCCTGTGGCGTCTCGTGGTCTTCCTCCGACTACTCGGCCTTCGTCTGTTTGTTTGTGTTTGCTACGTTCTCCTCGCCTCGAAGCGCACCAAATTGTTGCTCGATGCGTTGAGTGTGTCTTTTGGGATCTGATCACGAGCACAAGGGCTATCGGTGCTGGGATCCTGTTGGTCGACGGATGCGGGTTTCTCGGGATGTGACTTTCGATGAGTCATGTCCCTTCTACCCGCGTTCTGTCTCTTCTTCGGCTTCCTCTGTGGAGTCTCTGTCCTTTTTGATTTTTCTAGATACACCTATATCTGTCTTGCCCTCATCCACCCATTCCCCCGAGGGCACCCATTCCCCTGAGTCTCCACATATTCCTCCTGTGGCCTCTCCGCCGTTGTCGCCGCCTCCTTTGCCTCCTGCAGCTCATCAGGCTCCTCCCACTATAGTCCCTCCTTACCTCTACACACTCGTCGACCCGTCACGAGGATATTCCGGATGAGCCATCTTACGATGCTCCATCTTCTCTGTTGGTCATCTTCTCCTCGCTCGCTCTCGTGATCGCCGATCGATTCGGCCCCTGCCGTTTTGGTTTCTTTGGTGCAACTACTCATGAGCTTTGTCTCCTCACGGGATGTTGTTACTCATCACGATTGGCGGCATGCCATGGCGAGAGATTGCTGCCCTCAGCGTCTTGGTACTTGGGATCTTGTTCCTTTTCCTCTCATCTCGTCCCATCACGTGTAAGTGGGTCTATAAGATTAAGACTCGCTCGATGGCTCTCTTGGCGCTATAAGGCGCGTCTTGTTGCTCGTGGCTTCCAGCGGGAGCATGGTCGTGACTCTGACGAGACTTTTGCTCTGTGGCCCACATGACCACCGTCGCGCTCTTCTTTCGGTGGCGTCATTGCCATTGGTCCGCTTTCTCGACTTGATGTCAAAAATGCTTTTCTTAATGGCGAGTTGCGTGAGGAGGTCTACATGCTTCCGCCGCTGGGTATTCTGTTCCTGAGGGCATGGTGCTGCGCCGCCGTCGCTCTCTCTATGGCCTTAAGCAAGCCCTCGTGCTTGGTTTGGCGCTTCTCCTCTGTGGTCACTTCTGCGGCTTTTCGGCTAGTGATCATGATCTGCGCTCTTTGTCTACACTTCGTCTCGTGGTCGGACTCTTTTTCTTACGTATGTTGATGATATGATCATTACAAGAGATGATTAGTACATTGCCTTTGTCAAGGCTCGTCTTAGTGGCGATTCCTTATGTCGGATCTTGGTCATCTTCGTTACTTCCTTGGGATTGAGGTTACCTCCATGAGATGGTTTCTTTATGTCCCAAGAAAGTATATTCGAGATCTTCTTGATCGCGCCTCTCTCGTGATCAGTCTTGTTGAGACTCCTATGGAGCTCAACGTTCACCTCAAACCCTCGATGGTGAGCCTCTTTCGATCCGGCTGCCATCGTCATCTTGTTGGGAGCCTTGTCTACCTTGCATTTACTCGTGCGGATATCACTTATCGATCCATATTCGAGTCGATTCGTCTCTGCTCCGCTCGGGTCCACTCGACCACCTTCTTGAGTTCTGCGATACCTTCGTGGGACTATCTCTCGCCGTCTCTTCTTTCCACGCTCCACTCATTCACGGCTTGGCTTATTCGGATGCTACTTGGGCGGCGATCCCTCGATCGCGGTCTATCTCGCTTCTTGTGTTTTTCTTGGTGGTTCTCTCATTGCTTAGAAGGCGAAGAAACGATGCGATATCCGTTCAGTCGCAGGGTGAGTTGCGCGCTATAGCTCTCTTGACGAGAGATTACCAGCTCGGTGGTTACTTGAGGATTTTGGTGTTTCTGTCACTACAGACTTCTCTCTTGTCGAACGATGCAGTGCTATCGGTATTGCTCGTGATCCTGTGAAGCATGAGCTCACCAAACATATTGGTGTTGATGCTTCCTTCATGAGGTCTTGTGTGCATGATCAGGTGATTACTCTTTAGTATGTGCCTTCAGAGCTTCAGCTAGCGGATTTCTTCACGAAGGCCCAGACTCGTGCACAGCACGACTTCTACCTCTCCAAACTCAGTGTTGTTGATCCACCATGAGTTTGAGAGGGGTGTTAGAGATATATGTCTATTGTATTATTCCCCATTGTTATGAGGGGTTATTTGCATATTCACCACCTGTACTCTGTGTATATATACTAGCCCATTGGCCCCCTGAGAATACAAGTTGCTATTCCTAACAGTTGTGTTATGCTGCTCTACACGGTGGAATCTAGTTAGGGGAATCTTGATTAACCCTAGTAAGATTTCCCTGTTACAGCCATGGATCGAAGAACCGTTACCGGGCAAAATCCCGCTCGGGGCCCGGTAATGGTTCCCGGCCGGTAACCGGAAAAACCGGAAAAAAACCGGTCGAATTTCATCAAATGCGTTTCGTATTCAAATCTGCCCGAACCGGTTACCGGGAAAAACCGGAAAAAAAATCGGAAAAACCGGTGAACCCGGAAATGACGGAAAATTGTTTAATAGCAATTGTAGAGTGTTTAGTGAAGTAGCAATTGCAAAAAATATAGAAAACCTTGCTAAACCTTGCTAGCTTCACTCTCTGGCGTAGCTCTCTCCTCCCGAAGGACTCAGCAGCATCTAAAATAAGAAAAACATAATGGTAATGGTAATGAATAATGAATAATAACTTGACTAGCATACTAAAAACAATATAAACAATAATGGTGTAGGAAACTAGCAATGCATACCAATACATTGTCGAGAAGCGCGAAGGTTGTGCAATATACTCATTATTATCAATGAGTACGAGTCCGCTATATTGAGCAAGGTGGGCTTTGTATTGATCCCAAGTGTATGTTTCATGGGCATATTGTAGCCAATGATTATAAACTTGTGGGTAATATTCGGGTTCCACCCACTGATAAACCATTCTTGAATTGTTGTCGAGGGGTACAAGACCGTAATGGTGAGTAGGATAAGAAGAAATTTCTGAAGAATGAGAATCATCACCAGAAGGTAATAGGCTGGCATCTCGACGTCCATGAGTCGTTGAACTAGCATGGGATTCATAGGAAGAAGAGTCATGTGGCTGAGAACGATCTTGTTTGCGACTCTTACGTTAATAAGTCCTACGAATTGTTTTCCGGCTTGAGTCGATGACAACCATGATCTTCATCACGGTAGCATGCGCGAAATCTTGCTCACGGTGAATTCCAATGGTTTGTCTTGTGTTGCATCATGCGTTTTCCACCATCGGTGCCATCATCGACGACGAGAGCTCATCACGGACTCTTGTCTTGCACTTCATCGGATGGTGGAGTTTCATTTCGTCCTCGCTTTCCACAATGTCCTCCGAATTTTCTTTTCTTCTTATCGACCTCTCGTTTTTGTTTGTGTAAGAGAGGCAAAGTCTCACAACCAATTTTGCGATCTGTTGGCTACAATATTTCCTTTTCCCAAGATGACTCTTGCCAACGATTGTCTTCGTCCATTCCTTCAACGGTTGATCATCTAGTGCTTTTTCAGTTCCTCCTCGAGGATGGAATCAACTACAATCTTGGATGGAATAGGGGCTCACCTTCCTCGTCTAATGCAGGTTCGATTCTATCATGGAGCTATCAAGCCACTCATGGATTGGGTTATCCACATCGTACATAGTGGCGTTAATTAGATCGCCAAAGGATCTACATCTCTATCCTCATTTCTAGTCTCATGCTCTTGCAATCGACCTTAGATTGTAGTGGACATATACAAGCTTATGCGTTTCTTGTACCCAAGACGGTTCCTCAATTGTGTATGCACCAAAGCAAATGTACTCAATTACATTCACATCCACTGGAGGAAACACATTGTGAGACAATCCGCAAGGCATATTTTTGTAGAGTTGGTGCCTCCGCTCCAAAAGTCATCCACCATGTAGCTACAAGTAACATGAAAATTATATTGAACTTTTAGTGACGGTTGATTTTTTATGTATATCTAAGTTGATAACAACATACCTGCAGTAAGATGAGTTGCACTAATGTGAGCCTCATTTGAAGCAAATAGGCCACGTCGATTCGATAGTATTCGAGCTCGCTTAGAGCACTGCCTGCCTCCTCGGGTGTATCGGCTATTCTTTGAATTGCCGTTGTGTGAAAGCGGTGAGGATGGATTCTTCCCCAAACCATATACGTTGTGGCTCGTGGGTTTAGCACCCTCATTGTTTGAAATTCAACACACTTACAATGTTAGAAAAATACAACAAATATGTGTTAGGATTTCACGAAACTATCTACTTACCGCAAGTATATAGGTGCATTGCTTGAGCATTGCAATTCTTTTATTAACTATCACCATAACACGATCACGGTAGCATCATCTTACGCAAATCGACGTCAAGTTCTTGCTTGATTCATATGTTTTGCAACGATCCGCCACGATTGCGGGTTTCTGGATCGCAAATCTTAGTAGTCGATAAACCGGTTCTACTAATTTAATTACCCAATGCATAGAGGTCCACCATTGTCTACATGTGAGACAGAATACATGTATTCTCCTTCTTGATCGTGGACAAATGATTGAGAGCTCCACAAATCGACACCATCCACTTCATAAACTTGTCTTTTCTATCAGAAAAACTTTTCAAGAACACAAATGTCGTTCCAAACCTTGTGGCGTTTGGGCGAACTATCTCTCCTCCAATCTGTTCTCGCATTTCATTATGGAGCGCGTGGTACGTATAGGAACCGACAAATCCTCTTCGCGGCCTTCACGACACTAGCAACCTCGTTGAACTTGCTAATATCCTTCAACATGAGGTTGATGGTATGTGCCGCACACGGCTACCATACTAAAGATGGATACTCTTCAATGACGAGTTCACATGCTTTTTTGTAGTTTGAACCATTGTCAGTCACAATCTGCATAATATATCGAACTCTAACTTTTTCCACAACTTTACGTATTTCACGATACAAAAAGTCAGCATTTTGCATCTCACCAGTTGCATTCACTGACTTATGGAAAAACATTCTTCCATTGCAATACAACATGAAGTTAATAATACTCATCTGTGTAGGTTCTGTCCATGAATCACACATGATAGAGACTCCATATATACACCAGTCATCTTTGAACTCTGCGACATACTCCTTTATATCTTGTTCGTTAGCATCAAGATATTCCCCATCAATTTCATGGCCTCTTGGTGCCGCCACGCCTTCACCAAGATTTTGTGTCTCTTTGATAGCAGCATGAAAATAAGGACACTCTGCCTTTGTCCCAGGAATGTCATTACTATGAAACCACTTAGACCAAATTTTTCCAAGTTTCGACCTAGAGCCTCCACGTATTGATGTATCAATGCGGGTTTGTCGGGATGCCCGGGCTGCCAAAATATCAGAATCAACTCTCATAGACTGTAACCTGCCAAACATCGCAGAAATGACACCACTTCTCCTGCCACTTCCCCTACCACTTGCACTGCCACCACCATGTTCAAACGTTGCACCCCTGGCTTTTGCCCTTTGTTCGAGCTGGTGTATCTCCAACGACTCTCGGCGAGCCCATTCCATCTGCATTTCCTCGTCATCATCGAAGACATTTTGAGATGAAGGGCCACGAACTACAGGTTCTCTTGCAACTTGCTCCATTCGGAGTCGTTCTTCTTTAATAGCTTTCTTTCTTGCCTTCGCTTCATCAAGACTTGCCAGCATGAGCATGCGGACTTGCGCCGGAACCCCACTGCAAGTAACAGCATCTCCGTGTCTCCCAGCAAGATGTTCTTTTAGGCGGGTGACACGTCCGCCTGATTTTGTTAGATTACAATATCTGCACTTCCAACCAGCACCTCCTAGTCTCTCTCCATATTCCCAAACATTGATAGATTTAGGAGCCATCACCTACCATAATCCATATAGGATGAAAAATGGGTCAATTTTGTAAATATCGATGACTAAAGAAACACAACACCCATGACACTTAAACTGATGTTGGGCAGCATGACAATGATGAGAAGAAATAAAAATTGAGTCTAGCTACACATTTACTCAACATTCTGGCCTAATTCAAATATTTCAGGAATATGTCTATAAGTTTAAACATGTTGTCATGTGACTAAATAACTAACTCATGGCCAACCAAACAATATCATGAGATTAATATGTCCATATGAACTATGAAGTATCGTGACACCATTTTGCTTACATGCTCATCAATCAACAACAAAAAGAGATGTATATCTGCATCATTTCATATCTTGCTTACATGAATAAACTTCAGAACTTGAGCATACACATGCTAGTACTTGAGAAGTTGAGCATATATGGATATACCTGTTGCTGCCACCGCAAATGGAGGGAGGGAGGGTGCTGTCCTGCTGCTGCAAATGCAGGGAGGAAGCAAGAAAAGGGCAGCAAATGGAGGGAGGGAGGGAGGGAGGCGAGAGGGCTGCTTGTGCTGCTGCAAATGGAGGGAGGGAGGCTGCTGCCCTGCTGCTGCAAATGGAGGGAGAGAGGCAAGAAAAAGGCAGCAAATGGAGGGAGGGAGGGAGGAAGAGATGCTGCTGCAAATGGAGGGAGGAAGGGAGACGAGAGAGGGAAGTTCTGCTGCTTGCAATGGAGATACAGAGGGAGGCAAGAAATCTGCAAAAGGAGAGACACAAAAGAAAGGGAAGGGGACAAGTTCACATGCATCTCCACTCATTTTCACATGCAGCCAAAGCAAACAGCAAGAGGGGGGTAGGGGGGGCAACATCCCATGTGAAAAGAATCAAAAAAGCAAAAGAAAAATTTGAAATTTTTTTCGGCCGGTTTTTCTCTCCCGCTAGTCCTCCGGTATCCGGTTACCGGCCGGTAACCGGCGGTTACCGGCCGGGAATTTCATCACTGGTTACAGCTCCAAAAAAAAGCTTTCAACTAACTGTGTCACATCCAAAAATAGAAACAAATACGTGCTTTTGAAAAGCCACTGCAATGCCAAATGGACGCTAAGTTGATTCTCGATTTGGTAAAGACCAATCCATCTGCATTATTCTAGTACTTTATTTGAAGAAATTTGCAAAATTAATCACCTTTTTCATAGCATTAGGAAGGTTAATCACCTGAAACTTGAACTATTGGCCAATTGCTTTTTCCAGTTATTCTATGAGTCATGGAAATGTATGTGTTCCATTTTTTTTGTAACATTCTAATACTTCATGTCATGGTTAACTGGTCCATACTTTTTGTTGACCTCACCATTGCCTTTGAAGGATGATATCCATTGACAACGTACCAGTAGAACAGAACAATGTGCAAATGTGCCTTACTGCACTGTGCTGAGTCTGAAAACCCCGATAGTATTAGCAATGAAATGTGCCTTAGATAGTTTATGCTTTCCAATTTCCAAATTATCTTGGAGGAGAAAAATACAGTCTTTGTAGACAGCACGCTACAACTGAACCTTGGAAAAGATTGATGAACTAGTCATCAACAGTGGTGCAGGTGCTGTATCTGACAGCCCAGGACTTCCTAGATTTGCATGGTTGGAACAAATAGCACCTTCCTGTTTGAAACTTGCTGGTTTTAATGAAATCTTGATAATTTTCATGTTTGCTGGTTTGAAGATTATTCATTTCAAAATGATTCCTGAATTGTTTATGTTTCCACTTGACCTTTTAAGGCAGATTCAATTCACCCTTCCTATTACTCAGATTTATGTTTGCTTATGTGGGAAGTAACTTTTCTGACGTATAATTTGTGGATAACAATTTGGTTCCTGAATTTCTTTACGTGTCAGAGATTATGTGTTTCTTTTGTGGCTCTTTGCAGGCAATCTACTTGCTAGCAGCAACTACACTTGGAGTTGATCCATCTAGGTACTGTAAAACAAATGCCCGGAGTTCTTTCTATTGTTTTGACTGCAAATGTATATCTATCGTTGGCACAAATATCATTGCAAAGAAGAATGGATGTGGCTATTTTGAACTTTATTGGGTTTGCTATATATAGGATATATAAAAATTAGCTCAGTTTAGTATAATTACGTATTAGTTCAAATAAAATATTCTGCGGCAACTGTCATAATTGTTAAAAGAACAAGTAATAGATGCAATGTAAGAAAGAGAACTGATGGAACATTTTACATTTAAGTTTCTCTTTTGGTCAACATACTGAAATATTTTTGGACTGTATCCCCATTGTTGTACTGTCTTACGATTACCTAATATTACAATCTTTTACATTAAACTTTGTTAACATATGAATTATTTTGTAACAGATATCATTCTAAAAGTCTTTTTGCTAATCATTGGTTTCTTCTCGGATATCAGCTGTGTTGTTGTTGAAGACAGTGCCATAGGGCTTTCGGCGGCCAAAGCTGCCGGTATGAAGTGCATCGTAACAAAAAGCGGGTAATAATTTTCTTTCTAGGAAGTACTTTAACAGATGCATCGTATTACTTGTATGTAACAGTCGGTATGCTTATAAAGAAGGGTGTTGATCTCTTTTAGATAGAAGCAAAATTTTTACTTCTACAGGGGATTGTAGCAGGGTTTTGTAAACCATTTCCACCCACAAATTGGACTAGGGGTGAATGGAAGCTACCGACCAGTTTCCTTTTGGCCAAAATGTGAAATAGTATTTTTCATGATTTTATGCTTGGACTATGCCTAATAAGCAACAATGTCCACATTCCGCATAAAAACCATGATCAAAGGGGTAGTTTTGGCCCTAAGGCCTCTTTATAAAATTCGGATGCCACCCATTTGACCGAAAGCCAGCGCCGGTTTTCTGAACTCTGTTTTGCAGTATATGAATTATAAGTCCATTCCTACTGCACCGCTTGGCCTGAGAAATGAGAATCAGTTTTTTTCCCTTCGTAAGCATACATGGCATGTTTTAGTTGGACTTGCAGTTTTTAGAACAATAATGGGTGCATATAAGAACCTGTTTTGTTTTTTGAAGTGTACAGTGTACAAACCATAATGGGTGTATATTTACTCGAGTTCATAACATTCGCATGAGAACATGCAGTTAATAATTTTATGTAGTGCAGAATGTGATGCACAATAATCTATGTAATTCTAGCATATGCACAGAAAAATTTGCTCAGCTACATAGTTAAATTAATAGTACCTGGGGGTTAATTTATTTGCTCAACTTTGTGCTTGAATTGAAACTCTTCATTACCCAATCCCAATGTTTTAAATCATAGTCCTACCGAAAAGATGGTACTTCTATTGATTTTTGTATTATATAAAATACTGTATAAATAAAAAAACTTATACCAAAAAACCAGGCTTCATTATGTAAATAACAAAAAAAATACAATATTTTCAGGATATATTCAATCTGAAAATTAAAATACATGAAAATATGATTGAATCTTGAATTGGTTTATTAGAAAATAAAAATATATTTAAAAGTTGAAGTCAATCTATAAATCGATGTTTCTTGCACACTGGAAACAAATTTCAAATTTCATAGAATAGAATGTAAAACATAAAAGTCTCTGAAATTTAAACTGGAATTCAAATATTCAATATTTGAACCTAATTTTTCTAAGTATCAAAATTTACCGAGTTTAATGAAGTTTTTTTTGTTAAATAGCATAAGTGTATATTTTTCTAATACTGCCAAATTTAATTTTGAAAATGAACATTAAAAACACCAATTTTGCAATTCTTTGTCAAAAAAATAATAATTTGATTTATTTAGCTAAAAACCTAAGTATACCTTTATCATATTAAATAATTGTTCACAAGCCAAAAGATGTACAAAATGTCTGCTATTTCCGGGAACCACTATATCAGAACGTTATTACCGCTATAGAGGGAATGGCACTGTAGCTCCGCTATTGCCCACGATTTTGAACGCTGTCCAATCATGCTGTGTCTCCACTCTCCAGTAGTTGCTAAGCAAGGTCCACTTCCCATGCATTATAATAATCTTGCATATGGATTATTGCTACATTGACCATTTCTTGTAGTACTAGTGATCAGGCATTAGTATAAATTATCAACTTGATGATAACACCTACAACTTGCACAGCAAGCTATGCACATTAAATGATTACGTGTCGCCCGCGTGTCAAGTGTGGGACGGCTGTAAGGCTGTGTGACTGAACAGTGGGTTTGGGATGTCAGTGCCGTTGCATACGATGGAAGTGCGGTTTTGCGAAACGTTTTGTCCAAGCAAGTGTGGTTATGTGATACATGTCCTATGTGTGATAGTTTTGTCGATCCTACTGTGATTTTGTGAGATTTACTCTTCATCATTTGCATGCTTGTCAGTTTTGCTTTCTTTGTGTTGGACAGATCCATTTCCTTAAATTATCATTGCATTAGAATTATGGACCACGTTTTCTAACCAAATGTGTCATAATACGCCTTCTGTGTTATACAGTTACACTGCAGAAGAGGACTTTGTGACGGCGGACGCCGTGTTCGATTGCATCGGTGACCCTCCAGAAGTACTCTTCGATTTGGACTTCTGCGCCAACCTCCTCCAGAAACAATTCGTAAGCTGAAGAAGCACACGCTCAACTCGACCAGCCTCCGATATATAGTGTACAAAAGTTTGTGAAGAGTGGTAATTATCGGTTCTAAAGTGAATGCAAATATAAATAGGAACAACATTGCTAAATACAGAGACCGTGACTAAAACTTTTGATGAAATCAATCAAATTACCCTCCCTACTCTCAAGCGCCACGCCAGTGCTGGCGAGGTACCTCGGACGTCTGTTGCTTCCCCTGATGGCGTGGAACCCCTTTCTTTCGCTACCTAGGTTAGTCACTTTTAAGGGAAAGTGTATTACCTTATAACATTATAGCCTCAGACTCGTACACATTAAGAAAAATAAAATTGCATAGTGGGTCATGGAACCTGTCATGATGGTTCACATATGTTACTAAACTTAAAAATAGGTATTGAGGTTAGGAAAAAATCCATCTAACACTCTTGAACTTTTGCGAAAGTTTGGATTTCAACATTCAACTTCAAAACCAAATATTTGATCCCTCCTTAGGTGTTAATACCGGACAAATTATCTCGTGAAAGCTATTCGGAGCTGATTTTAACTTATATGACATCGACGTGGATATATGTAGCTGATTTGGCATCCAGATCAAAGTCCACGCTAACACCCAACTCCTCCCTCCTCTCTCATCTCTCTTTCCCCTTCTCTCCCCGAGATCTCCACCTCGTGCCGCCTCCCCCTTCTTGGCCTCCTACCATCTGTGGCGCGGGGGTAGGGGGCCTTGACAGTGTCGTGGTGAGCTTGGCTAGCGCCTTGTAGGTGAGCTCGAGAGTCGCGCCACGCTTCAAAAAGTAGCCCTTGCATGGTTAGGGGGGCGACTAGGGTGGGGTGGGAGTAGGTGTAGGGACTTCCTGATGAGGGCATCCTTAACACTTATACATCTTTCCCTATTGGTGGTCATACACATCTTGAGTGGGCGCCATGCGTGGCGCTACAAATAATTCAAGTCTGAAGTGCATATTGGTCCAGCGCGAGAGCAAGAGCTAAACTTCTAAATCAACGGTGCTTTTGTTTCTTAATGAATCTTCTATTGTCATTGATGAGAATTGGGTATTACCTCATGCAAATGTTTTGTGCATTCTCGAGTTTGAACATTGTGAAGCCTTTGGAACCAAGAGGAGGCGAGTCAAAGCAATGGAGGAGAAGCTCACGTGGGTCAACCAAGGGAGAAAAGCCCAAGAATTCAAGCCCAATTCGGATCTTCCACAAGTGCAACCGAAATTCATCTCGAAATCAACTTCGAAATTCAATTCGGATTCGGTTCGGGACAGCCCAACAGGCTGTAATAAAAACCATAACTTTTGCATCTGAGTCCGATTGGGGTGTTCTTGGACTTGTTTGAAAGCTTATTCCAAGGCCCACACAATGGTTTTGGCCCCAACTGGAAGACTTACAGTCGCGCCGCTATGACCGAAACAATGTGACGGACTTAAGTTAGGTTTTCCTTTTTGTGTGTTTTTAGGTCTTAGCCAGAGTTAGAGTTTGATTCGGCATGTGTGGCGGCCCTAGGCGCGCGTGAGTCGTGGAGGGTGCCTTAAATACCCTTGCCCTCCCTTGTATCCATTAGACCGGTTTATTCATAAGATTGAAACATAGCTATTGCTTGTTCTTTCGACCTCGAGTTCATGCGAGGACTTTGAGAGAGGACTAAGCGATCAATTGTTAGTTACGCAATTCAAGGTCAAGCCGTCGTTCTATTGAGAATCGGGGACTTGGCGTTAAATGCGTTCGTGGTCTCGCGACGAACAACTACCCGGTGTGTTGTGGGCGTATTCGAAGAGTTGAGGTTCGTGCATTGGCGCGAGTGTTCGACTAGCGACATCGTCTGCCGCATCAACTATCACGGTTTCTCATCGAGAAGATCGGGCTTCCCGTATCATGTGGTATCGATTCTAGGTTTACTCGGTGAGAACTTCTTTACAAGTAGTTAGATTCGTTTTCTTTCCTATCGTACAATAAACCAAAATTGCGGTACCAAAACCGTAGTTTAATCTGTTATTTCTTGTGCGTTTAGTTAAGTTTTCATCCATTAGAGTTTTGTTTTAGTGCTGATCCTTGTGTTTCCATTGCGTAGCTTAATCTTTATCAAAAAAATTGCTGATTGAACTCCTCAATTAGCACCCCAAAACTCATCATCCGATCCGTCAGTGCATTTGTCTTGCCGGCTGTCAGAGACGGTGTTGTTTCCTTATCGAACTCCTTGGTGGGACTAGAGTCCTAATCAACCTCTAGCTCAAACACAATCAAGTCCAATTGCTCCATCTTGAGTTTCGGCCACTACATCATAGCCAGAACCACATTTGGTGTCCTTTTATATCCTTTCATCTTGAGACTAGCTATTGATATTGCACCTAGGGCTGCTCGTTCAAGTTGATTACACGTTCTTTGTTTTGTGAGGGTTGCGCGGTTCCACGGGAGCAAAGCGAGAGGAAAAGGTAGCGCATATAGAAAGAGCGCGGCATTAAAAAAAGGCTAACTTTGCATCGACCTCCGATTGGAGCGTTTCTTGATCTGTTGGAAAGAAGCGGAAAATAGAGATCTGGGGTTTTACATCCGCGTAAGCCACGAGCACACGTGTGCGGAAAACCGACCCCAAAAAGGTCGTTTAGGGCCTCAAAGCGGGCCATGCGAGAAAATTCGGTTTCTCGATTTCGCTCAAAATTGTGAGCCCCTCTGCGGTGATTCTAAGGTACCCGTGAAGGCGGCATCCTTTTCGAGTTGATCCGCGCATACTTTTAGCTACTACGATGCGGGTCATCTTTTTAGCTTGTGTTTTCAATTTTGATTGAGCAATCTTGTGCCCTAGTATATTCCTTTGCAATTGGCTAGCGTCTATCCCGTGCTTGGTGCAAAAGCAGTGGTTTCATCTCTTTTTCGCTCGCTAGCTCGGACCTTTGTTTGCATTAAGTCTCATTTATCTTTGCGTGTGCGTTCATACACTTCGCAAACTGTTGGATCGGCACATAGGCAAAATACTCTAGCTTGGATCATTACTTAGCTTTACAATACCTTGAATATCAGTTGCATAGGATATACACATACTTGTCCAAGCTCCACCTACACCCGTTTGTGTACTCCCTTGCTCTTGGTTACGCTCCTACATTCTGGGTTAAGGTCGTTATTTGTCTGGCTGTCGTTTTGCCGTCCTTGATTCACTTTGGAGCAGTAAGCTTGTCTTGTTTTACGGGCGGTGAGTTGCGGCGTAATGCGAGCTTTTGTTTACTAACCCGGATATAACCTCGTTTCTTGTTTGTTAGTTGTTGCTATGTCGAGTCACGAGGAGGATCCACCTAATCCGGGCGCGGTTACGTGGGCGAGTACACTCGGTTGCGCGAGATGCTACAAAAACAACTTCAAGATGGCGACAATGGCGTGCGCGATGAACTCGGGAAGTTCGGTGGGTGAACACCCTCGGGAGGAGGTCACACAATTGCGTCGACCATCAACAATAACTTCACAGAGCTACGAGCCATGTTCGCTCAACACAATCTCGTGGGGTGCGCAGAGCGATGACACGAGTGTGCACGCGCCCTCGGCCGTTTTGCACAATGAGGCCGAGGATGGCGTGCTATTCGTGTGGATGAGGAGCGATGGCGGCGGCGCGTCGCATGGCGGTGCCGTAAGCGTCGGGATGGTAGCCGCGCACGCCTCGAGCACATGGCGTGGCGAGGCAGCGCGCGGCGAGGCGCACCACGAGGTGTCCATGGAGGAGGTGTGCATCGTGCACCTCGTAACATGGTGATGAGGCCGAGCAATGGGATGGCGATTTCCCGTCGGCGACTACGATGACCGGCAGCGCCACCATCGCAACAACGTGCGGCGTCGACACGGCGGCGCCGACGATTTTGTCGCTAAGCCCAAATTTACTCTTCCTATATTTTCGGTGGTACGGATGTGGAGCAATACCTCACTTGGGAGCTGAAGGTGGATAAGTTGTTTGAATGAACAACTATTCCAATGAGAAGAAGTCATTGCTTGCTTCCAATGGCTTGGATGATTATGCTACACATTGGTGGGAGCGATTCATTAAATAGCGCATGGGCGCCATGAGTTGCCGATTATCACGGGAGCGGATGAAGCGACATTTGCGGGCACGCTTTGTACCTCGCCACTACAGCGCTCACTATTTGAGAAGTTGGCGAGCTGCGACAAGGTATGAGGTCAATTGATGAATATCATAAGGAGATGGAAACTATCATGATACATGCGGATGTCGCGAAAATGAAGAAACGGACCATGGCGAGATTTCTAGTGGCATGAATCATCTTTATCAGCGCATTGTCAATCACCATCCCTATAATGATATGATTGAGTTCTTTGCACCAAGCACGCGAGGCGGCGACAAGTGATCGAAGATGCACGGTTGTTGCCGTTCACGTCCTTGGCCGATCCAGACAGCCATATAACAACGACCGGCCAAACAAGAGCACTCGTGGAAGCAATTCGACAATGCGCGATTCCGCAAGTAAGAAGTCGAGAGTACACGGCTTAGTGCGTCGACCTGCGGCGCCCATTGCTAGTGCGACCTCGTCTATGGGGTCAACGGGGCGTTCACGTGACATCATTTGCCACAAGTGCAAGGGTGTTGGCCATTTTGAGGGATCGCCCAAATGTCGAACTATGCTTATCACCGAGGATGGCGGTTATGTTTGACTAGTGATGACGAGTCGCTGATCGCAACCAGTCTTGCACTGCGATAACATAGAACAATGTGAGTGCGATCTGAGTTTCCTAACAACGGCGATATTCCATTGTTTGCGCCCAAGGTGCTTAGTGTGATGCCATCGCCGTCACTCGAGCAATGGTGCAATTTGTTTCGGACTTGGCGAAGCTTGATAAGGGTAAGATGCGCAAAGTGATCATTGATGGCGGAAGTTGTCACAATTTGGCTAGCAAGGATATGTGTCATAAGTTGGGTTTGAAGTACTTGCCGCATCCACGTCCTTATCATGTGTAATGGTTGGCGACAAAGAGGAAGTGAAGGTGAACTATATGGTGCGAGTGGCGTTTTCTATTGGGAAGTACACGATATTGTGGATGCGATGTTGTGCCTATGACGGTGTGTCACTTGCTCTTGGGGCGGCCATGGCAATATGACCGTTCTGCTGTTCACGATGGCGTACCAATCGCTACACATTTCGATGGAGTAATATGGATATCATATTGAAGCCCCTTACACCGCATAGCAGTTGTGAATTCTTCAATGCGAGAAAATTGAGATGCACGTTGAGACCGCCAAAGAGCGAGAGAAGAATTTAGTGATGTTAGCCACCAAATCGAAATGAGAGAATTCAGCGAAGATCCCAATTTGGTGCACTTTGTACTATTGTACAAAGACGCCTTGCTTTCGACTAACGACTTGTCTTCTCTTCCTAGTGGTGTTGCTTGTGTTTTGCGGGACTTGGACGTCTTTCCAAGCGAGGTACGGTGGGCTACCACCAATTCGTGGGATAGAACATAAGATCGACTTGATTCGGGGCGTCATTGCCGAACCGACCACCGTACGCACCAATCAGAAACAAAGGAAATTGAAACAAGTACAAGAGCTTCTCTCAAAGGGTATATGCGTGAAAGCTTAAGCCCTTGTCTTTGTTCTGTTATTTTAGTTCCTAAGAAAGATGGTTCATGGCGTATGTCGTAGATTGTCGAGCGATTAATAATATCACAATTCGATATCGTCATCCTATACCTCGCTTAGATGATATGCTAGGCAATTGAGTGGTGTTTATTTTTTCTCTAAGATAGATTTGCTGATGGTTACCATCAAATTAGGATGCATGAAGGGATGAGTGGAAAACAGCATTTAAAACAAAATTTGGGTTGTATGAGTGGTTAGTCATGCCTTTTGGTTTAACTAATGCACCTAGTGCATTCATAAACAATGAATCATGTTTTAAGGCATTTGATTGGTAAATTTGTGGTTGTGTACTTTGATGATATTCGATTCTGATGCATGAATGAATCGAACACATAGACCATCTTAGACAAGTTCTACAAGTTTTGCGCGAGGCTAGGTTATTCGGTAACTTAGAAGTGTACCTTTGCAAAGATCGTGTCATCTTTTTGGGCTATGTTGTTTACGCACGGGGAGTTGAAGTAGATGAGTCTAAAATTGAATCGATTAAAATTGGCCAACTCCTGAATGTAAGTCATATTAGGAGCTTTCATGGTCTCATTGGTTTTTATCGGCGCTTTGTGAAGGATTTTAGCACCATAGTTGCCCCTTTGAATGAACTTACTAAAAGGGTGTTGAATTTGTGTGGGGTTAGCGCAAGACAATGCTTTCTTTGAACTTAAGAAACGCTTGGTGAAGCACCGTTGCTTGTTTTACTGATTTCACTAAAAATTTTGAAATTGAGTGTGATGCTAGTGGATTGGGTATTGGCGGTGTTTTAATGCAAGAGGGTAGACCGGTAGCTTATTTTAGTGAGAATGAATGGTGCTCAATTGAATTATCCGGTCTATGACAAAGAGCTTTATGCTTTAGTGCGTGCGTTAGAAACTTGGCAACACTATTTATGGCCTAAAGAGTTTATTATTCATTCGATCATGAGGCATTAAAGTATTTAAAGGGCCAAGCAAACTGAACAGTAGACATGCCAAATGGGTCGAATTCATTGAGTCGTTTCCTTACATTGTAAAATATAAGAAGGAAAGGAAAATATGGTAGTGATGCTCTCTCTAGGAAAAGTGTGCTTTTAACTCAATTAGGAGTGCAAGTTCTGGTTTAGAGAGTTTGCGTGATTTATATGCTCATGACCATGATTTTTCCGTTCCTTATGCACATTGCAAAGAGGAAAAGGTGGGATAAATTTCACATCCATGATGGGTTTTGTTTCGCACTAACAAATTATGCGTTCGGACTCCTCGTGCGTTTGCTATTCTGCGCAGGAATCACATGCGAGTGGGTTGATGGGACATTTTGGGCGTGAGAAGAGCGTTATCTATCTTTGAGTGATCACTTTTATTGGCCTAAGATGAGCGAGATGTAGAGAGGTATGTGCAACGATGCATTACTTGCCACAAAGCGAAATCAAAATTGAATCCACACGGTTTGTATACCCTCTACACATTCCCAATGCACCATGGGAGGATATTAGTATGGATTTTGTTTTAGGATTGCCTAGAACTAAGAGGGAGTGATTCTGTTTTTGTCGTTGTGGATCGTTTTTCAAAGATGGCACACTTTATTCAGTGCCACAAGAGCGGCGATCGTCGCATATTGCTAACTTGTTTTTCAGGGAGATCGTGAGGCTACATGGCGTGCCACGCACTATTGTGTCAGATCGTGACGTGAAGTTCATGAGCTACTTTTGGAAGACACTTTGGGGTAAACTAGGGACGAAGTTGTTATTCAGCACGACTTGTCATCCCCAAACTGATGGTCAAACGGAGGTGGTGAACCGCACACTTTCGATGCTACTTCGGACCATGATCAAGAAGAATCTGCGCGAGTGGGAGGATTGTTTGCGCACGTGGAATTCGCTTATAATCGGGCGTGCACTCCACTCTGTGATTGTGTCCTTTTGAGGTGGTGTATGGTTTCAAACCCTTTACGCGCTTGATTTGCTGCCACTTCCAAGTCAACACCGTGTTCATATGGAGGCATCCAAGCGGTGAGTATGTGAAGAAATTGCATCTCAAAACAAAAGAGGAGATAGAGCGCAAGGTCAAGTCCTATCTTGAGAAGGCGAATAAGAAACGGAAGAAGATGATTTTTCAACCGGTGATTTGGTTTGGGTGCACTACCGCAAGGATCGTTTTCGAGCGCCGCAAGTCTAAATTCTTGCCACGAGGTGATGGACCTTTCAAGGTGCTTGCGAAGATCAACGACAATGCCTACAAGATAGAGCTTTCAATGATGACTATGGCGTGAGCTCTACTTTCAATGTCGCTGATTTATCACCTTTCTTTGGTGGTGATGATCGGCGTCGAGGACGGCGCCTTTTCAAGAGGGGAGGATGATGAGGGCATCCCTAACACTTATACATCTTTCCCTATTGGTGGTCATACACATGCGAGGTGGGCGCCATACGTGGCCTACAAATAATTCAAGTCTGAAGTGCATATTGGTCCACTGACGAGCAAGAGCTAAACTTCTAAATCAACAGTGCTTTTGTTTCTTAATGAATCTTCTATTGTCATTGATGAGAATTGGGTATTACCTCATGCAAATGTTTTGTGCATTCTCGAGTTTGAACATTGTGAAGCCTTTGGAACCAAGAGGAGGCGGAGTCAAAGCAATGGAGGAGAAGCTCACGTGGGTCAACCAAGGGAGAAAAGCCCAAGAATTCAAGCCCAATTCGGATCTTCCACAAGTGCAACCGAAATTCATCTCGGAATCAACTCGAATTCAATTCGGATTCGGTTCGGGACAGCCCAACAGGGCTGTAATAAAACCATAACTTTTGCATACAGAGTCCGATTGGGGTGTTCTTGGACTTGTTTGAAAGCTTATTCCAAGGCCCACACAATGGTTTTGGCCCCAGCTTCGGAAGACTTACGGTCGCGCCGCTATGACCGAAACAATGTGACGGACTTAAGTTAGGTTTTCCTTTTTGTGTTTTTAGGTCTTAGCCGAGTTAGAGTTTGATTCGGCATGTGTGGCGACCCTAGGCGCGCGTGAGTCGTGGAGGGTGCCTTAAATACCCTTGCCCTCCCTTGTATCCATTAGACCAGTTTATTCATAAGATTGAAACATAGCTATTGCTTGTTCTTTCGACCCCAGAGTTCATGCGAGGACTTTGAGAGAGGACTAGGCGATCCAATTGTTCGTTCGCAATTCAAGGTCAAGCCGTCGTTCCATTGAGAATCGGGGACTTGGCGTTAAATGCGTTCGTGGTCTCGCGACGAACAACTACCCGGTGTGTTGTGGCGTATTCGAAGAGTTGAGGTTCGTGCATTGGCGCGAGTGTTCAGCTAGCGACAACGTCTACTTCGCATCAACTATCTACGGTTTCTCACTGAGAAGATCGGGCTTCCCCCGTATCACTTCCGGAGCAGCAGTCGTGATGGTGAGGAGGTGGCGGTGGTGGTGGAGGGGAAGGTGGCGTTGGAAGAAGGCGCCAGAGAGGGGCGAGAATGCGGCGGCCTTCGTCGATCTGAATCCAACGTGCTCCCCGCCACCATCAAGTAGCGCTCCAAGCTTGCTTGCTCCCCAAAGCATCCACCTCTGCGCTCTCCAGTGGGGGGGCTCCCGTCGAGTTCCTTAGTGGCGGAGACAAATGATAGGAAAGAAAAAGAGGTGGCCGTGTGGAAGAACACGGCATAGAGAGAGCACTAGAGAGAAGGGGTGAGATGAAGCAAAGTGATGATCCTTTATGTTCTGTTGATTTGGACACCAAGTCAACATATACTAGTCCGTTAGGACGCTATGTCAGCAAAACTTAGTTTTTGATTTAGTGGTGAAAAGTGATCGATTTTAAGAGTTTAAAAGTATCGAATATACAATTTTTATAATACAAAGTTGATTTTCAAACTTTCACAATAGTTAAAAGGGGGTCAAGTGGACTTTTTTTTTCTTGAAGTTATCAAACATGTGTAAGTGACTCGAGCGACGTTATTGGGTGGCTTTGCTGGCTGACATGGCGTTGAAGTGCCAATTTGGCCCCACATGGCAGTATTTTCTTTCCTCTCCAGATTCTTCCTCTTCTTCCCCCCTGTCCCCAAGCCCGCACTAGTTAGCGCCTCTCCTGCTTTTCTGCCGTACTGCCTCCTCTCACCGGCGAGCTCCTCCCGACGAGCCTCCATGCCAGCTCCTCACGCCGGCAAGATCCCCAACTAAGTATGCTCCCCGTCGGCTTTCTCTCCCCTGATCTCGTTCTCACGACGCGTCGACAGAGGTGATTCAGGCGGCAAAATCTATTATCATCTTCTTCGGTTAGTGCGTGCTTGTTCATTTTGTCTCCTTATTTCGAGAAATTAATCACACAGGACACAGCTAATTTAGATACATGTATGACATCATGACTTCCTCTGATATTTATTGGCACTTTGGCGGTATCTTCAGTCTTGAAATTACAGTTAGAAGTGCATTTCTGCTCAAAAGAGCACAAGAAAATGGTAAGGACTACGGACCTACAGGCTACAGGACTAATCGCCTCGTCGAGTAACAAGTTGGAAGCCTCCAGTCTTTGCCTCCAGATTGCAACTGAATTGCCAGTTAGAATTTTCATCGTCCACCCTACTTCGATAGGGCGTAACAGAAGGCATGGTGGAACTGAAGCAAAACTGTTCCAGCATGGGTATCAAAACTGCCGCACTCAGTTTGCAGTGACGTTCTTTTGGACAATTCTCTTTCTCCGAGGCTTTGAAGAGGCATCTTCAGGTGCACCCTGCTTGATGCCTAGAAGTCCAAGGCCAGATACAATTACATTCTTGGACAGAAACCACCTTGATTGTTGTTGATCAACGGCAAGCTCTGCTGGGCCGTTGCAAGCCCTCAACAAATTATCTGAGTAGAGCAGATCAGCTTCTTCGCCAAGCCAGGCACGTCTTGATAACTCCCCAATTTGAATATTCATCAATCTGCAATTCACGTGCAATCAGTTGCAATGGAATGGCTAATTTTGAAATGTTCGAAAATTGGCACATTTTAGGAGCATTTATTGATATCATTGGACCGCTAACGTGGTTTTAGGTCAAGTATAGACTATAGCATTAGCTTCCCAATGCTAAAATAGATGTCATTTGTGACATGCTCCTTTGCAGTAGCTTGGATTCAGAATGACATAGAGAAGTTGAGGATAAGCCGATAAGGTACATGTGCAGCAGTATATAAATATAATGAACCATGTAGACTGTAAACTTTCGGTGAAATTGCAGAGAAAAATGATTTTGTAGATATCTACCTTATCGCTGTGCTGAAGAAGATTGCAACACCAAGAACATCAAAATGGTTTACCATTGATCTATCAAGTCCACATAACATTTGATACCGCAGATTCGCATAAAGCCCATAGAAAGCTCCATAACTAAGAGCATTGGTGCTAATAGAAGGAACAGTCATGGATAACCTATATGTAACGAGATTAGTAAAAAATACATCCCAAAAAACATAAGGGGAACATTGCAGAATTATAATAGGAAAAGTAGGGCATTTGATGAACATAGAGATAAATTGCACATAATAACTCACCTTCTTTCTCTTCTAGAAGAAAGGATATGAGATAGACCACCTAGAATGGAGCCAACAAGTAGCCCACCTAGGCAAAGCTCGGCAGCCTTGCTAAAGAAGGACTGGGTTCTTCTTAGAAGATCAAACTGTCTCATAGGATAGCTCTTCTCAAATATATTATTGGGAAGTTTCTGGATCGTATATGAACGGCATGGTGAGAGTGAACAGAAAATAGCTAAATTGCAAATTGTGGCAGTAAAAACATTGAGAAACACCAAATCCCATTCTTGTTGGAACCTAACACCCAAAAGATATGTAGCATTAGATGAGATAGGAGCAAGAAATTCAGGGTTTGGACATTGAAAGAAAATGCTACACACCTCTCCTTGCGATTCTTCATCTCCCACCAAACAGATGAACTAAGGGTAGCTAGCAATTCAAAGGTCATCTTATGCAGGAAAGATGGATCTGCAAGCATTCTGCAATTTAGAGAAGAGATGACAATTGTTATTGTTAAGTTGTAAAATAACACAAAAGACATGCTTAGATTAAAAGGTAGCCACTTTAGCAAACCATATAGTAATTAGATAATGTTAGATTATGGCTAAAGAATTTGCAGAAAAGAACTATAGAGAGTTGCATGCATGTGTATCAACCAAGTAAACAGGGGTAAAATGTTCTAAAATAGTTCAGCAAACAAATTCACTAGGAACTATGCACAAGCTATATTTTATTTCAAAGGCTCACCCTTAGGCACCAGTTTTCTTCAGCTACCCAACAGCTATTCATTCTGCAACTGATGTAATGTGATACAAGATAAATAATCTAAGTCATGGTAGCTTCTAGCTTGATTGTCAGATCAGGTTTATATAGAAGCAAAAATGTAATGTAGAAAAGACTGTGATGTAATACAATATACCATGTGCAGACTTATGCTGCTTTATCAGTAAAGTAAAATAACTCAGCATGTAACAGTGTATAGGCCCATATTGTTAGTTGACATTATATTCTGAATATGTAGTCAACTAAACAAATTCACGACCCAGCATAACTCAACAAACACCAATGAAGTTGGAAGTTGGAACATCATTCCAAAATGTTTACCAAATAGAAATAATGGGCAACTATAAACAAAAATAAACAGATTTAAAAAAGAAAGTTAACACAACTCCAATCAATTAAATTAATGCCAAATAATGGGATCGAATCATTCATTCGAATTTCCGATATGTTGACTGCCAGCAATCTGGAAAAGGTAGTCATAGTATGTCAAATTTAGGATTTGAACCTACGACATCGGGTTTTGGAGAACAACACGGTTCCCACAACTCAATAGACACCAGAACTTTCACAAAAATAGAGATGGTGTTCAAGTGTTGATCACCAGAAATTTGATGTCATACATGTATACAAAAAAAGATTTAGAGTTTGCAGTTACATGTACAAATTTTGTTCCTGGTAACTCGCAATAGTACCAATCAGATATAGGAATAGCAGACAAACTGCTGCAACATGACATAGGTCAATTCCATCTGAGAAAGCGTAATACCCCGTTTATTTAAAGATAATATAGGGAGATCGGGGCATTCCATATTTACCTCGCCAAGAAATGGGACAGAATCTGTCCATCACACAATGTGAGTTTCGCGACTGAAACGGTTTCAAATGGAAAACCTTATAACTATAAAGTTGTAGATCTTTTCGCATTGTCCAATTTAGAGTCCTCATTTGACCTACTTTGGAGTTCTTACGTGTGAGATATGGGGCCCGTAACGCAGGCTGCACAGCGAATCAGAGTCCGCAATTGAGTAACTTCCAAAGCAAATTTGGCAATAAAGATGGCGTTTTTAGAAAAGTTCCACAAATAGAATGTTAAAGTACTCTGAGTTAGCTCAACGGAAAAAAATAATTGAATTCCGAGTCCGGTAAAGAAAGTTATGGCTTTCGGAATGTTCGCTGCACAGAAGGAAAACGGAAAACCAACCCGAGTTCAAAATGTATTCCGAATCAAATTCAATGCTGGTTGTTTCCAACCCTACCATGTCCAAGCTACGACCCTCCAGCCCATTGGACTTTAAATAGGACCCTATGGGTGCCCCTGTTGCGTTCCCAAAATCTTGGCCGCCACCCCATGGGCGTATAGATTCGATGATGATTTGTTCAATGTTTTGGTACTGTGATGGTATGTTGAGTGTGCGTTATTATTTGCTTGTTCAGGGGCTGTAGCCTCATGCGCCGTACTACAATTTCGTCACCCAACTTCTAAAGGCTAAGATGCAAGTACATGATAGAGTGGTGAACAATGGGTTGTTCATTATTGTCACTGATATTACTTATCATATATTTATTATACTTTCGTTAAGTTTATTCATATACATGATATTCATGACATTGAGCTAATAAGATTATGATATTGAGATATTGAGAATGAAATATTGAGTTAATGAGACGAGTTGTGTAAATGATTAATTATGATGTTGCATCATTTACATTCATCATAATAAAAGTGCACGAGCCAGGTTGGTAAGAAAGTCATGTAACTATTCCGGTGAGGTCGGTAAGAAAGATACATGACTAGTCCGGAGTGATCTAGATAAAGTCTTATGTTTGTAGGGACTAGTTAAGGTCCTACAATGTAGAGACCCATTCTAACGAAGATGTGGAAGAGAGTGTCATCGACGGGTGAACACTCGCTATACCGGTATCAGCTGATGAGATGCATGTGAGCATGAGCATGATGGTGTATTCACATATATGAGTAAATTGTTAAATTGTGCAAATTTAACTATATGGAATATAGCTTGTTTATTTGAGTATGAGAATAACATTAAATACATAGATGATGATGATAACCTTGATTATGGTTGATAAACTATTGTTTATAGGTTTATTATATATTTGCTGAATCTTAGACTCACTCTTACTTTCTTGTTGATTTTATGTGACCGTTGATGGCGACGTACATTGGAGGGAATAGATCACAAGCGTCACATATGGAACAAATACACATTCAATATTTATTTAGAGTGAATCTATATAAATCTAGCGACATTGGTTATTTTCCTTTATATCGTTGTTCATGGACTTATTTATTGCCTAGAATAATGCTTGAGACTAGTTGGTAAATTCATTAGTTGATTAGTATTACTTTAAAAGTTTATCTTGTGATCCATGAATAGGTTTTAATTTCGATATGCTTGCTGGAATTTATTGTGAGTTAATGTTTAAATTGGTAGTTAGCATAGGTTGGTGATATTCTGGGCTCAGTGTTAGGCCGGAGTGTTACAGGAAGTCCAGCATCTCAAGTTCAACAAGATAGCATGGTTTTTCTTTGTTTTTTTTTAAAAAAAACTTACATATGTTGAACAAATATTACTAAACCGACAAATTTGAGAGATTACCTTCCAACAAGGCCTCTTGAGAAAAAGCCTGGAAAAGCTCGAGAGAAATATCTTGCCTTTGTAGGCCTTCCAAATATTGACAAATATTGGACCATCTGAGCAGAGCTGACCAAACCCTAAAACAAGTCCAGTTGATAGCGTTCCACGGTTTAGATTCGAACTACACAAGATCACAAACAAATACAGATAGTTCCATACCATCTCGTAAGCTTGACGCAAACCAGCCGGCAAATTACTCATTGTTTTGTACCACTCTTGAAGAACAGCATCAACAAATTCGCTTTTAAAAAGCTGTACAAATAGGGATGTAGAAATGCATTAGTTTAGGAACATTGGTCATATACTCTAGGAACATGGATCAAAGCACTTGTCAGTGAGAGTTAGACCTCTTGTATGATAATACGTCTTCTGAAAAATCCACTCTCTTCATCTCCATCTTCAAAGTCTTCAAAGTAATCATCATCATCACCATCATCATCTCCACCATCACCACCACCATAGCCAATTCTTTTCCCAATGTCTCCACCACCACCACCAGTTGCCAGCTATAGTATTTTGTAAGGAAATGAGTCATGAATGAACAAAGCTGTATATAACTCAATGTTCCTAAAAGATAATATACTAAACCATACCATATGCACAGTAAGAAACTGTGAGCAGAAACTGCCAAATTAATATTTCAAAGTGGAATCTCCAAAACCATATGCACAGTAAGAAACTATAAACAGAAATTGCCAAATTAATATTTCCAAGTGCAATATCCAAGATAGCAAAGTGAATATTGAATAAATTAAGTTACTCCCAGAAAAATTTCACTTGTGTGCCCTTAAATTTCATCTTAAAGATCAAAGAGAGGGAAAATTTCCATCTCTACTAACTTACATCATACTGTACTAACGGTTTTAGAATATTAACAGTTGGCTATGTAAGAATGCGCAGGTAAATTCTTGTGTAGCAGACTCATAGTAAGAAATTAACAAGAAGAGACCAGCAACTCAGAGAACTGAAAACACCAAAACTGATAGCAGTCCACTGTGAATGCTATGTAAACATTTGCAGGAAATGTACACAAATATTCAGTATCTCGAAGATGATGGCTCAACAGTTTACATAAAGAACCCGATCAATGGACAACTTTCCCCATCTCTCATGGCAGTAATATGGTGAAATCTTTTTGTCATCACAAACTTTTGTCAACATGTCAGAACCTTGCTAGCAAAATAAGACATATCACATTTTAAGTAGTAGGTCCAAAATTTTAGTCTTGGAAAGAAAACGGCCAGACTTTGCCTAACTCCTTATTCCAAGCATAATATGTATTTTCAAGCAACATTATGGTTATCCAAAGCAGCATGTGAATAGTTCTTGTTATTGTTTTACTAAAAGCTCTCAAACCCTTATTTCTTATTTTGGTAGTTAACATGTGCTTTGTATTAATGATCAATATGGTGCAGATGATTTCCATGGCCTATGCCTTATGGCTTATTGTATTTGAGATGTTTCACAGTGCTTGGGAGTTGGGAGGTGTCAAGAGGTACCACATTCAAAAAATAATATCAACAGTTGATTAACAAGGGGGTAATTAAGGCACGAAACTTTTTTTTTATCATGTATTGCTTAAAACAAAATAGCATTGATCTTATAAACCACTACACATCCTCAATATGTACTATAGTTACCAGAAACGCAGTTCGTTTGAGTCGTGGTATGGAATTCGGGTTCGTATTTCACCACTTTTTCTTCTAATTTCCACTGCAAACACGAACCCAGTACCCTAAACTGGTTCGGGTACGACGAATCTTTATAGCCAATCCGGTAACAATGAAATGTACATGTTGTGGTCGTTGTTAGGGTACGGGTCCGAGAACCGAGGGTAGAGCACTCGCCCTTGAACGGTTGGCCATGCCACCGGTCACAGTCAAGGCTCTGAGGTTTAGTTGACGAGGAAGAGAGAGACTAAGAACTTTGTTTATTCATTGCTTGATTGATAATGGATGCATGTCATCCCTTTTATAGGGACAACCCTACTTGACGCCTAAAAAATAATATATAAGGAAACCTATCATATCAATCCAATCTAATCTTTCCAACTATTAAAAATAATCTTCCCAATAGATAAGATCCTATCCCAGATAATAACTTGATAGATAAGAAAACTCAAAATAACCTACCTAACCACTATTCTTTATCCTAGAAAACCCATAAACCATGTATGGAAAGTAACGATGCTATAGTACCAACAGGTATTATTCACGTGCCCCTACAATACGCGTTGTTGTTCACGCGTCTCTACGGTACCAGCAGTACTGTTCACGCGCCTACTACATTGCGCCGTGTCTTGTTCCATAACATTACACCCCTCGCGGCGAGATAGCTCGTCCTCGAGCTGCGGTAGTGGCTACAATTGATTTCTTTGGTGGCCCCATGTTGACAAGAGTATTTGATACCGACGTCGGTTCGCTTGAGAGCATATCAGCGACACTCCGACATATAGCACCCAAGGAAAAAGCGCCTTAGCATGTCATGGTGTTGAGGAAGATGTTGGCGGCATAGGCAACACACATGGGGGAGCAGTTACGTCCTTACTGCCATGGAGCGCGACGATGGTGGGAAGGATGCGATGGCGGCGTTGGCCCCTCAGTCGCTACGCTCTGCATTGCCTATGGCACAACATCGGCCAATCGTGTGGAAAAGATCGCCGTTGGATAGCGGCATCATTCCTCCAGCGGCACCACACCAGGGGTGCAACCAAGGGCAGCGATACCCACTGGGGTGACGTTAATGGTGCCGTTGAGGAAGATGATGGTAGCGCCGCCATTGCAATGGCATGCGACGCTTCCTCTTGCTCCTTCAACTTGGTCATCAATACCCACGTTTTTTGGAGGATGGCCATCATGTTGTCAATTGAGGCTATTATCTTTTTATTGTCAGCCTTCAACATGGTGAAGGGAGATAGTTCGGCACCGAAAGCCATGGTGGGTGGCTTTGATACCAAATGTTGTGGTACGGGTTAGTTGGGTACAGGTCCGAGGACCGAGGGTAGGGCATTCACCCTTGAACGGTTGGCTATGCCACCGCCAAAGCTCTGAGGCTTAGTTGAATAGCAAGAGAGAGATTAAGAACTTTGTTTATTTATTGTTTGATTGATAATGGATACATGTTATCCTTTTTATAGGGATAACCCAATTTGACACTTAAGAAATAATCTATAAGGAAACCTATTAATCTAATTTAATGTTTCCAACTATTAAAAATAATCTTCTTAATAGATAAGATCATATCTCTAATAATAACTTGATAGATAAAGAATCCCAAAACAATTTACCTAACCAGCTATTGTTTATCCCAGGAAACCCATCAACTATGTACGGAAAACGATGGTGCTACAGTACCAGCAGGTACTGGCAAAGCATTGCTACAGTACACAGTAATGTTCACGCGTCTTGTTCCATAACAGTACAGGCACCACATTATGGATGCCAGTGCCGAGTCCTTGTTGTTCTGACCTGATGTCATCTTCTTGGTGGAGAGGTGGAAGTTTTCTGGCATGACTTGCCATGGCTGTGGCAGAGGCAATGGTCATGAAAGGGTGAGATTCCGCAGCGTGGGAGCGGTAAAAAACAAAGAATGCAGAACGAGATGCAGTCCATGGCTGCGGACTCCACAACACCCACAAACAGTGCTTGCATGAATGATGCAGCCCGTGGTCATCCTCTCAATTCTGCTGCTAATTTCATATTTTAACTGTTTGTTCCACTAGTTTTTTCTGTTGGTCCTTCCGCACGATTGAACGTTTGGAACAAAAGGAATAATCAATTTTGTTGTGTTACCTTCTCTAATTTAGTAATTTGATAAGTGTATCAAATTACTTCTATAGGCTTCCACTCCATTTGTATGTTAGTACCTGCCAACACCTTAAGTGCCTCTCCCCTAGGTGCCTTTACGTAACAAAAATTAGTTATCTAATGAAAAACAATTTCATAGATCAATTAATGGAAGTATATGTGGATTTAATTCAAACAAGGTATATAAGATTGAAAAAAAAATGAAGTACCAAAATAGTGTAACTCTTTTATATATAGAAAAAAGTCACATGTGCACAAGTGCAATGAACAAGTACATATTAGCCATACTTTATTTACTCTCTATACAATTAGATTATCATATTCTGGTTTAGTCCAGAGTACAATTTTCCTAAATTAGGACAAACAAAGCCCTACAGCTGAGAAACACTATCAACTGCCCCCTCTATACGTGCTTCTATACTCACGCGTCCTCCTTGATAATTGATATACAAAACATTTCACGCCATTGGGACTCAAGCTATTTAATGGGAGGACATCAAGCCATTTAATGGGAGGACTTCAAGCCATAGATGAGGATCAAATTTTGCCTACTTCGATTACGACTGTAAAATTCTAAGTACGAGCTCCAGTTAGCAGCACCGAACCAAACGCACACTGAAGACACATTGAGATTTAGAGCCATCTGACCGTAGTGTCATACCCAACCTTCATTTCTCAGTGTAATATAACGCATCAAGAACTTCCAACCCGAAGTAAAGAAACACGATCTCTTTTTGACAGTTGACACACCAAGATAAATTCCCAATTCCAACATCGGAAAGGGCGCAATTAAATCCCCAATTCCAACACCAGAAAGGGCGCAACCCGCGTTACTCATATGTCTACCAACAGTCCAACACCAGCATCAAAATTGCCTTCCATTTCACGCAAGGCAAGAATGCTAGATAATCCAAATAATACAACCGAATCTAAACAAGAAGTAAAGGCATCACGCACCTCGGGGTGGGCATCCTTGAGCCGCTGCGTGAGGTCAGGCTTGGCCTTCTCGAGCGTCACGGCTCCAAATGCCCCGTCCTGCCTCCTCCCGCCCTTCATCTCCGGCGGGGCCGAGACCGGCGCCAGAGTCGCAGCCAGGCACCGCTCGAGACCGGCCGCGGCGGTGGCGTGGTCGCGCTCCGCGGGAGCCGACGAGGCGGAGGCGGCGGCCCGGAGGCGGGGGCGAGGAGGGGGCAGGCGGAGGCCGCGGGCGGGCGTGCGGGGCTGTGGGCGGATGGAGGGGCCGGAGAGGCGGTGGTGTGAGACGGCGAGGGAGGCGGCGGCGGCCATGGGGGTGGTGGGGTTGTGACGTTGGTGGCACCGCTCGGGCAGTGGCTGACTGCTTCGGGGTCGAAGCGCCGCGAGGCTATGGGCGATTGGCGTGTGGAGGAGGGCCATCTGCTCTTTTGGAGCTTTCTTAATTTCTTTTGTGCGGGGCCATAATGCTTTCTCTCTTTCTTCTCTATTTCCTTTTTGTTTTGGTTAACGTTTGTTCGCCTGTGATGGCTGATTGGCTGCCGACGAAGCTGCGTGCGCCTTGCCGGCTTGCGGGGCCGGGGTAGGTGGTGGTCCAGCCGTCAAAGCGGACAAAAGGTTAAGCGGACAACAGGTAAGTGAGCGTGAGGTCGGTTGTCTATAACTCTTGCACATAGGATACAAAATGGTGTAGATGAAAGAAATAGAATATAGATAATTAGATCATCTTTCATGTAGTAGTCGACAGTACCACGAGAAATATGACGACCCGACCAGGAGTCACCCGAGAGACCCTCCAGGAGCTCCCAAAAAGTGCACCAAGACTTTCTAGGAGGTTGTGAGGACCTGTCTCGGAAGCTCCTAGAGAGATCTCCAAAGACCTCCGACGAGGTCCGACAGAACCACCTAGAGATCTAGGAGGTCCTCCACGATCACCCGAGGAGGTCTCCCAGGACCACCAGGAGATCTCCAGAACCACCTTAGGGGAATTCGAAGGTCCACCCGAAGGTCCTCCAAGACCACCCGAGGGTCCCAGCCTTTGCACACCATGAGCTAGTCCCACGATCAAAAAGGCTAGCTAGCTCGCACAGACTCAACATCAGTGTAATCAAATACATACAATAAACTCAAAGATATAAAGTAAATAAATAACACATATATTAATAGGAGACCTTACGGTCAAGATTTTTACACGGTTGCCTAACAGGGCTTACAACCCAAAAGAGAACCTGCAGCAAAAAAAAAACAAAGAAAAACATGTGAAGGCCATTCAGCAAGCCCACAAGCTACCGAGTGGAGGACGCCTCCTAATGCGCAAGGTCTTCAAAGAGGTCCCCACCAAGACTTCCTGGACCTCCCTCCTCTACTGAATAAAACATAGGGAACAAGCTATGAGTACTTTGAATGTACTCAGCAAGCCGTGGGGAAAAAGTATGCAATTAACATCCATGCAAGGCTTGCCAATTGAGAGCTGTAGGGTTAGTTTATAGAAAGCAGTGATTGACAGTAAATAGTATAGATAGATTGCAAAGCTCAAGTTAAAAGCATAATACATAAGTATATTTATTTAAGAAGAGGTCGTGAGCGCCAACTTACTCCCTAAACCACTCGTGGAAGGCTTGGTCGCACCCACGACTAGGACCACTCCCACGACCACTCTGGAGCACCAACTCCAGAGTTCCCCACAACCACCCTAGAGCTCCACGACCACCCTAGAACACCAACCTTGGAGCACGTTGGACCACTCTGCGGCTGCCAAGACTTTTTTCTTGAAAATCCTACCCCTCATTCGAAATCTCCAGGTGTGTCTATAATCGAGAACGCGGCTATTCGAATAGATTTACTCTGCAGAGGTGTACATCTTTACCCACAAGAGGCAGTCGCTTGATATTTCACACGTTACCTTGGACATGTAAATCAAGTAGAGACTACCACCAAACTTTTACAAAGGTCAGTTCCGACTCGGTTTTGCTCGCTAAGGTTTCGCTTCTAACGGGTAAATCTCCCGCCAGATTCGTGCCTCCCTACGCCGTTCCCAACCCCAACAGAACCAAAGCAGAACATCCCTAATTATTACCCCTAGTCCACCCCATAATGGACGTGTGGTTGCACGACATGGCCCGGATCAATGACTCACAAGGTTAAGTCCTTAGTTGCTGCTCAATAGAGACCATCCACATCCCAAAGTGCACACTGCACCCACTACTCACTTCCTACCTTCTCGCCCGAGCATAAAAGGGGTTTGCATTCAAACCAGCCCAAGGACCACCTAGTCCAGGCACAAAGTTTTAGTTGAACTGGCAACAAATGTTGTGGCCTCACACAAGGCCACACATCATTTTAATCAGCTACACCGGCTGCTACTACACAAGCCACATACCAGTGCGCTGGGGGTAAACTTAACATTAATAATTTAAGGTGAGACCGATGTCTACTAGAGCACGGCTAAGCAAACGCGATACACAGGTTGGTAAACAAAAATGCCCAACTAAGAATACCCATGCTACGGCTTTCAAAGGGAGACATGTCGATATGTTGATTGCAAATAACAAGGAGACATACAGACAAGTAGGTAGTTAACTAAGCCCAAAACCAGCTTTATACAACTAGCAATGCAGGTTTAAATCAAAATCAAATTACTTTTGTAAAGATGGGTTCAAAATGATCAAGGGTTCCACGACTTGCCTTCGGCAATGAGTTGTTGAGCTTATGAGAAGGTGGTAGGATCCTCAAGCTCCTCAGCGAAACCGGAATCTACACAATCGCAAAAAACCAAATAAATAAAGCAACTCCAAGAAAACCGAAAGAACTAAACTTGAAACCAGAGGAGAAAAGGTCCTCTGAAAGGGAGGTCTGAGAGGGAGATCCAGCGAGAGGGAGGTTCAAACCCAAGGAGGTCTGAACCAGAGGAGCAAGGAGAGCTCTCCAGATCCGAGAGAGATATCAAGAGGGGGTTTGAGTGAAGAATAAGAAGGAAGTGGTTGCTCCGGGTGTCCTATTTAAAGAGGAAGGAGAAAGGAACACCACCAAGGGGGAGTGACCAGGTTCAACGTAGCAGTACACTGTTAGCAGGTATGAAAAAGGACTAGAGCAGGTAAAGGAGGGGACAAGAGAAGGAAAAGTCAAGGTGGAGGGTGACTGCATTTAATACACACGGACTTTGGCAAAAACAATGAGGTGACAAGACGTAGGAAAAAGGTGAGCAAGGTACTGTCAGGACTGACAAATGGGACAGGTCAAGAACAGCGGGGGGTCCTGAGGAGGAGGTCCCGAGGAAGAGAAGGGGGTCATGAGGGCAAGTATGTCCTGACAAAGAGGGGAGGTTGTGACCAGAGGGAGGTCGAAGGGGAGGTCCAAAGGGGAGGTGGTGACCAAAAGGTGGTCTTTGCAAAAGACCAAGAAAGCAAGGTCCCAAGGGCGTGGAGATCCTGAGGACAAGGAGGCCTTGACCAAAGGGGAGATTTAGACCAACAGGTAGGTCTAAACTCAAAAAAGGGTAGGTTTAAACCAACTGGGAGGTCTAAATTCAAAGGAGAGGTTGGCAAGTCAACAGAGAGGTCTTAACCCAAGAGGTGGTCTTTACAAAAAGATTAGAAGAGGTCCTAAAGAGGTCGTGGCCGCAAAGGTGGTCTTTGTAAAAAGAACAGGGGTCGTGACACTCAAGGGAGGTCTTGACCGCAAGGGTGGTCTTTACAAAAAGACTAGGAGGAGGTCCGAAGGACAAAGAGGTCCTGCAAGTAGGGAGGTTTGGACACAAGTTCCAACCAAGGGGGTGGTCGTCGCAAAAAGACCAGCAAGGTCCAAGAGGGTGATCTTTTCAAAGAGACCAGGTTGTGACTAACAGGAGGTCTTGAGGAGATCAGGGGGGTGGTCCTAAGTGAAGGAACGCAGAAAGGCTACGATAGCACAAACAGAAATTGTACCGCGCAACCAAGGAACCTCCGCAAGTAATAGATCACGAGATTACCACTAGACGCGCCGACTCGTAGCGGAAGTAGAGTCGATGTAGCGAGTTGAAGCAGTCGTAGTCGTATTTGCCGTGCGCCTTCTCCTCCTACTCCGATGAATGTCGCGAGTCGCGGATCGTCCTAGTGTTGATGCTTTGCAACAACACCTCCAAGGTATCCACACGTAGGGGGCAGGGACACCACGCGCAGGACTGCTAGCGCCGGCGGCGTGGTTGAGGAGAGCGTGGCTATTAAGGTTTCAGGATTTTTTCCAGAAAGATTGATCAATCACACCCCATGCCACCGCCCCTCTATATATAGGCATCCATAATGGGTCCCGAACTTGAGGCCCATTAGGAACTCGTGGCCTATAAGAATTCGGATCACCATCCAAATCAAATCCTAGCCCTTTAAGTGTGAGACCCTATAGGTTCGTGTGTAATCGGTTGTGACTCGAAAACTCTTTCCCGATCATGAGTCGTCAGCGGTACCTAGTAGCACATAACGATTCCCGAACACACACAGAATATATCGGACGAACCTTAATGCAATATGATCTACGACGAGGTCCTTATCACTTACGACCAGCTCGTACTTAGTCACGATCAGTCCATAATTAGTTACAACTAGCTCGTAACTCCTTATGACCAGTTAGTGATTATGTTCGAGTAGTCTACGACTAGTTCGCATCCCCTACGACTTCGATCAGTCTACGACTTCAGCCAGTCTACGACTTCGGCTAGTCTACGACTTGAACGACCTGCTTGTGTATTCTCCCTTTGCCTCACGATATCTGATTGAACTCCAGGTGAGATAATATGTCATCCATGGACTGTTCAATACTTTCTCGATTAAGTGTCGAATAACTTCATGTGGTCGACAATTCGACCACTAGTGGCATGGCCATGCACTTTCTTTATTCGACCACAACGAGGGGGCCAGAGACATCTCTCCTGTTATGTTAGGAGGGGCAAATCCCATATCCGACCAGTCACATTCCTCCGCATGTTTGATAGTATACCCGAAAGCTACCTTTATAATTACCCAGTTACGGACTAGCGTTTGGCAACCCCTAAGAGTGCCATTACACATGTAGAAAACTATGCTGATCTCAGGTTTAAGGATTATACATCATCATTACTTGAGACCAACTAACGACACATAAAATCATAACAATCTCAATAGTGTCTCAAGGTGGGTCTTATCTAACACTATGTTCTCTAACATGTGTCCATATCATTGGTTTGATATCTCCATATCTATGTCCTGTGAAACATGGTCATCAACCAATACATATGCTAGTCTATTCTATGTGTCCTCATATGTTTCCGACCAGGGAACGATTAAGAATAATTATCGCAGAAATACGAGTTTCACAATCAAGTCACATACTTGATGATAAATATTAACGATATAATTTTATGAACAAGATAACACATTATCCAATGTTATGAACATAATGTAAAATAATCATCTCTATGATTGCCTCTAGGGCATATTTCCAACAGTCTCTCACTTGCACTAGAGTCAATCATTTAGGTATCTAATACCAATAGCTCTTGTGTGCGCCTCATGCTTTGGCTATGTGAGAGGCTTTGTCAACGGATCAACAACATTTAAATCCCTATGAATTTTGCATATCTTAACATCTCCTCTATCCACCAATTCGCGAATAAGGTGGTAACGCCTGAGTATATGCTTGGACTTCTGATGGGATCTAGGCTCCTTAGCCTGCTCAATGGCTCTATTATTGTCACAATAGAGATCCATTGGGCCCGAGGCACTCGGAATCATACCCAATTCAGTAATGAAATTCCTTATCCAAACACCTTCCTTCGCAGCTTTAGAAGTCGCAATGTACTCGGCCTCTGTCGTAGAATCAGCAACCGTCCCTTGCTTGGAACTTTTCCAGCTCACTGCTCCTCCATTCAAAATGAATACATAACCAGATTGTGAACGATAATCATCTTTGTCAGTTTGGAAGCTTGTATCGGTGTAACCATTTACAACAAGCTCTTCATCATCGCCATAAACTAGGAACGCATCCTTAGTCCTTCTCAAGTACTTAAGAATATTTTTCACAGTTGTCTAGTGACCTTCACTGGGATCAGTTTGGTATATACTCGTAACACTTAAAGCATATGATACATTTGGTCGAGTACATATCATGGCGTACATGATGGATCCAATAGCTGAAGCATATGGAATACCATTCATACGGTCTCGCTCATTAGTTGTCGAAGGACACTGACTCTTGCTAAGACTTATGCCATGTGACATAAGTAAGAACCTTTTTTTGGCATTTTGCATGCTGAACCGAATCAACACCTTGTCAATGTAAGTACTTTGGCTTAATCCAATTAGCTTTCTTGATCTATCTCTATAGATCTTTATTCCTAAGATATATGCTGCCTCTCCTAGGTCCTTCATAGAAAAACTATTTTTCAATGATACCTTAACAGATTCCAGCATTGGAATGTCATTCCCAATCAATAATATGCCATCTACATATAAGATTAGAATAACAAGTGCGCTCCCACTAACCTTCATGTAAACACAAGGTTCTTCTTTGTTCTTGACGAAACCAAACCTTTTGATCTCCTCATCAAAACGTATATTCCAACTCCGAGATGCTTGCATCAACCCATAAATGGACTTTTGAAGTTTGCATACTTTTCTAGAATTCTTTGGATCGACAAAACCTTCAGGCTGTGTCATGTACACATCCTCACTTAGGTTTCCATTAAGAAAAGCCGTTTTGACATCCATTTGCCATATTTCATAGTCGAAATATGCAGCAATAGCTAGAATGATCCGTATAGATTTAAGCATCGCTACCGGTGAGAAAGTCTTATCGTAGTCAACCCCTTAAACTTGTCGAAACCCTTTTGCGACTAGTCGAGCTTTATGAATGTGAACATTTCCATCCATATCAATCTTTTTCTTGTAGATCCATTTGCACTCAATAGTTTTAGCACCATCAAGTGGATCGACCAGGTTCCAAACCTGATTGTCATTCATGGGGTCTATCTCGGATTTCATATATTTAAGCCATTTTTCAGAGTCTGGGTCCATCATCGCTTCCTCATAAGACTTAGGCTCATCATTATTCAACAATAATACATCATTCCCATACCTTATAGGCATTTGACGTGGCCTTTTAGATCTACGTGGGGCTGATGCCTCATCTATAGGTTCAACAACAATTTGTTCATCCTGTAGAGGTTCAGTAGGAGTTGAAACAATTTCAGATGTTTCCCAAATTTCTTCGAGTTGCACCTTTCTCCCATTGACTCCTTTTGAAAGAAACTCTTTCTCCAAAAATACATCATTTTGAGCAACAAAAACTTTGCCCTCTTCCCTGTTGTAGAAGTAATATCCTTTGGTTTCCCTAGGATATCCTATAAAGAAGCATTTATCAGACTTGGGTGTGAGTTTATCAGACGTCAAACGTTTAACATAGACATCACAACCCCAAATCCTCAGAAAAGACAAACTAGGACTCTTCCCAGTCCATATCTCATACGGTGTCTTATTTACTGATTTAGATGGTACCTTATTTAAAGTGAAATCGACAGTTTCTAGAGCGTAAACCCAAAAAGATAATGGCAGATCCGATTGGCTCATCATCGATCGAACCATGTCTAACAAGGTCCGATTACACCGCTCGAACACCCCATTCCATTGTGGAGTGCCCGATGGTGTAAGCTGTGGAACAATTCCACGTTGTTTCAAATGATCACCAAATTCATGGCTCAAAAATTCACCTCCACTATTAGATCGTAAAGATTTGATTGTCTTGCCAAGTTGATTCTGTACCTCACTCTGGAACTCCTTGAACTTTTCAAAGGATTCCGACTTGTGCATCATTAAGTAGACATATCCATATCTACTATAGTCATCGGTGAAGGTAATGAAGTACTGAAAACTACCTCTAGCTGGCATGCTCATTGGTCCACACACATCAGTATGTACGAGTGCCAACAAGTCGGACGCCCTCTCAGCTCGACCAGTGAAAGGAGTCTTCGTCATCTTTTCCGAGTAGGCAAGATTTGCATGTTTCAAATGATTCCAAATCAAATGAGTTTAGAATTCCATCATCATGGAGCTTCCTCATACGTTTCCCACTTATGTGACCCAAACGATAATGCTAAATAAAAGTGGAATTCATATTATTAGGTCCAAGCCTCTTCGCATTAATATTATAGACGGATGCAACATCAAGATTTAAAATAAACAACCCATTCAAAACAGGTGCATAGCCATAAAACACTTCATTCAAAAATATAGAACAACTATTGTTCATAATAATGAATTTATAACCCTCTACCATCAAACATGAGGCAGAGATAATGTTTCTACTCATGGCTGGAATGTAATAACAATTATTTAATTCCATAATAAATCCTGAGGGCAAAAGTAATGGCAAAGTCCCGACGGCTAATGCAACAACCCTTGCTTTATTCCCGACGCGAAGATCCATCTCGCCTGTTGCAACTCTCCTAATCCTTGTTAGACTCTGCATTGAATTGCAAATATGAGCAACCGATCTGGTATCAAATACCCATGAGGTAACAGAAGAATCAGCAAGAAAAATATATATATATCATTAATACCTGAAGTGGAAGGTTTAGTCCCACCATTCTTTTTCAGATCAACCAAGTATTTCTTGCAGTTCCTCTTCCATTGGCCTGACTCTTTGCATTAAAAGCATTCATTCTCTTGAGTCGGGCCAGACTTAGTCTTGGGCTTAGGCTTGTTAGTTTGGATCCTATCCGAAGCTTTAGCCTTGCCCTTTCCATTGACCCTAGTCTTAGCCTTCTTCTTGAAGCTCGTACTCTTTTGCACCATCATCACATGATTGTTTCTTTTCTTAATGCTGTCTTCCGCAGTCTTGAGCATCATGTGCAGTTCGGTGAGATTTTTGTCTAAACTATTCATATGGAAGTTCAGAATGAACGACCCATAACTTGCAGGAAGCGAAGCAAGAATCAAATATGTAGCCAACTCTTTACTAAGTGGAAAACCAAGTTTTCTAAGCTTTGTGTGTAACCAACCATCTTGATTACATGTGGGCTCACTAGACTACCCTCAGCTAGCTTACACCCAAACAATTTCTTTGAGATCTCATATCTCTCAGTTCTTACTTGTGTCTCAAACATACCTTTGAGCGCCACGATCATATCGTAAGCCTCAATGTTCTCAAACTGCTTCTGAAGGTCTGAGTTCATAGCAGCAAGCATGAGGCAGCTAACATCAAGGGACTCATCACAAGCCTTTTTATAGGTGCTTTTAAGAGCAGCAGCATTTTCAGCAGGCACATCTGGAATTGGTTCCTCTAGAACATGTTTCTTTTTATCTTGCCTAAGAACAATTCTTAGGTTGCGGGACCAATCCGCAAAATTTGTTCCATTCAGTTTTTCCTTATCAAGTACCGAACGTAAAGCAAAACTGGATGTAGGTACAACAGTTGGTGCCATGATCTACAACATAAAATATGCAAAACTAAGACATATGTTCAAAAAGTAACTTGTATTAAACAATTTAATAAAGATACTCCCACTAAATACCATATCCCTCTTATGATATTCTAGTGATTCAAGATCCATAATTAATTAATCTCCTAGTGAGCTTTGGCATCACTACTAGAAGATTAATGACTATGGTAAGCAACCCTTTGCTAATCATATCTCTATATGACTCTTGTTATTGGGCAGCATCTCTATGCTCCGGCACCCAACCCTATGCCCCAAGGTCCATAACCGTTATGATGACCTTGTCAAGTTAGACCAATGCTAAGCATGTAAGTGTCTCACACAAATCCATCTAGTCAAGGAGAGTTAATGACACTCTGCTTTGGCAAGACCTACCTCTGACACAAATCCATCTAGTCAAGGAGAGTTAATGACACTCTGCTTTGGCAAGACCTACCATTAAAATACAAGACTTTGGATGGTGCAACAAATTGGGAGGGCATCAACTTTAACTCAATATTAAGTGAGAGAATTTTACTTCTACCATATCAAGAGCATTTAAAGCAATTAAATAACATGCATAGAAATAAAAGAATAAAAGAAGGCATTCACAGACAATCATATTGCATTGTGATATAGTATGACCCTTCCACATGGTGATCTCCATTGCCGTGCATCCTGTTCGCCATGTCTCCAAGTGGCCAAAACCTCCAAGTACTCCCACTAAACCATTACTGCTAATAGCACACTAGTAATAAAATACAAAGAGTGAAGAAGCATCACAAGTCGACACGCAGGTTGTTATACAAATATAGACAGCTTTGGGCTGCAATAAGCATGACACACAAGTCATGAACATTACACACACACATGCATCTCACACATTATGGGTCATACTATTCACAAAATCCTGCAAAAATAAGTTAGGCATAGAGTCGCATTCTACCTAACTTATGACGTGAATTAGTGATACCAAAAACCAAGTTAAGATCCTAATCCACAGGAGTGGCAACCCGCACCAGAAGGGCGGAAACCGTATCTATATTCCAAGGTCTTTTCCGGCTACGTAGATCCAATCTACTACTTCGTCCTTGTAAATCGCATTGGATTAATCATATTAACCCTTTTCGATCGCAACTCCGATTCAATCAATCAGATTGATCTTCGCGTGCTCCATGAATTTATGATCACTGTCTACCTCGATGACGGAAACCCGACCGGTAGAGGCAAGTCGTGATACGACCACAAAACACGATCACGGAATAACGATTATTAACCACCGTGCATGGACGATCATATCAACCATCGCCAAAAAGAATATATCATATATATCAACCAACGGAAAATAGAAATAGAACACATCTATGACCCCCCCACATATCACAATATGCAGCTAATCCGAATCTAAAACTAGACGGGCAGGCTCTGATACCAGTGAAGGAACGCAAAAAGTCTACGATAGCACAAACAGAAATTCTACCGCACAACCAAGGAACCTCCGCAAGTAATAGATCACGAGATTACCACTAGACGCGCCGACTCATAGCGGAAGTAGAGTTGATGTAGCGATTTGAAGCAGTCGTAGTCGTACTTGCCGTGCGCCTTCTCCTCCTACTCCGATGAACATCGCGAGTCGTGGATCGTCCTAGTGCTAATGCTTTGCAACAACACCTCCAAGGTATCCACACGTAGGGGGCAGGGACACCACGTGCAGGACTGCTAGCGCCGATGGCGTGGTTAAGGAGAGCGTGGCTATTAGGGTTTCAGGATTTCTTCCAGAAAGATTAATCAATCACATCCCATGCTACCGCCTCTCTATATATAGGCATCCATAATGGGTCCCGAACTTGAGGCCATTAGGAATTGAGATCACCATCCAAATCAAATTCTAGCCCTTTAAGTGTGTGACCCCATAGGTTTGTGTGTAATCGGTTGTGACTCGAAAACTCTTTCCCGATCACGAGTCGTGAGCGGTACCTAGCAGCACATAACGATTCCCGAACACACACAGAATATATCAGACGAACCTTAATGCAATATGATCTACGACCAGGTCCTTATCACTTACGACCAGCTCGTACTTAGTCACGATTAGTCCATAATTAGTTACAACTAGCTCGTAACTCCTTACGACCAGTTAGTGATTATGTTCGAGTAGTCTACGACTAGTTTGTATCCCCATACGACTTCGACCAGTCTACGACTTCAGCCAGACTACGACTACAAGCAGTCTACGACTTGAACGACCTGCTTGTGTATTCTCTCTTTGCCCCACGACATCTGGTTGAACTCCAGGTGAGATAATATATCATCCATGGACTATTCAATACTTTCTCGATCAAGTGTCGAATAACTTCATGTGGTTGACACTTTGACCACTAGTGGCATGGCCATGCACTTTCTTTATTCGACCACAACGAGGGCCCAGAGACATCTGTAACAGCCCAAATCTGGGTTTGTGTTTCAAATGTAAGAAAATGAGTAAAAATTTAAAAATTTCTTGCATCTGGAAGTTTTTGAACTTTCTGTAATTCTTGTAAAGGAATTGTGGGAAATCAAAAACCCAAATTGACTAAAGTCATGACCTTTCTTTTTCCAACCCTTGTCTAATCTTGTGATTATTCTCTGGAAATATTTTTCTTAAGTTCTAGGGTTAAGGTGTGACCCCTCTGAAAAATTTCACAATTTTTAGAAATTGTTTGAATATTTTAAGAGGCAGTCAAACCACCTTGATCCTTGGTCAAAGCCTAAGTTAGCACCTTGTGAATTTTTTGGAGAAAAATGCTCAGCATAAAAACCTCTAGAAAATTTATGCAAGGTTTATCCTGGAATTAGTAACCTCCAGTTAAAATTTCAGAATTTTTGGAGTTACTTTGCTATCTCTAAAAATTCCCCAAAGTTTTCAGCCTCTTTAAAACCCTAAGTCAAAGTCCTGATTGGACTCGAGTTAGATTCGAGCCCAACATGGATTTATGGTGCGACCTAACCCTCTTGGCCGTTTCTTTTAATCTTGTTCGAGCCTAGTCAACTAACCGCACGCGGGCTCATTCAAAGCGGTGCGTGCTTTTCAGCCGTTGGATTTTAATCCAACGATCAAGGACCTCCTCAGGACCTCTTCGCCCACAAAGACCTCCTCTGCCTTGGGAGATCTGGGACGTCCAGGACCACCCCGTGTGATCAGGATCGTCCAGGACCTCCCCTTGGATCTGTTTTTCTTCCTCGCACGCGTGCGTCAATGGCAGAGGGCAAGGTCAGTGCCTTGTCCTCTCATCTCTGACTCGAACGGCTCTCTACTGCCAAACATTAAATGGTGGTCAGAGCTTTGCCCTAAAAGCCCTCTTCTACCTGCCCTTGTCAAATCGAGTGTACCCATGGCAGAGACCTTTTTGACTCGGGTTGCACTTGCTTCCTCTTTGCTCTCTCAGCTATTTAGGTTCCTTGAGCTCCTCCTTAGCCCCTTTTAGACACCATTGTGCCCACCCGAGCACCTCTCTGTGCTCTTGTGCTCAGAGCACCAGAGGACCTCCTCATCGCCATTGTCGGACCTTGGAGCTCCTCAAGGCCATCCGAGCTCCAGTGGTTCAGTTGCATTTCTTGGCATGCCAACTTGTCCATTTGGGCACTTTGAGCATTTCCCTAACTTACTTTGTTTGGCCTTCTCAGGGATTGTCAAAGTAGGAAGTTGTTCTTTGAGGCCGAAATTGTCTTCTTCCTCATCTCCGGCAAGCTTTTGGTCGCCGGAGCTCCTCCTTCTATCTCCTTGCTCTTTCCAAACTCAGGTACACTCTTTTTAGTCCCTTAGCGCTTGGGTTTTTTCTCTGTTAAATGGTGCGGAGCTATTTTAATTTTGCATTTTTGTCGTATTTTGTCGCCGGCGGTCATCTCCGGTTAGCCGCCGGAAGAAAGTTTTTTAGCACCAACCTTTGGCACCTTTAGGTCCACCTTGCTATTTTAGACCCATCCCTACCCTTGGTTCACGCCGGCGTGGTCCACATCGCCGACGGTGAGCTTTTCTTTGCACTCGGGTTCTTATCGTGCCGTACTCTGACCATCTCTGTAGCGCGATGATTAGCAAATAATGGCTGTCGAAAATAATTAGTGTGTCGCTTTCTGGTGGACCGTGATTTCCGTTGTCATGCATGAAACCATCTCCGTGACAACTCTCAGGACCTCCGAGTTTAGATCTCAGTCGTCGATGATCTCTTGGTGGTTAGACCTACACCGTAAGATCTTTCTCTGCGAAAACTTAAGTCTCGAGACCTCTTAGGTTAAATCTTGGCCGTTAAAGACCTCTTTAGATCTAATCTGGGCCGTTAGGACCGCCCTCTAAGTTTCCGCAAAAGACCTCCCTCAGTAGACCTCCACCCTTCAGACCTCCTTGAGTTAATCTTAGCCATTAATGACCTCCTTAGGTCAGATCTTCACTGTAGGATCTTGGTCTGCATAAGCTTTAGCTGTCAGGACCTCCCCTGGTTAGATCCTAGCCGTTTAGGAACTCTTTGGGTTTAATCCAAGCCGTTAGGATCACTCCTGCGCAAAAAGACCACCCCGCGGTCATTTTTGTAAAAATCACCTTTGGGACCACCCTTTGGGTCCTCTTTGCAAAAGACCACCCCTTGGTCTTTTGCAAAGAAAACCTCAGGACCTCCTTCTTGCAGAGATCTTAACCTTGCCGACCACCCCCGAGCAGATCTGGGCCGTTGAAGACCTCTCCATGGAATCTTAACCGTCCAGACCTCTCTCTGTTAAAGCTGTGTCTTAAAGGACCTCCCTCGTGTAAATCTCGACCGTTTAGGACCTGCCGTTGCAATCCGAGCCATCCAAGACCTCCTTGCTATTTTAGCTTATCGCTCCGGACCTCCCTCGGAAAATCTTAGCCGTTCAGGACCTCCCCCTTGAGATCTTGACCATCTAGGACCTCCCCTTGTCAATTTAACCCTTAGGACCTCCCGTGTTGACCTGGACCGTTAGATCTAAATCTAACGGGCTAGACCTCCTCAGTGTGGCTAGAGCTCTATCGTTCCGATCCGCTGTGTGCCGTCCGATTTCTTTTCAACGGTCAAGATCGATTGGGCCGTTCGGGTCACCCGAACGTCCCATCATTTTTTACCGTTGGATCTAATCCAACGGTGGCCTTGCATGAGTGTGCGTGCGCGTGCGCGGCTGTGCTCCCGTTGCCTGGGCCGTTAGCTTCCATCTCAACGGCCCATGCTTTTCCACGTCGGGTTAATTCGTTTAAGGGTTCGGTAAACTTTATTTCACAATTGAAAAATGGTATTAAACTTCAAAAACTCATAACTAATTCATTCTAAATCATTTTAGGTTGATTCCAATTTTGTTAAATCTGATTTTTACTAAACTTTAATCTAAAAATGTTTTTAGGCTTAGTCTTGTTCCAGAAAAATTTGTTAATAAATTAAAATTCTGTTTAGCTTTAATTGCACTTTAAAAGTTGTCTAATTTGTAAAAGATACAAGTAATTCCCTGTAACTCCAAACTTAGCAAACTAAAATCTGTTAAATTCCTCTAATTGCCTATGAAAAATGATATGTTATAGTTTCACAACTTAGAAAAATCATAAGTAATTTATTTTAACTCCAAATAAAGTAAACTCAGTTTTGCTAACCTTAGGATGTCAATATATACCTACCATAAAAATTTCAAGTTCAAATTCTTTCTGAAAATTTATGCTATGAACAGTAACCGAAATTAATTAAATTGAATTTTCTGGCAGACTGAACATAATTAGGCTTGAACTTTTGCATCTTTAATCCAAATCAAATGTTTCTTTTTGCTAAATTTGTCTAAAATCATGCTCTACCTGTTGTATAAATTTCATGGATTTTGGATGACTTTGGCTTTTGAGTTTCTTTCGGTGTTCGTCGTTTTTATTGGATTTCCCCGTTCTTGCGATAGGTTCCGACGATTGTGCTGATTTCGTGAGTGATCCTCTGCAGCAAATAAGCGAATCACAGCAAGGCAAGCAGTGTAACATCATTTGATCATATTGCTCTCATTACTTTTAATTTCTAATATCTTGTTTGTAAAAACTAAGTATGCATGCTTCTTGTGTCAAAGTTAATTTTGTCAATTAGAGGTAGCTAAGCCTATTGCATTGTTGCCTTTGAATTATTTACCCATGCCACTGCCATAGGTTATTATTCTCACTGGTGAATTAGAGCCCAGTGAATAATTTATGGTATTTTTATTGCCTTTGTGATATGATGCTTAGCAATGCTTAGTTACCGGTAGAATTAGGCGGTTATCGACTTAGTCGATAACCTTGATCACACAAACTTATCATGACTCTATGTTTCAGCCTTTGTTCTCTGTTTATTTGTGAAAACTAAAACTAAAAATAAAATGATTTCGACTTGGGCACAATGGTAAGATGGTGTGCTTTTGGGTGTGACTAGAATGGTGCCCGGGTCAATTAAGGACCAAACATCTTGTGAGTATCTGTTATCCAGGCAATTTGTGCGTGCTAACCACACTAGAGGGTATGGGACCTCTCTTGACTTAGTACTTTGGCATGTGTTGGCTTCGAGTCGCAGGGGGTCGCATGAGGGATGGTGTTTGGGAGCATGGTAGTTGTCCAGAAGCTTTACTCCGGGTGGGTAGTTGTCTTTCGGCTTTACTATGTAAGCGTATGGGTTTCTATCCATACGAGCGGCTCATAGTTAATACACAATATTGGAAACGTCTCGTAGGACTTAGCCGTGCCAACATACCTTCGGAAGTGTGCTTATTGTGGCTTAAAGGCGGTCTGAAGTGTGGGTACATTGGTACACCCCTGCAGGTTTAAAACTATTCGAATAGCCTCGTCCTAGGTTATGGACACGCTTGGGTAAGCTTTTCAACAGTTAGACTACAACATTTTAAATTAAAACTTGATGTGGGTGGTACGAGTGGGTAACTCGTGCTATTGTTGTGATGGCCATTGGGTTGGTCATCTCCAGGATGTCCTTATGTATTACTTATTTTCTCGTTGTTATTTCTGCAAATAAAATTCAGATTGATAAAATGCCTTCAAACTAGTACTTATTGCAAATAAAACTTGCTTTATGCTGAAAATTAACCTTGAGCCTTCTCCTTTGATTAAAGCCTGTATGTAGTAGTAACTAGGTTTGTTACCCGTAAGTCTTGCGAGTACATTTTTGTACTCATTTGCTTTGCTTAATTGTTGCAGAGGAAGAAGGTGAGCCCTAAGGGCCTCACTTTTGTGAGTTGTGATGTGGCGGTGTTTGGGACGACTAGCTTGGCGGCCCGGTCGGATTGCCTTGTGGGTGTATGGCAAACCGGTTGGCTTTTGTCTTAGCCATCTTATGGCATTTTGCTTTCGCTGTTATTTCTAACTCTTTTAGCTTGTTCTTGACCGGTTGGTCTCTCTTTTGTAATAACTATTATGTATGTCTTTTGCTTATAAAGTTTAAGCTTTGGATCTGTGTTGTATGGAATTGATGCAATGTTTTGTAAAAGGGGGTGTATCTTGTAATTACAGGAAGTATACATTTTTAGAGTCTGATGTATTTTGTTTATGATACTAAAGTCAGTGGATGACTAAGCATTACAAGCTAAATAAACCGGGTCTCACAACATCTCTCCTGTTATGTTAGGAGGGGCAAATTCCATATCCGACCAGTCACATTCATCCGCATATTTCATAGCATACCTGAAAGCTACCTTTATAACTACCCAGTTACGAAGTAGCGTTTGGCAACCCCTAATAGTGTCATTACACATGTAGGTAACCATGCTAATCTCAGGTCTAAGGATTATACATCATCATTGCTTGAGACCAACTAATACACATAAAATCATAACAATCTCAATAGTGTCTCAAGGTGGGTCTTATCCAACACTATGTTCTCTAACATGTGTCTATATCATTGGTTTGATATCTCCATATCTATGACCTGTGAAATATGGTCATCAACCAATACATATGCTAGTCTATTCATATGTGTCCTCGTATGTTTCTGACCAGGGAACGATTAAGAATAATTTTCGCAGAAATACAGAGTTTCACAATCAAGTCACATACTTGATGATAAATATTAACGATATAATTCTAGGAACAAGATAACACATTATCCAATGTTATGAACATAATGTAAAATAATCATCTGTATGATTGCCTCTAGGGCATATTTCCATGATCTCCCTTGCACTAGAGTCAATCATTTAGGTATCTAATACCAATAGCTCTTGTGTACGCCTCATGCTTTGGCTATGTGAGAGGCTTTGTCAACGGATCAACAACATTTAAATCCCTATGATTTTTGTATATCTTAACATCTCCTCTATCCACCAATTCGCGAATAAGGTGGTAACGCCTGAGTATATGCTTGGACTTCTGATGGGATCTAGGCTCCTTAGCCTGTGCAATGGCTCCATTATTGTCACAATAGAGATCCATTGGGCCCGAGGCACTCGGAATCATACCCAATTCAGTAATAAAATTCCTTATCCAAACACCTTCCTTCGCAGCTTTAGAAGCCACAATGTACTCGGCCTCTGTCGTAGAATCAGCAACCGTCCCTTGCTTGGAACTTTTCCAGCTCACTGCTCCTCTATTCAAAATGAATACATAACCAGATTGCGAACGATAATCATATTTGTCGGTGTAATACTCCGAAAGTGTGAGAAGCAAATAATCGGGATAGATTAATTTAATCAGTAGAGATTAATTAATCGGGGGAAAGTTTAATTCAGAAAATCATCAAAACAAGAAAAGAGAGGGGTTTTCGCTTTTCACAACAACACAGGCTGAGCTTTGGCCGGGAGGGTGGCCCAGCCAGGAGAGGCGCCACTCCCCCCAAACCCTAGCCGCCCCTATCCTTCCCCCTCTTTCCCTCCTCCTCCACCCCTTTGGACGCCACCCCCACCCTTTGGCTGCCTCCCCCTGTGCGCCATCTCCCTTGGCCGCCCCTCCTCCTGGTCCCCTCCCTCCTTGTGCCACCACCACCCCCACTGGTGCTCCCTGCTACCGGTCTTGGTGCTCCTCGTTGCCGGCCATTGGAGGAAGGAGCAAGGCAAGGGAAGGAGATCAACTTCGCGGGGAGAGTTCATCATCTTGCTGCGATTCTACAAGGGTAACGTCGCGTGTTATTCGTTGGTTGATGCGTAGTAGTTGCGGTTGATGTCGTTTGGTAGATTGATTTGCGTCGGTTTAATAGATCGTGTACTGTCCAGATTATTGCGCGGTCAGTTTCGTGTGTTTAGAGGCCGAATTAGGAGTTTTGATATCCTAGAGTTATGTAGATAATGTTCTTAGCTTTCAGTGGCCACCAAGAACGCCCAAATCCGATTAACGGTCAGGGAGTTATGAATTTTTTAGTATCGCTGTCCTGCTGATTTGTTAGCATTGGGACAGTCTGTAGAAAACTGGATAAAACTGTTAGTTAAAGGGAAAATCAAGGGATCTCAATATAATAAAAAATGTAGGTAATTTCCATACCTTTTCATAGAGGTAAAGAACGCAAGATTTGGACTTTTTTTTAGCAAAAGTTATGGTGGTTTTAGTGTACTGTCCAGAGAAACCGACATGATAATTGATGTTCTGTAGTTTGGTTTGGTAGGGGCGGTAATTGGCAGAATCAAAAGGGCTCCCCAACTAAGTTTATTTAGGTAATTTAATTATCTTCCTAGAAAGTCCAAGAACATCTTATTTGGACTCCTGAGAAGAAAGTTATGTATTTTAGAAGTTGACTGTCTGCAGTGAACACGAAATCGATCGCCAGAAATTAGAAGATTGGAAACGCTTGGGAGTTTAGCGAGTTAAATTGTGTTGTTATTTATGCTTTTGGTCCAGTATGTTGGTCTTAGATTGGGGTTATCTTTATGTTCAGGTGGGAGCGTGATTCTAAGGGCAGCACCCTCTTCGCGTCTACCGTTCTCACACGGCTGAGGCAAGTATTCGGGTTATCGTATAATTATGCTTGTATGCTGTGACTGTTTGTGTTTGGCTCATAATAGCCATGCATGGATGTTATTGTGATGAGTTCCAATTTATCTTGGTGAATGCAAGTACTCTGATTGAGAGAATAATTATGGATGTTTGATAGAGGGTGCTAGTACTTTGATGCGTAATAACTATGCATGGTTGATAGTGTGATATGTATGATTAAGGATGGTAAATACTTGAGATATGATTAATTGTTATTCATGAGGGATTGTTCATGTTTGCTAGTATTATGAATATATGTGCTATTCATGGATGCTAGAATGCTATGAATATCAATGATGAGGAATGCTAGAAGTATGAATAAGTTTATTCATGTATGACGTTGTTGTGAATACATATGTATGATGGTTTAAAGTTTTGTTCATGTGCATCATGCAATCATATTGGAGGATTGGTCACGTGGTGACTATGCATATTCGAGGTCCCCGTCATGTAGATGACGGGCTTGAGATCCCCACATTCGTGGAATGTGGGCAATGAGTAAAGAGGTCCCCATCATGAAGATGATGGGCAAAGGTCCCTATACTTGTGGAGTATAGGCTCTTGGTCCCTGTACCAGAGGGCACAGGCAAGGGTACACATCGACGGATGTATACCCCGCATTACCGGTAAAATACAAAAGAGATAAAGTTTAAAAGGTGCATTGCAATGGTCGCATTACAGAAGCATGAAGGTTATGTTTAGTGTAATGTTTATTTTGGTATATTGATGTTATAACTGTGAACTTGCATTAGCCTTGTTGATACTTGCTGAGTCTTTGGGCTCACTCTTGTTTTGATATGTTTTAGGTACAATTGGCAAGAACGGCATGCATGGGAGGGAGTAGATGTTGGATGCACTCACTACCTCACGACCTTAAGGCGTTTGCCATTTAGTTTCATTTCAGGAATAAGTAAACTGCTTGAGAATCACTCATAGATGGTTTTGAGTATCATGTTAATTGTGATAATGAGAATAGCAAGTCTTGATTATGTTTATTCGATCAACTTGCATGCTTGTGTGAACTTGATTATGAAGATATTGATAAATGCCATGATTAATTGTTGGAACCTCGGTATAGTTGACTATACAAAGGAGGTTTTTCCAAAAATTTGTAATTGGTCTTAGTTTAGTTTAGTTTAATTTAATTTTAGTAGCATTCGGGCTCAATCTTTGGTGGGTGTTCTGATTGGTTTGAAAGCTTGCATCGGTGTAACCATTTACAACGAACTCTTCATCACCGCCATAAACTAGGAATGCATCCTTAGTCCTTCTCAAGTACTTAAGAATGATTTTCATAGCTGTCCAATGACCTTCACCAGGATCAGCTTGGTTTCTACTCGTAACACTTAGAGCATATGATACATCTGGTTGAGTACATATCATGGCGTACATGATGGATCCAATAGCTGAAGCATATGGAATACCATTCATACGGTCTCGCTCATCAGTTGTCGAAGGACACTAACTCTTGCTAAGACTTATGTCATGTGACATAGGTAAGAACCTTTTCTTGGCATTCTACATCGCTGAAGCATATGGAATGCCATCGCTTGTTTCCGCAGGTGACGCTAGGGGCAGTGGTTGGCGAAATGACCCCACTGATGGCAGTTGAAACACTGACTCCTTCGACAAACTTGATGCTTTTGGGCTGCTGGCTACTGGTGTTGTTGTCAAAGGCACGAACTCCTTGAGAAGCAACCGGATGAGGCGCTGCTGCAAAGGTCCCGGAAGTACCAGGAGGTCTTGAACATTGGGATTGTACAAATGTCCTGGCACCGGGCTATGAAAACTTCCTCTTGAATGAATTTGCAAGCTCACGACGGGATTCTTCAATAAGCACGACCTTGTTCACAAGGTGCTGAAAATCTGCATAGTTATTGCCAATGACCTGGACCTTCAAGCTTGGGTTGAGTCCTCGCTTGAACCGCTTCTGTCTGGCATCATCGGTGGGAACATCCTCTGGGGCATATCGGGCAAGCTGGGTGAACTTGTTGAGGTATTCTCCCATTGACATGCTTGCTTGCTTCAGTTTGCGAAACTCGTTCATCTTCATTTCCACCTTCCCATCTAGAATATGGTAGTGGTGGAAAGCTCCGGAGAACTCGATCCAAGTGATGCTCTGTTGATCTGCATTGGCGGCACAATAATTCTCCCATCATTCTGCTGCTGGACCTTCCAGCTGGTGCGATGCAAAGAGAACTCTTTCACGGTCGTCACACCGAATGATGTCAAGCATTTTCCCTGTCGTACGCAGCCAGTCATTGGCAACCAACGGCTCGGACGAGCTGGAGAACGTGGGAGATCGGGTCCTCATAAACTCTGCCAACATGGACTGAGGAAAAACTGGAGTTGGTGGCTGCAAGGTGAGGACCGGAATAAGATGGCTAGAACAAAAGTCGACCGGTTAGCCGCACACCCACAAGGCAACCGACGGGCGCATAAACTAGTCGCCCATAAGCTACCACAACACAGACTCACAAAAGTGAGGCCCTTCGGGCTCACCTTCTTCCTCTGCAACAAAACAATTAAGCATAGCATCCGAGTACAAAGATTGTCTTTGTACCCTTAAGGCGACGTGTGGAATAGCGACCTATTCATAACTACATGCAAGCTTATTTAGGTGGAGGTTGTATGTCTCATTTGCATGAAGCCAACTTTATTTGCAATAATGTAATACATTTCAAAAGCAAGTTTGCAAATCTGTTTAGTTATCAAAGTAACAGTAGAAAATGCAGGATACATACCAGTAACCACACAGAAGTGACTATCCCAATAGTCACCACAACATATACGAATCCCGATTCGTACCACCCATCAAGTTTTAATTTAAAGGTTGTAGTCTAACTCTTGAAAGACCTCCCCAAGCGTGTCCATAACCTAGGGCGAGGCTATTCGAATAGTTTTAACCTGCGAGGGTGTACCAATGTACCCACACTTCGACGCCTTTAAGCCAAAAGCACACTTAGTAGGTATGCAAACACGGCTAAGTCCTCTGAGCGCTTTCCAATATTGTGTATTAACTACGAGCCGCTCGTATGGGTAGAAACACCATACGCTTACATTGCAAGCCGAAAGACAACAAATCCCATCCCGGGTGAAGTCTTTCGGACACTACAATGCTCCCAACACCATCCCTCCTGCGACCTCCTGCGACCCGGAGCCAATACACGCCAAAGTACTAAGTCAAGAGAGGTCCCATACCCTCTAGTGTGGTTAGCACGCTAAAATGCTTGGTTTAGTGTAACAAGATGTTCGGTCCTTGTTGACTTAGGCACCATTCGTCACACCGAAAATCACACCATCATACCATTGTGCCCAAGTCTAAATCATTTTGTTTTCAGTTTTAGTTTTCATAAGTAGACATGGCACAAGATGGAAATCATAATACATAATAAGTTTGTGTGACCAAGGTTATCGACAAGTCGATAACCGCCCCTTTCTACCGAAGCTAAGCATGGCTAAGCAATTAATTCGCAACTACTAAGTGACAAGAGCCCCTCCACGAACTCTCAATCACAGCAAGTAACCTAGGCTCATGGTAGTAGAGGATAATCATTTGCTAAGGAAATGCATCTACTAGGCCAACTATTAAAACAAAGTAGCAATGCATACATAGAATTTGTAATCAACATAAATACTTAAAATCTGGGATTAACATGATCAAGCGCTTGCCTTCTTCTTTGTTGCTCAATATGTTGCGGAGGATCGCTCGGGATTACCGCAAATGTCGAATCCTAAGCGAAAGGCCAAAAAGAACCAAGAACAACCAATAAGACGAGCAACACTTAAACAAAAGAGCAAGCAAAACTTAATCAATTGCGACGAAATTTACACATAAGGCAGAATACGAATATACCTAGACATAGAAACTGGAAAAACCTAATTTGGAATTGCGGTGCAAAAGATATTACTTAAAAACTCATTTTCTACCATAATTAGCATTGTAGCAAAAATATTTTCTAGAGAGATTTTGAAGCTGGAATTTTTATGGCAGCTACCTACTGTATAGAGGTAACCCATATAAAATTTTAGGTCATTTGGAGTTAAAGTGATTTAGTTATGATTTTTCTAAGATGCAAAATTGGCATAATGCACTTTCCAGGAGCATAAATATGTTCAAAACTGATTTTACTGAGAAGTATACCAACGAGAGGGTTTCTAGAATTTATCAAATACATTTTGCATTTACTGAGAATTACTTATGCATTTTATAAGTCTTCGAATTTTCTAAATGCTAAAAATAGGTGCTAACTCACTAATCAAGGTTTACATTACAATCTTGGACCTACCATCATTTTATATTAACATTGGGTTAATAACAAATTTATCAAGGTTGGAATCATTCATTTTGGACATACACAGAGCAAGATATGCATTTTCTAAAGTTTTATTCATTTTGGAATATTCAAAATGACGAGGACCAAGTTATTCCTAGTTATAAAATTTTAACTCTTTGGAACATGCTTAAATCCATTTTTATAATAAGCTAAAGTGATAACATGATTTATTACGATTGGGATTAACTAAAAGCGATTAAAATGAATTAGTTATGAGTTTCTAAAGTTTTTACATCATTTTCGTGATAAACAATTGCTTACGAAATACTGAGAACAACCCAATACAAAGAAAATGGCGTGGGCGACTCCCAACCCTTGATCTAAAATCCTCGGCTCACGCGCCCGAAAATAAGCGCCGCCTTGCGCTTAAATGAAACCCACCGTTGGATCAAGATCCAACGGCTCACTACAGTGTATGCAGCCGGACGGTGCGGTTGCTTGGGCCAATCCCACCGCGGTCGGCGGATGGACGGCCCGAACGCACCAACAACCGGATTGTCCGTTGCACACGATCTCGACCATTGATCGCAAGATCGTGGCCCGGGGCAGCGAGGCCGGATGGTCGAATGCATGCAAGATCCGGGCGCGGATCACAAAATGGACGGCTATAGATCGAAGTTCAAAAAGAGTGCTGGCGAGTGGGACCGCATGTCGGTGACTCAGAGTCCGCATCGCAGCGATTTAACCCACGTGCGCGATGCTGGGCCCCAAGTCGGCGACCGAGAAGGTTTCCGCGAGATTAAGTGCCGACATTTTTATTAATCAATGATTAAGCATTAATGATGTCGGAGCGGTGTGGAGTAAACAGATATTGATTTAAGGAGATTGGGCCCAGGTGGTGGCTCAATAATGATGATTAAGACACAATTAACAGCTAATGATTGGTAATTAATGTGTCCTAATGATCTGGCAGCAGGAGCTTCTCGGTGACAAAACCGAGTGGCTTTGCGGGCGGTCGCCGGCGACTCCGATGGCGGCGGTGCCCTAAACTATCAAAATGGGTTCGCAATAGTGTTGCGGACCCAACGATGTGACCTCGCGGTGGAAGTGCAGAGCAGCGCGAGCGAGAAAACAAAGATGAAGGCCCGTCGGCAAAACATGAAAATAGCAAAATGCTCATTGCAGTCCAAGGAAGCGAGTGCCATGACTTCTAGGGACTATATAGGAGCTACCTTAACCGAGAGGAGCTCCAAAGATGGCGGGAAGACTTGAACACGATGAAGTCACCGGGCGAAGAAGATGAAGTGGGAATGAGGTTACGAGCAAAATGAGTGGAACCACATCATTACCACAGCTTCATTATAGCTCAAAGAGGCTCCAAAAGCAAGTAATTGCAAAAGAATCACTTACAGGGTGGAGAAGAAAGGGGTGAAACCAACGAAAATCTCCAAACTTAAAATTGAGTGATTCCTGTGAATGCAACCCAAAATCAAGTTAGGGAAAATATAAAGGAGGTTGAGGAGTTCAAAAGGGTGCAAGAAATGTTGAAGATGAACCACTGGACACCAAGGCTGCCATTGGAGCTCCACGGCCAACAATGGTGTTTTGAGGGTGAGATGTGTTCTTGAGCTCAAACACGAGAGAAGAGCAAAGCGTGGTGTAAAGGAACACGGGGAGGACCTAGAGGGCAATTATATAGGGAAGGATTAGGGTTTCGATCAAGGACATGAGCCCATGGTGAGCTCGGTTCATGGCGCGGTCAAGGACCAAGAAGTGATGGGAGCAAGTGAGCACGGTGACAATGGAGGAGAAAGCACATGCGCATTAAATGCTCCACAGAGAGGCGTTGTGCAAAGCAACTTTGAGGTGACCCATCAAAGCCACCCACTCAACCTCTCTTTCGCCATTGTCGCCCATGGCGCTTTCGAAGCGAGGAGGAAGAAGAACGTGAAAACAAACCACGACCGTTGGATTAAAAATGAACAGTCACGATTTAGCGAGTTCGCGGACGAGTCCGGTTGCCCTCGGGAATGCGGGCGGTTGGATTGAGATCCAACGGTCCCAATTGATTAACGCAACCGGATGGTCCGAATGCTCCTGCAGTGTGGGCCCGCGATCGAATCAACGGTGAGGTTGCACGCGCGTTTTAAACCGCGACTCGGTGCGATTAGGTGGTTCAACCGAGTCAAGTGGCTCGGACTCGAGCGACTCGAACCCAATGAATAGTGAATTTGGTTTTTAGGTTTTAATTAAGCTGAGACTTTTGAGGATTTATTTGGGGTAGCAAAATAACTCCAAAAATTCTGAAAGTTTTACAGGAGCTTGCTGATGAGACATTGACCTTGTGAAAAATTTTCAGAGAGTTTTATGCTGCGAATAAATCTCCAAAAATTCTGCAAGGCTCTGTTTTAATGTTTGTGAGAGTCAAAGCAGGTTTGTACCTCTAAAATATTCAAACAATTTCTAAAAATTGTGAAATTTTTGGAGGGTCACATACCACCACAGAGACTTAGGAAAAATATATCCAGAGGATGATCATAAGATTTGACAAGATTGTTTTTGGAAGAACAAGATTTGGATCAAAAGACTTGTGACTTTGTACTTCCATAACCTTTGGTACAATACTTGTTCAGTACACAAAGGAAATACATGATGTAAGAAAAAGTTTTAATTTCTACTCATTTTCTTACATTTGAAACACAAGCCCAAAATTGGGATGTTACAACTCTCCCCCCCTTACAAGAATCTCGACCCGAGATTCCGTTTACTCGGAGAAGAAAGAAGGAAAATCTGCACGAAGGCGATCTTCTCGCTCCCAAGTTGCTTCATCTTCAGAATGGTTTGACCACTGAACCTTAAGGAACTTGATGGCACGGTTCCTTGTTCTCCGTTCAGATTCCTCAAGAATGCGAACAGGATGCTCGCGATAGGTCAAATTCTCACGCACATCGAGCTTCCAACGGAGTTTCCTCGGTTGGGACACGAGGCACTTCTTGGTGTGAAACATGGAACACATCATGCACCCCTCAAGTGCGGTGGCGGCTCAATCTATATGCAAGCGCTCCAACTCTCTCGACGATACGATAAGGCCCAACATATCGAGAGCCAACTTGCCCTTGATGCCAAAGCGATGGCCCTTCAAGGGTGAGACTTTGAGATACACAAAGTCATTGGGCTCAAAGCTCAACTCACGGCGACGACGATCTGCATAGCTCTTTTTATGCGGGTGGGCGTGCGCGGATGCTCGCGGATCAAGCGAACTTGACTTCGGCCTCATTAATCGAATCTGGTGAAGAAGCGCTCACCGTCTCGACCGGTTCAATGGGGTTCTGCATCTTCTCCATACAAAGCCTCAAATGGTGCCATGCCAAGGCGCGATAGCAATTGTTGTAGGAGAACTTCAGCAAAGGTAGGCATTTCTCCCACTTTTCCCATAGGAAAGAACACAAGCACGAGACATATCTTCCAACACTTGGTTGACTCGCTCGTCGGCCATCGATCGAGGATGAAAGGTCATCTTGAAATGAAGCGGGTCCCCATAGCCTCTTGCGGACTATGCCAAAGCGCGAGGTGAAAAGTGCACCACGATCGAAATAATCGTCTTGGTACACCGTGAAGACTCACAATCCTCGAGACATAAAGTTCGGCTAAAGGCCCCACAGAAGCCGAGTCTTTACGGGAAGGAAATGTGCCACTTTAGTCAACACATCGATCCACGACCCAAATAGCATCATTCCTTTGACGATGCGGGGCAATCCGGTGATGAAGTCCATGCCAACGGAATCCCACTTCCACTCGGCAGCAAAGGCTGAAGAAGACCTGCTGGGCCAGCGATGCTCGGCCTCCACGGCGACGACACGCGCGCTCGACAGCGAACTTGGCAATCTCGCGCTTCATTCGGGTCCACGAGAATCTCGGCGAAGATCTGATACATCTTGGTAGCCCGGGGTGAATAGACAAAGGAGAATCATGGGCCGCGAGAATCAAATCCGCAATTCCATGACCTTAGGGACCACAAGACGCGTCCAAACCACACAACGCCATGCTCGTCCTCGAAAAGCACTTGGCTATCCCATCCTTGATGTTCGCTTGATCGCTCACACCAACATCATGCTGTTGTGCCGCCTTGATTTGGTCCACCAAGGTTGGTTGCACAACCAATGTAGCAAGAGAACCGTGCTCGGTCAAACCCAAATTGGTATTTGGAATTCGAAATGAGGGAAGGCTGCTGCTCTTGGAGCATCAACATGTTGCAATACACCTTCCGACCGAGTGCATCCATAACGACATTGGCCTTGCCGGATGGTGCCGAATGCCCATGTCATAGTCCTTGATCAATTCCAACCATCTTCTTTGCTGAGGTTCGAGATCGGTTGGGTGAACAAGTACTTCAAGCTCTTGTGGTCGGAATACACCTCACAACGGTTACCAATCGTAATGCCGCCAAATCTTGAGTGCATGGACCACGAGCCAACTCCAAGTCATGAGTAGGATAGTTGAGTTCATGAGGCCTTAGCTGCCGCGATGCATAGGCCACAACCTTGCCCTCCTGCATAAGAACACAACCAAGACCCTGACGAGAAGCATCACAGTAGATATCGAAACTCTTGTGAATATCAGGGAGAACAAGCACTGGGGCTGAGGTCAACCGCTTCTTGAGTTCTGAAAACTCACATCACAAGCAATGGACCACTCAAACTTCTTGTCCTTCTTAAGCAATTCGGTCATAGGCCGCAATCTTGGAGAAATTCTCGATGAAGCGGCGGTAGTAGCCAGCCAAACCAAGAAAACTCCGCACATCGATGACCGACTTGGGCTGACCCCAAGACAGCACATCACTGACCTTGCTAGGATCCACAGCCACACCTTCTACGAAAGAACATGGCCCAAGAACGCCACTTCCTTCAACGAACTCGCACTTGCTGAATTTGGCATACGGTGGTGTTCACGCTGACTTGCCCAACACAAGCTTAAGATGCTCGGCATGCTCTTCTTCACTCTTGGAGTAGATAAGGATATCATCGATGAATACCACCACGAACCTATCCAAATACTCCATGAATACTGAGTTCATAAGATTCATGAATAAAGCGGAGCATTAGTCAAACCAAAAGACATGACGGTGTACTCGTAAAGGCCATAACGAGTAGCAAAAGCCGTCTTAGGAATATCCTCGCCCGATCGACTTGATGATAGCCCAATCTCAAGTCAATCTTGGAAGACTCGTGCTCGGTCAATTGATCGAAAAGATCATCAATACGGGCAAAGGATACTTGTTCTTTACCGTCACCTCATTAAGCGGACGGTAATCAACACACATCGCAAGGTCTTGTCCTTTTTCTTCACAAAGATAATGGACAACCCCAAGGAGATGAGCTAGGACGGATAAAACCCTTCTCTTGCAGCTCACCCGGTTGCTTCTTGACTCCTCCAACTCATTAGGAGGCATGCGTCGACCTCTTAGAAATAGGGCGATGCAGGCAGCAACTCTATCACAAACTCGGATCGCGAACAGAGGCATCCACGGTAAATCTTCGGAAAGACATCCGCGAAGTCACACACGGTGGGGCGTCGCGAATATCCAATCTTGGCTTTGCTTCAAGGACATAGAGATGGGGCTCTACATATCGCGCGAAAACCCAACTGTTCACTGAAGGGTGGTGAGATAGACAAACTTCCGGCACAATCGATTTGCCCCAAGTGTTGGGACAGCCAATCCATGCCAAGAATCACATCCAAGCGCGCGAGTCGAGTAGAATAAGATTCGCCAAGAACCCTCGCCTTCGATGTGGATGGGAACATCCGAGCATACCAGTCGGCTCATTTCGAACCGGAGGCGAATCGCGGTGGAATCCCGAGGAACACGGTGAAGTCCACAATCAACGACAAAAGACCTCGAAATAAAAGAATGCGAAGCTCGAGTCAAATAAAGCGTAGCGAGGATGTAAATTAACAAGGAGCGTACCCAACACCACGTCGGCGCCTCTGTGCCTCCTCGGCCGAGATGTGGTTGACTCGACCACTCCCGACACCACAGGTCTTCGGATCACCTTCAGTCGGTGTGTGACCATTCCCGCGTCCTCCATTAGGGCGAGGCTGCTCGATCCTCCGAGGCAAGCGCTAGCATAATGGCCCTTCTTGTTGCGGCGTAAACAGTAACATCGGTGGGGTTGCGGAGCGCAACTTTCTTCTTTGGGTCGCAGTGCGTGGTGAAACACGGCTGCGAGGACGAGCAGCGGTGCCGGCGGCCTTGGCGGTGGTGAAGCCAAAGCACGAGCCCCGGTGTGGGCCCAACTCGGGACGAACGAGGCCGGCTCTGCGGACATTGGGGGCCTCCACTTGCGCTTGCGGGACTCGCCAGCGCTCGCCTTGTGCTCGGCGATGATGGCCTTGTCCACCAAGGTCGGAAGTCGGGAAGTCCACGATAGAGAGCTTGTCTGAAGCTCCTCGACAAACCCTCCATGAACTTCTCCTCGCCTTGGCCTCATCGGTGGCCACCTCAGCGAGGCGTACCTCGCCAAATGGTTGAACTCATGGAGGTACTCGATCCACGAACTGCGCCCCTGTTTGGCGCAAGGAACTCCTTCTTCTTGACTTCATCGGGCCAGGCGGGGACATGGGCGACGGAAAGCGGCGGAACTCCTCCCACGAGACCACGTGTCCGCGGTCGCATGGCGAGAAGTTCTCCCACCATGAGTGCCGCACCCTCCAACCGATGGGATGCGAAAGTGCCGCTCTGCTCACGGCGAGCAACGTTGAGCTTCGCTCAACTCAGCACGCAGCGATCGATCTGCGTCCAAGGATCCTGACCGGAGAAGGTAGGAGGCTGAGTGCGGAGGAACTCCGCAAGTCCCCACGAGATTGGTGACCACCTCCGGATCGAGGCACGGAGGAGTGGAGGTGTTCTGGCGATAACCTCCAACACCCTCGGTCCTCGAGCGATTGCGTTCGATTTGCATGAGGACTTCGCCATGGTCGGAGGAAGCTCCTCATCGGGACTACGGTGATTCGGCCGCTCGTGTCCCACCACCATCCCGATTTACTAAGACAAGTTAGATACGGTTCAAAACCCAAGAGCACAAATCCAAACTTAGTTAAAATGACCCACTTAACAGCCACAAAAGAACATGAGATCATAAGTCACGAATCCACTTCCAAAACGACTAACCCGTATGGAAGAGCAGTGATCGTTTGAGAAGGCCCAAAATTTCAGCACTAATTTCTAGCTCAAAACAGTCCAAAAATCAGGTATAGCCACCTAATAGAGTATAGGCATAGCTAATTTCATATCACTTCTTACCCTTTTTATTCCCACAAGTTTTAGTTGTATTTACCTCTCATTTCCTACCTTATTTACTCACCATTAGCTAGCTGTCCAAATTCCTTTCTCCAAGCTCTCATGTTTCTCCCAAAACCAAGTTAATCGATAAAGGCTAATTTTTGAAAGGAAGAGAGGAACATCTTTTCAAAACTTAAGTGAGAGTAAGGTGAGATGAGCAAGCTAAGATAGGTAAGGAGTAAAATCGAGAACTTACTTAAGTTTTATGAAACTATTTGAAAGTAAGTTTTCAAAGTATCCTAGAGCGACCAAGCTAGGGGTTTCTACGGTCGGTATGGCTCGATACCAACTTTGTGAGGACCGGAATATTTAACTAGTAACACTTAACCTCCAAATGGTTCTAGCATTACTAATTAAACATTCTAAGCCTCGATGGACATATGTTTCCTGCATTGCAACATATGCACATCATCACAAAATTACACATCATTTCCATACAACATATATCACTAAGTTCAACAACGACATAAAGTAAAGTTATTACAAAAGAGAGATCGGCGGCCAAATAGATCAATATACAAGAATGACAATGAAGCAAAAGCGCCATAAGATGGCTAGAACAAAAGTCGGCCGGTTAGCCGCACACCCACAAGGCAACCGACCGGGCCGCCAAGCTAGTCGCCCCGCATCCAGCTACCACAACACAGCTCACAAAAGTGAGGCCCTTCGGGCTCACCTTCTTCCTCTGCAACAAAACAATTAAGCATAGCATCTGAGTACAAAGATTGTCTTTGTACCCGCAAGACTGACGTGTGGAATAGCAGACCTATTCATAACTACATGCAAGCTTATTTAGGTGGAGGTTGTATGTCTCATTTTGCATGAAGCCAACTTTATTTGCAATAATGTAATACATTTCAAAAGCAAGTTTGCAAATCTGTTTAGTTATCAAAGTAACGATGAAATCGGATACATACCAGGTAACCACTGGAGGTGACTATCCCAATAGTCACCACAACATAGCACGAATCCCCGATTCGTACCACCCATCAAGTTTTAATTTAAAAGGTTGTAGTCTAACTCTTGAAAGACCTCCCCAAGCGTGTCCATAACCTAGGACGAGGCTATTCGAATAGTTTTAATACCCTGCAGGGGTGTACCAATGTACCCACACTGATCGCCTTTAAGCCAAAGCACACTTCCGTAGGTATGCGTACGGCTAAGTCCTACTGAGGCGCTTTCCAATATTGTGTATTAACTACGAGGCAGCTCGTATGGGTAGAAACACCATACGCTTACATTGCAAGCCGAAAGACAACAAATCCCATCCCGGGTGAAGTCTTTCGGACACTACAATCTCCCAACACCATCCCTCCTGCGACCTCCTGCGACCGGAGCCAATACACGCCAAAGTACTAAGTCAAGAGAGGTCACATACCCTCTAGTGTGGTTATGCGCTAAAATGCTTGGTTTAGTGTAACAAGATGTTCGGTCCTTGTTGACTTAGGCACCATTCCAGTCACACCCGAAAATCACACCATCATACCATTGTGCCCAAGTCTAAATCATTTTGTTTTCAGTTTTAGTTTTCATAAGTAGACATGGCACAAGATGGAAATCATAATACATAATAAGTTTGTGTGACCAAGGTTATCGACAAGTCGATAACCGCCCCTTTCTACCGAAGCTAAGCATGGCTAAGCAATTAATTCGCAACTACTAAGTGACAAGAGCCCCTCCACGAACTCTCAATCACAGCAAGTAACCTAGGCTCATGGTAGTAGAGGATAATCATTTGCTAAGGAAATGCATCTACTAGGCCAACTATTAAAACAAAGTAGCAATGCATACATAGAATTTGTAATCAACATAAATACTTAAAATACTGGGATTAACATGATCAAACTGCTTGCCTTCTTGCTGTTGCTCAATATGTTGCGGAGGATCGCTCTCGGGATTACCGCAAATGTCGAATCCTAAGCGAAAGGCCAAAAAGAACCAAGAACAACCAATAAGACGAGCAACACTTAAACAAAAGAGCAAGCAAAACTTAATCAATTGCGACGAAATTTACACATAAGGCAGAATACGAATATACCTAGACATAGAAACAGGAAAAACCTAATTTGGAATTGCGGTGCAAAGATATTACTTAAAAACTCATTTTCGGCCATAATTAGCTGAGCAAAAATATTTTCTAGAGAGATTTTGAAGCTGGAATTTTTATGGCAGCTACCTACTGGTATAGAGGTAACCCATATAAAATTTTAGGTCATTTGGAGTTAAAGTGATTTAGTTATGATTTTTCTAAGATGCAAAATTGGCATAATGCACTTTCCAGAGCATAAATATGTTCAAAAGCGATTTTACTGAGTATACCAACAGAGGGTTTTCTAGAATTTATCAAATACATTTTGCATTTACGAGAATTACTTATGCATTTTATAAGTCTTCCGAATTTTCTAAATGCTAAAAATAGGTGCTAACTCACTAATCAAGGTTTCATTACAATCTTGGACCTACCATCATTTTATATTAACATTGGGTTAATAACAAATTTATCAAGGTTGGAATCATTCATTTTGGACATACACGAGCAAGATATGCATTTTCTAAAGTTTTATTCATTTTACGGAATATTCAAAATGACAGGACCAAGTTATTCCTAGTTATAAAATTTTCTCTCTTTGGAACATGCTTAAATCCATTTTTATAATAAGCTAAAGTGATAACATGATTTATTACAGTTGGGATTAACTAAAAGCGATTAAAATGAATTAGTTATGAGTTTCTAAAGTTTTTACATCATTTTGGTGATAAACAATTGCTTACGAAATACAGAACAACCCAATACAAAGAAAATGGCGTGGGCGACTCCCAACCCTTGATCTAAAATCCTCGGCTCACGCCGCGAAAATAGCGCCGCATGGCTTAAATGAAACCCAGTTGGATCAAGATCCAACGGCTCACCTGAGTGTATGCAGCCGGGCGGTGCGGTTGCTTGGGCCAATCCCACCGCGGTCGGCGGATGGGCGGCCCGAAGCACCAACAACGGATTGTCCGATTGCACACACGATCTCGCCATTGATCGCAAGATCGACGGCCCGGGGCGGCGAGGAACCGGATGGTCGAATGCATGCAAGATCCGGCGCGGATCACAAAATGGACGGCGGCTATAGATCGAAGTTCAAAAAGAGTGCTTGGCGAGTGGGACCGCATGTCGGTGACTACGAGTCACGATCGCAGCGATTTAACCCACGCGCGCACGGTGCATGGGCCCACAAGTCGGCGACCAGAGAAGGTTTCCGAAGCGAGATTAAGTGCCGACATTTTTATTAATCAATGATTAAGCATTAATGATGTCGAACGATGTGGAGTGAAACAGATATTGATTTAAGGAGATTGGGCCCAAGTCGGTGGCTCAATAATAATGATTAAGACACAATTAACGACTAATGATTGGTAATTAATGTGTCCTAATGATCCGACAGCGGGAGCTTCTCGGTGACAAAACCGAGTGGCTTTGCGGTTACGGTCGCCGGCGACTCGATGCGGCGGCGCCTAAACTATCAAAATGGGTTCGCAATAGTGTTGCGGACCTTGATGTGTGACCTCGCGGCGGTGGAAGTGAAGGCCGCGTGGCCGGAAAACAAAGATGAAGGCCGATCACGGCAAAACATGAAAATAGCAAATGCTCCGCTTGCGGTCAAGGAAGCGAGTGCCATGACTTCTAGGGACTATATAGGAGCTACCTTAGCGAGAGGAGCTCCAAAGATGGCGGGAAGACTTGAACACGATGAAGTCCACCGGGCCGAAGAAGATGAAGTGGGAATGAGGTTACGAGCAAAATGAGTGGAACCACATCATTACCACAGCTTCATTATAGCTCAAAGAGGCTCCAAAAGCAAGTAATTGCAAAAGAATCACTACTGATTTGGAGAAGAAAGGGGTGAAACCAACGAAAATCTCCAAACTTAAAATTGAGTGATTCTGTGAATGCAACCCAAAATCAAGTTAGGAAAATATAAAGGAGGTTGAGGAGTTCAAAAGGGTGCAAGAAATGTTGAAGATGAACCACTTGGACACCAAGGCTGCCATTGGAGCTCCACGGCCAACAATGGTGTTTTGAGGGTGAGATGTGTTCTTGAGCTCAAACACGAGAAGAGCAAAGCGTGGTGTAAAGGAACACCGGGAGGACCTAGAGGGCAATTATATAGGGAAGGATTAGGGTTTCGATCAAGGACATGAGCCCATGGTGAGCTCGGTTCATGGCGCGGTCAAGGACCAGAAGTGATGGGAGCAAGTGAGCACGGTGACAATGGAGGAGAAAGCACATGCGCATTAAATGCTCCACGAGAGGCGTTGACGAAAGCAACTTTGAGGTGACCCATCAAAGCCACCCACTCAACCTCTCTCTTTACGCCATTGTCGCCGCGCTCGAAGAAGCGAGAGGAGGAAGAAGAACAGCGAAAACAAACCACGACCGTTGGATTAAAAATGAACGGTCACGATTTAGCGAGTTCGCCGGACAGTCCGGTTGCCCTCAGGAATCTGGACGGTTGGATTGAGATCCAACGGTCCCAATTGATTAACGCAACCGGATGGTCCGAATGCTCACACGAGTGTGGGCCACGCGATCTGAATCCAACGGCTGAGGTTGCACGCGCGTTTTAAACCGCGGCTCGGTGCAGTTAGGTGGTTCAACCGAGTCAAGTGGCTCGGACTCGAGCCCGACTCGAACCCAATGAATAGTGAATTTGGTTTTTAGGTTTTAATTAAGCTGAGACTTTTGAGGATTTATTTGGGGTAGCAAAATAACTCCAAAAATTCTGAAATTTTTTACAGGAGCTTGCTGACTGAGACATTGACCTTGTGAAAAATTTTCAGAGAGTTTTATGCTGCGAATAAATCTCCAAAAATTCTGCAAGGCTCTGTTTTAATGTTTGACTGAGAGTCAAACAGGTTTGACTGCCTCTAAAAATATTCAAACAATTTCTAAAAATTGTGAAATTTTTCAGAGGGGTCACATACCACCACAGAGACTTAGGAAAAATATATCCAGAGGATGATCATAAGATTTGACAAGATTGTTTTTGGAAGAACAAGATTTGGATCAAAAGACTTGTGACTTTGTACTTCCATAACCTTTGGTACAATACTTGTTCAGTACACAAAGGAAATACATGATGTAAGAAAAAGTTTTAATTTCTACTCATTTTCTTACATTTGAAACACAAGCCCAAAATTGGGATGTTACAGTAACTGTCTGGCTGTTCTGGTTCAACATTGAGAGCAGGGCGGTAGCTGTTTGGTTCTGCTGAGCCATCATTTGATTCATGTTTTGCATCATGGCACCCATCAGCTGAGCTTGCGCTGCCATAAACTGACTTAAGTTCTGATCTATGGGGGCTACCGGAGGGGGTGGTGGTGGCAACAGAGAGGGGTCCTCTGGCTCATCTTGACTTGCTGAGTGTCGGGTCTGAACCATCTGCACAAACTTCTCAGGCTTAAAAGATGAGGAGAAAAAGCACAATAGGTAAGAGGGAAAAGTATCAAAAGACAAGTAAGAACAAGGGAGAAAGGTGGAACCATCTAGGTAGGGAAAAGTAGGTTAAACCCAAAGAGCAAGTAGCCAAGAGGCCAAAAGAGGCAAAAAGGTACAATAGGACCTCCTATTGGAGTCTTATCGCACGAGCTAACGATACAACAACGAGGAGGGCCACTTTACTAGAGCACCTATAGCTTAACATAGGGGGAGGGTCAACTAGAACAAAGCTGGGTCCTATAGAAATTATTAAGATAAGGAGGTCAAATTGAGTTTTAAAACAAGGTTCCAGAAGGGGAAAGATACAAGAACCCTGAGAACAAGACAAGAAAGAATAGATCGAGATGGGAAAAGATTGAGCAAGATGAGAAAAGAAGAGAATAAGACGAGAGAAGAACATCTACTCAAATTAATCAGTTGGTTTGATTTAGAAAATAAATTTTGAAATCCTGGCTAAACGACTATGCTGACAAAGGTTACATCCTACAGTCGGTATGGAGCTCTGATACCACCATTGTGAGGACCTGTCTCGGGAGCTCCTAGAGAGATCTCCCAGGAGGTCCGACAGGACCACCTGGAGGTCCGGGAGGTCCTCCAAGACCACCCGAGGAGGTCTCTTAGAACCACCCGAGCGGACTCGAAGGTCCACCTAGAGGTCCTCAAGACCACCACGAGGTCCCAGTCTCTGCGCACCATGAGCTAGTCCAAGGATAAAAATGGCTAGCTTCCACAGACTCAACATCAGTGTAATCAAATCCATACAACAAGCTCAAAGAGATGAAGTAAATAAATAACACATATATTAACAGAAGACCTTACGGTCAAGGTTTTTACACGGTTGCCTCACAAGGTTTACAAACGAAAAGAGAACCTGCAGCAGAAAAAAAACAAAGAGAAACACGTGAAGGCCATTCGGCAAGCCCACAAGCTACCGAGTGGAGGATGCCTCCTAATGCGCAAGGTGTTCAAAGAGGTCCCCACCAAGACTTCCTGGACCTCCCTCCTCTGTTGAATAAAACAAAGGGCACAAGCCATGAGTACTTTGAATGTAGTAAGCAAGCCGTGGGGAAAAAGTATGCAATTAACATCCATGCAAGGCTTGCCAATTGAGAGTCAGTAGGGTTAGTTTGCGAGAAAGTAGTTATTGTGATAAATAGTATAAATAGATTACAAAGCTCAAGTTAAAAGTATAATAAGTACATTTATTTGAGAGGAGGTCGTGAGCACCAGCTCACTCCCTAAACCACTCGTGGAAGGCCTGGTCGCACCCACGACCAAGACCACTCCACGACCACTCTGAGCACCAACTCGAGTTCCCATGACCACCCTATAGCTCCACGACCACCCTAGAGCACCAACCTAGAGCACGCTTTGGACCACTGGGTGCCAAGACTTTTTCTTGAAAATCCTACCCCTCATTCGAAATCTCCAGGCGTGTCTATAATCGAGAACGTGGCTATTCGAATAGATTTACTCTGCAGAGGTGTACATCTTTACCCACAAGAGGCAGTCGCTTGATATTTCACACGTTACCTTGGACATGTAAATCAAGTAGAGACTACCACCAGGCTTTTACAAAGGTCAGTTCCGACTCAGTTCTGCTCGCTAAGGTTTCGCTTCTAACGGGTAAATCTCCAGCCAGATTCATGCCCCCCTCTTGTGCCATTCCCAACCCCAATAGAACCGAAACAGAACATCCCTAATTATTTCCCCCGATCCACCCCATAATGGACGTGTGGTTGCACGGCATGGACTAGATCCATTGCTCACAAGGTTAAGTCCTTAGTTGCCGCTCAAGCGAGACCATCCACATCCCAAAGTGCACACTGCACCCACTACTCACTTCTTGCCTTCTCGCTCGAGCATAAAAGGGGTTTGCGTTCAAACCAGCCCAAGGAACACCCAGTCCAGGCACACAATGTTTCAGTTGAAGTGACAACAAATGTCGTGGCCTCACACAACGCCACACATCATTTTAATCAGCTACACCTTGCTACTACACAAGCCACAGACCAGTGCGCTGGGGGTAAATTTAACATTAATGATTGAAGGTGAGACCGACGTCTACTAGAGCACAGCTAAGCAAACGCGCTACACAGGTTGGTAAACAAAAATGTCCAACTAAGAATACCCATGCTACGACTTTCAAAGGGAGACATGTCGATATGTCGACTGCAAATAACAAGGAGACATAAAGACAAGTAGGTAGTTAAGTAAGCCCAAAACCAGCTTTATACAACTAGCAATGCAGGTTTAACTCAAAATCAAATTACTTTTGTAAAGATGGGTTCAAAATGATCAAGGGTTCCATGACTTGCCTTCAGTGACGAGTTGCTGAGCTTCTTAGAAGGTGGTAGGATCCTTGAGCTCCTCACTGAAACCGGAATCTACACGATCGCAAAGAAACGAAATAAATAAAGCAACTCCAAGAAAACCGAAAGAACTAAACTTGAAACCAGAGGAGAAAAGGTCCTCTGAAAGGGAGGTCCGAGAGGGAGATTCAGTGAGAGGGAGGGTCAAACCCAAGGAGGTCCGAACCAGAGGGGCAAGGAAAGCTCTGGGCCGAGAGAGATATCAAGAGGGTTTGAGTGAAGAATAAGAAGGAAGTGGTTGCTCAGGGTGTCCTATTTAAAGAGGAAGGAGAAAGGAACACCACCAAGGGGGAGTGACCAGGTTCAAGGTAGCGGTACACTACTAGCAGGTACGAAAAAAGACTATAGCAGGTTAAGGAGGGGACAAGAGAAGGGAAAGTCAAGGTGGAGGTGACCGCATTTAATGCGCATACTTTGCAAAACAATGAGGTGAAAAGAGGTAGGAGAAAGGTGAGCAAGGTACTATCAAGACTGACAAATGGGACAGATCAAGAACAGCAGGGGGTCTTGAGGAGGAGGTCTCAAGGAAGAGAAGGGGGTCCTCAGGGCAAGGATGTCCTAACAAAGAGGGGAGGTCGTGACCAGAGGGAGGTCGAAGGGGAGGTCCAAAGGGGAGGTGGTGACCAAAAGGTGGTCTTTGCAAATGACCAAGAAAGCAAGGAGGTCCCAAGGACGTGGAGATCCTGAGGACAAGGAGGTCCTGACCAAAGGGGAGATTTAGACCAATAGGGAGGTCTAAACTCAAGAAAAGGGGAGGTTTAAATCAACTGGGAGGTCTAAATTAAAAGGAGAGGTTGACAAGTCAACGGAGAGGTCTTGACCCAAGGGGTGGTCTTTACAAAAAGACCAGGAGAGGTCTTGAGGAAAAGGTCCTAAAGGGGTCGTGGCCACAAAGGTGGTCTTTGCAAAAAGTCCAGGGGTCGTGACTCACAAGGGAGGTCTTGACCGCAAGGGTGGTCTTTGCAAAACGACCCAAAGGGTGGTCTTTACAAAAAGACAAGGGGGAGGTTCGGAGGACAAAGAGGTCCCGCAGGCAGGGAGGTTTGGACACAAGGTCCAACCAAGGGGGTGGTCTTTGCAAAAAGACAAGCAAGGTCCAAGGGGGTGATCTTTTCAAAGAGACCAGTTGTGACCAACAAGAGGTGTTGAGGAGATCAGGGGGGTGGTCCTAAGTGGTCCAGATCGAGCCACACAGGTGCTCGAAAGGAGGGGGTCCAAAGGGGGGTCCATCAAGGGAGGTCCTGATGGTCAAGATCTAACAAGAGGAGGTCTTGACGGTCAAGATCTAATCAAGGGGAGGTCCTGACGGTCAAGATCTAACAATTTCTAACGGTCAAGATCTAACAAGAGGAGGTCCTGGCGATCAAGATCTAACAAGAGAAGGTCCTGACGGTCAAGATGAAGACAAAGGAGGTCCAAATGGACACGAGGGAGGTCCAGTTTGAACAAACAAGGAAAAAAGCTAACTAGGGGGAAATCCAAAGGGAGAAATTCAACCTGAATTGAATTTCAGAAATCAAGGACATTTGAAACACAAACCCAAGCTTGGAACAGGCCTATAGGGAGGTCCAAACACAAGGGAGGTCTGAACCTGCAAGGAGGTCTAAACACAAGGGAGGTCTGAACCTACGAGGAGGTCCAAATACAAGAGAGGTCTAAACCTACAAGGAGGTCCAAACACAAGGGAGGTCTTGAGAAGGAAAGCTAGGTCGAAGGACACACTAGGCAAACAGAGAAAAGGGACTAAAAGCCGGAGAACACCAACAACTCTAGATCGACCAAAAAGAGTTAGTTATAGTTCGATTAGTTCAAGTTAAATCTCCAATTTGTGAAAATTTCAAGTTAAGCTTGAGCAAACAAACAAAACTGAATGGTTCTTTTTAATTTTGAAAACTTTCAAAAACTTTGGACAAATGGGACATTACAGAGGTCCAGCAGGATCACCCAAGAGGACCTCCAAGACCACTCAGAAGGTCCAGCAGGACCACCTAGAGGTCTGGAGACCTGACTTGAGGAGGTCTTGAGACCCAGGACCTCCCCAAATGCCACGACCTGACCTGAGGGAGGTCGAGAGACCCAGCCTGAGGAGGTCGTGGGACTTGAAAAGCCCTAAATGTCCTGTAATCTGAGCTAGTCCCAAGGATTAATGGCTAGCTCACATAGTAAGCACAAGTGGTAACATACATCAACACAAATTTTATTAAAAACAAAAGAGTTGATTACAAGGTTGGCTTACAAGCCAGCAAAAACCACTTTATACAGCGGAGGCAAAGTGACAAGCCCAGCTGATACACCACAGGCAATCGGCTGGAGGGCGCAGCCTAGTCGTCCAGGACCTCTTGGTTCTCAGCATAGATATCTTCACCTACTTTTTCAACAAAGCAAGAGTGAGCACAACTACCGTGCTCGTAAGTCACACCTATCAAATAACATAATCATGCATGCAAGGATATCACAAAGGAGAGCTTATATGGTTGATTTGCATAAAGCCATGTTTCTTTTCAAGTATAAGTAATAAGTTCTGAAGCAGTCTAAACCATACATAAAATCTATTTTCTAGCACAATTTTGATTGATTGATAATAAGATTAAAAGGGTGAAGGATAACCTCCTATCACCAGGCTGACCGCTAGGGCTCTCTGCCCAAAACCCATTTGGATAGAGATCCAAAACCAGTTAACAAAGACATTTGAAAACACAAAACCAAAATCTAACTTGCAGTGACTTTGTTAGCATGTCCATAACCATGGACACGGCTATTTGAATAGATTTACATTTTGTAGAGGTGTACAACTTTACCCACAAGAGATAACCAATTTATACTGTCTGCTCACACTTCTGAAGGTGTGCGACTAAAAGGTTATCACAAGGCCTTTACAATGCTCCTTCTCACCACAGTCCCCCCTCGCTAAGGTTTCACCCCCATTAGGCTAACCACCTGTAGGGTTCAGGCCCCTCTTGTGCTAGGTGGGAATGTAAAGAAGAAGGTCATGCAGGACCACCCACTCAACCAGATGGGACAACCATGGTGAGACATTGTAAATTATTCAGCCAGGTCCTGTCCATACAAGACTTGTGGTTGCATGAAGGGGTATAGTAAAGGAACGCTTAAAGGCCGGTTCTTAACTGACCTGGGCGACAAACCACAAAAACCCTTGGGTATCGGCCATAGAAATGACACGACCCTGTGCATAGACATGCACCAACCACACAACCAGTTCGCCCAAGTCCAAACTCTTTCTTCCATTTGTTTTGCCTTTGAAAACAATAACAACTTTCCATGACAACCCAATGTCACGGTTAAAACATTATAGACAAATACTGGTCTTTGGCAGTAAAACTTCCCAAATCAAGATTTTGGTCTAAGCATGACTAAACATTTCTTTTCAAAAAGTCCCGATCATACTATTTGTGAGGCCTCTCCGGGATCGGATCCGTTCCAAGCTAAGTGGTTACGCCGAAAGCACAACACTTAACGAGAGACAAGAACGATCCCAAGTTCCCGGATGTGCGTCTCATGTTAGCTCCCAAGGATCAGTGGCTAACATATGCATATCCTACTACACAACATTGCAATCACATCCATACACAATCATACAAGAGAAAAAGAATCAAATAGAACATCATTTAAATAGAACCTTAAAGTACAAGGTTACATAAGAGGGCCATTCGGCCAAAAGTGATCATCGAATAATAAATCGCAGCGAAAGATAAACTTAAAGTAAAAAGGGAATAACCGAGTTGGCATGCCCACAACCACAAGCAACCAACTAGAGTTAAAGCCATCGCACCCGTCGTTCTTACCTGATCAAATAGACACTTTTTAAGTACAAAGTTGTACTCGTGAGACTTTTTAAAAAAATAAGGATGCATGTGAGTATCAAAGGAAGGCTATTACACTAGTCAATTTTGGCATAAAACAAGTTTTCATATAGATAAACTGTAACATCCCAATTTTGGACTTGTGTTTCAAATGTAAGAAAATGAGTAGAAATTAAAACTTTTTCTTACATCATGTATTTCCTGTATGATCTAAAAAATGCTTGTACAAAAATTATGGAAATACAAAGTCACAAGTCTTTTGATCCAAAACCTTGTCTTCCAAAATATTCTTGTCAAATAGTGTGATCATCTCCTGAAATTTTTTCCTGAGTTCCAGGGTTGGTGTGTGACCCCTCGGAAAAATTTCACAATTTTTAGAAATTGTTTGAATATTTTTAGAGGGCGATCAAACCTGTTTGACTTTTAGTCAAAACCATAAACCAGAACCTTGCAGAATTTTGGAGAAAAATGCACTACATACAAATCTTTGAAAATTTTACACAAGGTTAATATCTATCATAGCAAGCTCCAGTAAAAAATTTAGAATTTTTGGAGTTGTTTTGCTACCTCAATTAAATCCCCAAAGTCTGTCTCAATTCAAATCCTAAAAGCTAAACTCTGCCTGGACCGTCCGATTAACATCCGACGGCTTACAGTAACCCTAGCCTTTCTCTGGTCATCTTCAACCTCGAGCCGTGCGTGAACAGGGGGCGGCATGGCTTTAGTCAAATCGTGTTCCTCGGCCAACGTCTTCCTGGTCGGCATTAAGTGTGTGTAGGTGCTTTCGTAGAGACAAGCCATACTCTTACCCCATCACTTCTCTTTTCGGTCCATGGTCATGCCTGAGCCGAGCTCACCCAAAGAGCTCGATTTTGCCCAAAAACCCTAATCTCCTAGCTATATATGCATGCATTATCTCTCAATATTGGGTGTAACTTGCAAGCACGATAGTTGCATTATCTCTCAATATTCAGGAGAAGACCTCTATCAGGACGGTGAGGATCTTGACAACTAGGCCTACGCCCCAAGACGATTGCCTGTGGCAAGTCGTGTGGTCTACTACAATTTTATTTTCTGCTGTGTTATTTATCTATTTGGCCTCAGGCCCCTTTTGTAATAAACTCTGAGTTATTATTAATAAGAAGCATGATATGTTTGTGTTCTCACATTTTGTTGACTGTGTACACTGGAAATCCTAGACTAGTGTATGATCACAGGGAATTCGGGATCCTTCGTTCCTAGGTTCGACATAAGGTCTCAATTGCCTTGGCGCATAGCGGCAGCTCTTCCTTTTGCATCGGACACATCTCAAACCTTGATAGAGTGGCCAAGCGGGCGTGCGATGGTGGCACGACCGACAACTTTGTTGGCGACTCGGTAGAACGACATGACACTATTCACAAGCGGTGGCACGACATGATAGCTCGGTCGTGCTTGGGCAGCACCTTAGCACGACGGTGGCATGGCACGAATAGTGCGAGCCCGGCCCGCTGACGACCAAGCACGACATGGCACAACCCATTTGGCATGACCTTTGTTTTAATATACATATATAATTTTATTTTTATTTATTAATATTTATATGATTTTATTTCCATTTTTAATTCTTATATGGTTTATTTTATAGTTTTTAAATTTTATATAGTTCATTTTATAAGTATATATAAATTTATTTTGTATTTTTTAAATATATATTTTCTAGGATTGTTTTTCAATTTGTCATGTCTTATGAGCTAAATGACAAATGTTTTAACTAGCTAGCAATTTGAACATTAATAAAATTCTATTACATTTTGAATATGGTTGTCTCATTTTTTTTCAATTTTCAAGTCTACTTATGAATTCTACATATTTTTCTAATTTGTCTAGATTTTTTTTTGGATTTTTTTCATTCTATGAGGCCAAATGGGCTAAACGGGCCACATTTGGCCCGATGGGCTAAACGGGCCGTGCCGGCCTGGCACGACACGAAAGGGCGATGGGCCGTGCCTAGGCCGTCACCCTGGCCCATGGGCGGCGCGCGCAACCACGAATAGTAGCCGGCGGAATGAGTGGGCGGCGAATGGTAGAGTCGCCACGAACCGTCTTGCGTCTTGGGCCGCCATTTGGCCAGCTCTGAACCTTGACGCGAAGCATCACAATAGATGTCAAAATCTTTCCGACTGTCTGGCAAAATCAATTCCTGGAACAAATGTAGTCAAAACCGTACTGGAAATGCGATCAACCTGAACACGATGTTCAATTCCTGCGAGCAATCAAAGAACTAGCAAGAATAAACTATAGGCATTATGATATTGCAAATAGAAATTGTATTATAGATGGTATTGAAAAACAAATGTGGGATCCCGAAGGCTGTCTTGATAGGTGGTCGTCCGACACAACTGAAGAACAAAAGTTTGCATAATGGCTAAACCTAAACTCAACGAAATCCGAGTTCTATCCAGGGGAACGGCGGCTCCTATATGGGAAGACGACCAAACATGGCGGCCAGGTGTAATACTCCGGAAGTGTGAGAAGTCAAGAATCGGGTTAATTAAATTTAATCGGTAAACAATTATTTAATCGGGAAGAGTTTAATTTGTAATTCAAAGAAAGACAAGAAAAGAGAGGGGTTTTTCTGTGTTTTCTCACCTACTTGGGCTGGGCCTTGGCCCATCTCATGCTGTAGTGGCCGGCCAAAGGGGAGGAGCCACCTCCCAAACCCTAGCCGCCCTCCCTTTTCTCTCCTCCCACTTGCAGCCGCCCCTCCTCCTCTCCTTGGCCGACTCCTCTCCTCCCCTTGCACCTCCCTATCCCAAGGTGCTGTCCCCTGCACCTCCCTATCCCAAGGTGCTGCCTCATGCAAGGAAGAAGAAAGAGAGGGAGAAAAGAAGGAGAAGAAGGAGAAGAAGGAGAAGAAGAAGAAGAAGAGTTTGTGTGGGGTTTGGTTCAGCGAATTCTAGCGGCTCTACAAGGGTAACGAGATGCCCTCCCCGCTGTTTAATCCTTATTAGATGCAAAACCGATTAGAATTGATGGTTAATTGTTGGGCTGCAGAAGATGCAATTCTGTCCAGAACCTTGCGTGGGTTTTTTCGTGTATTTAGAGGCTGAATTTTAAGTTTCCATCTCCTAGAGATATGTGGGTTATGTCGTTATCTTTCATTAGCCGCGAAGATCACTCGATTCCGAGGTCTGAGTCAAAAGTTATGATCGATTTAGTATCTGCTGCCAGAAATCTGACGAGAATAATCTGTCTGGTTATTTCCTAAAATTTGAAAGGGAATTTGGTAGAATCTGAAAGTTCACCCAACTAGTTTATTGTAGGTAATTCGATAACCTTTTCAGATTGATAAAGAACGATCAATTCGGAGTTACCTAGTAAAAGTTATGGTTATTTTAGTTTTGCTGTTCGTTTGTGTAGACAGTTTCTGTACTGAAAGTTCAGACAATGGTTAGCCTAATTGTTTGGCCGAATTGGATTATCGTGTCAACTAGAGTATTGTAGATTAGTCAGTTAAGAATCTACAGAAATTGGGTTTACCTCTTTTTGACTTTCAGATCATGAGTATTGTCATTTACCGTGCTGCTGTCCAGAATCAGATTATGGCAGGAAACGTTGTTTTTCGATTTCAGCTTTGTAAACTCGTTTTGAGTCGCAAGTAAGCGTTGTAGAATGCCGATTAGTAGCGCTGGGTATATTATGACCTTATTGAAATTATTTTACTTGTTTAGGAGGTGAAGCCTCAGGTTTAGGAGTATCACCTTGGCCGGCTAACGCGTCACATCGTGGAAGGCAAGTACATTGCTAACCCTAATGCTTGTGATGGATGAATGCTTATATGATCATGCAAGTAAATACGAGTGGTTGAGCTACGGTTTAACTTGTTATTCTTACTACTTGCAATATACATGTTTTTTTCATAACTTGAAGTTATATGCGATGGTTGCATGTTTTAAGGATGAGGTCGTGGTAGCAAATTAATATTCATTTTTGCCATGCGTTGGAAAAGTTGTTGGTAGTCATGTGGTAATTTGCTTAATGAGCCAAATGCGAATATGAAAATAAACTCAAGGTGGACATATTGATAATTCTTTGTGGTTATATTCATGATGATCATGTTGTGGTCTATGTGGTAGAGTTCCCTTTAGATCGATTGATTTTGATCTTGGCGAATCGGGTGTGGGTTATGTGGTAATGATCTTATGACACAATGTTATTGTGCTTAATGAGACACATGTGGATTATGAGAAAAATATTCATGGTGAGTATGTTGTTGACCTTCGTGGTTAAATTCTTGTGGTTTATGATTATCATATCATTCATGACATATCATGACATTTGCATTGTGGATGTCGCGCTTATAGCCGCGATCGTGCACGGTACAACATCGTGCATTGCCGTAGCACGATGCATACCTTTACCTTGTTGGGTAAAGGTGCAGTGGAACATAGCATACATATGCATTACATTGTGGAAAGATCATTTGCATACTTGTGCAAGATATTGAGGTGAAGTTATTTTTGCAATCAAACGCAACTTCACAGTTGCAATGTGGAAATTGACTCATGAGAGTCTCTTGTGGTATGAGTAATGTGGTTGTGGTTGTGGAATGGGGTTCACCCCTTGTGGTATGGTAGAGGTTGTGGTTGTGGTATGAGATTCTTCTCTCTTGTGGTAATTGTGGATAGCAGTTGTGGATGCGAGAAATAGTAAAGCTATGAGGTAAAACACGCTAATACTTTATTGTCATTGGTAGTGGTAGTGGTGATTAACATGGAGCAGATTGATCAAGATTCAATTGTTAATATTTTACTACCTTTGGTAGTAAATATGGTTGAGGCTATAATTGTGATCATTATGGGAATTGGATATTGATGCTTAATATCTTTGTAGCTAAATTAGCTTGTAAATGAATGTGGATTCACATTATGGATGTGGACTTATGGATACTTTAATGATGTTGTAATTTTGTTTGTAGTCCGAATAGCACATTAAATGCAGTGTGCTTGCTGAGATTTTTATCTCACCCTTGTTTTTCCCTACAGTGATTGTTGAGCATTCATTGGGATGGGTAGAGCGGCACCACAATAATGCACTTGGTTCATCAACTCATGTTGTAATAAAGTCGATGAAATGCTAGCTAAATGCTTAACTATTTGTGGATGTTTATGTTATTTAATAAGGATGGACTCGTGAACCATTCTTTGATTAATCTGCTAGAGGTTGTTTAATTATTGAACTTGTTACCGTTATCTTTATTCCCTTAGTTGTTTATGCTTCCGCTTAATGCTTCTTGTCTAGAGATGTTGCGAATTAATTTATCTTGAAATTATTGGCTAGTCAGAGTGGTTTAGTAGCATTCCGTGGTAATGTGGATCCCGGGTGTTACGATTGGTATCGAGCGGGCTTTAGGTCCGTGGTAATTAAAAATATTAAATTGACACACCTGGTGCAGATGATGGGATGGGACAAGCATTGCATTCATGTTTTGACATGTTATATTGATGATTCATGCTTGGAGATAATCTTGTATGTTTATGATTTGTTTATATGATCGCTTTGAGTGAGGATAGTCAATGATAAGAGGTAGGGATTGCGCTTGTTGCCTTGGGCATTGCCAGCTTATACCCGTTCGTGGTGCGGGGATATTGATGTAGTTACCTGGGTAACTTAGTTGCGGATGTCATGGGTAAGTTTCTTAGAAAAGTGTTATCCTCCTTGAATTGATGTTGGCGATTCTTGGCCTATTGCGATTAATGTTTTTCTCTCGTTAGCCGTTTATTGCAGCTTGTTGGTTGTCATTAGGCCTCTAATGGTTCTTGAGGCCAAGTATTGTTTCTTTCGGATTGATGGGTTGTTTGACTGCTCGTGAGCAGTGCTTTTGGAGAGACTGGTTTTTTCCGTGTTGTTCCATCTTTCTTGCTGGAAAACATGACTCTTGTATTTCGTTTGATTTTTTTTAGAGAGAATCAAAGCTTTATGTGGAAGTTCATTAACTTGTGGAAGCATTGGCTCTATGCATTTCTTCCGAGTTATTTCGACTTTTGAAGTTTGATTTCTCTCTAGAAGGAGTGTTAAAACCCCTTTCAAGTTTTGTTGTGTTTAAGTAGTAGGTGGAAATTATGTAAATAATTGATAGATTGTGAATTATCAAGTTGAAAAGTTAGTGTGGTACATCATTAAGTTCTACTAACATCTTTAGAAGTGAAGTTGATTAATATGATGTTGTCCTGTTGTAGTTTCTTGAAGATTTGAGGCTAAGAATTTAGCGATACATGTGTAGGACTCATGCATTTATCAAGGAATATGAAAAACAATTGTTTTGATTATTGTAGTTGTCTAATTTTCCCAACTTGTTGGATAGATTGGATTGATTGATCTTAAGTAATTAATCTGACCATTCGGGATGGTCAAGTAAGGAGGTGTTGGAATATTGCCTTAATAAGATTAACCTTTAATATGTTCTCTCTTTACATACTTGATGAGCATGTACAACTATTAAATTTATGTAACTTTTACCATGCTAAATTGTTGAAACATGTATACGAGAAATGGATGAAGGTTGATGTATTGACTTGTGGAATCTTGTCTTATAAAGTGGTATTATTGATGTTTAAAGTTATTTTATTTTAATATCTTAACATAAGGTGGAGTATTGAATCATGCTCTTTATTGTCTTTGTGATTGCAAATTAGAGATAGAATCATTAATGCTATCTTGATGAAAAATTAATAATTATTGACAAGAATGGCTAGAGTGTAATTACCTTTTGCTAAACTAGAGTTGAGCATCAAGATGAGATAAATGTATGAAATCTAATAAGAGATTCATACTAGCATGTTTTGTGAGGTTGTTATGTTCTAATATCATCTTGTTAAAGAGTTTGTTTAATATGATGGCTTATGCACTAGGTTTAACTGGATTAAGTAGTTGGAATCTTATTTGGATAATAAGAACATGATGAAGTGATTTATGGTGTTCCTTTTTGGAAAAATATGAAGGAGTGAGATGATATGATGATTTTTTTCTTTTTTTGCAAAGAATGTTTTATCTTGTTGTGAATACAATCGATAGCATGTAGTTGTGATTATTGTGTTGAATGTTTTTAAAAAAATATATAAAGGAATTTGTTAATTCCATAATACTAATTGCATTGAAGGGTGTGAGATTTACGGTTGGAATCTTTTCGGACCGTATGACTTGTGTCATAGTCGAGGTTGCCCTGAGTAAAGCGACGTGTTGATTGATCTTTTGGTTTTATTTGAATCTTGTGTTGTGGTCTTCAAGCATCCTTTGTTGGAAATGGCGGGATGTTGTAATCAAAGAAAATTGCTTATTATTGAAAGGAAAAGTTGTACTAGAAGTATTTGAGGTACAGATGATCTTATCTTGTGTTTTTCCAACCTCATTGCTATTTGTTATTCTTTTGACTATTGTGATGATAACCATTTTATGTATGCTGAAATTTATTTCTTCTTACCTCTTCTTCTAAGAACGTGGTAATTGTTGTGGATTCTGAAGCCTTTTGTTGCGTGATGACGACTTAATAGTGGTAGTCTAGTGTTGTTTTGTGGGGCAGTAGAGTCTATCTACAATGGTGTAGATGATGTAATCAATTGAGCTAATTGTTGAGTTGGCCAACTTGAGATAAATGAGTTGGTGTGTTGGGCAATGATTTGAAAATCCTTGGTTCAAGGAAGTTAAATTATTAAAAGAAATGAATTGGGAAATTATTGTTATGTCAAGTAGTGAGTTGCTCTCTTGATTCTTGTTTATCTTTGTGTGTTCATGGCGAGTCCATTTGCAAATTGAGTTGACTTGTTGAGGCGTAGTCTTTTCGATTAGGAAAAGAAATTGATTGTTTTGGTGCGTCGAGTGATTTTCACTCTTAGCTTATGTGGTGTGGTTCTCCAATTGTCTACTTGACGATTAGAAATATTTTGTGGTGAATCCTTTGATTTGGATCGTGGTCCTTTGAAGGAAAACTAGTTGCTAGTGTGATGCTTGATAATCCTTTTCTCTCATTAATGGGTTATATTTGTAAATTATATCGTTGTGCTTCTAGTAGAATGATGTGAGTGGAAGTTGTGATCAAACTCTTTAAAAGGGGTATGTCGTGTTATCCTCGAGTATATTTAATAAGAGAAAAGTGTTTTAAGAAAGAGGATGGTTTTAGAAAGTGGTCTTAATAGTTATTGCGGAAATTTTGCCAAGATGTCGAACTCGTTGGTGCTCGAGCCGACAAAAGAGTTATGCGGATGTTCGCGCCGAGAGTAGGAGTTTGCGGTGGGTAGCCTTGTGCTCCTTCTGTGTCTCCAACTAAGGGTATTGTTCATTTTGGTACCACCGGGAAGCTTAGCCCGCGGTACATCGGTTTTTTCTGGTTGCTCGGGTGGGTAGTTTGGCCTATCGTTTGGAGTTGCCAAACTCATTGAGTGGTGTGCACAATGTTTTCCTTGTGTCTATCTTGAGGAAATACTTATGGATCAGAACACAAGATTGACTCAGAACAGGACACAGTGGAGCAGATCTCACTGTGGAGAGTCGGCCGATTCAGTATCTTGGATACGTCGGAGCGGGTCTTGAGGAATAAGACCATCAAGTATGTGAAGGTCCTTTGGACGAATCGATCGAGAGAAGTTACGTGGGAGTTGGAGGATCTTTGCGAAAAGAAGTACCCCGAGCTCTTGAGGTGGTGAGTACTCCTAGTTTGGGTTGCTTTTTGCTTGTTGTTCTTCTCTTTGTGGTGCAGAGAGTAGGATTCGAGGCGAATCCTTTTAAGGTGGGAAGAGTGTAATACTCCTAAGTGTGAGAAGTCAAGAATCGGGTTAATTAAATTTAATCGGTAAACAATTATTTAATCGGGAAGAGTTTAATTTCAGAATTCAGCAAAGACAAGAAAAGAGAGGGTTTTTCTGTGTTTTCTCACCTACTTGGGCCTGGCCTTGGCCCATCTCGGCCTGTAGTGTGGCCAAAGGGGGAGGAGCCACCTCCCAAACCCTAGCCGCCCCTCCCCTTTTCTCTCCTCCCACTTGCAGCCGCCCCCTCCTCCTCTCCCTTGGCCGACTCCTCTCCTCCCCCTTGCACCTCCCCTATCCCAAGGTGCTGTCCCCCTGCACCTCCCCTATCCCAAGGTGCTGCCCTTGCGCAAGGAAGAAGAAAGAGAGGGAGAAAAGAAGGAGAAGAAGGAGAAGAAGGAGAAGAAGAAGAAGAAGAGTTTGTGTGGGGCTTGGTTCAGCGAATTCTAGCGGTTCTACAAGGGTAACTAGATGCCCTCCCGCTGTTTAATCCTTATTAGATGCAAAACCGATTAGAATTGATGGTTAATTGTTGGGCTGCAGAAGATGCAATTCTGTCCAGAACCTTGCGTGGGTTTTTCGTGTATTTAGAGGCTGAATTTTAAGTTTCCATCTCCTAGAGATATGTGGGTTATGTCGTTATCTTTCAGTAGCCGCGAAGATCACTCGATTCCGAGGTCTGAGTCAAAAGTTATGATCGATTTAGTATCTGCTGCCAGAAATCTGACGAGAATAATCTGTCTGGTTTTTTCCTAAAATTTGAAAGGAATTTGGTAGAATCTGAAAGTTCACCCAACTAGGTTATTGTAGGTAATTCGATAACCTTTTCAGATTGATAAAGAACGATCAATTCGGAGTTACCTAGTAAAAGTTATGGTTATTTTAGTTTTGCTGTTCGTTTGTGTAGACAGTTTCTGTACTGAAAGTTCAGACAATGGTTAGCCTAATTGTTTGGCCGAATTGGATTATCGTGTCAACTAGAGTATTGTAGATTAGTCAGTTAAGAATCTACAGAAATTGGGTTTACCTCTTTTTGACTTTCAGATCATGAGTATTGTCATTTACCGTGCTGCTGTCCAGAATCAGATTATGGCAGGAAACGTTGTTTTCGATTTCAGCTTTGTAAACTCGTTTTGAGTCGCCAAGTAAGCGTTGTAGAATGCCGATTAGTAGTGCTGGGTATATTATGACCTTATTGAAATTATTTTACTTGTTTAGGAGGTGAAGCCTCAGGTTTAGAGTATCACCTTGGCCGCTAACGCGTCACATCGTGGAAGGCAAGTACATTGCTAACCCTAATGCTTGTGATGGATGAATGCTTATATGATCATGCAAGTAAATACAGTGGTTGAGCTACGGTTTAACTTGTTATTCTTACTACTTGCAATATACATGTTTTTTTCATAACTTGAAGTTATATGCGATGGTTGCATGTTTTAAGGATGAGGTCGTGGTAGCAAATTAATATTCATTTTTGCCATGCGTTGGAAAAGTTGTTGGTAGTCATGTGGTAATTTGCTTAATGAGCCAAATGCGGAATATGAAAATAAACTCAAGGTGGACATATTGATAATTCTTTGTGGTTATATTCATGATGATCATGTTGTGGTCTATGTGGTAGAGTTCCCTTTAGATCGATTGATTTTGATCTTGGCGAATCGGGTGTGGGTTATGTGGTAATGATCTTATGACACAATGTTATTGTGCTTAATGAGACACATGTGGATTATGAGAAAATATTCATGGTGAGTATGTTGTTGACCTCGTGGTTAAATTCTTGTGGTTTATGATTATCATATCATTCATGACATATCATGACATTTGCATTGTGGATGTCGCCGCTTATAGCGCGATCGTGCAGTACAACAACATCGCATTGTCAGAAAGACGATGCATACCTTTACCTTGTTGGGTAAAGGTGCAGTGGAGCATAGCATACATATGCATTACATTGTGGAAAGATCATTTGCATACTTGTGCAAGATATTGAGGTGAAGTTATTTTTGCAATCAAACGCAACTTCACAGGTTGCAATGTGAAATTGACTCATGAGAGTCTCTTGTGGTATGAGTAATGTGGTTGTGGTTGTGGAATGGGGTTCACCCTTGTGGTATGGTAGAGGTTGTGGTTGTGGTATGAGATTCTTCTCTCTTGTGGTAATTGTGGATAGCATTGTGGATGCGAGAAATAGTAAAGCTATGAGGTAAAACACGCTAATACTTTATTGTCATTGGTAGTGGTAGTGGTGATTAACATGGAGCAGTTGATCAAGATTCAATTGTTAATATTTTACTACCTTTGGTAGTAAATATGGTTGAGGCTATAATTGTGATCATTATGGGAATTGGATATTGATGCTTAATATCTTTGTAGCTAAATTAGCTTGTAAATGAATGTGGATTCACATTATGGATGTGGACTTATGGATACTTTAATGATGTTGTAATTTTGTTTGTAGTCCGAATAGCACATTAAACAAGTTGTGCTTGCTGAGATTTTTATCTCACCCTTGTTTTTCCCCTACAGGTGATTGTTGAGCATTCATTGGGATGGGTAGAGCGGCACCACAATAATGCACTTGGTTCATCAACTCATGTTGTAATAAAGTCGATGAAATGCTAGCTAAATGCTTAACTATTTGTGGATGTTTATGTTATTTAATAAGGATGGACTCGTGAACCATTCTTTGATTAATCTGCTAGAGGTTGTTTAATTATTGAACTTGTTACCGTTATCTTTATTCCCTTAGTTGTTTATGCTTCCGCTTAATGCTTCTTGTCTAGAGATGTTGCCGAATTAATTTATCTTGAAATTATTGGCTAGCTGTAGAGTGGTTTAGTAGCATTCCAGGGTAATGTGGATCCTGGGGTGTTACACCAGGGAAGTGAACGCACGCTGTGAGACCCCAGTTTATTTAGCTTGTAATGCTTAGTCTTCCATTGACTCTAGCATCACAAACCAAATACACCGTGCCTCGGAAAAATGTATACTTCCTAGAATTGCAGTATACACACCCTTTTACAAAACATTGCATCACTTCCATACAACACATATAACGGAAACTTAAACTTTACAGGCAAAAGACATACAATAGTTATTACAGAAGAGAGGCCAACCGGCCAAGCACAAGGTAAAAGAGTTAGAAAGACAGCGGAAGCAAAATGCCATAAGATGGCTAAGCCAAAAGCCAACCGGTTTGCCTACACCCACAAGGCAATCCGACCGGACAGCCGAGCTAGTCGTCCCAAGCACCACCACAACACGACTCACAAAAGTGAGGCCCTTGGGGCTCACCTTCTTCTTCTGCAACAATTAAGCAAAGCAAATGAGTACAAAATGTACTGCAAGACTTGCGGTAACAAACCTAGTTACTACTACATGCAGCTTTACTCAAAGGAGAAGGCTCAAGGTTAATTTCAGCATAAAGCAAGTTTTATTTGCAATAGATAATATATTGAAAGCAGTTTTAACAGACTAAAATTTATTTGCATAAATAATAGCGAGACAATAATGTAATAACATAAAGACATCCTGGAGATGACCAACCCAATGGCCATCACAACAATAGCACGAATTACCCATTCGTACCACCCACATCAAGTTTTAATTTAAAAGGTTGTAGTCTAGTTCTTGCGAAAAATAACCCAGCGTGTCCATAACCTAGGACGAGGCTATTCGAATAGATCAATACCCTACAGGGGTGTACCAATATACCCACACTTCAAACCGTCTTTTTTCCACTAGATTCAGCACACTTCCTTTGGTATGCCGGCACGGCTAAATCCTACGAGACATTTCCAATGGGTTGCATTAATTAAGAGCCGCACGTATGGGGGTTAACCCTTAGTGATCTCACGGTGAAATATGGATCACAAGGACCCATACGTAGAGTAGGAGACATCGGCCCATGGCTCCACCCATGATGCTCCTCCTTACAAACATGTCCATGTTGCATACATCTCATATGCAACCCACCACGCGACTCATTAATTAACACCCTCCAAAGTACTTAGTCAAGAGAGGTCCCATATATCTCTAGTGTGGTTAGCACGCAACATTGCTTGGATCAATGGCGCAAGTAACTCGGTCCTTACATGACATGGGAAACATCCTTCAAACCCGGGGGAGCCTGATGAACCATAGCCCCCCGTGCACGCTGAACCCGTGCACCCACCAAGAAACAACCAAGCCGCCCACGTCCAAACCATTTTGTTTTTAGTTTTGGTTTACACAAATAAACAAAACCTGTATGAATCATAAGTAATAGTAAGTTTTGTGTGATCAAGGTTACCGACATAAGTCGATAACCGCCCAATTCTATCGGTATCTAAGCATTGCTAAGTATTATATCGTAAAAACAAATAAAAGGCCCTAAATCATTCATCGGGCTCTAATTCACCAAAGGAGAATAATATTCCTAAGGTAGTGGCAGGGTGAAAATTTCAAGGCAACAATGCAATAGGCTTAGCTACCTAGAATCGACAAAATTAACTTTGACACAAGAAGCATGCATACTTAGGTTTTGCAAACAAGATATTAGATTTTAAAAAGTAATAGGAGCAATATGATCAAATGATGTTACAGTGCTTGCCTTGTTGTAGGTTGCTGGTTTGCTGCAGAGGATCACTCTCCAACTCAACAGAATCGTCGGGTCCTATCAAAAAGGCAAGCAAATCCAAATAAATTGACGAACAATGAAAAAGACCCAAAACCAAAAGCGTTCTAAAACACACGAAACTTACACAGCAGGAAGGGCATGATTTTAGACAAATTTAGGAACAAGAATCATTTAATTTGGAGTAAGGATGTGAAAGTTATGGCCAAAACATTTTCAGGCTGTTGGAAAATTCAAAATTAATTACTATCTGTTACTGTTCATGGCATAAATTTCCAGAAAGATCTGGTACTTGAAATTTTTATGCTAGGTAGAGATACTAGTATTCTAAGGTTAGCAAAATTGAGTTTACTGTATTTGGAGTTAAATTGAATTTATTATGATTTTTCTAATTTATAAATCTAAGGCATGATTAATTTCAGAATTAAAGACTACTTTAAAACCTACACTATGCTGAAGTGCTTTAACAGATGAACCTACAGAACTTTAGTTTATTCAATTTGGAGGTACAGGGAAAAAAGATATGCATTTTTTAAGTTCAAAACAATTAATAAATTGCAAATAAAAGCTTTCGGGACTTAATCTGGAAAGCCAACTCAAACCGGGGAGGTCGTGGGCCGTTGATCAAAAATCACACGGCACATGAGCACATGCGCAAACTCCACCACGAGCACCTATACAGAAAGACCTCATCGCGCCTAGGGGAGGTCTTAACCGTTAGATCAAGACTAGATGGTCTGGATCTAACGAAGGAGGTCCTTGCGGTGGAGATCTAAGAGAGGAGGTCTGGACGGTGAGATCTGAAAGAGGGAGGTCTTTGACGGCTAAGATCTACCGAGGAGGTCTTAACTGCCGAAGACCCCACCGATGGATTTAGATCCAATGGCCCACGTGATATGGAACGTTCGGACCCCCGAATGCCTCAATGAGTCTGGGCCTTGGATCTCGATATGGACGGCTTAGATCAAGGTTACATCCGGAGACCCGAATGTTCCCAAGATCTGAGCCGTAGATCTAGAGTTGAAAGGCAAAAAGAGAAACTAAACAATAGAGTTTTAAATAGACTGAGGAGGTCTAGCCTGTTAGATCTAAATCTAACGGTCCAGAGCTGACGGGGAGGTCCTAAAGCAACGGATCTAACGGAGGAGGTCCTAGACGGTCAAGATCTCCAGGGGGAGTCCTGAACGGCTAAGATGCGATCGAGGGAGGTCCTAACAGCTAAGATTCCCGCAGGAGGAGATCTCAACGGTCAAGATCAAACTGAAAGAGGTCCCGACAGCTAGGATTAACACGAGGAGGTCCTGAGGTTCTCTTTACAAAAGACCAAGGGGTGGTCTTTTGCAAAGAGGACCCTAAGGGTGGTTTTAAAGGTTTTCTTTACAAAAGGCCAGGGGTGGTCTTTTGCAAAGAGGACCCTGGGTGGCTCGTGGTGGTTTTTGCAAAATGACCAAGGGAGGTCTTTTGCGGAATCGCAGAGAGTGCTCCTAAGGGTTCAGATTAGATCTAAGGAGGTCTTTAACGGTCAGGATTGAACCTAAGAGGTCTGGGACTTAACGGGACGCACGCGCTGCCGACAAGAACAACATTTAACGCCAATGATTAGCCTTTAGGACAACTTAAATGCTAATCATTAGACTACAGGACTTGTCCGAGTAAGACACGGCAAAAACACCGGTTTGGTTTTTAGCTCTCCGCCGGCGACGGGGACCACGCCGGCGAGAACCAAAGGCACGGTTGAGTTCTAAATAGTGAGGAGAACCTAAAGGTGCCGAAAACTAGAGCTAGAACGCGTCCTACCGGCGGCTAGTCGGAGATGACCGTCAAAGACAAAATACGGCAAAACGAAAAGCTAACGAGGTCCAAAAGGACCGGGTTTCCAACACTAAAGTACTAACCTGGGAATGAAGGAGGGCTAGTGATGGCCGCAAGAGCTCCGGAGACGATGATGCTCGCCGAAGATGAGGAAGACGACCAATCCGACCACGAAAGCAAACTCCCCAAATTGTCAACCTCTGTGAAGGTTAAATAAAATAAGTTAGGGAGGCATGAGGTGACCAGATGACAAAGTGACAAGCCAATATTGCAATTTGAACCGCTGAGCTCGAGATCCCCGAGAGCTCCAAGGTCCGCAATGTCGGCCAAGACTTTCGGATGTTTTGAGTACAAGTGCAGGGAGAGAAGCTAGAGGTGCAAGAATGGATCCAAAGAAGCTTAAGGGAGAAGCTTGGGTTTTCTTATATAGTTGAAGAGCGAAAATGGCAAAGTCAGCCGGTGTACTGGGCTAAAGTACACCCGAAATGATGAAAGTAGGTGACAGAGAGACTTTTGAGCAAAAGGTCTGCCACACATTTAAGGATGGCAACACATAGCCGTTTATCAGGACCTAGAGTTGACAAAGCGCTGCTATCTACTGCCATGCGCACAAAATTTGATGGTGACCAAGCCCCACCAGTCAGTGAACGACCCTGGGTGGACCGGTCAAAGAATGCAACGGCTCAAATAACCGCTGAGCTCCCACCCAGGAGGTCGGGATGGTTGGATTAGAACCAAAGGGCTCAGATTTTAAGTGAGACTCAGAGGTCCTAACACTTAGGGAGGTCTGAGCCCCAGATCTGAAGATGGACGGCCCACGATCACCCAAGTGCTAGGGGTGGTCGAGGAGGGTCTTTGGAGGACGCCCTAGGGTGGTCTTTGCAAAAATGCAAAAGAGGTCCTAGGGGAGGTCCTGGAGGGTGCTCTTTGCAAATAGGACACGAAGTGGTCGGGCGGGTAGGAGGTCCTTTACAAAGACCAGAGGAGGTCTTTGAGGAGATCCCGAAGACCTACAGCGGTAGGACAAGGATCCAACGGCCGACACTGTTTGCTCCTAAATGACAGAGCTTGAGGTGGTCGAGGCGGTTGGGTTCAATCCAGATTTAGCGTCTGACTTGAACCCGAACCCAAGGTTGACTTAGGGTTTCATTTGAACTGAGATCTCGAAGGAATTTTTAGATATAGCAAACTAACTCCAAAATTTATGAAATTTTTATAGTAGCTTGCTAACCTTTAGATGAACCTTGTGTAAAATTTTCAGAGATTTTTGTGCTGAGCATTTTTTCTCCAAAAACTCGTCAAGGTTCTGATTTAGGCTTTGACCAAGGGTCAGGGGGTTTGACTGCCTCTTAAAATATTCAAACCATTCCTAACCATTGCCAAATTTTTCAGAGGGGTCACACAACCAAGGAAAAGTATCTCTAGGGAGTAGAACCCGGGATTTTCAACAAGAAGTCTAAGACTTTTAGTAAGAAGGGAGATTTAGGTTTTTGATTCCCCATGATTCCTTTACAAGAATTACAACAAAAGTAAAAAACTTCAAGATGCAAGAAAAAGTTTTAATTTATAAACATTTTCTTACATTTGAAACACAAGTCCAGAAATGGGATGTTACACACGCCCCTAGGGTTACAAGGCCCATGGGCCTAAGAGGCGGTGGCGCAGCACCCTTTTTGACTCGGACAAAAAAAAAACAAACGTTGATTGTTTTGTTTATTGTGGTCGGCTCGGTTGGAATTTTAAGCTGGGGTTGGATCTATTAGAAAGTAGACTTGATAATCTTTCAATGAAGTCCAAGAACGTCCCAAACGGAGTCCGTATGAAGAAGTTACGACCGTTTGAACTTAGTGCTGTCGCAGTAGTCCGAACTCGAATCCAGAACGAGCCCAACTCGAACTCTTGCTTGGCTCGGACCCAAAGTGACGTGATGATCTCCATTATGCCTCCTATGCTTGTCCATGACTCCACATACCTCTCCTTGTCCCTTTCCCATGTTCCTAAGCACAATTAAATTACTTGCATTAGGTAGCGATCTATTCTCAGTAATATATAAACCTATGAACGAATTCACCTGATGATTAAGTTGGCGATCACGAGCTCGAGTAATTGATCCTTGTAACATTTGATGTGGATGAGCTGTGTGTGTAGGCGCGGTTGTATCCAAGTTAGGGATGTCCTCATCACTTAGCATACAACTGATGCTCTCTGAGTTTCTCCAATATTATCCTCAAATGCTCAACGTGTTCTTCCTCTGACTTGGAATAAACCAAAATATCATCAATGAACACAACTACAAACTTATCCAAATATTCCATGAAATCTTTATTCATCATGTTCATGAAGTATGCGGGGGCGTTAGTCAAACCAAAGGACATGACTAAGAACTCATAATGTCCATACCGCATTGAGAAAGCGGTCTTCGGTATATCCTCAGGACAAATCTTCAACTGATGGTAACCTGATCGCAAGTCGATCTTTGAGAACACTTTGGCTCCTTTCATCTGATCAAACAAATCATCAATCCGGGGCAATAGATACTTGTTCTTGATGGTGACTTCATTAAGGGCACGATAGTCAATGCAAATTCTCATGCTTTCATCTTTCTTCTTGACAAACAAAACTGGTGCTCCCCATGACGACGAACTAGGTCTCACAAAACCTTTCTCCAGAAGTTCTTCTATTTGCTTCTTTATTTCTACCAATTCATCAATTGGCATCCAATAGGGTCTCTTTGAAATTGGTGCTGTTCTTGGCACTAGATCGATGACAAACTTGATATCACGATCCGGTGGCATTCCTGATAATTCTTCTAGAAACACATCTGGATATTCTCTGACGATTGGTACATCTTCCAAGGAAACGGTCTTCAGGCTGTTGACTAATAGATGTCCATTACGTACTGAGGTGGCTAGAAACTCTACCTTGTTTCCCTTGGTATCTTCGACTGTAACGGCTCTCCGACCACAATCTAGCACGGTTTTGTGCTTAGATAACCAATCCATGCCAAGAATGACATCTAGGGTTTGGGTGTCTAGGTTGGCTAGAAACTCAACTCCAGCTATGAGTAACTTAGCTCCTAAACATCCCACTTTAGAGCTTAGCTCTGCTCCAAGCGACTGGACTAACAGAGTATGCTTAAGACGCATAACTTTCAACTTATTCTTGGTTGCAAAAACTCCAGAAACAAACGAATGCGAAGCTCCAGAATCAAACAAAACTGATGCAGGTATTGAATCAACCAGAAACTTATCCAAGACGACGCCCGTGCTTCCCTCCTTCCAGAGTGACGTGGTTAACACGCCCTCGACCACGATCGCGGTGCTCCCGCTTGACCGCGACTTGTGAAGCTCCTTGGTTGATGCTTGGCGCCGCGTCTTAGATGGCGTAACTTCAAGATTGAAGCGCATCGAGTGATCGCTCTTTTGCGCAATCGTTGGCGGCGCTCGGCCGACGACAAGAATAGCAGACTCTTGGTCCACTTTGTTGATTGCTTCCCGGGTTGGGGTTGACAAGTGCAGGGTTGCGGAAGTTCTGAGCAGTTGGACGGGGTGCTGAAGTTGGTGCAGGTGCTCTGAACGAATTATGTGGTGGAAACCGACTGAATTGTGGCGGAACTGTCCTTGTCCTCTGTTGTGCCTGATGGCTTCCTTGCTGGGCCATCCGACGCTTGTGGTTGTCCTCTAGTTCCTTGCGCTTGTCTTCGAGAACAAAAGCTTTGTTGACTAGCTCCTGAAAGTCAGGGAAGGTATGGGTGATCAGACTGACTTGTAGTCCAGTGTTCAGCCCCTTCAGGAAGCGACTTTGACGGGCCTTATCCGTGGCGACATCTTCTGCAGCATAGCGAGCAAGCTGAGAAAACTTGTTAAGATAATCGGACACCGACATAGCTCCTTGCTTAAGAGCGCGGAACTCATCCTTCTTCAGGTCAATTATCCCTTTCGGCACATGGTACTGACGAAATGCCGCAAAAAACTCCTCCCAGGTGATATTCTGTGGCGTCTCATGAGCGGCACAGAAGTTCTCCCACCATTCGGCAGCGATGCCTTCCATCTGGTGAGTGGCATACAGAACCTTCTCATGATCATTGCACTGAGTGATTAGTAGCTTCCTTTCAATGACACGGCCACCATCCGCTTCAACAGTGAGACATGTCCAGAGAATGTTGGTGGATGGGTCCTCATAAACTCGTGATGTTTGGATGGCCCCGGTGACCATGAGCACTGGGCCCGTGGCCGTGATTGGCGTTGTTGTTCGATTGTTCATGGCTTGCATCCGATTCATCATGGTATACATCATCCGCGTCGTGTTGCCATGAAAGCTCCAAAATTCAAGGTCAATCGGGGTGCTTGTGGTGGAACCGCTCTCGCGGTGGTTGTGCATTGACTGCACTGCACTGGGTACCGAACCACTTGCGCAGATCATGCGAGTCTAAACCATCCGTGGAACTCCATGGGTTAGATAAGATAGCAAGCACAAGATGAGTTAGGAACTAGGCAGGTAGGTTAAACCCAACAAATACAAACTCAAGAAACTCAAATGAAATACCTTCATTGATTAAGGACTTAGCATGGTCAGAATAAATACCCAAGGGCCTTTGCACTCATACTTGCACACAAGAAAAAAACAACGATCTAAGCACACAAACTACCGCCTAAAGGGCGACTTACTAAACTGAAATCGCTAAGCTCAAAAAATCAAACTAAGAAAACTACTCGAGAAAGCCTCCACAGCCACGACGACGCTCGCGCTTGTCGAGACCTAAAATGCGGCTGGCATCCTCACAAACCGATCTCGTGACCGGATCAGTGCAAGAGAACAGACGCTTCGCGAAATGCCGCACAATCGGCTCTTCACCTTTCTAGCTCTTTCCGATCTTCCTCTAGATCTTCTTCGGGATCCTCCTCGGGTTCTTCGGGGTCTTCTTCTTCTCCATCTTCCCCCTGGTTGTGCTGGCCGTAGAGGACTTCTTCTAGCACGGCGATCCTTTCCTCCACCCTCTACATGGCCTTGTAGGCGTACTGCAGATCGGTGGCCATCAGCTCTAGTGACTCTTCCTGAGTGGCGGCGAACTGAGCAAGGTGCACAACTGTAGCATCGCCTTCTCCAACTGTGGATGGGTAGCGAGCTGAGAAGTCCGGAGTTGCAGCACGAGGGTGGTAGAGGAAGACAGTATCTTGAAGCTCTGACGTGTAGGTGTGGCAGATCTGAAGCATTGCCAAGTGGTCCTCTAGACGAAAATGTTCAAAGGTTGACTCACCCCGTCGTCCTTCCTGGTGTAGATCGTCAGATGACATATCACTCCGCGATCCCGATCGTTCACGATCCAACTGGTACCATGGTATAGCGGATGGTCAAATCCTCCAAGTACTTGCAGAGTTTCCAAAGCTTAGCTACAAGTCCTCCATGGCGCCACCAAAGCTCTCAGAATCCTGTATTCGCCTGCATGCATTTAAAGGGAGGGTAAGAACAACTTAAAACAATGAGGAGAGGAAATATTCCAGCAATAGATGAGTCAAGAAAGATATTAGAGGAGTTAAGCAATTAATTAATCTTACAAGTAAATTTTTGCTTTAGAAAATAATTTTGGACTCTCTAAAGACGGCCGATCTAACTAAGGTCAGGACCTACAGTCAGTATGGCTCTGATACCACCTCTGTCGGGACCAAGAATTATGATTATGAACCCTCTGTGTATAATGCACTAGTCTAAGATCACACTAGTGCACACAGTGTCAACATAGGCAAATATTGATCCACACAAGCGATTATTAAAGTAAACGATTAGTTTGAATAACAAATAAGAGTTTTGACCTTATGGTCGAGTTTACAATTTAAGAGCCACGCAGGGCTAACAGAGAATAAAAGCAATGAATGTAAATAACTCCAATGGAAATCCCATCAATCACCACAAGCAACCAACTAGATCCGCACCTTAACGATCAAGACCTTCAACGAACTCCTCCTCGAAGGCGTGAAGACTCCTCCACTCAGAGGTTTAGCGCAAGTTTTACAACAAGCGTGAGTATACAACCGCATTTCTCGCAAGTCATACCACATAATGCGCTTTATAGATGCGTGTTTATTCCAAAGGAATGGCTTCTGTGGTTCTTTTGCGAAAATGCAATATTTGCAGTTGAATACAATAATAGATTGAAATGTAATTCAAAATAAATAGACGATAATAATTTAACAGTTATTTCATAAAGACACAAAGCTAATCAGGTTGTTCACATAGCCATATGATTTAGATCACACAGCTCCCATCCCACATTTTATGAAAACTACCCCTCGTGTGAAATCCCCGAGCATGTCCATGACCACAGACGCGGCTATTCGAATAGATTGATTTTACACTCTGCAGAGGTTGCACATTTTACCCATAAGATGCAATCAACTGGATCAGAGCTGATCACAACAAAACCTTTCAGAAACTTCATCTCAACATTGACACTCCCGATGTGCTTACAAGCCGCCAGACAGCCCCACCCAGGAAACCAGTCTGACACACATCGTTGGACAGGGACACGGCGAACTGCCCCGTGATGTGAGCCGCCACTAAGGTTGAAACACACCTCCACCCTAGCATAGAGCCTAACCTACTACCTGAGTAATCAATGTTAAGATTCCATAACTTACTAAGTTAGGCCCGTCCCATCAGGCATGTGGTCGTATAGTAAGTCTCAGTTCAATGGCACACAAATGTAAGTCCTAAATTGACCAAGGTAAGACTTCCAATTTCTCACTATACCACACAGATTATCATTCCCAAGCCACAGCTTCCACCATATCACACGATATCCACCACTTGCCTCGCCTAAATCCTTTCCCACCTGTTGGTTAAGTGCAACACATGCTATCACAAAGTAATAACACATAGCGCATACGCTTTATCACAAAGTTCCATAATCACTTAGTCAAATTTATAATTGCAACTCAGTGATGATGATGACTCGTTGCATGGCTAAGCAATCTACTCGTACTAACCAACCCACGTTGGTAATACCATAGTACCAACTAAATATGAACCAAACTAGGGTGACAAAATATTATGACATACAATAGATAAAGTGGATATAACAAATTGGATTAATAGCTAAACCCAAAAGCATTTAAATAATTACTTAAAGTAAATGCAACAATTTGAATCAAAATATTTTGAAAGTCGGGATTCAATATGATCAAAGGTATACTTGCCTCTAAAAGGTCTAGGTATTGATCCTGATCTTGGTGCAGTCCTTCTTCCTCGAAGTTCCCTGAAATATCGACGTCTACTCGCAAACGACGCAAATAAACAAAACAAATAAATAACAGAGGCAAGACAAACTCCAAAAATTAAATAAAAACTCAGATAAATAGATCTCGAATTTAGATAAATTTAGGAATTTGAATGGGCTCAAACGGAGTTCGGATGCAAAAGATATAGGCTTTGGAAGTTTGAAATTAAAAGAAACCCTAAAAACTGAATATTGGATTATCCCGAATTATTTCTTAATAGAAAAATCAGATTGTTGCACAATGATGACGTCAGCAGAGGATTTTTGGGAATTAAAAGAATTAATAGAAATAACTGACATGTGGGACCCACATGTCGCTGGTTCTACCATCAGACTGGTCTCACCGAGCCTCGTGGTCCGGGTCGCTGGAAAGCCACGCGGCGCCACGTGGCGGTCGACACGGCGCCACGCGAGATGACACGAGGCGAGGCGCCGAGGTGGTCGCCGACGTGGCACGCCATGTCGATCGACGGGCGGCGCTTCGATCCCGACGACAACGGCGAATCTGCGGCTTCGCCAATGTGAGTGGTACTAACGTAGAGGGGATGTAACATCCCAAGTTTCAGACTTGTGTTTCCAATGTAAGAAAATGAGTAGAAATTAAAAACTTTTCTAACATCTTGTATTTCATGTATGCCTTGAACATTTGTTGTAAAGAAGTTGTGGAAATACAAAAATCACAAGTCTTTTGATCATCATCCCGGTCTTCAAAAACATTCTTGTCAATTCTTGTGATCATCTCCTGGAAATATTTTTTCTAAGTTCTAGGATTGATGTGTGACCCCTCTGAAAAGTTTCACAATTTTTAGAAATTGTTTGAATATTTTGGAGGTCACAAACCAAATAAGATTCTCGTCAAACAAAGGACCAAGACCTTGTTAGATTTTTGGAGGGAAATCCCAAGCACCAAAACCTCTAAAAATTTTATACAAGGTAAATAACCCTGATAGCAAGCTTCTATAAAAATCTCATGATTTTTGGAGTTAAATTGCTACTCCAATTAATTCTCCAAAAATCACCTCTTTTGGAAACTCAGATTTTGAACCCTAGGTCCAGTCCGACTCGACTAGAGTCGACCCAACCATTGGACTCGGCTGAGCTAGCCCCTAGACCTCCTCTGCTCGCTCCGCCAGCACATCACCGCGGGTGTGGTCTGTGCCCTGATTTCCATCCAGCGGTCGACGACCTCCCAAGGACATCTTTACTCGCTTGAGACCTCCCCACCTCGACAAATCTGGGACGTCCAGGACCACCCCGTGCAAATCAAGATCATCCAGACCTCCTCGCCTCGCTTTCTTCTTCCTCACGACCTCCCCGAGTCCGGCCATCATGGTTTTCACGCGTTCGGCGTGTCGTGACCGAGAGGTTGGGAGCAAGGATCTGTCACCTTTTGTCTTTCCCAACGACTCTCTTCTCGCAAAGCTTTAATCGTGGTCGAGCTTTGCCCTACCGCTTTGTCAAATCACTGCACTCCATGGCGTGACCTTTGCTCATTTCACTCCTCTGACTCACCATTGTTTCACTTTGCCCTCTCAGGCATTATAGGTCACCCGAGCCCTCCCGACTCTTTTGCCGCCATCTTCTCGACCAAATTTCACCTCTGCTGCCGAGTTCAAACACCCGAGAGCAACCTCTCGCCATTGTCACCCTTGGAGCCCTCGCCGGCTTGAGCTCCAGTGGTTCAATTGGTTCCTTTTTTCCTCCGGTCCTCTCTCGGTCACCTAGGACTCTCCCTAACCTCTCTGGTTTGCCTCTCACAGGTCACCACACTTTGCGAGAGATTCCAAGTCGGCCAAGGAGCACCTCCTTCTTCTTCCTCGGCCCGGTGAACTTCTTCGCCACCTCTGCCTCTCTACCTCGTGTGCCCTCTCTTGGCTAAGCTCTCGATTTTTCTGGCCATTGCGGCTCGCTTTACTTTTCGTAGTTTTGTCGCTTTGGCCCTCATCGCCTCTCACGCCGCGGCTGCTCGAGTCGCCGCCACCGCCGAGTTAGCCTGTTAGGTATGCGCCGTTATTGTGAGCGTAGCGCGCTTTGGTCGGCGCCGCGAGGTCCTCGTCGCCGCGGCAAGCCCTCGACCACCTCGGTTTTTGTCTGATGACAAACCGCTCGTACGTGTCAAGTTCCGACCAGACCGAGGGATTTAATGCCAATCATTAGGGATTAGCCGCGGGGCGCTTAATGGTCGCTTGCTGGTCCTGTGTCGCTTCCTGGGCCTCGACTCGTTGTCGCATCGCAAACCACCGCCCGACCACCCGCCGACCTCCTAGAGCGTGTCTTAATCGTTAAGGACCTCGAGGTTGAATCTGACCGCTGGATCTCGCTCGTGAAACATCTTAAGCGCTAGGACCTCTCCCGTTAAATCATAGCCGCTCAAGACCTCTTTAAACTCAACTGAGCCGCTAGGACCACTCGCGCAAAAGACCTCCTCGTGGTTTTTTTTTTATGAAAACCACCCCTAAAGACCGCCCTTGGGGTCCTCTTTGTAAAAGACCACCTCGGTCTTTTGTAAGGAAAACCCTGACCTCCTCCTCGTGTTGATCCCGGCCGCCTAGGATCACCCCGTTAGATCTGTGTCAGAGGACCGCTTTCGCCAAAACTCTTAGTCCCGGGACCTCTTGGGCTCAATCTCGACCGTAGACGACTCTCCCGTGTTTAGATCTCGAGCGTTAGATCTTCCTTGTAAAATTCTTAGTCTTGGGACTTCCTCGCCGATCCGACCGCTTAGGACCTCCCTAGGTCTAACTCAACCGCCCGCATCTCTCCCGTTAAAACCCTATCGCGAGGACCTCCCCGCGTAGATCTTGGCCATCCATGACCTCCACGGTGAGATCCTATGCCGCCCAAGTGTCTCTCTCTAACTTACCGCCCAGACCTCCTTCGCTGATCATGACCGTTGAGACCTCCCTTGCGAGATCTTAGCCGCCGGGACCTCCTGGTGAACTTAGCCCGTAGGACCTCCCCTCGAGATCTAGACCGTTGAGACCTCCCCGTGAGATCTTGACCGCCTGCACTCTCCTCGCAGCTTTTTCACCGTAGGACCTCCCGCTCGATCGAGGCCATCAAGTCTTGATCCGACGCTCTGACCTCCCTAGGTGCTTTGAGGTTTGTTCGCACGTGCTCGTGGGTTTTGCGCGCTGAGCTTGGAGCCGTGATTGTGGATCGCGCCCACGACCTCCCCGGGTTGGTTGGTTTTTCAGCTTTTGGAACCGAGGGCTTTAGTTGTGAATTATATTTAATGAAAATTTCAAAATGTATAACTTTCTCATTATTACTCCTTTTGAATCATTCCAATTGCTCTAGCTCTGAATAAGTCGAACTTCAACTGAGAATGAAATTAGGCGCTTTCCGTAGCGTAAACTAATGTAGGTTGTATTAACTTGTCTCAACATTAAATATTGCCTAGAAATTCTTTAACTTATAAAATGCATAATCTTTTCTCTGTAATTCCAATCTGGGCAAACTAAACTTTGTTAAAATCCTCTAGGGATGCACTTTAGTATAGCATAGGTCTTGTTCTTAATGTTGCTTCTGAAAAGTGAAATGTACTGGTTTTACAACTTAGAAAAATCATAACTAATTCATTTTAACTTCAAATTGAGTAAACCCAATTTTGCTACCCTTAGAATAGCAAATTCTACCTACCATAAAATTTTCACTTCAAACTCTTTCTCGAAAATTGTACTATGAACAGTAGTAGATAGGATTTTTAGTTGATTTATCAAGTCGAGCAAAATTGTTTTAGCTATAACTTTTGCATGCCTAGTCCAAATTGCACGATTCTTGTTCCTAAAATTGTCTAAAATCAACCTCTAACTGCTGTGTAAATTACATGGGGTTTGGATGTCTTTTGTTGTTGAGTTTTATTTGGTGTTCTTCGCTCTTATTGGTTTTATCGATTTTCGCTAGGTTCAAGAAACTTTTGAACTCGAGAATCCTCCTCTCGCAAAGAAGAACAATTCCAGCAAGGCAAGCGCTTGATCATGTTAATCCTGTATTTTCAAGTATTTATGTTGTTTACAAATTCTATGTATGCATTGCTAGTTTGTGTTAAACTATTGTCGTTAGTTGACCTAGTAGATGCATTCCTTAGGCAAATGATTATCCTTTACTACCATTAGCCTAGGCTATTGTTGTGATTAGAGCTCGTTGGATGAACTCTTGTCACTTAGTAGTTTTGCGGATTAATTGCTTAGCCATACTTAGCTTCCGGTAGAAATGGGCGGTTATCGACTTGTCGGTAACCTTGATCACATAAAACTTATTATGGCTTATGATTTCAACTTTGTGCCATGTTTGCTTGTGAAAACTAAAAACTAAAAGTAAAATGATTTAGACTTGGGCACAATGGTATGTTGGTGTGCTTTTGGGTGTGACTGGAATGGTGTCCGGGTCATTAAGGACCGAGTTACTTGCGCCACCGTACTGAGCATTTTGCGTGCTAACCACACTAGAGGGTATGGGACCTCTCTTGACTTAGTACTTTAGCGTGTATTGGCTTCGGGTCGCAGGGAGTCGCAGGAGGGATGGTGTTGGGAGCATTGTAGTGTCCGAAAGACTTTACCCGTGATGGGATTTGTTGTCTTTCGGCTTGCAATGTAAGCGTATGGGTTTCTATCCATACGAGTGGCTCGTAGTCAATACACAATATTGGAAAGTGTCTCAGGACTTAGCCGTGCCTGCATACCTTCTAAGTGTGCTTTGTGGCTTAAAGGCGGTCCAAGTGTGGTACATTGGTACACCCTCGCAGGTTTAAAACTATTCGAATAGCCTCGCCCTAGGTTATGGACACGCTGATATGCCCCGTGAGAACTAAACTACAACCTTTAATTAAAACTTGATGGGTGGTACGAATCGTGGGTTCGTATATGTTGTGGTGGCTATTGGGTTAGTCACTTCTGTGGTTACTTGTATTTATCATTATTTCGATGTTATTTCAAAGAATAAAACAGATTTACAAACTTGCTTTCAACTGCATTTACATTATTGCAAATAAAGTTGGCTTTGTGCAAATGAGACATATGACCTCCACTTAAATAAGCCTGCATGTAGCATATGAATAGGTCTGCTATTCCACACGTCAGCCTTGTGAGTACATTCGTGTACTCATTTGTCTTGCTTAAATGTTATTTGTTGCAGATGAAGAAGGTGAGCCCCAAGGGCCTCACCTTTGTGAGTTGTGCTGTGGCAGTATTCGCGGCGACTAGCTTGGCGGCCCGGTTGCCTTGTGGGTTGTGTTGGCTAACCTGGCCGACTTTTGTTCTTAGCCATCTTATGGCACCTTTGATACGGAAGGCCCGATCTTCTCGGAGGAACCGTGATAGTTGATGCGGCAGACGATGTCGCTAGCCGAACACTCGCGCCAATGCACGAACCTCAACTCTTCGAATACGCCAAAACACACCGTAGTTGTTCGTCGCGAGACCACGAACGATTTAACGCCAAGTCCCCAATTTCCAATGGAACGACGGCTGACCTTGGATTGCGTAATAAAACAAATGGATCGCATAATTTCTCTCAAAGTCCTCGCATGAACTCGTGTCGAAAGAACAAGCAATAGCTATGTTTCAATCTTATGCATAAACCGGCTACCTCTATGGTGCGCCATGGGGGTTTATATAGCCTCCCACGCAAGCACAAAACTCGGATGAACAAGAACCGAGTGCTACAGAATCCGAGTCCGACATCGCTCATTGCTACAAGATCCGAGTCCGACATCGCTCACGTGAACAGAATCCGATTCAAAAACGCCCTACTTTAATTTGGAAATTTAAACTAGTCTCCCTCTCGCTTTCCTTGTATTGTGAGCTTTCTTCTCTTAGCTTGCGCTAATTTGTTCGATGCACTTGATGCTTCTTTTATGCCAATGTAACCCTTGTTGCCATGTCACCATATGTCTTTCTTGACCGCCGCGCAGTGCTAGGGTTTTATCCCGAGAGCACGCTCTCTCGCTGCCACATGGGTTTCTTCTCCCTTGTTGGCCGTGATGTGTTTCTCCTCCATGAATTTGTTCCCGCCTCCCTCTCCTCCTCTGGTTCCAAAGTCTTTAAATTTGTCAAACCCGAGAATGCACCAAGTATTGCTTTAGGTAGTAACCAATTCTCATTGGCAACAAAAGGAAATTCATTAAGAAACAAATGCACTGTTGTTTGAGAAGTTTAGCTCTGCTCACGAATAACCTCATAAGTAGTAGGGATATCCTCATCATCCTCCCTTTCTTCAAGAAAAGCCGCCCTCGGCTTTTGATAGCGTGAAGATGTGCTAGACAAATAATACAACGATATGCATGGTATATATATTTATCATCCAAACTCCTTTCGCTTAGCACATGATGATTTGTCGAAAGTGTAATAAACAAAAAGAACAACGATATACGTGGTATATGTATGCATCAATTGTTGTGACATTCTCGTTGTTGCGCATAAAATAATTAGGATCATAGCAGCCATAGGATGTATTTGATATATACATTGCGATACTTTCAATACATCATTCTCCTCCCATGAGAAAAATCGCCTCGACTTTGTAAGTACATGGACAAGATATAAGAGGGACCCACTAGATCAAGTTGTTCAAATATTGAGAGAAAATTTTAGTTTCTTCCATGCTTCAACTCGACTACGTTGTTTACATGTATAGGAGAAACAAGTAGGCATCATATTGCGTTCTAAACAATAGGCACTTGTATTAAAATCCATCTCAAAATGATCATGATATTTCTCAATAGATGGTTTGCAAAACATGCAAGTTTAAATCAGCAAGATTATCACAAGTAATGCATATTCGATAAACATAGAACTTGTCATCTACACCATAATCTCCAATCAAATTGAATGTATATGTGTAGGCATAAGTACTAACGAGTGATTTTAAACATGAAACTTTAGCAAGATTCTCAATCACACTAGGTAGCTCTCTATGAACATCGAACATGATATAGTATAAAAGATCATCAAAAGATATTTTAGTAAGAACGCCCTTATGGGTAATCAATTCCACATTATGTAAATTGAGCGCATAAATTTCGTGAACATGGAATATTCAAAGGAACACTAGAGATCGAACTCAGACGCATTCTTCTTGATGAGTATGCATTCAACACCATTATCAAGTACCTTTACCATCCTCCTCGCTTGTTGTAGGTGTTTTAGATATCAAATCATCATCATGAAACCATTGATCGCAAGCACTCTATCCCCACCGTGGTTATCTCCTCGCCTTTCACGCCCAACGGCCGTTGTTCAACTTTCAACTCATTTTCTTTAATATCAACTCGCACAATGTGAGAAACAACACTAGAAGTAGAAAATAAATCGTGAATTTCAGAGTAACCTCACTTTGACTATCATCTACTTCTCTCTTTTCGTTGGTGCATCTTTTCATACTCAATAGAGATGCTCTCAACCTCACATATGGTGGAATCACACACACTCTCTTTATCATTCTCACTCAATTTGGCTATGTGGCACTCATTCTCATATGGGTTTGGATACATCCCGTCCCCAAAGATTGTGGGTCGACATTGAGCAATTACCAAGAACTACAAACTCTTCATGAAGCAATGGGGCAGCACTACACTAAACATGTACCGGCGGAATGTCCCATGCTCTACGCCTTCACATGTGATATACTAGCGCATTTAAACCTTTTCGTGGACAAGTCAACTTGTCAAGTAGAGAACGCTTGTAGTGGCGAGGTACAAAACGTGTTCGAAATGCCGCTCATCCGCTCCCACGTGATAATCGGCACCATGGCGCCCATACGCCTACTTAATAAACCGCCCCACCAATGTGTTGCATAATCGCCAAGCCACTAGACGCAAGTAAGAGCTTCCTCTCATTGGTATAGTTGTGTATCCGAAATAGAGTATCAATTTCTAGCTCCCAAGTGAGATATTCTTGTACATCCGCACGACCGTAAAATATAGGGATAGAAAATTTGGGCTTATCGTGAAAATCCTTACGATGCACGCTTGGTTGATTGAACATGGCGTGCGCTCCAAGAAGTTGTTGTTGATGTCCGCACGTAGTTGCGTAACCTCCTCTCCGCGTTGTTCAATCCAATCGAACGGACCCGAGCTCATCGCGCACACCATTATCACGATCATGAAGTTGCTTTTGTAGCGCCCCACACAACCGTATACTCCGGCCCACGTGAACCGGTGGATTCTCCCGATGACCGACATGGATACAACTCACAAATAGCAAACGAAATTATATCCGGTTAGTAAAAAAACTTACTCTCTACGCCGCAACTCACCGCCCGAACACAAGACAAGCTTACCGCTCCAAAGTGAATCAAGGACTGCAAATCGACACAGACAATGAGCGACCTTAACCCAGAATGTATGAGCGTAACCAAGAGCAAGGGAGTACACAAACGGTGTAGGTGGAGCTTTGATGGTATGTGTATATCCTATGCAACTGATATTCAAGGTATTGTAAAGCTAAGTAATGATCCAAGCTAGAGTATTTTGCTTATGTCGATCCAAAAGGTTTAATAAGTGTATGAACGCACAAACAAAGATAAATGTGACTTAATGCAAACAAAGGAATGAGCTAGTGAGAGACAAACCAAATTGAGATGAAAACTAGCTCGCTTTTGCACCTGTACTATGAGAGACGCTAGCCAATTGCAAAGATATCAATGTTAGGCACAAGATTGCTCAAATAGATTAAATACACAATCTGAAATTGTGGACTAAGGTTTACTCTTCCCAATTTCGCCACCCTTTTTTGTTTGTTTTTTTTCTCAAACCGCATTAACAAAGCTCTTCGCTTCTTCTGGCTATTAAGGAAACCGAAAGGAAAAAATTTGGTAATCGGTATTTGCGGGTTTGATCTTTTTTTAATACCTTTTCAAGCCGTGGCTTTTTCTTGTAAACTACGCTTTTTCTCTTTTCTTATTGCAATGGCCGAAATAGGGTTTGCTCCTCTTGATTGCACAAGTCTCACAATTCAACAACGGTAAATAAACCAAAGAACAAATTTAGTGCAATGTACAAAAGTCGGTCTCAAGGATGAAAGGATATAAGAAGCTCAAGAAACCCAAAGTGTTTCGGTCACTATCTTTTTGGGTGCTAATTGAGGAGTTCAATCAGCAATTTGGTACTATTATGTGAACACAACGATTACAACGCAAAAAGGAACACATGGATCAAGACTAAAACAAAAACTCTAATGGATGAAAACTTAACTAAACGCACAAGAAATAATGATTAAACTACGGTTTTGGTATTGCAATTTTGGTTTATTGACGATAGGATAGAAAACGAATCTAACTACGGTAAAGAAATTCTCACCGAGTAAACCTAGAATCGATACCATATGATACTGAAGGCCCGATCTTCTCAAATGAGGAACCGTGGATAGTTGATGGCAGACGATGTCGCTAGAATAACACTCGCGCCAATGCACGTAACCTCAACTCTTCTGAATACGCCCAAAACACACCGGTAGTTGTTCGTCGCGAGACCACGAACGACTTAACGCCAAGTCCCCAATTTCCAATGGAACGACGCTTGACCTTGGATTGCGAATAAAACAAATGGATTGCCTAATTCTTCTCACACCTTTGCTTCATTGTCATTCTTGTATATTGTGTTATTTGGCATTCGGCTCTTTTGTAATAACTTTACTTTATGTATGTCGTTGTTGAACTTAGTGTTAAATGTTGTATGGAAATGATGTATAATTTTGTGATGATGAGCATGTGCTGCAATTCTGGGAAGCACATCTCCACCGAGGCTTAGGATATTTAATTAGTAATGCTAGAACCATTTGAAGGTTAAGTGTTACTAGTTAAATACCCCGGGTCCTCACAGGGGACTAATGCGAACCTATTGGCGTGCTCATCGGCGCAAGAAGACGACGGTGGTGGCTGGCGGCGAGGTCGAAGCGGTGGAGCTCCTCGGCTATTGTCGAACAACAGCTCCGACGAGGTATAGGCGACGGCGAAGGCTCTGGGAGGTAGAGGACGCGACGGCGGACCCGGCGGTGCACTCCACGAGGACGCGGCGGCGATAACGGCGGTATAAATCACGGTTTAGTCGGCGGCAGCGGCGACAACCCTAAAAACTAAAATGCGGTGGCACTGAAGCTCGAGAGGAAGAGAGGGTGGTGGAGATGAGATGAGGGAGTAGATGCGATCCCAGGGGTGCCTTTTATAGGGGCCGGGATGCACCGGGGAAGGAGGTCATGGGTTGAGACGTGGTGGCGGTTTTTCGGCCGTGGGCGCACCGGACGCCGGGACGAGGGGGTCGTGGGTTGAGGCGGCGTGATCGTGGGGGGTTATGCGCACGCACGCGGGATTCCAAGTAGGATAATGGCGGCACGTTTGAATTTCTAAATGCGGCGGACTCGGGCGACTCGTCAGAGAAGAAGGCGATGGAGACGAAGGTGGTGGGGTCCACCTGGCAGTGAGCGCGAAGGTGTGGGCGCAACGGGCTCCAAAAAGATCTGACCATCAAATCATGATTTGCGGGTCCAAAACGGGAGGGACGTTCGGACCACCGAACGACTTAGCCACATCTGACCGTTCAATCTTGATCGAACGGCCCACACTGATTTGAACGTTCGAACCTCCGAACAGACGAGCTTCATCGGGCCGTTGAAAACAGATCCAACGGACGGGGATAGATCTGGGCGCATACAGAGAGAGAGAAGAGGGGCGATCGCGGGGGACCACTGTCGAGCGAGCGAAGCGCAGCGTGCGGCTCCCGGGCCGCATGTCGGTCGGCCTGCGGGAGAGGAATGGGTTTAGGCCCAAAAGGATTTCTAAGATTTTAAATAGGTTTTCTATTTTAGAAAATAACAGAAATTCAAATGAGTAAAAGAAAATAGCAAATGAACTCAGAAAAATTCTAGAAAAATTTAGAAAATATATCTGAGCACGTAGAATCCAAATAAAATAGTTTTGACAATTGTTCATGTTGACTTTAATCATATTAAATATTTTTTATACTAAAGTCCATATTTAAGCTTTTGAATTAATTTCAAATAAACACCAAATGATGAATTTTCTTCCTACTAACTATTCAAAGAATTTTTAAAGCTCAGAAAGTTGGGATGTTATACAAAGCGACAAGCTTCAACCTTTAAGGAGGATAGTCGTTCTACCACAATTTTGCCAAGCAAGGTACAATGGCCGACACGCGTATGTTGTAATTTTCATGAAGGTCACTACATCCGCCAGTGACTTCAGAAGAACCAGTCACCCACTCCTATCGTAACCATTTCAGAAGTTATTTTAGTCAACATCGTAACACCAGAGCAGGTGGTAAAGTAGCAGGATCTGGTTGTCCAAAGAAGCAACCAAAGAAGAGGCCACTACAAGGGAAACACAATATTGCAACAGCTCAAATCGTTGCATTAGGTCCAAAATCGTTGCAATAGGCATTTGTTGCAACGAATTAAATCGTGGCAAAATTGTCAGCGAATCATTGCAATAAGTCGCATGGTAATTGGTTATTGGAATGATTTTGAAAATGTAGTAATTCACCATGATATTGCAACAATTTTATTATACTTTTGCAACAGTTCATGCCGTGACATTACGAACATATTACCATAATATGTTATCATTGTAGTAGAAATATTGCAATGCCTAACAATTCGTTGTAATAGCTTTTCGCCACAGTTTTATTTTCGTGGCAATAATCTATCACAACCAGATTATTTTCATGGCAATAGCCTATCACCAAAGTTTCATTTTTATGGCAATAATATATCACAACCAGATTATTTTTATGGCAATAGCCTATCGCCTCAGTTTCATTTTAAGGCGATAATCTATCGCAACACTAATATTTTCATGGCAATAGCCTATTGCCACAATCATATTATGATGTCAGAGATTATATTTACTCCGACGATATCAATTAAACCGTCAGGAAAAAGTAAGCAATGAACAAAAAAATTAAAAAAATGCACATATTTACTCATTTCATTACTCAATTTTCCTCAGTATTCTACACAACACATTGTATCTTAATGATTTGGACACCAATAGCACATCAATCAAAGGTGTATATAGCACAACCAAGTCCAAATTTATTCATGAATTCCCAAAAGCTCACGCTTATCCCTGTCTCAACATGTCCAGTACAAAATACATAAAGATTCATACAGAACTCCATTAACTAGTAAAGGGCTAAAGGCAGCATCCATAGGCTGAAGCAATGCATCCAACTAGAGAACTTCGAACTTGGCATAGAGCACCTGCATACTGAAGAGTGACGAGAGACCTCAAAGCAATCTTTCTCAGTGCAATGCCCATATATTGTGAATAGAACACTTGCACATATATTGAAGAGAGAATTACCTGATGCCTAAGAAATCATGAATATTGAATTACAGGATTTTGAGAATAAAAATAGATTACTTAAGCCATCACACATTTGACTGAACTTTTACATATTAAACTGAAAATGTGCGAGTCTTAGGGATCCTTGCATATGAGACACAGCAGTTTATGCTTCTAAAAACGTAAACGTTCCTGTCATAATTCAAGTTCTTCCAGTACTATTGGAAGTAGACATGCAGTTTAATGCTAATCTTGAACACAGCATTACCTTTTTCACACTTGCAATAAAGGGTTCACGACTTGCTTTCTTCATGTACTGCTATTATCTCTTTGTACTGCAGATTGAAACCCAAGAACTGAAGGTAAAGCTTCATGCTCCCCCGACAGAGTGTTTCCCCTAAATACATCACAAGAACCCATTCCTCCAAATATAAGCTTCGTGCACTTCAATTGTCGAGATCAAATCCCCATTATTTTGTTTAATAAATAAACCAATGCGAAGGGGCTTGATTACCTTTCTTCGTTGGGAGTTTCTCAGATCCGGGCCTTGACAATGCGGCCATCAATTCGAAGGGCTCGTGCAATGCAGAGAGAGTCAAGTAGGAGGTTGAACTGTACCAATTGATGGCCACCAGACATGGACGATGCAGGGGCAGCGTGTGGACGAGCTCCTCATGCTTCCAACGCTCCTCTCCTGGTCGTCCTCAAGACATCTCCTTCTCAGATCTACACCTATCCATGGGAATCAATCCAGATCTGACTGGAGCAGGCCAACAAAAAACATCGAAGGAGGCGGGGGGAGGGGGGAGGACGCGGCAGCGGCGACGGAGAGGGCACACCGGTGGGTCGCGCCGGCGTCGAGGATGACGACGGCGAGGCACTGGGAGGCGTGTGGAGTGGCGGCGGCGGGGTCATGTTGAGGCATCGGTTAGGGTTGGGGATGGACTGCTTGTATAGGATTGGGGGTGCTAAATCGAGGCGTTGGATCTCCATCCGACGGTTGAAAAAACTCAATGTTTTGGAAAAAAAAGAGATAATTCATTATTTGCTACTGCAATCGAGTGAATTTTAGGATTTACCACTCTATGTGAGTATAATTACGCACAAAAATACAGTGGCAAATAATTAAACCTCCCAAGAAAAAACTATCAAATGTTTAATAGATTGATCCAATTCATTAATACTTGATTGATCTGGAATATAATACTTCAATGCAAAAATTAATTATTTAATGTTGACAGGTCGGGAGATAGACCTGAAACATGGCTGCTGGTCTGCTTCATGTAGCGCAAGATTTACAATGAACCTATATGAGCATCAAGTAATATTGTGTCTCACTCTACATGATTTACTTGTATTGCTACATATAGGGGTGGAAAAAAAAGCTCGAAACTCGCGAGCCAGCTCGGCTCGTTAAAGGCTCGACTCGACTCGACTCAACTCGAACTCGGTCCCTTAACGAGCCAAGCTAGCTCGCTGTAAGATCGAGTAGGCCGACTAGAGGGGGGTGAATAGTCAATTTAAAACTTTTATGCGCTAAAACCGATTTCTAATGCGGAAGCAAAATATCAATTCGGTTTAGCACAATTAACGCCTAAACAACTAAGTGCACCAACAATACAAGTCAATAATAAATAGAGCAATTTAGCAAAGACTTGTAGGCTATCAACTAATGATATGATCAATTAAGCACATACAAGATAGCTATCATATAAATGAATAAGCAATTATACAATGAATATAAATTGCACAAAGTAAAACATATGAAAACTAATCACAAGAAGCACACGGGACACAATGATGTTTTACCGTGGTGGTCGGAGACTTGCCGGTCTCCCATAATCCACGTTGAGGGAAATCCAAACCAATTGGGCCGGCTCCACCAATTTAACCTTCCTCCGAGGTATCAAACACCTCGCTCCACTAGGGTTGCTCTTACTCCACTCCGGAGATGGCGAGCACCAAGCCACTCACAAACGCCCGGGTCTTCTCACAAGCTTCACTTGAGAAGATTACCGACACACGACGCCCACACCGCTCTAGGTGTCAAAACACCAAGAGTAATAAACCAAGCCTCTTGCTTGACTCTCACCACATGCAACGAATGCACAAGCTCAAGTGGATACGAAATCCACCTCTAGATGCAACACATGCAACTAGAGACCTCTCTCCTTGCTCACAAGGTGCAACACATGCACAATTGAGATGAGAAGCTCACACTAGCTCAAGTAAGTGTAATGGGATGCCAAATGTTACCTCTCAACCAGCCAAGGGGGTATTTATAGCCCCCACAACAAAAACTAGCCGTTGGGAGCTGAAATCAGCAAAAACTAGCCGTTACAGCATTTGGGCGGTACTACCGCAGTTATATGGGCGGTACTACTGTTCTGTGGTACTACCGCTGTTATAAGGGCGGTACTACCGCAACCCAATTTTCAGCACAGACGACACTCGGTAAAAATGTCATAACTTTTGACTCCGATGTCGGAATTAAGTGATCTTGGACTCTATTGAAAGCTTATTCAGAGGGCTACACAACCCACCTATTTGATTGATCTCAAACACATTTGATCAAATCAAAAAGCACAATTCAAAAGAGCCATTACCATGGTCTAAGTCCAAAGAAATAGCAACAAGCAATCTTAGACCATATCAAGGGAATACACACGAATCTTAACCATTTGCAAAACACATTTGCAAACTTAGATCATGCCACAAGGAGTAGGTACATGGACTTCAACCATTTGCAAAACACATTTGCAAAGTATAGTCACATGCTACAAGGATTATCCATAAGCCTCAGCTATTTGCAAAACACATTCGCAAATATAGGCAACATGTTAGAGTGAGCTATAGCAAGTGAGATTGAGTTATCAACGCATGATGAGACTCAAGCTACTAGACAAGACCCCTCTTAATAGTACGGCAACCTATACTAGCAATCCGGTCTTCTAACCAAACACCAAGACCGGTAAAAGACTAGGAACACATCCTTAGCCCTAGCTAGTCATACCTTTGCCTTGAGCATCTTCTTGAAGCTTGATGACGCACATCCTTGCTTCAACTTCGGGTTCTTGACTTGAAAGCTCATCAACACATGATAACTTTCTTTGCTTCGGGATCTCAACTTGATGCCCATCAACACATGATGGCATCCTTTATCCCGAGTCTTGATATGCATCAACACATGATGCAATCTTGACCTCCATCAATTCATGATGGATCTTCTCTTGACTTGATGATCAACTCATGACCATGTCTTCTTCGAGATCTTGATATGCATCAACACATGATGTATCATCTTCTTGAACCTTGACTTGATGACAATCAACACATGATGCCATCCAAAGTCTTCATCACCCTGGAACATAACCTATTTATCCAACTCATGGAAAATGTTAGTCCCACAATATCATTAACATTAATTAACAAGATATACCTGCATAAATGCTTTTGAACAAGCCATTACTGAAGGTGCGGTATTACTGCCAACTAGCATCCGGTAATACCGCTCTCCGGTAGTACCGTTTCTCAGATGCAGTACTACCGATTTCCAAAGGATCGAGAAATACAGAAAAACACCTTCTCTGGAATTTACATACCGCCAAATAACAAACGGAACAACCGGGTTGCGGTAGTTCCGCCAACTATTTGCGGTCATACCGCTACGCGGTAGTTCCGCCACATGAACGCCGGTACTACCGCACATCGGTAGTACCGCTTGCCAAATGCGGTCATACCGATTTCCACTGAACTTCTTCCAGAAGCTTTCGAAATGCAATGCATGACTCCTTTGTCTTGAGCCATGTCAATCTTTTATCACCTTTGCATTTCCTTTTCACGTCATCATTCAAACTCCGGGACTAAGTCTTGAAAACATCTTAGCACATACATTAGTCCCACAACACAATTGCAAATAATTGAATATAAAGTAACATGAGTATATATGAACTACACAAGTTATATATACCAAGAGTATATACGAACTACAAGTTGTATATACTAAATATGAGTGTATACGAACTATACAAGTTGTATATACTCATATGAATATATTAACTACACAAGTTAAATATATTCAAGGATATATGAGCATCTATGAACTACACAAGTTTCATATGTTCTCATATACTCATATGAATATATTAACTACACAAGTTAAATATATTCAAGGATATGTTTCAAAGTAAAGATCCTTAATATATGTGGAAATAGGATAATGATCAATACTAATGAAACCACAAAATATAGAATGAACTCCCCCTAAATGTGTGCATACACAAATGTGTAATGAAAACATATGCACATATCCAAGTTAACCTTTTTGGTGGAGTTTAACCTATATTTTGGATCCGAGGAATGCAACAAGATATAATAAGAAGAAGTAGAATGCATACCTCTTGTATTTTCATCTTTATATCCAAACGAGACTAAGCAATAGATAATCAATAGAATTGTTAGTCTCACAAATAGATTTGTCATTAATGAATACATACCTGTTTGGATTTTTGTTTTTATATCCAAGCTGATACTAAACATGATATAACAATAAGAGTGTTAGTCTCATAAGTGCATTTGTCATTAATCACCAAAATACTTCATTAACACATAATGACGGGTCTAGATCCTTCAATCTCCTCTTTTGGTGATTGATGACAAATCCATCATTAATAGCAACATTTGGATATAGATCAACATATGATAAGAAAGAAAGATTATTTAACTATATGCATGCATAAAGCTTAGAGAATTCTCCCCTTTTTGCAAAAAGAATTCTCCCCCTTTTGGCAACACAAGAGAGAATATCAAATAAAACAATCATAAGAACATCCAAATGTAGCTCATACAAATTCTCTCCCTTTTGGCATTAATCACCAAAAATCCAAAACAAATCTAACCAAAAGCGAGTCTTTGCAAAACCATGAGCTTGGAAATATAATTCATTTTATTTTGGTCATAAATAGTATGAAATAGATACATATGACCAATTTTGGAGGTTCGGTTTAAAGTATTTTGAAGAAAACCGTAAAAGTCACAAACTTCCCCTATATGACCGAAAAGAGCAAAACCACTTTAAATAAGGCCATATTTTGAGTTAACTGAAGGAAATGATATTTGAAACATATTCAAATAATCTCACTCTTGAAATCTTCTCAAGAAACATTTTTCATGATGATACCATGCTTATTTTCTTAATGTCCAAAGAGATATGTGCATTGGGAAAAGTGTGGAAAAAAGCTCCGAAAAATCTCAAATAATTCATAGAGATAGTCCTTACAAATACACATAATTTTAATTTTGGGAGGCTCAGCAAGAAATCAACCATTTTGAAGATATGAAAATCACAAAGTTTCAGAAAACTGAAAGTTTCAGGTTTTTCAGATTTGACAATTCCATTTAAGCTTCAAAAGACAGCTGACAAACTGGTTAAATGAGCTCCAATAAATCTAAGAAAATTTGGCATATAAGATCAACTATAGAGTATCAAATTTCATCATTATAGATTCCTCAAATTATGAACCAATTTAGAGATACAAAAATCACAAATCAGCTCAAAATATTACAAAAGTCTGAATTTTCAGCATGTTGTTCAAAGAGAGAAAAAGTCAAAACTTTTTCAAATCAAGTCAAAATACATTCACATTTTTCAGAAACAAACTTTATACTCCTAAGAAACTTTTCCAACAAGAATTTTCGAAAAAGGAGTCTCCATTCAAAAGATATGCCAAAATGCGCTTTCATTGCAAGATTTTTGCTTAAAGTGAAGAAAAAGGCAAAACCTTTTTAAATGAAGTCCAAAAGCTTTGAAAATTTTCAGAATTTAACTTTGGACTATTTAGAATGTTTCCCAAAAAGAATTTTTGAAAAAGAATTTTTCTTTCAAAAGATATGACAAAAAGCGCATTGAAGGCAAGTAAAGAGAATGATTTTGCATTGAAAGTTCAAAATAGAAACCAATTTGAATTTCATGGAGTTTTTCGCTTTCTTGGCTTTGTATGAGTTAGAAATACTATTTCAAACCAAGATACTCAAAGAAATCCGGTTCAAATAGCTAAACTCACTATATGCAAGAATATGTCATTTTGGGTAAAATCTTGTTTTTCGGCGAACTTGAAATGAATATAACTTTTCAATGGTTGGTATTTTTAAAAACTTTGAACTAGAGAAATGTTTGAAATGACCAACCCTTCGAGTTTGGTATTGACAGTTGTTTCAAAAACTCAATGGATTTTGATTTAGGGAAATATGTCGTTTAATTCAAAATCAAGATCATACAAGATCATTTTGAGGCCAAATTTGATACTTTGTTTCTAAAATAGGAATTTTTACCCTAAAAGCATTGTAAAACATTTAAAATACATATTTAAGTACTTTTATCTAGTTTTTCACCAATTTGAACCTTTAAGCAAGATTTTTGACTTTTGACCAAAGAGGATTTTTAAAAAGCTAAACTTGCATATTATTAACAATGTCACTCCAAGAATACCAAATGAAGCAATTTAGAATGAAAACATGCATTCACAAGATCCATAAACCATTTTGAATAAAATGTAAATTAGTTTTTTCATAAATAACTCCCCCTTACGCAAATGTTTTACTTCTTTGACACACAAAGGCTCTCTTAGTCCAATCAATCTCCCTTATTGACGTTAAGCACTAGAAGATGTCTTGTTTGTGGATCACACTTGAAAGAAGGTCGTGAAACACTTGTAGATACCACATGTAAATGCTACATGTCAACAAGACTTGAAATTTGCAAGGTGCTTGAAACTTCTCTCGCAAAGATTCTTCAAAGAAGACATCCAAACATAAGAGAGAATCCACTTGTATACTATGGAGAGTACACGAGCTTGGTCAAGAGAGGCATGATCGGCAAGGAATGAAGTTTGATACCATTTAAAAAAAATACCACTTGAAGGAATAAATGATATCATTTGTAAGGAATGAGTCATGCCGATGTCAAGATGATTTTGAGAAGCTACTATTAGAAAGAATACCACTTGAATAATTGCAATTGCAATCAAGGAGAAATAGTAGTGAGTATCTTGCAAGGATAACAATATACATCTTGACTAAAAGTAGTAGCCAAAGTTGGTTCAAGTTTGAATGGAATGAAATTAGATACCACTTAAAAAGATACCTCAATAAGGAATAAGTTGATATCATTTGAAAGAATACCACTTGTAAAATAAGGGTGAATTTCATTCCGTGGTTAAGATGATCAAAGGAGCTACCACTTGTATAAGAAATACCACTTGTAATGATAAGAATATCACAAGGTGATCAAGATAAGCATTTGAGGGTAGCTTGCAAAGATAGCAAGGATCAATCTTAAATTTGGAAAACAACCACAATATATTTAGAATTGAAAGAATTTGGATTGGTTGTTTTATCAGGATCATCGGAAGTACCGCCATACAAAGGCCGGTAGTACCGCAGGAATACTGCCGGTAGTTCCGATTTTTCTGGGATTTCAGGGATAGAGCTTGGAATAGAGCCAAAGTGAGCAAATAAATAGATTTTAAACATTTTTAAAACATCCATTTTTATGTATGAGTCATAAATACCATTATAGACCAATTCATGTGAATAATTTTTGGCTCATATGGCTAAACCCACTTAAGTGCTAGAAAGTGACCACTTAGGTCAACCTAGTATTTTGGACGAGTTTCAAAATCAAATACCTTTTGATGAGTTGGTCTTTTGGAAATCATTTGAATACCAAAAAGGTTTATAATAGCCAACTCTAGGATTTTTCTTTTGAAAAGATTTTCAAATTCCTTTTAGATTAGTTTTTACACAAAAATCTAGTTTAAGTCAAAAACAAGATATTATGATCTATATTTTTGGCTTGAAATTCATTTTCACTTTAAATAGGTTTTTCTTGAACCAAAGCCTTTGGTAACCTTTTGAAATGCATTTGTATACATTTTGCAACTAGTTTTTCAAAGGATTACTTATAGTTATGAAATTTTTGACTTTTGGCTAAAAGGCTCAATTTTGAAAAACAATACTAGCACTTAATTAATTTGGGCACACTTAGGGATGTGATATACATGTAAATGATTTAGCACTCCCCCTTAATGTGCCACAACCATTTTGCTCAAGATTTGAATAATCAAGATTAAGTACAAGAGTAAGAACACCCTTTTATAAGAATTTCATGAACTGCAACCTACACAAGGCATAAAGGGCTAGATACTTCAATGTAAGTACTTGTTACCGAGATATCATTGGCTCATGATGTGAATTGATTATCCTCAAGCTTGGCTCCAAATAGACATATTGTGGAATCCACCTCTCTTCATGAATGAGCCAAACCTCCAATGCATCTCCAAGTACCTATTAAATATTTTAAGCACATTTGGTACCCAAAACTTGGTTGGGTCCATGAATGTTAGTCACAATAGATTTGGGCACCCAAATGGTCCTTCTAATAATAGTCTTAGGTGAACTAACAATTCTAGCAAACACATTGCCATTCTTATCCTTCCTAAGCAAATAATGATCATTATAGATAATTGGCTTAGAAGAGATACCTTTGAGACATTCCTTACTAAAATGTCCTTTCTCCCAGCAATTGTAGCAAGTAGGGCTTTGCTTCCCTTGATGTCTTCTTATCTTGCTCATTGCCGTCTTGCCTCTTCATTGAATGTCTTGGCTTGACATCCTTTTGATTTGGACACACCGAGACAATGTGTCCCTTCTCATAACATCCAAAGCATTTGACATTCGTGTATTTCTTTCCTTTTTGCTTTGGGATGCTTTTCACCTTCTTCTTAGCGATGTAGCCAAGTCCTCTCTTATAATCTTCCTTGTTATGACATTTTGAGGAGAGGTGACCCTTTTGATGACAATCAAAGCACTTGATGTTCTTGTTGTGTTTTTGATTGTGTCTCATTTTGCTATTCTCCCTTTTCTTGGGAGTGAAGCCTATTTCACTCTTATCATTTGAGCTTCGTTGCTTGCTCAAGATATCATTAAGAGTGACCTTCCCTTTGTGGCTTCTATCCAAGTCATTTTTCAAATTTGCGACTTGGGCCTTGAGCCTTTTGTTTTCCTCTACAAGATTAGTTTCAACAAGCATAGAGGAAATAGAAGCATTTTCACTAGAGCAACAAGGCATATCAATTAAATCATCGCAAGATGTGGATATATCAATTTTAGATGAATTGCAAGAAATAGGAGCTATGCATGACAAATCATCTATTAAATTACATGTAATGCCAATATCCACATTGGACTTTTTAAGCTCATTTAGAAGAAGAGTTTCGTGTTCATCTTTTAGCACATCATAATTATCTTGAAGTGAGATATGCTCCTTTTCTAAAACCATGAATCTCTTCTTTTCTTTTCCAATATATTCATTTAATTTTTCTAGCATCTCCATCAATTCATCATAAGAAGGCTCGTAATTATTTACCTCATTTTTACCTTTAGCCATAAAGCAATGGGGCGATGTTGATGGAGTTGATATGTGATCATTGTCGGAGCTAGAAGTTGAGCATTCTTCTTCCGACGTCCATTCTTCTATGCGATCATTACTTGTGGAAGTGGACCTTTCATAATATTCTTGAAGATGTATCCACATCTCATGAACGTTCTTGTGATCATATATGGCATCAAACACATCTACACTCAAAGCACTAAATAAAGCGTTAATTGCTTGAGCGTCGCGATGTAAGCATTTCTCTTCCTCACTTGTTGGATCAAGTCTATCCAATGGAGGAGAAAAGCCAACATCTACAATCCGTCAAATATTTAGGCCCATGGCCTTAAAATAGCATGACATGCGGATTTTCCAATGTGTATAATTTGTGCCATCAAATTGAGGTGCTTCACCTAGGTGCACAATATCTCTAGTCGTCATCCTTTACTCTCCAGACGGTTAATTCTAATAAATGAGAGACCAAGCTCTGATACCACTTGTAAGATCGAGTAGGCCGACTAGAGGGGGGTGAATAGTCAATTTAAAACTTTTATGCGCTAAAACCGATTTCTAATGCGGAAGCAAAATATCAATTCGGTTTAGCACAATTAACGCCTAAACAACTAAGTGCACCAACAATACAAGTCAATAATAAATAGAGCAATTTAGCAAAGACTTGTAGGCTATCAACTAATGATATGATCAATTAAGCACATACAAGATAGCTATCATATAAATGAATAAGCAATTATACAATGAATATAAATTGCACAAAGTAAAACGTATGAAAACTAATCACAAGAAGCACACGGGACACAATGATGTTTTACTGTGGTGGTCGGAGACTTGCCGGTCTCCCATAATCTACGTTGAGGGAAACCCAAACCAATTGGGCCAGCTCCACCAATTTAGCCTTCCTCCGAGGTATCAAATACCTCGTTCCACTAGGGTTGCTCTTACTCCACTCCGGAGATGGCGAGCACCAAGCCACTCACAAACGCCCAGGTCTTCTCACAAGCTTCACTTGAGAAGATCACCGACGCACGACGCCTCCACGCCGTCTAGGTGTCGGCAAACACCAAGAGTAATAAGCCAAGCCTCTTGCTTGACTCTCACCACATGCAACGAATGCACAAGCTCAAGTGGATACGAAATCCACCTCTAGATGCAACACATGCAACTAGAGACCTCTCTCCTTGCTCACAAGGTGCAACACATGCACAATTGAGAGGAGAAGCTCACACTAGCTCAAGTAAGTGTAATGGGATGCCAAAGGTTACCTCTCAACCGGCCAAGGGGTATTTATAGCCCCACAACAAAAACAAGCCGTTGGGAGCTGAAATCAGCAAAAACTAGCCGTTCTGATTTGGGCGGTACTACACATGATTATATAGGCGGTACTACTGTTCTGCGGTACTACCATTATTATAAGGGCGGTACTACCGCAGCACAATTTTCAGCACAATCGACACTCGGTAAAATGTCATAACTTTTGACTCGATGTCGGAATTGAGTGATCTTGGACTCTATTAAAAGCTTATTCAGAGGGCTACACAACCCACCTATTTGATTGATCTCAAACACATTTGATCAAATCAAAAAGCACAACTCAAAAGAGCCATTACCATGGTCTAAGTCCAAAGAAATAGCAACAAGCAATCTTAGACCATATCAAGGGAATACACATGAATCTTAACCATTTGCAAAACACATTTGCAAACTTAGATCATGCCACAAGGAGTAGGTACATGGACTTCAACCATTTGCAAAACACATTTGCAAAGTATAGTCACATGCTACAAGGATTATCCATAAGCCTCAGCTATTTGCAAAACACATTCGCAAATATAGACAACATGTTAGAGTGAGCTATAGCAAGTGAGATTGAGTTATCAACGCATGATGAGACTCAAGCTAATAGACAAGACCCCTCTTAATAGTACGACAACCTATACTAGCAATCCGGTCTTCTAACCAAACACCAAGACCGGTAAAAGACTAGGAACACATCCTTAGCCCTAGCTAGTCATACATTTGCCTTGAGCATCTTCTTGAAGCTTGATGACGCACATCCTTGCTTCAACTTCGGGTTCTTGACTTGAAAGCTCATCAACACATGATAACTTTCTTTGCTTCGGGATCTCAACTTGATGCCCATCAACACATGTTGGCATCCTTTATCCCGAGTCTTGATATGCATCAACACATGATGCAATCTTGACCTCCATCAATTCATGATGGATCTTCTCTTGACTTGATGATCAACTCATGACCATGTCTTCTTCGAGATCTTGATATGCATCAACACATGATGTATCATCTTCTTGAACCTTGACTTGATGACAATCAACACATGATGCCATCCAAAGTCTTCATCACCCTGGAACATAACCTATTTATCCAACTCATGGAAAATGTTAGTCCCACAATATCATTAACATTAATTAACAAGATATACCTGCATAAATGCTTTTGAACAAGCCATTACTGAAGGTGCGGTATTACCGCCAACTAGCATCCGTATATCGCTCTCAGTAGTACCGTTTCTCAGATGCAGTACTACCGATTTCTAAAGGATCGAGAAATACAGAAAAACACCTTCTCTCGAATTTACATACCGCCAAATAACAAACGGAACAACCGGGTTGCGGTAGTTCCGCCAACTATTTGCGGTCATACCGCTACGCGGTAGTTCCGCCACATGAACGCCAGATTACTCACATCGGTAGTACCGCTTACCAAATGCGGTCATACCGATTTCCACCGAACTTCTTCCGAAGCTTTGAAATGCAATGCATGACTCCTTTGTCTTGAGCCATGTCAATCTTTTATCACCTTTGCATTTCCTTTTCACGTCATCATTCAAACTCCGGGACTAAGCCTTGAAAACATCTTAGCACATACATTAGTCCCACAACACAATTGCAAATAATTGAATATAAAGTAACATGAGTATATATGAACTACACAAGTTATATATACCAAGAGTATATACGAACTACAAGTTGTATATACTAAATATGAGTGTATACGAACTATACAATTTGTATATACTCATATGAATATATTAACTACACAAGTTAAATATATTCAAGGATATATGAGCATCTATGAACTTGTTAGTCTCACAAATAGATTTGTCATTAATGAATACATACCTGTTTGGATTTTTGTTTTTATATCCAAGCTGAGACTAAACATGATATAACAATAAGAGTGTTAGTCTCATAAGTGCATTTGTCATTAAGCACCAAAATACTTCATTAACACATAATGACGGGTCTAGATCCTTCACTCGCGAGTTACTCGGTTAACTCATTTAGCTCGCTTCGATTTCACTTCTTCAGCCCCCTATGCCCAGTCTGCTTCATCCTCCTCCTCCATCCCCTCGATTCCCCTTCTTCAGCCCGATGCCGCCACCACCTCCGCCTCCCGCGCCGACCCCCTCCTCGGCTCCTCCTGCGCCACCGCCCCACCTCCCGAGCCGCCGCCGCTCTCCTCCTCTAACTCCCGCGACTCCGCCCTTGCTCCTCCTCCTCCCCACGCGGCGCCCCTCCTCTTCCTTCTCCCCCGTTGGCGCCCCTCCTCCTCCTCCCCCACCGGCGCCACTCATCCTCCTTCTCCGCCCCTTGTCCTCCACCTCCTCTAGCCAGATCCGCAAATATGTTGGCGGAACTACCGCAACCCGGTTGTTCCGTTTGTTAGTTGGCGGTATGTAAATTCCAGAGAAGGTGTTTTTCTGTATTTCTCGAGCCTCTGGAAATCGGTAGTACCAATCGAGAAACGGTACTACTGGAGAGCGATACGGATGCTAGTTGGCGGTAATACCGCACCTTCAGTAATGGCTTGTTCAAAAGCATTTATGCAGGTATATCTTGTTAATTAATGTTAATGACATTGTGGGACTAACATTTTCCATGAGTTGGATAAATAGGTTATGTTCCAGGGTGATGAAGACTTTGGATGACATCATGTGTTGATTGTCATCAAGTCAAGGTTCAAAGAGAGGATGCATCATGTGTTGATGTATATCAAGATCTCGAAGAAGATATGATCATGAGTTGATCATCAAGTCAAGAGAAGATTCATCTTGTGTTGATTGAGGTCAAGATTGTATCATGTGTTGATGCATATCAAAACTTGGGATGAAGGATGTCATCATGTGTTGATGGGCATCAATTCAAGATCCCGAAGCAAAGAAAGTCATCATGCGTTGATGAGCTTTCAAATCAAGAACCCGAAGTTGAAGCGAGGATGTACGTCATCAAGCTTCAAGAAGATGCTCAAGGCAAAGGTATGACTAGCTAGGGCTAAGGATGTGTTTCTAGTCTTTTACCGGTCTTGGTTTTGGTTAGAAGACCAGATTGCTAGTATAGGTTGCCGTACTATTAAGAGGGGTCTTGTCTAGTAGCTTGAGTATCATCATGTGTTGTTAACTCAATCTCACTTGCTCTAGCTCACTCTAACATGTTGCCTATATTTGCGAATGTATTTTGCAAATAGTTGAGGCTCATGGATAATCCTTGTAGCATGTGACTATACTTTGCAAATGTGTTTTGCAAATGGTTGAAGTCCATGTACCTACTCCTTGTGGCATGATCTAAGTTTGCAAATGTGTTTTGCAAATTGTTGGGATTCATGTGTTTTCCCTTGGCATGGTCTAAGATTGCTTGTTGCTAACACTTTGGACTTAGACCATGGTAGTGGCTCTTTGAAGTTGTTCTTTTTTATTTGATAAAATGTGTTTGAGATCAAATCAAATAGGTGGGTTGTGTAGCCCTCTGAATAAGCTTTCAATAGAGTCTAAGATCACTCAATTCCAACATCGAAGTCAAAAGTTATGACCTTTTTACCGAGTGTCGTCTGTGCTGATTTTGAGCTGCGGTACGACCGCCATGTAAAGAGCGGTATGACCGCCAGAACGGTTGTACCGGCCCTTGTGAGGGCGGTATGACCACAAATGTCTGTAACGGCTAGTTTTTGGCTGTTTCGTCTCCAAACGGCTAGTTTTTGGTTTGGGGGCTATAAATACCCCCTTGGCCGATTGAGAGACAACCTTTGGCATCCCATTTCACTCTCTTGAGCTAGTGTGAGCTTCTCCTCTCAATTGTGCATGTGTTGCACCTTGTGAGCAAGGAGAGAGGTCTCTAGTTGCATGTGTTGCATCTAGAGGTGGATTTCGTATCCACTTGAGCGTGTGCATTCGTTGCACGTGGTGAGAGTCAAGCAAGGGGCTTGGCTTATTACTCTTGGTGTTTGCCGACACCTAGACGGCGTGGAGACGTCGTGCGTCGGTGATCTTCTCAAGTGAAGCTTGTTAGAAGACCCGGGCGTTTGTGAGTGGCTTGGTGCTCGCCATCTCCGGAGTGGAGTAAGAGCAACCCTAGTGGAGTGAGGTGTTTGATACCTCGGAGGAAGGCTTAATTGGTGGAGCCGGCCTAATAGGTTTGGGTTTCCCTCAACGTGGATTATGGGAGACCGGCAAGTCTCCGACCACCACGGTAAAACATCATTGTGTCTCGTGTGCTTCTTGTGATTAGCTTTCATATGCTTTACTTTGTGCAATTTACATTCATTGTATAATTGCTTATTCATATGTATGGTTGCTATCTTGTATATGCTTGATTGATCATATCGCTAGTTGATAGCTTACAAGTCTTTGCTAAATTGCTCTATTTATTATTGACTTGTATTGTTGGTGCACTTAGTTAAACCTACTTGATTTAGGTCTTAATTGTGCAAAATCGTATTTGTATTAGCTTCCGCATTAAAAATCGGTTTTAGCGCGTAGAAGTTTAAAACTGACTATTCACCCCCCTCTAGTCGGCCTACTCGATCTTACACTTACAATGTGATCTTGTGATATTATGAACTTGTGAATTGTGATTTGCCATCTACATGGATGTTATGACTGATATTATGGACTTTGATATTATTGATCACAATTCACAAGAAGACATTTTATTGATCTGCATGAACTAGTCACTAGTACTTCATTCAAGTGATATTATGAATTTGTGATCTGCATGGATGTTTTTTTATTGATTTGCATGGATGTTTATTCATTTGCACAGATGTTTTATTAATTTTGGATGTCAATTCATTAACGAGCCTAACGAGACGAGTTCGAGTTTTTTACCGAGCCGAGCCGAGCCTGACTTTTTGCTCGTTAACTTAACGAGCCTTGCTGAGCCGAACTCATTAACTTAACAAGCCTTAACGAACCGAGCCGAGCTGACTCGTTATCCACCCCTAGCTACATAGGCTTCTTTGGTTCAAGATCTTCACACCAATAGCTTTGGTGGGAAATGAAGTATTGGAGATAAGATTTACTAGTGAATCAAGTGTTTGAGAGGGAAAGGAATATTTAGAGACACGATATCTAAATATTTTGTTGCAATATCTATAAATATTACAACAAAAATAAATCATGGTAATATCTATTGCATATTACAACGAATTATTTTTCATTGCGATACAAATAATTTATCGCAACGAATTATTTTTCATTGCAATAAAAATATTTTATTACAACGATTTTTTAACTATTGCAACCATTATAAATTGTAGCGATATAAAATAAATAATACCACGAAATAACTAATCATGGCAATAATATGGAGCAACAACTTATTTTTTTTGTTGCAATAAATTCATTGCAATATATAGGAATCCTTGTAGTGGGCGTTTGAGCAATGACATTACCAAGGATGCCTAGATTGATGATGCGAGATCATGCAATGCCATGTTTCTGTTCGTAGAAGTAAAGTCAGAGAATCTTTGTAATCTTCCCTTTGTTTAAGAGCAAAAAGTGGGTATCTTTGTTCACAAGTTATGAATCAAAAGTATTGTTGACTAATAAATCCTTGGATGCCTCTCTAGGCATATATCTTTGCAAGTCAAGTAATCAAGTGTTGAGTCATGTTGATTGAAGGCCGTAGAGCCGTAATCGTGGAATGTAATGTTGAATTCTAAGTCACCATTTTGCATAACAATAAGGCAACAATAAATGGTTCAAGATTATAGTCATAGGATAATATTCGTATCCACAGAAGAGTATGCAATTGCCATTGTAAGTGATCTATGAATCATGCAACCACGTTAGGGATCAAGTTCGTCTTTGACTTGGTACCGAGGATCATCCAATTTCCAAAGGAACTATGAAAAAAGTTGTTAAATGAGTTCACAGAAATGACAGAGTAGAGCAGAGTAGAGGATTTCCTCATATAAAGGTAGTGTCACATCAAGTTCATCAGTTTGGCAAGCACCAGTGTTAACTGTAAAGTAAAATGGTAGCACAAGTATGTGTGAGAATTTTAGTGTATCTAGGAGCTAATCTTCAGAACCTTAGGATCAACCTATTTGAGTATTGAGAAGAAGTTGCAGTTTCTTCAAGATCATCTGTGAATAGGACAGTGTCAGCTGAAGACTAGCGAGGCAGTCGTTTCAAGACAGCCGAGAACCCACACTCCTTTGTAAAAGGAGAAGTTCACCAAGACCGCAAGAAGTGAATTGAGTTTGTAAGAAATAAAGAGGAGTGTGATTATTGCTCTAGCGTTCATACTACCAGATACCAGGAAGAACCTTGGCATTTTCTTGGATGTGCTGTGTTAAAAACAAAAGTTGGCGCGTGTGTTTCAGGACAACTGAGATTTCAAGCAAAGAATTATCCTAGTCATAATTCAAAGTTAGCTACCATTAAGCAATAAAGATTGTTTTAATGGTTCAAGAACCATGAGGTTGTAACCCGTTCCCTTCAGGCCAAACCAGTATAGTTGCAGATGCTTTGAGTTAAAAGAGCTACCGCAAAAAATTGTTGATCAGAGAAGAGTCAGCCAAAAGTTACCTAAAGAATTCAAAAGTCGAATCTTCAATCGATTCATGGAGGATATCTGTTGAACCCCAGAGTTTAAGCCAATACCGTAAAATTAGACCCGAGAAGACATGAGATGTCAGTTATATCAAGGAAATCAGTCTCCATGTGAAGCAAGATAAAGCTGTGAGACCCCGGTTTATTAAACTTGTAATACTTAACCTTCCACTGGTTCTAGTATCACAAATAGAATAATCCACGTCTCGATGAATATGTGCCTCCCAGAACAAGCAGCACACATAGATAATATCAAAGCATGCATCAATTCCATACAATAGAATATGACAAGTCTACCAAAAGACATACATAATCTAAGTTATTACAGAACAGCCGACCGACCAAATGACATAAGTAGCAAATAAGTAATAGCGGAAGCAAAAGTTGCCATAAGATGGCTTAAACCAAAAGACGACCGGTTAGCCACATAACACCACAGGGCAACCGACCGGGCCGCCGAGCTAATCGCCCCTTAAACTGCCACAGCACAACTCACAAAAGTGAGGTCCATCGGACTCACTATCATCCTCTGCACAACACAAGCAATGCAGGTGAGTACAACAATGTACTCGCAAGACTTACGAGTAACAAGCCTATACATAGCTACATGAAAGCTGTATTCAAAGGAATGTGGTTATATGGTTCTTTGGACGCACAAAGCAAGTTTCATTTGCAATATGTAATAGTTTGAACAACAGGTTGTAAAATCTGTTTTTAAGCATTTAAATAACAGCGAGTAAACATAAGTAACAAGTATCCACCTAGAAGTGACTTTCCCCAAAGCCACCACAACATAGCATGAATCCCTGATTCACACCACCATCAAGTTTTAATTTTAAAAAGGTTGGAGTCTATGATGAGGGCATCCCTAACACTTATACATCTTTCCCTATTGGTGGTCATACACATACTGAGGTGGACGCCATACATGACGCTACAAATAATTCAAGTACGTATGCATATTGGTCCACCGACGAGAGCAAGAGCTAAACTTCTAAATCAACAGTGCTTTTGTTTCTTAATGAATCTTCTATTGTCATTGATGAGAATTGGGTATTACCTCATGCAAATGTTTTGTGCATTCTTAGGTTTGAATATTGTGAAGCCTTTGGAGGAGAGGGAGGCCGGAACAAATTCATGGAGAAGAAACACATGTGGCCAACAAGGGTTACATTGGCATCAAAAGAAGCATAAAGTGTATCGAACAAATTCGCAAGCTAAGAGAAGGAAAGCTCACAATACAAGGGGAACCGAGAGGAGACTAGTTTAAATTTCCAAATTAAAGTAGGACGTTTTTAATCGGATTATCGTTCACGTGAACAAGAATCGGACTCGATCTTCGTAGCAATGAACAAAGGTCGACTCGGATTCAGTAGCACTCGGCCATCGTTCATCCGAGTTTTGTGCTTGCGTGGGAGGCTATATAAACCCCCATGGCCGCACCATAGAGGCGGACCGGTTTATGCATAAGATTGAAACATAGCTATTGCTTGTTCTTTCGACACCGAGTTCATGCGAGGACTTTGAGAGAGAATTAGGCGATCCATTTGTTTTGTTCGCAATCCAAGGTCAAGCCGCTGCTCCATTGGGAATTGGGGACTTGGCGTTAAATGCGTTCGTGGTCTCGCGACGAACAACTACCCGGTGTGTTTTGGGCGATTCAAGAGTTGAGGGTTCGTGCATTGGCGCGAGTGTTCACTTAGCGACATCGTCTACTTCGCATCAACTATCCACGGTTCCTCATCGAGAAGATCGGGCCTTCCCCGTATCATATGGTATCGATTCTAGGTTTACTCGGTGAGAATTTCTTTACCGTAGTTAGATTCGTTTTCTATCCTATCGTCCAATAAACCGAAAATTGCAATACCAAAACCGTAGTTTAATCTGTTATTTCTTGTGCGCTTAGTTAAGTTTTCATCCATTAGAGTTTTTGTTTTTAGTGCTGATCCATGTGTTCCTTTTTGCGTTGCTTAATCGTTGTGTTCACATAAATCGTACCAAATTGCTGATTGAACTCCTCAATTAGCACCCAAAAAGAGATAGTGACCAAACACTTTGGGTTTCTTGAGCTTCACTTATATCCTTTCATCCTTGAGACTAGCTTTTGTACATTGCACTAGGGTCGTTCTTTGGTTTATTTACACGTTGTTGAATTGTGAGACTTGTGCAATCAAGAGGAGCAAACCCTATTTCGGCCATTGCAATAAGAACAGAGGAAAAGGCAATGTTACAAGAAAAAGCCACGGCTTGAAAAGGTATTAAAAAAACAAAAGATCAAACCCGCAAATACCAGTACCAAATTTTTCCTTTCGGTTTCCTTAATAGCCGAAGGGCGAAGAGCCTTGTTCATGCGGTTTGAGGACAAAAAAACAAACAAAAAGGGGCTGGCGAAATTGGGAAGAGTAAACCTTAGTCCACAATTTCAGATTGTGTATTTAATCTATTTGAGCAATCTTGTGCCCTAACATTGATATCTTTGCAATTGGCTAGCGTCTCTCATAGTACTTGGTGCAAAACGAGCTAGTTTTCATCTCAATTTCAGTTTGTCTCTCACTAGCTCATTCCTTTGTTTGCATTAAGTCACATTTATCTTTGTTTGTGCGTTCATACACTTCGCTTAAACCTTTTGGATCAAGACATAGGCAAAATACTCTAGCTTGGATCATTACTTAGCTTTACAATACCTTGAATATCGATTGCATAGGATATACACATACCGTCCGAGCTCCACCTACACCCGTTTGTGTACTCCTTGCTCTTGGTTACGCTCATACATTACGGGTTAAGGTCGCCATTTGTCACAATCGATTTGCCGTCCTTGATTCACTTTGGAACGGTAAGCTTGTCTTGTTTTCGTGATGCTGAGTTGCGAGCGTAGTAGAGAGCGCTTTTGTTTTACTAACCCGTATATAACCTCGTTTCTTGTTTGTGAGTTGTTGCCATGTCGTCACGAGGAGGATCCACCTAATCCAGAGGCACCGTTACGTGGGCCAGTACACTCGGTTGCGCGAGATGCCGCAAAAACAACTTCAAGATGGTGACAATGGCGTGCGCGATGAACTCGGGAAGTTCGGATCGGTCAACACCTCGGGAGGAGGTCACACAATTGCGTGCGCCATCAACCATAACTTCCTGGAGCTACGCGCCATGTTCGCACAACACAATCTTCGTGGGGGTGCGCAAGCTGATGACACGAGTGTGCACGGCCCTCCGGCCGTTTTGCACAATGAGACCGAGGATGAGCGTGCTATTCGTGTGGATGAGGAGCGACGACAACGGCAGGCGCGTCGCATGGCGGTGCCGCCAAACGTTGGGATGGCAGCCGCGGCACGCCCTCAGGCTCATGGGCGTGGCCGAGGCAACGGCGGCCAGGGTGGAGGCGCACCACAGGGTGTCCACGGAGGAGGTGTGCATCGTGCACCTCGTAGCATGGCTGATGAGGCCGAGCAATGGGATGACGATTTCCCCGTCGACGACTACGATGACCGACGGCGCCACCATCGCAACAACGCAGCAGCGTCGACACGACGACGCCGACGATTTTGTCGCTAAGCCCAAATTTACTCTTCCTATATTTTCGTGGTACGGATGTGGAGCAATACCTCACTTGGGAGTCGAAGGTGGATAAGTTGTTTCAATGAACAACTATTCCAATGAGAAGAAGTCGTTGCTTGCTTCCAATGGCTTGATGATTATGCTACACATTGGTGGGAGCGGTTCATTCGTAGTTTATGGAGTGCCATGAGTTGCCGACATCACCGGGAGCAGATGAAGCAAGATTTGCGGGCACGCTTTGTACCTCGCCACTACAAGCGCCACTATTTGAGAAGTTGATGTAGTCGCGACAAGGTATGAGGTCAATTGATGAATATCATAAGGAGATGGAAACTATCATGATACATGCGGATGTCCGCGAGAATGAAGAATGCACCATGGCGAGATTTCTAGCGGCATGAATCATGTCGCAGCGCATTGTCAATCACCATCCCTATAATGATATGATTGAGTTGTCGCACCAAGCACGCGGCCGAGCGAGAAGTGATTGAAGATGCACGGTTCACGCCTGCTCACGCCCTTCACCACCCAGACAGCCATATAACAACAGCCACCAAACAAGAGCACTCGTGCGAAGCAATTCGGCAATGCGCAGCCCGCAAGTAAGAAGCCGAGAGTACACGGCACGGTGCGCCGACTGCGGCGCCCGCGCTAGTGTGACCTCGTCTATGGGGTCAACAGGGCGCTCACGTGACATCATTTGCCACAAGTGCAAGGGTGTTGGCCATTTTCGAGGGATCGCCCAAATGTCAGAACTATGCTTATCACCGAGGATGGCGGTTATGTTTCAGCTAGTGATGACGAGTCGCCTGATGCGCAACCAGTCTTGCACACTGATGACATAGAACAATGTGAGTGCGATCCTGAGTTTCCTAACACTGAGCAATATTCCATTGTTTGCACGCCCAAGGTGCTTAGTGTGATGCCATCGCCGTCACTCGAACAATGCGGCAATTTGTTTCGCATTTGGGCGAAGCTTGATAAGGGTAAGGTCTGCAAAGTGATCATTGATGGCGGAAGTTGTCACAATTTGGCTAGCAAGGATATGTGTCATAAGTTGGGTTTGAAGTACTTGCCGCATCCACGTCCTTATCATGTGCAATGGTTGAGCGACAAAGAGGAAGTGAAGGTGAACTATATGGTGCGAGTGGCGCTTATTGGGAAGTACACCGACAACGTGGATCGCGATGTTGTGCCTATGACGGTGTGTCACTTGCTCTTGGGACGGCCATGGCAATATGACCGTTCTGCTGTTCATGATGGGCGTACAAATCGCTACACATTTCGATGGAATAATATGGATATCATCTTGAAGCTCCTTACACCGCAATGCATTGTGAATTCTTCAATGCGAAAAATTGAGATGCACGTTGAGACGCCAAAGAGCGAGAGAAGAATTTAGTGATGTTAGCCACCAAATCGAAATGAGAGAATTCAGCGAAGATCCCAATTTGGTGCACTTTGTACTATTGTACAAAGACGCCTTGCTTTCGACTAACGACTTGTCTTCTCTTCCTAGTGGTGTTGCTTGTGTTTTGCAGACTTCAATGACGTCTTTCCAAACGAGGTACCACCGGGCTACCACCAATTCGTGGATAGAACATAAGATCGACTTGATTCCGTGAGCGTCATTGCGAACCGACCACCGCATCGCACCAATCCCGAGGAAACAAAGGAAATTCAGAAACAAGTACAAGAGCTTCTCTCCAAAGGGTATGTACGTGAAAGCTTAAGCCCTTGTGCTGCTCTCGTTATTTTAGTTCCTAAGAAAGATGGTTCATGGTGTATGTGCGTAGATTGTCGAGCGACAATAATATCACAATTCGATATCTTCATCCTATACCTCGCTTAGATGATATGCTAGACAATTGAGTGGTGTCGTTATTTTTCTAAGATAGATTTGCGCAGTGGTTACCATCAAATTAGGATGCATGAAGGGGATGAGTGGAAAACAACATTTAAAACAAAATTTGGGTTGTATGAGTGGTTAGTCATGCCTTTTGGTTTAACTAATGCACCTAGTACATTCATGCGCTTAATGAATCATGTTTTAAGGCATTTGATTGGTAAATTTGTGGTTGTGTACTTTGATGATATTCGATTTACTGATGATGAATCAACACATAGACCATCTTAGACAAGTTCTACAAGTGTTGCGTGAGGCTAGGTTATTCGGTAACTTAGAAAGTGCACCTTTGCAAAGATCGTGTCATCTTTTGGGCTATGTTGTTTCGCACAAATGAGTTGAAGTAGATGAGTCTAAAATTGAAGCGATTAAAATTGGCCAACTCCTGTGAATGTAAGTCGATTAGGAGCTTTCATGGTCTCACTGGTTTTTATCGGCGCTTTGTGAAGGATTTTAGCACCATAGCTGCCTTTGAATGAACTTACTAAAAGGGTGTTGAATTTGTGTGGGGTAGCGCAAGACAATGCTTTTGTGAACTTAAGAAACGCTTGATCAAGCACCGTTGCTTGTTTTACTGATTTCACTAAAAATTTTGAAATTGAGTGTGATGCTAGTGGATTGGGTATTGGCGGTGTTTTAATGCAAGAGGGTGGACCGTAGCTTATTTTAGTGAGAAACTAAATGGTGCTCAATTGAATTATCCGGTCTATGACAAAGAGCTTTATGCTTTAGTGCGTGCGTTAGAAACTTGGCAACACTATTTATGGCCTAAAGAGTTTATTATTCATTCGATCATGAGGCATTAAAGTATTTAAAGGGCCAAGCAAACTGAACCGTAGACATGCCAAATGGGTCGAATTCATTGAGTCGTTTCTTACATTGTAAAATATAAGAAGGTAAAGGAAAATGTGGTAGCTGATGCTCTCTAGGAAAAGTGTGCTTTTAACTCAATTAGGAGTGCAAGTTCCTGGTTTAGAGAGTTTGTGTGATTTCTATGCTCATGACCATGATTTTTCCGTTCCTTATGCACATTGCAAAGAGGGGAAAGGCTGGGATAAATTTCACATCCATGATGGGTTTTTGTTTCGCAATAACAAATTATGCGTTCCAGAACTCCTCCGTGCGTTTGCTATTACTGCAGGAATCACATGCGGTGGGTTGATGGGACATTTTGGACGTGAGAAGACGTTATCTATGCTGAGCGATCACTTTTATTGGCCTAAGATGAGGCGAGATGTAGAGAGGTATGTGCAACGATGCATTACTTGTCACAAAGCGAAATCAAAATTGAATCCACACGGTTTGTATACCCCTCACCTGCTCCCAATGCACCATGGGAGGATATTAGTATGGATTTTGTTTTAGGATTACCTAGAACTAAGAGGGCGAGTGATTCTGCTTTTGTCGTTGTGGATCGTTTTTCAAAGATGGCACACTTTATTCCGTGCCACAAGAGCGACGATGCGTCGCATATTGCTAACTTGTTTTTCAGGAGATCGTGAGGCTACATGGCGTGCCACGCACTATTGTGTCGATCGTGACGTGAAGTTCATGAGCTACTTTTGGAAGACACTTTGGGGTAAACGGGGACGAAGTTGTTATTCAAGGACGACTTGTCATCCCCAAACTGATGGTCAAACGGAGGTGGTGAACCGCACACTTTCGATGCTACTTCGGACCATGATCAAGAAGAATCGCCGAGTGGGAGGATTGTTTGCCGACGTGGAATTCGCTTATAATCGGGCCGCACTCCACTCACGCAGCTTGTGTCCTTTTGAGGTGGTGTATGGTTTCAAACCCTTTACGCCGCTTGATTTGCTGCCACTTCCAAGTCAACACCGTGTTCATATGGAGGCATCCAAGCGAGTGAGTATGTGAAGAAATTGCATCTCAAAACAAAAGAGGAGATAGAGCGCAAGGTCAAGTCCTATCTTTGAGAAGGCGAATAAGAAACGAAGAAGATGATTTTTCAACCAGTGATTTGGTTTGGGTGCACTACCGCAAGGATCGTTTTCGTAACGCCGCAAGTCTAAATTGCTGCCACGAGGTGATGGACCTTTCAAGGTGCTTGAGAAGATCAACGACAATGCCTACAAGATAGAGCTTTCCGGCGATGACTATGGCGTGAGCTCTACTTTCAATGTTGCCGATTTATCACCTTTCTTTGGTGGTGATGATCTAGCGTCGAGGACGACGCCTTTTCAAGAGGGGAGGATGATGAGGGCATCCCTAACACTTATACATCTTTCCCTATTGGTGGTCATACACATCGAGGTGGACGCCATACATGACGCTTCAAATAATTCAAGTACGTATGCATATTGGTCCACCGACGAGAGCAAGAGCTAAACTTCTAAATCAACAGTGCTTTTGTTTCTTAATGAATCTTCTATTGTCATTGATGAGAATTGGGTATTACCTCATGCAAATGTTTTGTGCATTCTTAGGTTTGAATATTGTGAAGCCTTTGGAGGAGAGGGAGGCGGAACAAATTCATGGAGAAGAAACACATGTGGCCAACAAGGGTTACATTGGCATCAAAAGAAGCATAAAGTGTATCGAACAAATTCGCGCAAGCTAAGAGAAGGAAAGCTCACAATACAAGGGGAACCGAGAGGAGACTAGTTTAAATTTCCAAATTAAAGTAGGACGTTTTTTTAATCGGATTCTCGTTCACGTGAACGATGAATCGGACTCGACATCTGAGCAATGAATGCGATGTCGACTCGGATTCTTCAGTAGCACTTGCCATCGTTGATCCGAGTTTTGTGCTTGCGGGAGGCTATATAAACCCCCATGGCCGCACCATAGAGGCGCACTCGCTTTATGCATAAGATTGAAACATAGCTATTGCTTGTTCTTTCGACACCGAGTTCATGCGAGGACTTTGAGAGAGAATTAGGCGATCCATTTGTTTTGTTCGCAATCCAAGGTCAAGCCGTCGCTCCATTGGGAATTGGGGACTTGGCGTCGCTGCTCGTGGTCTCGCGACGAACAACTACCCGGTGTGTTTTGGGCGTATTCAAGAGTTGAGGGTTCGTGCATTGGCGCGAGTGTTCACTAGCGACATCGTCTACTTCGCATCAACTATCCACGGTTCCTCACCGAGAAGATCGGGCCTTCCCGTGACGCCTAACTCTTGGAAGACTTCCTGCGTGTCCATAACCTAGGGCGAGGCTATTCGAATAGTTTTAATCCTGCGCAGGTGTACCAATGTACCCACACTTGCATCGCCTTTTTGCCAAGCTATTAAGCATACTTCCTTTGGTATGCCGGCACAGCTAAGTCCTACGAACCCTTTCCAATGGAATATGCTAATCAAGAGACGCACGTGTGGGGGTTAATCCTTAGTGATCTGCCGACGAAATATGGATCACAAGGACCCATACGTGGAGTAGGACACACCGGCCTCGGCGGGTGTTCCTCTCCCCACAAACGTGTCCATGTTGCATATAATCAAATATGCAACCCACCACGCGACTCATTAATTAACACAACCCAAAGTACTCAGCTAAGAGAGGTCCCATATCCCTCTAGTGTGGTTAGCACGCACAATTGCTTGGTTTGGTGTAACAAGTAGCTCGGTCCTTAATTGACCCGGGCGCCATCCCATTCACACCCAAAAGATCACACCTTCTTACCATTGTGCCCAAGTCTAAATTGTTTTCATTTTCAGTTTTAGTTTTGCAATTTAGACATAGCACAAGGCTAAAATATACCGATTATAACAGTTTGTGTGATCAAGGTTATCGACAAGTCGATAACCGCCCATTTCTACCGATAGCTAAGCATGGCTAAGCAGAATGACACGTAACTACTAAGTGACAAGAGTTCATCCAGCTAACCCAAAATCACAGCAAGTAATCCTAGGCTCAGTAGTAGAGGGTTAAACATTTCCTACTGATTATGCAACTACTGGGCCAACTATCGACAATAGTTTAAAACAACATAGCACTGCATACATAGAATTTGCAAACAACATATTAGAATTTGAAAATAGTAGGAACAATATGATCAAATGAATGCTACATCTGCTTGCTCGATCAAGTGCGAGGATCCGTTGTTTGTGGCTCAATATCGCAATAAAATTATCTTCGAACCTAACGCGAAAAGACGATAAGCAAATAAGAACGAAGAACACCAAATAAACTCCAACAAAGAAACACATCCAAACCTAATGAAACTTACACAACAGCTAGGGAATGATTTTAGACAGAGATAGGAACAAGAATCATGCAATTTGGACTAAGCATGCAAAAGATATGGACAAAATGCTCTTTCTCACTTTATCAACAACTTAATTAATAATTAGCACTGCTCAAGGTGAAATTTTCTAGAATGATCTAAGGTCTGAAATTTTTATAATAGTTAGATTATGACATCCTAGCAATAAAGAAAGTGAATTTACTAAATTTGGAGTTATACACATTTACTTATGATTTTTCTAAGTTGTAAACCTAAAGTAATTCATTTTACAGAATATTGAACATGCTCAAATATTATTCCATATGAAAGTATATTAACAGAGGAATTTAACAAAATTGGTTTTGCACAAATTGAATTTATACAGAAAAAGATATGCATTTTTCAAGATTAAATCCATTTCTGGAATATTCAAAGTGACAGAAATCAAGTTATTTCTAGTTACACCAATTTCTGCTACTGAAATATGCTTAATTCCATTTTTATAATAAACTTAAGTGATAACAAAATTTATTATAGTTGGAATCATCTAAAAAGGGTTTAAAATGAATTTGCTATGAATTTCTAAAGTTTTTATATCATTTTCCGTTATTAAATAAATACTTACCGATATACAGACAAACTCAATCAAATAGGATAAGACGTGGACGCTCGACAACCACCGATCTAAAATCCTATGGCTCACGCTGTAGGAACAGCAGCGACGCGCTAAACCTATCGGAGCTCACCGTTGGTTCAAGATCCAACGGCGCACACGAGTGTATGCATTCAGACGGTGCGTGTAACAGCCCTAAGTTAGGGTTTGTATTTCAAATGTAAAATTATAAGGAGAAATAAAAACTTTTGATGTCTCTTGAAGTCATTTGGAAGTTTTCCAAATTTTCCCTAAACAATTTCCAATTCTAAGATTTAATTCTTGTGAATGGAAATTGTTGTCAACAAATTCTTAGCCTTAAAACTTGTGATCATCGTCTGAAAATATTTTTCCTGTCATCTTGACCATCCTAGCTACCTCCCTGAAAATTTTCACAATTTTTAGATTTTGTTTGCTATTTCAAATGGCCAAGTCAAACCAGTTTGGAAATCTGGTCAAACCCTTGGGACAGCAGTTTGTGAATTTTCTTGGGAGAAATCTAATGCATGAAAATTCCTGGAAAAATTACACAAGGTTGTTCTCTGTCCCAGTAAGCTTCCATAAAAATTGCAGAATTTTTGGAGCTCGGGAGCTATCTCTAAAAATTCCCAAACCTGCTTAGTCTTTTAATTCAAAATCTGAATCATCGTTCCTCTGCTCGGACTCAAACTCGACTCGAGTCCGACGGCGCCACTTGGTTCCGCCGCGCGCTTAATCGCACCACCCGATCCCGATCGTTGCCACCGTCCGATGCAAATCGAACGATCCACGTTCAGCGATGCAATCGATCGTCCGACAGCATCAGGGATCTCGACCGTCCATTTTCGATCGAACGGTCGGCATAGTCTTGGTCAAGTCAAACCACCTAATCGCACCGCGCGCACTCTGCCGCGCTGCGCCGTCATTATCAGCGACGAGTGGGCCCTACCGTCGTCCGCCTCGTCTTCTCCGCTGCTCACCGAGCTCGCGGCGCTTCGCGCATGTGTGCCACGACGCTCGTCGCTGCCACGTCGTGGACGCGTGTCCCCCTCCGGAGAGTCGCCAGGAGTCCATCTACCCCCTGAGGTCATCCATTCTCCTTCGCGTCCATTCTCGTGCTTTCTCCGCCCAAATTTCCTCCTCGGCCGGAGAAGAACCCGAGCGTAGCGCCGCCGTATCGAAGCCACCCTCGAGCCCGCGACCGCACCATCGTGATCCTTGCTCAACGCCGCCTCCATTTTGCACATCCCGGATCCTTGTCATCCAGTGAATCGCCAAGGGTGGTGTCTTCGTCTCCGCCTCCGGTGAGCTCGGTCCCACGAGCTTCCTGGCGTTCTAGTAAGTATCAAGCTTCGGCGCTTGGTCCTTTAGGATCGCATTGCTTCACTGAGTCTAACGGTGATCTTATTTTGTTCTTTGGTACGTCACCAAGGCTGTGCGACCGGTTCTTCTCCGAGCACGGTGTTCGCGCCGTGCAATTCCGCCGCCTCGGTCCTCTTCGTCGGCGTTATCTTGGGCTTATCCTTCTTGGAGTCGAGGTGAAATCGCTGCACACTTTCCCGGCTCCTCGGCGCGTAGCATCTCCTCCACGGAGCGGTGGCTTTTTCTCGCCTCCGCCGTCGCGAGCTCACCTCCGACGACCATTTGGCTCTGATCGGCACCATCGTGTTCGTGGGGCCGCCAGGTAACCGTGAGGCCACTCGCGAGCCTAGGAACCGCTCCAGCTCTGCATCCTCCACCTCGCATCGCAGCCCACGCGCGGGAGCTCCGCCGAGCCGCGCCATTAAGGTCTAATCTCGTCTTTAGCTGTTAATTAAGTTCTTTAGTTGTATCCCTGTCTTGTGGGCCCTCTAGAGTTAATCGCGTTTAGAAACTTTAATCCAATCGTTATTTATCCTCTGAGTCTCTGTCATGTGGGTCCATGTTGTCAGTTAATGTTTGTGTAAACTTAGATAATACGTGTTCTCTTTGGAGAAGCGTATTTCTCTGTACTTGTAAGTTAGGAGTACGTCTGAATAAGCCGAAGACGTATTCTTAGAATACGCCTTCGACGTCGCCGTTGCGCTGGTGGGTCAAGTTGACTGGTCACGCTTTCGCGCGCCCGCATGTTCGTGGTCGTGGCTAGCTGCGCGCCGGTAGAAAAAGTATTAAATGCTTTAGTATTTCTGAAATGTATTTTCTGTTGCACTGTTAATTCTTTTAAACTTAGAAAATGCATAACTAATTCAATTTTTCTCCAAATCGCCTGAAACCAGTTCTGTTAATTTTCATTTTAGAGTTAATTTTTACTAAAATTAGTTTCAACCATGTCTCTGTTAGCAAAAATCTGGCTATTGATTAATTGGTGTATTATGTATTTTCCAAATTAGAAAATTCATATCTCTTTCAATAATTGTCCAAATCCAGTAAAACCAACTTTGTAAATTTTCATTTTTAGTGTACTAATTATCAAGATAGGTTTTAGATACTGTTTCTGTTCATGAAAATTTGTTAAGTAATTAACTAGTGCTTTAATGTGTATTTTTAGCTTAGAAAATTATTAGAAAATTCATCACCACTTTAAACAAGTTATTCTCTGTTTCTAAAAATGTGTTAGACCTTGCTTAGGCTGCTGTGTGAGTTTTGGTTTGTTTTGTTGTTGTTGATTGTTTGAGTTTTGTCGGTGTTATTTGTTCTTATTCGCTGTTTTTGTTCGATTGATAGATTGCGGCGATTCTGGTTTTATCGAGAGTGATCCTCTGCAATAGGTTGAGCCTATTGAGCAGCAGCAGCCAGGCAAGCAGTTTGATCATGATTAATCCTAGTATTTTAAAATCTAATATTTTGTTTCAGCTGTGTGTATGCATTGCTTAATTTGTGTTAAATGGATTAGCTAAATCCGTAGCTGCATATCCTGTAGGTGAAATATTGGTCTCTACTACCTGAGCCTAGGTTATTTGCTGTGATTAGAGTTCGTTGGATGAATTCTTATCACTTAGTAGATTACGAGTTCAGTTGCTTAGCCATGCTTAGCTTCCGGTAGATTTGGGCGATCATCGACTTAGTCGATGATTTTGATCACATAAAATTATTATTGTTCTTATGTTCCATCTTGTGCTATGTTAATTGCAAAACTAAAACTGAAAACAAAAACGATTTAGACGCGGGCACAATGGTAAGATTGGTGTGATCTGTTGGGTGTGACTGGAAAGGTGCCCGGGTCAATTAAGGACCGAACATCTTGTGAGTGAAATTTTATCCACGCATTTCGGCGTGCTAACCACACTATAGTATATGGGAGCTCTCTTGACCTAGTACTTTGGCGTGTATTGTCTCCGGGTCGCAGGAGGTCGCAGGAGGGATGGTGTTGGGAGCATGGTAGTTGTCCGAAAAGCTTTACCCTGAGTGGGTAGTTGTCTTTTCGGCTTTACCATGTAAGCGTATGGATTTCTATCCATACGAGCGGCTCGTAGTTAATACACAATATTGGAAAAAGTCTCGTAGGACTTAGTCAGTGCGCATACCTTCTAAGTGTGCTTTGGCTTAAAGGCGGTCCAAGTGTGGGTGCAGTGGTACACCCTGCAGGGTTAAAAACTATTCGAATAGCCTCGTCCTAGGTGATGGACACGCTTGGCTAAGCTTTTCAAGAGTTAGACTACAACCTTTTAAAATTAAAACTTGCAGGGTGGTACGAATCTGGGGATTCGTGTTATATTGTGGTGACTATTGGGATATTCACTTCTAGGTGGTTACTTGTATCTATCTTTATTTTGCAATTATTTCAACAGTAAAAATGAATTGCAAACTTGCCTTTAAACTGTATTACTTTATTACAAATAAATTTGGCTTTGTGCAAATGAAACATATGACCTCCACCAAATAAGCCTGCATGTAGCATATGAATAGGTCTGCTAGTTCACACGTCAGTCTTGCGAGTACAAAGACAATCTTTGTACTCATCGGCTTTGCTTAATGTTTTTGTTGCAGAGGAAGAAGGTGAGCCCCAAGGGCCTCACTTCTGTGAGTTGTGCTGCCGCTTCGTGTTTGACGACTAGGCTTGGCGGTCCAGTCAGATGCCTTGTGGGTTGAAGGCACACTGATTGGCTTTGTTTATAGCCATCTTATGGCACTTTTGCTTCCGCTGTCTGTCTTGTTTTTTTTTTGTGTATCTTTTGGCCGGTCGGCCCTGGTCTGTAATAATCTTCTGTTGTTACTTTCTGCTTAGTAGTGTAATGTTTGGACTCTATGTTTGGAATGGAGTTGATGCATAATTTTGTGGTGAGGTATGTATACTACTTTCTGGGAAGTATACATATCTCGAGGCTCGGTTTATTTGATTTGTGATGCTAGGGCCAGGTGGTTGGTTAAGCATTACAAGCCAAATAAATTGGGGTCCTCACAGTGCGGTTGCTTGGGCCAATCCCAGCCGCAGATCGGCGGATGGACGGTCCAGAGCGCACCAACGGTCGGAAGGTCCGATTGCATAACAGATCTCAGCCGTTGATCGTAAGATCGACGGTCAAGAATGATCAAGGCATCCGGAGGGTCCGAATGCATGCAAAGATCTGGGCCGTTGATCACGGGATCGACGGTGGCTATTGATCGAAGTTCAAAGAGAGATGCTGACACGTGGGGCCGCATGTCAGTGACCTTAGGTCACCCACGCGCCGCTTTTAACCCACGTGCACAGTGCACTGGGCCCACATGTCAACGACTAAGAGTGGCGGTTTAGGATAGAATTAATGCCACTAATGATTATCATTAAATAGATCTAAGAGAGACACTAATGACTTCTGGATTTAGATTTTAACCCCTCGGGCCCACAGGTCAGCGACCCAGAGGTGATTTCCGACAGCGATTAATGCCGACACATTAATTAATCAATGATTAAGCATTAATGATGTCGGAACCGCGCGAGATTGCACCAGCGGGTGATTTAAGAATGTTGGACCCACATGACAGTGGCCCAACGACAAAGATTAAGACACCATTAATTAACTAATGATTGGCAATCACTGTGCAATTAATGTGTCCTAAACAAATGACGAAAACAGGAGTTTCTTGCCGGCAAACTTCCGAGCGACTTTAACGGCTAATCGCCGGCGACACTGGCCGCGGCGGCGCTAAACAAGAACCAAAATGGAATTGCAATAGCACTGCGAACCTAGTGGTGGCATTCTCGCCGGCGGTGAGAGACTAGAACGCCGGCTAGCCGGAAAATGAAAAAGGGAGCTTTTACTGCTAAGCGTGAAAATAGCGAAAATCTCAGCTGCAGTCCAAGGAAGCGGGTGCCAGAGCCTCTAAGGACTAATAAGAGGCTACCTTGATGAAGGGAAGCTTCAGAGATGACCGGAGAAGCTTGATCACGGTGGAAGCTTGCCGGATTTGGAGAAGAAAGGTTGAAAATGACACCCTGAGCCAAATGAGTGGTTTCAAAGCATCAAAATAGCTTCATAATGATTCACAGAAGCCACATGAACAAGGAATTAGAAGATGGAGCACTCACCTGAGCTGAGGAAGAAGATGACCAACTTCGACCGAATTTGAACAAACCCCAAATTGGACAATTCCTGAGAATCAAATCCAAAATTAAGTGAGGGGAAATGTTCAAGATAGTAAATAGATAAGGATAGGGCAAAGAAACATGAAGGAGAACCACTGGAACACCAAGAACACCAATGAAGCTCTTCAGGTCAACAATGGCGACTTGCTATTTTTGAGGCGTTAAGCTCCAATACTGTGAATGGAGTTTGATGGTGGTCTAAAGAAATACCAGGAAGTGATTTGGGTGCTTATAAGGCCTTGGAGGCATTAGGGTTTGCACCACAAGCTTTTCGGGCGGCAAAGCACAGAGCACAAGGTGCGGCCGACAAGGGAAAAAGATGGTAGACGTGCAATAGGGCATGGCCTGGCTCAGCGTGTCTCCCATACCCCTAAACGTCGGCTAGGGCGACTGTAGGGAGCATGAAATGACACCCCCATGCCCTACACTGTTTTCGCACAGCGGGAGGTTGAAGATGACCAGAGGAAAAGGCTCGGCGATCCAGAGCCCTACGATTCAAATCGGACGGCTGAGATAGCGCCACGCCTCCGGGGTTTAAAACACAATGAAAAGATCACGAGCCCTAGGATTAGAAATGAACGGCTCAGATTGCCCCACGTCGCGAACGCGATTTACAACAGAGGGACAAGCGAGCGTTGGATCTTAATCCAACGGCTCCGATTCAAACTAACAACCGGAGGGTCCGAATGTGTCGGAGGATCTGAGCGGTTGGATGGGGATCTAACGGTCGACATTCGCACATGCAACCGGAAGGTCCGAACGCATACACGCACGTGGGCCGTGCGATTTAGATCCAAAGGTTGAGATCGACCGCGGGCTTTTCAAACGGGCGCGGTGCAGTAAGTTGACTGGACCGAGTCAATTGGCTCGAGCCCGAGTCTGACTCGAACCCAAAGCACGGTGAGACTAGGTTTTGATTTGAAATAAGAACAGAGGCTTTTGAGGATTTATTTGAGGTAGCAAAACAACTCCAAAAATTATAAAATTTTTACAGGAGCTTGCTGACTCAGATATCAACCTTGTGTAAAATTTTCAGAGGTTTTTATGCTGTGAATAAATCTCCAAAATTTCTGCAAGGCTCTGTTACCAGGTTTGACTGAAAGTCAAACAAGTTTGACTGCCCTCTAAAAATATTCAAACAATTTCTAAAAATTGTGAAATTTTTTAGAGGGGTCACATATCATCCCAAGAACTTAGGAAAAATATTTCCAGAGGATGATCACAATACTTGACATGATTATATTTTGGAAGCTCAAAGTTTGGATCAAAAGACTTGTGACTTTGTATTTCCATAACTTCTTACAACAGATGTTCAAAGCATACAGGAAATACATGATGTAAGAAAAAGTTTTAATTTCTACTGATTTTCTTACATTTGAAACACAAGTCCAAAGTTGGGATGGAACCTTGGCATTTTCTTGGATGTGCTGTGTTAAAAACAAAAGTTGGCGCGTGTGTTTCAGGACAACTGAGATTTCAAGCAAAGAATTATCCTAGTCATAATTCAAAGTTAGCTACCATTGAGCAATAAAGATTGTTTTAATGGTTCAAGAACCATGAGGTTGTAACCTGCTCCCTCTGAGCCAAACCAAAGATAGTTGCGATGCTTTGAGTTAAAAGAGCTACCGTAAAAATTGTTGATCGAGAAGAGTCACCAAAAGTTACCTAAAGAATTCAAAAGTTGAATCTTCAATCGATTCTGAGGAGGATATCTGTTGAACCCCAGAGTTTAAGCCAATACCAGAAAATTAGACCCGAGAAGACATGAGATGTCAGTTATATCAAGGAAATCAGTCTCCATGTGAAGCAAGATAAAGCCTCAGAATCCACCAAAGGGGAGCAAGATGATCCACGACTCAAGCTATTTGCATATCTGGATCAGAAGAAACTCAAGTAATTGATGCCCAAACAAGAATTCGAGTTCAAGTATTCCATTTCCTCTAGAAGTACCAAGTTGTACCAAGGTCTCAAATTTAAACTGTGAGGATCCGATATGAAGCAAAATATCACAGAACGTGTAACATCCCAATTCTCAACTTGTATTTCAAATGTAAGAAAATGTGTAGAAACTAAAACTTTTTCTTACATCTTGTTGTTGTTGGGAATTTCTGAAAATTCTTGTAAAGGAATACTAAGTCACAGTCATTTTGACCTAAACCTTGCCCTTCAAAAACTTTCTAGTCAAACCTTGTGATCATTTCTTGGAAATAATTTTCCTAAGTTCTAGGGTTGGTGTGTGACCCCTCTGAAAAATTTCACCATTTTTAGAAATTGTTTGAATATTTTAGAGGGCAGTCAAACCTGTTTGATTTTCAGTCAAACCCTAGCTTAGAACCTTGTAGAATTTTGGAGAAAAATGCATTGCATAAAAACCTCAAATTTTTTTATACAAGGTCAATATCTTAGTTGGCAAGCTCCTGTAAAAATTTTGGAATTTTTTTGGAGTTGTGTGCTACCTCTAGTAATTCTTCAAAGTTTCAGCTTGCTTTTGAACCTCAGTCTAACCCCCGGTCGTACCATTCCAAATGGTAGTACCGCCTCTCCAAACAAAAGTTCTGGGTGCGTTTTAGGGATGCCCTGGTTTTAGTCATTAGATTTCCCTTCAACGGTTTGGATCTTATGTCCAAACGGTAGTACCGCCTAGTAAACGGTACTACCGCTCATCGAGCCCATAGTACCGGGCTCCAGTTGAGTGCGGGGGCGTTTTCAGTTGTTAGATCTTAATCGGACCGCCTAGATTGATTCAAATGTTTTCTACTGAATGTGAGATTTAATCCTGGCCATTCATTTATAATCCAACCGTGCGGTACCTTTTTACTTCCTCCTCCGGAAGTACCGTCTCAAACGGTAGTACCGTTTATCCCATCGGTAGTTCCGAACTCGTCAAAAGCGGTGCGCATGTTTTAACCCTTGGGTCTAAATCGAATGTTCCAGATTGCCTTGAAACATTTGGACCTCCAAGTTAAAGAATCAATCTCAACCGTCCATTCCTAATCCAGCGGTCAAAAAGCTTTGACTCAAGTCAATTGGTTCGGCTCAACCCATTTGGGAGCTTAGGCCCGAGCCACTTTGAATTATGTCGCTGACAGGTGGGCCCGCGCCTCACCTGTTTGTCCCCTACCTCTCGCCCATGCCATTGCCAGCGTACAAACGTGGGAGAGGCAGTGCCTTGTCAATTCCATGGAGACCTTTAAACGGCTCTTTGCTGCAACCATTTAATGCGCCACAGAGCCCTCCTCCAAAGTCATGGTCTTCACCTGCTCCCGTCGCTCAAGTGGTCACTGCTTTAGACCAAGTTCATCGTGAGATGTGGTTTTGCTCCAAAACCCTAGCCCTTCGGCTATATAAAGCCAGTGAGCTCCTCCTTTACACATCTCCTTGCAAACTCTAGCCCTCTCTCTGTGTAATTGAGCTCAAATCACAGAGAACCCCAAAATCGCCATTACTCAACCTTGGAGCTCCTTGGTGGCGACGGTGCTCCAAGGGTCCTTTTGCAATTCTTTTTGCGCCACTTTGCGCCTCTTTCCCTATTAAGCAAAACCCCTAACTTAATTTAGTTTGACATTCGCAGGAATTGTAAATTTGGGGTTTGTTCAAATTCGGCCGAAATCACCCCTTTTCTTCCTCAGCTCCGGTGAGTGCTTTATTTCTTAATTGTTTGCTCATGGGCCTTCTATGAGCTATAATGAAGCTATAGTGATGACCTGGTCTCACTCATTTCACTAAGGCCATCATTTTCACTTCATCACCTTCGTTTTCGGTCCTGTGCTTCGTCGCCAGAGCAACTTCGGCCACCTCCTAGCCCCTACAGCATTAAGGTACCCTCCTAGTACTCCCTAGAAGCCTAGCACTCGCTTCTTTAAACCGCCGTGGAGCTCCTTTTTCTTTTTGTCGTTTGGCCGTGTTTTACACCGTCATTCAACTCCGGCTCACCGGCGTTTTAGGCCGCCGCCACCGATGTGAGTGGGCCCAGGGTGTGGGCAACGCTATTGTGCACCCAGTGGTGTTCTTGGTTTGCGCCGCCGTGGCCGGAGCCGCCGGTGGTAAGCCTTTGTTTGCGGTCGGTCTCGTTGTCGGACGCGAGTTGCGCTGTGTGTTGTCGTTAAGACATCATTAAGTTCTAATCATTGTTAATCATGGGTTAGAATTAATGACTGTCTTAAATCGGGCCTTTTGTGCCACTTATAGGTGGGCCCGCACCTTTTTAAACACCCCCGTGTGCGAGCTGCACTGTTGCGTTGTCTCTAGGACATCATTAATGAACTAATCATTGGTTTAATAATTAATGGTTGTCCTAAACGTTGGCTTATGTCACTTACATGGGGGCTCGTGGTTTTAAAACCCTCTCGGGCACGTGTGTTACGCCTTGTTGATTGTGGACCGTCGGATTTAAAACCAACGGTGCTGATAAACGTATGCGTGTAACACTGAGATCAACCCTGGACCGTCCATTTTAGATGAGCGGTCCAGATCTCTTTGGACCTTTGAACCTCCGGATCTCCCATGTGAGTGTGAGTCGTCCATTTTCTGATCTACATCTTAGATCTTGGGTGCATTCGGACCTCCGAATGTCGCCTCGATCTGAGCCATCCGTCTTTAGATCAGCGGCCCACATTTGTTTGAACGTTCAGACCGTCGAAAGCCTCGAATCAATATGGGCCGTTGGATCCAATCCAACGGTGGCCTCGTGTAAGCGCGCGTGCGTGAACTGTGCTCCAGTAGGCTGGGATGTTAGATTTGATCTCAACGGCCCAGGTTTTTCCACGTCGGTTAGTTTTAGTAAAAGCCGATAAAGTTTCTTTGTCAACTAAAAATTGTATTAAAACATTAAAATTTCATAACTAATTCATTTTAAACCCTTTTCGGTTGATTCAAATTTTGTTAATTTTGAGTTTAACTAAGCTTTAATCTAAAAATGTTTGTCGGCTTAGTTTTGCTCCAGAAAAATATGCTAATAAATTTAATTCCTGATTAGCTTTATTTATGCTTTATAAAGTGTTTAAAATTTATAAGAGACAAGTAATTCCCTGTGCCTCCCAATGGAGTAAACTAAAATTGTTAAATTCCTCTATTCCTATGTTTGTAGTGTAGGATAGGTTTTAATATTATCCTTGCCATTGAAATTAATTGTGCCCTAGTGTCATAACTTAGAAAAATCCTAACAAATTCATTTTAACTCCAAGTGAAGTAAACTCGATTTTGCTAACCTTGGGATGTCAATACCCACCTACCATAAAAAATTTAGGTTGAGAAACTTTCTAGAAAATTATGCTATGAACAGTAACAGATAGCAATTAATGTAGATTTTCCAGCCGATTGAATATATCGGGGCTATAACTTTTGCATACTTAATCCAAATTGAGTGATTCTTGTTGCTAAATTTATCTAAAATTATGCTCTACCTGCTGTATAAATTTCATGGTTGTTGGAGCACTTTGGATTTTGAATCTTTTTCATTGTTCGTCGTTCTTATTGAATTTTCTCGCTCTTTCAATAGTATCCGACGATTATATTGAATTGGAGAGTGATCCTCTGCAGCAAACAAGTGATCTTCAACAAGGCAAGCAGATGTAGCATCATTTAATTATATTGCTCTTATTACTTTTAAATTCTAATATCTTGTTTGCAAAAACTAAGTATGCATGCTTCTTTGGGTCAAAGCTAATTTTGTCGGATTAGAGGTAGTTACTTCTATTGCATAGTTTCCCTGAAATTATTCACCCCTGCCACAACCCTAAGTTAATATCCTCACTGGTGAACTATAGCCCGGTGAATGAATTATGCTCTTTTATTTATCTTTACGATATCATGCTTAGCCATGCTTAGTTATCGGTAGAATTGAGCGGTTATCGACTTAGTCGATGACCTTGATCACACAAAAACTTGTTATTACTTATGATCAATACCTTGTGCTTTGTTTATTTGTGCAACCCAAAACTAAAAATAAAATGTTTTAGACTTGGGTATAATGGTATGATGGTGTGATCTTATGGTGTGACTGGAATGGTGCCCGGGTCATCAAGGACCGAGTTAATTGTGTCACTAAGCCAAGCGATATTTGCGTACTAACCACACTAGAGATATATGGGACCTCTCTTGACTTAGTACTTTGGAAGGTATTAATTGATGAGTCGTTGGTGGTAGTTGTTAGTGTTTGTTATGGGATGAGAGGGATGGGGTTCCGGTTAGGTTCTCCATGCCCAGGACACCCGCAGTTGCTTCGGCTGGGCCGGTGTTCCGACTCAACGTATGGGTCCTTGTGATCTTTGTCGCCGGTAGGTCACTAAGGATCAACCCCCATACGTGTGACTCTTGATTAATACAATCCATTGGAAATGTCTCGTAGGACTTAGCCGTGCCGGCATACCAAAGGAAGTATGCTTCATCTAGTGGCAAAATGGCGGTCTGAAGTGTGGGTACATTGGTACACCCCTACAGGGTTCAAACTATTCGAATAGCCTCTTCCTAGGTTGTGGACATGCTTGGTAAGGTCGTGCAAGAACTAGACTACAACCTTTTTAACTAAAACTTAATGTGGGTGGTACAAATGGGTAATTCATGCTATTGTTGTGATGGTCACCTCCAGGATGTCTTTATGTTATTTACTTATTATTTCGCTGTTATTTTCTGCAAATAAAATTCAGATTGTTAAAACTGCCTTCAACATATTATCTATTGCAAATAAAATCTGATTTATGCTAAAATTAACCTTTAGCCTTCTCCTTTGATTAAAACCAGCACATAGTAGTATATAGGTTTGTTACTCGTAAGTCTTGCGAGTACATTTTTATACTCATTTGCATTGTTTATTTGTTGCAGAGGAGGTTGATCCCCAACGGATCGACTTTTGTGAGTTTTGTTGCGGTGTGGACGACTAGCTTGGCGGCCCGGTCGGATTGCCTTATGGGTGTGAGGCAAACCGGTTGGCTTTTGTCTTGGCTATCTTATGGTATTTTGCTTCCGCTGTAATTTCTAACTCTCGACTTTTGTGAGTTTTGTTGCGGTGTGGACGACTAGCTTGGCGGCCCGGTCGGATTGCCTTGTGGGTGTGAGGCAAACCGGTTGGCTTTTGTCTTAGCCATCTTATGGTATTTTGCTTCCGCTGTCATTTCTAACTATTTTAGCTCGCTCTTGGCCGTCGGCCTCTCTTTTGTAATAACCATTATGTATGTCTTTTGCTTGTAAAGATTAAGCTTAGGTTATATGTGTTGTATGCAATTGATGCAATATTTTGTAAAAGGGTGTGTATACTGCAATTTTGGGAAGTATACATTTTCCTGAGGAACGGTATATTTCGTTTGTGATGCTAGAGTCAATGGAAGACTAAGCATTACAACCTAAATAAATCGGGGTCTCACAAAGCTTGGTATCAGAGCCATATCGAACGTAGAAACCCGTAGCTTGGTCGTCTTTAGGATATTTTGAAAAACATAGTTTCAAAATGTCAAAGGGTTTATGAAAATCTAAGTAAGTTCTCAGATTTTACTCCTTACTTATCCTAGCTTGCTCATCTTACCCTAATCTTATTAAGTTTTGAAAAGTTGTTTTCCTCTCCTCCTTTCAAAAGATAGTGTTATCGTTTAATTCTGGTTTTGGGGAACATATGAGAGTGTAAAGTTTGAAGTTTCGGCTGCCCTTTTGTGAAGAATAGAAGCACTGGGAGCTGGAATTCAAATCTGGATAGCAAGTAGCAGTTTTTTGGACAGTAAGCTTGTGGTTGATAGTTAAGGTCAATAATGAGAGGTTAACTCAACTAAAATTTATGGGAATGAAAGGGTAAGAAGTGATACTAGTTAGCTAAGTATCTAACACCCCTATTAGTAGTTTTGCCCTGCTCTTTAGGTATACTAGAACTAGAGTTGTGTGCTGAAATTTATCTCCCTAACCGATTGCTTGTTCTTTCAATACGAGTTAGTCGTATCGGGAAGTTGGGCTTGTGTCCAAAGATTTTGGTGCTGATTTTGAGCCTGTTTTTCTAGATTTTTGAGTTCAATTCTCAGTTGTGTTATTTGTTTTCTTTGCCTTCAGTTTTTGGGCTTTATTGCTAACCTTCTCCTTTCGCAGTAGGATGGTTGGGAGGACTCGCAGTAGTCAGGGTCAGTTGGCTGGTTCGGATGAGGATCTCCCGCCTCCTCCGACCATGGCCGAGGTTCTTCTTTAGATTGAGCGCAACTAGATGGACCAAACGAGGATTTTGGAGTCCATTACGCGCAATACCTCCACTCTTTCTAGTGCCTCCGGATTAGGTGGAGGAGGTGGACATCAGCCGCGTGGGGGACTCTCGGAGTTCCTCCGCACTCAGCCACCCACCTTCTCTCGGTCAAAGGACCCGTTGGACGCAGATGACTGGTTGCGTCTGGTTGAGTGAAAGCTCAACGTTGTTTAGTGCCAGGACCACGAGAAGGCACTCTTTGCATCCCATCAATTGGAGGGTGCAGCACTCTCTTGGTAGGAGAACTTTCTCGCCATGCAGCCTGCCGACCACACTATCTCTTGGGAGGAGTTCCGTACTACCTTCTGTCGGGTTCATATCCCCGTCGGCTTGATTAAGCTCAAGAAAAAGGAGTTTTTTGCGCTCAAGCAAGGGCGCAGATCGGTGACGGAGTATTTGTACGAGGTTAACCACTTGACTCGTTATGGTCCAGGAGAGGTGGCCACCGATGAGGCCAAGCAGGAGAAATTCATGGATGGCTTGTCCAAGAAGCTGCAGGACAAGCTATCTATTATGGACTTCCTCGACTTCCAGGCCTTGATCGACAAGGCCGTCGTCGTTCAACACAAGGCAAGAGCGCTAGCGGAGTCCCGCAAGCGCAAGTGGGAGGCCCAGAAGTCCGCCAGGGCCGATCTTCTTCGTCCTTGCATCGGGCAAGCCCCGGTGTTTCAATCTCAGGCTTCAGCATCACCAAGGCCTTCAGCACCTGTACCTCGCCCTCTACAGGCTGTGGCCCAGCCGCGTGCGCCTGCAAGTCAGCCAGGTGGCCTCCGCAATCCGACTACCAAGGTCACTTGCTTCTTCTACCAAAACAAGGGGCATTATGCAAATAATTGCCCTAAGAAGACCGGAGCGGCCCCTCGTCCTAATGGAGGACGCGGGCAAGGGAGTGGTCACTCTCAGGATCAGAAGGTGATCCAGAAGACCCAGAACATGGGAAGCGGCCACGTCAACCACATCTCCGCTGAGGATGCACAGGAGGCACCTAACGTCATGTTGGGTACGCTTCTTGTTAATTCTCGTCCTGCTACTATTTTATTTGATTAAGGAGCTTCTCATTCCTTTGTATCTAAGTCTTTTGCTGCTATGGGTGATCTTTCTTTTGCTCCTCTGCTTATCCCTTTGCTCATCCGCTCTCCGGGTTCGGAATTGAGAGCTGAATTAGAGTGTCGGGATGTTCCTGTTGAGATCGAGGGGGTGGGATTTGTGGTAAATCTTATCCTCCTCAATTCAGCGAGTTTGGACGTTATTCTTGGTATGGATTGGTTATACCGACATTTGGGACTAATTGATTGCGCCAAGAAGTGTGTCTACCTCACCAATCCCTCCGGCGAGTGAGTTGGTTTTTCACCGAAGCTGCAAGGACACCATCTCTTCGCACTTGAAGCAAATCCGGCTCGAGATATCCTTGAAGTCCCTGTGGTGTATGACTTTGTCGATGTCTTCCCCGAAGAATTGCTTGGGATGCCACCGGTTCGAGACCTGAAGTTTGTTATTGAGTTAGCACCGATCGCCCGATTTGAAAGAGGCCTTACGGATGCCTCCAAACGAGTTGGTGGAGTTGAAGAAGCAACTTGGCGAGCTTCAAGAGAAGGGTTTCATTTGCCTAGCTCATCTCCGTAATGCATCCCAATGATCTTTGTAAAGAAGAAGGACAATACGTTGCGCATGTGCGTTGATTACCGTCCGCTTAATGAAGTGACGGTAAAGAACAAGTATCCTTTGCCCCGTATCGACGACCTCTTCGATCAATTGACCGGAGCTCGAGTTTTCTCCAAGATTGATCTGAGAGTGAGATATCATCAAGTAAGGATCAGACCTGAAGATATTCCCAAGATGACTTTCTCTACTCGTTACGGTTTGTACGAGTACACCGTCATGTCTTTCGGCTTGACCAATGCTCCTGCCTTGTTCATGAACCTTATGAACTCGGTTTTCATGGAGTTCTTAAATAAGTTTGTGGTGGTCTTCCTCGACGATATACTTATCTATTCCAAGGACGATAAAGAACACGTTGAGCATCTGAAGCTTGTGTTGGGAAAGCTGCGTGAGCACCAGCTGTATACGAAGTTCAGCAAGTGCGAGTTCTGGTTGAAGGAAGTGGTATTTTGGGCCATGTTCTTTCAGCGGGAGGCGTAGCTGTGGATCCTAGCAAGGTCAGCGATGTACTCTCTTGGGAGCAGCCCAAGTCAGTGACCGAGGTTAGGAGTTTTCTTGGTTTAGCGGGATACTATGATCGCTTTATGAAGGAGTTCTCTAAGATCGCGAAGCCGATGACTGAGTTGCTCAAGAAGGACAAGCAGTTCGTGTGTTCCGAGGATTGCGAGAAGAGTTTCCAAGAACTCAAGAAGCAATTGACCACCGCTCCAGTTCTCGTTCTCCCCGATGTCCACCGGAGTTTCGACATCTTATGTGATGCTTCTCGTCGAGGACTCGGGTGTGTCCTGATGCAAGAAGGCAAGGTGGTGGCCTATGTGTCAAGACAGTTGACACCTCACGAACTCAAGTATCCAACCCATGACTTGGAACTAGCTGTTGTGATCCATGCACTTAAGATTTGGCGACATTACCTTGTAGGTAATCGTTGTGAAGTGTATTCGGATCACAAAAGTTTGAAGTATTTGTTCACTGAACCTGATCTGAACCTCAGGCAGAGAAGGTGGTTGGAGTTGATCAAAGAAAATGACATGGGTATTCACTACCACCCGGGCAAGGCCACTGTTGTTGCCGATGCACCTAGTCGAAAGGCGCATTGCAATAACTTGTTGCTCCAGGAGTAGCAGCCCACCCTACTTGAAGAATTTCAGCGTCTCAACTTGGAGGTGGTTGAGCACGGGTCCCTCGGTGCCTTGGTTGTGCAACAAACCTTGGAAGATCGGATCAAACCTTCTTAGCAATCGGACAGTGGAGTAAATCGAATCAAGCAAAATATCAAGAACGGAATAGCCAAGTGCTTCTCAGAAGATGAACTTGGTGTTGTATGGTTCGGGCCACACCTTATGGTTCTGAAGGTCGTGAAATTGCGGGACTTGATTCTCCGTGAAGCCCATGATTCTCCTTTGTCAATTCATCCCGGGGCCACGAAGATATATCAAGATCTCCGGCAAAGGTTCTGCTGGACCCGAATGAAGCGCCAGATTGCGAAGTTCGTGGCCGAGTGCGATGTGTTTCGTCGTGTCAAGGCCGAGCATCAGCGCCCAGCAGGTTTGCTCCAGCCTCTGCCAGTGCCAGAGTAGAAGTGGGATTCCGTTGGCATGGACTTTATCACCGGTCTGCCCCGTACATCTTCAGGGAAAGATGCTATTTGGGTTGTCATTGATTGGTTGACTAAGGTGGCGCATTTCCTTCCTGTCAAGACTGACCTTCGTGTAAGTCTCTTGGCGGATCTCTACATAGCTCGCATCGTGAGTTTGCACGTTGTGCCAAAGACGATTGTGTCAGATCGTGGGTCTCTGTTTACCTCTCGATTTTGGCATAGTTTGCAGGAGGCTATGGGAACCTGTCTTTCCTTCAGCTTAGCTTATCACCCTCAAACGGATGGCCAGATGGAACGAGTGAACCAAGTTTTGGAAGACATGGTCCGTGCTTGCGTTCTCTCCTATGGTAAGAATTGGGAGAATGCTTGCCATTCGCCGAGTTTTCGTACAACAACAGTTTCCAAGCCAGTCTCGACATGGCACCATTTGAGGCCTTATATGGGAGAAGGTGTATAACCCTGTTAAATTGGCCTGAGACCGGCAAAAAACCTTTCTTTGGCCTAGACTCGATCAACGAGGCCGAAAGTCAAGTTCAGCTTATTCGAGATCGATTGCGCACGGCTCAATCCAGGCAAAAGAGCTATGCGGATCGTCGTCGTCGTGAATTGAGCTTCGAGCCCAATGACTTCGTTTATCTCAAGGTTTCTCCTCTGAAGGGCCACCAGCGTTTTGGTGTCAAGGGCAAGTTAGTTCCTCGATATGTTGGTCCTTACCGCATCATCGAGAAGAAAGGAGCTGTTGCCTACAAGTTGGAGTTACCTGCTGCAGTTGAGGGGGTACATGATGTGTTCCATGTGTCCCAGTTGAAGAAGTGCCTTCGTGTTCCAACCGAGGAAGCCCCGTTGAAAAATCTCGATGTTCAGCAAGATTTGACTTACCGCGAGCACCCTGTTCGTATCCTTGAAGAAGCTGAACGAAAAACAAGGAACCATGCCATCAAGTTTCTTAAAATTCAATGGTCGAATAATTTCGAGGATGACACTACTTGGGAACGGGAAGATCGTCTACGTGCGGACTAACCGTCTTTCTTTTCCGAGTAAGCCAAATCTCGGGGTGAGATTTTTGTAAGGGGAGGTTTGTAACATCCCAATTCTCAACTTGTGTTTCAAATGTAAGAAAATGTGTAGAAATTAAAACTTTTTCTTACATCTTGTTGTTGTTGGGAATTTCTAAAAATTCTTGTAAAAGAATTACGGAAATACTAAGTCACAAGTCATTTTGACCTAAACCTTGCCCTTCAAAAACTTTCTTGTCAAACCCTGTGATCATTCCTTGGAAATAATTTTCCTAAGTTCTAGGGTTGGTGTGTGACCCCTCTGAAAAATTTCACCATTTTTAGAAATTGTTTGAATATTTTAGAGGGTAGTCAAACCTGTTTGATTTTCAGTCAAACCCTAGCTCAGCACCTTGCAGAATTTTTAGAGAAAAATGCATTGCATAAAAACCTCTAAAAATTTTATACAAGGTCAATATCTTAGCTGGCAAACTCCTGTAAAAATTTTAGAATTTTTTTGGAGTTGTGTGCTACCTCTAGTAATTCTTTAAAGTTTCAGCTTGCTTTTGAACCTCAGTCTAACCCCTGGTCGTATCGTTCCAAACGGTAGTACCGCCTCTCCAAACGGAAGTACCGGGTGCGTTTTAGGGATGCCATGGTTTTAGCCGTTAGATTTCCCATCAATGGTCTGGATCTTATGTCCAAACGATAGTACCACCCAGTAAACGGTAGTACCACTCATCGAGCTGGTAGTACCGTGCTCCAGTTGAGTGGGGGGGCATTTTCAGCCGTTAAATCTTAATCGAACCGCCTAGATTGATTCAAACGTTTTCCGCTGAACGTGAGATTCAATCCTGGCCGTTCATTTCTAATCCAACCGTGCGGTACCTTTTTCCTTCCACCTCCGGAAGTACCATCTTAAATGGTAGTATCGTTTATCCCACCGGTAGTTCCGGACTCGTCAAAAGCGGTGCACATGTTTTAACCCATGGTTCTAAATTGAACGTTCCAGATTGCCTTGAAACATTTGGACCTTCGAGTTGAAGAATAAATCTCAGCTGTCCATTCCTAATCCAGCGGTCAAAAAGCTTTGACTCAAGTCAATTGGTTTGGCTCAACCCATTTTGGAGCTTAGGCCCGAGCCACTTTGAATTATGTCGCTGACAGGTGGGCCCGCGCCGCACCTATTCGTCCCCTACCTCTCGCCCACGCCATTGCCAGCGTACGAACGTGGGAGAGGTAGTGCCTTGTCAATTCCATGGAGATCTTTAAACGGCTCTTTGCTGCAACCATTTAATGCGCCACAAAGCCGTCATCCAAAGTAGTGGTCTTCACCTGCTCCCATCTCTCAAGGGGTCCATGGCAGTGCTTTAGACCAAGTTCACCGTGAAATGTAGTTTTGCTCCAAAACCCTAGCCCTTCGGCTATATAAAGCCAGTGAGCTCCTCCTTAGCTTCCTTTACACATATCCTTGCAAACTCTAGCCCTCTCTCTGTGTAATTGAGCTCAAATCACAGAGAACCCCAAAATCGCCATTACTGAACCTTGGAGCTCCTTGGTGGCGACGGTTCTCCAAGGGTCCTTTTGCAATTCTTTTCGGGCCACTTTGCGCCTCTTTCCCTATTAAGCAGAACCCATAACTTAATTTAGTTTGACATTCGCAGGAATTGTCAAATTTGGGGTTTGTTCAAATTCGGCCGAAATCACCCCTTTTCATCCTTAGCTCTAGTGAGTGCTTCATTTCTCAATTGTTTGCTCATGGACCTTCTATGAGCTATAATGAAGCTATAGTGATGACCTGGTCTCACTCATTTCGCTAAGGCCATCATTTTCACTTCATCACCTTCGTTTCCGGTCCTGTGCTTCGTCGCCGGAGCAACTCCGGCCACCTCCTAGCCCCTACAACATTAAGGTACCCTCCTAGTAGTCCCTAGAAGCCTAGCACTCGCTTCTTTGAACCGCTGCGGAGCTCCTTTTGCTTTTTGTCGTTTGGCCGTGTTTTACGCCGTCATTCAACTCCGGCCCACATGCGTTTTAGGCTACTACCACCGGTGTGAGTGGGCCCAGGGTGTGGGCAACGCTATTGTGCACCCAGTGGTGTTCTTGGTTTGCGCCGCCGTGGCGGGCCGTCGGCAGCAAGCCTTTGTTTGCGCTCGGTCTCGTTGTTGGATGTGAGATGCGCTGTGCGTTGTTGTTAAGACATCATTAAGTTCTAATCATTGTTAATCATGGGTTAGAATTAATGACTGTCTTAAATCGGGCCTTTTGTGCCCCTTACAGGTGAACCCGCACCTTTTTAACACCCCCGTGCGCGAGCTGCACTGTTCCGTTGTTTCTAGGACATCATTAATGAACTAATCATTGGTTTAGTATTTAATGGCTGTCCTAAACGTTGGCTTATGTCACTTACATGGGGCCCCGTGGTTTTAAAATCCTCTCGGGCACGTGTGTTACGCCTTGTTGATTGTGGACCGTCGGATTTAAAACCAACGGTCCTCATCAACGTGTGTGTGTAACACTGAGATCAAGCCTGGACTATCCATTTTGGATCAGCGGTCCAGATCTCTTTGGACCTTTGAACCTCCGGATCTCCCATGTGAGTGCGAGCCGTCCATTTTCTGATCTACGTCTCAGATCTTGGGTGCATTGGACCTCCGAATGTCGCCTCGATCTGAGCCATCCGTCTTTAGATCAGCGGCCCACGTTCGTTTGAACGTTCGGACCGTCGAAAGCCTCGAATCAATATGGGCCGTTGCATCCAATCCCACGGTGGCCTCGTGTAAGCGTGCGTGCATGCACTGTGCTCCATTGGCGGGCCGTTAGATTTGATCTCAACGGCCTAGGTCTTTCCACGTCGGTTAGTTTTAGTAAAAGCCCGGTAAGGTTTATTTGTCAACTAAAAATTGTATTAAAACTTCAAAATTTCATAACTAATTCATTTTAAACCCTTTTCGATTGATTGAAATTTTGTTAATTTTGAGTTTAACTAAGCTTTAATCTAAAAATGTTTGTAGGCTTAGTTTTGCTCCAGAAAAATATGCTAATAAATTTAATTCCTAATTAGCTTTATTTATGCTTTAAAAAGTGTTTAAAATTTGTAAGAGACAAGTAATTCCCTGTACCTCCAAATGGAGTAAACTAAAAATTGTTAAATCCCTCTATTCCTATGTTGTAGTGTAGGATAGGTTTTAATATTATCCTTGCCATTGAAATTAATTGTGCCCTAGTGTCATAACTTAGAAAAATCCTAACAAATTCATGTTAACTCCAAGTGAAGTAAACTCGATTTTGCTAACCTTAGGATGTCAATACCCACCTACCATAAAAATTTTAGATTCAGAAACTTTCTAGAAAATTATGCCATGAACAGTAACAGATAGCAATTAATGCAGATTTTCCAGCTGATTGAATATATCGAGGCTATAACTTTTGCATACTTAATCCAAATTGAGTGATTCTTGTTGCAAAATTTATCTAAAATCATGCTCTACCTGCTGTATTAATTTCATGGATGTTGGAGCACTTTGATTTTGAATCTTTTTCATTGTTCGTCGTTCTTATTGAATTTTCTCGCTCTTTCGATAGGATCCGATGATTGTATTGAATTGGAGAGTGATCCTTTGCAGAAAACAAGTGATCTTCAACAAGGCAAGCAGATGTAGCATCATTTGATCATATTGCTCCTATTACTTTTAAATTCTAATATCTTGTTTGCAAAAAGTAAGTATGCATGCTTCTTTGGGTCAAAGCTAATTTTTTCGGATTAGAGGTTGTTACTCCTATTGCATAGTTTCCCTGAAATTGTTCACCCCTGCCACAACTCTAAGTTAATATCCTCATTGGTGAACTAGAGCTCGGTGAATGAATTACACTCTTTTATTTGTGTTTACGATATCATGCTTAGCCATCCTTAGTTATCGGTAGAATCGGGCGGTTATCGACTTAGTCGATGACCTTGATCGCACAAAAACTTGTTATTACTTATGATCAATACCTTGTGCTTTGTTTATTTGTGCAACCCAAAACTAAAAATAAAATATTTTAGACTTGGGCACAATGGTATGATGGTGTGATCTTATGGTGTGACTGCAATGGTGTCTGGGTCATCAAGGACCGAGTTACTTGTGTCACTAAGCCAAGCGATATTTGTGTGCTAGCCACACTAGAGATCTATGGGACCTCTCTTGACTTAGTACTTTGGGAGGTATTAATTGATGAGTCGCTGGTGGTAGTTGTTAGTGTTTGTTATGGGATGAGAGGAATGGGGTTCCGGTTAGGTTCTCCATGCCCAGGACACCCGCAGTTGCTTCGGCTGGGCCGGTGTTCCAACTCAACGTATGGGTCCTTGTGATCTTTGTCGCCGACAGGTCACTAAGGATCAACCCTCATATGTGCAACTCTTGATTAATACAATCCATTGGAAATGTCTCGTAGGACTTAGCCGTGCCGGCATACCAAAGGAAGTATGCTTCATCTAGTGGCAAAATGGTGGTCTAAAGTGTGGGTACAATGGTACACCCCTGCAGGGTTGAAACTATTCGAATAGCCTCGTCCTAGGTTATGGACATGCTTGGTAAGGTCGTGCAAGAACTAGACTACAACCTTTTTAACTAAAACTTGATGTGGGTGGTATGGATGGGTAATTCGTGCTATTGTTGTGATGGTCATTGGGATGGTCATTTCCAGGATGTCTTTATGTTATTTACTTATTGTCACGCTATTATTTTCTACAAATAAAATTCAGATTGTTAAAACCGCCTTCAACATATTATCTATTGCAAATAAAATCTGCTTTATGCTGAAATTAACCATTAGCCTTCTCCTTTGATTAAAGCCTGCATATAGTAGTATATAGGTTCATTACTCGTAAGTCTTGCAAGTACATTTTTGTACTCATTTGCATTGCTTATTTGTTGCAGAGGAGGTTGATCCCCAAGGGATCAACTTTTGTGAGTTTTGCTGTGGTGTGGACGACTAGCTTGGCGGCCCGGTCGGATTGACTTGTGGGTGTGAGGCAAACCGGTTGTGAGTTATATGTGTTGTATGGAATTGATGCAATGTTTTGTAAAACCATTATGGGTGTGTAAAGATTAAGCTGCAGCATATGTGTTGTAAGTATACATTTTCTGAGGATACAAAGTATATTTTCGAGAACGATGCTAAAGTCAATGGAGGACTAAGCATTACAAGCTAAATAAGTCGGGGTCTCACAAAGCTTGGTATCAGAGCCATACCGACCGTCGAAACCCCTAGCTTGGTCGTCTTTAGGATATTTTGAAAAACTTAGTTTCAAAATGTCAAAGAATTTATCAAAATCTAAGTAAGTTCTCAGATTTTACTCCTTACCTATCCTAGCTTGCTCATCTTACCCTAATCTTATTAAGTTTTGAAAAGTTGTTTTCCTCTCCTCCTTTCACAAGATAGTGTTATCGTTTAATTCTTATTTTGGGGAACATATGAGAGTGTAAAGTTTGAAGTTTTGGCTGCCCTTTTGTGAAGAATAGAAGCATTGGGAGCTGGAATTCAAATCTGGACAGCAAGTAGCAGTTTTCTGACAGCAAGCTTGTGGTTGATAGTTAAGGTTAATAATGAGAGGTTAACTCAACTAAAATTTGTGGGAATGAAAGGGTAAGAAGTGATACTAGTTAGCTAAGTATCTAACACCCCTATTAGTAGTTTTTCCCTGCTCTTTAGGTATACTAGAACTGGAGTTGTGTGCTGAAATTTATCTCCCTAACCGATTGCTCGTTCTTTCAATACGAGTTAGTCGTATCGGAAAGTTGGGCTTGTGTCCAAAGATTTTGGTGCTGATTTTGAGCATGTTTTTCTAGCTTTTTAGTTCAATTCTCAGTTGTGTTATTTGTTTTCTTTGCCTTCATTTTGGGCTTTATTGCTAACCTTCTCCTTTCGCAGTAGGATGGCTGGGAGGACTCGCAGTAGTCAGGGTTAGCCGGCTAGTTCGGATGAGGAGCTCCCGCCTCCTTCGACCATGGCCGACGTTCTTCTTCAGATTGAGCGCAACCGGATGGATGAAACGAGGATTTTGGAGTCCATTGCACGCAACACCTCCACTCTTTCTAGTGCCTCCGGATCAGGGGGAGGAGGTGGACATGAGCCGCGTGGGGGACTCTCGGAGTTCCTCCGCACTCAGCCACCCACCTTCTCTCGGTCAGAGGACCCGCTAGACGCAGACGACTGGTTGCATCTGGTTGAGCGAAAGCTCAACGTTGCTCAATGCCAGGACCACGAGAAGGCACTCTTTGCATCCCATCAGTTGGAGGGTGGAGCACTCTCTTGGTGAGAGAACTTTCTCGCCATGTAGCCCGCCGGCCACACTATCTCTTGGGAGGAGTTCCGTACTGCCTTCCGTCGGGCTCATATCCCCGCCAGCTTGATGAAGCTCAAGAAAAAGGAGTTTCTTGCACTAAAGCAAGGGTGCAGATCGGCGACGGAGTATTTGTACGAGTTTAACCACTTGGCTCGTTATGCTCCAGGAGAGGTGGCCACCGATGAGGCCAAGCGAGAGGCCATGGATGCTTGTCCGGGAGCCGCAGAAGTTCATGGATGGCTTGTCGAGGCCGTCGTCGCTAACAGGTGAGAGCGTCCATAGCGCAAGGACAAGCTATCTATTATGGACTTCCCGACTTCCGTGCCTTGGTCGAGCAATACCTCCACTCTTTCTAGTGCCTCCGGATTAGGTGGAGGAGGTGGACATCGCCACTCTTTCATGGGGACTTAGGTGGAGAGTTCCTCCGCGTGGGGACTCGGAGTTCCTCGCACCACCCACCTTCTCTCGGTCAAAGGACCGTTGGGCGCAGACGGTCGGTTGCGTCGGTTGAGTGAAAGCTCAACGTTGTTTAGTGCCAGGACCACGAGAAGGCACTCTTTGCATCCCATCAATTGGAGGGTGCAACACTCTCTTGGTAGGAGAACTTTCTCGCCATGCAGCCTGCCGACCACACTATCTCTTGGGAGGAGTTCCGTACTGCCTTCTGTCGGGTTCATATCCCCGTCGGCTTGATTAAGCTCAAGAAAAAGGAGTTTTTTGCGCTTAAGCAAGGAAACAGATCGGTGACGGAGTATTTGTACGAGGTTAACCACTTGACTCGTTATGGTCCAGGAGAGGTGGCCACCGATGAGGCCAAGCAGGAGAAATTCATGGATGGCTTGTCCAAGAAGCTGCAGGACAAGCTATCTATTATGGACTTCCTCGACTTCCAGGCCTTGATCGACAAGGCCGTCATCGTTGAGCACAAGGCGAGAGCGCTAGCGGAGTCCCGCAAGGGCAAGTGGGAGGCCCAGAAGTCCGGCAGGGCCGATCTTCTTCGTCCTTGCATCGGGCAAGCCCCGGTGTTTCAATCTCGAGCCAGCATCACCAGGCCTTCAAAGACTGTGCCTCGCCCTCTATAGTGTGGCCCGGCGCGCGTCTTTGCAAGTCAGCCAGGTGTCCTCCGCAATCCGGCTACCAAGGTCACTTGCTTCTTCTACCAAAACAAGGGGCATTATGCAAATAATTGCCCTAAGAAGACCGGAGCGGCCCCTCGTCCTAATGGAGGACGCGGGCAAGGGAGTGGTCACTCTCAGGATCAGAAGGTGATCCAGAAGACCCAGAACGTGGGAAGCAGCCACGTCAACCACATCTCCGCTGACAGGAGGTACCTGATGTCGTGTTGGGTACGTTCTTGTTAATTCTCGTCCTGCTACTGCTTTATTTGATTCAGGAGCTTCTCATTCCTTTGTATCTAAGTCTTTTGCTGCTATGGGTGATCTTTCTTTTGCTCCTCTGCTTATCCCTTTGCTCATCCGCTATCCGGGTTCGGAGTTGAGAGCTGAATTAGAGTGTCGCGATGTTCCTGTTGAGATCGAGGGGGTGGGATTTGTGGTAAATCTTATCCTCCTTAATTCAGCAAGTTTGGACATAATTCTTGGTATGGATTGGTTATCCCGATATTTGGGACCAATTGATTGCGCCAAGAAGTGTATCTACCTCACCAATCCCTCTGGCGAGCGAGTTGGTTTTTCACCGAAGCTGCAAGGACACCATTTCTTCGCACTTGAAGCAAAGCCGGCTCCAGATATCCTTGAAGTCCCTGTGTTGTGTGACTTTGTCGATGTCTTCCCCGAAGAATTGCCTGGGATGCCACCGGTTCGAGACCTGGAGTTCGTTATTGAGTTAGCACCCGGTATCGCCCCGATTTCAAAGAGGCCTTACCAGATGCCTCCAAACGAGTTGGTGGAGTTGAAGAAGCAAATTGGTGAGCTTCAAGAGAAGGGTTTCATCTTCCCTAGCTCATCTTCGCTGGTCTGTGCAGCGATCTTTGTAAAGAAGATGGGCAATACGTTGCGCATGTGCGTTGATTATCTCCCGCTTAATGAAGTGACGGTAAAGAACAAGTACCCTTTGCCCCATATCGACGACCTCTTCGATCAATTGACCGGAGCTCAAGTTTTCTCCAAGATTGATCTGAGAGTGGGATATCATCAAGTAAGGATCAGACCTGAAGATATTCCCAAGATGGCTTTCTCTACTCGTTACGGTTTGTACGAGTACACCATCATGTCTTTCGGCTTGACCAATGCTCCTGCCTTGTTCATGAACCTTATGAACTCGGTTTTCATGGAGTACTTGGATAAGTTTATGGTGGTCTTCCTCGATGATATCCTTATCTACTCCAAGAACGACGAAGAACACGTTGAGCACCTGAAGCTTGTGTTGGGAAAGCTGCGTGAGCACCAGCTGTATGCGAAGTTCAGCAAGTGCGAGTTCTGGTTGAAGGAAGTGGCATTCTTGGGCCATGTTCTTTCAAGGGGAGGCGTACTTATGGATCCTAGCAAGGTCAGCGATGTACTCTCTTGGGAGCAGCCCAAGTCGGTGACCGAGGTTAGGAGTTTTCTTGGTTTAGTGGGATACTATCGTCGCTTTATCAAGGACTTCTCCAAGATCGCGAAGCCGATGACTGAGTTGCTCAAGAAGGACAAGTAGTTTGTGTGGTCCGAGGATTGCGAGAAGAGTTTCCAAGAACTCAAGAAGTGATTGACCACCACTCCAGTTCTCATTCTCCCCGATGTCCACCAGAGTTTCGACATCTTCTGTGATGCTTCTCGTCGAGGACTCGGTTGTGTCCTGATGCAAGAAGGCAAGGTGGTGACCTATGTGTCAAGACAGTTGAGACCTCATGAACTCAATTATCCAACCCAAGACTTGGAACTCGCTGCTGTGATCCATGCACTTAAGATTTGGCGACATTACCTTGTAGGTGATCGTTGTGAAGTGTATTCGGATCACAAAAGTTTGAAGTATTTGTTCACTGAACCTGATCTGAACCTCAGGCAGAGAAGGTGGTTGGAGTTGATCAAAGACTATGACATGGGTATTCACTACCACCCGGGCAAGGCCACTGTTGTTGCCGATGCACCTAGTCGAAAGACGTATTGCAATAACTTGTTGCTCGAGGAGCGGCAGCCCACCCTACTTGAAGAATTTCAGTGTTTCAACTTGGAGGTGGTTGAGCACGGGTCCCTCGCTGTCTTGGTTGTGCAACCATCCTTGGTAGATCGGATCAAAGCTGCGCAGCAATCGGACATTGGAGTAAACCGAATCAAGCAAAATATCAAGAACGGAACAACCAAGTGCTTCTCAGAAGATGAACTTGGTGTTGTATGGTTCGGGCCACGCCTTATGGTTCCGAAGATCATGGAATGGCGGGACTTGATTCTCTGCGAAGCCCATGATTCTCCTTTGTCAATTCATCCCGGGGCCATGAAGATGTATCAAGATCTCCGGCAAAGGTTCTGGTGGACCCGAATGAAGCGCGAGATTGCGAAGTTCGTGGCCGAGTGCGATGTGTGTCGTCGTGTAAAGGCCGAGCATCAGCACCCAGATGGTTTGCTGCAGCCTCTGCCAGTGCCAGAGTGGAAGTGGGATTCCGTTGGCATAGACTTTATCACCGGTCTGCCCCGTACATCTTCAGGGAAAGATGTTATTTGGGTTGTCATTGATCGGTTGACTAAGGTGGCACATTTCCTTTCTGTCAAGACTGACCTTCGTGTAAGTCTCTTGGTAGATCTCTACATAGCCTGCATCGTGAGTTTGCACGGTGTGCCAAAGACGATTGTGTCAGATCGTGGGTCTCTGTTTACCTCTCGATTTTGGCATAATTTGCAGGAGGCTATTTGAACCTGTCTTTCCTTCAGCTCAGCTTATCACCCTCAAATGGATGGCCAGACTGAATGAGTCAACCTAGTTTTGGAAGACATGCTCCATGCTTGCGTTCTCTCCTATGGTATGAATTGGGAGAAATGCTTGCCATTCGCCGAGTTTTCGTACAACAACAGCTTCCAAGCCAGTCTCGATATGACACCATTTGAGGCCTTATACGGGAGAAGGTGTAGAACCCCGTTAAATCGGTCTAAGACCGACGAAAGACCTTTCTTTGGCCTGGACTCGATCAACGAGGCTAAAAGTCAAGTTCAGCTTATTCGAGATCGATTGCTCACGGCTCAATCCAGGCAAAAGAGCTATGTGGATCGTCGTCGTCGTGAATTGAGCTTCGAGCCCAATGACTTCGTTTATCTCAAGATTTCTCCTCTGAAGGGCGACCAGCGTTTTGGTGTCAAGGGCAAGTTAGCTCCTCGATATGTTGGTCCTTATCGCATCATCGAGAAGAAAGGAGCTGTTGCCTACAACTTGTAGTTACCTGTTGCACTTGAGGGGTACATGATGTGTTCCATGTGTCCTAGTTGAAGAAGTGCCTTCGTGTTCCAACCGAGGAAGCTCCGTTGGAAAATCTTGATGTCCAGCAAGATTTGACCTACCGCGAGCACCCGGTTCGCATCCTTGAAGAAGCTGAACGAAAAATAAGGAATCGTGCCATCAAGTTCCTTAAAATTCATTGATCGAATCATTTTGAGGATGAAGCTACTTGGGAACGGGAAGATCGTCTGCGTGCGGACTACCCGTCTTTCTTTTACGAGTAAGCCAAATCTTGTAAGGGGGAGGTTTGTAACATCCCAATTCTTAACTTGTGTTTCAAATGTAAGAAAATGTATAGAAATTAAAACTTTTTCTTACATCTTGTTGTTGTTGGGAATTTCTGAAAATTCTTGTAAATGAATTACGGAAATACTAAGTCACAAGTCATTTTGACCTAAACCTTGCCCTTCAAAAACTTTCCGGTCAAACCTCGTGATCATTCCTTGGAAATAATTTTCCTAAGTTCTAGGGTTGGTGTGTGACCCCTCTGAAAAATTTCACCATTTTTAGAAATTGTTTGAATATTTTAGAGGGTAGTCAAACCTGTTTGATTTTCAGTCAAACCCTAGCTCAGCACCTTGCAGAATTTTTGGAGAAAAATGCATTGCTTAAAAACCTCTAAATTTTTTTATACAAGGTCAATATCTTAGTTGGCAAGCTCCTGTAAAAATTTTAGAATTTGTTTGGAGTTGTGTGCTACGTCTAGTAATTCTTTAAAGTTTCAGCTTGCTTTTGAACCTCAGTCTAACCCCTGGCCGTATCGTTCCAAACGGTAGTACCACCTCTCCAAACGGAAGTACCGCTCATCGAGCTGGTAGTATCGTGCTCCAGTTGAGTGGGGCGTTTTCAGCCGTTAGATCTTAATCAGACCGCCTAGATTGATTCAAATGTTTTCCGCTGAATGTGAGATTCAATCCTGGCCGTTCATTTCTAATCCAACCGTGCGGTACCTTTTTCCTTCCTCCTCCGGAAGTACCGTCTCAAACGGTAATATCGTTTATCCCACCGGTAGTTCCAAACTTGTCAAAAGCGGTGCGCATGTTTTAACCCTTGGATCTAAATCGAACATTCCAGATTGCCTTGAAACGTTTGGACCTCCGAGTTAAAGAATCAATCTGAACCGTCCATTCCTAATCCAGTGGTCAAAAAGCTTTGACTCAAGTCAATTGGTTCGGCTCAACCAATTTGGGAGCTTACGCCCGAGCCACTTTGAATTATGTCGCTGACAGGTGGGCCTGCGCCGCACTTGTTCGTCCCCTACCTCTCGCCCACGCCATTGCCAGCGTACGAATGTGGGAGAGGCAGTGCCTTGTCAATTCCATGGAGACCTTTAAACGGCTCTTTGCTGCAACCATTTAATGCGCCACAGAGCCCTCCTCCAAAGTCGAGGTCTTCACCTGCTCCCGTCGCTCAAGTGGTCCATGGTAGTGCTTTAGACCAAGTTCACCGTGAAATGTGGTTTTGCTCCAAAACCCTAGCCCTTCGGCTATATAAATCCAGTGAGCTCCTCCTTAGCTTCCTTTACACATCTCTTTGCAAACTCTAGCCCTCTCTCTATGTAATTGAGCTCAAATCACAGAGAACCCCAAAATCACCATTACTGAACCTTAGAGCTCCTTGGTGGCGACGGTGCTCCAAGGGTCCTTTTGTAATTCTTTTCGCGCCACTTTGCGCCTCTTTCCCTATTAAGCAAAAGCCCTATCTTAATTTAGTTTGACATTCGCAGGAATAGTCAAATTTGGGGTTTGTTCAAATTCGGTCGAAATCACCCCTTTTCTTCCTCAGCTCCGGTGAGTGCTTCATTTCTCAATTGTTTGCTCATCGACCTTCTATGAGCTATAATGAAGCTATAGTGATGACCTGGCCTCACTCATTTCGCTCAGGACATCATTTTCACTTCATCACCTTCGTTGCTGGTACTGTGCTTCGTCACCGGAGCAACTCCGGCCACCTCCTAGCCCCTACAACATTAAGGTACCCTCCTAGTAGTCCCTAGAAGCCTAGCACTCGCTTGTTTGAACCGCTGCGGAGCTCCTTTTGCTTTTTGTCGTTTGGCCGTGTTTTACACCGTCATTCAACTCCGGCTCACCGGCGTTTTAGGCCGCCGCCACCGGTGTGAGTGGGCCCAGGGTGTGGGCAACGCTATTGTGCACCCAGTGGTGTTCTTGGTTTGCGCCGCCGTGGCTGGAGCCGCCGGCGGCAAGCCTTTGTTTGGGCTCGGTCTCTTTGTCGGACGCGAGCTGCGATGTGCGTTGTCGTTAAGACATCATTAAGTTTTAATCACTGTCAATCATGGGTTAGAATTAATGACTGTTTTAAATCGGGCCTTTTGTTCCACTTACAAGTGGGCTCGCACCTTTTTAAACACCTCCGTGCCGAGCTGCACTGTTGCGTTGTCTCTAGGACATCATTAATGAACTAATCATTGGTTTAGTATTTAATGGCTGTCCTAAAAGTTGGCTTATGTCACTTACATGGGGGCCCATGGTTTTCAAACCCTCTCGGACACGTGTGTTACGCCTTGTTGATTGTGGACCGTCGGATTTAAAACCAACATTCTTGATCAACATGTGTGTGTAACACTGAGATCAACCCTGGACCGTCCATTTTAGATCAGTGGTCCAGATCTCTTTGGACCTTTGAACCTCCGGATCTCCCACGTGAGTGCGAGCCGTCCATTTTTTGATCTACGTCTCAGATCTTGGGTGCATTCGAACCTCCGAATGTCGCCTCGATCTGAGCCATCCGTCTTTAGATCAGCGGCCCACGTTCGTTTGAACGTTCGGACCGCCGAAAGCCTCGAATCAATATGGGCCGTTGGATCCAATCCAATGTTGGCCTCGCGTAAGCGCACGTGCGTGCGCTATGCTCCAGTTGGCTAGGCCGTTAGATTTGATCTCAACAGCACAGGATTTTCCGCGTCGGTTAGTTTTAGTAAAAGTCCAGTATGGTTTATTTGTAAACTAAAAATTGTATTAAAACTTCAAAATTTCATAACTAATTCATTTTAAACTCTTTTCAGTTGATTCAAATTATGTTAATTCTGAGTTTAACTAAGCTTTAATCTAAAAATGTTTGTAGGCTTAGTTTTGCTCCAGAAAAATATGCTAATAAATTTAATTCCTGATTAGCTTTATTTATGCTTTTAAAAAGTGTTTAAAAATTATGAGAGACACAAGTAATTCCCTGTACCTCCAAATGGATTAAACTAAAAATTGTTAAATTCTTCTATTCCTATGCTGTAGTGTAGGATAAGTTTTAATATTATCCTTGCCATTGAAATTAATTGTGCCCTAGTGTCATAACTTCGAAAAATCCTAACAATTTCATTTTAACTCCAAGTGAAGTAAACTCGATTTTGCTAACCTTAGGATGTCAATACCTACCTACCATAAAAATTTCAGGTTCAGAAACTTTCTAGAAAATTATGCCATGAACAGTAACAGATAGCAATTAATGTATATTTTCCAGTCGATTGAATATATTGAGGCTATAACTTTTGCATACTTAATCCAAATTGAGTGATTCTTGTTGCTAAATTTATCTAAAATCATGCTCTACCTTCTGTATTAATTTTATGGATGTTGGAGCAAGTAAGTGTTTTACGCAGAGTTCCATACAACACCAGTTGTGAGCCAGTTCACAGTTGTCACCATTTTGAATCTCTCTATGATCGACCGTGCAAGTCATCACGTAGTTAGAAAGAGACCAGATAACATAGTGTGTGGAATTGCATCAATCAAGAGGCAGAAGACCAAGCGTCTTAAACCTTGGATGGATTTTTAGTAGTGTGAGGACCTCGGTTTATTCGGCTTGTAATGCTTAACCATCCTTTGGTCCTAGCATCACAAATCAAATAAGCCGAAGCCTCGAGATATGTATACTTCCCAGAATTGCAGTATACACACCCTTTTACAAAACATTGCATCAATTCCATACAAACATAGAACCAATCACGAGTAGAAAGAACAAAAGACATATAATAGGGCGTTATTACAAAAGAGAGGCCAACCGGCCAAAAGACATACAAATAACTAAGTAAACAGCAGAAGCAAAAGTGCCATAAGATGATGATAAACAAAAGCCAATTAGTTTGCCTTTACCCACAAGGCAACCAACCGGGCCGTCAAGCTAGTCGTCAAACCCACAGCACATCTCACAAAAGGGAAGCCCTTGGGGCTCACCTTCTTCCTCTGCAACATAAACATTAAGCAAAGCAGCAGCGAGTACAAAGATGTACTGCAAGATCGGCGATGTAAGGATAACAGACCTATAATTAACTATATGCAAGCTTTATTTAAGTGGAGGGGGCTCTGGACTTACTTTTAGCATAAAGTAAGTTTTCATTTGCAATAATGTAATAGATTCAAAGCAATTTGACAAACCATTTGTAATTGTTGAAATATCAGCGATACAATAATAATAACAACAATAAAGACAATCTGGAAGTGACTAACCCAATAGTCACCACAATAATAGCATGAACTACCCGTTCATACCACCCAACATCAAGTTTTAATTAAAAGGTTGTAGTCTAACTCTTGGAAGACCTCCCCAAGCGTGTCCATAACCTAGGACGAGGCTATTCGAATAGTTTATAACCCTGCAGGGGTGTATCAATGTACCCACACTTCAGACCGCCTTTTTGCCAAGCTATTAAGCACACTTCCTTTGGTATGCCGGCACGGCTAAGTCCTATGAGCCATTTCCAATATGTCTATCAACTACGAGTCGCTCGTATGGATAGAAACCCATACGCTTACATTGTAAAGCCAAAAAGACAACTACCCCTCGGGGTAAAGCTATTTGGACAACTACAATGCTCCCAGCACAACATCACCTCATTTTACCACAACACAACACACACACGCCTACCTGCGACTCGTAGCCAACACACGCCAAAGTACTTAGTCAAAAGAGGTCCCATACCCTCTAGTGTGGTTAGCACGCACAATTGCTTGGTTTAGTGTAACAAGATGTTCGGTCCTTGTTGACTCGGGCACCTTTCCAATCACACCCAAATTCACACCATCTTACCATTGTGCCCAAGTCCAAATCATTTTGTTTTCATTTTTAGTTTCCACAAATAAACATAGCACAAAGGTTGAAACATAGAGTCATAATAAGTTTGTGTGATCAAAGTTATCGACTAAGTCGATAACCGCCCAATTCTACCGGTAACTAAGCATTGCTAAGCATCATATCGTAAAGGCAATAAAAAGACCATAAATCATTCACCGGGCTCTAATTTACCAGTGAGGATAATAACCTATGGCGGTGGCAGGGGTGAATAATTTCAGGGCAACAATGCAATGGGATTAACTACCTCTAATCGATAAAATTAACTTTGACACAAAAGCATGCATACATACAATTTGTAAACAAAGTATTAGACTTGAAAATAATGGGAATGAACTGGATATGATCAAACTGCTTGCCTGGTTGCTGCTGCTCAAAATGTTGCTGAGGATCACTCTCAAGGATAGCACAATCGTCGGAACCTAACGAAAGAGCGAAAAAGAATCGATAAGAACGAAGAATACGCAAAAGACTCAAAAGCCAACTTTCTCCGGATGCTCTGAAAATTTTACAGCAGCAAGAGCATGATTTTATACAAATTTAGGAACAAGAAGTATTCAATTTGGACAAAACATGCAAAAGTTATGGCTAACATACACTCTCTCAGCCTATTAATCCAACTAATTAATTACTGGTACTGTTCATGGTGAAAATTTCTAGAATGATCTGGAACCTAAATTTTTTATGACAGGTAGGTTAGGTTATACTAAGAATAGCAAAGTTGAGTTTAGTCAATTTGGAGTTAAAATGAATTACTTATGATTTTTCTAAGTTGTAAAACTGGCATAATGCATCTTCTAGAAACATAAGCATGTTTAAAACCTATTTCATATTAAAGTATGTTAATAGGAGGATTTAACAACATTGAGTTTACACATTTTGGAAATTACCGGGAATTACTTGTGTCTTTTACAACATTAACATGATTTCTGAAAATCAGAATTGAGGTTAAAATCCATTAACTAATTTTTCTGGAGCTAACTGGTCCTACAACCATTTTTAGATTAAAATTTAGTTAATAACAAAATTAACAAAGTTGAAATCACCTAATTTGGAGCTATACACCAAAAGTTATACATTTTCTAAGTTTTAATATAATTTCTGGAATATGCACAAATAGCTGAAATCAAGTTATTATTGTGCACAAAATTTTCCAACACAGAAACATGCCTAAATGTATTTTTATAATAAACTTTGGTGAAATAAAAACTTATTGCAGTTGGAATCATCTAAAAAGGGTTCAAATTGAATTAGATATGAATTTTCTAAAGTTTAATACCATTTTCAGTTGTGAAATAAAGACTTACCGAGAATTTATAACCAATTAATAAAAGAAACTACGTGGACAAATGTGGGCCGCTGAGATCCAATCCAACGGCCCACGCGCACTGAAAGCAACGCACGCGCGCGGACACGGGCAAAGATAGCCGTTGGATCGGCGATCAGCGGCAAGAAATGGTCAGGCACTGTTCACCCGAACGACCCAATGCATAGGAAACCTTGATCTTGAGATGGGCGGATGAGATTGATGCGCGCTTCGGGACGGCCCGAACGGCCCAACGAATCAAAGCCGCCGATCGTGAAATCAACGACGCACGGTGATTGAAGTTCAAACGCGACCCGGGGGAGAGAGAAAAAGGGACCGGGCCCACATGTCAGTGACTGAAGGTGACGGCTAAAACACAATTAATTACTTAACCCAATGATTACGGCTGATTGATTAATGATTAGCTTTAATGGCACCGAAACAATGTCTTAACGCCTTCGCTACAGCGCCCAAGCGGTTTTAATGAGTTGGGCCCACCTATAAGCGACACACACGCGGCGGTTAAGGCAAGTTTATTACCAGCGATGATTAGGCGTTAATGACCGCCATTATTGTGTCTTAACGAAGCATGGCACGACCGAGTTCGTCCGACAAAAGTGCCCGACGCGTTCCCCGGCTTGTCGCCGGCGATCCAAGGCACGGCGGCGGGAGCTAAGCACTGGAATGGGTTCGTAATACCTTTGTGGACCCGATGGTGCCGACCTCGACGGCGGCGACGGTCCTAACGCCGTGAGCCGAGGATAGTAAAGTGACAACCGGCCGAAAAGCCAAAACGGCAAAATTTTCCACAACAGGCCAGATAAGAGGTTGCTAACGCTTCTAGGGGTTACTAGAAGTGCACCAGAGGGTAGGGGAGGTCCAGAGATGGACGGGGTTGCGATGGCGACGCAAGAAGCTGCCGGACCCGGGGAAGATGAAGTGGAAAATTTGACCTAAGCAAAAATAGCAGCTCCGAGTCATCACAAAAGCTCCAAGATAGCTCGTAGGTGCCCCATGAGCAAAGAATTAGGAAATGAAACTTCTTACCGGCGATGAGGAAGAAGGGGGTGATTTGGCCGACAAAATCCCAAAATCCCAAATTCGGCAAATCCTGTGAATGCCAAATCAAATTGGGTTAGGGGTTTTGCTTCAGGAAGTGAGGGATCCAAACTGAAGCAAAAAGAGAAGGAAAGCCACTGGAGCATGGGCTGCACCGAGGAGCTCGAGCTTCAACAATGGCGGTCAAGTGCTTTAGAGGGGTTTTGAGCTCAACCAAGCACAGAGAAGCAAGGCAAAGCTCAAGAAGGTGTAAAGGATGGCAAAAGGGAGCTTGTGGGCTTCTTAAAGCCGAGAAGGGCAAATAATGGAGCAATGGGCAGCAAATAGGGGGAGCTCGGGTCAAGGCGGCAACAATGGCCGAAGGGATGGGAGCAGGTGAAGAGCTGACTTAGGGGGTGCACTGGCACGCATTAAATGCTAGGAGACGTTGGGGGAATGGACAGGGCTTGAGCTCCACCTCCACACACGCCATGGCTCTGGCACACGCACGGGCGTGGGGAGAAGATGACCAGCGACTTGAGCGGGGGGCCACAACTCAGAGAGAGAAGGGGAAAGGTGGCTCGGTTATATAGTGAGTGGGTCGAACCCAACCCAATTGACTTGGGTCAACGATGCGTGACCGTGGGATCAAAATCCGACGGCTCAGAAGCATGAGCCACTTTTAAAAGGGACCCGATGCAGCTAGGCGGTTGGGCTCGGGTCTGACTTGGACCCAACAGGAAATAGATTTAGAAATTGAATTACAAGCTGATCTTTGAGGAAATTTTAGAGATAGCAATTCAACTCCACAATTCACGAAATTTTAACTGGAGCTTGCTGGCTTAAGGATTAACCTTACATAAAATTTCCAAAGGTTTTCATGCACTGCATTTTTCTCAAGAAATTCCAGAAGGCTAATTCACAGGTTTGACCAAGTTTGACTTGCCTCAAAAATTACCAAATAATCCCTAAAATTCTGAGATAATTCAGAGGTGTCACAAAGCTTGCCTAGGACCAAGGAGAACTATTTCCAATGGGTTGACACAAGAGTTTCCAAAATTCCTTTACAAGAATTTCAGAAAAGTTCAAAAACAGTAGGGTGTAAGAAAAGGTTTAATTTATACTCATTTTCTTACATTTGAAACACGAGCCAAATTTGGGGCTATTACAAGTAGCTTAGTTCAGGAAAAAAAGCTATGCAGATTATGCAGGTTGTCACCCTCGCAGTCATGTCTATCTTCAGTATACCTATTGAAAGGTGTTAAGAAAGTTTCAAGCCAAGAAAATTTGCGATAGTGGTGTTAAGAAAATTCTGTGTTGAGAAGTTGCCTAGTTGTGTGTCAGTCAGTTCGAGATTCTAAAGCTCAGAAGAAGAGGTAGCTTGTCAACCCAGTTACCAGTCAGCAGCAGCAATCCCTCAACTACATAGTCTTCAAGCACCAATCAAGCAGCCATCGCCTGAAGCAATCGAGTTACAAGAGGCCTTGCCTGCTGAGAGCTAGTTCGTCAAGTTTTCGTTGGGGTAAGAATTTCAGAAAGGAACAAGGTGTTCGTTCTATAAGTGTTCAGAAGAGTAGTCGCATCAAGGTTGAAGCAGCTTGGAAGCACAAAGAGTACCTGAAGGCTAAGTTTCCTAACCTTTTCCTTAACCAGCCTAAATCTTTGGGCCGAGATTCCTTTAAGGGGGGAGGTTTGCAACATCCCAACATTTTAGTTTTCAAAAATCTTTTGTGTAGATTAGGTCTCCAAAAAAATTCACCAATTTTCCTTGGATTAATAAAGCTTAACTAGGAAATTATGAAATTAAAACTATTTAATTTTGTTAATGTAAACTTCAATTAGATAAAAAACAATGTTAGATGGGCTCCTTGTGATCCAAGGAATTTTCCCAAATTTTCTTGGATTTTTTGGAGTTCATTTGGTATTTATTTCTCTTTTGAATTTTTAGCCTTTTCTTAAAATCCAAAACCATTTCTTAATTTTTTTTGCTTCGTGGGCCAAATCTGGTTGGCCCATCTTCTTCACCTGGCCTAGCCCCATTTCCTCCTGGCTCCACCGCCCTACCACCCGCTTTCCTCCCCACCATCTCACCCAACCCACTTACCTTCTCACCGCCTCAGCCAGCCTTCGCCCGCAGCCTGCCCACGCCGTCAACCCTAACGCCCCGATGACCGGAACCCACCCGCCAGCCAATGTTGTCCGCATTGTCAAGCCCTACTCCCGCGCGTAGCCACCCATGTGGATCTGCCCGCTCGTGCTCCTCCGCTCCCTCGCTCGAATATCGCCAGCCGCATTGCTCGGTCATCTTCTCCATCTCCGGCGTCACGCCTGTGCTGCACCGATCTCCACCTTTGAAGCCCCTCGAGCCTAGCCCTTTTAGCACCAGCATCGCCTTGACATCCCCTTCGTGTTGCGCCCATCCTTTGGAGCTCCCGAGCATCACCACGTCGGTTCCATCTTCATCTTCTTTGCTTCCGGCCACGCCCGTGACGCTGAAATCATTCCACCTCGTTCCCCGCCATATCGGTGAGTTCTTCTCAACTCTACCCATGTCACCATGCATCCCATCTCCTGATTTACCCTTTCCCCCACTCGATTCGAAGTTTTGTTCACCATGCACCGAGATCCTATTCTTCTCTGTCTTCTCCGGGCACAGCCCTTTGTCGCCCATTCTTCGTCACTTTTGTGAGCTCCGTCGCTCATCGACCCCACCTTCGCCTTCTTCATGTCACGTTCTACATCGTGCTTCCCTTCCCTTCAGCAAAGCTACGTCGGAACAACTTTGTCGCCGTCGCTTGGAGCTCACCACCGACCAACTCCGATAGCCCAAGGTCACCGCACCTACGTCATCTTCTTAGCCTCGTCGCCCTCTCCTCGTTTTCCCCCTTTGCCTCTGCCATGGCCGCTATCGTCGGCGAGCCACCAGCCTACATACGCAACTGTCCTGCAGTGCCACGTCACTAACACCTCTCCATCCATGTCGTCACTCTGTCCTCCATGGCAGCCACACGTGCGCCACGTCAGCATCCTTCGTCGCTTCAACACTCCACAACCACCTTGCCATGTCTGCCGCCATGTCACAGCCATCACCCTGCCACCTCACCCCATTGTGCGATGTGTCAATCCATTCATCATCCACGTGGCAGACCAGATTCATCCTCCTTCTTTCTCTCTGATGTGCGAGTCCCACAAGTCAGCCTCAATCCAAAACCCAAACCCTATTTTCTCAATTACATCCGGGCCCCTCATGTTAGGTGTAACATCCCAATTTTCAGAGCCTTTAAAAAAATCAAAACTCAAAAGTAACCATTGGTTCTGTCTTTTGCTCAAGCTTAACCCTTATGGACCGTCCAATTAAAACCAGATGGCCCGATCTAGTGAAGTGTCAGGGTGGTCCGAACGTTCCTTTCCTTTTGGACCGCCTGATTCAAATCGGGCAACCCTGCTTCACCGTGCCTTTGATCCCCTTGACCTCCTGGTCTTTTTGCAAAGACCACCCTTGCGGTCATGACCTCCCTAGGACCTCCTGATCTTTTTCCAAAGACCACCCTTGCGGTCACGACCTCCCCAGGGCCTCCTTGTCCTCAGGACCTCCTGGTTTTTTTGCAAGACCACCCTTGCGGTCATGACCTCCCAGGACCTCCTTGTCCTCAGGACCCCCTGGTCTTTTTGCAAAGACCACCCTTGCGCTCAGGACCTCCCCAGGACCTCCTGGTCTTTTTAAAAGACCACCTTTGCAGTAACAACCACCCCTCCAATGGGACCCCCTTCTCAGGTCCCCTACTCACTTTCTTTCTCCTCTTGTCGTGTCCTAGTACCGCGAGGTTCCACGTGCATTAAATGCTACTACGTCGTATTAAATGCTGTCTTTTCCATTGTACCTTGTTGGACCCTATTGTCACCTCCATCTTTCCATGTGCATCTGTTATCATTTCTTTTGCCTGCTCTTGTCCCTTCTTTACTTGCTCCTATCGTGTGCATTTAATGTGCCGTCCTCCCTCCCTCAGGACCCTCGTCGTGCCTGTATAAAGCACTAGTGAGACCTCTTGTCTCTTCTTTGTTTTCTTGAGTGCTTGACCTCTCCTTCTCAGTTTAGACCTCCTCTCCAAGAACTCTCTCCCCCTCATTTGAAGCACCGAAGCGAGTGATTCAAGTTCCTCCCTTTGCTTCTGTTCCGTGTCTCTCTTTTAGCTCTGGTTTGTTTCTTTTCTTTGGAGTTTTGTGGATTCGTTTTATTAACTTGGTTTCTTTCGCACGTGTAGAATCCAGCTGTTCTGAAGACCTCCTGGACTCAACTTTTCCCACCGAAGAAACTCAATACTTCAGTGAAGGCAAGTCATAGGCCTTGATCATTTCGCGCCCATTTTCTAAAAAGTATTCTGTTTTATATCAACCTGCATGGCTATTTGTATAAAAATGGCTTTGGGAGTAGTTACATCACCCAATTGTCAATATGACTCCTAGGCATATTTGAAAATCAGCATGATTATCATGAACCTTTGGACACCTTAGGAGGGTTCTCTATTTAGTTGGATGTTTTTGGTATACCAACTCGGGTGCGCTATTTTTGCTTAGCCATGCTTTAGTAGACGTTAGTCTCTCGTTCACAAGATTCAATGATGCTTAAACTTGACTAATGAGATCTGGAATCGTGGCAGCGCCACTGTGGTTAAAACTTGTGTGCCTTTGACTGGGTTAGTCATTTGGCTGGGTTGAACTCGCAAATGCTTTATGCTTGGGCGAGTGATAGTGCAGTAAAGGGGGTGCTGTGTGCACATTGGGATGAGGTGGCCTCGCCTGGGTAGCCAACTAAGTACTTAACTTTGTTTGTGTTGATCTGGGCATACCGTGCAACCACAAGTCCATTGTGTGGGGTGGATTGGGCCAACTAATTAGCGATGCTTAACTTGGTTCTGTCATTGGTGGAGGTGTGAACCCTGGGTGAGACATTCACACTTGGCGTAAGAGGGGGCCTCGAATGGCGAATTACTAGTGGGTAGAACCAAGTTAGGTCAGGACTTTGTAAAGGCCTTCACACACCCTCTAGGCTGCTTACCCAGGGTAGTGAGCAGACCACCTAGGGAGGTCGTGTATTGTGAGTAAAGTTGTACAACCTCTGTAGAGTGTAAATCTATTCGAGTAGTTGTGTCCCCGGTTATGGACAACGCTTGGAGATATCACGCAAGGGGTAATGTTTCTTCTCAAAATTGCGGTTGTGGCCGGTTCTGAGTGGTCTTGGCTCACGACCTGGGTGGTCGTGAATGGTCTGGGCACATGACTTGGGCGGTCGTGTGTTGCTTTTCAAGAGAACTTGTTTACTTATGTATTATCTCTTTTAACTTGTGCGTTGCAATCTAATTATTGTATTTCTTTTAAATGTTGCTTTACAAAACTAACCATCTGACTTATCCTTGGCAAGCCTCGCATGAATATTACTTGCATTCATTTCCCTATGGCTTGCTGAGTACATTCAAAGTGCTCATGGCTTTGTGCCCTCTGGTTAATCAAAAGCTGAAGACCTCCCTGGGAGTTCCGAACTCTTTGAACAAGAGTTCTTTGGTCATCCTGTGTGCTAGGAGACGTCCTCCACTCGATAGCCGTGGGCTTGTCGATTGGCCCTGCGAAGTGTTTTGGTTTCCGCTTGTATTTCGACATAACCTCTTTAGTATCGATGATACCGGAGGTTTTTCACAACAAATCATAAAACAATAATAACATCGATTATAAGAGTTAATCAAAATCCTAATTAACCAACTAAGTTAACACCTTGGCTATTCAGAAGTCAAGATGCTAACCGCCAATTTAACATAAGCCATACAACTTAAAACTTCTCAATAACATCGATCAATCCTCAAAGATCATAAAAGAATGCCATCCACGACTAGATTCATTTATTACAATCTGAAAGTTAACATAATAAAGTCTTTATTCATTCTTGCAATGGAACTAAGGTGAAGTGCATTATTCGAGTAGTGCATGTCTACTCCCTCCCATGATAACCTCATCAGCGATCACCTAGAAATAGATAAACAAAGCAAGGGTGAGTCCATGACTCAGCAAGTACAATAATTAAAAACACAATTATCAATACGAATAAGACCTACACGGCCTCGACATTAATCATAACACAAATGAGTACTTATGATGACATGAAATGAATGCTTAAACATCAAGGGAATGGATGCACACACACATATACGCGGTATAGTCGGTGAACACCGTCGGTGTTCCTCAAGCCCGCATCTTAACAAAAATGCGGGATCCACTTCCGTATGAAGAACGTTTCATACGGGTGTCCAACATTGCCCATATTGGAATTAATGGGTCTTACTCAACCATCCGGAATTGATGGTCTCCTCATCCACTCCCGTGGACGGCAAAAGATAATGAATGCATGAAGCAACTTAATGAGTATAACATTACCATCATTTCTATTCATGAAACCAACATAGAAACAAAACATGGATATTTCACTTCATACTACACAAGAGTTATCACAGCACGCACATATCAACAACCACAATGCACAAGCGTTTAGATCAACAATGTACTTGCCTTCGCGTTGAGACGCGTTAGTCGAAGCGATGGTGTTCCTAAACTCGAAGCTCCGCCGCCTAACCAATGAAATAAAACCAATAAGAACACCAAAATACCCAATTCTACTAATCAACGCTATACACCGCTTCCCCGAAGACTCTAGTCGATAATTCAAAACTTAAACTGAAATCAACAATTTCTGTCATAACTTAATTCTGGACAGCGCACGGTAATTGACATAACTTAAGATCTGGAAGTCGAAAAGAGGTGAACCCAATTTCTGTAGCTTCCTAACTGACCAATCTAAAATACTCTAGTTGACGTGATAAACCAATTTGGCCAATTTAATGGGTTAATAATTGCTTGAACTTTCAGTACAGAAACTGTCTACAGAATGAGCAGCAGAAATAAAAGATCATAACTTTCATTAGGTAACTCCAAATTGAACGTTCTTTACCAATCTGAAAAGGTCATCGAATCCTCTACAATAACCTAGTTGGGTGAACTTTCAGTTTCGACCAATTTCCTTTCAAAATTTAGGAAATAACCAGACAGTTTATTCTCGTCAGATTTCTGGCAGCAGGTACTAAAACATCCATAACTTTTGACTCGGACCTCGGAATCAAGTGAACTTGGTGGCCACTGAAACTTAAGAACGAGGCCTAGATATCTATAGGAGACCAAACCTTCAGATTCTGCCTAAAAACAACCGAAACAATCCTCCAACATACAGGACAGAATCAGTCTTTACACGAGCGAGTCTGCCTAGACAAAAAAAGAATCCAAATCGCTTCTACCAACAAACAAAACAATGAGATTCGCATCGTTACCCTTGCTGCAACCAGGAGTAGGTAGGCGAATCACGGAGAAAACGATCTCCCTCCTTCTCACCTCTTTTGCCCCAAACAAGCTGCTGTCCTCCTCAACTCCTTGCGCAACCGGCAGCGGAGAAGGTCCGAAGGTCGGTTGGGAGGCAAACCAGCAAGGACCAGCACCGGGAGGTTGGGGCGCTCCTAAGGGCAGGGGTGTGAGGAGGAGAGGAGGAAGGAGGCGGCCAAAGGGGAAAAGTGGGGTTCGGCCAAGGGGAAGGAAATAGGGGCTGATTAGGGTATGACACACGTGTAGTTTTATTTTGTTGTTAGCCCTGCTTGGCACTCCTGTAAAGACAAGCTTGGCCGTAAGGTCTTTTGGTAATATTAATTTGTCAGCTTGTCTATCTATTGTTGTGTGAATGTGTTGGCATCACTTGTTGAGTCTGTGCGAGCTAGCTTGCTGATCTTGGGACTAGATCATTGTGCACAAAGGCTGGGACCTCCGGGTGGTCTTGGCAGGACCTCTGGGTGGACCTTCGTAGTGCTCCGGGGTGGTCCTGGAAGCCCCTCCGGGTGGTCCTAGGTGACCTACGGGTGTTCTTAGAGGGCCTCCCAGACCTCCAGGTGGTTTAGTCAGACCTCCGGGGTGGTCCTGGGAGAACCCTCTGGGTCCTTCCGGGCTGGTCCGTCACAGGTGGTATCAGAGTATTCATTGACTGTAGGATGTACCCTTAGTTAGCATGGTCGTTTTAGTCAAGAGTTTCAAAATATATTTTCTAAATCAAACCAACAGAGTAACATGAGTAACTATTCTTTTCTCATCTTACTATAATATGTTCTCATCTTATTTCACTCTTTTCTCACCTTATTCCTAGATTCTCGCCCTTACCCGCTCTGGAACTTGTTTTCCAAACTTAAATTGACCTTCTCACCTCAGGAATCTCTGTAGGATTGAGCTCTATTTTAAGCCCCCCACCCCCGTATGGTAAGTAGAAGTGTCTAGAGTGGTCCTCCTTAGCCTAGTGTCATTTAGTTCGTGTCCCCGGTTAGGTTGATCTGTCCTCCTCCCTTGGTCTTGCTCACCCCTGTGCTAGTCCCTCTTATCTATTGTGCTGTCTTCTCATCTTCTAAGCTTGAGAAACTTTTTGCTGATGGTTTAGACCCGTAGTTCTGCCAGTCAAGAGGAACCAATGGATCCCTCTTTGCCACCACCCCCACCTCCTCCATTTCATGTGGATCGATCGAATATGAGTTAGTTCATGGCAGCTTAAGCTCAGCTTATGAATGCTATGATGCAGAACATGAACCAAATGGTAGCTCAGTAGAACCAGACCACTACAACCTTGATTGTAGCATTGAATCAGAGCCACCAAGCAGCTACCATGCCACCATTGCCGCCACTAGTTTTCCTCATTCAAGACTGGCTAAGTTCATAAGGACCAGGCCACCCACTTTTTCTAGTTCCTCCGAGACTTTGGACGCCGATGATTGGCTGCGCTCGGTTGAAAACAAGCTTGCTATCACCCAGTGCTCTGGCCATGAGAAGGTCCTTTTTGCCGCGCACCAATTGGAAGGCACAGTCGCTGAATGGTGGGAGAGTTATTGTGCCGCCCATGCTAACCCTCAGGGCATCACTTGGATTGAATTTTCAGAGGCTTTCTGTCATTCTCGTATTCCTGATGGGAAGGTGGAGATGAAGAATGAGTTCCGTGAGCTAAAGCAAGGGGGCATGTCGGTGAGTGATTATCTTAGCAAGTTCACTCAACTCGCTTGGTTATGCCGAAGGATGTTCCCACCGATGATGCTCGACAAAAGTGGTTCAAGTGAGGACTCATCCCAAGTTTGAAGATCCAAGTTGTTGGCAATGATTATGCCGATTTCCAGTGCCTGGTGAACAAGACCCTACTCATAGAGGAGTCCCGCCGTGAGCTCGCAGAATCTTTTAAGAGGAAGACGTCGTCACCAGGTATTCATCAAGGCCATCTGTAGAGAGCTAGGACCAGTGCTCAACCTTCTGCTCGTTTTGCTCCTTCGGCCACCTTCAGGACCTCCCTAGCAGCAGCACCTCGCCCGGTAGCTCCAAGCTTCCAAAGCCCTAGCCCCAGCAGCAGCAACGTCGTCAATCAACCTCCAAGAAACAACACCTCAGCCATGGGGATCACCTGCTTTAACTGCCAGCAATTGGGGCATTACGCCAATAGTTGCCCTCTGAAGCAAGTCCCAGCTCCGGGCAAAGTCAACTTGGGAGTTGTGCCGACCCGACCTCCTTTGTCAGGAGCAGGCCGTGGACCTCCCCAGACCACCTCCGCTCCCGCTAAGACCTCCCAGCCTGTTGGAAGAGGTCGTGTGAACCATGTCACCATGGAGGATTCTCAAGCAGCCCCGGACGTCGTACTGGGTAAGTTCTTGGTCAATTCAGCACTAGCCACCGTTTTGTTTGATTCTGGAGCTTCCCACTAGTTTGTCTCTCGAAGTTTTGTTGCAAAGCATCAATTGAAGGTTGTTGCTCTTAAGACCTCCTTGTTGGTTCAATCCCTCGGTTCGAAGTTAAGTACGAACCAGAGTTATCCACAAGTTAAGGTGATCATAGAAGCGGTAGTGTTTCTAGCCAACCTGATCCTCATTGCTACCCAATCTCTAGATGTGATCTTGGGCAAGGATTGGTTGTTTAGTCACCAAGCAGTTTTGGATTGTGGCAGTAGAAGTGTCACCTTGATCAGTCTAGTGGGGATTAAAGTGAAATTTGAAGCCTCCTCTGTGAAGCCTGAGAGGGCACTACTTTGCTGTACCAGTGTTGTGTTTTTGAAAGAAGTGGTCGTGGTTCATGAGTTCCCAGATGTCTTCCCAGATGAGTTGCCTGGAATGCCACCCGATAGAGATTTAGAGTTTGTCATCAACCTAGTTCTTGGGACTGCTCCCATTTCCAGGAGACCCTACCGTCTGCCTGTGGATGATTTAGTTGAGCTAAAGAAACAGGTGGAGGAGTTGCAAGCCAAAGGTTTTGTCAGACCAAGCTCTTCACCCTAGGGAGCTCCAGTGATCTTTGTTGCAAAGAAGGATGGTACTCAGCAGATGTGTGTGGACTATTAAGTGCTCAATGAAGTCACCATCAAGAACAAATACCCTCTGCCTAGGATAGACGACCTGTTTGACCAGTTGAAGGGAGCAGGAGCGTTCTCTAAGATAGATCTCAGGTCAAAATACCATCAGTTGAAAATCCGCCAAGAGGACATCCCCAAAACTGCTTTTTCAACCCGATATGGGTTGTATGAGTACAAATCATGTCCTTTGGATTGACCAATACTCTTACTTACTTTATGAACCTAATGAATAAAGTGTTTATGGAGTACTTGGATAGGTTTGTCATTATTTTTATTGATGACATCCTGGTATACTCTAAGAGTGAAGAAGAGCATGAAGAGCAAATTCGCTTGGTCCTGAACAAGCTTAGGGTGCACCAACTCTACACCAAGTTCACTAAGTGTGAGTTCTGGTTGAAGGAAGTCACCTTTTTGGGGCATGTCTTGTCCATAGAAGGAGTTGCTGTCAACCCCAGCAAAGTTCAAGACGTGCTCAATTGGGAGTCACCCAAGTCAGTACCGCAGGTCAGAAGCTTCCTTGGTATGGCAGGTTACTATCACAGATTCATTGAAGGGTTCTCTAAGATAGCAAGACCTCTCACCGAGCTACTAAAAATGAAAAGAAGTTTGCTTGGACACTAGATTGTGAGCATAGTTTCCAAGAACTGAAGAAGCGGTTGACCACCTCCCCTGTGCTGATCTTACCAGATGTCTGAAAAGACTAGGTATTCTGTGATGCTTCACGACAAGGCCTTGGATGTGTTCTAATGCAGGAAAGGAAGGTTGTAGCATATGCATCCCGACAGTTGAATCCTCATGAAACCAATTACCCTACTCATGACCTTGAGTTAGCTGCCGCTGTGCATGCTTTGAAGATTTGGCTCCATTACCTCATTGGTAATCACTGTGAGGTCTACATTGACCATAAAAGCTCAAAGTACCTTTTTACCCAAGTCGACCTCAACATGAGGCAAAGAAGATGGTTAGAACTGATCAAAGATTACAATATTGGAATCCACTACCATCCAGGGAAGGTTAATGTGGTAGCCGATGGTCTACTGCAATACTCTGGAGATCAAATAGAGTTAGCCACTGCTACATGAGGAATTCCAGAGGCTTACGCTCAAACGGGTGGAAGGAGGTTACCTAGTTGCTTTGGAAGTGCGACCAACTCTTCAAGACCAGATCAAGAAGGCTCAGACTGAAGATGCAGATATCCAAGAGATCAAGAGCAACATGAAGAAGGGAAGATGCTGGAGGTTCTCAAAAGACGAGCATGGGACTGTTTGGTTCGACAAGCGTATTTGTGTACCAAACCATAAATAGCTCAAGCAAGCGATACTCAAGGAGGCTCATGAAGCCTTGTACTCCATCCACCCTATGAGCACCAAGATGTATCAAGACCTCAAGGAGTTTTCTTTGGTGGCCTAGTATGAAGCATGAGATTCTTGAGTTCGTGGATCAATGCGATACTTGTCAGCGAGTTAAAGCCGAGCACCAAAGACCTCTTGGACTCTTGCAACCCCTGAGCATACCAGGGTGGAAGTGGGAAGAAGTTGGTATGGACTTCATTACTGGACTGCATAGGACCTGAGCTGGTTATGACTCCATTTTGGTGATCATGGGTCACCTCACTAAAGTGGCTCACTTCCTCCCCCGTTAAAATCACCTATTCTAGAGACAAGCTGGTTGAGCTGTACATGGCAAGGATTATATGTCAGCATGGTGTACCGAAGAGGATTGTGTCGGATCAAGGATCTTAGTTCACCTCAAGATTTTGGCAGCAGCTGCTGATGAGGACATGACCCCTATGGATACAACCATATTTGTTATGCTTATTGTTCCAAGTATAAGAGCTCGTACGCTTCACTTAAATTATCAGGTGAGCTTGTTTTTAGGAGTGTATTTATATTATATGAACTATATGATGCTACCTAATGATGAAATATATATATATGTGCAGCACCATGTCACTTTTGGTCCAAGACAAGTAAGCAGTTCGAGTTGGACTGTTTTGGAATCGATTCGGCCTCGGAATCAGCGACAACACCAACTTAAAACAGGCATAACTTTCACATACGATGTCCGTTGAAGGTCCACGAGTACTTGATTGAAAGCTTATTTCGTCCTCTTTCCAACGGATCTGGCCTCACCTCCAAATTCCTTCTTGACTGATCACAATCATCAAAAGAAGACGTCATATCACTTGTTTGGGCCAATCTGGGCTTTGTAATCATACTGAACTTGGCCCATCTATCGGCGGCCCACCTGGGGGTGTGGTTACTGTTTACATGAACAGTAACCACGAGTTTAGTCCCACCCCACTATTTATTTTAGATTTGTGGCTCCTCATCCCCTATTTAAGGAGGACGCACCCCCCTCTAGTTTTCCTTGGATTTTGTTTATATTTAGTTTGCCTTCGTTGCAACTTGTATCTTTTGTGTCTGTCGACTAGACCACCCAATTAAGATCCTTATTCAGAATCCCAACTCAATTTAAATATTTCAATTCCTATTTGCAATTTCAGATTGCTTTATCTTGTTCTTGCGTGCTTCTTTGGTGTATGCAGGAATCGACCTTCGTGGTCAGGTCATCCGGGTATTCGTGCACGGTTGATAACGACTTGTCGAGCAGTTCAGCAATTGCGTGGTTTCGGACCTTGCGAGTTCGTAGCCAGGATCGTGAGAGTTGAGCGACTACTACCGAACTTATCTTCTCATCGAAAGATCAGGCCAACAATAGGACCTTCGGGTTCATCAAGTGGTATCAGAGCTATAGTTCTTCGGTGAGAAATTAGTACACTTAGTAGTAGATTTTTTTTCATACCTAGAGTCCAGAAAATTGCCCCAAAATTTTTTGCATCTATCATCCATACCGAACCAATCTGAGCCATTGCAATTTTTCTTTCAGTTTTTGTTCGTTGAATCATTGGTTGCATTGTCGTGTTCAAGTTGCTGATTGCTAGTTTAGTTAGAGTCTAGTTCATCATTGTCTAGTTTTCATCTCGTGTTTTCCTTCACGTTGCTTGATCGCTCTTTCAGGGTTCTTAGTTTTTTTGCATCTAAAACAGAAATTTGTGGGTTAGAACTCCTCTAATCCGCACTAAAAACAGAAAATTTGTATTGTTGTTCATCCAAAAAAGAGAGGATTGCTATGATCTTTTGGGAGATTTGATGTTATTTGTGACTTGCAGCAAATCCTAGGGTCGGCCAAATAGTAGAAGGAGAAAGAGGCAACGCAAAAACAAAAGCATGGTAGAGAAAAAAAAAGAAGAAAAAAAACGAAAAGAAAAGTGCATAAAAATTAGTGGAGACCTTCTACATATAGCCACAAGCTTCCATTAAAAATTTCAGCAAGTTGGCCTACGAAATCAAAAGATATAGTAGTTTCAAGATTGAACACGTCGGTTTGAGTTCGAGTAGGATTCCGTTTTGAGACACCTTCAGTAAAACGGGCCTAACTTTTGCATACGGTATCCGTTTTTGACGTTATTGTGCTCGTTTCGAAGCTAATGATGAGGCACATCTTTTCTACCTAAGCCACTAGTTGCCCTCCAAGGGCCCCAAAATCGGCCATCTTCAGCCCCGAATTCGCGTCGCAAGTTTTCAGTTTCTATTTTTGCCGTTTCCTTAGATCTTCCTTTCGGAATTTGGAGTTCGCCTCAACTGGAAAGTTGTAGATCTCGTCGAAACCTTTCAGAAGAGCATATATAAGCCATATAAAACCTTTCTTTTTTATTGTTTGAGACTAGTTATTGTTTCTTCTCAATCTAGAGGGCTGTTTGCATTCCACCGATATTGCTGTCTTTTGTGCTCTACATCGTGCGGACAATCTTGTGCCCTTTGTAGAAGTTTCAGTAGTTGGCTAGCGTCTCTCCTAGCACTTCTTGTGAGGCTTTTCCTTGCTTGCATCAAGTCACATTGATCGTTGCGTGTGCGTACATACACTTCTCTACATAGGGCTTTGATTAGGCTAGGATCAGCAACATTGGCTAGTACTTTGAACAATCTTTCAACTTGCATTAATTGATTTGATTATTGCTAATCCTTGCTACTATATTGAAGCCTTCTGTAACATCCCAAGTCTGTACTTGTGTTTCAAATGTAAGAAAATGTGTAGAAATTAAAACTTTTTCTTACATCTTGAAGTTTTGAGCTTCTCTGCAATTCTTGTAAAGGGATTGTGGGAAATCAAACACCCAAACCTCCACATTGACTAAAGTCATAACCCTTCTTATCTGACCCTTGGTCAAAATCTAAATCTGAACCTTGGGAAATTTCTGGGAAGAATGCTTAGCATAAAAACCTCTAAAAATTTTTCACAAGGTTCATCTCAAGGTTAGCAAGCTACTATAAAAATTTCATAAATTTTGGAATTAGTTTGCTATCTCTAAAAATTCCTTAAAGTTCTCAGCTCAAATGAAACACTAAGTCAACCTTGGGTTCGGGTTTGAGTCAGACTCTGAACCTGGGTTGAACCCAACCACCTAGACCACCTCAGCTCTGTCGTTTTGGGTGCAAACCATCTCAGCCGTTGGATTCTTGTCCTACAGTTTAGATCTTCGGGAGCCCCTCAAAGACCTCCTCTGGTCTTTGTAAAAGACCTCCCACCCGCAGGACCTCCTCCTGTCCTTTTCGTGAAGAGCACCCTCCAGGACCTCCTATAGGATCTCCTTTGCATCTTTTGCAAAGACCACCTTTAGGCATCCTCAAAAGACCTCCCCGACCACCCCTAGCATTTGGGTGATCGTGGGCTGTCTATCTTCAGATCTGTGGCTCAGACCTCCCTAAGTGTTAGGACCTCCGAGTCTCACTTAAAATCTGAGCCTTTTGATTCGATCCAGCGTCCGACCTCCCGTAGGAGCCGGTGGTTGACTTAGCGTTACACTTGTTGACCAGTCCACCCTGGTTCTCTCACTGATTGTGGGACCTCATTTGGCTGGGTCATCATCAATTTTTGTGCGCATGACAGTAGAGAGCAGTGCCTTGTCAACTCTAGGGTCTGACAAGCGGTTATGTCTTGCCATCCTTAAATGTGTGTGCACCTTTTGCTCAAAAGTCTCTCTCACCTACTCTCATCATTCGGCGTGCCACTGCTCGGTGCACTCATGTAGCTTGGCCTGGTTCTTTTTGGCTCTTCGGCTATAAAAGAAACCCAAGCTTCTCCATTAAGCTTCTTTGGATCTGTTCTTGCACCTCTAGTTTCTCTCCCTGCGCTTGTGCTCAAAACATCCGAAAAGCTTTGCCACCATTGCTGAACTTTGGAGCTCTCCGGCGACCTTCGAGCTCCAGTGGTTCAATATTGCAATATTGGCTATCACTTTGTCATCTTGGTCACCTCAAGTCTCCCTAACTTGTTTTGTTTAACCTTCACAGAGGTTGACAATTTGGGGAACTTGTTTTCGTTGTCGGATTGGTCGTCTTCCCCATCTCCGGTGAGCACCACTGTCACCGGAGCTCTTGCGGCCACCCCTAGCCCTCCTTCATTCCTAGGTTAGTACTTTAGTGTTGGAAACCCGGTTCTTTTTGCACCTCGCTATCTTTTCCTTTTAGCCGTACTTTGTCTCCGGCGGCCATCTCCTGCTAGCCGTCGGTAGGAGGTGTTTTAGGTGTAGCTTTTGGCACCTTTAGGTTCTCCTTACTATTTGGAACCCAGCCGTGCTTTTGGTTCTCGCCACGCGAGTCCCGTCGGCGGTGAGCTAAAAACCGAACTCATATTTTTGCTGCGGCTTACTCGGACAAGCACTGTAGCCTAATGATTAGCATTTAAGTTGTCCTAGAGCCCAATCATTAGTGTTTAATGCGGTTCTTGTCGGCAGCGCGTGCGTCCTGTTAAGTCCCAGACCTCCTAGGCTCAATCCCGATCGTTAAAGACCTCTTTAGATCCGATCCGGACCCTTAGGAGCACTCCCTGTGTTTCCGCAAAAAGACCTCCCTTGGTCATTTTGCAAAAACCACCCCTGAGCCACCCCCGAGGTCCTCTTTGCAAAAGACCACCACTGACCTTTTGTAAAGAAAACCTTTAAAACCACCCTTAGGGTCCTCTTTGCAAAAGACCACCCCTTGGTCTTTTTGTAAAGAGAACCTCAGGACCTCCTCGTGTTAATCCTAACCGTCGGGACCTCCTTATGTTCGATCTTGACCGTTAAGATCTCCTCCTACGGAAATCTTAGCTGTTAGGACCTCCCCGACCTTGATCTTAGCCGTTCAGGACATCCCCTGGAGATCTTGACCGTCTAGAACCTCCTCTGTTAAATCCGTAGCTTTAGGACCTCTCCATCAGCTCTGGACCGTTAGATTTAGATCTAACGGGCTAGACCTCCTCAGTAGATCTTAGCCGTTAAAGACCTCCCTTCCTCAGATCTCGCCGTTTAGACCTCCCCTCTTATTAGACCTCCACCTTAAGGACATCCTCGTTAGATCCAGACCGTCAAGTCTTGATCTAACGGCTAAGACCTCCCCTAGGCGTGATGAGGTCCTTGCGCATAGGTGCTCGTGGGAATTTGCTTTTTGTGCTCGGTGTGCGTGCGATCTTTGATCAACGGCCCGACCTCCTCCGTTTGAGTGGGTTTTCCAGATTAAGTCCCGAAAGCTTTTATTTGCATTTTATTAATTGTTTTAAACTTCAAAAATGCATATCTTTTTCTCTGTAGCTCCAAATTTAACAAACTAAAGTTCTGTAAATTCATCTGTTAAAGTACTTTAGCATAACTCATGTTTTAAAATAGTCTTTAATTATGAGATTAACCATGCCTTAGATTTATAACTTAGAAAAATCATAATAAATTCAATTTAACTCCAAATCCAGTAAACTCAATTTTTCTAACCTTAGAATACTAGTATCTACCTAGCATAAAAATATCAAGTTCCAGATCTTTCTAGAAATTTATGCCATGAACAGTAACAGATAGTAATTAATTTTGAATTTTACAACGACTGAACCTAATTTAGCTATAACTTTTGCATCATTAATCCAAACCAAATGATTCTTGTTCCTAAATTTGCCTAAAATCATGCTCTTCCTGCTGTAGTAGTTTCATGTGTTTTGGAAAACTTTTGCTATTGAGCTTCTTTTGTTGTTCTTCGTTCTTATTTGGGCTTGCTTGCTTTTCGATAGGATTCGACGATTGTGTTGAGTTGGAGAGTGATCCTCTGTAGCAAACCAGCAACCCACAAGGCAAGTAGTGTAACACCATTTGATCATATTGCTCCCATTACTTTTAAAGTCTAATATCTTGTTTGCAAAACCTAAGTATGCATGCTTCTTGTGTCAAAGTTAATTTTGTCGATTCTAGGTAGCTAAGCCTATTGCATTGTTGCCTTGAAAATGTTCACCCTGCCACTACCTTAGGATTATTATCCCCATTTGGTGAATTAGAGCCGGTGAATGATTTAGGGCCTTTTATTTGTCTTTGCGATATGATGCTTAGCAATGCTTGAATCTACAGTAGAATTGGGCGGTTATCGACTTATGTCGGTAACCTTGATCACACAAAATTACTATCACTTATGATTCATACACGAGTTTTGTTTATTTGTGTAAACCAAAACTAAAAACAAAATGGTTTGGACGTGGGCGAAACTTGGTTGTTTCTTGGTGGGTGCACGGGTTCAGCGTGCACGGGGTGTTGTGGTTCATCAGGCTCCCCCGGGTTTGAAGGATGTCGCCCATGTCATGTAAGGACCGAGTTACTTGTGTCACTAAGCCAAGCGATATTTGCGTGCTGACCACACTAGAGTATATGGGATCTCTCTTGACTAAGTACTTTGGGGGTGTTAATTAATGAGTCACGTGGTGGGTTGCATATGGGATGTATGCAACACAGACATGTTTGTAAGGAGGGGAGCATCCGCAGCGGTTGGAGCCGTAGGCCGATGTCTCCTACTCTACGTATGGGTCCTTGTGATCCATATTTCGCTGGCAGATCACTAAGGGTTAACCCCCATACGTGTGGCTCTTAATTAATACAACCCATTGGAAATGTCTCGTAGGACTTAGCCGTGTCGGCATACCAAAGGAAGTGTGCTAAATCTAGTGGCAAAAAGGCGGTCTGAAGTGTGGGTACATTGGTACACCCCTGCAGGGTATTAAAACTATTCGAATAGCCTCGTCCTAGGTTATGGACATGCTTGGTAAGGTCGTGCAAGAACTAGACTACAACCTTTTAAATTAAAACTTGATGTGGGTGGTACGAGTGGGTAACTCGTACTATTGTTGTGATGACCATTGTGTTGGTCATCTCCAGGATGTATTATTGTTATTACTTTACTGTTCCGCTATTATTTATGCAAATAAATTTCCGTTGTTCAAACTGCTTTCAACATATTATCTATTGCAAATAAAACTTGCTTTATGCTAAAATTAACCTTGAGCCTTCTCCTTTGATTAAAGCACATGTAGTAGTAACTAGGTTTGTTACAGTAAGTCTTGAGTACATTTTTGTACTCATTGGCTTTGCTTGATTGTTGCGAGAGGAGAGGTGAGCCCCAAGGGCCTCACTTTTGTGAATTGTGTTGTGGCGGCATTTGAGACGACTAGCTCGGCGCCCGGTCGGATTGCCTTGTGGGTGTAGGCAAACCGGTTGGCTTTTGTCTTGGCCATCTTATGGCATTTTGCTTCCTCTGTCTTTCTAACTCTTTTAGCTTGTGCTTGGCCGGTTGGCCTCTCTTTTGTAATAACTATTGTATGTCTTTTGCTTGTATAGTTTAAGTTTCAGTTAAGTGTTGTATGGAATTGATGCAATGTTTTGTAAAAGGGTGTGTATCTGCAGTGCAGGAAGTATACATTTTTCAGAGGCACGTGTGTATTTGGTTTGTGGTGCTAGAGTCGGTGGATGACTAAGCATTACAAGCTAAATGCACCGGGTCTCACACCTTCAAGCTCCACTTCCTACTAACTCAACAGTGTCGTTCCTCGCAAATCGTTGGGCTAATCACAAGTGAGAGTATCACGAACCGACCATCGATTGTACCACTTCCTTGCGGCATTGGTAAGAACTTGGTATAAGCTTGAGTGTGAGTGACTTGATTTGAGCCTCGATTCTAGTAGTTGATAGGGACATATACTTACGATTTGTTCCTTGTTTTCTACTAATAATGACAGTTGGTTGAATTTGGTATATTACAATGTCATCGCAGTAGATTTGAGCTCAAAGGAAACAACTACTGCATACATATTGCCACTCATTTGCTGAGTCGTCATTAGACTACTTTTTATGGGTTACTATGTTGCAAAGCTATTTTGAAAGACAGGACCTTGATCCTTATGAGAAGATGACCTTGGCAAGGGCGACACTAATCGGTGATGTTCAACATTGGTGGTCAAATCTGAGTACCACTTCATATACATATGGGAGCGGATGAAGAAGAAATTACAACGTCAATTTGTACCTCCACCAACGATAGTCATAAGCGAGGTGCGACCTAAGGTAACTGGAAATGCTAACATTATTTTGGCTCCTACTCCATCTCTAGATACCGCCGAGACGCTTGAAGAGATGAACGATGATCTGACGCATCTTATGCCATTAAGCTTGAGGTACCTACATTAGCTGATGAGGACGATAATGACAAAGGTACTGATTTAGTGCCACAGCAAGACATAAAGCAACCTTGTGAGTATATACCTGGTGTAGTGCAATCTTTTGATATTCCTTGTGTTGACTTGAACAAACCATGTGCTGATCTGAATTCTCATAATTTTGCACATGTCGAATTAATTACACATAAGGAAGTACTTGATAGAATATCCCCTACTGATGCTTTGTGCTATATCATACTTAATGATCCAATTAGTTTGGAATGTGTTATGGAGAAAGTTTTTGAACTTTCATTTCTAAATTCTCTTTCTAGCACGTACACCTACTATTTTAAATTAATTGGAGATTATGGTGTACACAATCAATTTCTGGTATATCGAATATGCATAAATTGTGATCATATGGATAAATTGAAGCTTACTGTTTTGGACAACAATTCTTGTGTGCTGAATCTTGTTCAATATGAGAGTAAAATAAAATTTAGTGCTCATCCCATGCCTATGTGTTCACCTTTTATTGCACCATCTAGTATGGACAATCTGAATGAAGATGTTGAATTATGGAAGAACTTACAAATCTTTTCACCTTTGTTAGATGAATTTGCTATTGCTCGATTGAAATCTGATAATATGGATCAACTTTGTTTGATTCCAAAAGTTGTAGATTTGCCCATATGTGCTACCACTGCAAGTTTACAACTTCAAGGAGTTGAATTGCATAAATACTTCACTTATATTTGCAAAACTAGTTGCAATAATTGCTATGTGAGAAATTTTGTTTTGCTCATTAACATATATGATTATTCTTAGGGTAATAATACAATGAGGTTTCTGATCATTCTTTGTTTTATAACATTAATTGTGCAACAACAAACAAGCTATTAAAGCGGATGACATATACATATACCATGCATACACCTTAGCTTCTTTGTTACCCTATTTTCAGTCTATCAAAAGCCGAGGGCGGCTTTGTTTTCAAGAAGGGAGGATGATGAGGACATGACCCTATGGATACAACCATATTTGCTATGCTTATTGTTTCAAGTATAAGAGCTCGTACGCTTCACTTAAATTATCAGGTGAGCTTGTTTCTAGGAGTGTATTTATATTATATGAACTATATGATGCTACCTAATGATGAAATATATATATATGCAGCACCATGTCACTTTTGGTCCAAGACAAGTAAGTAGTTCGAGCTGGACCTGTTTTGGAATCCAGTTCGGCCTCCGGAATCAGCCTGACAACATCAACTTAAAACAGGCATAACTTTCACATACGATATCCGTTGGAGGTCCACGAGTACTTGATTGAAAGCTTATTTCGTTCTCTTTCCAACGGATATGGCCTCACCTCCAAATTCCTTCTGGACTGATCGCAATCATCAAAATAAGACGTCATATCACTTGTTTGGGCCAATCTGGACTTTGTAATCATACTGAACTTAGCCCATCTGCCGGCGGCCCACCTGGGGGCGTGGTTATTGTTTACATGAATAGTAACCACGAGTTTTAGTCCCACCCCACTATTTATTTTAGATTTGTGACTCCTTATCCCCTATTTAAGGAGGACGCACCCCCTCTAGTTTTTCTTGGATTTTGTTTATATTTAGTTTGCCTTCGTTGTAACTTGTATCTTTTGCGTGTGTCGACTAGACCACCCAATTAAGATTCTTATTCAGAATCCCAACTCAATTCAAATATTTTAATTCCTATTTGTAATTTGATTGCTTTATCTTGTTCTTGCGTGCTTCTTGGTGTATCACGAGAATCGACCTTAAGTGGTCAGTCAACGGTATTCGTGCACGGTTGATAACAACTTGTCGAGCAGTTCAGTGATTGCATGGTTTTGGGCCTTGCGAGTTCGTAGCCAGTATCATGAGAGTTGAGCGACTACTACTGAACTTATCTTCTCATCGAAAGATCAGGCCAAAATCAGGACCTTTGTGGTTCATCAGCTGCACAGTGTTTTGGGCACTAATTTGGATTTCAGCATGGCCTACCACCCTCAAACAGATGGCCAAACTGAAAGAGTTAACTAGGTTCTAGAAGACATGTTGAGGGCGTGTGCTCTAGAGTACCAGGCCAATTGGGACTGAATATTGCCCTATGCCGAGTTTTCTTACAACAACAGCTACCAGTCAAGCCTTAGTTGTCCCCGTTTGAAGCTCTCTACAGAAGGAAGTGCAGGACTCCCTTGTATTGGACAGAAGCAGGAGAAAGGAAGGTGCTCGGGCCAGACCTCTTGAAGGAAGCCGAAGACCAAGTCAAATCAATTAGAAAAAGCGAGTAGCTCAGCGCGGTGAGAAAAGCTACAGGATAATCATCGTCATGACCTAGCCTTTGCTCACGGAGATTATGTGTACCTCAAGGTGTTCCCTCTCAAGGGAATGCACCATTTAGAGTTAGTGGGAAGCTTGCCCCAAGGTACATAGGGCCTTTTTGGTGCTAGCACGGAGTGGAGAAGTTGCTTATAAGTTGGACCTCCCATCTCGGTGTCAGAGCGTGCACAATGTCTTCCATGTGTCATAATTGAAGAAGTGTTTGCATGTACAGAAGAGCAAGTGCCCTGGAAGGAGTAGACCTCCAAGAAAACCTCTCTTTCAAGGAGCAACCAATCAAGATCTTGGAAGTGTCAGAGCGGGTGACAAGAAGCAAGATCCTTCGTTTTGCAAGGTCTCATGGAGCAACCACAGAAGAGGAAGCCACTTGGGAGCACAAAGGGGACTTGAAGGCCGAGTTCTGCACCTATTCTCTAGCCACTGAATCTTGGGGTCGAGATTCCCTTTAAGGGGTGTAGGTTTGTAACATCCCAATTTTTGGAACCTTTTTGAAAAAATTTCAAAACTCAAAAGTAACCATCGGTTCTGTCTTTTGCTCAAGCTTAACTGGGAGTTTTGGAAAAAAATGGAGATTTATCTTGAATAAATCGAACTTCATTTGCCTCTCTTGGCCGATCTTGAGTTGTTGGTGTCCTTTGGCTCTTACTTTTCCTTCTCTGTTGTCCAAGCGTATCCTTGGCCTAGCTTTTCCTTCCTCAAGACCTCCTTTAAGGTTCAGACCTCTTTTGTATTTGGACCTCCCCTTGTTTCATCTTGGCTGTCAGGAACTTCCTTGATGTCCTCCTTTGGACCTTCTCCTTTGGAGCACCTCGTGGCTCAACTGGACCACGCAGGACCACCCCTAGACCTCCTCGGGACCTTCTACTCTTTTAGTTGTTGGATCTTAATGGGTGGTCGATCTTGAGAGCATGTTCGGGCGTCGAACATCCAAATCCTTGTGGACCGTCAGATTGAAACGACGGCCCGATCTAGTGAAGCGTTAGGGTGGTCGACGTTCCTTTCCTTTTGGACGCCCAATTCAAATTGGGCAGCCACAGCCATTGCGCTTTGACCCCTTGACCTCTGGTCTTTTGCAAAGGCCACCCTTGCGATCATGACCTCCCTAGGACCTCCTTGTCCTCGGGACATCTGGTCTTTTTGCAACAAAGACCACCCTTGCGATCACGACCTCCCTAGGACCTCCTTGTCCTTAGGACCTCCTGATCTTTTTGCAAAGACCACCCTTGCGGTCACGACCTCCCCAGGGCCTCCTTGTCCTCCGGACCTCCTGGTCTTTTGCAAAGACCACCCTTGCGGTCATGACCTCCCCAGGGCCTCCTTGTCCTCAGGACCCACTGGTCTTTTTGCAAAGACCAACCTTGTGATCACGACCTCCCTAAGACCTCCTTGTCCTCAGGACCTCCTAGTCTTTTTGCAAAGACCACCTTTGCGGTAACAACCACCCCTCTAGTGGGACCCCCTTCTCAGGTCCTCTGCTCACTTTCTTCCTCCTCTTGGCGTGTCCTAGTACCTCGAGGTTCCACGCGCATTAAATGCTACTGCGTCGTATTAAATGCTATCTTTTCCATTGTACCTTGTTGGACTCTGTTGTCACCTCCATCCTGCCTTGTGCATCTGTTATCATTTCTTTTGCCTGCTCTTGTCCCTTCTTTACTTGCTCCTGTCGTGTGCATTTAATGTGCCGCCCTCCCTCCCTCAGGACCCTCCTCGTGCCTGTATAAAGCACTAGTGGGACCTCCTGTCTCTTCTTTGTTTTCTTGAGCACTTAACCTCTCCTTCTCAGTTTAGACCTCCTCCCCAAGAACTCTCTCCCTCATTTGAAGCACCGAAGCGAGTGATTCAAGTTCCTCCCTCTGCTTCTCTTCCGTGTCTCTCTTTTAGCTCTGGTTTGTTTCTTTTCTTTGAAGTTTTATGGATCCGTTTTATTAACTTGGTTTCTTTCGCACGTGTAGAATCCGACTGTTCTCAAGACCTCCTGGACTCAGCTTTTCCCACCGAATAAGCTCAATACTTCATTGAAGGCAAGTCATAGGCCTTGATCATTTTGCACCCATTTTCTAAAAAGTATTCTATTTTATATCAACCTGCAGGGCTATTTGTATAAAAATGGCTTTGGGAGTAGTTACATCACCCAATTGTCAATATGACTCCTTAGCATATTTGAAAATCAGCATGATTGTCATGAACCTTGGGACACCTTAAGAGAGTTCTCTATTTAGTTGGATGTTTTTGGTATACCAACTCGGGTGCGCTATTTTTGCTTAGCCATGCTTGAGTAGACGTTAGTCCCTCGTTCACAAGATTCAATGATGCTTAAACTTGACTAATGAGATTAGAAATCGTGGCGACACCACTTGTGGTTAAAACTTACGTGCCTTTGACTAGGGTGGTCATTTGGCGGGTTGAACTAGCAAATGCTTTATGCTCGGCGAGTGATCGTGCAGTAAAGGGGGTGTTGTGTGAACACTGGGATGAGGTGACCTTGCCTGAGCAGCCAACTAAGGACTTAACATTGTTTGTGTTGATCTGGGCATACCGTGCAACCATAAGTCCATTGTATGGAGTGGACTGGGCCAACTAATTAGTGATGCTTAACTTGGTTGTATCATTGGTGGAGGTGTGAACCTTGGGTGAGACATTCACACTTGGCACAAGAGGAGGTCCCGAATCCTTAGCGGGCAGAACCAAGTTAGGTCAGGACTTTGTAAAGGCCTTCACACATCCTCTAGGCTGCTTACCCAGGGTAGTGAGCAGACCACCTAGGGAGGTCGTGTATTGTGGGTAAAGCTGTACAACCTCTGCAGAGTGTAAATCTATTCGAATAGCCGTATTCCCGGTTATGGACAACGCCTGGAGATATCACGCAAGGGGTAGTGTTTCTTCTCAAAATTGCGGTTGTGGCCGGTTCTGAGTGGTCTTGGCTCACAACCTGGGTGGTCGTGAGTGGTGCGGCACATGACTTGGCGATCGTGTGTTGCTTTTAAGAGAACTTGTTTACTTATGTGTTGTCTCTTTTAACTTGTGCGTTGCAATCTACTTATTGTATTTCGTTTAAATGTTGCTTTACGCAAACTAACCATCTGACTTATCCTTGGCAAGCCTCGCATGAATATTACTTGTATTTATTTCCCTATGGCTTCTTGAGTACATTCAAAGTGCTCATGGCTTTGTGCCCTCTGGTTAATCAAAAGTCGAAGACCTCCTGGGAGTTTGAGCTCTTTGATGAAGAGTTCTTTGGTGATCTGTGTGCTGGAGCGTCCTCCACTCGATAGCCGTGGGCTTGTCGATTGGCCTGCGAAGTGTTTTGGTTTCATTGCGGTTTTATTTTGTTGTTAGCCACCTTGCACTCTCTGTAAAGACAAGCTTGGCGTAAGGTCTTTTGGTAATATTAATTTATGCGCTTCGTCTATCTATTGTTGTGTGAATGTGTTGGCATCACTTTTTGAGTCTGTGCGAGCTAGCTTGCGATCTTGGGACTAGCTCATTGTGCACAAAGGCTAGGACCTTCGGGTGGTCTTGGCAGGACCTCTGGGTGGACCTTCGTAGTCCTCTGGGGTGGTCCTGGAAGCCCCTCCGGGTGGTCCTGGGTGACCTATGGGTGTTCTTGGAGGACCTCCCAAACCTCCAGTTGGTTTGGTCGGACCTCCGGGGTGGTCCTGGGAGAACCTCAGGTTCTCAGTGAATCCATCACATTAGGTCAACGTGGTCAAACCTCACCTGCATGTGCTCAGTCCATCGTGGACTAGCACATCTCCGTTGACTTGGTCCATAGACTAGTGGTCAATCTCTTTTCCTTTTTCTGGAATTCTTTTAATCTATAATATTATTTTATTCAAGTGGGTCCCACATGTCATCCTCTCCATCATTTTCCAAAATTCCCGAAATAAAGATTCTGAGAATATTCCCTCATACCCACCTGTTAGTGACACATATTCTCTCCCTTTTATTTTTCAGTATTTTATTTCCCGATCAAACTTCTAATATCTCGTTCTTTCTCATACGATCTCTAATTGAACCCATTAAAGTTTCTAAATTCATATAAAATCAAGCCCTACCTTCCAGTACCATTCAATTTCAATTTGAAGTTTATTTTATTTGCCTTTTTGAGTTTTGTTTATTTTTATGCTTTTTCTCTTGTTAGACGTTGATGTTCTAGAATTGTCCGAAAGAGCTAAAGGTCAAGGAAGTCAAAGATCGAAGATAAAGAACAACAACATTGTTATAGCAAGGCAAGTTGTGCTTTGATCATATTGCACACAGTTTCCCAAAAATTACTTTGATTCAAAGTATTGCATGCTAATTCAATTATTAAATTCTTTACTACTTGAGATTAGCTATGCGACCTATTTGATTATGCCTACCTTGATAATTGTATTACCATGATCATTTGTCACCCTACCTAGCTTGGTTAATTACTAGTTGATATTATCATAGCACCAACGTGAGTTGGTTAGACAAGATTAGTATGCTTAGCCTTACAATGGGTTATTGATAGCATTTTCAAATATTAATCTCATACTTGACTAAGTGATTATGGAACATTTTGTGAAAAGCCGTGTGTTATATGTTGTCACCTGTTGATGGCATGTGTTACACTTAATCAATAGGGTGGAAAGAGATTTAGACTAAGGCAGTGGAAAGGATTTGTGCATGGTGGACTTGTGAATGGAAAATGTGAATCTTAGTTCCTGCGAGCAATCGAAGAACTAGCAAGAATAAAATATAGGTAATCTGATATTACAAATAGAAATTGTAGTATAGATGGTATTGAAAAACAAATGTGGGATCAGAAAATTTGTCTTGACAGTGGTCGTCAGAACACAAATGAAGAACAAAAGTTTGCACAATGGCTAAACCTAAACTCAACAAAATCCGAGTTCTATCTAGGGAGCAATGGCTCCTATATGGGAAAACGACTAGAGGTGGCGGCCAGGGAAGTGGGCGCTACGCCCCTAGGGTTACAAGGCCCATGGGCCCAAGAGGAGGTGGCGCGACACCCTTTTGACCGAACAAAAAAATAGACGTGGATTGTTTTGTTTATTGTAGCCGGATCATTTGGAATTTTAAGCTGAGGTTAGATCCATTAGAAAGTAGACTTGATAAGCTTTCAATGAAGTCAGAACGTCCCAAGCGGAGTCCGTATGAAGAAGTTCGGCCGTTTGAACTTAGTCTTGTCATGATAGTCGAACTCGAATCGGAATGAGCCCAACTCGAACTCTTGCTTGGCTCGGACCCAAAGTGATGTGATGACCTCCATTATGCCTCCTATGCTTGTCCATGACTCTACATACCTCTCCTTGGTTCTTTCTCATGTTCCTAAGCACAATTAAATCACTTGCATTAGGTAGCGATCTATTCTCGATAATATATAAACCTATGAGCGAATTCACACAGTGATTAAGTTGGCGAGCACGAGCTTGAGTAATTGGTCCTTGTAACATTTGTTGTGGATCATTTGTGTGTGTAGGCGCGGTTGTATCCAAGTTAGGGATGTCCTCATCACTTAGTTAGAAATTAGTAGTCTCGTCTTGGTAATTTAAGAACTTAACTCATGTGCGCCATTGAACTAAGCCTTACTATCGACCACATACAGTATGGGACATGCCTAACTCGATGGCTATGGAGTCTCGACATTGACTACTCGAGCGGTAGGTTAATCTCTATGCCGGGGTGGATGTGTGGACTACTCGGTATGGTCACATTTATAGGCGGTTTGCCATCTCCGAGTTCAATGGTGTGCAACGAGCCAACAACCTCTACGGGTTTAGTGCCGGTTGTATGCACATCGGGTGTCAAGATGAAGTTTCAAAAAGTTTTATCATGATCTCTTTGCGCACACCAAAGGAAGTGTGTTTATCGTGTGGCAATATGAGAAGATCGTGTCTTGTGGGTAAAGTATACAACCTCTGCGAGTGCTAACCATCTACTCGAATAGCGCATCCACGATCGTGGACATGCTTGGGGATTTCACACGAATGGTAGATTTTCATAAAATAATTAGTCGGAGACAGCTATGTGATTTAACTCATGGCTGTATGAAAGAACTGATTAGGATATGTGAGCTTTGTGAAATACTTATTAAAATTATTATTACTATTTGTTTTCAATTATGTTTTGTAACATCTCAAAGTGATGTTACCAAAATAAAAATAAATAAAGTCATTATTTTAATGGATTTTCTAAAATTTGACAGAGTTTCATTGCCTTATTTGAATTTTTGAAATTTTAAAAGTCAAAAGTGAAATTTATTTGAAGTTCTTGAAGTTTCATTTGATTTAGATTGAAAAATAAAAATTAAGTTAATTTCTAGAATTTTTTGGAATTTTTAAAAGCTTTTTATAAATATTTTAAAGTCAAAACAAATTTATTTACAAAATTAAAAACCAACATATAGTTGGAAATATTTTATCCAAGTCCCAGATAACTCTAGGAATTTCTGTGAATTGTTCTAGAATTTTTGGAATTTATTTGCTATTTTCTAAAGCTTAAATGAATTAACAATATTAGTTTAAATGGAAAAGAAATTAAAACTCAAAATAGTGTTTGGTGAAACCTAAAACCCAGCCCAAACCCTCCTCACGCACGTGGCCCGCGCGCGCGCTCTGCGTCTTGCTCTCTCTCTCTCTCTCTCTCTCTCTCTCTCGCGACACGGGGCCGCGTGTCGACCTCTCTCACCGACCCACCTCTCATTCCCTCACGCGCGCGCGTTAAAACCATCTCAAAGCTTATCAACCGTTGGATCCTAAACCAGCGGCTGGGATTCAGCGTAACCTCGGAGGCGACGTTCACCTCATCGTGGCCGTTAGATCTAGAATAAGCGACCATGATTCCTTTGAGCCTTGGGTGGCGACGTCTCAATCAACGTGAGCCCTTCGATCTAAATCCAACGGCCCACGTGACATCCCTCGTTTCATATCTAACTCCAAACGTTTCTAAACGTTGCGGACCATCCAATTTTCATCCAACGGCCTAGATTCAACACACTCTCAGATCAACACCATCCATTCTGGACCGTACGATTATAATCTAACGGCCATAATTCAACCACACTTGCATTATTTTCTTTTCCTTTTCTTTTCTTTTCTGTCAGTGCCAGGTGGGCCCCACGCCTTCGTCTACCTCTGGTTTCCATCTCCATCGCGCCCGAGCTAGCAACCTCCATTGCTGGAGCTTGGAGCTCGTTTCCGAAAATGGGTGTAACAGCCCGATTTTACCACGTCAACACCACCAATCGCATCCCCTTATCCCCCCACCCACTTTCTCACTGTTAGCCCTTCTTCTCCACGGCCGGTACGCCACGATCCCGTAACCACCGTGAACTCTTGCGCACGATCTCACTCCCTGGCTACCCCTTAGGCCCTATAAATAGACCCCTAGAGTCGCCTTCTACCCAGCACCAAAAGCCCCCAATCCACACCAACTCTAGAGTCACAGCGCTGCCGTGATTTGAGATTTAGGTTTCGGTCACCAAAACCCTAAACCTTCAAATTCCATCGCCGTCTTCGCCGCCTAGCCGTCGTGAAGCACACCGTCGGCATCCTCATCACCGGAGTTTCCTCAGGGACCTCTTCTTTGCTCTGCAGCACCTTCGGCTGTCGTTCCCGACAATAGCCGTACCTTCGTCCTCCGCTCCGACGACAATTCCGGCGATCTCCGACGACCTCTTGAGCCAAGACAGGTACCCTTGTGATCGCAATAGCCGTAGCTATCTTTTGGTACCCCTCATCGCCGGCGAGACCCCGCCGTTCGCCGTTGCCATCGGGCCCTGAGCCACCTTACCGTCATTGTCGACGCGGCTATCGACGTGGCAGTCCATATGGGCGCCACATCATCATTTTCTTTGAGGTGTCACTGCGTGGCGCCAAGTCATCGCCTCGTCGGCACATGCGTGGCATGGTCCACCTCTCACCAGATCCAAAAGTCCACAGACCCAGTCCACCATACACTAAGTCACAAACATGTGGGTCCCACACGTCAGGGAATTAATTTAATTCCTTTAATCCCGAAAATCTCAGGGATGACGTCATCCTTGCGCAATAAGTTGAATTTCCTTTAGAAAAATAAATCAGGAAAATCTGATAAATTTAGAATTTAGGTTTTAAATAGATTTAAACTTCAAAAATTCATAACTTTTGCATCTGAACTCCAAATTCGGTGATTCATGTTGCAAAATTTGTATAAAATTATATTCTAGCTAACTAAACCAAAATATTTCAATTTGGAGTTAATTTGAGCTATATTTTTGAATTTATTTGAATTTGAATTTGTCGTATTTTTGTGTTTAGACTTGACGACTCAGAAGAGTTTGACCATCCAGGGACCTAGATTTCGGGACGTCAACGAAGGCAAGTTACATTCTTGATCATATTTGCACCCATTATTTAAAATTATTTAAATTCTGTTTCAAATTATTACCGTATGCTTATTTATATTCAGTAATTTAAATTCCTATTTTAAATTTATAGTTATACCTAAAATCCTTTGTATGGCCAACTTTGATAGTTGAAGCGAGCATATTGTCACCCTAGATAAAACATAGTTGATACAATAGTATGGACTAGGGTCATTTGGAAAATTTGTGCTTAGCCATGCTTATAGACCAAACATGTTTCATTTGGGGAATTTCAGCCAAAAATCGACTATTGTTTAAATTGTACCCTTACCATTGGTGTGTCATAGGAGTTTTATACATGGATTTGGAAAATGAAATAAAATGATGGTTTGGACTTGGGCGGGTGGTTGTGCGGTGGGTGCGGAGTTTATGCACGGGCTCAACCGGGTAGGTTGAGACCCAGGGTTTTGTTGTTTGTCGCCTAGGTCAGTTAAGGACCGGTTTTCGAGCCGCATCTTGCTAAGCTACATCGTACTACCACATGTCTTGTATGGGCGGGACTGGTGATTAATTTGCAAAGTTCCATCATGAGTCGTTCTGTTAGTGCGGTGGGTAGTCATGTTATGACTGTGTTAGTACCACAGCGCAGAGAGTGCGAACCTGCGGACGGGTAGTCAAAGGGGTGAAACCTTAGCGAGGGAGGACTACGGTGGAATGGCGCATTGTAAATGCCTTGACACATGCTTTAGACTGCTTACCTAAGGTAGTGAGCGGTGGTATCGACGGATGCCAAACAAACTAGAGAATTCATGTCTTGTGGGTAAGTTGTACAACCTCTGAGTGTTAATCTATTCGAATAGCGTGTCCACGGTCATGGACATCTTTGGCAAAGCCATTCAAAGTTAGACTTTGGTTTTGATTTCAAAATATTTTTGTAAAACAGTTTTGTCATGGATGGGTGTCCATGAGAAAAGTTATGGGTTGAAGCCCTGGGTTGGTGCCCGTGTTTATGTTAGTGTTAGGTTGGTGCCTACACTATCTTTATTAATTCAAAATCAATTTTAGGTATTATAAGAACTTGAGCTTTTGAACTTAGCGATGTATTTAATGTCAAATGCTGTTTTTGCACAAATAACCCTATAAGCCACCCTTTGTTACATCCAAGTATGCATGTCATTCTGTTATTAACGGGTGTAACTTGCGAGCACGGTAGTAGTGCTCATACTTGCTTAATGCAAACAAATTTCAGAGGAGAAGGACTTCGCTACAGGTGTGGACCGTGATGGCTAGGCCGCTACCCAAGTCGATTGCCTGTGGTAGATCAGCTGGACTTCACTACATTTTCTTCATCTTCCGCTGTGTTTCTTTATTGTTGGCTCGTAAGCCTATCTTGTAAGCAACTCTGTTATTTATTAATAAAATTTTGCGATTATGGTTGTGTTATCACATTTGTTTACTGTGTGAGCTAGCCATTGATCATGGGACTAGTTGATTATGCCGGAGGATGCAGGATGTTAATCCGGAGTGCGACAAAGTGGTATCGAGCCATATCAAGCTGGTTGTGACCTAGTTAGAATGACCAGAAAGATTTCAAAGCTTATTTTACATAACAAGAAAAATAATTTATTCTCTCTTCATCTTGGTCATCTATCTATCTATAGCTTTCTCATAAGCAATTCTTTCTTACCTAATTCTCCCCTCACCATTTTATATTGTTAAATGGATCCTCTTTCCTTATGAACTTCTATAGATGGTCAAACGCTTACGTTCAAGACCACAAGGCATGAAGCTATCGAGGAAGCATCGTCATCAAAGACCACGAGCAGAAGATGCGTTGTCAGCCAAGATATATAGTTAAGTTTGCCAAGACTCACTGTGCGTATTGAGTCGTTTCACCAAATTAAAAGAGTCTCGATCGATAGAACGTTGTGTTAAGTTTGTCTGAAAAGCTTTTAAGTTGGTTCTTTCGTTTGGGAGGGTTGTTTTACTCTATCCACTAAGTTCTTCTCATTTGTCTCTCCTCTATCCTTTGTCTTCTTCCCTAACCTTCTGGTGTAACCAGCAGATGGTGAACACTCGTCACTATGGAAATGGAACCAACGCCAACAATAATGGAAGTGCTCCAATCAATGGATCGAATGGCGATAGATGATGGCCAATCAAAACCGTCGATCGAATGCTCTCTCGGTCCATCAACAACAATCAAGCGACAAACTACAGACTCCCCAGCTCCAACTCCACCATCTCAAAGGACCGACATGTCAAAATTTATGAGGATCGACCACCAACTTTTTAAGCGATGCAGGGCCCATGGATACAGATGATTGGCTCCGGGAAATTAGTAAGAAGTTGGACATCGCCTAGTGCACTGATCGTGAGAGGGTGTTGTTTGCTTCACACCAGCTCATGGGGCCAGCTGCCGAATGGTGAGACAACTACAACCTAGCTAACGATGAGGATCAATCCATCACCTGGGCTGAGTTTGTGCGAGCCTTTCGGCGTGCACACATCCCTGCGGGCATAATGACCCTCAAGAAGAAGGAGTTTCATTCGCTGCGCTAAGGCAATCTCTCTGTGAATGAGTACCTCCACAAGTTCAATCAACTAGCACGATATGCACTAAAGATGTTGCAAAGGATGAAGACAAGCAAGAAAGGTTCCTAGAAGGTCTCAATGATGATTTGTCTGTTCAGCTGATTTCCCAGGACTATTCTGACTTCCAGCAGCTAGTCGACAAGGCAATTCGTCCAGAAGGTAAGCACTGGGAGATGGAGAATCGCAAGAGAAGAATGGCTGCACAGAAGTTCAACTCTGGAAACTTTCCTAGAGCTAGAGGGACTTCGTCATATCAAGTCAAATCCCCGCCAACAGCAGACAACCCAGTCAACTTGGAGTCCTCCAACACATCTGATAGTGAGCAGGCACAGAAGGACTCATCCTATGTTGCAGGCATCACGTGCTTCAATTGCCATGAGGTTGGGTATTTCGCCAGTAAATGTCCAAAGAAGCAACAGGCATCAAATCTAGCCAACTCTGAAGTCAACATCACGCAAGCAAACAAGAAGCCACAGAATGCAGGAAAAGAACATCTCTACAATGTCACAGCTCAAGTCACATCGGATGAGGAGCGGGGATGTGGGCGGCGACAATTCGATTGAAGACCTAGCATTTTCCAGCCTTGTACTCCCTAGCTTTCTTTCTAGCCATTCTGAATCTCGGGGACGAGATTCCTTTTAAGGGGGGTAGTTTGTAACATCCCAAAGTGTTGTTACCAAAATAAAAATAAATAAAGTCATTATTTTAATGGATTTTCTAAAATTTGATAGAGTTTCATTGCCTTATTTGAATTTTTGAAATTTTAAAAGTCAAAAGTGAAATTTATTTGAAGTTCTTGAAGTTTCATTTGATTTAGATTGAAAAATAAAAATTAAGTTAATTTGTAGAATTTTCTGGAATTTTTAAAAGCTTTTTATAAATATTTTAAAGTCAAAACAAATTTATTTGCAAAATTAAAAACCAACATATAGTTGAAAATATTTTATCCAAGTCCCAGATAACTCTAGGAATTTCTGTGAATTTTTCTAGAATTTTTGGGATTTATTTGCTATTTTCTAAAGCTTAAATGAATTAACAATATTAGTTTAAATGGAAAAGAAATTAAAACTCAAAATAGTGTTTGGTAGAAACCCAAAACCCAGCCCAAACCCTCCTCGCGCCACGTGGCCCATGCGTCCCGCTCTCATGTGGCCTCTCTCTCTCTCAACTGAAACACGGGGCCGCGTGTCGACCTCTCTCACCCAGACCCACTCTCATTCCCTCACGCGCAGCGTTAAAACCATCTCAAAGCTTATCAACTGTTGGATCCTAAACCAATGGCGGCATTCGCGTAACCTCGGAGGCGACGTTCACCTCATCGTGAGGCGTTAGATCTAGAATAAGCGACAATGATTCCTTTGAGCCTTGGGTGGCGAGCGTCTCAATCAACGTGAGCCCTTCGATCTAAATCCAACGGCCCACGTGACATCCCTCGTTTCATATCTAACTCCAAACATTTCTAAGCGTTGCGGGTGTCAATTTTCATCCAACGGCCTAGATTCAACGCACACTCAGATCAACACCATCCATTCTGGACCATACGATTATAATCTAACAGCCATAATTCAACCACACTTACATAATTTTCTTTTCCTTTCCTTTTCTTTTCTGTCACTACCAGGTGGGCCCCACGCCTTCGTCTACCTCTGGTTTCCGTCTCCATCGCGCCCGAGCTAGCAACCTCCATTCTTTGCGACTTGGGCTCGTTTTCGAAAATGGGTATAACGACCCGATTTTCTGGCGTCAACACCACCAATCGCATCCCTTATCCTGCGCACGTTCTCACCGTTAGCCCTTCTTCTCGCGCCCGATGCATGCGATCCATAGCCGTCGTGAACTCGTGCGATCTCACTCCACAGCTACCCCTCGGCCCTATAAATAGACCCCTAGAGTCGCCTTCTACCTAGCACCAAAGGCCCCCAATCCACACCAACTCTAGAGTCCCAGCGCTGCGTGATTTGAGATTTATGTTTGGTCACGAAACCTAAACCTTCAAATTCCATCGCCTTCGCCGCCTAGGCGTGCGTGAAGCACACCGTCGGCATCCTCATCACCGGAGTTTCCTTAGGGACCTCTTTTTTTTTGCTCTGGAGCACCTTCGGCTGCCGTTCCTCCGTACCTTCGTCCTCCGCTCGAAGCGACAATTCGGCGATCTCAACGACCTCTTGAGCTAAGACGGTACCCTTGTGATTGCAATAATGTAGCTATCTTTTGGTACCCCTCATCGCTGTGAGACCCATGGTTCGCCGTTGCCATCGGTCGAGCCACCTCGCCGTCATTGTCGGCGGCTATCGGCGTGGCGATCCATATGGCGCCCGTCATCTGTTTCTTCGAGTGTCACTCTCGTGGCGCCAAGTCATCTGCCTCGTCGGCACATGTGTGGCATGGTCCACCTCTCACGGATCCAAAAGTCCACGGACCAGTCCACCATACACCAAGTCACGGACATGTGGGTCCCACATGTCGAGAATTTAATTCCTTTAATCCGAAAATCTCGGTGACGTCATCCTTGCGCAATAAGTTGAATTTCCTTTAGAAAAATAAATCGAAAAATCGATAAATTTAGAATTCAGGTTTTAAATAGATTTAAACTTCAAAATTCATAACTTTTGCATCGAACTCCAAATTGGGTGATTCAAGTTGCAAAATTTGTATAAAATTATATTCTAGATAACTAAACCAAAATATTTCAATTTGGAGTTAATTTGAGCTATAATTTTTAATTTATTTGAATTTGAATTTATCGTATTTTGCGTTTAGACTTAGGCGACTCAGAAGAGTTTGACCATCCGGATGACCAAGATTTCGGGGCGTCAACGAAGGCAAGTTACATTCTTGATCATATTTGCACCCATTATTTAAAATTATTTAAATTCTGTTTCAAATTATTACCGTATGCTTATTTATATTGATAATTTAAATTCTGTTTTAAATTTATAGTTATACCTAAAATCCTTTATATGGCCAACTTTGATAGTTGAAGCGAGCATATTGTCACCTAGATAAAACCTAGTTGATACAATAGTATGGACTAGGGTCATTTGGAAAATATTGTGATTAGCCATGCTTATAGACCAAACATGTTTCATTTGAGAATTTGGCCAAAAATCGACTATTGTTTAAATTGTACCCTTGCATTGGTGTGTCATAGGAGTTTTATACATAGCTTTGGAAAATGAAATAAAATGATGGTTTAGACTTGGGCGGGTGGTTGTGCGGTGGAGTGCGGAGTTTATGCAGGGCTCAGCCGGGTAGGTTGAGACCAGGGGTTTTGTTGTTTGTCGCCTAAGTCGATTAAGGACCGGTCTTGAGCCGCATCTTGCTAAGCCACATCGTACTACCACATGTCTTGTATGGGCGGGACACGGTGATTAATTTGCAAAGTTCCATCATGGTCGTTCTGTTGGTGCAGTGGGTAGTCATGTTATGACTGTGTTAGTCCCACAGGCGCAGAGGGCCGAACCCTGCGGACGGGTAGTCCAAAGGGGGTGAAACCTTAGCGAGGGAGGACTACGGTGGAATGGCGCATTGTAAATGCCTTGACACGTGCTCTAGGCGCTTACCTAAGGTAGTGGCGGTGGTATCGACGGATGCCAAACAAACTAGAAATTCATGTCTTTTGGGTAAGTTGTACAACCTCTACAGTGTTAATCTATTCGAATAGCCGTGTCCACGGTCATGGACATCTTTGGCAAAGCCACTCCAAGTTAGACTTTGGTTTTGATTTCAAAATATTTTTGTAAAGCAGTTTTGTCATGGATGGGTGTCCATGAGAAAAGTTATGGGTTGAAGCCCGGGTTAGTGCCGTATTTATGTTGGTGTTAGGTTGGTGCCTACACTATCTTTATTAATTCAAAATCAATTTTAGGTATTATAAGAACTTGAGCTTTTGAACTTAGCGATGTATTTAATGTCAAATCTTGTTTTACACAAATAACCCTATAAGCCACCCTTTGTTACATTCAAGTATGCATGTCATTACATTATTTGTGGGTGTAACTTGCGAGCACGGTAGTAGTGCTCATACTTGCTTAATGCAAACAAATTTGAGAGGAGAAGGACTTACGCTACAGTGTGGACCGTGATGGCGGTACTACCCGGTCGATTGCTTGTGGTAGATCGGTGGACTTAGCTCGTATTCTTCATCTTAGCTTTGTTTCTTTATTGTTGGCTCGTAAGCCTATCTTTTAAGCAACTCTGTTATTTATTAATAAAATTTTGCGATTATGGTTGTGTTATCACATTTGTTTCTTGTGTGAGCTAGCCACTGATCATGGGACTAGTTCAGTTATGCACAGAGGATCTGGGATGTTAATCCCGATCGACATGTTTTTAGTTCATTATTCACATTCCACTACAATGGTTGCTTTTATGCAAAACAACCATAGATGTCATATCCTTTGGAATAAGCTATCATCTATAATTGCATTATGTGATGCAATTTCTTTGAGTACTCTATGTACTCACTCTTGCTATAAACAATGTTGTTTAGTTAAGGATCGTGGAGAATTAGATCGCGCTACGATCGATGCCTCTCGGCATATAGATGAGCTTTCTTTGAAGCTATTACTGTTTCCTTTATTGCGACTTATTTGAGATATTCGTCTTTTGAGGCATTAATTGTAAGTTTAGACCTTAAGGTCGTTACTGCGCTAATTATTGTTAAATTGCCTAGTTCTCGATTATCTTTGTGTATGGAATGATATTTTATCGATGTTGCAGCTGTGTGCACTAGCGTGAACATGAACTAGTGTAGTATACGGAGGGTCAGATTTGTATATTTGGGTCTTGATAGGTGATCTTGACCATCTTTCATCCACGAGCAAGGTTTTGGATCAAGTTTTGTTTTCCTCGGTAATTGTGCTCTCTTGACCTCATCCAGAAATTCGTGAAACCTTGGCCGATTGTCTGATCGTTGATTGAAATAGGTTTCTAACCTTCTTAATGAGCTATGTTTGAAATCTCATGGGATTTTGATCTTGAAATCAAAAGTTAGGTCTTTTGGAGATCACTTGAGTCGATCTTTGCGGCCGATGAGTCAGACCACTCCCATGGCGATCGGGTAGCCACGTGATCGGGCCCATTTGTGGGTCTTTGAGCTTGGGGTTTTTCGGTTTCGATGAAAGAATTCCACTGTGATCTTGTGCTTCTGATCTTCATAGTTTTCATAGCTGTTGGAGTGAAAAGAAGTTGAATGCTGTGGTGGTGAAAAAGATAGGTGTGCCTATTCATCCCCTCTCTCTAGTCGCTTAATTTGGTCCAACAGAAATGGATTTTGGTTTTGAGCTCAATTCGGAATCTTCTTTAAAAGCCCATCCGGTTTTGGCATGATTTAGATTTCAGTCTAGCAAGGTGGACTCCCACACAGACTCTTCTTTTTTTCTTCCTTTCAGCCGAAGCAGCTCCAAGCCTTCCTTTGGCTGCATATGCTCCCAACCCCAACTCCTCCTCTCTCGGTCGGCTTCTCTTGTTCTCTTGTCTTGGACGAATGCATGTGTGTATATTCATAGGGATGTTCTCACCATCTCCCCTCCCTTCAAGAAAAGTTGTCCTCGACTTTGGCTCATTGCTCCTTTGAATGAATTGACTAAGAAGGGTGTTGATTTTGTGTGGAGGTATTACAAGACCAAGCTTTTAATGAATTGAAGAAACGTTTAACTGAAGCATCTTTGCGTGTTTTGCCTAATTTCGATAAACCTTTTGCAATAGAATGTGATGCTAGCGGAATATGCATAGTGATACGAGGTGCGATCTTCACAACTTAGAATCTAGGATACTGACATGAACCTAATGAATCGGCGATGTCGATACCAATGCAACGACCTCTGACGCATGAACTCATTTGAACCACACGCTATGGTAGCTCCACTTGTCCACGATCAAGTGGGGTTGATCCCCTTGTAATTCAATCAAGAACAAGCAAGAAAATCCAATTCAATCAAGAACAAGCAAGAAAATCAATGGGGATCGCACAATTCCATAAAGTCGATCGACGACTTGCACAAACCATAGAACGATGCAAAAGAAATCTAAAATTTCATTAATTTTCGTTATGCTACTGATCGCGATTGCCCCACCTAGGGTATTACGGACATGTGAGACACTTCCCCACGAATGGGCTAAGTCCAAACTAACTCTATTTGGCCTTAGTGGTCAAATTGGCTTCTAAGCCTAATTGAAACTAAATTGTTTTAGAACATGGAAAATTGGAATGTAATTTTCATTGTTTTAAAACGTGAAAAACTGGAATGTAATTTTCAGCAATAGAATTAGGCTTTTATTTCAGAATTTAGTTAATATTTTCAGCCACTTGGCCTTTTATTACTTGGGAATTAATCCCTTGTTCGAAAATCAAATAGGGAGGATCCTTCCTTTCCTAAATCTGAAACCATAGTGGCTTTTTCACCCCCAAACCAAACTGGGAAGGGATTCCCTTACCCAATACGAGTAGGGGTAGGAGGTAGGGCCCTATATATTATGGGCATTGACCTCATTGTGAACTCAGACCATGATTAAAGGGGAATATGGTCTTCCAAAGATCATTATGTCTTTCCGCCCGGAACTCAGAGATTAATAAAACTCCGCTTGGTGGTCAGGAGGAGTACACGTAAGATTAAGCGAATTAAAGAGCTACAAGTTCATACATTGACATCAGGTGAGCAACTATGAATGATCAAGTCAACTGTACAAGTTATCTTCGATTCTACGTCGAAAAGATCGAACACCCCGCATCAAATCCTCTCTCCGAACCTAAGTTCATTTTCACAAATAGGAAGAGCAAATAGTCATTCTCTTCACAGGATCCCCCACATCCTAGTGCCAAAACAAGACAATTGTCTTTCTGAGTATTTTTAGAATGAGTTTCAGAAATCTACACAACTATTTTCATTAGGTGGTATCATGACAGCCCTAAACTTTAGCACACACATTTCACAAAGCATAAACGTTGCATGTGATCTTTTGTGCAGGAATCCTCTTGAAGGAATGATTTCAGAATCCGATTCAATATAAAATACACAAAATAGAAGAAAAGTGTATATAGGATATTATATATTTTCCCAGATTGAATCATTGCAGAGTAGGAATACCAAGCATAAATTTTTCAGAAAAAGGAATACCAAGCATACAAGATGTGCAAATGTAACTAGCAGTTTGATATTATTTGTAATAAATCCAAGCTGTATACGCTCAGCTCAGCACATGCCACATTATGTTCTTGCAGAACGTCCACATGGAAATTGTTACAACAAACTTCACATATCAGAGGTGATAGATGGCTTTTTAAGACGCAGCAACAGGTGCTGCAGATTCATTGGTCGTGGACTCAGCCTCCCAGAACAGAAGTCTTTTGCCTGTCTTTGAAACAGTGAGAAGAACAGCATCTGGTGTTACATTACCCTTCACAGTGACCTTCTGCTCCTTGATGTCTACATCGAAAGACTCAACACCTGAAGCAACCACAAGCCCAATGCATTTTTAGATTCAGGGACTAAGGACCCGTTGGGAGTGCAGAAATTTCATAGGAAATAGTTCAATACTTCAATTCCATGGAATACAGGAAAGGACGGTTTGGAATGAAGGAATTGTAACAACCTCAAATTAGGGTTTGTATTTCAAATGTATAAAAGTATGAAAGTTTAAAAACTTTTGTTGTATCTCTTGGTCATGCTCTTGGTTTTCTAAAAACTTGTGCACAATTTTAAACTTTTGATGTTTGTATTAAAGGTTGTATTGAAGTTTCAATTTTTTAACGTGGTTTCAATCTTCCTTTGAATTCCAGAAAAATGTATGAATAAAAGTTCCTAAAAATAATTTATTAAAATACTATATTATTTATCTTGAATTATGATTATTTTTATCAAATTTTTAGAAGTCATTTTGCCTTCACCAAAATTCAAATCAAATCACTAACGCAGAATTAAAAATAATTTTATTCTAACAAATTTTAGTATAGAAAGTGTTTCGAATTATTTTTCTTAAGTCCCTTGTGAACCTCAGAGTGCCCACAAAAATTTTCGGAATTTTTCGAATTTTATTCCTATTTCAATCGGCTAGGTCAAACTTGCTTATTTTCGGTCAATGCTAAAACCCTAAATCTAATTCTAGCCGTGCACTGTTCCTCCGACCGAACCCATTCGCCACCGGGTCTGACTGAACCAGCTCGCACCGAGCCACTCTTCCCCTCTCACTTACCTGTGGGCCCCTGTTGTCAGCGCTTCTCCTCCACGTTTGCGTCCGCGCCAACACGCCCGAGCTCCAGCTTGCCAGCCCGACGCCCGCATGCGTGCCACGCCACGCCGGTCACCTCGCCGCCCATGCCGCCTCCACCTCGCTACCTCCGCCTTCTCCTACAAAAGCGGTCGAGCCCACTGCCTGGTTTCCTTTCCCTCTTGCGCGTTTTTCCACCGAGCTCGGGGCCCGGCGTAACGCGCGCGCCTCCGAGCTTCAGTTCTCCAGCGATCCACGACCACCACGACAGCGTCACACGCGCCCCTCTCCTGAAAGCAAACCCTCGGTCAATTTGGAGAAAGCGTCACCAAGGAGCTACGCGCGCTCCTTCTTCTTGGCTCGGCGGCCGCTTCTTCGCGCGCCGTGTCTTCTCCAGTGAGCCCACTCAATTCCTCCTCCCTAAGCACCTTCTAGTCTCCCTTGACCTTCCCGATCACTCACTTACGCTCATTTTCTCCACGGGGGCCTCCTCGGTGACCACCCGCGCCGCGTAGGCTCCGTCGCCGGACCACTCCGGCCACTCTCGTCATCGTCGAGCACCCGGTGAGTTCCACGAGTCCTACTCATGCCCATGCGCGCCATAATTTCCCTCCTTCTCCTTCCGCGCCAGCGCCCTTTCCGCCTCCACGGCCGGCCGCTTCGCCATCGCCGCGCGCCACGATGCCTCTCCAGACCACCCGAGACCACCCCTAGCTTCCCTTGACCCCTGGCGACCCATTTGGTCCTCGCCACGCCTCGCCGCAGACTCCACCGTCGGCGACCACAGCCCATTTCGCGTGCCGCTCCCTGTTTTCTCCTTTGAGATTCATGTGGCTGACAATGGGGCCCACCCTCTTAAACGAGGCCATTCACTTCTAATCAGCTAAGTGGATGTATTTAGGTCACTTCAAATGGGTTAGCAAAATTGGAAGTTGAGTTAAAAATGAGTTAATCTACGAATCTAGTTTCTTTGTTTTGTCGATGAGCCGAAAGTCATGTATTAGGTGAAATGCATTAACAGAGAAGAAAGTGAGTAGGAAGAAAATTGTTTTGTCAGTAGAACCCCTCTATTCAAAGTCACTGTCTTTTGCTAGTTAAGTGTGGGGGTCGATTAGGTCTCTAGTAAATAGCGTATTTGAAGCTTGAATTTGAAGGAAGATTGACTAATAGTGTTTCAGTTCAGAAAATATTGCAGTTAGTAAGGTTAATAACTAATGAGGGTTTCAAAATTTCAAACCTCTTGTTGTTAGCTAGTCCAATACCTAAATTGTGTGACCTTATTTAGTGGCTTTCATCAGCTAATTGAACATAAAAAACAGAATTACAAACCTTATCAGAATCAGTAATCAGCTCTTAGCAATGCTTTCTAAAATAATAATAAGAATAATAAGAATTAGATGGGAGGCAAAGTTAGAATGCATTATTCATCTAACAGTCAGATAGAGCTAATTCTTATGCTAAAGTAAATGGGTTAGAAAATATAATTGTTAGCCATTAGCATCTAATCTATAAGGTTAAAAATAAATCTTGAGTCTAGAATTAGATTAGAGGTTAGTGAACAACAGTAGACCTTAGGCCATAATCTTAACTTCAAATTTGTTGCCAATTCAAATCAACTCCAAGTCCAATAAATTGTGTCTTTAAATTTATCTAAAGTCATAATCTATTTTCTGAGTTATTAATTTTTAGATCCTTTTGGCATTCTGGTGTTTATTCGCTGTTTTTCGCTTTGGCAGTTTTTATCGTTAGATGACGTTGTTTACGAGAGTGATCCTTTGCAACAAGTCGAAAATCTCTAGCAAGGCAAAGGCAAGCAGTTCGATCATATCCAGTTCATTCCCATTATTTTCAAGTCTAATATTTTGTTTAACTTGTATGTATACATGCTTTTGTGTCAAAGTTAATTTTATCGATTAGAGGTAATTAATCCCATTGCATTGTTGCCATGAAATTATTCACCCCACACGCCATAAGTTATTATCCTCATTGGGAATTAGAGCCATTGAATGATTTATGGTCTTTTATTGCTTTACGATATGATGCTTAGCAATGCTTGAATCTGGTAGAATTAGTGGTTATCGACTTAGTCGATGACCTTGATCACACAAAACTTATTATTGGTTATAATTCAGCCTTACGTGCTATGCTTATTTGTGAAAACTAAAAACAAAATGAAAACAAAATGATTTAGACTTGGGCACAATGGTATCTTTGGTGTGATGCATTGGGTGTATTGGAATGGTGCAGAGTCATTAAGGACCAGAGTTACTTGCGCCATCTTGAGCATTTTGCGTGCTAACCACACTAGATATATGGGATCTCTCTTGACCTAGTACTTTGGCGTGTGTTTGCTCAGAGTCGCAGGGGGTCGCAGGAGGGATGGTGTTGGGAGCATGGTAGTTGTCAGAAAAGCTTTACCACAGTGGGTAGTTGTCTTTCGGCTTTACCATGTAAGCGTATGGATTTCTATCCATACGAGCGGCTCGTAGTTAATACACAATATTGGAAAAAGTCTCGTAGGACTTAGCCGTGTTTGCATACCTTTGGTAGTGTGCTTTGTGGCTTAAAGGCGATGCGAGTGTGGGTACATTGGTACACCTGCGAGGTTTGAACTATTCGAATAGCCTCGTCTAAGTTATGGACACGTTCGGATACGCCACGTGAGAACTAGACTACAACATTTAATTAAAACTTGATGGGTTGGTATGAATGGATATTCATACTGTTGTTGTGGTGACTATTGGGTTAGTCACTTCCAGGTTGTCTTTATGGTTATTGTTATTATTGTATCGCAGTTATTTCAACTATTACAAACAGTTTGTCAAATTGCCTTCAATCTATTACATTATTGCAAATGAAAACTTGCTTTACGCTAAAAGTAAGTCGAGCCCCTCCATTTAAATAAAGCTTGCATGTAGTTAATTATAGTTCTGTTACCCCTACACGTCAGTCTTGCGAGTACATAAATAATTTTTGTACTCAGTTGTTTTGCTTATTGTTTTTGTTGTAGAGAAAGAAGATGAGCCCCAAGGGCTTCCCTGTTGTGAGATGTGTTGCGTGTTTGACGACTAGCTTGGCGGCCCGGTTGGTTGCCTTGTGGGTAAAGGCACACTAATTAGCTTTTGTTTATTGCCATCTTATGGCTTTTGCTTCCGCTGTTTACTTAGTTATTTGTTTGTCTTTTGGCCGTTTGGCATCTCTTTTGTAATAACCTTTATCTATCTATGTCTTTTGTTAGACTTGTTGTATGGAATTGATACATGATTTTGTATCGGGGTATGTATACTGCATTTCTGGGAAGTATACATATCTCGAGGCTTAGTTTATTTGATTTGTGATGCTAGGGTCAATGGAAGGCTAAGCATTACAAGTCGAATAAACCAAGGTCCTCACAGGAATGTCATATGAAACATTTCAATTCCCACAAAATTTGGAAAACTTTCCTCATTCCAAATGTGGCCTAACATACAGCATATAGCAAGACCGTTGAGCCATTTCAACCAGACACTGCGTAAGAAATATATACGAGTATATTTAATCAACCGATCTGTTCATAACCAGGTGCAACAAGTATGAATTTACTGCTGTTTAGGTTGATGACGGAAGACTAGTCTTCTAGATTCAAGCAATTGCCTTTAGACCAACAACATAACGAAAGCCGTAGCGAAGGTAGTTTCTTACCAGTCTTTGCATTAACCAAAATTTTATACAGCGCTTTTGAAATTAATTTTTCGACAAAGCATTCTGTGACAGTAGGATATTACAATTTAATTACAGTACTACAATACTTTGTATCAAGTCCCACTACAACTTTGCACTTCAGTATTTTGACTATTTGTTTTTTTTGTTTTTTGTTTTGTTTTATTTTCTTTGCTTCGAGGTACCTTAAAATGTTATGAGTCGACCTTTTCTTTCATTCTTTTATGGAAAGTTACTTCTTAAATATTAAATATGGTGTTGCCAACCAAGCTAAGGAGGAAAACTTCAAACTTGCTGATCCCAAAATAAAACAAACAAGATACTAGAAAACAGTTGATTTATGCCAAGAAATTAGCTGCAGCTATCATTTGAAACAAAGAAGTTTTAGAAAAAGAAATAGCATGATATCTCCTTCAAACACCTTCCAGTAGTTAATGGCAAATTCACTCAATCAACACATCTATTTGTCAACTAGCTGTCATGAAGAAAATTCGGGAAATCAACTCAAGTGTCTTCTAAGAATTCTATGCTGAGAGCATTTTACCACACTCGATACCAATGCAAAGCTTGACCAGTGTTGATTTATATTCAGATTGGAATAAAAGTGAAATACAATGCTGCACCAATTCTACTTACATAGGTTTAATTAAAATAATTTATAAAAGGACAACTGTATCAACGAAAAGAGAGTTAAAACAACCTTCCATTTTTCCGAGAACCCGCTTAACAGCTCCAACACAGCCTTCACAGGACATGCCAACCCTGAGTACAACAGTCTGCATCACAGAACAAAATTTTGAGGAATCAGGTAACACTCTAATTATAATTTTGAATAAAAGAGCACAGTATGGGACTTGCTCGAAACCGCACACACATATCAAATCCAACAATTTTCCCATGGTTTAGAACATCTATATGAATTGTCGACTCCTACTGAGCACGCTCAAGAACAATGTCTTTGAACCCATTATCTGAAGCATAATGCATGTGTCAATAGCATGTCTCAGCTTATACATTTGATCATTGTATAACTTACTTTAATCGAATTAAATAGCCCCTGATAGATTAGAATCAGCATGCATGTTCTATCATAACCTCACAATCCTAACCATACACTGATCATAATAGGGCTCATGTTTTTTTTTTTTTTTTTTTTTGCCAAGGATGTTCAAAACAATATACATATTCAGTACAGCCTAGTTCATATGTATGCGTCTCACTGCATTTCAAGTTCTTGTTAGACTAAGAAAGGCCTTCCTCCTGGCTTTTTATCTACAGCATGCAATTGTATCAAAGTTTGCATTTGGCAATGCGTGTTACAGAATACAGATCAACAAGTGTCCCCATTAAATACATTTACATTGTGAACCTTTAGTAAGCACATGAACCACTTGTATCAAATCACGGAGATTAAAAATTATTGCTCAACCAGAAAAATTCAACAAAGCTCGGTGGCCCTTGAATAACTAATTAGTTTAACTGTCATGTCATGAAATTGTAAATTTGTCTAACGAACAGTTTGTTTGACCAAACAACACATCAAGTAACCGAGACCCAAAACTCTCTCCCCAATCAACATTTTTACAACACCGAAACTGCACTTCTAGCACAGACATATGCATGGACTTCAATCTTACATCTCTCCACTTCAGGAGTTCAAACAACTTGTCTCCCAAGTGGCAGGATCTAATTATCTAAACCTATTATTGAATAAACTAGTTTTATATTCCTTAAACGTTTCCCCCAATGACTTTGCACCTGCAAATCACACCTTGCTAGCAAGATCATGCAAACCACACACGGTATAATCGCGAATCAAGCGTACGAATTGATCTGCTAGATCATCAGATCCCGTTATGTTTGTTCCCCATACTTTTTTGGGAAGAGTGAATCATTTGGGATTCCTAACATCATTACCGATCTAAGCGAAGGACGGCGCCTAACAGATCAAATGGAAAATCGACAGGATATTGTGATACCTGAGACATAGCGTGCGAGATGGATTGAACTCCGGGCGGCGAAGCGTAGGAGGAATTGGAAATTCTGGGGCGGAATCACAGTTCGGACGGCTCCAGACGGAAGGGCCGGGAGGGGTCAATAAGTACATACAGGGTGCGCGTCACGAATGACGAAACGCGCAAAGGGGTGTTGATTTTTCAGACGACGGAGACGGGGTTTCGCACAGATGACAAGTGGGGACATGGTGGTGTGGGGTGGGGACGCTTTGACGGTGGCGTCCTGGGATCGATGAGTCGTGCGCCGTGTGCCCGACCGGCAGGCGGGGGTGTGGAGAGGAAACTTCGCCGTGGCATGATGGCTCGTTTGGACGGGACGAATATCTCAGCCTATTCCACTTGGAAAACTTTTTCTCACCCTAGCCTGGAATTACGTTTGTACCAGGCCGGGATAAAGAAAAAACCTGCCCAATCCACAACGGAGAAAAAAAAAACTCGTCTCCAAAGTTTCCGTGAGTATGTATATAACTCTTTTTATAGCACGAAGAATCGATGCTCCCTCAGTGCTCCTTGCGATTTTTTGCCAATCAGGCGGCGACACATGCCATCCCGGCCATCAGCATCACCAATCGCTTCGTGGCCATTCGATTGCACCGAACGGCAGCGGACGCCTCTCCCTTCTCCTTCTATCGGGCTCTCCTGATGAGCACACGCGTATGGATAATACTCGTGAGCAATTTTTGTGGCCCGATCTTCACGGAGTCGTGCGTCGTGTGCCCGACCGGTAGGGGGTGGAGAGGAAACTTCGCGTGGCATGATGGGTTTGCAACGTCCACGTCCATGAGGCTCGTTTGGGCGAGACGGATATCTCAGCCTATTCCACGTGGAAAACTCCGGTTGTGGAATTTTCTCAGCCTAGCCTGGAAGCACGTTTGTACGAGGCCGGGATGAAGAAAAAACCAGCCCAATCCACAACGGAGAAAAAAAAACACGCCTCCAAAGTTTCCGTGAGTATGTATATAACTCTTTTTATAGCGTGAAGAATCGATGCTCCCTCAGTGCTCCTGGCGATTTTTTGCCAATCAGGCGGCGACACATGCCATCCCGGCCATCAGCATCACCAATCGCTTGGTGGCCATTCGATTGCACCGAACGGCAGCGGACGCCTCTCCCTTCTCCTTCTATCGGGCTCTCCTGATGAGCACACGCGTATGGATAATACTCGTGAGCAATTTTTGTGGCCCGATCTTCACGAAGGATCACAAAACTTGAGATAAGTGTTACCACGTCACCTGACGAAGAGGTAGTGCACCACGAGATTTTTGCACACATGATGAACTACCGAGACAATTGCCCTTCCACGTACCGACGAAACCAGCCCACGCAATCACGCCGTGTAGACGTGAAGGCACGAACGGGATGAACCGCAGTTTGATGTTCTACAACTCCCTCAGGAATTGAAAGAACAAAGTTGTAAGTCCCTCAAGACTTACTGGAGATCATATTATCACAAGTGTCTATTCTGAAATTCGGAAGCTCCAAAAGTCCTTTCAAGGGTCCCATACATAGACATATATAGTGCTCATTTAAGCCTCTAGAAAATTGAAGTGATTAGTGCTAATTTAAGCTCCTAGAAACTTGAAGCTTGACAATGATTCTTGTGCTCCCGTATAGAACTTGATGCTTAGGCTTCTCTCACATGCATGCATGCAGGTGGTGGATAGAAATTTAATTAAAGGAGTGGATGGCTGTATGGAAGAAACTTGATGCTTAGGCTTCTCACCTTTTCTATTCTTGGTATATCCAACTCCAATACGATACCTACAGTTATCAAACACAAGTATCATTGTTCTTTCATGAAAAATATTAATAGATAAATTAGGCATCGCTTTCACCTATTCTTTTTCTTCTGAAGTTAATTCTTAGTCTCAAATCAATCGATATCTCAATAGAGAAAGTTGGCCAACAAAACTTTTGGATTGTAAAAGTTATCATTATCCCATACGCTCTCGTATAACCCATCATTCCTAAGAATAATAAAACAAGCACTCGGAAGTACAGCATGATCTGAAATCTCAAAATTAATTAAAGCAAGATTACCGTTCACCTAGGATTGCATTTCCTTCTCTAGTTGCTTAGCCCTGCTTCTAGTAATTAGACCCACAATGTCAGTAGCACTCTTATTAGATTTAGATAAATTGTCGGTGATAGAGATGTCCTCATCATCTCCGCCCGGATCGAACACTCTGACTCCTCCCATCGCTTCCTTCTCCTTCTATCGGCCATGCCGCTGCGCACCTCATGGCCATCCTCACTCATTACCTCCTCAAACCACCTGCTTGATTCTCCTAAAGCCAAAGCATACCAACCCGCTTGTAACACCCTGGCTATGCGGAAGCCAAGATATTACCTAGAAGTCTAGCATATATCAATAATACGAAATAATTTTAGCAATCTGTCAACTAATATCATGTAGGAATCAATAAATGATAGAATGATCATAATAATTGAATCAGAATTCAACAACATATCAAACTCTAATTACCTAATCATATTGAATCATCTATGATAAACCTATCAATAGACTACATGAAGATCTTAGGCAATTACTATCTCAACATATCATAATAGAAGAGGACATCAACCATCAAACTCCAATTATTACAATCCAACATTTATCTAATAGAAGGTAATGACAAGTTCATCTAATTAAAGGTAATTAAAGTAATATGAATGTAGTGTTCTGTGACTATTCCCTTCAAAGCATGTCGTCTTCAATGTTTATCTAAAACAAATAAACACAGCAAGAATGAGTCAACGATTCAGTAAGTACAAAGGAATAATATGAACAACAATGAATAAGAACATGACAATCACATTATAGATTATAAATGTAGAATAGCAGAAATCACATGAATGAATGAAATGCATGAACTTCACTTCTGCTTATACCGGTATAGCCAGTGAACACCCGTCAGTGTTCAGTCATGCCCGTATTATGCATTATCAAAATGCGGGGATTCAAGACCCGTATGAAGAATATTTCATAACGGGGATCCAATCTGCCCATATTGGAATAGTGGGTCTTACATGCCCATCTTGGAACGATGTGTCTTTACATCCCACTCCCGTGGGTGAATCATGAACAATGAATAAATGAATATATGAATTTGTGAAACGAAATCTCAAAAAGTATGGATTCTCATACATGGATCAAAGCAAATCATTGAAAACTACTCATAGACTATAGTAGTCGGTCATGGCATGAACATCAAGTAATATGAACAAACAACAGCAATACATCACACAATGTACTTGCCTTTCGAACTGCGATGCGTTAGGAGGCAAGGACGAAGCCACTAATCTCGAACTCTCTCCTGTTGCACAATTGAATTACATGAATAAAAACAACGTGAACATGACATTACTCGCAACGCTTAATCTCATCTTCTGAAACCCAAGGTTCATACAATTGTTCTATTCAATTTAGACAACAGTCTAGCAGGAGACTATATTGGACAGCGATATTAAAACCTTCATAACTTTTACTCTGAAACTCAAAAATAAGTGATCTTAGACTCTATGGAAAGATACTGAAATCCTCTAGAATAACTTAGTTGGTGAGCTTTTCTAATTTAGCCAACTTCCATGTTTAGTTATCTGATAAAGTCTAAACCATAAATTGTCTAACAGAATTAAACAGAAGTAGTAAATAAATAATAAATTTTGATTGGATTAACCAAAATCTAAGATTTTTATCATTCTGGAAAGCTAAGATCATAATCTTCAAAAGTCTAGTTGCCATGAAACTCAGATTTTGCGTTTAACAAAAAGTAGCACAGAGATCAAAACTATTGTCGGAACCCGACTTACAATCTGGACAGTCAAATTGAAACGTACACAACTTTTGTTCTACAAATCAAAAAAGGGTGTTCTTTATCAATCCTGAAAGCTAATGAAATTACTTACAACAATCGTTTTGGGAAACATCCCTGAATCAACCTTTAACAAAATCTAAATTAATGAACAAGACGACTGCCCAAGTTCGTTAGACTTTCTGGACAGTAGAAGTAAAATTAACGTAACTTTTAAACCACAACTCCGATTTGGGTGATATTTGAATCTATTGAAAGCTGAGAATAAGACCTACAATTATCTAGGAGACGAAATCCTCTAATTCAGACTCAATCTACATGAAAACTGATGTAACATCTCAAGTTTTGACTTGTGTTTCAAATGTAAGAAAATGTGTAGAAATTTAAAACTTTTCTTACATCTTGTATTTCCTGTATGATCTGAAAAATTCTTGTAAAGGAATTATGGAAATACAAAGTCCCAAGTCATTTCGACCAAAACCTTGTCCTTCAAAAACTTTCTTGTCAAACTGTGTGATCATTCTTTGGAAATATTTTTTCTAAGATTCTAGGGTTGGTGTGTGACCCCTCTGAAGAATTTCATAATTTTTAGAAATTGTTTAAATATATTTGGAGGTCAGTCAAACCTGTTTGACTTTCAGTCAAACCCTAGCTCAGCACCTAGTAGAATTTTTGGAGAACAATGCACTACATAAAAATCTCTGAGAATTTTACACAAGGTCAATATCTAAGCCAGTAAGCTCCTGTAAAAATTTCATAAAATTTGGAGTTAGTTTGCTACCCCAAACAATTCCTCAAAACCTTAGCTGCAAATTAAAACCCTAGTCTAAATCACGGTTGGGCTCGAGTCCGACCCAAGCAATTGCTTGACCTGGTCGAGCTGAGTCACTTAGCCGCGCCCAGGCACGTGTGCTTCGGTCGTTGGATTTCAATCCAACGCCCACGACCTCCCCTACCCTTTTAAGCCTCAGGAGCTCTTGAGCGATCCTAGCCGTCCATTTTTTATCCTAGTGCTCTCGAGCTCCCTGGCCTTTTTCTACCCTTCTTCCTCCTCGCGTCGTGCGCTATAACAGTGAGTAGTATGGCCTGGTCACCTCGAGCGTCTTCATCAACGTCTCTCTGGTCGGGGCATTTAATACACGCCGGCTCGCTTTCGGCTATGGTCGTGCTCTTCTCTTGCCCTCATCATTTCTTTTTGGTCCATGTCAGTGCCGTGGGCCGAGTTCACCTTTGAGCTCACCCGAGGACCCTATTCTTGCCGAGCCCTAGTTCTCTAGGTGTATAAAGCCTCCGAGCTCCTCCTTTGGGACCTCTTTACCACCCCGTTGTTTCCCCAGCTTTCTTCCTCTTTTCTTTTGTGCGCAAATCACTAGGAGTTTCGTTTTCACCATTGTCGGCCGTGGAGCTCCATTGGCGACCTTGGTGCTCCAGTGGTCCTTCAATTCTTATTTTTGTATCACCTGGGCCTCCTGGTCATCTTGAGTTGGCCCTTAACTTGAAATTCGGGTTGTCCTCGCAGGAACAGCTCGGATTGAATTTGGGGACCTTGTTTGGCGAGATCCTCTGCCTTCGTTCCCAACCTCGGTAAGTGGCTCCCCTTTTCGATTCCTTGCCCCTGGACCTTCCTTGGGCCTTTGCGATCACCCGGTGGTGTTCATTGTGTTCAGGAGCTCCTGTCGTCTTTGTCTTCCTCAGCTCCGGCGTTGGTCTCCACCGCCAGTACTCCTCCGAGCTCCCTCGAACGTCCTTTGGGCCCTAGTAAGTTCGCAATAGCCCCTTAGAGCTCAAGCACCCGCTAGATTAGATCGTAGCGGACCTTTTTCACGTTTTCGGTTTTTACCGAAACCACTCCTCCGCCCCTCTCTGGCTCGCCGGCGTTTTAGGTTAGCTCCGCCGTCGAGTGCCTCCATTATGTTCGCAATAGTATTGTGCATGTTTTTGCACTGTGGTTAGCGCCGCCATGGCGTGGTCGTCGGTGACCAAGCGCGCTGCTACATCTTGTTGTCGCATTTTTGTCAAGTCACGGGACCTCCTCGGTTTAATCACGGCCATTGATGATCTCTGCGGTTTAGCTCTTAGCCGTAGGATCATTGCCTACGAAAATCTTAAGTGCCAGGACCTCCCCCAGTTAGATCTTGACCGTTGAGGACCTCCCTGGTTCAATCTTAGCCGTTTGGATCACTCCTGTGCGCAAAAGACCACCCTGTGGTTGTTTTTGTAAAAACTACCCTCAGGACCTCCTTGGGTCCTCTTTGCAAAGCCACCCCTTGGTCTTTTGCAAAGAAAACCTCGAGACCTCCTCCTCATGATCTTAACCTTTAAGACCACCCCTGGGTAGATCTTGACCGTTCAGGACCTCCTAGTGGAGATCTGAGCCGTTAAGACCTCCCTTTGTTAAGACCTTGTCGTTGTGGACCTCGTGTAGATCTTGACCGTTGAGATCTCCCCCTACGAGATCTTAGCCGTCAAGACCTCCCTAGTCTAGATCTAGGCCGTCCAGGACCTCCTCTGGTAGATCTTGGTCGTCCCGACCCCCTCCTTTAGATCGTATCGTTTAGGACCTCCTCATGGAGATCTTGGCCGTTCGGACATCTCCTGAGTAAATCTGAGCCGTCCAAGACCTCCTCTCTATTAGGGCTTATCACCAGGACCTCCCTCGTTGAGATCTTAGCCGTTTAGGACCTCCCTCTGAAAATCTTGACCGTCTAGGACCTCCTCGTATAGATCTTTAGCCTTAATGACCTCCCCTCAGATCTGGACCATTAGATCTTAATCTAACGGGCTTGACCTCCTCGACACGTTTAGAGGTCTAAGCGTTCTAGTCCTTGCGGACCGTCCAATTCCTGATCTACGTCTCAGATCTTGGGTACATTCGGACTTCCGGTTGTAACGCTGATCTAGGTCGTCCATCCTTAGATTCATGGCCCAGATTGGTTGGGGCAACCGGTAGGTCCGAATATCACTTCCATTAGGAGCCGTTGGATCTAATCCAACGGTTGAGGTTGTGTGGCGCTGTGCGCGTTGCGTTCGGCCCTCACGTTTGGGTCGTTCGATGCGCGATCTACGGCCCGTATTCGTCCACGTCATTTCCTCCGTTTAAGTTGTTTATTTTCCAGTGAGTTTTTATTTGTCAACTAAAAATTGTATTAAACTTTGAAAATTCATAACTAATTCATTTTAGATCCTTTTTAGACGATTCCAACGGTGTTAAATTTCTGTTTAACTAAAGTTTAATCTAAAAATTCAGTTAGACATTGTTCTGTGCCAGAAGGTTTTGTAAACAATATTAACTCATTTCAGCCATTTTTGAATATTCCAGAAATTAAATTAAAACTTGTAAAATGCATAACTTTTTCTCTGTAATTCCAAACTGAGCAAACTAAACTTTGTTTAAATCCTCTAGTAATATACTTTAGGGTAGAATAGGTTTTAGTGTGGTCTTTGCCATTGAAACTAATGATACACTAGTTTTGTAACTTAGAAAAATCATAGCAAATTCATTGTAACTCCAAATGAAGTAAACTCAGTTTTGCTAACCTTAGGATGCCATGATCTACCTACCATAAAAAGTTTAAGTTCAAATTCTTTTTGGAAAATTATGCTATGAACAGTAACATATAGTAATTAATTTTGATTTTTAGTGATGAACATAATTAGGCTATAACTTTTGCATGTTTAGTCCAAATCACATGATTCTTGTTGCTAAATTTGTCTAAAATCATGCTCTACCTACTGTATAAATTTCATGGATTTTGGATGACTTTGGTTTTTTAAGTTTCTCTCGGTGTTTTTCGTTCTTATTGAATTTTTCTCGTTCTTGCGATAGGTTTCGAAGAAATTATTGATTGCGTGAGTGACCCTCTGCAGCAAACCTGTGATCTCCAATAAGGCAAGCAGATGTAGCATCATTTGATCATATTGCTCCTATTACTTTTAAATTCTAATATCTTGTTTGCAAAAACTAAGTATGCATGCTTTCTTATGTCAAAGTTAATTTTGTCGCTTAGAGGTAGTTAATCCTATTGCATAGTTTCCCTAAAATTGTTCACCCCTGCTACTGCCTTAAGTTATTATCCTCACTGGTGAATTAGAGCTCGGTGAATGATTTATGGTCTTTTTATTTTCTTTACGATATGATGCTTAGCAATGCTTACTTACCGGTAGAATTGGACGGTTATCGACTTAGTCGATGACCTTGATCACACAAAACTTGTTATCACTTATGATCAATATCTTATGCCTTATTTATTTATGAAAACTAAAAATGAAAGCAAAATAATTTCAACTTGGGCACAATGGTAAGATGGTGTGCTTTGGGTGTGTTTGGAATGGTGCCCGAGGCAATAATGACCGAACATCTTGTTACACTAAACCAAGCATTATTGCGTGCTAACCACACTAGAGGGTATGGGACCTCTCTTGACTTAGTACTTTGGGGGTGCTAATTAATGAGTCCCGTGGTGGGTTGTATATTTAACTATATGCAACATGGACAAGTTTGTAGGGAGGGGAGCACCCGCCTAGGCCGGTGTATCCTACTCTACGTATGGGTCCTTAGTGGGGGCCATAAAGGTGGTCCACTAGGTAATAACCCCCATACGTGCGGCTCTTGATTAGCTCAATCCATTGGAAAGCGTCTCGTAGGACTTAGCCGTGCTGACATACCAAAGGCAATGTGCTTAATAGCTTGGCAAAAAGACGGTATGAAGTGTGGGTACATTGGTACACCCCTGCAGGGTTTGAACTATTCGAATAGCCTTGTCCTAGGTTATGGACACGCTTGGCAAGGTCTTTCAAGAGTTGGACTACAACCTTTTAATTAAAACTTGATGTGGGTGGTACGAATGGGTAATTCATGCTATTGTTGTGATGGCTATTGGGTTAGTCATCTCCAGGATGTCCTTATGATTATTACTTTATGTCTCGCTGTTATTTGAACAAATAAAATTCAGATTGTTAAAACTGCCTTCAATCTATTACTTATTGCAAATAAAAACTTGCTTTATGCTGAAAATTAACCTTGAGCCTTCTCCTTTGATTAAAGTCTGCATGTAGTAGTATCTAGGTTTGTTACTTGTAAGTCTTGCAGGTATATTTTTGTACTCATTTACTTTGCTTAATTGTTGCAGAGGAGGTTGATCCCCAAGGGATTTACTTTTGTGAGTTTTGCTGCGGTGTGGACGACTAGCTTGGCGGCCCGGTCGGATTGCCTTGTGGGTGTAGGCAAACCGGTTGGCTTTTGTTTATAGCCATCTTATGGCATTTTACTTTCGCTATTGTTTAACTCTTTTAGCCGTTCTTGGTGGTTGGCTTCTCTTTGTAATAACTTTTATGTATGTCTTTTGCTGTAAAGTTTAAGCTTTGGATCTGTGTGTTGTATGGAATTGATGTGATGTTTTGTAAAGGGTGTGTATCTTTGCAGTCAGGAAGTATACATTTTCAGAGACACGGTGTATTTTGTTTGTGATGCTAGAGTCGGTGGAAGACTAAGCATTACAAGCTAAATAAGCGAGGTCTCTAAGCGATGAGCAACGAGAACATAGATTTTTATTCTAATCGCAGCAATGCAACGATCTTCTAATAGATGGCAATTATGAATCTAACTTGAATGAAAACAGTGGGAATTGAATAAATACCCTCAAAGACACATGTGCCCACCGAATTCCCTGCGAGATGCTCCTCTCTAGGGTCGAAATGGCGGCCGAGCCGGCTCGAGCGAGCTTGCTCAAGCTCATTTGCACAGCAGAGCTCATTTCGGCTCGTTTGAGCATGAGCGAATGAATGGCTCGGCTCGACTCGTCACGGAGGCTCGAGCGGTTCGCGAGCCCTCGTGAGCGAGTCAAGCATTTTCGAGCGGCTCGGCTTGGAGCCAGAAACACACAGGATGTCGATGTTCGGACTCTATGATGCAAAAGCCGCTAGAGAGCCAGATTCGAGATCTGCACGAGAGCTAGTATAATACACATGTCAAGGAATCACATCATCTTTGCACAATATTAGTTTAGAATACTCAAAATCATACTAAACAGCTAATTACAAAATCTGCAGTGCCGGAGCCTAAAATCATACTACCAACAAAGTATTGAAAAAATTGCACATCGATCTACAGTCTGTTTTGCTGCATCTCTGCATTACATACCCTCCCTCATAGGAGGTTGAATTCACACTTCTGATAGCCTGCAGAGATGAAGTGAAAATCATAAGAAAACGCAAGATAAGAAATCAAGATCATGAGGAGGCCAGCCATGCATGGAGCTGGAGCTTGAGGCTTACCTAGTGTGAGAAGAGGACCTGGTCAGTGGGCGATAGGGCACCCCTGCCACCGGACTCGAGGTCCCTGGCGCGGCCGCTAATCTCGGCCATGCTGTAGAGAGTGGAGGCGAGCCTCAAGCCCGTGGCTTCTGCTCCTCATGTGGTCGTGCACGCACGCTCCTCCTAGGTGGTTAGGCTCGTGGCCTCCTCGACATCGCGCCGCCGCCTGAGATGAGCGGGACACCAAGATCCGAGCTAGGCGAGGTCCGCCGCCGCATCGTTGCCAGGATGAGCGGGACACCAAGATCCAAGCCGGGCGAGGCCACTTGTGTCATCGAGTCGGCCGGATGAGGGCGGCCGCCGCGTCGGTGAGCTCGTCGAGGCACATGCCAACCTGAGGTCTGAGGAGCGAGAAGGGGATCGGGCCGTCGTTGCCGTGGAAGAGGAGGTGGGAGAGAAGAAGGCGGTGTCCATGGTCGGATAGACTTGTGTTCTTAGGCGGTCGGGAGGGATTCGGGAGGAAGGGGAACGATTGGGGAATGAGGAGGAGGTGCTGAGTTGCTGGCAAGCGCAGAGGAGAACCAGACGGTGGAGAGGATAGTGAATCAGGGGAGAAAGGGGATCACCTTTGGTCATCTTCCCATATAGGAGCCGTCGTTCCCCTAGATAGAACTTGGATTTCGTTGAGTTTAGGTTTAGCCATTGTGCAAACTTTTGTTCTTCAGTTGTGTCGGACGACCACCTGTCAAGATAGCTTTTGGGATCCCAGCTTTGTTTTTCAATACCATCTATACTACAATTTCTATTTTTGCAATATCAGATTGCCTATATTTTATTCTTGCTAGTTCTTCGATTGCTCGCAGGAATTGAACCTCGTTTTCAGGTTGATCACGTTTCCAGCACGGTCAATAACGTTGCGGAGTTGGTTCAACGATTGCTAAGGCACAAGCATCATCGTACGGTTGTAGTCGGATCGCGAGAGTCACCTCCACCAAAATCGATAGTTATCAATCTCATCGAAAGATCGGGAACCCCGTCTCCATCAAGTACTCTTTGTACTCAGCCAGTTTGTCTACTGGCTTACAGGTGAGGAAGTTATCGAGCCCGATGAGCTTGTCAGTGTCAGTTTAGGTGACACTAATGAGTAATGCTATCATTTAACTCCCATCGGTTGTCGATGGGTTATGGAGTATACCATTGCTGGCCTTTTGGTTTACTTACTTGCTTTCCACTGCTACTTTATGAACTTGTTTAATTTGGCCGGTCGACCACTTGTACTAGTTGTAAACTTGGGTAACTATGATGTATGACTTTTGTACTATTTATGTATGAGCGTTGTATGGTTGTGATCAACGTTGTATAAGAGTATGAATATATTGGTCGCTGATCTTGGGAGCCAATATAAGTCATGCTCGCTGTTCATGGTTTCCCATTTAACTCACTAAGTGTAGCGCTTGGCCTGTTGAAGAACCGATAATCATATAGTGCTCGCAGAGGAGCAGCGCGCATGATCGTCGGGGCTCTAGTTTTTAGTTAAGCCTCTCACTTAGACTGAGTTAAGTTGGAATCAATTTACTGGAGATCCAGAGTTGTGTCCTGAAGACCATGCTTAGTCTTGGACTTAAGGAGATAACCCGGGGTCCCCACAAATTGAACCTCGTGTTCAGGTTGATCGCGCTTCCAGCACGGTCAATAACGTCGCGGAGTTGGTTCAACGATTACTAAGGCGCAAGCGTCGTCGTACGGTTGTAGTCGGATCGCGAGAGTTACCTCCACCAAAATCGATAGTTATCAATCTCATCGAAAGATCGAGAACCCCGTCTCCATCACTTGAGGAGTTGCTTGTCACAACCAAGTGGTTGGGCTAGCTAAGAGCCAAGTATCTGCCTTCCTATCTTGGCAAGATATGAACTTTACTATTAAAGAGATCCACCAATCCACACATCTTAAAGTCTTCCAATTAGAAATCCAACCATTCATTCAATCGCCCAAAATGTTTGTTAAGCAATTTAATTCACAATTCTTTCCTAAGCGAGGCTTGTGCGGTTCAACCAATCCACCACTTAATTGCATGCTTCTTCATTGCCCATAATTCATGAGATTCTCCTAACAATCATTATTTCTCTTCATTTAATATATTCAAGATCACTTTAAAATCATTATATCCAGGTTGAAACAAAGGTTCTTGGAAAAGACTTCTCTTAAACCACAAGTTCAAGTTCGATCCACTATATCATTTATCATCATCTATCCAGCAAATATGTCAACCAATTCCACCACTCTAAGGTAAATCTCAATCATACATTTCAACACCTGACAATCACTCAATTTCATAGTTTGGCCAGAACATGCTTCAATTAAGCCAACCAAGATTTCTTCCCGATTCAAATTCTCTAATCAATCGTATCTCCATTGAATCCAATACATCCCACATAGCCAAAAGCAAGCTTCCAATCAACAATACCTTCTAATCCAGATTCAAGGGTATTCCAATATCTCTTAGTAATTAATTCAGTATTTCAAAATCTTATATCCTTCATGATCCAGCAAAACTTCCTTCCAAGATCACCTCCTTTTAGCATAATCTATTCAATCCATCAATTGGCTCCTCTCCAAATCATTTGCAATCAGAGCATAACTATCATTATACTCCATATTCCATTAGAGCTCTATCATCAACAAACCTTAAAATCTTTGATCCTCAAAGATCATATTAAAAGGCTTCTCCAGAGATACCTAGCTTAGCATCCAACACACTGGCTATTCTTACAAGAACAACTCCTAAGAGCCAGGTGTCCTATTGGGCTGAACCATCGGCACCAACTTCTCAGGGCTTCCGGCGCTAAAGACTCAAAAGAGTTCGGCCCTAGAGAAATTTCCAAGAGAGGAGGATCCATTTGACATTGTAAAAGGGTAAGAGAATAGGGTAAGAAAGCATTCCAAGAATGGGGGCAAGGACAGAAAGATGACCCAGATAAGAAGAGAACAAATTATCCATTTCTTGTTCTAAAAAAAATAAGTTTTGAAACTCCAAGCTAACGGCCATTCTACTAGGGTACGACCTGCAGTCGAGATGCTCTGATACCACTTTGTAATGCCCGACCCGAGGCCACCCGAGAGGTCCTCCTGGAACAAACGGAAAGTCCACCAGGACCTCCCAGCAGGTCCAACAGGATCACCCGAGGGAACCCCACGACCACCCAGGATATCCAGCAGGACCACCTAGAGGTTCTGGGAGCGGACCCGAGGGGGTCGTGGAGCCAAGGAACACTCCGAAGACCTCCCACGGCCAAACCAGGGGAGGTCATGGAGGGCTGAGGTCTCCTCAAGACCTCCCACGACCAGACCCGAGGGTGGTCGTGGAGGGCCGAGGTTATCCCAGGACCTCCCATGACCAGGCCTGAGGGTGGTCGTGGAGGACTAGGACTACTCCTGTGAGACCTTGGTGTATTTAGCTTGTAATGCTTAGTCTTCCATTAACTCTAGCATCACAAACAAAATATACCATGCCTCGGGAAAATGTATACTTCTCAGAATTGTAGTATACACACCCTTTTACAAAACATTGCATCAATTCCATACAACACACAGAACCAAAGATTAAACTTTACACGCAAAAGACATATAGTAAAGATATTACAAAAGAGAGGCCAACCGGCCAAGCACTAAAAGAACAGCGGAAGCAAAATGCCATAAGATGGCTATAAACAAAAGCCAACCGGTTTGCCATACACCCACAAGGCAACCCGACCGGGCCGCTAAGCTAGTCGTCCACACCGCAGTAAAACTCACAAAAGTCGATCCCTTGGGGATCAACCTCCTCTGCAACAAATAAGCAATGCAAATGAGTACAAAAATGTACTCGCAAGACTTACGAGTAACAAACCTAGATACTACTACATGTAGGCTTTAATCAAAGGAGAAGGCTCAAGGTTAATTTTCAGCATAAAGCAGATTTTATTTGCAATAGATAATATGTTGAAGGTAGTTTTAACAATCTGAATTTTATTTGCATAAATAACAACGAGACAATAAGTAATAATCATAAAGATATCCTGGAGATGACTAACCCAATAGCCATCACAACAATAGCATGAGTTACCCACTCGTACCACCCACATCAAGTTTTAATTAAGAAGGTTGTAGTCTAACTCTTGAAAGACCTCCCCAAGTGTGTCTATAACCTAGGACGAGGCTATTCGAATAAATCAAACCCTGCAGGGGTGTACCAATGTACCCACACTTCATACCGCCTTTTTGCCAAGCTATTAAGCACACTTCCTTTGGTATGCTGGCAGGGCTAAGTCTTCTGAGACGCTTTCCAATGGATTGAGCTAATCAAGAGCCGCGCATGGGGTTAACCCTTAGTGACCTTCCCGTGAAATAGATCACAAGGACCTATACGTAGAGTAGGATGCACCGGCCTAGCTCAAGCCGCGTGTGGGTGCTCCCCTCTTTCACGCGACCCCTGTTGCATATAGAAATATACAACCCACCACGCGACTCATCAATTAACACCCCCCAAAGTACTAAGTCAAGAGAGGTCCCATACCCTCTAGTGTGGTTAGCATGCAAAAATGTTTGGTTTAGTGTAACAAGATGTTCGGTCCTTGTTGACTCGGGCACCATTCCAGTCACACCCAAAAGCACACCATCTTACCATTGTGCCCAAATCCGAATCATTTTATTTTCGGTTTTAGTTTTCACAAATAACCAAGGCACAACATGCTGGACATAAGCAATAATAAGTTTTGTGTGATCAAGGTCATCGACTAAGTCGATAATCGCCCAATTCTACCGGTAACTAAGCATTGCTAAGCATCATATCGTAAAGACAATAAAAAGACCATAAATCATTCACCGGGCACTAATTCACTAGTGAGGATAATAACCTAGGGCAGTGGCAGGGGTGAACAATTTCAGGGAAACAATGCAATAGCAGTAGCTACCTCTAATCGATAAAATTAATTTTGACACAAAGAAGCATGCATACTTAGTTTTTGCAAACAAGATATTAGAATATAAAAGTAATAGGAGCAATATGATCAAATGATGCTACATCTACTTGCCTTGTTGGAGATCACTTTTTTGCTGCAGAGGACCACTCACGTAATCAATAATTTCTTCGGAACCTAACATGAAAACACGAAAATCCAATAAGAACGAAGAAACCCAAAAGAACCTCAAAATCAAAATCATCCAAAACCCATGAAATTTACACAACAGCAAGGACATGATTTTAGACAAATTTAGCAACAAGAATAATTTGATTTGGATTAAGTATGTAAAAGTTATGGCCTAAACAACTTCTATCAACCTAAAAATTCAAATTAAATTAATTTGGGTTACTGTTCATGGCACAATTTTCCAGAAAGATTTAGAACCTAATATTTTTATGGTAGGTAGATAATGACATCCTAAGGTTAGCAAAACTGAGTTTACTTTATTTGGAGTTGAAATGAATTACTTATGATTTTTCTAAATTATGAAACTAGAGTATATCATTTTTCAGGATCAAAGGCATAGTGAAAACCTATCCCACCTTAAAGTACATTATCAGAGGATTTATCCAAATTTTAGTTTGTTTATTTTGGAGCTATAGAGAATTACTTATGCATTTTCCAAGTTTTAAATGAATGTTTAGACAATATTAAGTGTTAAAACAAGTTAATACAATTCTACATCATTACCTGCTACAGAACAACACCTAAACATATTTTTAGATTAAAGTTTAGTTGAATAGAAATTTAACCTAACAGGAATCATCTAAAAGGGAGCTAAAATGAATTAGTTATGAATTTTTGAAGTTTTAACACTATTTTTATTTGACAATTAAAAGCTTATCGGAAAATAATCAAACTTAACAAAAAGGAAAATGACGTGGAACAACGTGGGCCTTAGATCTGGAATTGCACAGCCCATGCACTCCGCAACACAGCGCACCCGCGCGCGCCACCTAACAGTCTTCACCGGTGGATCAAGATCCAACGATCCACATACGCGAAACCTTCGGAGTACCGAACATTCGCGACGATCTGAGCCGCAAATCTAAGAACGGATGGCTCAGAGCGAAAGGGACAACCGAAGGTCCGAATGTTCAACAGATATGAGCTGCAGATCTAAAAATGGACGGTCCACGAGGACCGGAACGTTAGAGCTCCAACTGCGCTGAGGAGGTCTAGCCCGTTAGATCTAGATCTAACGGTTAGATCTAGATCTAACGGTCCAGGTCAACACGGGAGGTCCTAAAGGTTAGATTGACAAGGGGGGGTCCTAGACAATCAAGATCTCAAGGGGGAGGTCCTAAACGGCTAAGATTCCACCGAGGGAGGTCCTAGGCGATACGCTCTAATAGAGAGGAGGTCATGGACGGCTCAGATTTACTCAGGAGAGGTCCGAACGGCCAAGATCTCCACGAGGAGGTCCTAAATGATACGATCTAAAGGAGGAGGTCGGGGACGGCCAAGATCTACCAGAGGAGGTCCTGGATGGCTAAGATTTCACAAGGAGGTTCTACGTGTGAGGACCCCGATTTATTCGACTTGTAATGCTTAGCCTTCCATCGACCCTAGCATCACAATTCAAATAAACCAAGCCTCAGGATATGTATACTTCCCAGAAATGCAGTATACACACCCCGTTACAAAATCATGCATCATAACCATACACGAGAGGTTACAATATCAAAACTACAATAAATACAATAGAAAGAACTTACAAGATAAAATAACAAACTACACAGCGGAAGCAAAAGCCATAAGATGGCGATAAATAAAAGAGCCAATTAGTGTGCCTTTACCCACAAGGCAACCAACCGGGCCGCCAAGCTAGTCGTCAAACCCGCAGCACTTCTCACAAAAGGGAAACCCTTGGGGCTCACCTTCTTCCTCTGCAACAAAAACATTAAGCAAAGCATCTGAGTACAAAAATTGTTTTTGTACTCGCAAGACTGACGTGTAAGGGTAACAGAACTATAATTTAACTACATGCAAGCTTTATTTAAGTGGAGGGGGCTCTGGACTTACTTTTAGCAGAAAGCAAGTTTTCTTTTGCCATAATGTAATAGTTTGAAGGCAGTTTTAACAATTCAAATTTTATTTGCGAAATAACGATCGATACATGAAGTAGTGACAAAAGACATCCCGAGATGACCAACCCAATGGCCATCACAACAATAGTATGAACACCCGTTCATACCAACCCATCAAGTTTTAATTAAAAGGTTGTAGTCTAACTCTTGGAAGACCTCCCCAAGCGTGTCCATAACCTAGGACGAGGCTATTCGAATAGTTTTAACCCTGCAGGGGTGTACCAATGTACCCACACTTTAGACCGCCTTTCCACCAGCCACGGTTGGCATACTTCCTTTGGTATGCAGGCACGGCTAAGTCTAACAAGACGTTTTCCAATATTGTGTATCAACTATGAGTCGCTCGTATGGATAGAAATCCATACGCTTACATGGTAAAGCCGAAAAGACAACTACCCACTCGGGATAAAGCTTTTGGACAACTACCATGCTCCCAACACCATCCTCCTGCGACCCCTGCGACCGGAGCCAATACACGCCAAAGTACTAAGTCAAGAGAGGTCCCATATACTCTAGTGTGGTTAGCACGCTAAAATGCTTGGTTTAGTGTAACAAGATGTTCGGTCCTTGTTGACTCGGGCACCATTCGATCACACCCAAAAGCACACCATCTTACCATTGTGCCCAAGTCGAAATCATTTTGTTTTTGGTTTTAGTTTTCACAATTAAACATAGCAAAAATGTGAATCATAAAGTTATAATAATTTTTGTGTGATCAAAGTTATCGACTAAGTCGATAACCGCCCAATTCTACTAGGTATCTAAGCATGGCTAAGCATCATATCGTAAATACAAATAAAAGGCCCTAAATCATTCACCGGCTCTAATTCACCAAAGAGAATAATATTCCTAAGGTAGTGGCGGGGTGAACAATTTCGTAGCAACAATGCAATGGGATTAACTACCTCTAATCGACAAAATTACTTTGACACAAAAACATGCATACATACAAGTTAAACAAAATATTAGACTTGAAAATAATAGGAATGAATCGATATGATCAAACGCTTGCCTTTGCCTTGTTTGAGATATTCGACTTGCCGCAGAGGATCACTCTAGTAATCAACGTCATCTAGCGATAAAAAGCGCAAAGCGAAAAACAAATAAACACGAACGCCAAAAGAATTCCAAAAATCAATAACACCAAAACTAGATTATGGATTTAGGAACAACAAATTAGTGATTCGAAAATTATTTAAATTAGATAGGATTTCTTAGATTGTTCTTTCCAAACTCACATTTTCCACATTAACAAAGATTTATTTGCTTGATTATGAGGATCCAGCGAAGCTTATTTTTCGATTAGGTTACAACTACTGGATAATAGTCCAACCAACTAAGTGACTCGAAACATATCTAATCGCTGCACTAACCAAGACATAATCCTATCGGCAAATCGAAAATTGTCATGTTATTGCTCACGAGAACGAATGACGACGGACGATACCTAGAGCTTGGTGATGCTATTTTCCTTAATGCACCACCTAATACTCACAAGCGTTCTCTGCGGGAATTCTATGTATACAACCCACGGCGATCATACACCAAAATCGGTTCTCTTATAGATTTATTCTTTCGACGACTTTGATGGTGATCGGTGCACATCTATTAACTAAGCAGCAAATTACCACATTATAATCAACTAACTATACTGAGCAACCTTTACTACGATAAAATCATTTTAGGCCTACAAGATATACTAATGGAACATTGACTAACTTTTAAATTTCTAAACCAATAACTAATTGATGGAATCGAGGTATAAGTGTATGCTAACATAATTTCCACAAACCGATTCACCCACTAATCAACACCTAAGCCATCAACACAAAGACTCTGCTATACGAATCAAAGACGTTTTCTAACTACTCGACTAAGCAAGGTCATGACCTAATGAGAAATTTGATAATTCCCAGATTATTGCTCATGCACTATCTACAACAAGTTCCTCTTATACCACCCAACAATCAAAAGGCAACTTGATCTGTGAACCTAGATGATAACCCAACTAATCACTAATTGGTATAACACGATATAAGCATGCTAGCAGAAAATCTTGTCAATCAGATTCATCCATTCACACAAATTTGCATCATCACAATTAACCTACTAATCAATCATTCTGACAACAGAGCCTTGCTGATTATACATGCACTCACCTAGTCATACACACACACAGGGATATCACAAGGTAGTGAAGGCCGACGGAAAGACAGGAGTGGCTCGGGCATGGCTTGGTGCCGGTGAGGAGGGTCGACGACGGCCGCCGCATGTGGGCAAACTGAACCAGCGACCAGACAATCATTCTATACATACACAGTGAGTGAGGCTCACCTGCAGAGAAACAAAAATCAGCCTTTGAGGCATTCAAACAAACACATAGAGGGTAAGCAAAAAGGAACCAAAGGTAGCTCATCTATGGCCTGATGGCGGCGGTCGGAAGGTCGGCGGCGGTGGGGCAACCGAGCCGGGGCAACTCCGGAGCTTGGCGATGGCAGGGAGGCTGTGCATGTAGCAACCGGGCATGGAGGAGCTGAGTAGCACCGGCGGAGGAGGGGCGGCGGCGGCGCGAGGCGCGGCGCACGCCGAGGAGGTGAAGCGATCGACGGGAAGACCGAGGTCGGCGCGGGTTGGGTCGACGCGCTCCGGTGGTAGGAGGCGGCAGCGGCGGCGCCATGGAGTAGCCGGTCGGCGGAGGAGAGGCCGGGCGAGCCGACAGCAGCTGCCGGCGCTCGGGCGCCGGGACCTGTGGCGCCGGGAGGAGCCGGCGAGGCGGTGGAGGAGGGCGGCCGATCCGGATGGCGCCGGAGGAGGAGCGCATGGCGCTCGAGTGGCGGCCGCGCAGCCAGGCGGATCCGGCAGCAAGCGGCGGGAAGAGGGCCGACGGCGAGGAAAGCGGTGGCGGCACGGCCGGCCGGGGCGAGCGAGCAGCGAGAATGAGCTGGCGGCCGGGCGCCATGGACCGAGGAGCGGCGGGGCTGGCTGGGCGCCAAAGGAGGAGGAGCCGGGTGGCGGCGACAGCAGAGGGGGCCGACGGCGCCTACTTTCGGAGGGAGAGGAGAGCTCGGTGGGGAGAGGCCAAGAGCTGCGGCTGAAACAAAAGGGCGTTGCTCTCGGTGGCTTGACCCCTTTGTAGGCAGCGGGCGGTGGAGACGATGGTGGACGATGCACTCGGCAAGGCGAGGACGGGAAATACCAGGCGGTGGCGGTGGCTGGCATGCGTGAGAGCGCGTGGGCGTTGAGGTGGAGGAAGGCCCGCGAGTGGGCCTGGCAATGAGAGAGAGAGAAAGTGACTCGGGCGAACCGGTTCGGTCAGACTCGGACTTGGGTCGGAGGAACAGTGCACGAGCCGGATCAGAATTTGTGTTTTAGTGTTGACCGAAACAAATACAAGTTGGACCTAGCTGTTTGAACTAGAAATAAAATTTGAAAAATTATGAAAAATTTTGTGGGCATTCTGTGGTTCACAAGGGGCTTAGGAAAAATAATTTCAAACACTTTCTATATTAAAATTTGTTAGAATTAAAATTGTTTTCAAATCTGCATTTGGGATTTCGTTTGAATTTTAATGAGGTAAAATTACTTCTAAAAATTTGGTAAAAATAACTATAAATCAAGATAAATAATCTAGTATTTGAATAAATTATTTTTAGAAACCTTCAATCATATATTTTCCTGGATTTTAAAAGAATTGAAATGTTCAAGTTTGAAAATTGAATTTTCAATCATAACATTAAATACAATTAGCAAGAATTTGAAATTGTGCACAAGTTTTTGGAACACCAGGAGCATGATTAAGAGACACAACCAAAAGTTTTTAAATTTTTAATACTTTTATATATTTAAAATACAAACCCTAATTTTGGGGTTGTTACAAATCTACCCCCCTTAAACAGAATCTCGTCCCGAGATTCCGGTATTTCGGAAGTCGGAACGAAAGGCTGTGGCAACCTAGGTGGGTTTGGTCACGGGGTCACTTCTCGGATTTCGACGCAAACCGAACTCAAATATGAATTCAGAGAGGTTCTTCAGAAGTTTTAGGTGCTAAAGTGGGAAGCTTTGCTGAAAGATTTCTAATGCCTTTCTGATAAATGTTTCCTAAGTGGTTCTTTTCAACTCTAAACGAAATGCACCAACCGTTGTCTTGATTTCCTTCAAAGATAGTGCTGGAAGATCGTGTTGCACTATCCCGACGTTGCTGACACATTTTCCTTTCCATTGCTTTGTTTAACCTTTCCTTTCTTGCTTTGAAGATAATTTGACATCACGCTTCACGTCGTCTTCTGGTAGTATGAAAGACTCGGCTCCACTCAGTCGACCGAAAGAGGCATCGATCAATAGAACGGAAAGACTGGTTAGATGGTAACCTAGTATCAATACCAGGGTTCAGTGCAGAAAAGAGAAGGAAAGCAAGGTTTAAGGTGGTCTCGCTTAATCTCACCTCTCTAGTTCTATTTGCTTGGCTGGGACAGGAAATGCACAGGATGAATGCACGAGGGGATGCATGTGTGCAAATTAGCCCTAAGGCGAATTTTAAACTTTTGGTTAATGAGAGTGCAAATGCTTACATGCATGCTTACATGCTCCTTGTTTTATGCAACTTGAGTAACGTGACATTCTTTAAGTTAATTTAGAAACTATATGCATGATCAAAGTATAGGAATCAAGATGCCTAACAAGTATTTTGAGGTATCTTCTACCCCCCTTAAATATTTCGGTGCATATAAGATAAATTGAGGAAAGAATGGGCATAAGGTGAGGGAATGGCAATGAGTATGCAATTTAATTCTAGCATGTACTAATTACTCCAAAAGGTTCCGGCATAGTTGCTATACATGCCGTCCGTAGGCAATGTGCAACTATTTGGAACAAAGAGAGCAAGTGGTTACAAAATCTAACGTCTACAAACTAAGTAATATCATTAGGACGTGCATACTCTAAGAGTAAACCCTAATTTAACCCTAATATCGCAATAAGGCATCGTCTAGGGGAAATAGACATTACCCTAACCCAGTTGCAAACATACATAATAAGCAAGAAATGAACTCCAAATATTTGTATGAAAGCATAAGACCAACAAGAAACCACAAGCAAAAGATTTGCTTCCCGGTACGACTATCTCGTATTGAATGAACGAGCAATCGTTTGAGACGAAAAATTTCAGAGCACAAATCAAGTTCTATCGCATCTAACGTGCATGGTAAAAACCATATAAGGGTGCATTAGGCACTAGCCATCTAATATCACATCTTACCCTCTTAATCCCATGAGTTTTAGTTGATTTCTCATTTTTAACCCTAACGAACTAAGTGCTCGCAGTCCAAAACTTGTATTTGCTGTCCAGATTTTGTATCCAAGCTCCGAGATGAGTGCTTCAACTCCGAGTGATTCGAATCTTCACTAAATAACAACCAACACTTCATGTTTTTAACACTCATTATTCCCCAGACCAAATTTAACTGATAATCCACTAACTTTGAAGGGAGAAGAGAGAGGAACAACCTTTTTCGAAAACTCAACAAGAATAAGGCAAGATGAGCAAGCTAAGATAGATAAGGAGTAAAATCTGAGAACTTACTTAAGTTTTCATAAACCATTTGACATTTTGAAAATAAGTTTTTCAAAATATCCTAATGACGACCAAACTAGGGGTTTCTACGGTCAGTACAGCTCTGATACCAACTTTGTGAGGACCCCGATTTATTCGACTTGTAATGCTTAGCCTTCCATCGACCCTAGCATCACAATTCAAATAAACCAAGCCTCAGGATATGTATACTTCCCAGAAATGCAGTATACACACCCCGTTACAAAATCATGCATCATAACCATACACGAGAGGTTACAATATCAAAACTACAATAAATACAATAGAAAGAACTTACAAGATAAAATAACAAACTACACAAATGGAAGCAAAGCCATAAGATGGCGATAAATAAAAGAGCCAATTAGTGTGCCTTTACCCACAAGGCAACCAACCGGCCGCCAAGCTAGTCGTCAAACCCGCAAAGACTCTCACAAAAGGGAAACCCTTGGGGCTCACCTTCTTCCTCTGCAACAAAAACATTAAGCAAAGCATCCGAGTACAAAAATTATTTTTGTACTGCAAGACCGACGTGTAAGGGTAATGAACTATAATTTAACTACATGCAAGCTTTATTTAAGTGGAGGGCTCTCGACTTACTTTTAGCAGAAAGCAAGTTTTCTTTTGCCATAATGTAATAGTTTGAAGGCAGTTTAACAATTCAAATTTTATTTGCGAAATAACAATGATACAATAAAGTAGTGACAAAAGACATCACGAGATGACCAACCCAATGGCCATCACAACAATAGTATGAACACCCGCTCATACCAACCCATCAAGTTTTAATTAAAAGGTTGTAGTCTAACTCTTGGAAGACCTCCCCAAGCGTGTCCATAACCTAGACGAGGCTATTCGAATAGTTTTAACCTGCGGGGTGTACCAATGTACCCACACTTTAGACCGCCTTTCCACCACCACGGTTAGCATACTTCCTTTGGTATGCAGGCACGGCTAAGTCTAACAAGACGTTTTCCAATATTGTGTATCAACTACGAGTCGCTCGTATGGATAGAAATCCATACGCTTACATGGTAAAGCTGAAAAGACAACTACCCACTCGAGGATAAAGCTTTTGGACAACTACCATGCTCCCAACACCATCCCTCCCGCGACCCCCGCGACCGGAGCCAATACACGCCAAAGTACTAAGTCAAGAGAGGTCCCATATACTCTAGTGTGGTTAGCACGCTAAAATGCTTGGTTTAGTGTAACAAGATGTTCGGTCCTTGTTGACTCGGGCACCATTCCAGTCACACCCAAAAGCACACCATCTTACCATTGTGCCCAAGTCGAAATCATTTTGTTTTTGGTTTTTTTAGTTTTCACAATTAAACATAGCAAAAATGCTGAATCATAAAGTTATAATAATTTTTGTGTGATCAAAGTTATCGACTAAGTCGATAACCGCCCAATTCTACCGGTATCTAAGCATGGCTAAGCATCATATCGTAAATACAAATAAAAGGCCCTAAATCATTCACCGGCTCTAATTCACCAAAGGAGAATAATATTCCTAAGGTAGTGGCAGGGGTGAACAATTTCAGGGCAACAATGCAATGGGATTAACTACCTCTAATCGACAAAATTACTTTGACACAAAAGCATGCATACATACAAGTTAAACAAAATATTAGACTTGAAAATAATAGGAATGAACTGGATATGATCAAACTGCTTGCCTTTGCCTTGTTTGAGATATTCGACTTGCTGCAGAGGATCACTCTCGTAATCAACATCATCTAGCGATAAAAACTGGCAAAGCGAAAAACAGCGAATAAACACCAGAACGCCAAAAGAATTCCAAAAATCAATAACACCGAAAACTAGATTATGGATTTAGGAACAACAAATTAGCTGATTCGAAAATTATTTAAATTAGATAGGATTTCTTCTGATTGTTCTTTCCAAACTCACATTTTCCACATTAACAAAGATTTCGCTGCTTGATTATGAGGATCCAAGCGAAGCTTATTTTTCAGATTAGGTTACAACTACCGGATAATAGTCCAACCAACTAAGTGACTCAGAAACATATCTAACTGCTGCACTAACCAAGACATAATCCTATCGGCAAATCTGAAAATTGTCATGTTATTGCTACTGAGAACGAATGACGACGGACGATACCTAGAGCTTCGGTGATGCTATTTTCCTTAACAGACCACCTAATACTCACAAGCGTTCTCTCGCCAGGCATTCTATGTATACAACCACGACGATCATAAAGCCAAAATCGGTTCTCTTATAGATTTATTCTTTCGACAGACTTTGATGGTGATCGGGTGCACATCTATTAACTAAGCAGCAAATTACCACATTATAATCAACTAACTATACTGAGCAACCTTTACTACGATAAAATCATTTTAGGCCTACAAGATATACTAATGGAACATTGACTAACTTTTAAATTTCTAAACCAATCACTAATTGATGGAATCGAGGTATAAGTGTATGCTAACAGTAATTTCCACAAAACCGATTCACCCACTAATCTGAACACCTAAGCCATCAACACAGCACTCTGCTATACGAATCAAAGACGTTTTCTAACTACTCGACTAAGCAAGGTCATGACCTAATGAGAAATTTGATAATTCCCAGATTATTGCTCATGCACTATCTACAACAAGTTCCTCTTATACCACCCAACAATCAAAAGGCAACTTGATCTGTGAACCTAGATGATAACCCAACTAATCACTAATTGGTATAACACGATATAAGCATGCTAGCAGAAAATCTTGTCAATCAGATTCATCCATTCACACAAATTTGCATCATCACAATTAACCTACTAATCAATCATTGTGACAACAGAGCCTTGCTGATTATACATGCACTCACCTAGTCATACACACACACAGGGATATCACAAGGTAGTGAAGGCCGACGGAAAGACAGGAGTGGCTCGGGCATGGCTTGGTGCCGGTGAGGAGGGTCGACGACGGCCGCCGCATGTGGGCAAACTGAACCAGCGACCAGACAATCATTCTATACATACACAATGAGTGAGGGTCACCCTGCGGAGAAACAAAAATCAGCCTTTGAGGCATTCAAACAAACACATAGAGGGTAAGCAAAAAGGAACCAAAGGTAGCTCATCTATGGCCTGATGGCGGCGGTCGGAAGGTCGGCGGCGGTGGGGCACCCTTTACCACCGGGGCAACTCCGGAGCTTGGCGATGGCAGGGAGGCTGTGCATGTAGCAACCGGGGCATGGAGGAGCTGGAGTAGCACCGGCAGCAGAGGGGGCCGGCGGCGGGCGCAGGGCGCGGCGGGCACGCCGAGGAGGTGAAGCAGTCGACGGGGAAGACCGAGGTCGGCGCGGGTTGGGGTCGACGCGCTCCGGTGGTAGGAGGCGACGGCGCGGCGGCGCCATGGAGTAGCCGGTCGGGCGGCGGAGGCCGGGCGGAGGGGCAGCGCGGCCGGCCGTCGCGCAGCGCCGACCGAGGGCGCCGGGAGAGCCGGGCGAGGCGGTGGAGGAGGCGCGGATCGGATGGCGCCGGAGGAGGAGCCGCATGGCGCTCGAGGTGGCGGCCGGCGCAGCCGAGGCGGATCCGGGGCAGCAAGCGAAGGCGGGGAAGAGGGCCGACGGCCAGGGGGAGGCGGTGGCGGCACGGTCGGGCCGACTGGAGCAGGGGAATGAGCTGGGCAGCCGGGCGCCATGGACCAGGGGAGGCGGCCGGGGCTGCTGGGACGCCAAAGGAGGGAGGAGCCGGGGTGGCGGCGGCAAGCAGAGGGGGCCGACGGCGCCTACTTTCGGAGGGAGAGGAGAGCTCGGTGGGGAGAGGCCAAGAGCTGCGGCTGAAACAAAGGGCGTTGCTCTCGGTGGCTTGACCCCTTTGTAGGCAGCGGGCGGTGGAGACGATGGTGGACGATGCACTCGGCAAGGGCGAGGACAGGAAATACCGAGGCGGTGGCGGTGCGGCATGCGGGTGAGCAGCGTGGGCGTTGAGTGGAGGAAGGCTGGCGAGTGGGCCTGGCGATCGAGAGAAGGAAAGTGACTCGGGCAAACCGGTTCGGTCGACTTCGGACTTGGGTCGGAGGAACGATTACTGAGCCGGATCGAATTTGTGTTTTAGTGTTGACCAAACAAATACAAGTTGGACCTAGCTGTTTGAACTAGAAATAAAATTTGAAAAATTATGAAAAATTTTGTGGGCATTCTGTGGTTCACAAGGGACTTAGGAAAAATAATTTCAAACACTTTCTATATTAAAATTTGTTAGAATTAAAATTGTTTTCACATCTGCATTTGGGATTTCGTTTGAATTTTAATGAGGTAAAATTACTTCTAAAAATTTGGTAAAAATAACTATAAATCAAGATAAATAATCTAGTATTTGAATAAATTATTTTTAGAAACCTTCAATCATATATGTTCCTGGATTTTAAAAGAATTGAAATGTTCAAGTTTGAAAATTGAATTTTCAATCATAACATTAAATACAATTAGCAAGAATTTGAAATTGTGCACAAGTTTTTGGAACACCAGGAGCATGATTAAGAGACACAACCAAAAGTTTTTAAAATTTTAATACTTTTATATATTTAAAATACAAACCCTAATTTTGGGGTTGTTACACTACGGGTCAAAATCTAATGGAGGGAGATCCCGATGGCTAAGATATCGTAGGGGGAGGTCTTGTCGGTCAAGATATACCCGTGGTAGTCTTAAGGGTTAAGACTTGCGTTTTCTTTACAAAAGACCAAGGGGTGGTCTTTTGCAAAGAGGACCCCAAGGGCGGTCCCGAGGGTTGTTTTAGCAAAATGACCACTGGAGGTCTTTTGCGGAAACACGGAGGGTGATCCTAATGGTCCAGATTAACTCTAAAGAGGTCCTTAACGGTTAGGATCTAAGCTGGGAGGTCCCGGGGGTTGTCAAGGAGGTGGTTTAACGTACGACAATAGGAAACACTGCCTACATGTAAGTGACACGAGAGCCATGTCCGACAGCCATTAAATGCTAATCATCAAGCGACAATGATTGTCCGAGTAAGGCACGACAAAAGGCCCGAGCGCAAGGAAAAGCTCATCGCCGGCGATGTGGACCACACCGGCGTGAACTAAGGGCACCAATGGGTTCACAATAGTGTTGTGCACCCACTGGCCCACTCTCGACGGCGACGGCGGCCTAGAACACCGGCGAGCCAGAGAGAGGTGATGAGGAGCAAAACGGTTAAACACGAAAAACACAAAGAGCTTCGCATTTTTCTGAAAAGAAAGTGCCCAGGCCTTAAAGGACTAATGAGAGGGTACATGAGGATGGAGAAGGTCTATAGGTGGTCGAGGAAGCGTTGGCAACGATGACCACCGCCAGTACTGCGGAAGAACGGGGTGAGTGTGGCCGACAAAGAGCAAGTCCCCAAGTTGGACAATCTCTGTGAAGGTCAAACAAAACAAGTTAGGGAATGCTTAAGGTGACCAGGTGAATAAATTGACACGCCAAGATTGCAATTTGAACCACTGGAGTCCGGATGTCCTCGAGGAGCTCCAGGGTCTGGCAATGGCGGCTAAGAGGGCCTCGGGTGTGTGAGCACAAGAGCACAGAGAGGAGCTCGGGTTGCAAAGTGGTGTCTAAAAGAAGCTAAGGAGGAGCTCAGGGCTCTTTTAAAGCCGGAGAGCAAGGAGAAGCAGTGGCAGTGCCCCCACAGGTGCACCGAGTCAAAAGTTCCTGCCATGGGTGCACTTGAAAAGATGGAGGCAGGTGGAAGGAGGACTTTTAGGGCAAAGGTACTGACATGCATTTAAGGTTGACAGCAAAGAGCCGTTGACAAGGGTATGAAATGACAAGGCACTGCTCCACACTGCATTGGCTCTGGCACACACGCATGCATGCGAAAATGATGATGACCAGGCTCAGAGAGGTCCCACCAGTCAGTGAAAGAGCCTGGGTGGACTGGTCAAAGAACATAACGGTTGGTTAAGTGTTGGAATCGAGCCGGGGAGGTCTTGACAGTTGGATTTGAAACGAGGGGCCCTGATTTTAAGTGAAGTTTGGAGGTCTTAATGCTCAAGGTGATCTAAGGCACAGATTCAGAACATGGACGACCCACAATCACCAAGGTGCTAACAGAGGTGTTCGCCTGAGGTGGTTTGGAGGGTTGTTTTTGCAAAAGACCAATGGGGTGGTCTTTGCAAAAATGCCAAGGTGGTCCGAGGAGGTCTTTTGAGGAGGTCTTTGCAAAGATACAAAGGGAGGTCCAAGGAGAGGTCCGGGAGGGTGTTCTTTGCAGAAAGACATGAGGTGGTCGTGACCAAAGGTGGTCTGAACGAGTGGGAGGTCTGAGAGCTCCCAAGATCGCAGCGGTAGCGCAAAGATCCAACGGCTGAAATGGATCGCGCCAAAAGGATTGAGCCCAAGGTGCTCAAAGAGGTAGGGTTCAACCGAGACAGTGGTTTGGGCTCGATTTTGACTTGAGCCCAAACAGGACCTTGACTTAGGGTTTGATTTTGAACTGAAACTTTGAGAGATATTTAGAGGTAGCAAACTAACTCTAAAATTTCTGAAATTTTATAGTAGCTTGCTGACTTTGAGATGGAGCTTGTATAAAATTTCCAGAGGTTTTTATGCTAAGCATTTTTCTCCATAAATTTCTCAAATTTTGGGTTAGGGTTTGACCAAAGGTCAGAATGGTTTGACTGCCTCTTAAAATATTCAAACAATTTCTAAAAAAATTGTGAAATTTTTCAGAGGGGTCACACAACATCTTTAGAACCCAGGAAAATTATTTCCAGTGGATGATCCCCAGATTTGACAAGGGTTGAAAAAGAAAGGTCATGACTTTAGTCAATTTAGAGGTTTGGGTTTTTGATTTCCCACAATTCCTTTACAAGAATTGCAGAAAAGCTCAAACACTTCAAGATGCAAGAAAAGTTTTAATTTCTGCTCATTTTCTTACATTTGAAACACAAGTTGAGAATTGGGATGTTACAAATCTCCCCCTTACAAAAATCTCGTCGCGAGATTTGGCTCACTCGGAAAAGAAAGATGGGTAGTTTGCACGCAGACGATCTTCCTGTTCCCAAGTAGCCTCATCCTAGGAAGATTCGACCACTGAAATTTAAAGAACTTGATGACCCGATTCCTTATTCTTCGTTCAGATTCTTCAAGAATACAAACAGGATGCTCGCGGTAGGTCAAATCTTCTTGCACATCGAGATTTTCCAACGAAGTTTCTTTGGTTGGAACACGGAGGCACTTCTTCAAGTGGGACACATGGAATACATCATGTACTCCCTCAAGTGCAGCAGACAACTCCAACTTGTAGGCAACAACTCCTTTCTTCTCGATGATGTGGTAAGGACCAACATATCAAGGAGCTAACTTGCCCTTGACACCAAAACGTTGGTGGCCCTTCAAAAGAGCACCCTTGAGATAAACGAAGTCATTGGGCTCGAAGCTCAATTCACGACGGTGACGATCCGCATAGCTCTTTTGCCTTGATTGAGCCGTGCGCAATCGATCTCGAATAAGCTGAACTTGACTTTCGGCCTCATTAATCGAGTCTGGGCCAAAGAAAGGTCTTTCGTCGGTCTCAGACTAATTTAATGGGGTTCTACATCTTCTCCCGTATAAGGCCTCGAAAGGTGCCACGCCGAGACTGGCTTGAAAGCTGTTGTTGTATGAAAACTCGGCGAAAGGCAAGCACTTCTCCCAATTCTTACCATAGGAGAGAACGCAAGGACGGAGCATGTCTTCCAAAACTTGGTTGACTCGTACCGTTTGACCATCAGGTTGAGGATGATAAGCTGGGCTAGAAGAAAGATGAGTTCCCATCGCCTCTCGCAGACTATGCCACAACTGAGAGGTGAAAAGGGAACCACGATCTGAGACGATCGTCTTTAGTATTCCATGCAAGCTCACGATCCTTGAGACATAAAGCTCAGCCAAGTGACCTGTATGAATCTTGGCTCTGATCAATAGAAAATGTGCCACTTTAGTCGACACGGGGAACTTATCAGGTTCAAATATAACAAGGATTGACAGACTGACAGATCTTTCTTGATTCTATAGTTGGGGGCGCAGGGCCGTTGTTAGCCAGTGGAGTGATTTGTCTGGTCAATTCTGCCAACAACGGGATCTCAGTCTGCTAACTAACTATGCGGAGTCATCCCTCCACAGCTAGCTTTGTAGAGGGATCATGGCCATTCTTAGTTGGTGGGGTAATTTATCTGATTACTCCACTAACGAACGAGACCTAATCCTGATAACTAGCTATACAGAGTCATCCCTCCGTAGCTAGTTTCTTAGAGGGACTATGGCCATTTTCGGCCACAGAAGTTTGAGGCAATAAAAAGTATGTGATGCCCTTGGATGTATGGGGAAGAAAATGTGCCACTCAAGTCAAACGATTGCTGAGCGGACTTGCGATCAACCAAGATTGGTTGCACAACCAAGGCAGCGAGAAAGCCATGCTCAGCCATTCCCAAGTTGAGCAGTTGGAATTCTTTCAAAAAGGATGGGCTGATGTTCCTGATTCAAGCAAAACAGTAGCTGGACGAAAGTTGACAAGGAGTGTACCCAACACGACGTCAGGTGCCTCCTGTGCTTCCCCGGCGGAGAGGGAGTTGGCTTTGACCACGAGCCGCCCTCTGATCTTGATGCTTCACGGGCAATTGTTAGCGTAGTGCCCCTTCTTGCGACAATAGAAGCATGTGACCTCAGCCAAATTGCGGGGCCATCTTGCTGACTCATAGGTGCATGTGGTTGAAACATGACTTGCGAAGGGCGCGGGGTTGCCCCAATCTTCTTAGGGCAACTATACGCATAGTGACCCTTGTTGTTACAGAATAAACAGGTGATCTCCGCAAGAGCTCTCTTTTGACTCTTGCGAAATACCTTTAGCGCTCTCTCCCTACCCCCAACAACCATGGTTTTATCTACCATAGTCTGAAAGTCGGGGAAGCCATAGACTGCTAACTCGCCTCGCAACTCTATAGACAAACCATCCAAGAACTTCTCTTGTTGGGCGGCATCGGTGGTTGCGGGGCTCACCGATGCACGAAGTATCTGCTGTTGCAGTTCTGCTAACTTGGTGATCTCCCGGTTCAGACCACACTTCTTGGGATAATGATCGTTTCCCTCGCAGAGGAAACAAGTGACTTTGGCAGTCGGACATTTTCCGGGTAGGTGGCCTTGGTCGCAGTTTGGACAAGCTGTGGTACACTGGTTGCTATAGTGTCCTTCCTCCCCACAGCGCTGACAGACCTTGACTCTCCCAAGATTGCAACCTTTGACGACGTGCCCCACTTCACCACAGCTAAAGCAGATAGGAGGCATTCGCCATTCCTCAAGATAGCCCCAGAATCCGTAACACTTGCCAGAACGGAGGCGCTTACGGGTCTTGTCCGGACAGTTGGAGCCAGGGAGTTTTTCATCCCACCCCACTTGCTGAACAAGTGCACTTTTGGACTGTCCAGACATCCTGTTCCGGAGAGACGGTTTAGCAACAAAACTCAAAAACTGGGGGCAACGAAAACAAGTAACTCACTAAGAAATGAACTCAGAGGGTTCAAAAACAAACACAAAATTAGCACAAGACCTCGAGTCACAAAAATCAACTTCTCGGCGCGACTAACTCGTATGGAGAGAACGAGCAATCGATTGAGAAGGAAAAATTTCAGAACACCTTTCTAGATTCAACACAGCTAAAGAGCGAGGTAAAACCATCTAAGGGAGTGTTGGTTACTTAGCCAACTCATATCACTTCTTACCCTTTTATTCCCACAAGTTTTAGTTGAGTTAACATCTTATTATCTACCCTATTTAGAAACCATGAGCTTGCTGTCCAAAATTTTGATGCTTGCTGTCCAGATTTTGCATCCAAGCTCCTAGCCAAAATTCTTCACTCCAGAAGCTTCAAACCTTGTAGAAGGGCAGCCAACACTTCAATTTGCCAATCTCATTGGTTTCCCAAAACCCAATGTAAACGATAACAACTACCTTTGGAAAGGAAGAGAGGAAAACAACTCTTTAAAACCCAATCCAGAGTGAGATGAGATGAGCAATCTAAGATAGGTAAGGAGTAAAATCTAAGAACTTACTTAAGTTTTTCAAAATCATTTGATAGTTTTGAAACTAAGTTTTTCAAAACATCGTAAGGATGACCAAGCTAGGGGTTTCTACGGTCGGTATGGCTCTGATACCAAGCTCTGTGAGACCCCGGTATATTTAGCTTGTAATGCTTAGTCTTCCATTGACTCTAGCATCACAAACAAAATATACAGTGCCTCGGGAAAATGTATACTTCCGAGAATTGTAGTATACACACCATTTTACAAAACATTGCATCAATTTCATACAACACACAGAACCAAAGATTAAACTTTACACGCAAAAGAAATATAGTAAAGATATTACAAAAGAGAGGCCAACCGGCCAAGCACTAAAAGAACAGTGGAAGCAAAATACCATAAGATGGCTATAAACAAAAGCCAACCGGTTTTCCATACACCCACAAGGCAATCCGACCGGGTCGCCAAGCTAGTCGTCCACACCGCAGTAAAACTCACAAAAGTCGATCCCTTAGGGATCAACCTCCTCTGCAACAAATAAGCAATGCAAACGAGTACAAAAATATACTCGCAAGACTTACGAGTAACAAACCTAGATACTACTACATGCAGGCTTTAATCAAAGGAGAAGGCTCAAGGTTAATTTTCAGCATAAAGTAGATTTTATTTGCAATAGATAATATGTTGAAGGCAGTTTTAACAATCTGAATTTTATTTACACAAATAACAACGAGACAATAAGTAATAATCATAAAGACATCCTGGAGATAACTAGCCCAATTTCCATCACAACAATAGCACGAGTTACCCACTCGTACCACCCACACCAAGTTTTAATTAAAAAGGTTGTAGTCTAACTCTTGAAAAACCTCCCCAAGCATGTCCATAACCTAGGACGACGCTATTCGAATAGATCGAACCCCGCAAGGGTGTACCAATGTACCTGTAATACTTCGAGTTTCGTGTAGAGGGAGTTGAATCGGTGAAAAGTTGCGAGTTCTTTTTCCGGCTTTTGGAGCAGTTTCATGGTTTGGGCCTCCGGCCAGGCCATCCTTGCCTAGAGGCCGGCCAGAACCTCCCTCTTGGGCCTGGCCCATGCACCCCCCTCCAAACCCTAACCAGCCCCCTTTTCTCCCCCCTTGGCTGAACCCCCCTTTTTCCCCTTTGGCCGCCGCCCCCTCCCATCCTCCTCTCTTCCCCCTCACGCCCCTGCCCCTAGGAGCCGCCCCAACCTCCCCGTTGCTGGTCCTGCTGGTTTGCCTCCCAACCTGCCTTGGACCTTCTCCCGCGCCGGTTGCGCAAGGAGTTGAGGAGGACAGCAGCTTGTTTGGGGCAAAAGAGGCGAGAAGGAGGAGATCGTCTTCTCCGTGATTCTTCTACCTACTCCCTGGTTGCAGCAGGGGTAACGATGCCGAATCTCATTGTTTGTTTGTTGGTAGAAGCGATTTGGATTCATAATTGTTTAGGCAGACTCGCTGCGTTTAAAGACTGGTTCTGTCTAGATTGTTTCGGGCCCTGTTTCATGTGCTTAGAGGCAGAATTAGAGATTTTGGTCTCCTAGAGTTTTGTAGGCCTCGTTCTTAAGTTTCAGTGGCCACCAAGTTTACGTGATTCCGAGGTCTGAGTCAAAAGTTATGGACGTTTTAGTAGCTGCTGCCAGAATCCTGACGAGATTAAACTGTCTGGCTATTTCCTAAATTTTGAAAGGGAAATTGGTTGACACTGAAAGTTCACCCAACTAGGTTATTGGAGAGGATTCAATGACCTTTTCAGATTGGTAAAGAACGTTCAATTTGGAGCTACCTAATAAAAGTTATGATCTTTTTAATTCTGCTGTTCGTTCTGTGGACAGATTTTGGACAGAAAGTTCAAACGATTATTAACCTATTAAATTGGCCAAATTGGTTTATCTCGTCAACTAGAGTATTGTAGATTAGTCAGTTAAGAAGCTATAGAAATTGGGTTTACCACTTTTTGACTTCCTGACACTGAGATACGTTAATTCTCGTGCTGCTGTCCAGGGACAGTTTTAAAGCTGAAAACATTGATTCTAGTTTAAGCTTTGTATTATTGACTAGAGTCGTCAGGGAAGCAATGTATAACGTCGGTTAGTAGAAATGGGTATTGTTGGTGTTCTTATTGAATTTATTTCATTGGTTAGGCGGCGGAGCTTCGAGTTTAGGAACGCCATCGCTTCTAGCTAACGCGTCTCAACGCGGAAGGCAAGTACATTGTTGATCTAAATGTTTGAGCATTGTGGTTATTGATATGAGCGTGCTGTGATAACTCTTGTGTAGTATGAAGTGAAATATCCATGCTTTGTTTCTATGTTGAATTCATTAATAGAAATGATGGTATTGTTATATTCAATAAGTTGTTTCATGCATTCATTATCATTTGCCGTCCACGGGAGTGGATGAGGGAGACCATCAATTCCAGGATGGTTGAGTAAGACCCATTAATTCCAAGATGGGCAATGTTGGACACCCGTATGAAACGTTCTTCATACGGGAAGTGGATCCCGCATTTTTGTTAAGATGCGGGCTTGAGTGAACACCGACGGTGTTCACCGACTATCTGATATATGTGTGTGTGCAGTCCATTCCCTTGATTTTTAAGCATTCATTTCATATCATCATAAGTAATCATTTGTGTTATGATCAATGTCGAGGCGAGTAGGTCTTATTAGTATTGATAAATGTGTTCTTAATCATTGTACTTGCTGAGTCATGGACTCACCTTGCGTTGTTTATCTATTTCTAGGTGATCGATGAGATTCTCTTGGGAGGAGTAGACACACACTACTTGTCTACAACATCAAATTCATGTTCAAGACTAAATTCTAGTTCAATATTTCATTCGTTAATGCTGAACTGTAATAATTAAACTATAATTGGAGAAGGAAGGATACCTTCTCCACTACGATGTTGATTTATTACTGCATGTGAACCTTATTTAATGATTCTCAGTATTAAATAACTTAGAAGGTGAAGGAAGGATACCTTCACCATATCTTGTTTATATTAATGCTGTCAGTTGGTTGATATAATTATTTCATATTCTTCCGCAATGTGTAGATTGTTAGAATAATTAGGTGGCATCTTGGCTTCCGTTTGGCCAGGGTGTTACAGTTGGTATCAGAGCGGGCTTTAGGTCCGTGGTTAAAATAAAATTATTAAATTGACACACTGTGCACAGTAGGTTGGGTTGGGTAATTCATTGTTTCGCAATTTACGCCGTTATGCTTTATTTGTTGTGCAAATGTTGTTTAGTTCCGTGCTTCTTTTGAACCGCTAAGTTAAGTGTTTAGTTTTGTTCGGTTGTGGTGTTCTTAGATGGCGAGAGGTAGAGGCGTGGTCGTCTGCCGGCCGTGGTCGCGATCGTGGGCGTGGTCCGGTTGTTTCGCAACCTCCGCGAAGAGGCTGGTGGAGGCTGCTGAGAGGTTGCCTCACCGCTCATCCACCGCAGAGGCTCAAGCTGCGCGGCCGTGGATGCCCGAGCGGCGCCGCTATTATTATTCAGAATCTTGAGGGGAGAACGAGCAGCTCCGTCGGCGGTGCGGCGGCTCATCTGCGCCTGCCCGGTTCTTGTTCCTGCTCGCTCCTGCTGCTCGCTTGTCTCCGTTGCAGAGTCTAGTCGTTGCGCCGTTCCACCGAGACTAGGATAAGTCTCCGCGAGTGGATGTCGCCGACTTGACACTTTTGATGGGGCGTACCCATTCAGCGGTGATTGGCTCCGGTACATGGAGCGGCAGTTTGTGCGTTGGAGATGAACTTCGGTGCAAAGGGTTCGTTTTGTGGCCTTTCAACCGAAGGGCCAAGGCGATATCCGTGGGAAGGGGTTCATGCGCTAGGACCCGGCAGGACCGATTACTTGGGAAGTTTTGTGGGGCAATTTAGAGCCAAGTACTATCAGGATTCTTTCATGGAGAAGATGGAGCGTCTCTGCGGCGTTGACTCGAGGTCATAGGTCGATGCTCGAGTATGAGGTGAGTTCAATAGCACAGTGCGCTTTGTACCAGCGGTAGCCAATGATGATATGGAGAAGGCCAAGAGGTTCCGCCGGGGTCTCGTTCAGGAGTATCACCAGATTCTGGGGGCATCTTATTGGAGATATGCCCTAGAGGCAATCATTTTGATGATGATATTTCGTTGTATCCATGATTTAATAAATGTTCCTTGAATATTGCCTTTGTGTTGATTAACAAGTATGTGACTTGTTTGTGAAACTCTTTACTTGTATGGTTATTCTAAAGTTGTCCCTAGTCGGAGTTCATGTGAGGACACACGTGAATGATGGATTAGCACATGTATCGATTGATGACCATGTTTCACGTGTCATAGACATGGAGATGTCAAACCAATAATGTGGACACATGTTTAGAACATGGGGTTGGACCGACCCAACATGAGACATAGCTTTTATACTTATGGTTCTCTCTACACAATGTGTACGCCTTGTCCTTAGACACGAGATTGTCGCATGTACTTGAGATGTCAATAGACCTACTTAGGGGCTATCAAACGCTACTCCGTGAATCGTAGTTATAAAGGTAGCTTCGGGTTTGTCATGAAGCATGCTGCGAGGCATGGTCGGTCGAGATGGGATTTGCCCCTCTCTACCCGAGAGATATCTCTGGCCCTCGGTGATCGGATCCGAAATGCATGGCCATGCTACTTAAGGTTAAGAGTTAACCTAGTAAGGGATTCGGATCACAGGATCGAGAAAGAGTGGTCACTTGGAGCTCGACCGAATATCATGAGGTAAAGGGATTGACATGTACATAACGTTGTGATGGTTCGTCAGATATGATCTTTACGTGCGTTTAGGAGTTGGCACGTCTTGCTAGAGGCCGCTACCAACTATTGACCAAGTATGTGTACTTGCGTCATGTCTAAACATACGTGAACCATAGGGTCACACACTTAAAGTGCGAAGCCTAATTCGGATTGGATCCGAATTAGGTGGCATTGAGTCCTAATGGGCCTCTATTCGTAGAAGCCCATTATAAGGACGTCTATAAAGGAGGGCGGCGCGCATCGTTAAGAGTTGAGTTTTTCGTGACATCCCCAAACCACGCCGCCACCCTCCCACGCCCTAGTCGTTCACGCGGATCTAGTAGTCCCGGCGTGCGTCGCTTCCCGTGCGTGTGGATACCTTTGAAGGCGCCGCATCCGTGGCGTTGGGACGAACCGCAAGAAAGGAGTTGTACGTGGGGCGCCACGACGAGGACGAGGAAGTAGTACGACTACTCGCCCGACGCGTCTTGCATCAACTTAGTACGACTACACCGCCCGACGCCGTTGCATCAACTTCCGCACTGCGGCGTCTAGTGGTAAGACCGTGATCTATAATCTGCAGTGATCTTGGTTTACGGGTAGAATTTTTAATTTGCGCTAGTGTAGCCTACCCGCGCCCTACGGTGGTATCGAGCGGTTCTTTGTCATGTTATAGGTTCGGGTGATTTGCATATGGCGATATGTAATCGGTATGATCGATGTGATCGATTGTATAGTTACGTAATGGATTGATCTGGTTTCGTGATCATCTTTGCTAAGGTCGTGAAACAACATACCCTACGGTCGGATTCGCCATCGGGGTGAAGCGGTGACACGTAAAACCGGTTGCGGAATGCGAAGATCAATATGATTGATCAAATCGGAACCTAGATTAATAATCGATGTACCGTGATCATGCCGCTAAGGTTGTGAAACAACATACCCCTACGGTCGGATTCGCCATCGGGGTGACGGTGACATGTAAAACCGGTTGCGGCATGCGAAGATCGATACAAATTAAATCGAATCGGACGATGAGTCGATTTGTGGTAAATATGATTTGCCGATCAAAATCCTATGTAAAATTGCGATTCTATGCATAACTTGTTTTTGCAGGATGTATGTGACCAGTATGGCCTAATGTGTATGTGATGCATGTTTGTAATATTTTCATGACTGCGAGTCATGGGTTCGGCAACACTACCGAGCCATTGTGTTGTCAAAGTATTGTATTAACGGCTGCGTGCGACTTGTGATGATTCCTAGTATCCATGTATTTTATTACTCTGAGGACACATCACTTGGAGGATGGCACACATGAACCATGGAGATGGAGATCATCATGGTGGGCAGATTCTATGGCGATGGAGATCACCATGAGAAATTGGGCCATCTTGAGTCACAACTATGTGAATGCTATTCTGTTGTTTTACTCCTATGCATGTTTGAATGGTAGAAGTATAGCGATCCCTCACAAAATGTTAAGTTAAACATATGCCCTCCCAATTAAACTTTGCATCATCCCATGTCTTGTAAATTGATGGTGGGTCTATAAAATTAGGCACCATCAACTTTCCTTGACTAGATGGGTTTTGTATCGGATACTTACATGCATAAGGATTGGTGAACTTAACAAGGTTATCATAAAGGTTATGGGCCTTGGGAATAAAGGTTGGGCGCCGGGCATAGAGATGTCACCCAATAACAAGAGTCATATAGAGATATGATTAGCAAGGTGTTGCTTACCGAATTACCTTGTCTCCTAGCGGTGATGCAAAAGCTCACTAGTAGACTCGTTAATTGCAGATCTTGAATCGCTAAGAATCAACAGAGGGATGTTGATTTTAGTGGGAGTACATTCTATTAAATTTGTTTAATACAATTTACTCTATCATGGTTTTATTTGTCTTAGTATTTTGCATTTCCTATTGTAGATCAATGGCATCTAGCAACCACGCACACCCTTTGCTTTGCGATCGATTCTTGAGAAAGAGAAATTAAATGGAACAAACTATTCGATTTGAGTCCGTAACTCGAAATTGTTCTCGAGGCGTATAAAAGGAAAACGTTCGACACCCCAATCCCGAAGAACACGCTAACAATGCGTCTGCACTTTGTTAAAAATGCCTACAAGAAAGCATGTGATGACTCTCTTGAGATTAGCTGTCTTATGCTTGCATGTATGGAACGACCTTCAAAAGCGGTTTGAGGATCGTAAGCGTATGATATGATCATAGCGCTTAGGACATGTTCGGACACGTGCGGGACCGAGCGGTTCAATGTCTCTAAGGCTTTTCGGAATGCAAGTTAACGAAGGTGCACCGTAGGCCCACATGTGATCAAAATGGTTGGTTCTGATCGGACTTTGGATAAACTTGGTTTTCCAATTGGCCAAGAGTTGGCAATCGATTTCATTTTAGCGTCTCTTCCACCTAGCTATGGGCATTTCATTTCGAACTACCATATGCATGGGCGGATAAGGGCCTTAATGAGCTTTGTGGGATGCTCAAAACACAGCGAGTGACATTAAGAAGTGTGCGGGGCCTAGCCATGTGATGGTGTGCGAGAACAAGTCTAGCTTCAAGAAAAAGGGTAAGCCATGGCCAAAGAATAAGGGCAAGGTTAAATGTAACATCCCCATTTTGGCTTGTGTTTCAAATGTAATAAAACGAGGGTAAATTAAAACTTTTTCTTTCATCCTTTCACTCTGGAACTTTTCTAAAATTCTTGTAAAGGAATTTTGGGAAATTCAAAATCAAAACCCTCATTTAGCTCCAGTCAAAGCCCTCTGGGTGGAATCTTGTGTCAAACCCTTGGCAATAAATTTTCCTGGGTTCTAGGGTTGCTTGGTAACACCTCTGAATTATTTCATAATTTTTGGAAATTATTTGAAATATTTTAGAGGCAAGTCAAACCTTGGTCAAACCTTTGATTTAACCTTCTGGAAATTTTTGAGGAAACTCTAGCACACCAAAATCTCTGAAAATTTTATGGGAGGTTAATTCTAAAGTTAGAAAGCTCGATTAAAATTTCAGAAATTTTGGAGTTGGTTTGATGCCTTAATTAATTCCCTAAATTCCAGCTCCCAATTTGAAACCACAGTCCGAGTCGCTTGGACTCGGACCAGAGTCCTTCTGGTCGTGGTCGCACCGAGCCACCTAGTGGCGTCGGGCTCGGCGCGATCGATTGAGTTCAGTGCGGGCCGTTGGATCGGGATCCCACGGCCACCCTACCTCCTCCTCGTTCTTCTTCTTCCTCGATCCACGGGGAGATGGCGTGCGCTGAGGATTGCACGATGGTGGTCCCATCGTCTCCGCCTCGCCAACGGCTCTTTCGCCCTTCTTAAATGCTCGTCGGCACCTTTCCTCCAAAGTCTTCCCGCTACCAACTCTGTCACTTCCTCGAGCGGTGGCGGTTTGAGCTCCATTTCCGTAGAGTCGCTCGGATTTCCTCCGTTGCTCACTAGCTTTATATGGTCCCGAGCTCACCCTTAGCTTCCTTCTCGCACCTTTGCGAGTCCTTAGCTCTCCTCGTGAACCAAATCGCATAGTCTTTGAAACACTTGCCGCCATTGTTGACCGCCGAGCCCTCATCACCATCGAGCTCCAGTGGTCCCCTGGCCCCTCCCCTTAGCGTCGCGGCGTTTCTTCGACCTCCGGTCCCGTCCACTAACTTGATTCGGCTTGTTTTCTCGTGAAGCGGTGGGTTGGGTTTCGGCCTTCTCGGTTTGGCATCGCCGCCTCCATCCTTAGCTCCGTAAGCATGTCTCCTTCCTCCGTTTGCCGCTCTTGCTCTATCTGCGGGTCCTCCGGAGCTAAGCTGCGATTTTCTTGATTCTCATATCGCTCGGAGTTTTTCCCCGTGTCATCTTCCTCCACTCGTGGCGATGCGTGTCGCTGAACTCCTCGACCTCCCTTGGACCTCCTTTGGGCCCAGGTGAGTTCGCAATGACCTCCTGTAGCTTAAGCACTCGCTAGCTTAGGTCGCGGCAAAGCCTTTCTCAGTTTTCGCTTTTCCCCGTACTTGATCTCCGCCTCGTTCGGCTCGCGGGTATGGGTCGTGTCCGGCGACATTTGTGCCCTCAAAATGTTCGCAATAGTATTGCGAACGTTTTTGCCCCGTCGGACCGCGCCGCCGTGGTCGTGGTCGCCGGCGACGAGCCAGTGACCAAAGCCGGTGTCCTTGGCTGTTGTCGCGTTTTTGTCAAGTCATTGGACCTCCTCGGGTTCATCGTGACCCTCCAGGACCTCCCCGTGATAGATTAGCACCGTGGGATCTTGTCGGCAAAAACTCTAGCTCCCAAGACCTCTTCGATTTGATCCTAGCCCTTAATGACCTCCTCCTGTTTAGATCCACCCGTAGATCCTTTGTTCTGTAATGGCTAAGTCCTAGGACCTCTCGGTTTTGGTCTTAGCCGTTCATGACCTCTTCATTGTAGATCTGGACCGCTAGATCTCCTAGTCTAAGTCCTTAGCCGCCAGGACCTCCCACCATTTGGAATCCTGGCCGTTAAAGACCTCCATAGGTAAAATCCCAGCCGCTAAGATCACCCTCCGCCTTGGGGTCCTCCTTGCAAAAGACCTCCTTGAGGTCCTCTTTGCGGTGGTCACCCTGGTTGTTTTGTCAAAACCACCTGAGCCACCCCACCAAGGTCCTCTTTTGCAAAAGACCACCCCGGTCTTTTGTAAAGAAAACCTTCAAAACCACCCTGTGGTCCTCTTTGCAAAGGACCACCCTTGGTCTTTTGTAAAGAGAACCTCGTGACCTCCTCGTCTTGGTCTTAGCCGTGAGGACCTCCCGCCTAGATCTGGACCGCCAGACCTCTCCCATGGAGATCCGAGCCATCCGCATCTCTCTCTGCAAAGCACCGTGTTGGAGGACCTCCCAGGGAATCTCGGCCGTTAGGACCTCCTCGGTGAAATCCTAGCCGTCAAGACCTCTCATTTGCTAGCACCGCTTTAGGTCCTCTCTCCGCTCAGATCTAGACCGTTAAGACCTCCCCTCGGAGATCGTGAATCGCCTGCACCTTCCCCTAGTTGGATAGCCGTAGGACCTCCTCGTGGAGCTCGGGGCGCCATATCCGATCGATGGCCACGACCTCCTAGTGCGCGAGGAGCTCCTTCGCGTGTCTTGGCATCCGGTGGTCTGAGCCGTTGGATTCAATATCAACGGTTAAGACCTCCCTAGGCGCGATGAGGTCTTTGCGCGGTGCTCGTATGGTTTTAGCATCTGAGATCGTGAGCCGTGCGATCTTTGATCAACGGCCCACGACCTCCCCAGTTTTTGTTGGTTTTCCAGATTTAGTCCCGAGAGCTTTTATTTGAACATATTAATTGTTTTAAACTTCAAAATTGCATATCTTTTTCTCTGTAGCTCCAAATTTAACAAACTAAAGTTCTATAAATGCATCTGTTAAAATACTTTAGCTTAGTATAGGTTTTACAAGAGTCTTTAATACTGAAATAATCATGTCTTAGATTTAAAACTTAGAAAAATCATAACTAAATCATTTTAACTCCAAATGACCTGAAATTTTATATGGGTTACCACTATACCAGTAGGTAGCTACCATAAAAATTTCAGCTCCAAAATCTTTCTAGAAAATATTTTTGCTACAGTGCTAATTATGGCCGAAATTAGGTTTTTAGAGAATATCTTTTGCACCACAAATCCAAATTAAGTTTTTCCAGTTTCTATGTCTAGGTATGTTCGTATTTTACCTTGTGTATAAATTTCGTCACATTTGGATAATTTTTGCTTGCTCTTTTGTTTAAGTGTTGCTCGTCTTATTGGTTGTTTTCGCTCTTTCGCTTAGGATTCGATATTTGCGGTAATCCCGAGAACGACCCTCCGCAACAAGTTGAGCAACAGCAAGCAGGCAAGCAGTTTGATCATTTCCCAATTGGTCCCATTACTTTTAAAGTCTAATATTTTGTTTAACTTCTATGTATGCATTGCTATTTTGTTGTTAAATTAATTAGTTAGACCTCTAGTTGCATAATCTGTAGGTAAATAATTATCCTCTACTACCTGAGCCTAGGTTATTTGCTGTGATTAGAGTTCGTTGGATGAGCTCTTGTCACTTAGTAGATTTCGAATAAATATTGCTTAGCCATGCCTAGTATCGGTAGATTTGGGCGATCATCGACTTAGTCGGTGATCTTGATCACACAACTACTTATACTACTCCATTATGTCCAACCCTTGTGTTTTACCATTTTGCAAATCAAAAACTGAAAACAAAAATTATATCTTGGCTTGGGCACAATGGTATGTTGGGTGATCTGTTGGGTGTGATTGGAATGGTGCCTAAGTCCCTAAGGACCGAGTTACTTGCGCCATTGATCCAAGCAATTATTGCGTGCTAACCACACGAGGGGGATATGGAACCTCTCTTGACTAAGTACTTTGGGAGGTGCTAATTATGAGCTGGTCGGTGGGTGTGTGCGTGTGTGTGTTTGTGGTGTGCGAGGGGAGCATTAGCTGTCCGGTTAGGCTGTTTAATGTATCCTTCTCCCGTGGGTTGCGGCTCTTAATTAGCATCGTCCATTGAAAGCGCCTTGTTAGACTTAGCCATGCCTCGCATACCAAAGGAAGTGTGCTAACCGTGGTGGTGGAAAGGCGGTCTATCGTGTGGGTACATTGGTACACCCCCGAGGTTCAAACTATTCGAATAGCCTCGCCCTAGGTTATGGACACGCTTGGTTATTTCCCACAAGAACTAGACTACAACCTTTTAAAAACTTAAACTTGACATGGGTGGTATGAAGGGTACTTCATGCTATTGTTGTGGTGACTATGGGTTAGTCACTTCTAGGTTGGTGTTGTTCTCTATCTATGTTATTATTGTCTCTCTTTTATTTGAACAATAAAAGTTAATTGCAAACTTGCTTTGAATCTATTACCTTATTGTAAATGAAAACTTGCTTTATGTGAAAATAAGTCCAAAGCCTCATCCACTTAAATAAAGCTTGCATGTAGTTAATTATAGTTCTGTTATCTCACACGTCAGGTCTTGAGTACAAAACAAGTTTTGTACTCATCCGCTGCTTAATATTAATTGTTGCAGAGGAAGAAGGTGAGCCCCAAGGGCCTCACTTTTGTGAGTGTGTTTAAGGCGCTGCTTTGGGACGATTAGCTTGGCGGTCCGGTTGGTTGCCTTGTGGTAAAGGCACACCGATTGGCTTTTGTTCATCGCCATCTTATGGCCATTTTGCTTCACTGTATTTACTTATCTTTATGAATTTTGGCCGGTCGGCCTCTCTTTGTAATAACTCTCTTTATATTATCTATGTCTTTCATTGTTGCTTTTGTGGCTCTATGTGTATGAATGGAATTGATGCATGATTTTGTAGCGGGTGTGTATCTTGCATTTCTGGAAGTATACATATCTCGAGGCTTGGTTTATTTGATTTGTCTTGTTAGGACCAAGTGGATGGTTAAGCAGTACAAGCCGAATAAACCGGGTCCTCACATTAAAGATATGATCTCAAGCCAACGCCTAAGCCTAATCTTTGGACTCGAGCCGAGGCAGTATGCTTCTATTGTAAAGAAACGCCACCGGAAGAGAAACGCAAGAAGTACATGGATTCGATGAATGCAAGAAGAAGGCCGAAGTAAGACTTCCACCCATGGTACACTTGTCATAAATGTTTTAGATATTTTCTCATGATTCTCCTATTAACTCTTGGGTATTTGATACCGATCGCTTGCTCACATTTGCAACTCGATGCAGGCTAATAAGAAGTAGAGGAGTCGCAAGAGGTGAAGTTGATTTTCACGTCGGAAATAAAGCAAGGGTTCTTTGCGTTGACCGTCGGCACCATGCAACTTCGCTTCCTTCAAGATTTATTATGGAATTGAATAATTGTTATTATGTTCCTAGTATGAGTCGAAACATTTTATCCCCTCATGTTTGATGAGAGATGGTTATTCATTTGCAAGTAAAGACAATGGTTGTTTGATCTCTAAAATGGAATGTTTATGGCTTTTGCGCCATTGTGAATGGGTTATTTATTTTAAATCTTGATGATGCGCCTATCTTTAACATAAATGCTAAAAGACTTTGACCTAATGATTTGAATCCCACCTATGTTTGGCATTGTCGTTTGGGTCACATAAGTGAAAAGCGCATGAAGAAGCTCCATGCTGATGGTCTTCTAACTTCGTTTGATTTTGAATCATACGAGACATGTGAAGCTTGTTTGCTTGGTAAGATGACCAAATCACCTTTCAAAGGTTCTTTTGAGAGGGCGTCAGACTTGTTGGAAATCATACATACTGATGTATGTGGACCAATGAGCACGACTGCTAGAGGTGGATTTCATTACTTCATAACTTTCACTGATGATTTTAGTAGATATGGCTATGTCTACTTAATGAAGCATAAGTCTGAAACTTTTGAAAAGTTCAAAGAGTTCCAGAATGAGGTTGAAAATCAACGTGCCAAGAAAATTAAGGCTCTGCGATCTGATCGTGGTGGCGAATATTTGAGTCATGAATTTAGCAATCATCTGAAGAGTTGCGGAATTGTTCCACAGCTAACACCGCCTGGAACGCCTCAAAGAAACGGGGTATCCGAGCGGCGTAATCGGACCTTGTTGGACATGGTTCGATCGATGATGAGCCAGTCAGATTTACCATTATCCTTTTGGGGTTACGCTCTAGAAACGGCAGCTTTCACACTTAATAGGGTACCGTCTAAATCCGTAGTTAAGACACCATATGAGATATGGACTGGGAAGAGTCACAGTTTGTCTTTTCTAAAGATTTGGGGATGTGAGGCGTTTGTCAAGCGACTACAATCGGACAAGCTCACACCCAAGTCGGATAAATGCATTTTCGTGGGATATCCGAAGGAAACCTTTGGATATTACTTCTACAACCGACTAGAGGGCAAAGTGTTTGTCGCTCGAAGTGGTGTTTTCCTAGAGAAAGAGTTTCTCAACAGGGAGACAAGTGGAAGAACAGTGCGAGCTTGAAGAGGTTCAAGATGAACCAATCGGGAAGACTCGACGAATGATGCCCATGTGGCGTAACAAGTTGAGGACCCCATGGCAAAGGAAGCACCACCACCACGAAGGTCGGAAGGCTCGCAATGCGCGAGATATGTTATTGTTAGACAATGATGAGCCTACGACCTATGCGGAAGCAATGATGGACCAGGACTACGAGAAATGGCATAGTGCCATGAGATCCAAGATAGCATCCATGGGAGACAATCAAGTTTGGAATTTGGTTGACCACTTTGATGGTGTTAAAACCATAGAGTGCAAATGGATCTATAAAAAGAAGATTGATATGGATGGAAATGTTCATATCCATAAAGCTCGACTTATCGCAAAGGTTTTCGCAAGTTCAAGGAGTTGACTACGATGAGACTTTCTACTTTGTAGCGATGCTTAAATCAATACGGATCATTCTAGCTATTCTGCATATTTCGACTATGAGATATGGCGATGGATGTCAAAACGGCTTTCCTTAATGGAAATTTAACCGAGGACGTGTATATGATACAACCCGAGGGTTTTGTCGATCAAACAATGCTAGAAAAGTATGCAAACTTCAAAAATCCATTTATGGATTGAAGCAAGCATCTCGGAGTTGGAACATTCGTTTTGATGAAGTGGTCAAAGGGTTTGACTTCATCAAAAGCGAAGAAGAATCTTGTGTTTACAAGAAGACAAGTGGGAGCTCACTCAGATTTCTAATCTTATATGTAGATGACATATTATTGATTGGAAATGATATTCCTATGCTCGAGTCCGTTAAGACCTCACCGAAAAATAGTTTCTCAATGAAGGACTTAGGGAAGCGGCATATATTTTGGGTATTAAGATCTATAGAGATAGATCAAAAAGGCTAATAGGATTAAGCCAGAGTATTTACATTGACAAAGTGTTGAAACGGTTCAACATGGAGGAGGCAAAGAAAGGGTTCTTGCCCATGTCTCATGGCATAAATCTTGGCAAGACTCGTGTCCTTCGACAAGCGATGAGCGAGATCGCATGAGTAAGATTCCATATGCTTCGGCCATTGGATCTATCATGTATGCTATGATATGTACTCGCCAGATGTTTCCTATGCTCTAAGTGTTACGAGCAGATACGGTGATCCAGTGAGAGTCACCGACAGCGGTAAAAATATCCTCAAGTATTTGAGAAGAACTAAGGATGTGTTCCTAGTCTACGGAGGTGAGGAAGAGCTCGTTGTAAATGGTTACACCGATGCAAGCTTCCAAACCGACAAAGATGATTACAAATCGCAATCGGGTTTTGTGTTCCTTTTGAACGGTGGTGCGGTAAGTTGGAAGAGTTCCAAGCGGAGATTCTTGCGACTCTACAACGGAGGCCGAGTATATTGCGCTTCAAGCAAAGAAAGGAAGGTGTTTGGATAAGGAAGTTCATAACTGAACTAGGTGTGGTTCCTAGTGCGTGCGATCCTCGGATCTTTCTTCAGTGATAACAGATGGGGCCATTGCACAAGCCAAGGAGCCGAGGAATCACCAAAAGAACAAACACATCTGCGGCGGTTTCATCTCATTCGAGATCCTTAATCGAGGAGATTTAAAGATATGCAAAATACACACGGATTTGAATGTTTGAGATCCTTTGTGAAGCCTCTCCCACACCCTAAGCATGTGGCGCACACAAGAGCTATGGGTATTAGATATCTTCTAGATTGACTCTAGTGCAAGTGGGAGACTATTGGAGATATGCCTAGAGGCAATCATTTTGATGATGATATTTCGTTGTATCCATGATTTAATAAATGTTCCTTGAATATTGCCTTTGTGTTGATTAACAAGTATGTGACTTGTTTGTGAAACTCTTTACTTGTATGGTTATTCTAAAGTTGTCCCTAGTCGGAGTTCATGTGAGGACACACGTGAATGATGGATTAGCACATGTATCGGTTGATGACCATGTTTCACGTGTCATAGACATGGAGATGTCAAACCAATAATGTGGACACATGTTTAGAACATGGGGTTGGACCGACCCAACATGAGACATAGCTTTTATACTTATGGTTCTCTCTACACAATGTATACGCCTTGTCCTTAGACACGAGATTGTCGTATGTACTTGAGATGTGAATAGACCTACTTAGGGGCTATCAAACGCTACTCAAATGGCGGGTAGTTATAAAGGTAGCTTCGGGTTTGTCATGAAGCATGCTGCGAGGCATGGTCGATCGAGATGGGATTTGCCCTCTCTACAGAGAGATATCTCTGGGCCTCGAGTGATCGGATCCGAAATGCATGGCCATGCTACTTAAGGTTAAGAGTTAACCTAGTAAGGGATTAGGATCACGGATCGAGAAAGAGTGGTCACTTGGAGCTCGACCGAATATCATGAGGTAAAGGGATTGGCATGTACATAACGTTGTGATGGTTCGTCCGATATGATCTTTACGTGCGTTTAGGAGTTGGCACGTCTTGCTAGAGGCCGCTACCAACTATTGACCAAGTATGTGTACTTGCGTCATGTCTAAACATACGTGAACCATAGGGTCACACACTTAAGGGTCTGAAGCCTAATTCGGATTGGATCCGAATTAGACTGGGCATTGAGTCCTAATGGGCCTCTATTCGTAGAAGCCCATTATAAGGACGTCTATAAAAGGAGGGCAGGGGCGCACTTGTTAAGAGTTGAGTTTTTCGTGACATCCCCAAACCCTGGCCGCCACCCCTCCCATGCCCTAGTCGTTCACGCGGATCTAGTAGTCCGGCGTGCGTCGCTTCCTCCCGTACGTGTGGATACCTTTGAAGGCGCTGCATCTGTGGTGTTGGAACGAACCGCAAGAAAGGAGTTGTACGTGGGACGCCACGACGAGGACGAGGAAGTAGTACGACTACTCGCGCTCCGACGCATCGCATCAACTTAGTACGACTACACTGCCCCGACGCTGCAGCATCAACTTCCGCACCTGCGCGTCTAGTGGTAAGACCGTGATCTATAACTGCAGTGATATTGGTTTACGGGTAGAATTTTTTAATTTGCGCTAGTGTAGCCTACCCGTTGCCCTACACATCTGTCTTGCGTGATTTCAGTACGGTGGTTGAGCAAGCTAGAGGAATGGAGTTGGTGAGAATCTCCCTTCGTTGTCGCAGCGACTAGTGGCACTGTTTACGTTGGTGGTTACGGCGGTGGCGGCGGAGCTTTAGTGGTGGAGGCGGGTCTTCTCAGCGACCTGCATCCAAGATATTTCAAGGGAATCGCGAGTCTCGTCCAATTCAGCAGTGGCAGTCTTCTTCCTCGGCGCCACGCACTTCGTCATCCACACCCAGTGCGTCCGTCCCGGACAAGGTATGAAATGTTTCGGGATGTGGAGAGGGTCACCGGTCTTGAGTGTTCTTTCAGAGGGCGTGTCACGGTGTGGCCGGAAGGCCACAAAGCATCGATTGCAAAGAGAACCCAGAGCATCATTAAGTGGGAAGCGGTTCGATTGCGTCTTCTTCCAGTGCACCTCGGGCTCGAGTTCGACTCTATTTGCTCCACTGCACTCAGTTTTCTTGAGATGGGTTCCTCCTGCAGCTTTTACTCCTGCGCCTCTGCGGGTTCTACTGGAACCCCGCCCGCCTGCACCACCTTCGATGCTTCTCCGCAGCAGTTCTGCTCATCCTTCACAGAGTCTTTGGTGCGTCCTCCGCTCCGGTGCCCATGGGAGTCTACGCCATGCCTACTCCCGATACTGTGGCCGTCCCGACGTGGTGCAGTGTACTTTGCTAGTTGATTCACATGAGGCTTTCGTACTATTTGATTCCGAGCTACTTATTCTTTTGTGTCCTTAGATTTTGTTAGAAGGGCGAGTTTGAGTGTGCGCTTATATCCGAGTCATGGTGGTCGGTTCTCCGAGGGGTCTTATTTCTAGCTCTGACGTGTCCTGGCTGTACTATCACTATTGAAGATGAGAATTTCATCCAACCTTATGGTGATTCAGTTATCACCTTTTGATGTTATTTTGGGTATGGATGGTTATTCGGCTTATCGTGCCAAGATTTGTTGCTTTTGGAAGACGGTGACTTTGCGAGCTCCATCGGGTGAAGAACTGGTATTTCGTGGTAGCGCGCGTTTGATTCCTTGTTCGTGTTGGCTAGTCTGTTTCCCAGTCGTCGAGCCTCAGCCATTGGGTTGCTTTGATCCCTTAGCGAGAAGTCTGAATCTCCACTTCGTATTGAAGATATTCGGTAGTGAATGAGTTTCCGATGTTTTTCCTGAGAGCTTCTGGAATGCCTCCGAGCGTAAAGTGGAGTTCGGATAGATCTTGTTCCGGAACTCGACCTATTTCTATATCCGCATATCGTTTGGCGCATCCTTTTCGGAGGAGTTGAAAAAGCAATTGGATGATTTGCTATCCAAAGGTTTGATTCGCGTAGTGTTTCGCCGTGGGAGCTCTGTTCTTTCACTAAGAAGAAGGACGGTAGTTGGCGTATGTGTGTGGATTACGGGCTCTTAACCAAGCAATCGTGAAGAATAAATATCCCTTGCCCGTATTGAAGATCTCTTTGATCGGTTGAAGGAGCTAAAATATTCTCAAAATTGACCTTGATCGAGTTATAATCGATTAGAGTTCGGGAGCAAGATATTGAGAAGACAGCTTTCTCTACAAGGTATGGTCATTATGAGTATAAGGTTATGTCTTTTGGGCTAACCAATGCTCCTACAGTTTTCATGGAAGCCATGAATAGTATGTTGCACCCCTACCTTGATGATTTTGTCGTAGTATTCATTGATGACATCTTGATTTATTCCAAGACGAAAGAAGATCATGCTCAGCACCTGAGGTTGGTACTTGAGACCCTGAGAGTGAACCAATTTTATGCCAAACTGAAGAAATGTGAATTCTGGATTTCTGAAGTTGGGTTTCTGGGCCATGTAATCAATCAAGAGGGCATTTCAGTTGATCCAAGTAAGATCTCAACAGTGGTGGAATGGAAAAGACCAACTAATATAAAAGAAGTGAGGAGTTTTCTGGGTTTAGCTGGTTATTATCGGCGTTTCGTGGAGGGTTTCTCTACCCTTGCTAGACCAATGTCTCAGTTGACACAGAAAGGGGTCAAGTTCCAGTGGACTGACGCGTGTGAACGAAGTTTCTGTGCTTTGAAGGATAGATTGGTGACCGCTCCAATTCTCACTCTTCCTGAACCAGGGAAGCGGTTCACTATTTATTCAGATGCATCTAGAGTTGGGTTTGGTTGTGTACTTATGCAGGATGGCAAGGTGATTGCCTATGCATCGCGGCAGTTGAAGAAACATGAACAGAACTATCCTACTCATGACCTAGAACTTGCAGCAGTAGTACTTGCTTTAAAGATCTGGCGCCATTATTTGTACGGCGAGTCTTGTGATATTTTCACTGATCACAAGAGTTTCAAATACATCTTTACCCAGAAAGATTTGAATCTGAGACAGAGAAGGTGGTTAGAGTTGATAAAAGATTATGATCTCACTATTCAGTATCACCCAGGGAAGGCGAATGTTGTAGCAGATGCTCTAAGTCGTAAGGCGACCCTCCTACCCTCGCTTGTCTTGTCGGTGATTTTGAGCGTATGAATATATCTTTTGCTTTGCGGTACCGTCGAGACCGAGACCCGTTTGCTTCTTGAGTCAGCCATTCCAGAACGAGTACGGGAAGCACAACAGCAGGATCATATGCTCCAGCGTGTGAGGAAGCGCCTAGATGAAGGCAAGCAAGGCCATTTTGGTATAGATGATTCTGGTGCTTTGCGATTTAAAGGTCGCCTTTGTGTGCCACAGGGGGCACAGGTTAAAGATGAGATTCTAAAGGAAGCACACCGTACACCGTATACAGTACATCCAGGTGAGACCAAAATGTACAAAGATTTGAAGAAGAGTTTCTGGTGGAAGAGAATGAAAGTTGATATTGCGCAGTATGTGACCTCGTGTGGAATCGCCGTGTTAAAAAGGCTGAACATAAGCGACCGGCAGGATTGTTGCAACCTTTAGAGGTTCCGGTGTGGCCATGGGATGACATCTCCATGGATTTTGTAGTTGGATTACCTCGCACTCAGCGAGGGAAGGATGCTATATGGGTTATAGTGGATCGGTTCGATGTCTCGCACATTTCATTCCTATTCGAACCACCACCGCGAGCGATTTGGCTCCACTCTATGTACGAGAGATAGTACGGTTACACGGGGTGCCAAAGACTATTGTTTCCGACCGGGATGCCAAATTTGTTTCCAAGTTTTGGGAGAGCTTGCAAAGTGCTTTGGGCACGCAACTCCGTCTTAGTACTGCATTCCACCCACAGACAGATGGTCAGTCTGAGCGTACAATCCAAACCTTAGAAGATATGCTCAGTGTTGTGTTTTATCTGGAAGGGTGGTTGGGAAGATCACTGCTTTGGCGAGTTCGCCTATAACAATAGCTATCACGCCAAGATTCGAGCTGCACCATTTGAGGTTCTCTATGGCGGAGATGCAGATCTCCATTGTGTTGGGATGCGCTTGGAGAGCGGGTTGTTTTGGGTCCCGACGGGTTCAAGAAACCGTGGTTAGAGTAGCGAGATCGGGAAGAATCGCTAGCCGCTCAGAGCCGGCAGTAAGAGTTATGCGATGTGAGAAGGCGAGAGTTGGAATTCGAAGTGGGAAACGAGGTTCTTCTGAGGGTATCGCCTACCAGAGGTGTCGTGCGGTTTGGTACCAAAGGAAAGCTTAGCCCGAGGTACATTGGACCATTCCCAATCGTGGCACGAATTGGGAAATTGGCTTATCGCTTGGATCTTCCGAGTCCATGCGGGAGTTCATAATGTGTTCCACGTATCAATGTTGAGAAGTTCTTGAGAGACCGGAGCATGTTATTCAGCTGGAGCCCTTGATCATTGAGCAGGACCTTACTTTTGAGTCCCGACCAGTGAAAATTTTGGAAGAGTCAGAGCGGGTTCTGAGGAGCAAGACATTGAAGTATGTCAAGGTTCTTTGGTCTCATCATCCAGAGGAAGCCACTTGGGAGTTAGAGTCTCGCATGCGCGAGCAAGATATCTGACCTATTCATTTCAAGATGTGCTAACCCTTTGCTTCCAACTTGTTAGTATTCCATTCCTGTGTTCGTCTCGTTGGTTAGAATTGGTCGACTGCTGTAAGGGGTAGAATGTAATACTCGAGTTTCGTGTAGAGGAGTTGAATCGGGAAAAGTTAAGAGTTCTTTTCCGGCTTTTGGAGCAGTTTCATGGTTTAGCCTCCGCCAGCCATCCTGCCTAGAGGCCGGCAGAACCTCCCTCTTGGGCCTGGCCCATGCACCCCTCCAAACCCTAACCAGCCCCTTTCTCCCCTTGGCCGAACCCCTTTTTCCCTTTGGCCGCCGCCTCCCATCCTCCTCTCTTCCCCTCACGCCCCTGCCCCTAGGAGCCGCCCTAACCTCCCCGGTTGCTGGCCCCTGCTGGTTTGCCTCCCCAACCTGCCTTCGGACCTTCTCCCGCTGCCGGTTGCGCAAGGAGTTGAGGAGGACAGCAGCTTGTTTGGGGCAAAAGAGGCGAGAAGGAGGGAGATCGTCTTCTCCGTGATTCTTCTACCTACTCCCTGGTTGCAGCAAGGGTAACGATGCCGAATCTCATTGTTTGTTTGTTGGTAGAAGCGATTTGGATTCATAATTGTTTAGGCAGACTCGCTGCGTTTAAAGACTGGTTCTGTCTAGATTGTTTCGGGCCCTGTTTCGTGTGCTTAGAGGCAGAATTAGAGATTTTGGTCTCCTAGAGTTTTGTAGGCCTCGTTCTTAAGTTTCAGTGGCCACCAAGTTTACGTGATTCCGAGGTCTGAGTCAAAAGTTATGGACGTTTTAGTAGCTGCTGCCAGAATCCTGACGAGATTAAACTGTCTGGCTATTTCCTAAATTTTGAAAGGGAAATTGGTTGAAACTGAAAGTTCACCCAACTAGGTTATTGTAGAGGATTCGATGACCTTTTCAGATTGGTAAAGAACGTTCAATTTGGAGCTACCTAATAAAAGTTATGATCTTTTTAATTCTGCTGTTCGTTCTGTGGACAGATTCTGGACAGAAAGTTCAAACGATTATTAACCTATTAAATTGGCCAAATTGGTTTATCTCGTCAACTAGAGTATTGTAGATTAGTCAGTTAAGAAGCTACAGAAATTGGGTTTACCACTTTTAGACTTCCTGACACTGAGATACGTTAATTCTCGTGCTGCTGTCCAGGGACAGTTTTAAAGCTAAAAACATTGATTCTAGTTTAAGCTTTGTATTATTGACTAGAGTCGTCAGGGAAGCAATGTATAACGTCGGTTAGTAGAAATGGGTATTGTTGGTGTTCTTATTGAATTTATTTCATTGGTTAGGTGGCGGAGCTTCGAGTTTAGGAACGCCATCGCTTCCAGCTAACGCGTCTCAACGCGGAAGGCAAGTACATTGTTGATCTAAATGTTTGAGCATTGTGGTTATTGATATGAGCGTCTTTGTGATAACTCTTGTGTAGTATGAAGTGAAATATCCATGCTTTGTTTCTATGTTGAATTCATTAATAGAAATGATGGTATTGTTATATTCAATAAGTTGTTTCATGCATTCATTATCATTTGCCGTCCACGGAGTGGATGAGGGAGACCATCAATTCCGGGATGGTTGAGTAAGACCCATTAATTCCAAGATGGGCAATGTTGGACACCGTATGAAACGTTCTTCATACGGAAGTGGATCCTCGCATTTTTGTTAAGATGCGGGCTTGAGGAACACCAACGGTGTTCACCGACTATACCGTATATATGTGTGTGCATCCATTCCCTTGATTTTTAAGCATTCATTTCATATCATCATAAGTAATCATTTGTGTTATGATCAATGTCGAGGCCGAGTAGGTCTTATTCGTATTGATAAATGTGTTCTTAATCATTGTACTTGCTGAGTCATGGACTCACCTTGCGTTGTTTATCTATTTCTAGGTGATCGCTGATGAGATTCTCTTGGGAGGAGTAGACACACACTACTTGTCTACAACATCAAATTCATGTTCAAGACTAAATTCTAGTTCAATATTTCATTCGTTAATCTTTGTTGTAATAATTAAACTATAATTGGAGAAGGAAGGATACCTTCTCCACTACGATGTTGATTTATTACTGCATGTGAACCTTATTTAATGATTCTCAGTATTAAATAACTTAGAAGGTGAAGGAAGGATACCTTCACCATATCTTGTTTATATTAATGCTGTCAGTTGGTTGATATAATTATTTCATATTCTTCCGCAATGTGTAGATTGTTAGAATAATTAGGTGGCATCTTGGCTTCCGTTTGGCCAGGGTGTTACAGTACCCACACTTCAGACCACCTTTTTGCTAAGCTATTAAGCACACTTCCTTTGGTATACCGGCACAGCTAAGTCTTACGAGACGCTTTCCAATGGATAGAGCTAATCAAGAGCCGCACACATGGGGGTTAACCCTTAGTGACCTGCCGGCGAAATAGATCACAAGGACCCAAACATAGAGTAGGATGCACCGGCCTAGCTCAAGCCGCATGCGAGTGCTCCCCTCTTTCACGTGACCCCTGTTGCATATAGAAATATACAACCCACCACGCGACTCATCAATTAACACCCCCAAAGTACTAAGTCAAGAGAGGTCTCATACCCTCTAGTGTGGTTAGCACGCAAAAATGCTTGGTTTAGTGTAACAAGATGTTCGGTCCTTGTTGACTCGGGCACCATTCCAGTCACACCCAAAAGCACACCATCTTACCATTGTGCCCAAATCCAAATCATTTTATTTCGGTTTTAGTTTTGACAACTAACCAAGGCACAAGATGCTAGACATAAGCAATAATAAGTTTTGTGTGATCAAGGTCATCGACTAAGTCGATAACCGCTCAATTCTACCGGTAACTAAGCATTACTAAGCATCATATTGTAACAATAAAAAGACCATAAATCATTCACCGGGCTCTAATTCACCAATGAGGATAATAACCTAGGGCAGTGGTAGGGGTGAACAATCTTAGGGAAACAATGCAATAGGAGTAGCTACCTCTAATCGATAAATTTAACTTTGACACAAAGAAGCATGCATACTTAGTTTTTGCAAACAAGATATTAGAATTTAAAAGTAATAGGAGCAATATGATCAAATGATGCTACATCTGCTTGCCTTGTTGGAGATCACTTTCTTGCTGCAGAGGACCACTCATGCAATCAATAATTTCTTCGGAACCTAACGCGAAAAAACGAAAATCCAATAAGAACGAAGATCCCCAAAAGAAACTCAAAATCAAAAGTCATCCAAAACCAATGAAATTTATACAACAGCAAGGACATGATTTTAGAAAAATTTAGCAACAAGAATCCTTTGATTTGGATTAAGTATGTAAAAGTTATTCCCTAAACAACTTCTATTAGCCTGAAATTCAAATTAAATTAATTTTAGTTACTGTTCATGACACAATTTTCCAGAAATATTTAGAACCTAAAAATTTTATGGTAGGTAGATACTGACATCCAAAGTTAGCAAAACTAAGTTTACTTTATTTGGAGTTGAAATGAATTACTTATGATTTTTCTAAGTTATGAAACTAGAGTATATCATTTTTCAGGAGCAAAGGCATAGTGAAAACCTATGCCACCTTAAAGTACATTATCAGAGGATTTATCCAAATTTTAGTTTTTTTTATTTTGGAGCTACAAAGAATTACTTATGCATTTTCCAAGTTTTAAATGAATCTTTAGACAATATTAAGTGTTAAAACAAGTTAATACAATTCTACATCATTATCTGCTACAAAACAACACCTAAACATATTTTTAGATTAAAGTTTAGTTGAATAGAAATTTAACCTAACAGGAATCATTTAAAAAGGAGTTAAAATGAATTAGTTATGAATTTTTGAAGTTTTAACACTATTTTTAGTTGACAATTAAAAGCTTCCCGGAAAACAATCAAACTTAACCAAAAAGAAAATGACGTGGAACAACGTGGGCCTTAGATCTGGAATTGCATAGCCCACGCGCTCCGCAACACAGCGCAGCGCACCCGCGCACGCCACCTAACAGTCTTCACTAGTGGATCAAGATCCAACGATGCACATACGCGGAACCATTGGAGGACCGAACGTTCGCGACTATCTGAGCCGTAGATCTAAGAACGGATGGCTCAGAGCGAAAGGGACAACCGGAGGTCCGAACGTTCAACAGATCTGAGCTGCAGATCTAAAAACGGACGGTCCACGAGGACCGGAATGTTAGAGCTCCAACCGCACTGAGGTCTAGCCCGTTAGATCTAGATCTAACGGTCCAGGTCAACACGGGAGGTCCTAAAGGTTAGATTGACAAGGGGAGGTCCTAGACGGTCAAGATCTTAAGGGGGAGGTCCTGAATGGCTAAGATTCCACCGAGGGAGGTCCTGGGCGATACGCTCTAATAGAGAGGAGGTCATGGACGACTCAGATTTACTCATGAGAGGTCCGAACGGCCAAGATCTCCACAGGGAGGTCCTAAACGATACGATCTAAAGGAGGAGGTCGGGAACGACCAAGATCTACCAGAGGAGGTCCTAGACGACTAAGATGGAGAAGGTCTAGAGGTGGTCGAGGAAGCATTGGCGATGACGACCACCGCCGGTACTAAGAAGAACGGGGTGAGTGTGGCCGACAAAGAGCAAGTCCCCGAGTTTGACAATCTCTGTGAAGGTCAAACAAAACAAGTTAGGGAATGCTTAAGGTGACCAAGTGAATAAGTTGACATGCCAAGATTGCAATTTGAACCACTGGAGCCCGGATGTCCTCGAGGAGCTCCAAGGTCTGGCAATGGCGGCTAAGAGGTCCTCTGGTGTGTGAGCACAAGAGCACAGAGAGGAGCTCGGGTTGCAAAGTGGTGTCTAAAAGATGCTAAGGAAGAGCTCAGGGCTCTTTAAAGCCGGAGAGTAAGGAGAAGCAATGGCAGTGCCCTACGGGTGCACCGAGTGAAAAGTTCCTGCCATGGGTGCACTTGAAAAGATGGAGGCAGGTGGAAGGAGAACTTTTAGGGCAAAGGTACTGACATGCATTTAAGGTTGGCAGCAAAGAGCCGTTGACAAGGGCATGAAATGACAAGGCACTGCTCCACACTGCCATGGCTCTGGAACACACGCATGCACATAAAAACGATGATGACCAGGCTCAGAGAGGTCCCACCAGTCAGTGAAAGAGCTTGGGTGGACTGGTCAAAGAACATAACGGTTGGTTAAGTGTTGGAATCGAGTCGGGGAGGTCTTGACAGTTGGATTTGAAACGAAGGGCCCCAATTTTAAGTGAGGTTCAGAGGTCTTAACGCTCAAGGTGATCTGAGGCACAGATCCAAAACATGGATGGCCCACGATCACCAAGGTGCTAACAGAGGTGGTCGCCTGAGGTGGTCTGGAGGGCTGTTTTTGCAAAAGAGCAACGGGGTGGTCTTTGCAAAAATGTCAAGGTGGTTCGAGGAGGTCTTTTGAGGTCTTTGCAAAGATACAAAGGGAGGTCCAAGGGGAGGTATGGGAGGGTGTTCTTTGCAAATCACATGAGGTGGTCGTGACCAAGGGTGGTCTGAACGAGTGGGAGGTCTGAGAGCTCCCAAGATCGCAGCGGTAGAGCAAAGATCCAACGGCTGAAATGGATCGCGCCAAAAGGATTGAGCCTGAGGTGCTCAAAGAGGTGGGGTTCAACCGAGACAGTGGTTTGGGCTCGAGTCTGACTTGAGCCCAAATAGGACCTTGACTTAGGGTTTGATTTTGAACCAAAACTTTGAGAGATATTTAGAGGTAGCAAACTAACTCCAAAATTTCTGAAATTTTATAGTAGCTTGCTGACTTTGAGATGGACCTTGTATAAAATTTTCAGAGGTTTTTATGCTGAGCATTTTTCTCCATAAATTTCTCACGGTTTTGGGTTAGGGTTTGACCAAAGGTTAGAATGGTTTGACTGCCTCTTAAAATATTCAAACAATTTCTAAAAAAATTGTGAAATTTTTCAGAGGGGTCACACAACATCTTTAGAACCCAGAAAAATTATTTGGAGTGGATGATCCCCAGATTTGACAAGGGTTGAAAAAGAAAGGTCATGACTTTAGTCAATTCGGATGTTTGGGTTTTTGATTTCCCACAATTCCTTTACATGAATTGCAGAAAAACTCAAACACTTCAAGATGCAAGAAAAGTTTAAGTTTTGCACATTTTCTTACATTTGAAACACAAGTTGAGAATTGGGATGTTACAACTCCAAGGTCCTCTCTAGAAACCGAGGTAGTCCCAAGGATCAACAGCTAGCTCACACAGCATACAAAAGCTAGTCCCAAGGATCAACAGCTAGCTCACATAGCATACAAAAGTGGTAACATACATCAACGAGAACTTTATTAATACCAACAGAGTTGTTTACAAAGGAGGCTACAAGGCAACAATCCAAAGTACAGCGGAAGACAATAATAGACCACCCGATAAACCGCAGGCAATCGGCTAGAGGGCGCATCCTAGTCGTCTAGGACCACAAGACCCACTACACAAATCACTTCACCTGCTCAAAAGATTAATTCAAGCAAGAGTGAGCACAACAACCGTGCTCGCAAGTCACACCTGTCAAATAACAGAATGACATGCATAAATGGATATATCAAAGGAAGGCTGATAGGGTTAGTTTGCATAAAGTCGAGTTTCATTCATTTACAGTAAGTAGGTTGTAAAGCTGGCTACACTATACATAAAACTCATTTGTGCAACCGAGTTTTGATTTATTGATAACAAGTTAACACCAGGCTAATCGCCAAGGGCTCCCTGCCCAAGGCTCCCGCCCAGAACACAATGGATAGAAATCCCAACCAGTTTTCAAAACCATTTGAAAACCAAAACCAAAGACTAGCTTAGAGAGAGACTTTGCTAGCATGTGCATGACTGTGGACACAACTATTTGAATAGTTTTACACTCTACGGAGGTTGTACACTTTACCCACAAGACATGATTTCTCTAGTTTACTTGGCAACCGTCGATGCCACCACTCACTTCCGAAGGTAAGTGGTCTAGAGCTCATGACAAGGCCTTTACAATGCATCATTCCACCGTAGTTCACCCACTTTAAGGTTTCGCCCTTCCCTAGGGCCCCCACTTGAGCTAGGTGGGTACAAAATAGTCATCAAAAGACAAGCCATAAAGACCACCCACTGTTCCGTCAGATCAACCGCGGTGATAACTTTGCAAATTAGTTGGCCAGGTCCTACTCCCCATACTGAGGACATGTGGTTGCACTGTGAGGCATAGCCCATTATAGGCATAGCAAAGGTTCGCTCGCAGACCGGTCCTTAATTGACTTGGGCGACAACCTCAGCCCTGGGGCATCGGATCACACGACCCCCGTGCATAGACCTGCACCAACCAAACAACCAGATTCACCCAAGTCCAAACCTTTTTCCATTTCTTTGCTTTTTAATATATTTGAAAAACCTCCATGGCACACCAATGCCATGGTTGAAACCCCAATGGCACACCAATGCCATGGTTGCAACCCCAATGGCACACCAATGCCATGATTAAAACATTTGGTATAAAACATTTGGTCTTTAGTTGAAAAACTTCCCCAAAACAAGATTTTAGTCTAAGCATAACTAAGCATTTCTTTTTTAAGAGGTCCTGGTCCATACTACTGCATGAACCAGGTTTTAACTAAGGTGACAACAAGTTTGGCTCAAAGTCAACAGTGGCTCTACAAAGGATTTAGGCATAGTTAAGAACTTAAAGACAGATAGTGAAATAATTAAGTAAAGTAAGCATGCATTAATACTTGAAGAGGAACATAAATGCGTTGAAGTAATGGGTGCAACATGGTCAAGGGTGTAATGTAACTTGCCTCCTGCTCAAAAGGCTTCACGGGACCACCTCCACGCCGAGCTCGGGCTCACTAGAGACGACGAGGTCTACACGTTAAAATAACTCAAGATCAAACAAAGACCAAAAAGAGATGCAAAGAACTCCAAAGGAACACCCAATAAGAACCACAGAAGGGCTCGGTGATTTGGAGGAGGTCCAAGGAGCTAGTTGAAGGAGGTCCAACAGCTTTGAGGGAGGTCCAAGAATTGGTCGAGAGAGCAAGAGAAAGGAAATGAGGAAAAAGGCAAAGGTGAAGAGCTTGCGCAAGCTTATAAGGCTAGAACTGCAAAGAGTTTCCAAGGACAGGCGTGCTCAAGCACGGGTGAAACAAAAGAGACAGGGGCAGGTAAAGGAGGTGACAAAAGAGGGAAAAAGTGTACAATGGAGGTGACAACAAAGGGACAGATGCTGCAAAAGGTGATAGCATTCAATGTGACACAACCTGCATTAAATGCGTGAAGACTTCCACGGTAGCTAGTGTGAGACGACCCGGAATATTGGAAATGTACTTAATTAAAGTTATACTGTAGCACAATGCTTAATTAAGGAACAGTGCTGCCCCTTTATTAAAGACCATGCTAGAAGCATAAATTTAATAAGTAACAAACCCAATATTTAGGCATCCCGGATATATGTCTCACAATGGTTCCCAGGATCAATGACCATTGCACATATATCCTAAAACAACATTGCATCATACACATACAAGTCATACATTCATATAATTAAACATAAGTTTACAACTTGGTTTAGTACTACAATATCAAATGACTTGGTCACTACAAAAGTCTGACAGCGGAGGCAAAATAAACGACAAAACCACCAATGGCCCCATCAACCCGCAGGCGATTGCGTGGAGGAAAGAAATAGCTTCACTCGTTAGCGTCACCCTGATCGACGCTAACGGGCACTTCATAAAGATAACCGTCCTCACCTGCAACAATAGGTTATAGCACCTTGAGTACGGAAGGTACTCAGCAAGACTTATACAAACTAATAAAAGAATGTGTTTGTTAGAACCTATACAAAGGAATAGAGCTTATACATGCATAAGGTTGCAACAGGAAGGCATATTGGTTCAATTTTGCATAAAGCAATACATCTTAACCTACAATTGCTAAGTTTTGATAAAGCAATTTAATAAATCGAATTGGACTAAAACAGTAAGTAAAAGTAAATATAAACAGTACAATGCATGAATTCTCTCATGCTGAATCAGAACACAAACTGCATTTGAAAACAAAATGCTATACAGGTGACATCAATTCAAGTTATCGTCCATGACCGTGGACACGGCTATTCGAATAGTTTGATACCCTACAGGGGTGTACAACTTTACCCACACGACTTAGTTAGCCCGTTGCCTTCGGATGCCTCCGAATGATGACACACTTCCTTTGGTATGCCGACCGGGGAAACTAAGATTTGGTATTTTTCAACAAGTTGACACTATTGAGTTGGATACCCATGTGTGAACTGATCTCGCTTAAACAACGACTGATAGCATCTGCTTAACCGGGGCACACATGTTGCGTCAGGAATGACGACCCAAACAAAAGAAATACAAACTGGGTTCGCTACCCATATTAGATTGCAATCGGCATCTTTAAGGTACGTACATGCGATGGAACACAAATACGCCCTCACCCTTCTAAGAACATCTGATATTGATATAAAACTCACATGGCATACAACGCAGTCCAAAGACCAAAGCATCTATGCCATACAAGATCAATACACATATCCTTATTCCCCTGTCTCCAACTCAGTAGCATTAACTTTTTACTTAACCAAACAGCGCCCATACACTGCATGTGGAAGTACGTAGGGACTTGAATCGAATAATCAGAGTTCAGTCCTTAAATGGGTCCAGACAAGTCCACCACATTTCCCAATCTCGTGCACAAGGCACCACCACTAGCTTCCTCTTGTCTAGATCAATTTGAGATTTTGAAATCAGTTCTGATTTAAAGAAACTGGACAAAGAGTTTATAATAACTGAAATTCATTTGTGGTTTCCATGTTTGACAAGGTAATCTTGTCAAACCTTAAAGTTATCTAGACTGCATGGCTAAGCAAATTCTGAAAATAAACCTTGTAGTATACAGTACTACTCTAGGTTTGAGTGTATGGTTATAATTAAGATGATCCACCATGTTAGGTCATAACTAACTACTAACAGATCACAATTTGTATTTTCAGAAAATAGCATGCAACAGTTATCACTGTATTTGGAAAATCTATTGTATAAAACTTTAGGGATCAATATGGTGCAAAGAGGATGCTTGCCTTGATAATAATATACTTCTGTTGCAGGCTCTGGTTGCTCAGAAAGAGATTCAAAGACTTCAGAAGAACCAGATTCTAAAAAGATACAATAAACTCCAATAAATACCAAACTTGACAACAAGTACAGATTGAAAGAAACATGTATGATCAATATGGAAGTGCATGTTTAACAGCATGCTTAAGTTATACATACCCCAATAAAGATAATAACCCATATTATCACCTACTGCTTTCACATGATAAAAATTAGGGTTTAGTTCAAAGTTAAAATTTTCAGATTTTGAAAAGAACAGAAACAGGGCAGACTTTAGGTTTCGGGAAAAAGGAAAAAAAATAGGTCAAGCAAAGGTTCTGAAAAGAATCTTAGCCTGATCTTTTAGGGTAATTAACACCCCAAGTTAACCTTAACCTAACCCTAATCGGTTAGATTACAGAAGCTAAAGAAAAACCAATGTTGTCGGTTAGGCCGACAACAGAGGATAGAGGCAGACCTCTGCTACTAAGTTAAATAGATGACAACAAGAATTAAAAGAACAACTTATTATGCTACTAGGGTTCAGTTGAAACCTACACAGGATGATAAGTTGACAGGAGAAACCCTAGTTCTTGAAAACGATATGAAAGACCGAAAAGTTATAAAAACAACTTTTCAGTTTAAAGAAGGTTGGAGCTACTGAGTACAAGTGAATGATTCATGTGAGCTACAGAGGTCCTTAGTGTACTTAAGATGACAAGAACTAAGGCCTTAGCTTACCAGGACAGGAGAAACACCGAAGGTTCCTAAAACCGATTTTGATCAACAGAGAAATAAACTCTGGTTTAACCTACAAAAGATGTCAAACCTTCATTACAAGGTGAAACCAGTGTTTAAGATGGATAAGCAAACTAGAGGAGCAAGAAACTCCACTGGAATGGCAATGAAGATGAAAAGCTCCAGTGGTCAACAATGGCAGCAGCTAAAAGCTAGGGTTTATATATAGAGGCTGAGCTACAGGGCAAAGAAGAAGTGTCTAGAGTTGATGAGGTGTCCACTTAGGGCTAAATATCCAAAAATTAGTTGCATAATTCTTGGATAACTCCTCTACTCTGTTTACAGAACTGGCGGCTGCGCAGAGAGGCAAGGAGGAAGAGAGGCAAACACCTGACGTGTGGGTCCCTTTGTCAGCCACAGTCGCGCGCGCCTCTTAAAGCTCCAAGAATCGTCGACCGTTCGATTAGAGATGGACGGCCGCGATGGAAATAGGGATTAAGAAAATATAATCGGCACCATTTAATATGGGCCGTGCGATCTCAAACGGAGGATGGAGATTAAAAATGGGCTCTATGGGATTTCGGGGATTCACATTCAAAGAGAGGCGTTGGATTGAAATCCAACGATCAAGCAAAAAGGATACACGTCACCTTTAAATGAGATGACGCGGCACCGTCAGATGGGCTTTCTACGGTCAGGATTGAAAAAAGATCCAGAGTGGTCCGATTGCATACACCTCCCTCGATCGCTCGATCAAGATCCAACGGTGGAGATTGTGGCGCATACGTGGACAGCCCACGTGACGTCGCAGCCTCGCCCGTTCGATGGAAGATCAACGGCTCACAGTACGCAAGGGGTTTTGGACTCGCGCCCGAGCGTGACTGAGCCAGACCAATTTGCACTGGTTGGACTCAACCTCATTGGGTTCGAGTCGCTCTGATGATAAACTTGATTTAGACCTAATAGTTGACCGTGCTCTATTCCAAGATTTAAAAGTTTGACTGGGCATTAAAAATAGTAAATAAATTTGAAAAATCATGAAATTTTGCCAGGAGGCTACTGGGATGATATATTTCCCAAATAAATTTCTAAAACCACAGTTTCACTTTATAAAATATATAAATAATTACCTTAGCCAAATAAGTTTATTTAAAGCCAAATATTTTTCTCCAAGTCAAGATAATTTCTAAAAATTTAACAAAATTTATTTTTAGCCAAGATAATTGATCTAGATTTTAAGGAAAATATTTCCCAGTCAAAATACAAGCAATGGCTTGCATTTCCTTTGAACTTTAGGAAAGGCTTTGGATTTTTGGCTAAAAAGGAAAGTTTTTATCTACAACTTAATGCCCAATCTGTAGAGATGAACAGTGATGCTATGAACAACACCTCATTACTGTTCATTAAGCATTTTATTACTGTTCAAAAAGCTGGGGCTGTTACAGCTAGGACACACGAAAGGGGAAAAAGGTGACCAGAACCTGACAGATAGGACAAGTCAAGCACGGTGGGAGGTACAGAGGTCAAGGGTGGTTTGACCCACTAAGGTGGACTTTGCAAAGGACCAGAGGTCCTGACCACCAAGGGTGGTCTTGACCAAGAGGTGGTTTTTACAAAAAAGACCAGCGGTGGTGGTCTTTACAAAGAGACCACAAGGAGGAGGTCTTTGCCAAAAGACTAGTGAACGAGGAGGTCTAAGGACAAGGTGGTCCAAAAGACAAAGGGAACTCAAGGGGAGGTCTGGACAGTCAACGTCGAAACAAGGGGAGATCCTGATGGCTAAGATCTCACAAGGGGAGGTCATAACGGTCAAGATCGAAACAAGAGGAGGTCCTGACGGCTAAGATCTCACAAGGGGAGGTCCTAACGGTCAAGATCAACACAAGGAGAGGTCCTGATGGCTAAGATCTCACAAGGGGAGGTCCTAACGGTCAAGTTCAAAACAAGAGGAGGTCCTAACGGCTAAGATCTCACAAGGGAAGGTCCTAACGGTCAAGATCAAAACAAGAGGAGGTCCTGACGGCTAAGATCTCACAAAGGAAGGTCCTAACGGTCAAGATCGAAACAAGGGAAGGTCCTTACGGCTAAGATCTCACAAGAGGATGTCCTAACAGTCAAGATCGAAACAAGGGGAGGTCTTGACGGCTAAGATCTCACAAAGGGAGGTCCTAACGATCAAGATCGAAACAAGAGAAGGTCCTGACGGCTAAGATCTCACAAGGGGAGGTCCTAACGGTCACGGGGAGGTCCAAATGAATGCGAGGGAGGTCTTGAAGGACACAGAGAGGTCCTGAAGGATTCGGGGAGGTCCAAATGAATGCGAGGGAGGTCCTGAAGGACACGGAGAGGTCCTGAAGGACTCGGGGAGGTCCAAATGAATGCGAGGGAGGTCCGTTGGAGCTCGAAGGGTTCAAGTGAGCACGGAGGGGCTTTAAATGAGCAAAGACGGAAAAGAGGGTTGAACAATAGAGAGATCCAGAAGGGGAAAGTCAACCCAGGCTTGAATCTCATAGATCAAGGATATCTGGAACACAGACCCAAGCTTGAATCACTTTAAGATGGTTGTGACTCAAAGGAAGATCAGTACTCAAGAGGGGTCGGGTCCAAAGAGGAGGGTTACCCTAAAGAGAAACCAGTGAGGGAGTCCAAGAGATTCAAGTTAACAAAGAAGTGGTCTGAGCCACAAAGAAGTTCAAACCAACACAGGGTAGTCTAGACACAGAGAAAGTTTAGACTCACAGAAGAGTTCCAGACATACGGGGACCTGGCATCCAAGAGATAGTAAGACAAGGGGGAGGTCTGGGCATACAGGAGGGCTAATAAACACAAGGGAAGCCTAGACCTAGGGAGTGCCCAGACAAGGAAAAAGTCAAAACCACAAGGGTGGTCCAGCTGCAAGGAAAGTCTAACCTTAGAAAAGGTCTAAACTACCAAAAGAGATTAAGAGAAGGGTCCTAACCCAAAGGGTGCTCCGGACCAAAAAGGTGGTCTAGACAGAGGGGAATTCCAAAAGACAAGGTTCGAGTAGACAAGAAAAGAAGAACAGCACCAGAGGTCAAATAAGAGGAAAGGTCTGGACATAATAGCATGTCCAAACAAGATGGAGGAAGAGGGATCTGGGCACAAGAGTTGGGCAAGGAAAGGGTAGATCCTACAAAGAAAAGGAGAGATAGCTCCAGAGAGCTTGAGTAACACCAAGAGAACCAAACTTTAGATTAGTTGAGGTATAGTTTAGTCATTTTAAAACCCTTCAAATTTTGAAATCCTCAGGTTAAGCTTTGAATTCTCATCAAAACCAAATTGTTCTTTTTATTTTGAAATTTTCAAAAAGGCTCCAAACACCAGGGTGTTACACTCGCAACTATCAGAAACAGGCAAAGTACCTTGGACCAACTTCCCTTTGGCTACAGAAACACACAACATGCACAAAACACACAGAACTCTCGTCCCACTTCTCGAATGATCTCTTCATCTAACGAGGAGCACATCCTTTAACCAGGAATGAACAACAGAACTTGTTTTTAAATAACAATTTTACAATGAGAACCCAAGTGAAAATAAAGAGTTTCAACAAAACCACGCATCACCAACTCCCCACTAAAAGGGACAAATACATAATAGAAGATTCATCACAAAAACTTTTCTACTTTCCAATTAGGCAGTTTGCAAATAAACACCAAGTTAAAACACTTTTCTCTTATTAAATATACTCGGGATAACACAATATACCACTCACATCATTCTACTAGAAGCACAACGGTATCTTTTGCAAATAGAACCCAGCAACAGAAGAGTAAAGAACTCTCAAGCATCACACTAGCAACTAGCTTTCCTTCAAAGGACCACGATCCAAATCAAAGGATTCATCACAAAATATTTCTACTCGTCAAGTAGACAATTGGAGAACCACACCACATAAGCTAAGAGTGAAAAATCACTCGACAGACCAAAACAATCAATTTCTTTTCCTAACTGGAAAAGACTACGCCTCAACATAAGTCAACTCAATTTGCAAATGGTCTCTGCCATAAACACACAGCATAAACAAGAATCAAGAGATCATCTCACTACTTTACATAACAATAATTTCCCAATTCATTTCTTTTAATAATTTAACTTCCTTGAACCAAGGATTTTCAAATCATTGCCCAACACACCAACTCATTTATCTCAAGTTGGCCACCTCAACAATTAGCTCAATTGAGTACATCATCTACACCATTGTAGATAGACTCTACTGGCCCCGCAAATCATACTCTAGCCAAAACCATGACCAAAAGAATTATTTTGACAAATAATTCCTAACGCACTTCAGTCCCTTAAGGATAACAACTCGGGATTCATATCACACCCACACATACTCAATTACTGCACCTCAAGGATGCTATCCCGATCATCACACTATTTGGATTCCACTCTGATCCACTATTCCAACACAGAGACACTGGGCCTCTAAAAAAAATTCTAGCATAACAGAAGGTGAAGCCCAAACTCAGCTTCCAAGTTCTTACAACTAACTTCCCATATAAGATAGGGAAAACGTCAGGTGAACACCCTACTATACCACAATTAACAAACACTCATTTCTTAACATCAATAAATCGCTTGGCTCTAAGATAAACATTCTATTTAAAACATACCCTTCCCAAGGATTATTCCATGAAAATAATATATCATCCATTATATCTTAAATATTGTGATATTTAAGGCTCCCACAAAAACATCACTACACTACCACTATTAAGTTGTCATCACGCAACAAAAGTCTTCGCAACCCACAACAATTACCATGTTCTTAGAAGAAGAGGTAAGAAGAAATAAATTCCAGCATACAGAAAATTGCTATCATTCACAGTAGCCAAAAGACCAAGGGAAAAAATAGATAGCATTGAGGTTGGAAAACACAAGATAGATCGTCTCATACCTCAAATACTTATAGTACAACTTTTTCTTTCAATAAGAAACAATTTTTATTTTATAACAAAGATCCCGCCAATTCCAACAAAGGATGCTTGAAGACCACAACACGAGATTCGATAAAAACCAAAAGATCATTCAACATGTCGCTTTACTCAAAGCAACCTCGGCTATCACACAAGTCATAAGGTACAAAAGATTCCAACCGTAAATCTCACACCCTTCAATTCAATTAGTATTATGGAATTAACAAATTCCTTTATTTTAAAACATTCAACACCATAATCACAACTACATGCTATCGATTGTATTCACAACAAGATAAAACATTCTTTGCAAAAATCATCATATCATCTCACTCCTTCATATTTTTCCAAAAGGAACACCATAAATCACTTCATCATGTTCTTATTATCCAAATAAGATTCCAACTACTTAATCTAGTTAAACCTAGTGCATAAGCCATCATATTAAAACAAACTCTTTAACAAGATGATATTAGAACATAACAACCTCACAAAACATGCTAGTATGAATCTCTTATTAGATTTCATACATTTATCTCATCGATGCTCAACTCTAGTTTAGCAAAAGTAATTACACTCTAGCCATTGCTGTCAATAATTGATTATTAATTTTTCATCAAGATAGCATTAATGATCCTATCTCTAATTTGCAATCACAAAGACAATAAAGAGCACAGATTCAATACTCCACCTTATGTTAAAATAAAATAACTTTAAACATCAATAATACCACTTTATAAGACAAGATTCCACAAGTCAATACATCAACCTTCATCCATTTCTCAGATACATGTTTCAACAATTTAGCATGGTAAAAGTTACATAAATTTAACATTGTACATGCTCATCGGTATGTAAAGAGAGAACATATTAAAGGTTAATCTTATTAAGGCAATATTCCAACACCTCCTTACTTGACCATCCCGAATGGTCGATTAATTACTTAAGATCGATCAATCCAATCTATCCAACAAGTTGGGAAAATTAAACAACTACAATAGTCAAAACAATTGTTTTTCATATTCCTTAATAAATGCATGAGTTCTACACATGTATCGCTAAATTCTTAGCCACAAATCTTCAAGAAACTACAACAGACAACATCATATTAATCAACTTCACTTCTAAGGATGTTAGTAGAAATTAATGATGTACCACGCTAACTTTTCAACTTGATAATTCACAATCTATCAATTATTTACATAATTTCCACCTACTACTTAAACACAACAAAACATCACAAAGGGGTTTTAACACTCCTTCTAGAGAGAAATCAAACTTCAAAACAAATGCATAGAGCCAATGCTTCCACAAGTTAATGAACTTCCCACATAAAGCTTTGATTCTCTCTCAAAATATCAAACGAAATACAAGAGTCATGTTTTCCAAAGAAGAAAGATGGAACAACACGGAAAATACCATCTCTCCAAAAGCACTGCTCACGAGCGGTCAAACAACCCATCAATCGAAAGAAACAATACTTGGTCTCAAGAACAATTGGAGGCCTATTGACACCCAACAAGCGCAATAAACAACTAACCCGAGAAAATCATTAATCGCAATAGGCCAAGAATCGCCAACATCAATTCAAGGAGGATAACACTTTTCTAAGAAACTTACCCATGACATCCGCAAACTAAGTTACCCGTGGTAATCGCATCAATATCCCGTACCACGAACGGGGTATAAACCGGCAATACCAAGGCAACAACCGCAAACCCTACCTCTTATCATTGACTATCCTCACTCATAGCATCATAGAAACAACACATAAACATACAAGATTATCTCATAGCATGAATAATCAATATAACATGTCAAAGCATGAATGCAATGCTTGACCCATCCCATCCTACTGCACCAAAGTGTGTCAATTTAATATTTTTAATTACCACGGACCTAAAGCCCGCTCTGATACCAACTGTAACACCCCATGACCCACATTACCCTGGAATGCTACTAAACCACTCAGCTAGCCAGAAATTTCAAGATAATTTATTCGCAACAATTTCTAGACATGAAGCATTAAGCGGAAGCATAAACAACTAAGGGAACAAAGATAACGGTAACAAGTTCAATAATTAAAACAACCTCTAGCAGATTAATCAAAGAAATAGTTCACAAGTCCATCATTATTAAATACAATATTCACCCACGAATAGCTAAGCATTTGACTAGAATTTCATCGACTTTATTACAGCATGAGTTGATGAACCAAGTGCATTATTGTGGTGCCGCTCTACCCAACCCATGAATGCTCAACAATCACCTGTAGGGGAAAAACAAGGGTGAGATAAAAATCTCAGCAAGCAAACCGTTTAACAGGCTATTCAGACTACAAACAAATATACAACATCATTACAGTATCCACATGTCCACATCCATAATGTGCATCCACATTCATTACAAGTTAATTAAACTACAAAGATATTAAGCATCAATATCCATTTCCCATAATGATCACAATTATACCCTCAACCATATTTACTACCATCAATAGTAAAATATTAGCAAATGAATCTTGATTAACTTCTTCATATTATTCACCACTACCACTACCAATGACAAAAAAACATTAACAAGTTTTACCTTATAACTTTACTATTTCTCGCATCCACAACTGCTATCAACAATTACCACAAGAGAGTAGAATCTCATGCCACAATCACAACCACTACCATACCACAAGGGATGAACCCCAATCCACGACCATAGCCACTTTCCTCACACCACAAGTGACTCTCATGAGCCAATTCCACATTACAACTATAAAGTTGCAGTTGTTTGTAATATAACTTCACCACAATATCTTGCATAAGTATGCAAATGATCTTTCTACAATGTAATGCATATGTATGCTATGCTCCACTGCACCTTTACCCAACAAGGTAAAAGTATGCATCGTGCTACGGCAATGCACGATGTTGTCTTGTACTGATCGCGGCTATAAGCGGCGACATCCACAATGCAAATGTCATGATATGTCATGAATGATATGATAATCATAAACCACAAGAATTTAACCACGAAGGTCAACAACATACTCATCATGAATATTTTCTCATAATCCACATGTGTCTCATTAAGCACAATACCATTGTGTCATAAGACCATTACCACATAACCCACACCGATTCACCAAGATCAAAATCAATCGATCTAAATGGAACTCTACCACATAGACCACAACATGATCATCATGAATATAACCACAAGGAATTATCAATATGTCCACCTTGAGTTTATTTTCATATTCCGCATTTGGCTCATTAAGCAAATTACCACATGACTACCAACAACTCTTCCAACGCATGGCAAAAATGAATATTAATTTGCTACCACGACCTCATCCATAAAACATGCAACCATGGCATATAACTTCAAGTTATGAAAAACATGTATATTGCAAGTAGTAAGAATAACGAGTTAAACCGTAGCACAACCGCTACATTTACTTGCCTCTACCGTGAGCGACGCAATCACGCATCGATCGGAGCAAAACCACCTGTTCAAAACTACACCTCGAACCATACAACAACACTCAAAATGATTCTTAAGAAGCAAAGGTGTCGCTAAGCCCAAATCCCACAACAACCTTTCCCGCAGTAACGGTTCTACACTAATCCCACTGCAATGGCGCTGCTTAACATTTTCATATCTTTAAAAGTATAAAACTAATCACAGCAAAATATATATATCTGGATTCTCACTTAATACCTACACTTTTCATGTAGATCATATATTTTTATTTTGTTCTTAGCATGGGGTAACTAAATGCTCAAACAGAGATCCTCCTCTGCTCACAACAGACAGTCGAGTTCAAAAGCTTCCCAACAACAGAGTATGGCTCTAAAATTTTTTATTTTATACATCAACTAGCTTACTAAATTCCCTACAACTTTCTCAATGGTGGCCAAAAATATAGAATTCATATACTATCCCTAATTCCCATCTGAACAGTGGTCTGTCCCTGTCTGCAACCCTGATGGACAACGAGATTCCCGATCCTGGTACGACTAAATTACGCGGCCAACAAATCTGAAAAAAATACAGTAGATGCGCATCGTCGTCCTCTACGTTTTTCCTTTTGGGACAAACTGCAGGAAAAATCGTTTCATGGGTCTAAACCGCGCAAATAACTACGCTGCGCGAATTGATCTACGGGCAATCAGCAGGAACTCTCTAATTGTTGAACCTAAATGCTAATCCCCATCAAATCCCGTGCTCTGAACCCTAATTACAGCAGAAATCAGGGGATTTGGGATGGGGAAAAATTACCTAACCTTGGGGATCACCCTCTTTTTCTTCTCCTCTTCCTCTCTTCTCCTTCCTTCTCTTCCTCTCCTTCCTCTTCTCCTTCCTCTTCTCCTTTTTCTTCTTGCACAAGGGGCAGCAGCCATGGGGGAGGGAGGGGGCTGGAAAGTGGCGGCCAGGGAGAGGGAAAAAGGGGAGGGAGGTGCAGCCAAGGGGAAATAAAAAGGGGAGTGGCAGCTAGGGCAAAGGGGGGAGGGGGTGCGGCCACCCCTTGGGCCCTCCGGGCCCAAGGTGTCAAGCCCGCCCTCACTAGACTATTTTTTAATAAATTAAATCTCTTTGTTTTTCCCAATTTAATGCTAACTTACATTTTAATTTCCTTTTCCCACGATTTACTGAATAACCGGTGACTCTGCGATTAATTTAAATCCGAAGCCGAAACGACGGTCAGGGTATTACAGGAACCCGCTGGAGGCCATGTGATAGAGCAAGGGTCTCCCTTGCACCTCACCAACCCAGATAACCCTGAGGACATGGGATCGCATGGATATCACCTCTTGGATGAGTTTCCGGTGAACTTCGACCGGAATAATGTTTAGGTGTTAGATTAGTGAGTCGCTGTCCGGACTCGTTTTCAACGAGCTTGTACACCTAATTTATGTAATAGGTGGTAGTAATTGAACTATTGCTATTTTCTTGCAAGAACTTTCGTTTCAGGCAGTTACTATTTGCCTATAGGCCTCTATGGATGTAATTACACTGGAAAACTATGATTTGAATTTATGGATCTTGTACTGGCCTTAGTGTCTTTGTACGCCCATTTGGTGTTATGTTTTGTGTATTTTATACCATTATGCATGCCTAGTTTAGAATCAGGGCTTGCTGTCCAGATTTTGTCCACACTTGTACAAGTCTCATCTCAGTCCTTTATCTAATTTTCCTTGGTACGACAGGATGACGGGACCTAACACTCGTTCCAGGACCAATCCTATTGTGGGATCTCCATTCCAGCAGCAGTCTCAGGAGGGTAGTCCGCCTGAGGAAGTACTACCCCCACCTCCTACAATGGCGGAGGTTCTGGCTCAGATTGAGCGAAATAGGATGATGGACTAGACTCGAATTCTGGAAGCAATTACTCACAATACAGCCCCAACTTTGGCCCCTGCACCTTGAGCTCGAGGGGGACTCGCTGATTTTCAGCGGAGTAGTCCTCCAACCTTTGCGGGCACTAAAGACCCTATGGAGGCGGAGGATTGGCTCTGTACCATAGAGAAGAAGTTGGCAATCGCTCAGTGCGTTGGCATTGAGAGGGTCCTATTTGCTAGCTACCAGCTGGAAGGCGCCGCAAGCGCGTGGTGGGACAATTTTTCCGCCATGCAACCCGAGGGACAAGTTCCAACTTGGGATGAGTTCCAAGCGGCTTTTCGTGAGGCTCATATCCCCGAGGGGGTAATGTTGATCAAGCAGCAGCAGTTCCTTGCCCTTAAGCAAGGAAAGAAGAGTGTTACTGAGTATCTTTATGAGTTCAACTCTCTAGCTCGCTATGCTCCTGACGATGTCTCTACAGATGCTCGCCGTCAGAGCCGGTTCATCAATGGCTTGACGGAGGAGATGCAGCTAGCTCTTGCTGTGCATGACTTCAGGAACTTCCAGCATGCGGTGAACAAGGCTTTAGTGGTGGAACATAACAGTATTGCTTTGGAGGAGTCAAGGAAGAGAAAAAGAGCCGCTCAACTTTTAGTTAGCAGCAGTTTTCCGCGGCAGCGCACTGGACCTTCCCAGGTGCCCCGTTCTCAAGCTCCCGTGCCGCCGAGGCCTCCAACCACGACTCCCCAAGTCTCTCCACCAGCGGTACAGCAGTTTATTGGGGGCAAAAACCCCCAAAATGGCAGCTCATTCAAGCCCAATGTCACTTGTTTCCATTGTGGCCGTTAAGGCCACTATGCATCGCATTGCCTCGCCAGACAACGAGGGATGCCCCAGACTTATCGGGCTCTGACACCACCACCAGCTCCGGCAAGACCTTCACCACCTCCAACATCAGTACCTACTCCTCCTCAAACTCCAACAAGTGGCCGAGTGAACCACGTTACCGCCGAGGAAGCAAACGACGCACCCGACGTCGTTTTGGGTACTCTCTTTGTCAATTCTGTTCCATCTACTGTTTTATTCGATTTGGGAGCATCTCATTCATTTATCAAGAAGTCCTTTGCTGCATTACATCATTTTGAGATGCTCACACTTCAGCCACCTTATCGAATTCAATCACCGGGGTCGGTTTTGCAAACCGATCAAGTCTGCCGGGACGTAAAAGTGGAAATTCACAGGGTTAGCTTTTTAGCCAACTTGATAGTAATAACTTCAGAGGGTATTGATGTGATTTTAGGGATGGATTGGCTGTCCAAAAACCAACGGCAAATCAATTGTGTTCAGCGATCCATTTCTGTCATAAACAAAGACGGCAATCGAGTCGTTTTTGCACCGGCAGCGGGGAGTTCTCATCTTTACGCCTTGAAAGCTAGTACCTCCCTTGAATTGGAAGAGGTACCAGTAGTGAGTGAATCTCTGGATGTCTTTCCCGAAGAACTCCCAGGCATGCCCCCTGATCGAGAAGTTGAGCTCGTTATCGAGCTTACACCCGGTACTGCGCCAATTTCCAAACGGCCGTATCGGATGCCTCCGAATGAGTTGGAAGAATTGAAGAAGCAACTCAAAGAACTTCAAGACAAGGGATTCATTAGGCCGAGCTCCTCACCTTGGGGGTGCCCGGCTATCTTTGTCAAAAAGAAAGACAAGAGTTTACGGATGTGCGTGGACTACCGTCCGTTAAATGAAGTCACTATCAAGAATAAGTATCCGCTTCCGCGGATTGATGATTTATTCGATCAATTGAGTGGAGCCCAAGTCTTCTCCAAGATTGATTTGCGCTTGGGCTACCATCAAATTAAAGTCTGAACTGAAGACATTCCGAAGACGGCATTCTCTACTCGTTACGGGTTGTACAAGTACACTGTCATGTCTTTCGGTTTGACCAATGCAACGGCATACTTCATGAATCTTATGAATTCGGTTTTCATGGAGTATTTGGACCAGTTCGTCGTAGTTTTCATTGATGACATCCTTATCTACTCAAAGTCTGATGAAGAACACGAGCAACACTTGAAGCTTGTGTTGGAGAAGCTTCGCCAACATCAGCTTTATGCCAAATTCAGCAAATGCGAGTTCTGGCTCCGTGAAGTTAGTTTCTTGGGTCATGTCCTATCCAAGGGTAGTATCGCTGTTGATCCAAGCAAAGTGCAAGATGTCCTTGATTGGAGACAACCCAAGAACATCACTGATATTCGCAGTTTTCTCAGACTTGCGGGTTATTATCGTAGGTTCATCCAGAACTTCTCCAAAATTGCGAGACCAATAACTCAACTTCTAAAGAAAGAAAAGAAGTTTGAATGATCGTCGGAATGTGAGGAGAGCTTTCAGATCTTAAAGGAATGTATGACCCAAGCTCCAGTACTTATACTGCCCGATATTCACAAGAGCTTTGACATTTACTGTGATGCATCTTGCCATGGGCTCAGTTGTGTGCTTATGCAAGAGGGCCGAGTGGTGGATTATGCATCAAGGCAATTGAGACCACATGAGGTGAATTATCCCACTCATGATTTGGAACTCGCAGCGGTTGTTCATGCTCTAAACATTTGGCGACATTACCTCATCGGTAATCGTTGCGAGATCTACACCGACCATAAGAGTCTTAAATATATCTTCACCCAAGCCGATCTGAACTTAAGGCAAAGAAGATGGCTTGAGTTGATAAAAGATTATGATTTTGGACTCCATTATCATCCAGGGAAAGCAAATGTGGTAGCCGATGCCTTGAGCAGAAAGTCTCAATGCAACTATTTATCGGTAACTCCCATTTCAGCAGGGTTGTGTGCTGCGATGCAACGTCTGCACCTGGAGATAATTGAAGAAGGTTCTCTTACTGCCCTTAGTGTGAATTTTACACTTGAGGACCAGATTAGAGAAGCCCAGAAGACTGACACAGAAGTAACTCAAATTTGGGAAGAAATGAAGCAAGGCAAGGCTAAATGCTTCAAGGAAGATGCACAGGGCATCCTATGGTTCGGGAATCAGTTAGTGGTGCCTTGTGATCCCACTTTGAGAGATTTAATCCTCAAAGAGGCTCATAACTCTAAATTATCTATTCACCTGGGGAGTACTAAGATGTACCAAGATCTGAAGAAAAGACTTTGGTGGAGCCAAATGAAGCAGTAGATTGCTCAATACGTTGCCAGGTGTGATGTATGCCAAAGGGTCAAGGCTGAGCACTTGAGGCCGGCGGGTACTCTCCAACCCTTGCCTATTCCGAAGTGGAAATGGGAAGAAGTTGGTATGGATTTCATCACTGGCCTTCCAAGGACTCAAACTAGGTCCTATTCTATATGGGTGGTTGTTGATCGTTTAACGAAAGTTGCCCATTTCATTCCTGTTAAGAATACCTACCATTGAGATAAGTTAGCCGAGCTTTATATTTCCAGGATCGTTTGCCTCCACGGTGTGCCAAAGGTGATAGTTTCAGATCGAGGCCCTCAGTTCACATCCTACTTCTGAGGATGCCTACACAAAGCAATGGGGACCAATCTATCTTTCAGTTCTGCGTATCACCCGCAAACTGATGGGCAAACTGAAAGGGTGAACCAAATTTTAGAAGACCTTCTCCGAGCTTGTGTGTTGTCTTATAGCAAAAATTGGGAGAAGAGCTTACCATTTGCGGAGTTCTCCTACAACAACAGTTTCTAATCAAGCATACAAATGTCACCCTTCGAGGCTTTGTATGGGAGAGCTTGTAGGACACCTTTGAATTGGTCCGAAGCCGGGGAGAGGCCATTTTATGGTCCAACCTTGGTGAAAGATGCGGAAGAACAAGTCCGTGTCATCCGTGAGCGACTTCGGACTGCTCAATCTCGTCAGAAGTCTTATGCCGACCACCATCGTCGTGAGTTGAATTTTGAGGTAGATGATCATGTCTATCTCAAAGTCTCTCCGATGAAAGGAATCCATCGTTTCCATATCAAGGGCAAATTGGCACCTCGCTATATCGGACCTTTCCGAATTATAGCGAAATTGGGTTCGGTGGCGTATCGATTGGAGTTGCCACCATCACTTTCAGATGTGCATGATGTGTTCCATGTTTCCCAACTAAGAAAATGTCTCCGCGTTCCAACGAAAGAATCCAAGTTGGAAGAACTCGACTTGCAACCCGATCTTTCCTATCGGGAACGCCCGATCCGTATTCTGGAAGAAAAAGAGCGCAAGATGAGAAATCGCAACATCAAGTTCCTCAAAGTCCAGTGGAGTAACCACACTAAAGATGAGGCTACTTGGGAGAGTGAAGACATGTTGCGAAGCGAATATCCAGACCTTTTTCCTTCTACTTGAAGGGTCTTCGAACCTTAGGTATTGTACCTTTTTGCCAAACCTTCCTATCCATTTTTTGACCTACCAAGATCTCGGGGTTGAGATCTTTTGTAAGGGGGGGAGGTTTGTCACATACCCAAATCAATAAAGAGGATTACTATGCATCTCATCAGCATGCATCATTATTTTGGAGCATTCATTATATACATTGCACTTTGAAAAATCAAACAAAGATGGAACATACACATTAAATTGAACTCCAAAAGAAAAACTGAGGCAAATGCTACCGAAGTTCCTCTAGAAACAATTTATTAAAATATTATATTAATTATCAAGAATTGATGTAATTTTTTCCAAATTTTTGGGACTAGTTGAGACCCTAAGAAAAATCAGACACAATTTAAAGACATACAATAAGATTGAAATTGTATTATACACTTTATATCATGGATAGTGGTGCTCCATAAAATTTATGGGCATTAGACCTTCCCAGGAACCCCTGTGATTTACTTCACATTTTTCTGAAATTTATTTCTATTTTTAAAGCTCTGGTCAAAGTGGAGGAAATTAAATTGTTTCTCAGTCAAACCCTAACCCTAACTGAGCACCACTGTTCCTCGGGCTCGAGCCTGCCTAAGTAAACTGGCTCAGCCCAACCTCCTAAAAGCACACGTCACATGCAAGCGTTGGATCTAAATCCAACGGTCTAGGCCTCCCCAACCTGTTCGGTCACCCGAACCTCTCCGGAGATTGTGAGCCACTCGATCCAAATCTAACGGCCACGACCTCCCTCTACCCTCTTAACACTCATTCCCGCCTTGGTGATCGTGAGCCGTTTGATCCAGATCCAAAGGCCCGCGACCTCCCTTGTCCTAAAACCCTCGCGCTCGCCTTAGTGATCGTGAGCCGTTTGATTTACATTCAACGGCCCACGACCTCCCCTCTTCCTTTTAACTCGTGCGCGCACGACTGAGACACTGTCGTCGTGGGCTCGCGTTGTCAGACTTGTCTCTAACCTTGCACAAGAGCTCCTCGCCATGTGTCCAAGTTTCTCCGACGTGCTCAGAACTGCCTCGCCGATGCCGTCAATCCACCACCCCTTTTGACCTATCCTGGAGCTTCCCTACTTGACGCTGCCTCCATTGCCGTCATCTTTCGGGCATAATACCCCCTACGAACCCTAGTTTCCCTCACTTCTCCTCTTTTCAGCTGAGGAGAGGGGAGCTCGTTTGTGCTCATCTTTTAGGTATGCTCAAGCTGATGGTTCCTCTCTGCTCCAAGCTCTGAACCATTTCCTTTTTGCTAAACTTGAGCTCTCATTTTTTCTTGTAGCAATTGGTTCCTAGTTGAGCTCCTTTGGTTCTTCGAAGAACACCTCCGAGGACCTCTCCTTCACATTTCCATCCTCGGTGAGTCTCATCCTCAATCTTGTGGGTAGCTTTGTGTCTTAGGACATTATAAAGTTTTCCCCTCAATCAATTTTACAAATGCACGACAGGATCTGGTGAATTGAAGCTCGTACCATTTTCGGCCGTAAGCGACCTTTTCACCTCCCACTTCATTTTGGTAAGATACTATCATGTTCTTTGCTCCTCTAGCATGTCCTTAAGGTCCTCAAGTTACCCAGAGCACCTACTCTTTGTGTTCTTCGCAGGATTTCTTCTTTTTGCAAAACCGTGTTGTCATCATCTACTTCTTCGACGCAAACCTTGCTCCGGCCAACTCCAGCTTTCTCCAAGCATTTTTCTCCGCTCAGGTAGCCTCCATTAGTCCCTAGGAGCTTTGGCACACACTTAGGATGTCGCTGCGGAGCTTTTGTGTGTTTTGCATTTTGCCATATTTATTAACGTTGCCCAACTCCAGCTAGCCGTCGGTGAAGGCCGGCTCCGCCGTTGAGATTGTCACCAGGAGGTGTGCAATGATATTGCCTAGATATTACGGCCCTTGGCCGGCTCCGCCGTGGCGCGTAGCGCTGGCGAGCCGCCGGGCAAGACTGCTGTACAAATCCCGTTGTCGTATTCGGACAAACACTGTAGCAGGAGATCTGGAGTTAATAGGTAATCATTAGCATTAAGTGCTATCTTAATGGAAGTCCTTAAGCAACCGACTCGTGGGCCCAAATCTTTTAAAAACCCCGCGCCCTGTAGTTGTCCCACAAAGGACCTCCCTCGCGGTCGTCTTTGCAAAAATATCACCCCGCAGGACCTCCCCCTATTTCAATCTGGACCGTCCAGACCTCCTTAGGTTCATCCTGACCGCTAGGACCTCTTAAATCTCATCAGCCGTCCAGGACCTCGTTGAGCTAATCTCAACCGTCCAGGACCTCTTTACTCAAACCTACCGCAAGGACCTCCCTGTGGTTGTTTGATAATAACAACCCTCAGGACTTCCTTGTGGCCCTCTTTCCAGGACCACCCTAAAGACCTCTTCATGACCATTTTACGAAGACCACCCTCAAGACCTCCCTCGGTTCTTTTTCTATATACAGAAAATTGTATTAACTTGATAAATTCATAACTTCCTCAATTCAACTCCAAATTAAGTGGAACCACTTCTGATAATTTTCATTTTCAATGTACTTTATTTTAAAATAGGTTTTAAACTGGTCTTGCTAACAGAGAATGTACTTTTGGAAAATTCTATATTAACTGCATTAATTGGACAATAGGAAAAGGCTGATAACTTTAAAAATGCATAACTAATTCATAAAGACTCCAAATGAGATGAACCAAATCAATTTAATTTTATCTTGGTATCCACTATTTAACTATGTAATCCTTATAACCACCACTACTCTGCAAATTTTCACCAAATAATTAAAATCTATGAATAGTGACATATTCCAATTAAAATGGATTTTCCAGCAAACTGAAATTCAAACTACCATAACTTCTACATACTAAATCCAAATGGGATAATTTTTTCACCTAAATTCATCTAAAATCATGACTTAGCTACTGTAGAAAAATCATGCATCTTTTAGCATCTTGATTTTTCGAGTATTTCTCGGTGTTTATATCGGTCTTTATTCTTTAGATTCCGAAGCGATCGATATTGACTCTTACGCTATAGATAGTGAGCAACTACTTTTCCAGCAAGGCAAGCATCCTTTGAACTTTCTTTTTGCATCATATTTGATCCCAGTTTTGTTAAGATAGTGCAATGATACTTGCTTGCATGCTATTTTAATAAGGTCGCTATTTTTGTGATGTGTAGCTTAGTTATATCCTACTTCATTGAGGTTATCCTTGAATTATTCCAGCACCACATGCTTAAATAGGATGTATGAATTTATATGGTTCAGGTTTTGCTTAGCCATACATGTCTAGAAACGGTAGTTTGATTGTCGGGAATAACCCGACAATTATGGGATAAACACAACTTTCTTTATGTACTTTTGTTCCAGATCTTCGTATCTGTTTTATGAGTTAAGTTTTGACAATTTAAAGAAGTTTTTGGTTTGGACAAGTGTTGGTTAGTATGGTGCTTTGTGCACGAGCTTTGGGTATGTGGTTTGCCTTGTTTGGACACTTAAGGACCGAACTTTGGGTTGTTGCGATTCAAGTAAAACTTGTGCTACCATACGCAGTATATGGGTGCTATATGGTCAAGTAAGGAGAAGGGTCTATTGTGTTAATCTCACGATGGTGTAGGGACAATTGTGTCTTTGTCAATTTTCCTTAGGAACCGATGTCAATGTTTTTATAGTGTGCAAGGGAGCACCATTTACCTTTTTCATTACATCGGTATTTCCAATATAACGTGTGAGCCCCTTAGCAAATGCTATACGGTACTTGTACTAAGACCGAAACATCTCACATGGGGGACTTAGCTCAATAGTGTTTTCTTCTTCGAAACGATCAGATCTCGATTCTCCCGACCAAAGATACCAAAGGAAGTGTGCCATGATCCAGAGGCTTACGGGCTAATCGAGTCGTGTGGGTAAAGTAGTACACCCCTGCAGGGTATAATCTATTCGAATAGCTGTGTCCATGGTTATGGACGACCGCTTGAAATTATGGCTACTTATTGTTAGACTTGAAATTAAAATTATGGGTAAACTTGGTATTCGTCATGAACGGGATTTTCATGCCTATTGTATCAAAGTGGACGGCCACTTTTCTATTTGTCTGATTTATTTGTTATTCAATTTATTACTTATTCACATGCTTTACTTCTACTTCAAATCTGATTTTGAAATGGCACTTGGAAAAACTAGTATGTGTAGGTTGTACATTGTTGCATCTCTTTTGCAAAACTAAGCCAATATGAGCCATCCTTTGGAACAGCCTTATGCATAACTAATTTTTATTTGTGTAAGACTTGCGAGTGCTCTTTGGTACTCAGCCAGTTTGTCTACTGGCTTATAGGTGAGGAAGTTATCGAGCCCAACGAGCTTGTTAGTGTCGGTTTTGGCGACACTGATGAGTAATGCTATCATTTAACTCCCAGTCGGTTGCCGATGGGTTATGGGGCATACCACTGCTGGCCTTTTGGTTTACTTATTTGCTTCCACTGTTATCTTTTTGAACTTATCTATTTGGCCGGTCGGCCACTTGTATTAGTTGTAAACTTGGTTAATTGATGTATGACTTTTGTACTATTTATGTATGGATGTTGTATGGATGTAATCAACGTTGTATGAGAGTATGATTATGTTGGTCTCTAATCTTGGGAGCCAGCATAAGTCATGCTCGCTGTTCATGGCTTCCCATTTAACTCACTAAGTGTAGTGCTTGACTTGTTGGAGAATCAACAAGCATGTAGTGCTCGCAGAGGAGCAGCGCGCATGATCGTCAAGGCTCTAGTTATCAGTTAAGCCTCTCATTTAGATGGAGTTAAGTTGGAATCCATTTACCGGAGATCCAGAGTTATGTCCTTAAGACCTTGCTTAGTCTCGGTCTTACGGAGATAATCCGGGGTCCCCACAGCAAAGACAGAAGCGGCTCTGCCGGGTGCGGTAGGACTGGCAACGATGGAGGTAAGTGGCAGATTAAACCCAAACGCAACGGTGTGACCAAACGTGAGTAGAACTCGAAACTCTAAAGAAACTAGACACTAAGACCAGCAAAAGACACGACGATGCAATCGAAAGTTCAACAATGCAATGCACTAAAAAGAAAGATGCAATGGCGCAATTGGTCTTGGACAGATAGGTGATCTAATCCTATAATTTTTTTTGGCTTTTTCTGGACTTTCGGAGTTAAGCAACCTAACTACGAAAAACAGTAAATTCTCACCGCGCAACCTTGAGCTCTGATACCACTTGATGGAGACGGGGTTCTCGATCTTTCGATGAGATTGATAACTATCGATTTTGGTGGAGGTGACTCTCGCGATCCGACTACAACCGTACGACGACACTTGTGCCTTAGCAATCGTTGAACCAACTCCGCGACGTTATTGACCGTGCTGGAAATGCGATCAACCTGAACACGAGGTTCAATTCCTGCGACCAATCGAAGAACTAGCAAGAATAAAATATAGACAATTTGATATTACAAATAGAAATTGTAGTATAGATGGTATTGAAAAACAAATGTGGGATCCCGAAGGTTGTCTTGACAGGTGATCGTCCGATACAACTAAAGAACAAAAGTTTGCATAATGGCTAAACCTAAACTCAACTAAATCCGAGTTCTATCCAGGGGAACAGCGGCTCCTATATGGGAAGACAACCAGAGGTGGCGGCTAGGGAAGTGGACGCACGCCCCTAGGGTTACAAGGCCCATGGGCCCAAGAGGAGGTGGCGCAGCACCCTTTTTGACTTGGACAAAAAAACATACGTGGATTGTTTTGTTTATTGTGGCTGTATCAGTTGGAATTTTAATCTTAGGTCGGATCCATTAGAAAGTAGACTTGATAAGCTTTCAATGAAGTCCAAGAACGTCCCAAGCAGAGTCCGTATGAAGAAGTTACAGCCGTTTGAACTTAGTGCTGTCGCAGAAGTCCGAAGTCGAATCCAGAACGAGCCCAACTCGAACTCTTGCTTGGCTCAGACCCAAAGTGATGTGATGACCTCCATTATGCCTCCTATGCTTGTCCATGACTCCACATACCTCTCCTTGGTCCTTTGCCATGTTCCTAAGCACAATTAAATTACTTGCATTAGGTAGCGATCTATTCTCAGTAATATATAAACCTATGAACGAATTCACCTGGTGATTAAGTTGGCGAGCACGAGATCGAGTTATTGGTCCTTGTAACATTTGTTGTGGATCAGCTGTGTGTGTAGGCGTGGTTGTATCCAAGTTAGGGATGTCCTCATCTGGAAGTGTATGCAATAATACTCATGCAAGGCTTGCTAAAAGAGAGTTGTAAGGTTAGTTGCACAAAGCAATGATTGATAGTAGTGTATAGATTGCAAGGCACAAGTTAAAAATAGTAATACATAAATACATTTGATTTCAAAAGAGGTTGTGAGCACCCACTCACTCCCAAAACCACTCTGGAGCACCCACTCTAGAGCTCCCAAAAGACCACTTGTGGGAGGTCTGATCACATCCATGACCAGGACCTCAACCACAACCACACTGGAGCACCCCACTCCAGAGCTGCTAAAACCAGCCCCTAGACCTCATCTCGAGCCAACTATGACCCCTCTAAAGCCGGCCAAGGTCTCTTCGAGGCAAAGCCATAGTCTCTCGCAGAAGCGCCTAGGGACACATTTTACAAAAGTCTACCCTTTTGCACCACTTCTCCGGGAGATGTCCATAACCAAAGACTTGGCTATTCGAATAGATTTTTCACTCTGCAGAGGTGTACAACTTTACCCACAATTCACAATCACTCTAGCGGGATGGGTTCCGGAAAGACCCTTGCTCTCTTCCGAAGGTGAGCAGTCTAGAGAGCGCGATAAGGCCTTTACAAAGCTTTGAACTAGCTTGGGACTGCCTGCTAAGGTTTTGCATGTCCCCCCTACTGGGTTATTGGGTGCCCCCTCTTACACTGTTGCGATACAACTCGCTCAACCACAACAGCACCAAGCTAGCTCATTACTAATTATTCGGCCTAGGCCATCCCCATAAAATGACCTTGTGGTTGCACTGAATACCCGGATCCACAGACACAAAGTTGAGCCCTTAATTACTGCTCAGGCAAGACTTCCACAAACCCAAAGTGACTCCACTGGGACCAGCCCTATAGCACCCACTACTCACTTCCTGCCTTCTTGCCCAAGCATAAAACAGATTTGGGTTCAACTTGGCCACTGGACCACCCAGTCCTAGCACTACCAAAATTTTAACAAGGTGGCCTTGTACCACAATCGACACAGCTACGGCCTCACACCGTAGCTGCTTAACAGTGGCACCAACCACAGGTTCCATAGTTCCATTAGTCACGATTATTAATTGGTGAGGCATGATTCACAAGACCCGCGGTTCTATAGCAAGGCTAAGCAATAAGCATACGGTCCCATGTTGGCAATAACAAAAGATACCAATTAGAAATACCCAACCTAAAGTGTTCAAGGTGATCATGACAACATGTCGGGTTCAAGTATACAAGGAAGGCATAATGGTAGGGAAAATAGCGACTGCCCAAACCAGTTTATAAAAGTAGATATGCAAGTTTAACAAATCAAAATAACTTTGCAAAATAGAATCAAGATGATCAAGGTCCACGACTTGCCTTCATTGCTGAAAAAGGCTTCAGCTGTAGCTTGAACCATGGGCTCCTCAGCAATCAACCGGGATCTATACGTGTGCAAAGAAACCAAATAAACAAAGAAGAACTCCAAGAAATCCAAACGAACTTACTTAAAGCAAACAGAGAGGAGGTCCACAGGGAGGAGTAGGTCCGAGAGTGAGGTCCCGAGAGAGGGAGGTCCAGATCCAAGGAGGTCCAATCCAGGGGAGCTTGAGAAGCTCCCCAGAACCGAGAGAAACCAAGGGTGAAGCTAGAGTGAAGAACAAGGAGGCAGTGGGTGCCCCTTAGTGTACTAAACACAGGCAAAAGGGAAATAGGAACACCAAAAGGAAGTGACCAAATTCAATGGTAGTGTGGCAGAGGTAGACTACCAGATGGTACAAAAAGTATTAAAATATGTAAAGGAGGGGACAAGAGTGTAACATCCCAAGTTTTGACTTGAGTTTCAAATGTAAGAAAATGTGCAGAAATTAAAACTTTTTCTTACATCTTGTAATTTTTGTATGTTCTAAAGAATTCTTGTAAAAGAATTATGGACATTCTTGTCAAACCTTATGAGCATCCCTTGGAAACATTTTTCGTAAGTTCTAGGGTTAATGTGTGACCCCTCTGAAAAATTTCACAATTTTTAGAAATTCCTTTAATATAATTGGGGGTCAGTCAAATCTGTTTGACTATGGTCAAACCCTAGCTCAGCTCCTTGTAGAATGTTTGGAGAAAAATGCATTGCACAAAAACCTCTGGAAATTTTACACAAGATCAACGTCTAAGTTAGCAAGCTCATGTAAAAATTTCAGAATTTTTGGAGTTGGTTTGCTACCTCTAAAAATCCATCAAAGTCTCAGGTGTGAATTCAAACCCTAGTCAAAGTTAGTTGGGTTTGAGTTAGGCTCGGGCTCGCACCTAAACCCCTTTCCGGTAGTACCGCTCATCCTCCGGTAGTGCCGCATCCTTCGAAAGTACCGCCGTTCCAAAGCAGAAATACCGCCCATGTGGTAATACCTTTTCCAACTCGCTGAACGCAAGATTCAATCCTGGTCGTTCAATTTCGATACAACCGTGCGGTACTGTCCCCTTATCACGTGTTAATTCCGCCAAGCGGTAGTACCGCCCATTGTTGCAGTAGTACCGACCTTCAGCGTTTTCAGCCGATAGATCTTAATCGTTGAAATGATAATAGATAGGGTAGAGATAGAAACTATCAATTCTTTTTCGAAATCGGAATTATTAAAAGAAGTCTATGGACTGATATGGATTCTACCCATTTTGACCCTCCTCTTGGAATCACAATAGAAGTACTCGTAATTGTGTGGTTAGAAAGAGAAATATCCGCATCGATACAACAACGTATTGGTCCTCAATATCTTGGCCCCTAGGACTGCTTCAAGCTATAGCCGATGGAACTAAGCTACTTTTTAAGGAGGATATCCTGCCATCCCGAGGAGATATTCCTTTATTTAGCATTGGACCGCCCACGACCTTCCCTACCCTTTTAAACCTCAGGAGCTCTAGGGCGATCCCGACCCTCTGATTAAAATCGGACCGCCCACGACCACCCGACCTCCTCTGACCTTCTTCTTCCTCGCGCGGCTGTCTGGTGTCTGCGATGTATGGCTCGGTCATGTGGTGCTCCCTCGTCAACGTCTCTCTGGTCGGGCATTTAGTGCGCGCCAACTCGCTTTCGGCCGTGGTCGCGCCCTACTCCTGCCCCCATCATTTCTTTTGGTCCACAGCAGTGCCATGAGCTGCGCTCACTGTCGAGCTCACCCCATGGACCTTTCATTTTGTTATCCTTTAATCCTAGCCCTCCGGCTTTATAAGCTCCCCAAATCCCTCCTGGAGCTCTTTTACCTCTTAGCTCCCCTTTGCTTGTGGAGCTCAAAACCCCAAATCAGCCATTTTCGGCCATGGAGCTCCATTGGTGACTTGGGTTCTCCAGTGGTTCTTGCTCTCTTCTTTTGTTATCCTTTTGAGCTCGTTAACCTCCTAATCGTCATCCCTAACTCCATTCTTGGGTTGCTTCACAGGAGTAGCTTCAATCGGAGTTGGCGTGGATTGCGGCCGAAAGTGCTCCCCTTCATCCCCATCTCCGGTAAGGGCTCCTCCGCTCAATCCCTTGGTCCCGGACCATCTATGGGTTATCGCGAAGCTATCCTTACCGTTATTTTTGCCTCTGTTTGCTCAGAGCATCTTCTCGTCTTCATCGTCTTCGTCTCCGGCGTCGGTCTCCGCCGCCAGCACTCCTCTGGGCTCCTTCGAACCTCCTCTGGGCCCAGGTGAGTTCGCATTAGTCCCGTTGAGCTCAAGGACCTGTTAGTTTAGAGCATAGTAGTACTTTTTGCCGTTTTCGGTTTTTGCCAAAATGTAACATCCCAAGTTTCGACTTGTGTTTCAAATGTAAGAAAATGAGTAGAAATTAAAACTTTTTCTTACACCTTGTATTTCCTGCAAGCTTTAAACAATTGTTGTACAGAAGTGATGGAAATACAAAGTCACAAGTCATTGTGCCCCAAATATGTTCTTCTAAAAACTTTCATGTTCAATTTTGTGATCATCCTCTGGAAATATTTTTCCTAAGTTCTAGGGATGGTATGTGACCCCTCTAAAAAATTTCACAATTTTTAGAAATTGTTTGAATATTTTTAGAGGGCAGTCAAACCCTATTTCAGAACCTTGCAGAATTTTTGGAGAAAGATGCACTGCATAAAAATTTCTGAAAATTTTATACAAGGTTAATATCTAAGTTAGCAAGCACCTGTAAAAAGTTCAGAATTTTTGGAGTTGTTTTGCTGCCTCAGATAAATCCTCAAAGTCTCAGTTCAAATTTGGAATCCAAACTCTGGTCCGAGCCAGACTTGAGTTCGAGTCAGACTCGGGCTCGAGCCACTTGATTTGATCGAGCCAACTAACTGCACCAGGTCTGTTTTAAAAACCCAAAATCAATCTCAGCCGTTGGATCATGATCCAACCGTCCAAATCGCATGTGCCGATCGGGTTGCCCGAAGGGCACATTAAATCGTGGCCGTCCATTGATGATCCGTCGATTGTGATCTTCTCTGTTGCTTTTTAAACCTCAGAGGCGTGGCGCAATCTCAGCCATTCGTTTTCAATCCAACGGTTCAAAATCACCCTAGCCTTTTCCTGGTCTTCTTCAACCTCTACCCGTGTGTGAGCAGAAGAGAGGCATGGTGCTGTCAAATCTTGCTCCCCTACAGCCTCTCCAAGCCGACACTTTGGGATTGTGGGGTGCTTTCGGCCATGCCATTGCCCTACTCCACCATCTACCCCCATCAATTCTTCTTTTCGGCCACATCTTGAGCCATGAGCCATTGTTACCCGAAAAGCTCCTCTTTTGCCAAACCCTAATGTCCTCTAGCTATATAAGCTCCCTAATGTCCTCCTGGTAACCCTTTACACTACCCTTGAGCTCCATTTTCAATTGTGGAGCTTAACACCTCAAAACCGACAATCCACCATTGTTGACCCGAGGAGCTCCATTGGTGATCTTGGTGTCCAGTGGTTCTCCTTCACATTTCTTTACACCATTTCTATCTCCTCACTATTTTGAACATATTCCCTCACTCAATTTTGGAATTGATTCACAGGAATTGTCCAATTTGGGGTTTATTCAAATTCGGCTGATTTTGGTCATCTTCTTCCTCAGCTCAGGTGAGTGCTCCATTTTCAAATCATTTGCTCATGTAGCTTCTGTGGACTATAATGAAGCTATATTGATGCTTTGGTACCGCTTATTTTGCTCAGGGGGCACTTTTCCAACCTTCTTCTTCAACTCCGGCAAGCCTCCGCCGTGAACAAACTACTCCGGCCATCTTTGAAGCTCCTCTCCATTAAGGTAGCTTCTTATTAGTCCCTAGAGGCCTTGGCACACGCTTCTTTGGACTGCAGCGGAGCATGTTGCTATTTTCAAGTTTGCAGTAAAAGCTCCATCTTCGTTTTTTCCGCTAGCCGGTGTTCTGGTCCCTCATCGCCGGCGAGGTTGCCACCATTAGCTCCGTAGTGATATTGCGTTTCCATTCCAGTGTTTAGTTGGCGTCGCCGCGACCGGAGTCGCCGGCGGCAAGCCGTTGAATGCGCTCGGGATTTTTGCCAGCGTAATCGCCCGTTTTCGTCATTTATTTAGGACACGTTTAATGCCCGATTATTGTTAATCATTGGGTGCATTAATCATGTCTTAATCGTGCCATTGTGCCGCTGACAGTGGGCCCAGTTCTTTAAATCACCCCGATGACGCTCTTAAGTGCTTGTCGGACGTCATTAAGGTTTAATCATTGATTAATTCGGTGTCGGCATTTTATTAGCTGTCGGAAATAACCTCTGGGTCACTGACATGTGGGCCCGTAGGCCTTAAACCGTGGTTTAGAAGTCTTTAGGGCAAATTTTGAATTCACTAAATGCTAATCATTGTTAGCAATTAATGTGTCCTAAGCCGCCGCCTTGTGTCACTGCCAGGTGGGCCCTCATCCTCCCTAAATCACCTCCGTGCGAAATAGTTAGGACACATTAATTACTAATCATCACTAATCATTGGTTTTCAGTAATTAATAGCTGTCCTAAAATCCTCTCTATCTCACTACCATGTGGGCCCGCATGCACGGTGCACGTGTGCTAAAACCCCGCGTGCGTAACACTTCGTGGATCGTGGACCATCGATCTCGCGATCAACGGCCCAGATCTGTGGGACTTTCGGACCCCCCAAACGTCCAAATCGCTCGGGGCCATCCATCTCACGATCTGCGGTTGAAATCGTTGTGTCATTGGACTCCCCGAAGTGACATACGTTTTGAGCCGTTCATCGTCAGATCTACGGCTGTGGTTAGCCGAGGCAATCGCGTTCCCCGAATGTCACCATCCTCGTGGACCGTTGGATTTCAATCCAACGGTGGGTTCCGTTTGATTCCCACGCGTGCGTTTTTCCCCGTGCGTGCGGACCGTTGGATTCTAAATCTACGGTCCAGAATCGTCCACATCTTTTAGTGCTGTTAAGTTCGTTTATATTTCGGTAAGCAATTACTTTTCAACTGAAAATTGTATTAACACTTTAAAAACTCATAACAAATTCATTTTAAATCTTTTTTAAGTAATTCCAACTTCATTAAATTCATGCTTCACTATAGTTTAATTTAAAAATACTTTTAGCCATGTTTTTATAGCAGAAAATTTTATAAGCATTCTTAAATTGTTTCTGCCATTTATTTAATGTCTTGAAATTCAAGAAAAACTTGGAAAATGCATAACTAATTTGTTTTAATTCCTTTTTAGTTGATTCTAGTTGGGATAAATTCATGTGTAACTGAAGTTTAATCTAAAAATGCATTTAGATAAGTTTCGGTAACAGAAAGTTTTACAAACGATAATAACTTGATTTCAGCCATTTTAGAATATTCCAAAAATTGCATTAAACTTTGGTAAATGCATATCTTTTTCTGTGTAACTCCAAAATGTGCAAACTTAATTTTGATAAATTCCTCTGTCAGCATGCTTTAATATGAAATAGGTGTTGAACATGTTTATGTTTCTGGAAAATGTAATATGCTAGGTGTACAACTTAGAAAAATCATAATTAATTCATTATAACTCCAGATTTAGTAAACTCAACTTTGCTGACCTTAGGATGTCATTTTCTATCTGCTATAAAAATTTTAAACTCTGGATCATTCTAGAAATTTATGCCATGAACAGTAACAGATAGAAATTAAATTGAATTTTAAGGGCTGAGAGATTTTGTTTTAGCTATAACTTTTTCATGCTTAGTCCAAATGAAGTAATTCTTGTTCCTAAAATTGTCTAAAATCATAACCTTGCTTCTGTGTAAATTTCATTATATTTTATTGTAACATCCCCATTTTGGCTTGTGTTTCAAATGTAATAAAATGAGGATAAACTAAAACTTTTCTTTCATCCTTTTGCCTTTGAACTTTTCTGGAATTCTTGTAAAAGAATTTTGGAAAATCCAAAATCAAAATCCTCAAATTATCTCAAGTCAACCACCTCCTTGGTGAATCTTGTGTCAAACCCTTGGAAATAATTTTCATTGGTTATAAGGTTGCTTTGTGACACCTCTGAATTATTTCCAAATTTTTGGAAATTATTTGAATAATTTAGAGGCAAGTCAAACCTTGGTCAAACCTCTGAAATAACCTTCTGGAATTTCTTGAGAGAATTCAGTGCACAAAAATCTTTGGAAATTTTATGGAAGGTAAATCCTTAAGTCAGAAACCTTCAGTTAAAATTTCATAAATTTTGGAGTTGATTTGATACCTCAATTAAATCCCCAAAGTTTCAGATCAAAAATCAAATCCTAACTGGTCTACACTGTTCCTCGGGCGCGAGTCAGGCTCGGGCTCGAGTCACTTGACTCGACCGAGCCAACTAGCTGTACCCGTGTGCTCGCGCGGCGAAGCGCGCTATGGGCGTTGGATCTCCATCGGACGGTCGGCGTTTGCCCATCCTTGTGCCGCAAAAAAAAAAAAAAATTTTTTGGGGCCCAAAACCCAATTGGTTTTGGGGGCCCTTTGGGGCCCCCTTTTTTTTTGGGAAAAAGGGGGGGGGGTTAATTTTTTTTGTTTTTTAAAAAGGGAGGGGCCCAAAATTTCCCAAAAAGGGCCTTTGGGTTTTTTTTGGGGTTTTTAAAATTTTCCCCCTTTTTTAAAAAACCCCCCCCCTTGGGGGCCCGGGGAAATTAACCCTTTTGGGGGGTTTTTTCCCCCCTTTTTTTTTTTTTTTTTTCCCCCCTTTTTAAAAAAAAATTTTTTTTTAGGAAAAATTTTTTTAAAAATTTTTTTTCCCAAAATTTTTCAAAAATTTCCCAAAATTTTTAACCCTTAAAAATTTCCCTAAAAAAATTAGGATTTGGGGGGGGTTTTCCCCCTAAAAGGCCCTTTTTCCCGGGCCCTTGGGGGTTTTGGTTTTGGGGGAACCCCCGGGGGTTGGGGGGGGGGTTTTTCCCCTTTGGGCCCATTGGGGGGGGGGGGGGCCCCCCCCCCCCCCCCGGGGGGGGGGGGGGCCCGGGGGAAATGTTTTAAAAAAAACCCCTTTTTTCCCCTTTCCCTTTAATTTCCTTTGGGAAAAATTTTTAAAAAACCCCCCCCGGGCCCCCCGGGGGGGGGGGTTTTTTTTTTCCCCAAAGGGCCCCCCCTTTTTTTTTTTTTTTTTTAAAATTTTGGCCCCAAAAAAAACCCCCCCTTTTTTTTTTTTGGGGAAATTTTTGGGGTTTTTTAAAAAAATTTTTTTGGGGGTTTTCCCCCCCAAAATTGGGAAAAAATAAATTTTTTTTGTTTCCCGGGGAAAATTTGGGTTTCCCCCGGGGTTTTTCCCCCCCTTTTGGGGGGGGGGTTTTTTTTTTTTTTTCCCCCCTTTCCCCGGGGGAAGGGGGCCCCCCCCCCCCCCTTTGGGGGGTTTTTTTCCCCCCCGGCCCCCCCCTTTCCGCCGGGGGGCCCCCCCCCAACCCCTTTTTGGCCCCCCAAACCCCTTTTGGGCCCCCCCCCGGGCGGGGGGTTTTGGGGGTTTGGGCCCCTTTTTTCCCGGCCCCCCGGGGGGGTTTTTTTTTTTTGGGCGGGCCCCCCAAATTTTCCCCCCCAAACCCCCCCCCCTTTTCTTTTTTCCCCCCCCGGGGGGTTGGGGGCCCCCCCCCCCTGGGGTTTTTTTTTTCCCCCCGGGTTTTTTTTCCCCCCCCCGGGGGGGCCCCCTTTTTTGGTTTTTTAATTTTTTTGGGGGGGCCCCCGGCCCTTTTTTGGGGTTTTTTTTTAATCTTTTCCCTTGGGGCCCCCCTTTTTTTTTCCCCCCGGGGGGGCCCCCCCCCCCCTTTTGGTTCCCCCCCAAATTTTAAAAAAAAATTTTGGGTTTTTTTTTTTTTTTTTTTTTTTTTTTTTCCCCCCCCAAAAAAAAATTTTTTTTTTTTTTTGGGCCCCGGGGTTGGGCCCCCAAGGTTTTTGGGGGGAAAAGGGTTTCCCAAAATTTTTTTTTTAAAAAAACCCCCCCCCTTTTTTAAAAATCAAACCCAAAACCCCAAACCCAAAACCTTTCCAAATTAAATTTTTTTTTTTAACCTTTTAAAAAAAAAACCAATTTTGGAAAAATTTTTAAAAAAACCAAAATTAATTTTTTTTTTAAAAAAATTTTTAATTTATATTTTCTTTTTTTTTTTTTTTTCCCCTTTTTTGGGGGCCCCCTTTTTTTTAAAAAATTTAAAATTTTTTTTTTTTTTTCCCCTTTTTTTTTTTTTGGTTTTCCCCCTTTTTTTTTTTTTTTTTTTGGGAAAAAAAAAAAATTTTTTTTTTTAAAAAAAGGGGGTTTTTTTTTTTTTTTTTTTCTTTTCCGGGGTTTTTTTAATTTTTTTTTTTTTTTTTTTTTTTTTTTCCCCTTTTTTGTTTTTCCTTTTTTTTTTAAAAAAAAACCCCCCCCAAAAAAAACCGGGGAAAAACCCTTTAATTTTTTTTAAAATTTTAAACTTTGTTTTTTTTTAAAAATTTTTGGGTTTTAAAAATTTTTTTAAAAAGGGCCTTTTTTTTCCCAAAAAACCCCCAAAAAAAAAATTTTTTTTAAAAAAAGGGGGGGGTTTTTGGGGTTTTTTTTTAAAAAAGGGGTTTTGGGGGCCCGGGGGTTTTTTTAAAATTTTTGCTAAAAATTTTTTTCCCCTTTGGTTTTAAACCGGGGTTTAAAAGGGGGGGTTTTTTTTGGGGGTTGGGAAATTTTGGGGGGTTTTGGTTAATTTTTTTCCCCCCAGGGGCCCGATTCTTTTCCTTGGGGGGGGAAACCCCTTTGGGCCTTTTTGGGGGGAAAGGGGGGTTTGGGGGTTTTTTTTTGGGGGGGGGGGGGGAAAAATTTTTTCTCCCCCTTTTTGGGGCCTTTTGGGGGTTTTCCAAAAAAAAAAAAAAAAAGGGGGGTTTTGGGGAATTTTTTTTGGGGGTTAAACTATTGGGTTTTCCCATTTAAGGTTGGGTTTTTAAAATTTTTTTCCTTTTTGGGAAAAAAATTTTTTTTTGGGAAAAGGGTTTTCCCAAAGGGGTTTTGTTTTCCAAAAATTTTTCCCCCCAAAAAAAAAATTTTTTTTTTTTTTTATTTAAAAAATTTCTTTTGCAAAAAAAAATTTTTGGCCCCCCAAAAAAGTTTTTTAAAAAAAAAACCCCCCCTTTTTTAAAAAATTTTTTTTTTTAATTTTTGGGGGGGGGGGGTTTTTTTTTGGGGGTGGGTTTGGGGGGCCCCCTTGGGGTTTTTTTGGGAAAAATTTTTTTTTTTGGTTTTTTTTTTTTTGGGGGGGGTTTTTTTTTTTTTTTTTAAACCCTTTTTTTTTTTTTTTTTTTTTTTTTTTTTTTAATTGAAAAGGGGGGAAATTTTTTTGGGGGGGGGTTTTTTTTTTTCCAAAAATTTTTTTTTGTTTTTTTTGGGGGGAAAAGGTGGGGAAAAGCAACCCCAAAATTTTAAACCCTTTTTTTTTTATTTTTTTTTTTTTTTTCCGGCGTCGTGTTGGGTACCCTTCGCGTTAACTCTTTCCTCGCTACTGTTTTGTTTGATTCAAAGCATCTCATTCGCTTATTTCCAGTCTTTGTCGTGGTGGGGGTCTTCTGGTTTACTCCATTGTTGGTCCCGCCGCTCATTCGCTCTCCGGTGGAGTTGAGGGCTAAGTCCGAGTGTAGGGATGTCCTCGTTGAGATAGAGGGGTAGGATTCTTAGCAAACCTTATCCTCCTTCGATCGCGCAGCTTAGATGTAATCCTAGGAGGCATGGATTGGTTGTCTCAAAGACATGGGACAAATTGATTAGCGCTTAGGAGGCTCTGTCTACCTCACCACCCTTCCGGCGAGCAGGTTCGCCTTTTAGCGAGAAGGCGTAGGGTCCGCATCTCTTCGCGGTCGGCGAAGCCACTCTAGATATTAGTGAAGTCCATGGTGGTATGTGACTTTGTTGATGTCTTCCCGACGACCTTCGAGGATGCCACCAGCTCGAGACCTCGAGTTTGTCATTGAGTTGGTTCCTCAGTACGCCTCGATTTCAAAGAGGCCTTACCGGATGGACCCAATTGAGTTGGTGGAGTTGAAGAAGCGGTGGTGAGCTTCAGAGAAGGGTTTCATCCGCCCTAGCTCATCTCCTTGGGGATGCTCTGCAATCTTTGTCCTAAAGGACAAGACAGCTAAGATGTCGTTGGTTACCGCCCACTTAATGAAGTAACGGAAGAACAAGTACCTTTGCCCCGCACGACGATCTCTTCTATCAATTAACCGGAGCTCGAGTTTTCTCCAAGATTGATCTCGAGAGTGGGATATCATCGTGTTCGATTCGACCGGAGGATATTCGAAAGACGGCTTTTTCTACTCGTTATGGCTTGTACGAGTATACCGTCATGTCATTCGCTTAACCAATGCTCGGCCATGTTCATGAACCTCATGAATTCGGTGTTCATGGAGTATTTGGATAGGTTCGTTGTGGTCTTCATCGATGATATCCTTATCTACTCCAAGAGCGATGCGAACACACCGAGCATTTGAGGTCAGTGTTGGGCAAGCCGTGAGCACCGGTTTGTATGCGAAGTTCGACAAGTGCGCATTTTGCTGAAGGAAGTAGCTTTCTTAGGCCATGTTCTTTCAGCAGTGAAGCGAAGGCTGTGGATCCTAGCAAGATCGATGTGCTTTCTTGGAGTCGGCCACTTTGGCCACCGGTTCGAGTTTTCTTGGTTTAGCGGGATATTATCGCGCTTATCGAAATTTCTCCAAGATAGCGGCCGGCGACGGAGTTGCTCAAGAAGGACAAGAAGTCCTCATGGTCCATCGATTGAGGAAAGTTTCCAAGAACTTAAGGCGATTGACCACCGCCTCCCGCTCTTGTTCTCCCGATGTCCGTCAAAACTTCGATATATTTTGTGATGCTTCGCCGAGGCCCTCGCTTGTGTCCTTATGCAAGAAGGCAAGGTAGTGGCCTATGCATCAAGGCAATTGAGACCTCATGAACTCAACTATCCTACCCATGACTTGGAGTTGGCCGTGATTCATCCATCGAAGATTTGGCAACATTACCTAATCGGTAATCGTTGTGAAGTGTATTCGGATTACAAAAGCTTGAAGTATTTGTTCACCCAACCAGCACCTGAACCTCGTGCAAAGGAGATGGTTGGAGTTGATCAAGGACTATGACATGGGTATTCACTACCACCCGCAAGGCTAATGTCGCGGCGGATGCGCTTAGTCGCAATGCGCATTGCAATGCCTTGTTGCTTCAGAGCATCGCCCCTTCCGGAGGAGTTTCATGCCTCAACTTGGGTTTGCTGAGCATGGTTCCCTCGCCGCCTTGGTTGTACATGCCAACCTTGGTGGATCGGATCAAGTCCGCCGGCGAACCGATGTTGGAGTGAACCGCATCAAGGAAAATGTCCAAAATGGAACAAAGTGCTTCTCGTGAGATGAGCTTGGTGTCGTGAGGTTCGGCAACGCCCAGTTCCAAAGGACATGGAGTTGCGGAGTTGATCCTCCGCGGCTTCCACGATTCTCGTTATCCATTCATCCCGGACCACGAAGATGTATCATGATCTCCGACGAGATTTTGGTGGACCCAATGAAGAGGGGATCGCAAGGTTCGCGTCGAGTGCGACGCGGTGTCGTCGGCGTCGCGGCCTAACATCGCTCGCCAACCGCTTCAGCCCTTACCACTTTCGGAGTGGAAGTGGATTCGGTCGGGATGGACTTTATCACGGGTCTACCCTGCTCCAAAGAAGAATGATGCCATTTGGGTGGTCATCGATCGATTGACTAAAGTGGCTCATTTCCTCCTGCCAAGACGGACCTTCGAGTGGGTCTCTCGCAGAGCTCTACATAGCCCGTGATCGTGAGTTTGCATGGTGTGCCAAAGACAATTGTGTCGATCGTGGTTCTGCTCACGCCTCCATTTTGGCATAGCCCGCAAGAGGCTATGGGAACTCACCTTTCTTCACCGACTTTTCATCCCCAAATGATGGGCGCACCGAGAGGGTCAACCAAGTATTAGAGGACATGCTTCGAGCTTGTGTCCTTTCCTATGGGAAGCTTTGGGAGAAGTGCTTGCCATTCGCCGAGTTTTCTTATAACAACAGCTTCCAAGCCAGCCTCGGCATGGCACCATTTGAGGCCTTATACGGGAGGAAGTGTAGGACCTCGTTGAACTGGTCTCGAGGCCGTGAAAGACCTTTCTTTGCCCGACTGGAATGAGGCCGAGAGTCAAGTCCACCATTCGTGATCGCTACGCACGCCTCAATCCAGCAAAGAGCTATGCGCATCGCCGTCGTTGTGAGTTGAGCTTTGAGCCCAATGACTTCGTTTACCTCAAGGTTTCTCCTTTGAAAGGTCACCAGCATTTTGGTGTCAAGGGCAAGTTAGCTCCTCGATATGTCGGTCCATACCGTGTCATCGAGAAGAAGGGAGCTGTTCCCTACAAGTTGGAGTTGCCTGCTGCACTTGCAGGGGTACATGATGTGTTCCATGTGTCCCAGCTAAAGAAGTGCCTCCGTGTTCCAACTGAGGAAGCTCCGTTGGAAACCTTGGATGTGCAAGAGAATTTGACCTATCGCGAGCAACCTGTTCGCATCCTCGAGGAGGCCGAACGGAGAACAGGAATAAGACCATCAAGTTCACAAAGTTCAAAGGGTCAAACCATTCCGAGGATGAAGCTACATGGGACGAGAAGATCGTCTCCGTGCACTCACCCCTTTCTTTTTCCGAGTGAACCAAATCTCTGACGAGATTTTTGTAAGGGGGAGGTTTGTAACATCCCCATTTTGGCTTGTGTTTCAAATGTAATAAAATGAGGATAAACTAAAACTTTCTTTCATCCTTTGCCTTTGAACTTTTCTCGAATTTTGTAAAAGAATTTTGGAAAATCCAAAATCAAAATCCTCAAATTATCTCAAGTCAACCACCTCCTTGGTGAATCTTGTGTCAAACCCTTGAAATAATTTTCATTGGTTCTAAGGTTGCTTTATGACACCTCCAATTATTTCTAATTTTGGAAATTATTTGAATAATTTAGAGGCAAGTCAAACCTTTGTCAAACCTCTGAATAACCTTCGAATTTCTTGAGAGAATTCCATGCACAAAAATCTTTGGAAATTTTATGGAAGGTAAATCTTAAGTCAAACATTCATTAAAATTTCATAAATTTTGGAGTTGATTTGATACCTCAATTAAATCCCCAAAGTTTCGTATCAAAAATCAAATCTTAACCGGTCTACATCGCTCCTCGGGCGCGAAGTCGCTCTCGCTCGAGTCACTTGACTCGACCGAGCCAACTAGTTGCACCTGTGCTCACATGCGCGAAGCGCACGCGCTATGGGCCGTTGGATCTCCATCGACGGTCGACGCTTGCCCATCCTTGTGCCGACGCGTCGCGTGTTAACCCTCGGATAGAAATCGGACGGGGCGCTGTCTCTCCTCGCCGCGCGACGCTGCGCCATGGCGGAGCCGAGCGTATGCCGCAGCGTCTCTGCCCATCCGCGACCGCAACGTGTCTGCAGGCGCATTTAACGCCGCCGCGGTCGCCCAAAGTCCACCTTCTACCGCTTCCTCGCTCTCTCTCGCCGCAGCAGCAGCAGGGATCCGAGGCGAGCAACGGTGCCTTCTCGCTCTTCCCCGCTACTTAAGCCCCCGGTCACCTCCTTTGGCTTCCTTTCCTCTCCGCAGCCTCCTCTGCACTCACCAAGCTTAAGCGAGCCCCAAACTCACCAGCATGCCATTTCACCATTACACAGCAGAGCTTCTCGTGAAGCTCACATCCAAAGGCCCTCGGGCTCGGCGCTGGTTCCCTCTCCACCCCTCACCTCCGTGAGCATTAGCCCTAACTCGGTTGGTCTTGATCTTCGCAGAGGTCACCAATTTGGTTTCTTCTTCGCGCCGATTCTCGACTTCTTCTTCCCTGCGCCGTAAGACCTTCATTTCTCTATTGCTCTCTGGGACCTCCTCCGGGTGTTGAGAAGCTATTGGCATCACCCACTCTTCTTTGTTTGATCCGCATTCTCCTCGCGTGAAGCCTCCGCCGCTGCCTCGCTCCTCCGCACAAAGCACTCCTCCGGCCAGCTTATCTTCGCCGCGACTCCCGGTGAGTCCCCGGCACCTCCAGCAAGAGCTAGCGCAGATAGTGGGACTTAGCCCTCAGCGCTCGCGGTTGTCGCTACCGGCAGGATCGCTCTCCGCCTCTTTGCCGCGGCCGGCGGTAGGTCATCTCGGCAGTGTTTTTGGTGCGCGTGCGCAGGGTATTGCGCCCCATTTGGCCACTCATTCCGCAGCCTCAGCTCGGCTTCGCCGTCGGCGCCAGTAAGCGAGCGGCGGCGCCGGTTCCGTTGTCGGACGACAACGCCGCGGAGCGACGTGGGGGTCTTCGCCGTTGGATCCAGAGATCAACGACCCGAGCTTCCACGCCGCCCTCTGCTCTTCGCGCATGAGGAGTGTATTGGCCTGGTTCAATGTCGTCCGTTGATCCGAGATCTGCGTTGTGGGTTAGCCACGCCGCCTTTCGCGATCTCCGGTTTTCGCTAAGTCCAGAAATCAGTATCACATTAGGGTCTTCTCATTTTCATATCTTTGTCATCTTAGCTCCAAATTAGATGATTCTAATTTTGTTAGCTTCCTTATACCTTGAACTTAAATGGAAAAATAATTAGAGACCATGATCAACCATGGAAAACCATTCTCAAAAATAGTAAGCAACTGAACTTAATACTGTTTTTCAGAACTTTTAGCAAAGTTGTAAAATGCATATCTTTTTATCTATAGCTCATTTTTGTATGAATCCGCTTGGATTAGCTTCCACTGCTAGTGTATTTGCTAGGAAAATTGGTTTCACAAATTTTACTGTTTTTAAAAATCATAAGGATCATATTTTAGTTTAATACCATAAACAATTTAGACAAATCATAACTCTTTCAATATAACTCCAGATGACCCAAAAATTTACATGTAACCTTATAATACCAGTAGCTAACTACCATAAAAGTTTCAGCTTCAAAATCACTCTAGAAAATATTTTATGAACAGTACTAATTATGTAGCATTTTGGCGAAAATGAGTATTTAGATCATATCTTTTCTTCACTAATCCTTTTAGTTAGTTCTGTTCCTAAGGATAGATAGGACCTTAGACTACCTTGTGTATAAATTTCGCCACATTTAGATAATTTTTGCTTGCTCTTTTGTTTAAGTGTTGCTCGCCTTATTGGTTGTTCTCTCTTCTTTTTGCTTTTAAGCTAGGCTTTCACATTTGCGGTAACCCGAGAACGATCTCTCGCAATAGCTTTGAGCAACAAAGATGCAGTGCAAGCGCTTGATCATATCCACTCAATCCCATTACTTTTAAAATCTAATACTTTGTTTTACTTGTATGTATGCATGCTTTGTGTCAATGATTAATTTTGCCGAATAGAGGTAGCTGCCTATTGCATTGTTTCCTTAAATTGTTCACCCCCTGCCACAACCTTAGGAATATTATCCTCACCGTGAATTAGAGCCCGTGAATGATTTAGGCCTTTTATTTGTCTTTACGATATGATGCTTAGCAATGCTTAGTTATTGGTAGTATTGGGCGATCATCAACTTAGTCGGTGATCTTGATCACACTAATGCTATTATTATTCCATTATGTCTAGCCCTTGTGTTTTACCAAATTGCAAATCAAAAACTGAAACAAAAATTATATCTTGACTTTGGCATAATGGTATGTTAGTGTGATCTGTTGGTGTGATTGAATGGTGCCTAAGTCCCCAAGGACCGAAAGTTACTTGTGTCACTAAGCCAAGCGCTTGTGCGTAAGCTAACCACACGAGGGGATATGGGACCTCTCTTGACTAAGTACTTTGGGAGGTGTTAATCATGAGCCGTTGGTGGGTGTTTTGAAACGTGGTGTTGTGAGGAGCATTAGCGCACCGGTTAGGTCGCCTAATGTGTCTTTCTCCCAGTGGGTTGCGCTCTTGATTAGCATCGCCCATTGGAAAGCGCCTTGTTAGACTTAGCCATGCCCGCATACCAAACGTAAGTATGCTAACCGTGGTGGTGGAAAGGCGGTTCATCGATGGGTACATTGGTACACCTCGTGTGGTTAAAACTATTCGAATAGGCTCGCCCTAGGTAACGGACATTGCTTGCAAGGTCGCAAGAACTAGACTACAACCTTTAAAAACTTAAACTTGACATGGGTGGTATGAAGGGTACTTCATGCTATTGTTGTGGTGACTATTGGGTTAGTCACTTCTAGGTCGTGGTTGTCTTCTACCTATTGTTATCCTGCTGCTATTTGAACAATAAAAGTTAATTGCACACTTGCTTTGGAATCTATTACCTTATTGCAAATGAAAACTTGCTTTATGCTAAAAATAAGTCCAAAGCCTCCTCCACTTAAATAAAGCTTGCATGTAGTTAATTATAGTTCTGCTATCTTACACGTCAGTCTTGCGAGTACAAAAACAATTTTTGTACTCAGATGCTATGCTTAATTGTTTTGTTGCAGAGGAAGAAGGTGAGCCCCAAGGGCCTCACTTTTGTGAGCTGTGTTGTGGTGGCGTTTGGGACGACTATCCTGGCGTTCCGGTTGGTTGTCTTGTGGGTGAAAGGCACACCGATTGGCTTTTGTTTATTGCCATCTTATGGCCCTTTTGCTTCCGCTGTTTACTTGTTTAGTTGTATGTCATTTTGGCCGGTCGGCCTCTTTTGTACTAACTCTTTATGCTATGTATTTCTTTTGCTTTTAGTGTTGTGCCTCGGTTCTATGTGAATGAATGGAATTGGTGCATAATTTTGTAACGGTGTGTATACCGCATTACAGAAGTATACATATCTTGAGGCTTGATTTATTTGATTTGTACCGTTAGGACCAAGTGGTTGGTTAAACAAAGACAAGTCGAATAAACCGGGTCCTCACAAAGTTGGTATCGTGAGCCATTCCGACCGTGAGTAACCCAAGCTTGGTCGTCCTTAGGATATTTTGAAAATCTTATTTTCAAAGTATCAAATGATTTATGAAAGCTTACGTAAGTTCTCGATTTTACCCTTACCTATCTTAGCTTTCTTCTCTCATCTTGCTCAAATTTAAGTTTTGAAAGCGGATTCCTCTCCTCCCTTTATAGATAGTTGTTATCGATTAATTGGGTTTTGGGAACCAATGAGTTTGGCAAATTGAAGTGTTAGCTGCCCTCTACAAGGTTTTGAAGCTCCGGTTGAATATTTCAATTAGAGGCTTGGATGCAAATCTGGACAGCGAGCATTCGATTTCCGGACAGCAAGCTCAAAGGTTCTAAATAGGGTAGAAAATGAGAGGTTAATCAATTAAAACTTGTGGGAACAAAAGGGTGAGATGTGATACTAGTTAGCTAAGTATCTAACACCTATTTCATTGATTTAACCTTGCTCTCGAGTAGTGTTAGACTTGTTGCAAGGTGCTAAATTTTTATCTTCTCCCACCATTACTGCTCATTCAATACGGGTTAATGGCATTGAGAAGTTGAACTTGGTTTGATGTTTTCCTTGCTGTTTTGGAGCTTCTTTGGAAACATTTAAAGTTTGTATACTTGTTGTTTTTGGCTTTCGGTTAGGTGATATCTCATTCCCTAATCGTTAGCTTTTCGCCATCAACTTCTAGTATTAGTGCTTTGGTTTCTAACCTAATTTTCTTGAACCAGATGGTCGGAGGTACTCGCAGCGGGCCGTGGTCGCACACTGTTTGGATGAGGAGCCCCACCTCCTCCTCGACCATGGCCGAGGTCCTTCTTCTCGATCGAGCGCAACCGCTCAGAGGACAGGAGGGTCCTGCGCCGATGTTATTGCGCGCGCACCTCCGCCTCCGACCGTGCCTCGTGATCCGGCAGGGGACGACATCGCGATCGTGGGGTTTGGTGAGTTTCTTCGCACTCGGCCCCACGCTTTCCGTGTCCGAGGACCCATTGGATGCGAATGATCGGTCTGCGTCGGGTTGAGCATAAGCTCGACGCTGCTCGGTTCGACCAGACAAGGCACTCTTTGCCTCCCATCACCGCAGGGGGCGCTCTCCCGTGGGAGAACTTGGCCATGCAGCCCGCCGCCACACCGCTCTTGGGATGAGTTTCGCGGCGTTCGTCGAGCTCACATCCCCGCCGCTTGATGAAGATGAAGAAGGAGTTTCGCGCTCAAGCAAGGCGTAAAGTCGCTGATGGAGCACATGACGAGTTCAACCACTTGGCTCGTTATGCTCCATCCGAGGTGGCCACCGATGAGGCCAAGCAGAAAAGTTCATGGAGGGCTTGTCGAGGAGCTGCAAGACAAGCTCTCCATTGTGGACTTTGTCGACTTTCGTGCCTTGGTGGACAAGGTCATTGTTGCCGAGCACAAGGCGAAGGCGCCGGGCGAGTCCCGCGCAAGTGGGAGGCCCAATGGTCGCACAGCATCGCCTCTCTCGTCCCGCTGTCGGCCTACCCTAGGGGCGCTTCGTGGCTTCACTACCGGCGGCCGCCAAAGACAGCCTCGCCCCGCAGCCGTGCCCCGCCACGCGCGCGCCGAACCGCCAGGTGGCCCCGCAATCCGATTGCCGGTCACTTGCTTTTCATGCAACGAAGGGGCATTATGCCAATAGTTGCCCTAACAGATCGAGCGGCCTCGCCCCAATGGAGGACGCGGCAGGAGGTGGTCCTTCCCAGATCGGTTGTCCATGCTACCCAAGGCGTAGTGGCCGCGTCAACTTCATCTCCGCGAGGAGGCACGGGAGGCACCCGACGTCCGTGTTGGGTACCTTTCGGTTAACTCTTTCCCCGCTACGCTTTGTTTGATTCAGCGCATCTCATTCGCTTATTTCCAGTCTTTTCTTTGGTGGGGGTCTTCGTTTACTCCATTGTTGGTCCCACGCTCATTCGCTCTCCCGGTGCGGAGTTGAGGGCTAAGTCCGAGTGTAGGGATGTCCCTGTTGAGATAGAGGGGGTAGGATTCTTAGCAAACCTTATCCTCCTTCGATCGGCGAGCTTAGATGTAATCCTAGGAGGCATGGATTGGTTGTCTCAGCACATGGGACAAATTGATTGCGCTAGGAGGCTCGTCTACCTCACCACCCTTCCGCGAGCGGGTTCGCTTTGGTCGTGTAGGGTCCGCATCTCTTCGCGCTCGGCGAAGCTAGCTCTAGATATTAGTGAAGTCCCAGGTATGTGACTTTGTTGATGTCTTCCCCGACGACCTTCCAGGGATGCCACCAGTTCGAGACCTCGAGTTTGTCATTGAGTAGGTTCCTGGTACCGCCCCGATTTCAAAGAGGCCTTACCGGATAGACCCAATTGAGTTGGTGGAGTTGAAGAAGCAGCTGGGTGAGCTTCAAGAGAAGGGTTTCATCCGCCTAGCTCATCTCCTTGGGATGCTCGCAATCTTTGTCGAAAAAGGACAAGACGCTGCGCATGTGCGTTGGTTACCGCCCACTTAATGAAGTAACGGTAAAGAACAAGTACCCTTTGCCCGTGATCGACGATCTCTTCTATCAATTAACTGGAGCTCGAGTTTTCCAAGATTGATCTCAGAGTGGGATATCATCGAGTTCGATTCGACCGAGGATATTCCAAAGACGGCTTTTTCTACTCGTTATGGCTTGTACGAGTATACCGTCATGTCATTCGCTTAACCAATGCTCCGCCATGTTCATGAACCTCATGAATTCGGTGTTCATGGAGTATTTGGATAGGTTCGTTGTGGTCTTCATCGATGATATCCTTATCTACTCCAAGAGCGATCACGGAACACACAGAGCATTTGAGGTCAGGTGTTGGGCAAGCCATGAGCACCACCAGATGCGGTTCAGCAAGTGCGCATTTTGGTTGAAGGAAGTAGCTTTCTTAGGCCATGTTCTTTCAGCAGAAGCGAGCAGGATCCTAGCAAGATCGCGATGTGCTTTCTTGAGTCACCACTTCGGTCACCGAAGTTCGAGTTTTCTTGGTTTAGCGGGATATTATCGTCGCTTTATCGAGAATTTCTCCAAGATAGCAAAGCCGATAACGGAGTTGCTCAAGAAGGACAAGAAGTCCTCATGGTCCACTGATTGCGAGGAAAGTTTCCAAGAACTTAAGAAGCGATTGACCACCGCTCCCGTTCTTGTTCTCCCCGATGTCCGTCAAAACTTCGATATATTTTGTGATGCTTCTCGTCGAGGCCTCGGTTGTGTCCTTATGCAAGAAGACAAGGTAGTGGCCTATGCATCAAGGCAATTGAGACCTCATGAACTCAACTATCCTACCCATGACTTGGAGTTGGCCGCTGTGATTCATGCACTGAAGATTTGGCAACATTACCTAATCGGTAATCGTTGTGAAGTGTATTCGGATCACAAAAGCTTGAAGTATTTGTTCACCCAACCAGACCTGAACTCGTGCAAAGGAGATGGTTGGAGTTGATCAGGACTATGACATGGGTATTCACTACCACCCGCAAGGCTAATGTCGTTATGGATGCGCTTAGTCGCAATGCGCATTGCAATGCCTTGTTGCTTCAGAGCATCGCCCCTTCGGAGGAGTTTCGCCTCAACTTGGGTTTGGTTGAGCATGGTTCCTCGCCGCCTTGGTTGTACTGACCAACCTTGGTGGATCGGATCAAGTCCGCCGGCATCAGATGTTGGAGTGAACCGCATCAAGGAAAATGTCCGAATGGAACAGACCAAGCGCTTCTCCGTTGATGAGCTTGGTGTCGGAGGTTCGGCAACGCCTTGTAGTTCCAAAGGACATGGAGTTGCGGAGTTGATCCTCCATGAAGCCCACGATTCCCGTTATCCATTCATCCCGACCACGAAGATGTATCATGATCTCCGATGAGATTTTGGTGGACCCGAATGAAGAGGGGATCGCAAGGTTCGTTGTCGAAGTGCGACGTGTGTCGTGTGTCAAGGCCTAACATCGCGTCGGCCATGGACCGCTTCAGCCCTTACCAATTTTGGAGTGGAAGTGGATTAGGTCGGGATGGACTTTATCACTGGTCTACCCCGGTCTCCAAAGAAGAATGATGCCATTTGGGTGGTCATCGATCGATTGACTAAAGTGGCTCATTTCTCCCGCCAAGACGGACCTCGAGTGGGTCTCTCGCAGAGCTCTACATAGCCCGCATCGTGAGTTTGCATGGTGTGCCAAAGACAATTGTGTCGATCGTGGTTCACTGCTCACGCCTCGATTTTGGCATAGCACGCAAGAGGCTATGGGAACTCACCTTTCTTTCAGCTCAGCTTTTCATCCCCAAACAGATGGGCATACCGAGAGGGTCAACCAAGTATTAGAGGACATGCTTCGAGCTTGTGTCCTTTCCTATGGGAAGCTTTGGGAGAAGTGCTTGCCATTCGCCGAAGTTCTTATAACAACGACTTCCAAGCCGGCCTCGGCATGGCACCATTTGAGGCCTTATACGGAGGAAGTGTAGGACCCGTTGAATCGGTCTCGAGGCCGGTGAAAGACCTTTCTTTGGCCCGACTCGATTAATGAGGCCGAGAGTCAAGTCCAGCTCATTCGTGATCGCTTACGCACAGCTCAATCCAGCAAAAGAGCTATGCGGATCGCCGTCGTTGTGAGTTGAGCTTTGAGCCCAATGACTTTTACCTCAAGGTTTCTCCTTTGAAAGGTCACCAAAGATTTTGGTGTCAAGGGCAAGTTAGCTCCTCGATATGTCGGTCCATACCGTGTCATCGAAGAAGGGAGCTGTTCCCTACAAGTTGGAGTTGCTCACTGCACTTGCGGGGTACATGATGTGTTCCATGTGTCCCAATAAAGAAGTGCCTCCGTGTTCCAACCGAGGAAGCTCGGTTGGAAACCTTGGATGCAAGAGAATTTGACCTATCGCGAGCAACCTTCGTCGCATCCTCGAGGAGGCTGAACTGAGAACAGGAATAAGACCATCAAGTTCGTCAAAGTTCATGGTCAAACCATTCCGAGGATGAAGCTACATGGGAACGAGAAGATCGCCTCCGTGCACTGCACTACCCCTCTTTCTTTTCCGAGTGAACCAAATCTCGGACGAGATTTTTGTAAGGGGGAGGTTTGTAACATCCCATTTTTGGCTTGTGTTTCAAATGTAATAAAATGAGGATAAACTAAAACTTTTCTTTCATCCTTTTGCCTTGAACTTTTCTCGAATTTTGTAAAAGAATTTTGGAAAATCCAAAATCAAAATCCTCAAATTATCTCAAGTCAACCACCTCCTTGGTGAATCTTGTGTTAAACCCTTGAAATAATTTTCATTGGTTCAAGGTTGCTTTGTGACACCTCCGAATTATTTCCTAATTTTTGAAATTATTTGAATAATTTAGAGGCAAGTCAAACCTTTGTCAAACCTCACGAATAACCTTCTGGAATTTCTTGAGAGAATTCCAGTACAAAAATCTTTGGAAATTTTATGGAAGGTAAATCCTTAAGTCGAAACATTCAGTTAAAATTTCATAAATTTTGGAGTTGATTTGATACCTCAATTAAATCCCCAAAGTTTCAGATCAAAATCAAATCCTAACTGGTCTACACTGTTCTCTCGGCGCGAGTCGCTCGGCTCGAGTCACTTGACTCGACCGAGCCAACTAGCTGTACCTGTGCTCGCGGCGAGCGACGCGCGCGCTATGGGCCGTTGGATCTCCATCGGACGGTCGACGCTTGCCCATCTCAGCCGACGCGGCGCGTGTTAACCCTCGGATAGAAATCGGACGGGCGTCTTCGTCCTCCTCTCGCTCGCGCGACGCGCTGCGCCATGGCGGAGCCGGCGTGCGCGCGCGTTCGTCCCATCCGGCGACCGCAACGGGTGTCTGCGAGCGCATTTAATGCCGTCGTCAAGGCCGCCCGAAAGTCCACCTTCTACTGCTCCCTCGCTCTCTCTCGGCCGCAGCAGCAGCAGGGATCCGAGGCGGAGCAATGGTGCCTTCTCGCTCTTCCTGGCTACTTAAGCCCCCTGGTCACCTCCTTTGGCTTCCTTTCCTCTCCCCGCAGCTCCCTCTTGCACTCACCAAGCTTGGCGAGCCCCAAACTCACCGCGCCATTTCACCTTTGTCGCGCAGAGCTTCTGAAGCTCACATCCGATGGCCCTCGGGCTCGGCGCTTGGTTCCCTCTCCACCCCCTCACCTCCGTGAGCATTAACCCTAACTCGGTTGGTCTTGATCTTCGCAGGAGGTCACCAATTTTGGGTTTCCCCTTCCGCGGCCGATTCTCGACTTCTTCTTCCCCGGCGCTGGTAAGACCTTCATTTCTCTATTGCTCTCGGCTGGACCTCCTCTGGGGTGTTGAGAAGATATTGGCATCACCCACTCTTCTTTGTTTGATCCAGATTTCTCCTTCCGCGTGAAGCCTCCGCCGCTCGTCTCTGTCCTCCGCCGCCACACCCCTCCGGCCAGCTTATCTTCGCGCGACCTCCCGGTGAGTCCTCGGCACCCTCCGAAGAGCTAGCGCAGATAGTGGGGCTTAGCCCCTAGCGTTCTGCGGTTGTCGTTTTTTTTACCGCAGGATCGTCTCCGCCCCTCTTTGCCGCGCCGGCGGTGTAGGTCATCTCCGGCGGTGTTTTTGGTGCGGGCGTGTGCGCAGGGGTATTGCGCTCCCATTTGGCCACTCACCGCCGCCGCCTTCGCCCGGCCGCGGCCGCGCCAGTAAAGCGAGCGGCGGCGTCGCCGGTTCTCGTTGTTGGACGACAACGTTGCGGAGCGACGTGGCTGGTCTTCGGCCGTTGATCCGCAGATCAACCACTCGAGCCTCCACGTCGGCCCTCTATTCTGCGCGCGTGAGGAGTGTATTGCCTTGTTCAATGTCGTCCTTTGGATCTGAGATCTGCGGCTGTGGGTTAGCCACGTCGCCCCTTTCTCGATCTGCCGGTTTTCGCTAAGTCCAGAAATCAGTATCACACTAGGGTCTTCTCATTTTCATATCTTTGTCATCTTAGCTCCAAATTAGATGATTCCAATTTTGTTAGCTTCCTTATAACTTGAACTTAAATGGAAAAATAATTAGAGACCATGATCAACCTTGGAAAACCATTGTCAAAAATAGTAAGCAAGTGAACTTAATACTGTTTTTCAGAACTTTTAGCAAACTTGTAAAATGCATATCTTTTTATATATAGCTCATTTTTGTATGAATCCGCTTGGATTAGCTTCCACTGCTAGTGTATTTGCTAGGAAAATTGGTTTCACAAATTTTACTGTTTTTAAAAATCATAAGGATCATATTTTAGTTTAATACCCTAAACAATTTAGACAAATCATAACTCTTTCAATATAACTCCAGATGACCCAAAACTTTACATGTAACCTTATAATACCAGTAGCTAACTACCATAAAAGTTTCAGCTTCAAAATCACTCTAGAAAATATTTTATGAACAGTACTAATTAAGTGTAGCATTTTGGCCGAAAATGAGTATTTAGATCATATCTTTTCTTCACTAATCCTTTTAGTTAGTTCTTGTTCCTAAGGTTAGATAGGACCTTAGACTACCTTGTGTATAAATTTAAATCGATTTGGATAATTTTTGCTTGCTCTTTTGTTTAAGTGTTGCTCGCCTTATTGGTTGTTCTCGCTTCTTTGCTTTTCGCTAGGCTTGACATTTGCGGTAACCCGAGAACGATCCTGCTCAACGCTTTGAGCAACGACAAGCGACAAAGCAGCTTGATCATATCCACTCAATCCCATTACTTTTAAAATCTAATACTTTGTTTTACTTGTATGTATACATGCTTTTGTGTCAATGATTAATTTTGCGAATAGAGGTAGCTAAGCCTATTGCATTGTTTCCTTAAATTGTTCACCCTGCCACAACCTTAGAATATTATCCTCACCGGTGAATTAGAGCCGGTGAATGATTTAAGGCCTTTTATTTGTCTTTACGATATGATGCTTAGCAATGCTTAGTTATCGGTAGTATTGGCGATCATCGACTTAGTCGGTGATCTTGATCACACTAATGCTATTATTATTCCATTATGTCTAGCCCTTGTGTTTTACCAAATTGCAAATCAAAACTGAAAACAAAAATTATATCTTGACTTGGGCATAATGGTATGTTGGTGTGATCTGTTGGTGTGATTGAATGGTGCCTAAGTCCCCAAGGACCGAAGTTACTTGTGTCACTAAGCCAAGCGCTTATTGCGTGCTAACCACACGAGGGGATATGGACCTCTCTTGACTAAGTACTTTGGGAGGTGTTAATCATGAGCTGGTTGGTGGGTGTTTTGAAGCGTGGTGTTGTGAGGGGAGCATTAGCGCACGGTTAGGTGCGCCTAATGTGTCTTTCTCCGTGGTTTGCGGCTCTTGATTAGCATCGTCCATTGGAAAGCGTCTTGTTAGACTTAGCCATGCCTGCATACCAAAGGAAGTATGCTAACCATGGCTGGTGGAAAGGCGGTCTATCGTGTGGGTACATTGGTACACCCTTGCAGGGTTAAAACTATTCGAATAGCCTCGTCCTAGGTAATGGACATTGCTTGGTAAGGTCGTGCAAGAACTAGACTACAACCTTTTAAAAACATAAACTTGACATGGGTGGTATGAAGGGGTACTTCATGCTATTGTTGTGGTGACTATTGGGTTAGTCACTTCTAGGGCTGTGTTGTCTTCTACCTATTGTTATCCTGCTGCTATTTGAACAATAAAAGTTAATTGCACACTTGCTTTGGAATCTATTAGCTTATTGCAAATGAAAACTTGCTTTATGCTAAAATAAATCTGAGCCTCCTCCACTTAAATAAAGCTTGCATGTAGTTAATTATAGTTCATTATCTTACACGTCGATCTTGCAGTACAAAAATAATTTTTGTACTCGATGCTATGCTTAATTGTTTTGTTGCAGAGGAAGAAGGTGAGCCCTAAGGGCCTCACTTTTGTGAGTCAGTTGTGGTGGCGTTTGGGACGACTAGCTGGCGGTCCGGTTATTGCCTTGTGGGTGAAAGGCACACCGATTGGCTTTTGTTTATTGCCATGTTATGGCCCTTTTGCTTCCTGTGTTTACTTGTTTAGTTGTATGTCATTTTGGCCAGTCGGCCTCTCTTTTGTACTAACTCTTTATGCTATGTATGTCTTTTGCTTTTAGTGTTGTGCCTCGGTTCTATGTGAATGAATGGAATTGGTGCATAATTTTGTAATGGGGTGTGTATACTACATTTCTGGGAAGTATACATATCTCGAGGCTTGATTTATTTGATTTGTACTGTTAGGACCAAGTGGTTGGTTAAACAGTACAAGCCGAATAAACCGGGTCCTCAAATTTATTATCTTTTGCTGTTGGATTTTTATTTGGAGTTCTTTGTTCTTATTTGGTTATCGCCCTTTTCGCGTTAGGTTCCGAGGATATTATTGATATTGATCTCGAGCCACAAAGAATGTAACTCGGCTCCAAAGAAGCAAGCGATGTAGCATTCATTTGATCATGTTGATCCTATTAATTTCAAATTCTAATATGTTGATTGCAAATTCTATGTATGCATTGCTATGTTGTTTTAACTATTGTCGATAGTTGACCCAATAGATGCATTATCAGTAGGCAATGTTGTATCCTCTACTACTGAGCCTAGGATTATTTGCTGTGATTTTGGGTTCGTTGGATGAACCCTTGTCACTTAGTAGTTACGAGTTAATATGCTTAGCCATGCTTAGCTATCAGTAGAAATGGGCGATTGCTCGACTTGTCGATAACCTTGATCATACAAACTTATTGCTACTTATGTTTTCAGCTTTGTGCCATGATTAATTGTGAAAACTAAAACCAAACCAAAATGATTTGGACTTGGGCACATTGGTATGTTGGTGTGATTACAGTGTGACTGTATGGTGTCCTAGTCAACAAGGACCGAACATCTTGTTACACTAAACCAAGCATTAGTGCGTGCAACCACACTAGAGGGTATGGGACCTCTCTTGACTTATTACTTTGGCGTGTGTTTGCTACAGTCCCAGGAGGGTGTGTGTGTGTTGTGTTATGGTAAAATGAGGTGGTTATGTCTTGGGGAGCATTGTAGTTGTCCAAAAGCTTTACCTAGGGGTAGTTGTCTTTGGCTTTACAATGTAAGCGTATGGGTTTCTATCCATCTGGCGACTCGTAGTTGATACACAATATTGGAAATATCTCGAGGACTTAGCTGTGCCGCATACCTTTGGTAGTGTGCTAAATCATGTGGCTTAAAGGCGATGTCCAGTGTGGGTACATTGGTACACCTGCGCAGGTTTTGAACTATTCGAATAGCCTCGTCTAGGTTATGGACACGCTTGCAAGGTCTTTCAAGAGTTAGACTACAATGTTTTAATTAAAAGTTGATGGGTGGTATGAATCTGGGATTCATGCTATATTGTGGTGGCTTTCGGGAGAGTCACTTCTAGGTGGTTACCTGTTATTCGTGCTTACTCGTTGTTATTTCAATGTTTAAAAACAGATTTCAGCAATGGCCATCAATCTATTACATTATTGCAAATGAAACTGGCTTTACGCGTTCAAAGAAACATATGCCCTCTCCCTTGTTCCAGCTTTCATGTAGCTATGTATAGACTTGTTACTCGTAAGTCTTGCGAGTACATTATTGTACTCATCTGCATTGCTTATTGTGTGCAGAGGAAGAAGGTGAGCCCCAAAGGCCTCACTTCTATGAATTATGCAGTGGTGGTGTGTGGGACGACTAGCTTGGCGGCCCGGTTGGTTGCTGCACTCTCGTGGTTTATGTGGTGTGAGGACCCCGATTTATTCGACTTGTAACGCTTAGTCTTCCATTGACCCTAGCATTACAAATCAAATAAACCAAGCCTCGAGATATGTATACTTCCCAAAAATGTAGTATACACACCCCGTTTACAAAATCATGCATCAATTCCATACATCCATACAACAAGTCTAGAAAACGACATACATAATATAAAGTTATTACAACAAAGGGCTGACTGGCCAAATAACAACAAGTATCATTAACAGCGGAAGCAAAAGTGCCATAAGATGGCTAAGACAAAAACCAACCGGTTAGCCACATAACCACAGGGACAGCACTGCCCGCCAAAGCTAGTCGTCCATCCGTAGCAAAACTCACCAAAGTTGATCCCTTAGGGATCAACCTTCTTCCTGCAACAATTAAGCAAAGCAAATGAGTACAAAAATGTACTATAAAGACTTACGATAACAAAACCTAGTTACTACTACATGCAGCTTTAATCAAAGTAGAAGGCTCAAGTTTAATTTTCAAAGATAAAACAAGTTTTATTGGCAATAGATAATAGATTGAAGGCTTTTTAACAATCTGAATTTCATTTGCATAAATAACAACGATACAATAAGTAACAACAACAACCTGGAGATGACTATCCCAATAGCCATCACGACCATAGCACGAATTACCCATTCGTACCACCCATGTCAAGTTTTAATTAAAAAGGTTGTAGTCTAACTCTTGAAAAGCTTACCCAAGCGTGTCCATAACCTAGGACGAGGCTATTCGAATAGTTTGAAAACCCTGCAGGGGTGTACCAATGTACCCACACTTCAGACCGCCTTTTTGCCAAGCTATTAAGCACACTTCCTTTGGTATGCCGGCACGGCTAAGTCCTATGAGACATTTTCAATGAAAAATGTTAATCAAGAGCCGCATGTATGGGAGTTAATGCTTAGTGATCTGCCGGCGAAATCTGGATCACAAGGACCCATACGTGGAGTAGGATACACCGGCCTTGGCGGGTGCTCCCCTCCCCACAAACATGTCTATGCTACATACCGAAATATGCAACCCACCACCCGACTCATTAATTAACACCCCCCAAAGTACTTAGTCAAGAGAGGTCCCATTTCCCTCTAATGTGGTTAGCATGCACAAAAATGCTCGGATAACAGGTACTGACAAGTAGTTCGGTCCTTAATTGACCTGGGCACCATTCCTTTCACACCCAAACTCACACCATCTTACCATTGTGCCCAAGTCCAAATCATTTAGCTTTCATTTTTAGTTTTTACAATTAAATATAGCACCAAGGCTGAAATCATGAAATCATAATAAGTTTGTGTGATCAAGGTTATTGACTAAGTCGATAACCGCCCAATTCTACCGGTAACCAAGCATTGCTAAGCATCATATCGCAAAGACAATAAAAGACTATAAATCATCCACCGGGCTCTAATTCACCAGTGAGGATAAGCTTTTGAAGAGTTAGACTACAACCTTTTTAAAATTAAAACTTGATGGTGGTATGAATCAGGGATTCATGCTATGTTGTGGTGGCTTTGGGGAAAGTCACTTCTAGGTGGATACTTGTTACTTATGTTTACTCGCTGTTATTTAAATGCTTAAAAACAGATTTTACAAACTGCTATTCAATCTATTACATATTACAAATGAAACTTGCTTTTGCGTCAAAAGAACCATATAACCACATTCCTTTGAATACAGACTTTCATGTAGCTATGTATAGGCTTGTTACTGTAAGTCTTGCGAGTACATTTTTGTACTCACCGCATTGCTTGTATTGTGCAGAGGATGATAGTGAGTCCGATGGACCTCACTTTTGTGAGTTGTGCCGTGGCGCTTTAAGGGGCGATTAGCTTGGCGGCCTTTCGGTTGCCCTGTGGTGTTATGGCTAACCGGTCATCTTTTGGTTTAAGCCATCTTATGGCAACTTTGCTTCCACTGTTACTTATTTGCTACTTAAGTCATTTGGCCTATCAGTACCGTGTTGTAATAACTTATATTATGTATGTCTTTTGGTAGACTTGTTATATTCATTGTATGGAAATGATGCATGCTTTGATTTGATGTATATGTCTTGCTTGTTACAGGAGGCACATGTTCATCGAGACAGCGATTATTCTATTTGTGATACTAGAACCAAGTGGGAGGTTAAGTATTACAAGTTTAATAAACCGGGTCTCACAGAGTTTGGTATCGAGCCATCTTGACCGTAGAAACCCTAGCTTGTGCGTCCCTAGTATATTTTGAAAACTTACTTTCCAAATATCAAGTGCTTTCTGAAAATCTTAAGTAAGTTCTCGATTTTTACTCCTTGTCTATCTTAGCTTGCTTATCTCATCTTCTTAGGCTGGATTTGAAAATTGATTTCCTCTCATCTTCTTCAAAAGATAGTTGTTAACAGAGTAAATTGGTTTGGGTAAACCATGAGAGTTATAAAATGAAAGTGTTGGTGTCTTGAGAAGATTAGAGACTCTTTGAAGCTACAAATTTTGGCCAGAAGCTGAATGGAGGAAATCTGGACAGCAAGCAATAAATTTCTGGACAGCTAGCATTTAAGTAGTAAAAAGTGCTGAAATGGGAGGTTAAGTCAACTAAAATTTGTGGGTATGAAAGGGTAAGAAGTGATATGAGATAGCTAAGTGTCTAACCATTCCTTAGTAAATTTCTCACCCTGTTTCCTAGTCTGTTTCGAACAGAAGTTAGGATTCTGAAAATGGCCTTCCTGAACATTGATTACTCGTTCTTTCATACGAGTTGGTCATAATGGGAAGATGGATATTATCTTTGTGATCTTGCTGCAGTTTTATGTTGTTACTTGAGCTTTTAAAGATTGTTTTGTATAGTGGTTAGTTGTTTTCTTTGTCTCCTGTTCCGGAGTTGTGTTTAACCTATTTTTGTGGAACAGGATGGCAAGAACTCACCCATAACGATCGGTAGGTGGTTCCGATGAGGAGCTTCCCCTCCTCCGACCATGGCTGAGGTTACGGCTCAGTCGAGCGGAATCGCAGAGGACCGACCCGGATCTTGGAGGTCATTGCGAGGAATACCTCCACTCCTGCCGGTGCTTCGGGATCTGGAGGTGGTGGCCACCAGTCTCGTGGTGGGCTTGCGGAGTTTCTCAGTGTGCCGCCTACTTTCTCACGATCGGAGGATCCACTCGGCGCGATGATTGGTCGCGTCTTGTTGGCGAGCTCAATATCGCTCGATGCCGAGGCGCAGAGCGGGCACTCTTTGCATCCCATCGGCTTGAGGGTGCAGCACTCTCTTGGTGGGAGAACTTTCTCGCCATGCAGCCTGCAGGCCACGTTGTTTCGTGGGATGAGTTCAGATCTGCTTTCCGTCGGGCCCACATTCCCGATGGCCTAATGAAGCTCAAGAAGAAGGAGTTTCTTGCGCTTAAACAAGCGCAAGTGCAGATCGAGTATCTTTACGAGTTTAATCACTTGGCTCATTATGCTCGGGTGAGGTGGCCTCTGATGAGGCTAAGCAGGAGAAGTTCATGGATGGCTTGTCCGAGGAGCTATAGGACAAGCTATCTATAGTGGACTTTGCTGACTTCCAGGCCTTGGTTGACAAGGCCATTGTCGCCGAACACAAAGCGAAAGCGTGGTGATGTGACCCTAACTTAGGGTTTGTAATTCAAATGTAAAATTTTGAGGAGAAATAAAACTTTTGATGTCTCTTCAAATCATTTGGAAGTTTTCCAAATTTTCCTAGCAATTTCAATTTTCTAGAAGTTAATTCTTGTGATTGGAAATTGTTGTCATCAAATTATTAGCCTTCAAACTTGTGATCATCCTCTGAAATTATTTTTCCTATCATCTTGATCATCCTATCTACCTCCTGAATTATTTCACAATTTTAGATTTTATTTGCTATTTCAAATGGCCAAGTCAAACTAGTTGGAAACCTGGTCAAACCCTAGGTCAGCATGCTTGTGAATTTTCTGCAGAATTTTCAGTGCATAAAAAGTTCTGGAAAATTTATGCAATGTTGATCTCTGTCTCAAGTAACTACCATAAAAATTTCAAATTTTTGGAGCTCAGGAGCTACCTCTAAAAATTCTCCAAACTCTCTCGACCTTTTAAAACCCCAAATCGAGAAAACACTGTTCCTCGGGCGAAACCAACTCGGGCTCGAGTCCGACTCGCACCACTTGGCTCGGTCGCGTCAACTAAACGTCTGCTTCGAGTCCAATCGATCGTGACCGTCCGATGCAAATCGAGCGATCCACGCGTCGGCGCAACCGACTGTCCGAATGCATACACCAATCTCGGCCGTCCATTTCAGATCCAGCGGTCGGTGCGATCTGATCAAATCAAACCTCCGGTTCGCACGCTTTGCTCGCTCGCGACATGTGGGTCCCACACCAAGATCGACCTCGTCTTCTCCGCACCTCACCGGAGCTCACGGCCGTGTGCGCATGCTTGCCACGTCCTCGTCGCTGCCACCTTTTTGTCCTCGTGTCGGCCGCGTGAAGCATCGCGGGATCTCATCTACCCACCGAGCCCATCCACTACCCTTGGCGTCCATTCTTGTGTTTTCTCCGCCCAAATTTCCTTCCGTGGGAGAAGAACCGGAGAGCAATGCCGCCGTGTTAGCGCCGCCCTCGAGCCCGCGCGATCCGCACCGCCGTGATCCACTCTCTCGCCGCATCCATTTTGCGTTCTCCAGCTCGTAGCACCCGGTGAATCATCCGGAGCCGCTCGTCGTCTCCGCCTCCGGTGATCTCGGCTCTGCAAGCTTAGTGGCGCTCGGGTGAGTTTCGGCCGTCACTTGGTCCCTTAGGATCGCATCACCGTGTTGAGTCTAACCGTGACCTTGTTTCGCTCTTTGGTGCATCACCGGAGTGTGCGTCGCTTTCTCCAAACTTCGGTAAGCGCCGCGTGTCAATTCCGGCGCCACCGTCCTCCTCCATCATCAAGATCGTGGGCTTATCATTCCCGGTGTCTCCGCGATCTGCGTGGCGCACCTTCTCGAAGCTTCGCCGTGCGTGCAGGCGTCATCTCGCGCGCATCGCACCTTCTTCTCCGCCTCCGTTCGCCTTGACTCGCCGCGGCATCTTGTGGTCGCGTCACCGTCATCGAAGTTCGCTAGGTCCTGCGAACCCGAAGGTACCACTCTTTCGCCGAAACCTCACGGTTTGCAAGACCGATTCTGCAAAGGCCGCGCCAGTGCCGTGCTCGCCGGTGAACCGCGGGTGAAGATTAGTTTAACTTTAATCATGTCTTCTTTGAGTCAGCGATTTGTGGGCCCTCTTAGGTTAATCGCGTTTAGAAATCCTTTAATCCAGCCCGTTATTTGTTCTCTGAGTCACTGCCATGTGGGTCCATGATGTCAGTTAGGGTTTGTGTAGTTTCCTTAATGCGTTTTCTCTGTTGGGAAACGTATTTCTTTGTGAGTATGTAGGTTTGCACTTTGGTAGCGAAGACGTATTCTCGAATCACGCCTTGACGTCACTTTCGGCGGTAGGGTTGCTCGTCGACATTTTCGCCCGCCCGTCGATGTCTTGGGCTAGTTGGTGTGGGTAGAAAAAGGGTTTAATGCTTTAGTATTTACATATATGTTTTACTGTTGCCTTTGTTAATTCATTTAAACTTAGAAAATGCATAACTAAATCAATTTTATCCAAATTACATGTAACGATCTTTGTTAATTTTCATTTTAAGTGTGCTATTTGATAAAATTAACTTCACCCATGTCTCTGTAGCAAAAATCTGTTAGCTAATAAAATGGTGTCTTATGTATCTTCTAAATTAGAAAATGCATATCTCTTCCAATAATTGTCCAAATTAAATGAACCCAGTGCAGTAAATTTCATTTTCAGTATACTAACTATTAGGATAGGTTTTATACACTAGTTCTGTTCATGAAAATTTGTTAAGTAATTAACTAGTAACTTGTTGTGTTTTTAGCTTAGAAAATTCATAGAAAATTGCTAATAACTTAAAATGATTTGTTCCCTGTTTTTAAAATTTTGTTATTTCATGCTTAGGCTGCTGTGTGAGTTTTGGCTTGTTTTGTTGTTGTTGTATTGTTTGAGTTTTGTCGGTGTTATTCGTTCTTATTTGCTGTTATGTTCGATCGTTAGGATTCGATATTTGCGGCAACCACGAGAGACGATCCTCCTAACATATTGAGCAACAAAGACCGAACAAGCGCTTTGATCATGTTTAATCGGTATTTTAAAGATTAATATTTTGTTTAATTTGTATGTATGCATTGCTTAATTTGTGTTAAATTGATTAGTTAAATCCGTAGTTGCATATCTGTGCCAAAATATTGATCTCTACTACACGAGCCTAGGTTATTTCTTGTGATTAGAGGTGTTGGATGATCTCTTGTCACTTAGTAGGTCTGATTTCAACTTGCTTAGACATGCTTAGCTATCGGTAGAACGAGCGGTTATCGACTTTAGTCGGTAACCTTGATCACCTAAAATTTACTACAACTTTATGTTTGACATTTTGCTATGCTTACTTGCAAAACTAAAACCAAAAACAAAAATGATTTAGGCAGGGCACAATGGTAAGATTGGTGTGATCTGTTGGGTGTATTGGAAAGGTGCCGGTCAATTAAGGACCGAACATCTTGTGAGTTTACATTATCCAGCATTTGGCGTGCTAACCACACTAGAGGTATGGGACCTCTCTTGACCTAGTACTTTGGCGTGTATTGGTCCCGGTCGCGGGAGGTCGCGGGAGGGATGGAGGTGGGAGCATGGTAGTTGTCCAAAAGCTTTATCCTCGAGTGGGTAGTTGTCTTTTGGCTTTACCATGTAGCGTATGGGTTTCTATCCATACGAGCGGCTGAGGTTGATACACAATATTGGAAGCAAATCGTAGGACTTAGGCGTGCTGAGCATACCTTGAAGTGTGCTTGGCTTAAAGGCGATGCGAGGTGTGGAGTGCAGTGGTACACCTGCGGGGTTTAAAAACTATTCGAATAGCCTCGTCTAGGTGATGGACACGCTTGGGTAAGCTTATCGAGAGTTAGACTACAACCTTTTAAAATTAAAACTTGCGGGGTGAGTGCGAATGCGGGATTAGTGCTATGTTGTGGTGACTATTGGGATAGTCACTTCTAGGTGGTTGCTTGTACCTATCTTTATTTATGATTATTTCAACGATAAAAATGAATTGCAAACTTGCATGTAAATTACATTACATTATTGCAAATAAAGTTGGCTTTATGCAAATGAAACATATGACTTCCACCAAATAAGCTGCATGTAGCATATGAGCAGTGCGCTAGTTTACACGTCGTCTTGCGGTACAAAGACAATCTTTGTACTCAGTGCTTTGCTTAATGTTTTTGTTGCGAGAGGAAGAAGGTGAGCCTCGTGGTCCTCACTACGTGGAGTGTGTTGCCGCTTCTTGGGCGACTAGACTTGGCGGTCGGTCGGATGCCTTGTGGGTTGGAGGCACGCTGATTGGCTTTGTTTATAGCCATCTTATGGCACTTTTGCTTCATTGTCGTTCTTGTTTATTTGTGTATCTTGGCACATCGGCCTTTATGCGTAATAACTATACTATTTGTTTATCTTCCGTTTGGTAGTGTTGTGTTTGGAATCTATGTGTGGAATGGGTTGATGTCTAATTTTGTACAGGGTGTGTATATCTTTGCTAGGGAAGTATACATATCTCGAGATCGATTTATTTGATTTGTGATGCTAGGGCGGTGGTTGGTTAAGCATTACAAACCAAATAAAGAGTCCTCACAGTGAGTCCCACAAGTGCAAGTGGGAGGCCCATCGGTCTGCACAGGCCAGCCTCACTCGTCCCCGTGTTGGGCCCGCACCAGGGTCTCGTGCTTTGGCTTCACCACCGCCGAGGCCGTTGGTGCCGCTTGCTCATCCCCGCAGCCGTGTTTCACCACGTGCACTGCGACCAGCGGCGAGTTGCGCTCGCAACCCACCGCCGATGTTACCGCCGCTGCAACAAGAAGGGCCACTATGCTAGCGATTGCCCTCGAGGATCGAGGCGCCTCGTCCTAATGGAGGGCGCAGCGGGAATGGTCACACACCGACTGAAGGTGATCGAAGACCCGGGGTGTCGGGGTGGTCGAGTCAACCACATCTCGGCTCGGGGAGGCTCGTGGAGGCACCGGCGTTGTGTTGGGTACATTCCTTGTTAGTTATCGTCCTGCTGCAGTATTGTTTGACTCTGGAGCATCGCATTCCTTTATTTCGAGATCATTTGCTGCTGATTGTGACATTCACTTTGTTCCTTTGGGGATTCCTTTGCTTATTCGCTCTCCGGGAGCGGAAATTAGAGCTGATCAAGAATGTCGGGGCGTTCCCATTAATATTGAAGGAGTGGAATTCTTGGCGAATCTCATCTTACTTGACTCGGCGCGCCTGGATGTGATTCTTGGCATGGATTGGTTGTCCCAACACTTGGGGCAAATCGATTGTGCCAAGAAGATAGTCTACCTCACTAGTCCCTCAGGCGAGCAAGTTGGGATTTCACCGTAGCTGCAGGGGCCACATCTTTGTGCCCTTGAAGCTAAGCCGGCGTTGGAAATTCAGGATGTGCCCACAGTTTGTGACTTTGTGGATGTCTTCCCTGAAGATTTGCCTGATATGCCTCCAGTTCGAGACTTGGAGTTTGTCATTGAGTTGCTGCCCGGTACCGCTCCAATTTCTAAGGCGTCGTACCGAATGCCTCCTAATGAGTTGGAAGAGCTGAAGAAGCAGTTGGGTGAGCTTCAAGCAAAAGGCTTTATCCGTCCCAGCTCATCTCCTTGGGGTTGTCCAGTTATTTTTGTGAAAAAGAAGGACAAGACCCTGCGTATGTGTGTTGATTACCGTCCGCTTAATGAAGTGACGGTGAAAAACAAGTACCCTTTGCCTCGTATTGATGATCTCTTTGATCAGTTGACTGGAGCTTGTGTGTTCTCCAAGATTGACTTGAGGTTGGGGTATTGTAACAGCCCTAAGTTAGGGTTTGTGTTTTAAATGTAAAATTATGAGGAGAAATAAAAACTTTTGATGCCTCATGAAATTATTTGGAAGTTTTCTAAATTTTCCCCTAGCAATTTCCATTTTCTAGAATTAAATTCTTGTGAATGGAAGTTGTTGTCAACAAAATTCTAAACCTTAAACTTGTGATCATCCTCTGGGAATATTTTACCTATCATCTTGATCATCCTAGCTACCTCTCTGAAAATTTTCACAATTTTTAGATTTTGTTTGCTATTTCAAAAGGCCAAGTCAACCTAGTTTGAAAATCTGGTCAAACCTTAGGACAGCAGCTTGTGAATTTTCTTGGGAGAAATATAGTGCACGAAAATTCCTGGAAAAATTTCACAAGGTTGCCCGCTGTCCCAGGAAGCTCCCATAAAAATTTCGGAATTTTTGGAGCTCAGGAGATACCTCTAAAAATTCCCTTAATCTGCTCAGCCTTTTAAAATCAAAACTCTGAAGTTACTGTTCCTCTGGCTCGAACCCAACTCGAGCTCGAGTCCGACCGCACCGCTCGGCTCGGTCGCGCCACCTAGCTGCACCGCCCGAATCCAATCGACCGTGACCGTCCGATGCAGATCGCACGGTCCACGTTCGCGCATACAATCGACCGGTCCGAATGCATTCAGGGATCTCGACCGTCCGTTTTAGATCCATCGGTCAGCGTCTTCTTGATCGAGTCGAACCAATTCTTTGCACCGCACTAGACTCTGACTCACGCCGCTTTGTCTCTGTCGCTGACTCATGGGCCCCTTTTGTCAGAACCGTCACCTACCTCGTAGCTTAAAGCCGAGCGGCGCCAGCGATGTGCATGCGTGCCACCTCGCCTCGCCGTTCATTCTCGATTGTGGCGCCGCGCGTGGTTTCTCCACCTCGGCCGCATCTTCGTGATACAGAGCGGCATTTATCTTTGTCATCCCACTCACCCGACTCACCGCCTCGCTTAGTGTGCATCGTCGCCGAGCTTCTTCTGCGGCATTCTCCGCCTCTTTTCCTACTTAAGGACACCAAGCTTCTTCTTCCTCCTTTGGACACCATAAGACCATCCTCTGCCACCCATTGCTTCCTTTGAGCTCAAGTTGAGGAGGTGCATGAAGCTGCAGTTCACTGGCGTAGCACCACCGCCGTGTCATCACCACGACCGATGAAGCTCGCCTTCTTCCTTGCGCGTCATCTTGTGTTCCACTCATCACTCATGTTTCCCCTCAACTAATTTTGAGATTCATTCACGGGAGCCGTCGGATTTACGATTCCCTCTTCTTGGTAGTGAGTTGGAATCTTCGTCCTCAACTCCGGTGAGTATCCCTGTGCCATTCCTTGCTCCTTGACCATCCTATGGTCGTCGCGTAGCTATCTAATCGTCTCTTTGCCTCTGTTGGCTCGAGCACTCTGTTGTTGTCATCGTCTTCATCTCGGTGGCTGCTCGCGCCGCCGATCCTCAGGCTTCCTCTGGACCTCCACTACACTTGGGTAAGTTCACTTTAGTCCTTTAGAGCTTTAGGCTTAGCTAGCTTAGCTCGTGGCACTTGTTTCGCCATTTTCAGTTTTGCGGAAGTTTGTCCTCCGCCATTCTCGGTTAAATCGGCGTTCTAGGCTCGCCGCCGTCGGGAATGCTCCATTAGGTTCGCAATGGTATTGCGAACATATTAACAGTTGGTTAAGCGCCGCGTGGCTTTGGTCGTCGGCGGCGTGTCGGCGAGCTCAACGTTGAGCTCAGTACCATTGTCGTGATTACGTCGGTCGCCGGACCTCCTCGGGTTAATCGTGGCGTCCATGACCTCCCCAGATGAGATCGGACCGTAGAGCCTTTGTCATTAAAAACACTAAGTCTCGGGACCTCTTTGGATCAATCTCACTGTGAGTACCGGTTTATTAAACATCTTGTTTAACCATCCACTTGGTCCTAACGGTACAAATCAAATAAACCAAGCCTCGAATATGTATACTTCCCAGTGCGGTATACACACCGTTACAAAATCATGCATCAATTCCATTCATACACATAGAGCGAAGCAAGCAACAAGCCCGAAGACATAGGTAATATAAAGAGAGTTATTACAAAAGAGAGGCCGACCGCCCAAAAGTCATACAAATAAGTAAATATCTGTGGAAGCAAAATGGCCATAAGATGGCGATAAACAAAAGCCAATCGGTGTGCCTTTACCACAAGGCAACCAACCGGACCGCCAAGCTAATGCGTCCCAAACAGCGCAGAACACTGACTCACAAAAGTGAGGCCCTTGGGGCTCACCTTCTTCCTGCAACAATAATATTAAGCAAGCGGATGAGTACAAAACTTGTTTTGTACTCGCAAAACTGACGTGTGAGATAACGAGAACTATAATTAACTACATGCAAGCTTTATTTAAGTGGATGAGGCTCGGACTTATTTTCACATAAAGCAAGTTTTCATTTGCAATAGGATAATAGATTCAAAGCAAGTTTGCAATTAACTTTTATTGTTCAAATAAAGAGAAACCATTATAACAATAGATAGATGACAACACCAACCTAGAAGTGACTAACCCATAGTCACCACAACAATAGCATGAAGTACCCCTTCATACCACCCATGTCAAGTTTAAGTTTTTAAAAGGTTGTAGTCTAGTTCTTGTGGGAAATAACCAAGCGTGTCCATAACCTAGGGCGAGGCTATTCGAATAGTTTTAACCTGCGGGGTGTACCAATGTACCCACACGATAGACCGCCTTTCCACGACCACGGTTAGCACACTTCCTTTGGTATGCAGGCATGGCTAAGTCTAACAAGGCGCTTTCCAATGGGCGATGCTAATTAAGAGCCGCAACCCACGGAGAAAGACACATTAGACAGCCCTAACCGGCTGCTAATGCTCCCTCAACAACACACACACACAAGGACACACCCACCAGCTCATAATTAACACCTTCCAAAGTACTTAGTCAAGAGAGGTTCCATATCCCCTCGTGTGGTTGTACGCAATAATTGCTTGGATCAATGGCACAAGTAACTTTCGGTCCTTAGGGACTTAGGCACCATTCAATCACACCCAATAGATCACCCAACATACCATTGTGCACAAGCCAAGATATAATTTTTGTTTTCAGTTTTGATTTGCAAAATGGTAAAACACAAGGTTGGACATAATGGAATAATAATAGCATTTGAGTGATCAAGATCACCGACTAAGTCGATGATCGCCCAATACTACCGATACTAGGCATGGCTAAGCAATATTTATTCGAAATCTACTAAGTGACAAGAGCTCATCCAACGAACTCTAATCACGACAAATAACCTAGGCTCGGTAGTAGAGGATAATTATTTACCTACAGATTATGCAACTAGAGGATTAACTAATCAATTTAACAACAAAATAGCAATGCATACATAGAAGTTAAACAAAATATTAGACTTTAAAGTAATGGGATCAGTTGGAAATGATCAAGCTGCTTGCCTTCTTGCTGTTGCTCAAATTGTTGCGGAGGGTTGTTCTCGTGGTTACATAAATATCGAATCCTAAGCGAAAAGAGCGAAAACAACCAATAAGGCAGCATCACTTAAACAAAGAGCAAGCAAAAATTATCCAAATGCGACGAAATTTATACATAAGGTAGAATACTGAATATACCTAGTCATAGGAACTGGAAAAACTTAATTTGGATTTGTAGTGCAAAAGATATTCTCTAAAAACCTATTTTCGGCCATAATTAGTACTGTAGCAAAAACATTTTCAAAAAGATTTTGAAGCTGAAATTTTTATGGTAGCTACCTACTGGTGTAGTGATAAGCCATATAAAATTTCAGGTCATTTGGAGTTATATTGAAAGAGTTATGATTTGTTTAAATTGTTTAGGGTATTAAACTAAAATATGATCCTTATGATTTTTAAAAACAGTAAAATTTGTGAAACCAATTTTCCCAGCAAATAAATTAGCAGTGGAAGCTAATCCAATTGGATTCATACAAAAAGGATCTATAGATTAAAAGTTATGCATTTTACAAGTTTGCTAAAGTTCTGAAAAACAGTATTAAGTTCACTTGTTTACTATTTTTGAAAATGGTTTTCCAGAATTGATCATGGTCTACAATTATTTTTCTATTTAAGTTCAAGGTATAAGGAAGCTAACAAAACTGGAACCATCTAATTTGGAGCTAAGATGACAAAGATATGAAAATGAGAAGACCCTAATGTGATCTGATTTACGGACTTAGCACTCTCGGGACTTCACTAACATCGAGGCGTGGGCGAACCGAGCGTTGATCCTGGATCGGACGGCCTGCGCGCCGCGCGCCACGGCACACGCCAGGACCCACGGAGGCTCACGGTTGGATCGAGATCCAACGGTCCAAATGATGAGGCATTCGGACGAGCGAAGGCCCGCAATCCCGGCCGTTGATCTTGATCCAACGATCCAGATTGAACCGCGCGAAACACTCCTCACGCGCGCGAGCAGTGCGACTTGGAGGTTCGGGGTCGTTGATCTCTGGATCAACGGCGAAGACCAGACCACGTCGCTCCGCGGCGTTGTCGTCGACATCACGGCGAAGGCTTCACGGCAAAACGCCCGGCGACCAAAACGCGGCGGCGAGTGAATGCGAGAATGGAGTGCGCAATGGCGTTGCGCGCCCTCGGCACTCCACCACACCGGCGGTGGTGGACGAGCGGCGCGGCGGCGGCGGCGGCGGCAAAGATGGCGGCGGCGATAAGCGGCAAGAGCTCGCGTCGGTCCATTCAGCGGTGCAGAGCATCTAGGGACTACGAGGAGCTACAGGCGGGCCCGGAGAGTGCGGCGGTCGGAGTAGCTCGGCGACAACTCCACGGCGGCAACAATAAGCGGCGAGGAAGCTGTCTGGACAACTAGAAGCGACGCATCATCAAAATAGGTCCCGTGCCTGCGATGCTCCCGGAGGAAGGAATTGAGGAGATGGACTCACCAACCTTTGGAGACGAAGAGCGCTGCGGCGATTTGAAATCAAAATCCGGTGCTCCCATTGAAACCACTGAAAAGGCGGTTGTTAAGCACCACCGGTGAGGAAGCAGCGGGAGCAAGGAGGGAGCGAGAACCAGGAGCACGGCCTTCAGAAGCTCGCGGGCAACAATGGCGGCGAGAGAAGCGAGGCGTTTGGGAGCTCCACGAATGCGGTGGGTGCAAGGAGAGCTAGCAGTGCGCAAAGGAAGCGGGGAGGAAGATGGGTGCTTAAATAGGCGAGGAAGCGAGAACAGCGGCGGCAAGCCTCGGATGTCCACGCGCTCACGGTCGCCACAGTGGCGGGGCGGTGGCGATGGACTTTGGCGGCTGGCGGCAGCGCATTAATGCACGCGTTGGCGTCGGGTGAGTGGGCGGCGCTACGCCCACGAGCCTCTGCCATGGCGCGAAGCGGCCTTGCGGGCGGCAGCGCGAGGAGGGCGGCGGTGGCGCGATTGAAATCAACGGTGAGAATCAAAGAACAGCGGAGTTGTCCGAATGCTTATCTGAATGAGAGCCGTCAGATGGAGGTCTAACGGTGATGGCCAGCGCGCTCGCTCGGCGCCGAGTCTTTGATAGTTGGCTCGGTCAGTCAAGTGACTCGAGCGAGTCGCGACTTGCTTTTAGAGAGCAGTGAAAACCGATTAGAGTTTGATTTTGAAATGAAACTTTGGGGATTTAATTGAGGCATCAAATCAACTCCAAAATTTATGAAATTTTAACTGGAGCTTCGACCTTAGGGTTAACCTTCCATAAAATTTCAGAGATTTTTGTGCCTGGAATTTTCCCAAAATTTCAGAAGGTTAAAGCAGAGGTTTGACCAAGGTTTGACTTGCCTCTAAAATATTTCAAATAATTTCCAAAAATTATGAAATAATTCAGAGGTGTTACCAAGCAACCTTAGAACCCAGGAAAATTATTTCAAGGGTTTGACATAAGATTTCACCAGAAGGTTTTGACTTGAGATAATTGAGGATTTTGATTTTGAATTTCCCAAAATTCCTTTACAAAATTTCAGAAAAGTTTCAAAGTAAGAGGATGAAGGAAAAGTTTTAATTTAACCTCATTTTATTACATTTGAAACACAAGCCAAAATGGGGATGTTACAAACCTCCCCCTTACAAAAATCTCGTCAGAGATTTGGTTCACTCGAAGCGAAGAGGGGTAGTGCACGAAGGCGATCTTCTCGTTCCATGTAGCTTCATCCTCGGAATGGTTTGACCAGCGAACTTTAAGGAACTGATGGTCTTGTTCCTTGTTCTTAGCTCAGGACTCCTCGGTATGCGAGCGGGTGCTCGCGATAGGTCAAATCTTCACGAACATCAAGAGTTTCCAGCGGACTTCCTCTGTTGGAACAGGAGAGCACTTCTTAGGTGGGACACATGGAACACATCATGTACCCGCAAGTGCAGCGAGCAACTCCAACTTGTAGGCAACGGCTCCCTTCTTCTCGATGACACGGTATGGACCGACATATCGAGGAGCTAACGCCCTTGACACCAAAGCGGTGACCTTTGGAGGAGAAACCTTGAGATAAGCGAAGTCATTGGGCTCAAAGCTCAACTCACGGCGGCGATCCGCATAGCTCTTTTGCACGGATTGAGGCGTGCGTAGCGATCACGAATGAGTGGACTTGACCCTCGGCCTCATTAATCGAGTCAGGGCCAAGAAAGGTCTCTCAGGTCTCGGACCAGTTCAACGAGGTTCTACACCTTCTCGTATAAGGCCTCAAATGGTGCCATGCAGAGGCGGCTTGGAAGCTGTTGTTGTAAGAAAACTTCGGCGAATGGCAAACACTTCTCCAGTGCTTCCCATAGGAAAGAATACAAGCTCGCGACATGTCCTCCAAAACTTGGTTGACCCTCTCGGTCGACCATCTGTTTGGGGTGAAATCTTTGTCTTTGAAAAAAACGAGTTCCCATAGCTTCTTGCAAGCTATGCGAGCTGGGAAGTGAAGATGGAACCACGATCGAAATGATCGTCTTGGCACCATGCAAGCTCACTATCTGGCGATATAGAGCTCGCAAGGTGGCCGATGCGAATCTTGGTCTTGGCGGAAGAAAGTCGCCACTTTCGTCAACCGGTCAATGATAACTAAATGGCATCATTGCCCCTCGGTGACTGGTAGGCGGTGATAAAATCCATCGGCCGAATCCACTTCCATTCGGAATGGGCAAGAAGTGAAGCAATCGGTGGGCGATGCTCGGCCTTGACACGGCGACACCGTCGCGCTCGACGCGAACCTTGCGATCTCCCTCTTCATTCGGGTCCACCAAAATCTCTGGCGAAGATCACGGTACATCTTCGTGGCCGGGATGAATAGATAGCGAGAGAATCGTGGGCTTGCGGAGGATCAAATCCGCAACTCCATGTCCTTTGGAACCACGGCGTTGCCGAACCTCAAGACACCAAGCTCATCTACGGAGAAGCACTTGTTGTTCCAATCTTGACATTTTCCTTGATGCGGTTCCTCCAACATCATTGCTGGCGGACTTGATCCGATCCACCAAGGTTGGTTTGTACAACCAAGGCGTGAGGAACCATGCTCAACCAAACCCAAGTTGAGGCGCTGAAACTCCTCGGAAGGGTGGTGAGGCTCCTTGAGCGGCAATGCATTGCAATGCGCTTTGCGACTAAGCGCATCGCCGCGACATTGGCCTTGCCGGATGGTAGTGAATACCCATGTCATAGTCCTTGATCAACTCCAACCATCTCCTTTGCACGAGGTTGAGATCTGGTTGGGTAAACAAATACTTTAAGCTTTGTGATCGAATACGCCCATAGCGATTCGATTAGGTAATGTTGCCAAATCTTAAGTGCATGAATCACGGGCCAACTCCAAGTCATGGGTAGGATAGTTGAGTTCATGAGGTCTCAATTGCCTTGATGCATAGGCCACTACCTTGCCTTCTTGCATAAGGACACAGCAGAGCCTCGGCGAAGCGTCACAAAAGATATCGAAGCTTACGACGGACGTCGGGAGAACAAACGGGAGCGGTGGTCAATCGCTTCTTAAGCGCTTGAAACTTTCCTGCAATCAGCGGACCACGAGAACTTCTTGTCCTTCTTGAGCAACTCCGTCATTGGCCGCTATCTTGGAGAGTTCGATAAGCGGCGATAGTATCCGCTAAACCAAGAAAACTCGAACCGAAGACCGAAGTGGTGACTCGAGAAAGCACGTCGCTGATCTTGCTAGGATCCACGGCTCGCCTCTGCTGAAAAGAATATGGCCTAAGAAGGCTACTTCCTTCAACGAGAAGCGCACTTGCTGAACCGCATACAACTTGTGCTCGTGAAGCTTGCCCAACACAAGCGTCAAATGCTCGGTGTGTTCCTCATCGCTCTTGGGTAGATAAGGATATCATCGATGAAGACCACAACGAACCTATCCAAATACTCCATGAACACCGAATTCATGAGGTTCATGAACAAAGGCGGAGCATTTGTTAAGCCGAATGACATGACGGTATACTCGTACAAGCCATAGCGAGTAGAAAAAGCGTCTTTGGAATATCCTCGGTCGAATCGAACGATGATATCCACTCTCGGATCAATTTTGGAGAAAACTCGAGCTCCGTTAATTGATCGAAGAGGTCATCGATCACGAGGCAAAGGGTACTTGTTCTTCTAGTTACTTCATTAAGTGGGCGGTAATCAACGCGCTATCTTGTGACGTCTTGTCCTTTCGGGACAAAGATTGCTGAGCATCCCGAGAGATGAGCTAGGGCGGATGAAACCCTTCTCTTGAAGCTCACTCAGTTTGCTTCTTCAACTCCACCAACTCAATTGGGTCCATCCGATAAGGCCTCTTTGAAATCGGGCGATGCAGGAACCAACTCAATGACAAACTCGAGGTCTCGAACTGGTGGCATCCCTGGAAGGTCGTCGGGGAAGACATCGACAAAGTCACATACCACTGGGACTTCACTAATATCTAGAGCTGGCTTCGCTTCAAGCGCGAAGAGATGCAGATCCTGCAGCTTCGGTGAGAAGCGAACCTGCTCGCCAGAAGGACTGGTGAGGTAGATGAGCCTCCTAGCGCAATCAATTTGTCCCATGTGCTGAGACAACCAATCCATGCCTAGGATTACATCTAAGCTCGCCGATCGAAGGAGGATAAGGTTTGCCAAGAATCCTACCCTTCTATCTCAACGGGACATCCTGCACTCGGACTCGACTCTCAACTCGAGCGGGAGGCGAATGAGCGCCGGGACAAACAATGGAGTAAAAAAGACCTCCTACAGGCAAAGACTGAAACAAGCGAATGAGATGGGCTGAATCAAACAAAGCGTAGCGAGGAAAGAGTTAATCGAAAGGTACCCAACACGGCGTCGGGTGCCTCCACGTGCCTCCTCGCGAGACAAGGTTGACCGGCCACTACCCGCCTTGGGTAGCGGGGACAACCGATCATCAGGGAGGACCACCTCCCCGCCGCGTCCTCCATTAGGGCGGTCGCTCGATCTGTTAGGGCAACTATTGGCATAATGCCCCTTGGTTGCCGCGAAAAGCAAGTGACCCGTGGCCGGATTGCGAGGACCACCTGGCGGTTCGCGGCGCCGCGTGGCGGGGCACGGCTGCGGAGGCGAGAGGCTGGTCTTGGCGGCCTCGGTGGTAGTGAAGCCACGAGCGGGCCCCTGGGGTAGGCCCGACAGGGGCGAGAGGCGGTGCATGCGGACATTGGGCCTCCCACTTGCGCTGCGGGACTCGCCAGCGCCTTGGCCTTGTGCTCGGCAACAATGGCCTTGTCCACCAAGGCACGAAAGTCGGCAAAGTCCACAATGGAGAGCTTGTCTTGCGGCTCCTCGGACAAGCCCTCCATGAACTTCTCTGCTTGGCCTCATCGGTGGCCACCTCGGATGGAGCATAACGAGCCAAGTGGTTGAACTCGTGCAGTACTCCATCAACGACTTACGCCCTTGCTTGGCGCGAGAAACTCCTTCTTCTTCCGCTTCATCAAGCCGGCGGGGATGTGAGCTCGGCGGAGCGCCGTCGGAACTCATCCCAAGAGGCGGTGTGGCGGCGGGCTGCATGGCCAAGTTCTCCCACCAGGAGTGCCCCCGAAGGCGATGGGAGGCAAAGAGTGCCTGTCTGGTCGAACGCGAGCAGCGTCGAGCTTACGCTCAACTTTGGCGCGGCGGTCATGCGCATCAATGGGTCCTCGGACACGGAGAGCGTGGGGTGAGTGCGAAGAAACTTCGGCCAAACCATGCGAGGCGATGTCGCCCCTTGCCGGACCACGAGGCGCCGGAAGGCGGAGGTGTTGCGGCGCAATAACATCGGCGAGACCCTCGTCCTCACGATCGGTTGCGCTCGATCGAAGAAGGACCTCGACCATGGTCGGAGGAGGCGGAGCTCCTCATCAAACATTTCTTGACCACGGCGCTACGAGTACCTCGGCCATCTGGTTCAAGAAATTTAGGTTAGCAACCAACACACTAAGACTAGAAGTTGATGGCGAAAAGCTAACGATTAGGGAATGAGATATCACCTAACGAAAGCCAAAAACAACAAGTAAACAACTTTAAATGTTTCCAAAGAAGCTCCAAATCAGCAAAGGAAACATTAACTTAAGCTCAACTTCTCACTTGCCATTAACAGTATTGAATGAGCGAGCAATGGTTTGAGAAGATAAAATTTCAGCACACTACCATAAGTCTAACACTACTCAAAAGCAAGTTTAAGGTGGCAAAATTAGTGTTAGATACTTAGCTAACTAGTATCACATCCTACCCTTTTGTCCCCACAAGTTTTAGTTGATTAACCTCTCATTTTCTACCCTATTTAGAACCTTTGAGCTGCTGTCAGGAAATTGAATGATCGCTGTCAGTTTCGCATCCAAGTCTCCTAATTGAAATCTTCAACCGGAGCTTCAAAACCTTGTAGAGGGTAGCTAACACTTCAATTTGCCAAACTCATTGGTTCCCAAAACCAGATGTCGATAACAACTATCTTTTGAGAGAAGGAAAGGAAAACACTCTTTAAAACTCAAATTAGAGCAAGATGAGAGAAAGCTAAGATAGGTAGAAGTAAAATCGAGAACTTACTTAAGCTTTCATAAATCATTGATACTTTGAAATTAAGTTTTCCAAAATATCCTAAAGACGATCAAGCTTGGGTTACTACGGTCGAATGGCTCTGATACCAACTTTGTGAGGACCCGGTTTATTAAACATGTCTTGTTTAACCATCCACTTGGTCCCTAACAGTACAAATCAAATAAACCAAGCCTCGAATATGTATACTTCCCAGAATGCGAGTATACACACCGTTACAAAATCATGCATCAATTCCATTCATACACATAGAGCGAAGCAAAAGCAACAAGCGAAAGACATAGGTAATATAAAGAGAGTTATTACAAAGAGGCGGCCGGCCCAAAAGTCATACAAATAAGTAAATATACAGTGAAGCAAAATGGCCATAAGATGGCGATAAACAAAAGCCAATCGGTGTGCCTTTACCCACAAGGCAACCAGCCAGGACCGCCAAGCTAATCGTCCCAAACAGCGCATAACACTGACTCATAAAGTGAGGCCCTTGGGCTCACCTTCTTCCTCTGCAACAATTAATATTAAGCAAGCGGATGAGTACAAAACTTGTTTTGTACTCGCAAAATGACGTGTGAGATAACGAACTATAATTAACTACATGCAACCTTTATTTAAGTGGATGAGGCTCGGACTTATTTTGACATAAAGCAAGTTTTCATTTGCAATAGGATAATAGATTCAAAGCAAGTTTGCAATTAACTTTTATTGTTCAAATAAAGAGAAACCATTATAACCATAGATAGATGACAACACCAACCTAGAAGTGACTAACCCATAGTCACCACAACAATAACATGAAGTACCCCTTCATACCACCCATGTCAAGTTTAAGTTTTTAAAGGTGTAGTCTAGTTCTTGTGGGAAATAACCAAGCGTGTCCATAACCTAGGGCGAGGCTATTCGAATAGTTTTAACCTGCGGGGTGTACCAATGTACCCACACGATGAGCAGCCTTTCCACGACCACGGTTAGCACACTTCCTTTGGTATGCGGGCATGGCTAAGTCTAACAAGGCGCTTTCCAATGGGCGATGCTAATTAAGAGCATAACCCACGGGAGAAAGACACATTAGGCAGCCCTAACCGGCTGCTAATGCTCCCCTCAACAACACACACACACAGGACACACCCACCACCAGCTCATAATTAACACCTTCCAAAGTACTTAGTCAAGAGAGGTTCCATATCCCCTCGTGTGGTTGTACGCAATAATTGCTTGGATCAATGGCACAAGTAACTCGGTCCTTAGGGACTTAGGCACCATTCAATCACACCAACAGATCACCCAACATACCATTGTGCCCAAGCCAAGATATAATTTTTGTTTTGATTTTGATTTGCAAAATGGTAAAACACAAGGGTTGGACATAATGGAATAATAATAGCATTTGAGTGATCAAGATCACCGACTAAGTCGATGATCGCCCAATACTACCGATACTAGGCATGGCTAAGCAATATTTATTGAAATCTACTAAGTGACAGAGCTCATCCAACGAACTCTAATCACGACAAATAACCTAGGCTCGGTAGTAGAGGATAATTATTTACCTCAGATTATGCAACTAGAGGATTAACTAATCAATTTAACAACAAAATAGCAATGCATACATAGAAGTTAAACAAAATATTAGACTTTAAAGTAATGGGATCAGTTGGGAAATGATCAAGCGCTTGCCTTCTTCTTTGTTGCTCAAATTGTTGCGGATAGTGCGTTCTGGGGTTACGCAAATATCGAATCCTAAGCGAAAGAGCGAAAACAACCAATAAGGCGAGCATCACTTAAACAAAGAGCAAGCAAAAATTATCCAAATGCGTGAAATTTATACATAAGGTAGAATACGAATATACCTAGTCATAGGAACTGGAAAAACTTAATTTGGATTTGTAGTGCAAAAGATATTCTCTAAAAACCTATTTTTGGCCATAATTAGTACTGTAGCAAAAACATTTTCTAGAAAGATTTTGAAGCTGAAATTTTTATGGTAGCTACCTACTGGTGTAGTGATAAGCCATATAAAATTTCAGGTCATTTGGAGTTATATTGAAAGAGTTATGATTTGTTTAAATTGTTTAGGGTATTAAACTAAAATATGATCCTTATGATTTTTAAAAACAGTAAAATTTGTGAAACCAATTTTCCCAGCAAATACATTAGCAGTGGAAGCTAATCCAATTGGATTCATACAAAAAGGATCTATAGATTAAAAGTTATGCATTTTACAAGTTTGCTAAAGTTCTGAAAAACAGTATTAAGTTCACTTGTTTACTATTTTTGAAAATGGTTTTCTAGATTTGATCATGGTCTACAATTATTTTTCTATTTAAGTTCAAGGTATAAGGAAGCTAACAAAACTTGAACCATCTAATTTGGAGCTAAGATGACAAAGATATGAAAATGAAAGACCTAATGTGATACTGATTTACGGACTTAGCACTCTCGGGACTTCACTAACATCCGAGGCGTGGGCGAACCGAGCCGTTGATCTGGATCGGACGGCCTTGCAGCGCGCGTCGCGCCGCAGCACACCGCCGCAGGACCCACGGAGGCTCACCGTTGGATCCAGATCCAACGGTCCAAATGATGAGGCATTCGGACGAGCGAAGGCCTTTGCAATCCCGGTAGTTGATCTTGATCCAACGATCCGATTGAACCACGCGAAACACTCCTCACGCGCGCGAGCGGAGGGCGGCGTGGAGGTTCGAGTCGTTGATCTCGGATCCAACGGCGAAGACCCGACCACGTCGCTCCGCGGCGTTGTCGTCGACATCACGGCGAAGGCTTCACCGCAAAAGCAGCGGCGACCAAAACGCGGCGGCAGTGAATGCCGAGAATGGGTGCGCAATGGCGTTGCGCACCTCGGCACCACCCACACGGCGGTGGTGGACGAGCGGCGGCGGCGGCGGCGGCACGGCAAAGATGGCGGCGGCGATAAGCGACAAAGAGCTCGCGTCGGTCCATTCAGCGGTGCGAGCATCTAGGACTACGAGGAGCTACGGCGGGCCGGAGGTGCGAGCGGTCGAGTAGCTCGGCGACAAAGCTCCACAGCGGCAACAATAAGCGACGCGAGGAAGCTGTCTGGACAACTAGAAGCGACCGCATCATCAAAATAGGTCCCACGTGCCACCGATGCTCCCGAGGAAGGTGAGGAGATGGACTCACCGGCATTGGAGCGAAGCGCTCGCGGCGATTTGAAATCAAAATCCGGTGCTCCGTTGAAACCACGAAAAAGGCGGTTGTTAGCACCACCGAGGTGAGGAAGCAACGAGAGCAAGGAGGGCGAGGAACCACGGAGCACGGCCTTCAGAAAGCTCGCGAGCAACAATGGCGGAGAGAAAGCAGGCGTTTGGGAGCTCCACGAATGCGGTGGGTGCAAGGGAGAGCTAGCAGTGCGCAAAGGAAGGCGGGGAGGAAGATGGGAGCTTAAATCGAGGAAGCGAACAGCGGCGGCAAGCCTCGGATGTCCACGCGCTCACGGTCGCCACGAGTGGCGGGGCGGTGGCGATGGACTTTCGGGGCGGCTGGCGCAGCGCATTAATGCACTGCCCGTTGGCGTCGGGTGAGTGGGCGGCGCTATCGCCCCGAGCCTCTGCCATGGCGCGAGCGGCCTTGCGGCGGTGTGGCAGCGAGGAGGGCGGCGGTGGCGCCGATTGAAATCAACGGTGAGAATCAAAGAACAGCGGAGTTGTCAGAATGCTTACGAATGAGAGCCGTCCGATGGAGGTCTAACGGTGATGGCGCGCGCTTTCGCTCGACGCGCGGTGCGATTAGTTGGCTCGATCGAGTCAAGTGACTCGAGCAGTCGACTAGCACCCGAGAGCAGTGAAAACCGATTAGGGTTTGATTTTTGAAATGAAACTTTGGGGATTTAATTGAGGCATCAAATCAACTCCAAAATTTATGAAATTTTAACTGGAGCTTCCTAACCTTCCATAAAATTTCAGAGATTTTTGCATGGAATTTTCCCAAAAATTTCGGAAGGTTAAAGCAGAGTTTTGACCAGGTTTGACTTGCCTCTAAAATATTTCAAATAATTTCAAAAATTATGAAATAATTGAAGTGTTACCAAGCAACCTTAGAACCACTGAAAATTATTTCCAAGGGTTTGACATAAGATTTCACCAGAAGGTTTTGACTTGAGATAATTGAGGATTTTGATTTTGAATTTCCCAAAATTCCTTTACAAGAATTTCAGAAAAGTTTCAAAAGTAAGAGGATGAAGGAAAAGTTTTAATTTAACCTCATTTTATTACATTTGAAACACAAGCCAAAATGGGGATGTTACACAGCCATTAAAGACCTCCTAGGTTAGCTCTAGGCCGTTGGATCCTTGGCTGCGAAAACTGTAAGTGCTAGGACCTCCCCCTTGAGTCAATCCTAGCGGTGTAGGACCACCCTGGTTAAATCCTAGCCGTTTAGATCTTCCCGTGCAAAAGACCTCCCCATGGTCATTTTGCAGGACCACCCTAAGGCCACCCTCGGGGTCTTCTTTGTAAAAAGCCACCCTGGTCTTTTGTAAAGAAAACCTCGGACCTCCCTTGTGTAAATCTCAGCCGTTCAGGACCACCGGGTAGATCTTGACCGTTCGGGACCTCCCGGGAGAGATCGAGCCGTTAAGATCTCTTCTACGTTCAGCGTTGACCTTAAGACCTCCTCGTGGAGCTGCGGGTGTCGGATCTTGATCTATGAGCACAACCTCCGTTAAGCGCGAGGAACTCTCGTAGCGTGCGTGGTGCATCAACTTCGTCGGGACCGTCGGATCAAATCTTAACGGTCCACGACCTCCTCAATCGCTTGAGATCTTTCGGCGTGCGTTGTGCTCGGTCCCACGGTCGATGGCGATGGCTTCGGCGGCGTCGGTAGAAAAAGTAAATAATGCCTTTAGAATTTTCGAATTGAATTTCTCTTGCTTTGTTAATTCAATTAAACTTATAAAATTCATAACTAAGTCAATTTTATCCAATTCAAATGAAACCAATTTTGTTAATTTTCATTTTAATGTTCTATTTTCAGAATGAGTTTTAGTATGCCTCTGTTCATAAATTTTTGTTAAATAATTAAATTGGTGTCTTTATGTATTTCAAACTTGCAAAATTCCTACAAAATTCTTCATAACTCCAAATAAAATGTTCTCTGTTTCTAAAATTTTGTAAAATCTTGCTCTAGCTCTTTGTAGGAAATTTGTGCATGTTTGTTTAAAGTGAATTTTGATTTTTATGGGTGTTACTTGTTCTTATTTGTCGTTTTTGTTCAATCGATAGATTGCGGCAGTCTAGTATTATCGAGTGAACCTCACAGCGAGTTGATATTTACGGCGACAACGGCCGAAGCGGTTTGATCATGTTAATCCCGGTAATTTTAAGTCTAATATTTTGTTTCAAGCGTATGTATGCATCGCCTAATTTGTGTTAAATTGAGTAGTTAATCCTTTAGATGCATCATCGTAGGTAAATGATTATCCTCCACTACGAACCTAGGTTATTAGGCGTGATTAGAGTTATTTGGATGAACTCTTGTCACTAGTAAACGAATCCAAGCTGCTTAGACATGCTTAGTATCGGTAGAAATGGCGGTTATCGACTTAGTCGGTAACTTTGATCACACAAAATTATTATAACTTCTTGTTTGACATTTACTGCTATGTTTAATTGTTAAAACCTAAGCGAAAATAAAATGATTTGGACTTGGGCACAATGGTAAGTTGGTGTGATCTGTTGGGTGTGGCGGAATGGTGCAGAGTCAATTAAGGACCGAACATCTTGTGAGTGAATTTTTATCGAGGCATTTCGGCGTGCTAACCACACTAGAGTATATGAGACCTCTCTTGACCTAGTACTTTGGCGTGTATTGGCTCAGGTGCAAGAAGTCGCGGGAGGGATGGTGTTGGGAGCATGGTAGTTGTCAGCTTTATCTGAGTGGGTAGTTGTCTTTTCGGCTTTACCATGTAGCGTATGGATTTCTATCCATACGAGCGGCTCGTAGTTAATACACAATATTGGAAAAAGTCTCGTAGGACTTAGTGTGTGGCATACCTTGGAAGTGTGCTTTTGGCTTAAAGCGATGCAAGTGTGGAGTGCAGTGTACACCTGCGGTTAAAACTATTCGAATAGCCTCGTCCTAGGTGATGGACACGCTTGGGTAAGCTTTTCAAGAGTTAGACTACAACCTTTTAACTAAAACTTGGCGGGTGAGTACGAATCGGGGATTAGTGCTATGTTGTGGTGACTTTTGGGATAGTCACTTCTAGGTTGTTTATCTTTACTCTTTTGTTATTAATACCTTTACTGTATTTCAATATTAAAAATGAATTGCAAACTTGCCTTCAAACTGTATTACATTGTTGCAAATAAATTTGGCTTTGTGCAAATGAAACATATGGCCTCCACCAAATAAGCCTACATGTAGCATATGAATAGGTATGCTAGTTCACACGTCAGTCTTGCGAGTACAAAGACAATCTTTGTACTCAGATGCTTTGCTTAATGTTTTTGTTGCAGAGGAAGAAGGTGAGCCCCTTGGGCCTCACTTCTGTGAGTTGTGCTGCTGCTTCGTGTACGACGACTAGGCTTGGCGGTCCGGTCAGATGTCTTGTGGGTTGAAGGCACGCTGATTGGCTTTGTTTATAGCCATCTTATGGCACTTTGCTTCATTTGTCTATCTTGTGTTTTGTGTATCTTTTGGCGGTCGGCCATTATGCATAATAACTCTCTGTGTTACTTTCGCTTAGTAGTGTGATGTTTGGACTCTATGTTTGGAATGGAGTTGATTCATAATTTTGTGGTGAGATGTGTATCTTTGCTTTCAGGAAGTATACATATCTCGAGATCGATTTATTTGATGCGTGATGCTAGGACCGGTGGTTGGTTAAGCATTACAAGCCAAATAAATTGGGGTCCTCACAAAGTTGGTATCAGAGCCATTTTGACCGTAGTAACCCAAGCATAGTCGTCCTTAGGATATTTTGGAAAAACTTATTTGTGAACTATAATAAGGTTTATGAAAAACCTAGGCAGATTCTCAGGTTTTACTCCTTATCTATCTTAGCCTTCTACTCTCATCTTACTCTAATTTGAGTTTTACAACTTGGATTCTCTCTTTCCTTTCAAAAGATAGTTATTTACCGGTTGAATTAGTTTTTGGGAGAAACATGGAAGATTAATCTAACTAAAAATTGTGGGGGTATGAGGGTAGGATGTAAATGAGTTAACTAAATGCCTTGGATAGTTTTCTTTTACTCTGCTTTCTAGCTGCATTTTGAATCTGTCTTCCAAAAACTGATTGCTCGTTCTTCCATACGAGTTAGTCATATTTGGAAGTTGATTTTATGAGTTGCAACTTTGCCTTGTTGTTATGAATTGTTAGAGTTTATTTGTAGAATGGGTGCATGCTATCTATGTTTTCTGTAATAATTTTTTTTTATTATTAACTTGCTTGGTGGAACAGGATGGCTGGTGGAACCCGTAGTGGTCGGAATCAGCCAGCTGGTTCGGATGAGGAGCTTCCCCCTCCTCGACTATGGTGAGGTTCTCGCTCGGATCGGCGAAACCGCATGGACGTGACACGCATCTTGGAGGTCATTGCTAGGAATACCTCCACTCTGCCGTGCCTCCGAATGCGGAGGTGGCGGACATCGACTCATGGGGACTTGCGAGTTCCTCGTCTGCGACGCCGACTTTCTCCGCTCGAGGACCCACTCGATGCGGATGATTGGCTGCGCATGGTTGGCAGCTCAACATCGCTCGATGCGAGTCGGGAGAAGGCACTCTTCGCATCCCACCGGCTTGAGCGCGGCACTCTCATGGTGGGAGAACTATCTCGCCATGCGGCCGCGCCATGTGGTCTCATGGGAGGTTCGAGTTCGCTTTTGCACCGTCGGGCCCACATCCCCGATGGCTTTGATGAAGGCTGAAAAGAAAGAATTCATCGCGCTCAAGCAAGGCGCAAGTGCGTGACGAGTACCTCTCGAGTTTAATCACTTGGCTCGTTATGCTCCGGGAGGTGGCCTCGATGAGGCTAGCGGGAGAAGTTTATGGATGGCTTGTCAGGAGCTACGGGACAAGCTATCTATTGTGGACTTCTCGACTTTTAGACCTTAGTTGATAAGGCCATTGTTGCTGAGCATAAGGCAACGCGCGCGGTGAGTCCATAGCGCAAATAGGAGGCCCACCGATCTGCTCAAGCTAGCCTCACTCGTCCTCGGGTTGGGCGAGCACCAGGGGCCCGTTCTTTTGCTCCACCGCGCGAGGCCATCGGCGCCGTTCCTCGTCCCCACGGCCGTGTTTGACCATGTGCGCTGTGATCCAGCAGGGTGGCCTCCGCAATCCGGCGGCCGATGTTACTGTTTCCTGCCACAACAAGGGCCACTACGCCAACGCTTGCCCTCGAGTCTTGGCGGCCTCGTCCTAATGGAGGGCGCGGGCGGTGGTCACCCACGACGAGAAGATCATCGAAGACCCGAGGGTGTGAGCGGCGGTCGAGTCAATCATCTTTCGGTGAGGAGGCTCGGGGCGCGGATGTCGTGATGGGTACACTTCTTGTCAATTATCGTCCTGCTGCTGCGGTATTATTTGATTACGGAGCATCGCATTCTTTATTTCGAGATCATTTGCTGCTGCTAGTGGTCTTCCTTTGTGTTCCTTTGGGAGTTCCTTTGCTCATTCGCTCTCGGGTCGGAAATGAGAGCGATTTAGAATGTCGGGATGTTCCTATTGAAGTCAAAGGAGTGGGATTCTTGGCAAATCTCATCTGCTCAATTCAGTGAGCTGGATGTAATTCTTGGCATGGATTGGTTGTCCCAACACATGGGGCAGATTGATTGTGCCATGAAGGTGGTTTCCTCACCAACCTTTACGTGAGCAGGTTGGCTTTTCCCGCGGTGCAAGGTCACACCTTTGTGCACTTGTAGCAAAGCCACTTTGAAGATTCGGGAGGTTCCACCGTTTGTGATTTTGGGGATGTTTTTACGATGATTTACAGGATGCCTGCAGTGCGAGACCTTGAGTTTGTCATTGAGTTCTTTGCCGACATCGCCCTATCTCGAAGGCGCGTATCGGATGCCTCCCAATGAGCTAGAAGAATTGAAGAAGCAGCTTGGTGAGCTCCAAGCAAAGGGTTTCATCCGTCCAAGTTCATCTCCTTGGGGTTGTCCGGTGATCTTTGTGAAGAAGAAGGACAAGACTTTGCGCATGTGTGTTGATTACCGTCCGCTCAATGAAGTGACGGTGAAGAACAAATATCCTTTGCCCCGCATTGATGATCTGTTTGACCAATTGTCTGGAGCCCAGGTATTCTCGAAGATTGATTTGAGGTTGGGGTATCATCAGGTCAGGATCAGATCTGAGGATATTCCGAAGACAGCTTTCACTACTCGTTATGGCCTTTACGAGTATACCGTCATGTCTTTCGGCTTAACCAATGCTCCAGCTTATTTCATGAACCTCATGAACTCAGTATTCATGGAGTATTTGGATAAGTTTGTGGTGGTGTTCATTGATGACATTCTTATCTATTCCAAGACTGAAGAAGAGCATGCTGAGCATCTGAAGATTGTTTTGGGCAAGTTGCGGGAGCACGGCTATATCGAAGTTCGGCAAATGTGAGTTACGGTTGAAGGAAGTGGCATTCTTAGGCCATGTTCTTTCAATGGGAGGCGTAGTTGTGGATCCCGGCAAGGTCGTGATGTTCTATCTTGGGGTCAGCCAAGTCGATCAGCGATGTGCGGAGTTTTCTCGGTTTAGCGGGCTACTACCGCCGCTTTATCGAGAACTTCTCCAAGATCGCGAAGCCAATGGTGAATTGCTCAAGAAGGACAAGAAGTTTGTGTGGTCCTCTGCTTGTGATGAGAGCTTTGGGAGCTCAAGCAGAGATTGACTTCACTCAGTTCTCACTCTTCCGATGTCCACAAGAGCTTGATATCTATTGCGATGCCTCTCGTCGAGGACTCGAGTGTGTTCTTATGCAGAAGGCAAGCGATTGCCTATGCATCTAGGCAATTGAGACCTCACGAGCTCAATTATCCACCCATGATTTAGAGCTTGCTGCGATGGTTCATGCACTCAAGATTTGGCGGCATTATCGATCGGAAATTTGTGAGGTGTATTACGATCACAAGAGCTTGAAATATTTGTTCACCCGGCCGATCGAACCTCGAGCGGAGGAGATGGTTGGAATTGATCAAAGATTATGACATGGGTATTGATATCATCTGGCAAAGCCAATGTAGTTCTTTGGTGCACTTAGCGAAAGGTGTATTGCAATACTTTGATGATCCAAGAGCGACAACTGCACTTCTTGTAAATTTCAGCGTCTCAACTTGGGTTTGGTTGAGCATGGTTCCCTTCTTTGCCTTGGTTGTGCAACCATCCTTGGTGGATCAAATCAAGGCAGCACAGCAATCAGATGACGAGGTGAGTAAAATCAAGCAGAACATCAAGAATGGGTCAGCCAAGTGCTTCACAGAAGATGAGCATGGTGTTGTGTGGTTTGGGCAGCATCTCGTGGTTACAAAGGTTCGGAATGCGGGATTTGATTCTCCATGAGGCCCATGATTCGCCTCTGTCCATCCATCCGGGGCCACCAAAATGTACCAAGATCTGCGTCGAGATTATGCGGTGGACTCGCATGAAGCGAGATTGCGGGTTCGTTGCGGATCGATGTATCTTTGTCGTGTCAAGGCGAGCATCGGCGTCAGCCAGTCTTCTTCAACCCTTACCTATACCAGAGTGGAAATGGGATTTTGTGGGCATGGATTTCATCACTGGCCTGCCCCGTACTTCTTCAGGGAATGATGCTATCTGGGTCGTTATCGATCGATTGACAAAGGTAGCGCACTTCACGCGATGCCACCACTTTGATGTCGATCGATTGGCAGATCTCTACATATCCCGTATTGTGAGCTTGCATGGTGTGCCACGAACGATTGTGTCAGATCGTGGTTCTTTGTTCACTTCTCGTTTGCTTGCGATTTGCGAGAGGCCATGGGGACCGTCTTTCTTTTAGCCTGACCTACCATCCTTAGGCGATGGTGAGACGGGCGAGTCAATCAGTGCTTGAAGATATGCTCGCGCTTGTGTTCTTTCCTATAGGAAGAATTGGGAGAAATGCCTACCGCTTGCAGAGTTCTCCTACAACAACGACTTCGAGCTAGTCTCGGTATGGCACCGTTTGAAACCTTGTATGGGAGGCGTCACGAGAACCCCAATGAACTAGTCGGCGGGGAGAGAGCAGTTCTTTGGCGATTCAATTAATGAAATTTGAAAGTCAAGTGCGATTGATTCGTGAGCACTTGCGCGTGCTTCGATCGAGCAAAGAGTTATGCATATCGGCGTCGTCGTGGTGAGTTTCGGCCAATGACTTTGTGTATCTCAAAGTCTCACCTTTGAAGGACATCGTCGTTTGATTGTCAAGAACAAGCGGCTCCTCGATATGTCGGACCGTATCGCATCATCAAGAAAGTGGGAACTATTGCATACAAGTTAGATTTGCCAGCTACGCTCGAAGGGGTGCATGATGTTTTCCATGTATCACAATTGAAGAAGTGCCTCCGTGTTCCGGTTGAGGAAACGCCATTGGAAAGTATCGATGTGCAAGAAGATCTGTCTTATCGTGAGCGCCCCGTTCGTATCCTCGAAGAAGCTGAACGCAGAACAAGGAACCGTGTGATCAAGTTCCTCAAAGTTCAGTGGTCGAATCACTCCGAGGACGAAGCCACTTGGGAGCGGGAAGATCGTCTCCGTGCAGACTACCCGTACTTCTTTTCCTAGTGATCAGAATCTTGGGGCGAGATTCCTGTAAGGGGGGGAGATTGGTAACAGCCCTAAGTTAGGGTTTGTGTTTCAAATGTAAAATTATGAGGAGAAATAAAAACTTTTGATGCCTCATGAAATTATTTGGAAGTTTTCTAAATTTTGCCCTAGCAATTTCCATTTTCTAGAATTAAATTCTTGTGAATGGAAGTTGTTGTCAACAAAATTCTAAACCTTAAACTTGTGATCATCCTCTGGGAACATTTTACCTATCATCTTGATCATCCTAGCTACCTCTCTGAAAATTTTCACAATTTTTAGATTTTGTTTGCTATTTCAAAAGGCCAAGTCAAACTAGTTTGAAAATCTGGTCAAACCTTAGGACAGCAGCTTGTGAATTTTCTTGGGAGAAATATAGTGCACGAAAATTCCTGGAAAAATTTCACAAGGTTGTCCTCTGTCCCAGGAAGCTCCCATAAAAATTTCGGAATTTTTGGAGCTCAGGAGATACCTCTAAAAATTCCCTTAATCTGCTCAGCCTTTTAAAATCAAAACTCTGAAGTTACTGTTCCTCTGGCTCGAACCCAACTCGAGCTCGAGTCCGACCGCACCGCTCGGCTCGGTCACGCCACCTAGCTGCACCGCCCGAATCCAATCGACCGTGACCGTCCGATGCAGATCGCACGGTCCACGTTCGCGCATACAATCGACCGGTCCGAATGCATTCAGGGATCTCGACCGTCCGTTTTAGATCCATCGGTCAGCGTCTTCTTGATCGAGTCGAACCAATTCTTTGCACCGCACCAGACTCCGACTCACGCCGCTTTGTCTCATCATCGCGACTCATGGGCCCTTTGTCGAGCCGTCACCTACCTCGTAGCTTAAAGCGGCGGCGCCGGCCGATGTGCATCGTGCCACCTCGCCTCGCCGTTCAATCTCGATTGTGGCGCGCGCGTGGTTTCTCCACCTCGGCCGCATCTTCGCGATACTGAGCGGCATTTATCGCTGTCATCCCACTCACCCGGCTCGCGCCTGCGCTTCGTGTACATCGTCGCGAGAGCTTCTTCTCGCATTCTCGCCTCTTTTCCTACTTAAGGACACCGAAGCTTCTTCGTCCTCCTTTGGACACCATAAGACCTTCCTCTGCCACCCATTGCTTCCTTTGAGCTCAAGTTGAGGAGTGCGCAAGCTGCAGTTCACGGCCGTAGCACCGCCGCCGTGTCATCACCACGACCGTGGCTCGCCTTCTTCCTTGGCGTCATCTTGTGTTCGACTCATCACTCATGTTTCCCCTCAACTAATTTTGAGATTCATTCACGGGACCGTCGGTTTCGATTCCCTCTTCTTGGTAGTGAGTTGGAATCTTCGTCCTCAACTCCGGTGAGTATCCCTGTGCCATTCCTTGCTCCTTGACCATCCTATGGTCGTCGCGTAGCTATCTAATCTATCTCTTTGCCTCTGTTGGCTCGAGCACTCCGTTGTCATCATCGTCTTCATCTCCGGTGGCTGCTCGCGCCGCCGATCCTCAGGCTTCCTCTGGACCTCCACTACACTCGGGTAAGTTCACTTTAGTCCTTTAGAGCTTTAGGCTTAGCTAGCTTAGCTCGTGGCACTTGTTTCGCCATTTCGGTTTTTCTTAGGAAGTTTGTCCTCGCCCCTTCTCGGCTCGTCGGCGTTCTAGGCACGCTTCGTCGGGAATGCTCCCATTAGGTTCGCAATGGTATTGCGAACATATTAACAGTTGGTTAGCGCCGCGTGGCTTTGGTCGTCGGCGGCGTCTTGCGAGCTCAACGTTGAGCTGCAGCCATTGTCGCGATTCAGCCGGTCATCGGACCTCCTCGGGTTAATCGTGGCCGTCCATGACCTCCTAGGATGAGATCTCGACCGTAGAGCCTTTGTCGATAAAACGCTAAGTCTCGGGACCTCTTTGGATCAATCTCGACAATTAAAGACCTCCTAGGTTAGCTCTAGGCCGTTGGATCCTTGGTCGCAGCGTAAGTGCCGGACCTCCCCTTGAGTCAATCCTGGCCGTCTAGGACCACCACTGGTTAAATCCTAGCCGTTTAGATCTTCTCCGTGCGCAAAAGACCTCCCCATGGTCATTTTGCAAGGACCACCCTAAGGCCACCCTCGGGTCTTCTTTGTAAAAAGCCACCTGGTCTTTTGTAAAGAAAACCTCGGACCTCCCTTGTGTAAATCTCAACCGTTCAGACCACCGGGTAGATCTTGGCCGTTCGGGACCTCCCGGGAGAGATCGGGCCGTTAAGATCTCTTTCTGTTCAACGTTGACCTTAAGACCTCCTCGTGGAGCTCTGGACTGTCAGATCTTGATCTAATAGGCACGACCTCCGTTAGGCGCGAGGAACTCTCAGCGCGTGCGCGGTGCATCAACTCGTCGGGACCGTCAGATCAAATCTTAACGATCACGACCTCCTCGGTCGCTTGAGATCTTTCGCGTCGTTGTGCTCGGTCCCACCGGTCGATGGCGATGGCTCATTGGCGTCGGTAGAAGAAGTAAATAATGCCTTTAGGATTTCCGAATTGAATTTCTCTTGCACTGTTAATTCAATTAAACTTATAAAATTCATAACTAAGTCAATTTTTATCCAATTCAAATGAAACCAATTTTGTTAATTTTCATTTTTAATGTTCTATTTTCCAGAATGAGTTTTAGTATGCCTCTGTTCATAAATTTTTGTTAAATAATTAAATTGGTGTCTTTATGTATTTCAAACTTGCAAAATTCCTAGAAAATTCTTCATAACTCCAAATAAAATGTTCTCTGTTTCTAAAATTTTGTAAAATCTTGCTCTAGCTGCTGTAGGAAATTTGTGCATGTTTGTTTAAAGTGAATTTTGATTTTTATGGGTGTTACTTGTTCTTATTTGTCGTTTTTGTTCAATCGATAGATTGCGACGAGTCTGGTATTATCGAGAGTGAACCTCTGCAACAGGTTGATATTTCTGAGCAGCAACAGCCAGGCAAGCAGTTTGATCATGTTAATCCCAGTAATTTTAAGTCTAATATTTTGTTTCAACTGTATGTATGCATCGCCTAATTTGTGTTAAATTGAGTAGTTAATCCTTTAGATGCATCATCTGTAGGTAAATGATTATCCTCCACTACCTGAACCTAGGTTATTAGCTGTGATTAGAGTTCGCTGGATGAACTCTTGTCACTTAGTAGAAACGAATCCAACTGCTTAGACATGCTTAGTATCGGTAGAAATGGGCGGTTATCGACTTAGTCGGTAACTTTGATCACACAAAATTATTATAACTTCTTGTTTCAGCATTTCTGCTATGTTTAATTGTTAAAACCTAAACTGAAAATAAAATGATTTGGACTTGGGCACAATGGTAAGTTGGTGTGATCTGTTGGGTGTGGTGGGAATGGTGCAGAGTCAATTAAGGACCGAACATCTTGTGAGTGAATTTTTATCGAGGCATTTCAGCGTGCTAACCACACTAGAGTATATGGGACCTCTCTTGACCTAGTACTTTGGCGTGTATTGGCTCCGGGTGCAAGAGGTCGCGGGAGGGATGGTGTTGGGAGCATGGTAGTTGTCCAAAAGCTTTATCTGAGTGGGTAGTTGTCTTTTCGGCTTTACCATGTAGCGTATGGATTTCTATCCATACGAGCGGCTCGTAGTTAATACACAATATTGGAAAAGTCTCGTAGGACTTAGTTGTGCGGCATACCTTGGAAGTGTGCTTTTGGCTTAAAGGCGGTGCGAAGTGTGGGTGCAGTGTACACCTGCGAGGTTAAAACTATTCGAATAGCCTCGTCTAGGTGATGGACACGCTTGGGTAAGCTTTTCAAGAGTTAGACTACAACCTTTTAACTAAAACTTGTGGGTGAGTGCGAATCGGGGATTCGTGCTATGTTGTGGTGACTTTTGGGATAGTCACTTCTAGGTTGTTTATCTTTACTCTTTTGTTATTAATACCTTTCTTGTATTTCAATATTAAAAATGAATTGCAAACTTGCCTTCAAAGCGTATTACATTATTGCAAATAAATTTGGCTTTGTGCAAATGAAACATATGACCTCCACCAAATAAGCTGCATGTAGCATATGAATAGATGCGAGTTCACACGTCGGTCTTGCAGTACAAAGACAATCTTTGTACTCGATGCTTTGCTTAATGTTTTTGTTGCGAGAGGAAGAAGGTGAGCCTTGGGCCTCACTTACGTGAGTTGTCTTTGCCGCTTAGTCATGACGACTAGGCTTGGCGGTCGGTCGGATGCCTTGTGGGTTGAAGGCATGCTGATTGGCTTTGTTTATAGCCATCTTATGGCACTTTTGCTTCATTGTCTATCTTGTGTTTTTGTGTATCTTTTGGCCGGTCGGCCATTGTCTGTAATAACTCTACTGCTGTTACTTTCCGCTTAGTAGTGTGATGTTTGGACTCTATGTTTGGAATGGAGTTGATGCATAATTTTGTGGTGAGATGTGTATACAGCTTTCTGGGAAGTATACATATCTCGAGGATCGGTTTATTTGATCTGTGATGCTAGGGCCAGGTGGTTGGTTAAGCATTACAAGCCAAATAAATTGGGGTCCTCATAGGTATCATCAGGTCCGGATCAGGGCTGAAGATATTCCGAAGACGACTTTCACTACTCGTTATGGCCTTTACGAGTATACCGTCATGTCTTTCGGCTTGACCAATGCTCCAGCTTTGTTCATGAATCTTATGAACTCGGTGTTCATGGAGTATTTGGATAAGTTTGTGGTGGTTTTCATTGATGACATTCTTATCTACTCCAAGACTGAAGAGGAGCATGCTGAGCATCTGAAGATTCTGTTGGGCAAGCTACGTGAGCATCAGCTTGGGCCAAGTTCAGCAAGTGCGAGTTCTGGTTGAAGGAAGTGGCATTCTTGGGCCATGTTCTTTCGGCCAGTGGGGTAGCGATAGATCCTAGCAAGGTCGATGTCCTATCTTGGGGCATCCCAAGTCGATCCAACGATGTGAGGAGTTTCCTTGGTTTAGCGGGCTACTACGCGCTTTATCGAGAACTTCTCCCGGTTGCAAAGCCCATGACCGAATTGCTCAAGAAAGAAAAGAAATTCGTGTGGTCTTCTGCTTGTGATTTGAGTTTTCAAGAACTCAAAAGGCGATTGACTTCAGCCCTAGTGCTTGTTCTCCCTGATGTGCATAAGAGCTTTGATATCTATTGTGATGCCTCTCGGCAGGGACTTGGTTGTGTTCTTATGCAAGAAGGCAAGGTAGTGGCCTATGCATCAAGGCAGTTGCAGCCTCATGAACTCAACTATCCTACCCATGATTTGGAGTTAGCTGCAGTGGTTCATGCACTCAAGATTTGGCGGCATTACCTTATTGGTAACCGTTGTGAGGTGTATTCTGATCACAAGAGCTTGAAATATTTGTTTACCCAGCCAGATCTGAACCTCAGGCAGAGGAGATGGTTGGAATTGATCAAGGACTATGATATGGACATTCAGTACCATCCAGGCAAGGCTAATGTTGTTGCGGATGCACTCAGTCGCAAGGTGTATTGCAATACCTTGTTACTTCAAGAGCAACAACCTACCCTTCTTGAAGAATTTCAGCGGCTCAATTTGGGATTGATTGAGCATGGTTCTCTTGCTACCTTGGTTGTGCAACCAACTTTGGTGGATCGAATCAAGGCTGCCCAGCAGACAGATGTTGGGGTGATCCAAATCAAGCAGAACATCAAGAATGGGACAGCCAAGTGTTTTTCTGAGGATGAGCACGGTGTTGTGTGGTTTGGACAGCGCCTTGTGGTCCCGAAGGTCATGGAATTGTGGGATTTGATTCTCCGCGAGGCCCATGACTCCCCTTTGTCTATTCATCCTGGAGCTACCAAGATGTACCAAGACCTTCGATAGAGATTCTGGTGGACTCGCATGAAGCGTGAGATTGCCGGTTCGTTGCCGAGTGCGGCGTGTCTTTGTCGTGTCAAGGCTGAACATCAGCGTCCAACGAGTCTTCTTGACCTTTGCGATGCAGTGGAAGTGGGATTCCATTGGTATGGATTTCATCACCCGATGCGCCGTACTTCTTACGGGAAGGATGCTATCGGGTTGTCATTGATCGCGACAAAGGTAGCACATTTTCGCGGTCGCGTACCAATCTCGGTGTTAGTCGGTGGCGGATCTCTATGTGTCTCGCATTGTATGCTTGCATGGTGTGCCACGAGCGATTGTGTCGGATCGTGGTTCTCTTTTCACCTCTCGCTTTTGGCATAGTGCGCAGAGGCGATGGGTACACGTCTTTCTTTCGATTCACTTATCATCCTCAAGCGATGGTCGACGGAGAGAGTTAACCAAGTGTTGGAAGATATGCTCCGTACACTGTTCTTTCCTATGGGAAGAAGTGGGAGAAGTGCTTGCCATTTGCGAGTTCTCCTACAACAACGATTTCCAAGCTAGTCTTGGTATGGCACCGTTTGAGGATTTGTATGGGAGGAGATGTAGAACCCCATTGAACTGGTCAGAAACCGGTGAGCGTCAGTTCTTCGGGCCAGATTCCATCAATGAGGCCGAAAGTCAGGTTCAGCTGATTCGTGAGCATCTGCGCGTGGCCGATCGAGCAAAAGAGCTATGCGGATCGTCGTCGTCGAGAGTTGAGCTTTGAGCCCAATGACTTTGTTTATCTCAAGGTCTCACCCTTAAAGGGCCATCAGCGTTTTGGCATCAAGGGCAAGTTAGCTCCTCGTTATGTTGGGCCTTACCGCATCATCGAGAGGATTGGAGCTGTTGCATACAGATTGGAGTTGCCAGCTTCACTTGAGGGTGTGCATGATGTATTCCATGTGTCACACTTGAAGAAGTGCCTCCGTGTTCCAATTGAGGAAACTCCGTTGGAAAATCTCGATGTGTAGGAAAATTTGACCTATCATGAGCATCACTGCTCGTATTCTCGAAGAATGCGAGCGAAGGACAAGGAACCGTGTCATCAAGTTCCTTAAGGTTCGGTGGTCAAATCATTACGAAGATGAGGCCACTTGGGAGCGCGAAGATCGTCTTCGTGCGGATTACCCATCCTTCTTCTCGAGTAAACCTGAATCTCGGGGCGAGATTCTTGTAAGGGGGGGGGGAGGTTTTGTAACATCCCATCTTTTGGACTTGTGTTTCAAATGTAAGAAAATCAGTAGAAATTAAAACTTTTTCTTACATCATGTATTTCCTGTATACTTTGAACAATGGTTGCAAGGAGTTATGGAAATGCAATGTCACAAGTCTATTTGATCCAATCTTTGATATTCCAAAAACAATCATGTCAAATTTTGTGATCATCCTCTAGAAATATTTTTCCTAAGTTCTTGGGATGATATGTGGCCCCTCTGAAAAATTTCACAATTTTTAGAAATTGTTTGAATATTTTTAGAGGCAGTCAAACCTGTTTGACCCTCAGTCAAACCTCAAAACAGAGCCTTGCAGAAATTTTGGAGATTTATTCACAGCATAAAAACCTCTAAAAATTTTACACAATATTGATATCTAAGTTAGCAAGCTCCTGTAAAAATTTCATAATTTTTGGAGTTAATTTGCTACCTCAAATAAATCCTCCAAAGTCTTTGTTCTTATTTCAAATCAAAACCTAGTCTCACTGTGCTTTGGGTTCGAGTCAGACTTGGGCTCGAGCCAATCGACTCGGTCCAGTCAACTAACTGCACCGGGCCTCTCTTTAAAAATGCGCGTTGGAACTCAACCGTTAGATCTCGATCGCGTGGCCCTCGTGCGTGTAACCATTCGGACCTTCCGGTTGCTTAATTGAATTTCGACCGTTGGATCCCCATCTAACCGCCCAGATGCACCGAAACCTTCGGACCCTCCGGTTGTTGGTTTGAATCGGAGCCGTTGGATTAAGATCCAATGCTTGCTTGTCCCTCTGTTGTAAATCGCATTCGCAACGTGGGGCAATCTGAGCCGTTCATGTTCAATCCTAGGGCTCACGCTCTCTGTCGTTGTGTTTTAAACTCAGAGGCGTGGCGCAATCGCAGCCGTCCGATTTGAATTGTAGGGCTCTGGAACGCCCGAGCCTTTCCTCTGGCCATCTTCAACCTCTAGCCGTGCATGAATAGTAGGGGGAGTGATGGCAGCGTCAAATCGTGCCTCCTACGGGCGCCCTAGTCAACGTTTAGGGGTATGGGAGACACTCTGAGCCATGCCATGCCCTATTGCACGTCTGCTATCCTTTTTCCTTGTCGGCGCACCTTGTGCTCTGTGCTTTGCCGCCCGGAAAGTTTGTGGCGCAAACCCTAATGCCTCCAAGGCCTTATAAGCACCCAAATCACTTCCTGGAGTTTCTTTAGACCACCATCAAGCTCCATTCACAATATTGGAGCTTAACACCTCAAAAATGGCAAGTCGCCATTGTTGACCCGAAGAGCTCCATTGGTGTTCTTGGTGTTCTAGTGGTTCTCCTTCATGTTTCTTTGCCCTATCCTTATCTATTTACTATCTTGAATATTTTCCCTCACTTAATTTTGGATTTGATTCTCAGGAATTATCCAATTTGGGGTTTGTTCAAATTCGGCCGAAGTTGGTCATCTTCTTCCTCAGCTCAGGTGAGTGCTCCATTTTCATATTACTTGCTCATGTAGCTTCTGTGGACCATAATGAAGCTATACTGATGCTTTGGAATCACTCATTTGGCTCAGGGTGTCATTTTCGATCTTTCTTCTCCAAGTCCGGCGAGCTTCCACCGTGATCAAGCTTCTCCGGTCATCTCTGAAGCTTCCCTTCCTCAAGGTAGCTTCTTATTAGTCCCTAGAGGCCATGGCACTAGCTTCTCTGGACTGCAGCAGAGCTCATTGCTGTTTTCATGTTTAGCAGTAGAAGCCCCCTTTTTCATTTTCCGGCTAGCCGGCGTTCTAGTCCCTCACCGCCGGCGAGAATGCCACTATTAGGTTCTAGGCGTTATTGCGATTCCATTTCAGTACTTGGTGGGCGCCGCCGCGGCCAGTGTCGCCGGCGACGAGCCGTTAAAGTCGCTCGGGTTTTTGCCGGCGAAGAGCTCCTGTTTTCGTCATTTGGTTAGGACACATTAATTACACAGTGATTGCCAATCATTAGTTCTTTAATGGTGTCTTAATCTTTGTCGTTGAGCCACTTACATGTGGGCCCAACATCCTTAAATCACCCTCTGGCTCAACTCCGCACTGTTCCGACATCATTAATGCTTAATCATTGATTAATTAATGTGTCGGCATTAATCAATGTCGGAAAATTACCTCTGGGTCGCTGACTTGTGGGCCCGAGGGGTTAAAATCAAATTTCAGAAGTCATTAGTGTCTCTCTTAGATCTATTTAATGATAATCATTAGAAGCATTAATTTGGTCTTAACCGCCACTCTCGATCGACAAGTGGGCCCGATGCCGTGTGCGTGGGTTAAAAGCGGCGTGGGTGACTCAAGGCCGCGAGCATGCGTGCCCACGTGTCAGCATCTCTCTTTGAACTTCGATCAATAGCCACCGTCGATCCCGTGATCAACGGCCCAGATCGTGAGTGCATTCGGACCCTCCGGATGCCTTGATCGATCTTGACCGTCGATCTTACGATCAACGGCTGAGATCGTGTATGCAATCGGATTTTCCGACTGTTGGTGCGCTCTGGACCGTCCATCTGCAGATCTGCGGCTGGGATTGGCCCAAGCAACCGCACCGTCCGAATGCATACACTCGTGTGCGCCGTTGGATCTTGATCCAACGGTGGGCTTCTGTTAGGTGTCGCGCGCGTGCGCTATTCCCGGCGCGCGTGAGCCGTAGGATTGTCGAGCGTCCACGTGTTATTCTATTGTTTGAGTTTGTCTGTATTTCGGTAAGTATTTATTTAACAACTAAAAATGATATAAAAACTTTAGAGACTCATAACTAAGTCATTTTAACTGCTTTTTAGATAATTCCAACTGTAATAAATTTTGTTATCACTTAAGTTTATTATAAAAATAGATTTAAGCATATCTCAGTAGCAGAAAATTGTATAACTAGAAATAACTTGATTTCTGTCACTTTGAATATTCCAGAAATGGATTTAATCTTGATAAATGCATATCTTTTTCTGTATAAATCCAATTTGTGCAAAATCAATTTTGTTAAATTCATCTGTTAGTATACTTTCATATGGAATAAGATTTGAGCATGTTCATAACTCTGTAAAATGATTTGGATTAGATTTACACCTTAGAAAAATCATAAGTAAATGTGTATAACTCCAAATTTAGTAAATTCAACTTTGCGGTTATTAGGATGTTATAATCTACCTACTATAAAAATTTCACACCTTAGATCATTCTGGAAAATTTCGCCATGAACAGTACTATTAATTAATTAGACTGATTTTAAGGCTGAGAAAGAGCATTTTGTCCATATCTTTTGCATGCTTAGTACAAATTGCATGATTCTTGTTCCTATCACTATCTGAAACCATTCCCTAGCTGTTGTGTAAATTTTATTAGATTTGGATGTGTTTTGCTGTTGGAGTTCATTTGGTGTTCTTCGTTCTTATTTGCTTATCGCCTTTTCGCGTTAGGTTCCGAAGATAATTTTATTGCTGATATTGAGCCACAGCAGTGTAACACCCTAGCTCAACATTGAGCCTGCAATGCTACTAAAATTAAATTAAACTAAGCTAAACTAAGACCAATTACAAAATCTCGACAAAACCTCCTTTGTATAGTCGCCTATACCGAGGTTCCAACAATTGATCAAGGCATTTATCAATATAATCATAATCAGGTTCATTCAAGCGTGTAGAATAATATCATAAACATAACCAAAACTTTCTATTCTCATTATTACAGTTAACCTGAATCTCAAACTATCCATAGCTTCTAACAGGTAAACATAACATTTAACAATAATTTCATAATCCAATTCACACATGCATAAGAGGTAATCATAGGAATGTAATCAAATTAACACTATTCTCACAACCATAATCAGAATCATAAAACAACCATGGGTATTTCTCAGCAGTCTATTTATTCTTATATGAAGCTAAATGACAATTGCTTTAATGTTGTGAGGTAGTGCGTGCTTTCCAATTCATCTACTCCCTCCCATGCATGCCAGTCTTGCCAGTTGTACCTAAAACACATCAAAGCAAGAGTGAGTCCAAAGACTCAGCAAGTACCAACAAGGCTAAGCATTCATAGCATCAATAATCCAAGATAAACAATGCACCAGAGTAAAGCCTTCATGCTCATGTGTATGCAACCAATGCTATGCACCTTTTAACTTTATCTCTTTCGCATTTTACCGTGTCATGGGGTATACAACCGTCATTGTGTACCCTTGCTGTGCCCTCCGCACAGGGACCAAAAACCTATACACCACATGTATAGGGACCTTTGCCCATCATCTGAATGATGGGGACCTCTTTACTCATAGCCCACATTGCACCAATGTGGGGACCTCAAGCCCAATCAATACATGGCGGGGACCTCAACGAATGCATACTTGGTCACCACGTGACCAAGCTTCAACATGATCTCAATATGCACATGCACAACATCTATTCATCATCAATATACCAAGTACAATAACAACGGACATAAATAGAGCATAATCATACTTGGAGCATTCACCAATCTCAATATAAACATCATGCGAAAGAACCTTACTTAGCTATCATATATCAAAAACATGCATGTATGACCAAGTCTCAACACGATTGGAACATGCAATTGCTCCATGCCCACGTCTTTCATATACACGAATTTAACATGTACATAACAACATGTATGATTTAGCAACGCTCAAGGAAACATTAACCATAGCTTGCATTCATCAAGATAAAGGAAAACTCATTACGCTAACATTCGTGCAAGGCTACAACAAGCAATCACCACAATCATATCATACGACCGAAAATACGCTATAACCCGAATACTTGCCTCAACTGCAGCAGCAGCGGACGAAGTGGGTGCTGCCCTTGGGATCTCGCTGCCACTGGACAAGAAGATAACCCCAAACTAAGAATAACATACTGGACCAAAATCATACCTCACATTACAATCGAAATCGCTAATCTTCTTATCACGTCTAGCTTTTCTAATTTCTAGCGATCGGTCACTGCGGACAGCAGACTTCAAAAATTCATAACTTTCTGCTCAGGAGTCCAAATAGGATGATCTTGGACAATCTGAAAAGGTAATTGAAATTTCTAAATAAACTTAGTTGGGGAGACCCTCTGATTCGGCCATCTACCAGACCTACCAATCTATTTAATCAGAGCAAATATTTCCCGTCGGGTTTCTGGACAGCGACAAAGAAACTATCATAACTTTCTCTACGTTCGTCCAAATTCAGTGATCTTTAGTTTTCCTGAAAGCTAAGAAGATTAGCCTCATTTTTCGTTATGGTGAGACCCTCTGGAAACCCCTCTAAATACGCTCTTCTATCAGGTTAACTAACACTAGCAAATCTGCTTCTCTCCAGAAACACAGAAGTACTAATAAATTCATAACTTTGGCTACCGAAGTCCAAATGACTTGATTCTTGTCGGCAATGAAAGGTAACTACGATAGCTACAACTTTTTAGGAGACACCCAGACCCAAATCTGCCTCTAACTTAATCAAAACCGACAAACTTCCCTGCTGCAGAATAACGACGAACTGGCATCCGAAAATTAGACAACTAGAAAACGACCCCAAAACAACAAATCGCGGGTTACCCTTGCCGAACGAAAGAGCACGCAGCGGGGATGATGACCACCATGCTTCCGCTGCGGATCCCTTCTTCTCCCTCTTCTTCCCTTCTCTTCTTCCCCTTCTTTCTCTTCTTTTCTCCTTCTCCTTCTTCTTCTTCCTTGGCCGGCTGCAAGGGAGATCCTTCTCCTCCTTGGCCAGCAACAATGGGGGTGGTGTGGGGATGGGAGGCGCAAGAGAGGGTGGAGGGAGGTGGAGAGGTGGGGAGGTGGGGGTGGCGGCCGAATGGGTGTGGGAGGGGAAAGGGGAGGAGGGAAGGGGCTAGGGTTTTGGGGAGGAGCCCCCTTGGCCGGCCACCCTCGTGGGCCATGGCCCGAGCCCAAGTTGCCGCCATTTGCTCTTTCCCCCTCTAAAATTGCAGCATGATAACAATCCAATTAGTCCCTCCATCGTTCCGTTTGATTCTTCCCGAACCATCGATCTCTCCCGAAATAAAATTAATCTTCCTCGATTCAAACCTTAACTCTCTTTGGGATATTACATTCTACCCCCTTAACGATTCGGCCCGAATCTAAACGCCAATCTTCAGAAAGAAAACCACGACTAGAACTTAACAACGATACCAATGCGATCAACTCTTACTAAACTCGCTCACGTGAGACTTCAACTCTCAAGTGACCTCTCTCTCAACGAAGAGACCACAACACCGGGGCGTAAATCGGCGTGCGTACTAACGCTCCACTCGACATTCCGGTACACTCACCGGACAAGACTCGAGGGTAAGACCTCACTCGATGGTTAGCGCGCAATCGAAACCTCAAACTCTGGATCTCCCGGTTACAAGGCGTTACGTACTTGGCGCATGGACTCGAGGCAGTCCCGCGTCGCCAACTAGCGAAAACAACCCAATGTATCTTGGGTTAAACCTCCCAAAGATACGAACCACACGACATGCACATAGAACACGAACTTCGTGTTCCACCGCTCAATTATACTCCTCACTAAAGCAAAAATCACCTCCTTTAACGAAACACACAACAACAATACTCTTCCTAAACACACTCTTTTACCAGTAAAGCTCAATGAAAATGAAGAGCTCTCAACGCAACCAAGCGTTACCAACTCGGTACTAAAAGGAGTCAAATTCAAAATCGATGATTTAACACGAAAATCTTTCCACCTTCAATTAGAAAAATTTGCAAATAAACACCACGATCGCTAAAGAGAAACCACTCAATTAACCAAATCCATCATTTCTTTTATTCTTTCAGAACCGATAAGAATCATATATACCAAAATCGAATCAAACTCAACTTACGAAAGATATTGGTCAACAACACAAAACTAAAGCGAGAATCGAGGAAACAATTCACTCCTTTGAGGAAGTATCAAATTCTCGATTATCTCTTTTAAGAATAAAATCTCTCTCAACTTTGGAGTTTCAGTTCATCACAAAACACACTAACTCATCTTTCTTAACTTTACATTCTCAATGTTACACTCAAGTTGAAATACATCATCCACAATTCAGTATAAAGGCTCTATCGGCCTTGCAAACTTTATCTCAACAACTCCTCTATCTACATGATTAATTTGTGGATGACTTCAATGCATCTCAAAATAGATTACACACGCAATCACATCTCCTCAATGTTTTAGAAATAAACAACTTGGAATTCCACACTCTCACAGTCATATACTTTCTCTAAAGGGCTCTATCAATGATTATCTCACTGTTTGAAACCCACCCTTAATCTACCTCCTCTACACATACTCATTGGGTGCCCCAAGTCCTAGCATAAAATTACAAAGCCCAAATTAAACTCCAAGATTCCTACAACGAACTTCTCATATAAAAGATAGGAAATCCTCAGTTAAATCCGTAAAATCCATAATTCCAACATACTCTCTCATTAACATCATCATGAAAATATTTTCTTGACCAGTTTACCTTTACAAAGATTATAACCCTCAAAGGTTACTCATTTAAAGCCAAATCACTCTTGGCGTTACTCAATATTTTCCATTATCCCATTAATTAACATGGCGATTTGATTACTTTGTAACCCCTCTCATTAAACCACATCATCAAGAATAACTTTCATAGCCTCGCAATACTACCAAATTGCGATACTCTAATAAATTGATCCAGATTTCCATACTTGCTAATTCTAATGCTCGGTCAAAAGAACACCAAATCTTGGACTACAACTTGTTATAGGTCCTACTAGTTGCGACAACGAAATCTGTAGCTCAAAGACAAATATTCTTTTCAACTCAATTCCTCTCCAAGGATTATTCCAATAAATCGATTTATTACTCCAAGCCTCTCGAGACGACTTGACACCTTAGGGTTCATCAAACCATCTACTGAGACTTTACAATACAGATCGGTTAACCCTTTCTTAGAAGAAGAGGCAAATAGAAATAAGTTTCACTCAAAAGAAAACGTTACCACTTACAGTAGTTACAAGATCAAGAGAAACAATGAGATAAAAGCGTTCTCGAAAACCAAAGATATGATCAAAGTTGAGGTGCACGTCCCACAATCGAGAGAATATCAAACCTCGACGAGAATAAAACAACGCTTTTAGAATTCGGAAAACTCTTATGGGCAAGAACAAAATTTTTAGACAAACCTCAATATCTGCAAGTTATGAAACTTTACTTAAATCTCAAATACTTCCACTTTACTCGATTTTAGTTGGTTATAGCATCACCATGGCATTTCGACAAAGAGTAATTGAAGATCACAACACCTATTCCACTTAGGAACTAATAAAACCTCTCAACACGTCACTTTGCTCTAAACAAATTCAGCTATCACATCAACATGAGGTCGAAAGATCACAAATGCGAACTAGAAACATATTCAATTAATTAACATCTGGACGATCGAGTCCCTTTATACAAAACATTCAATATTATCATCATAATCCCTTCTTGACAATCACACTAGTAATGTAACAATACACTCTTAGCGAGACTCATCATAGCCTCTTATCCCATCATAAATTTCTCCAAAGGAAACACAAGCCACAAGGTTGAAACAAACCTATTTTTAACTAGTTCATACTATCAAATGATACTTTACAAAGCACACTATCAGAGGCCACTTACTCAATCACCCACTCAACCATTAGTGTTACTCACACCGCTCAATTGTCATTAACAATTGTCAATTGTATGAATCATGTATACAAATAGGGTCCTACTTACATTTTGTAGTCGCGTAACCATCTGTAAACACAAAGTCAACATTTAATAATCTCATCGCTTTGTACAACGAGGTTTCACAACATGCTACCTCAACGTTCGTCTAATCTAATATACATATTTTTAATCTAGCAATTTTGTATGATCATCAAGTAACTAGTTTACGAAAATTTCCAATCGATATCCTCTAAAGCATCGTTCAAACACATTCTTAACATAACCATCACTAATGGGTAAGCTAATCCATAGAGATACATTACTCCATGCTATCCAATAAATCTACGATTCCACAATCCTAACAATCGGACCAATTCATCAAAATACCACACCTCTTAACAACTCCATTGATTCCAACTAAATATTGTCATACTCATAGTCATAACTCATCAAGAACCACTAAAGGACAACCTCCACTTATTCAACTTTCTTTGATAAGGACCTTAGTTAAGATCGATCATGCACAAACTGCGAACTTAACTTGAAACTCATAACACAACCATTAATATTCAACGCTCAAAATACCCAAAGAGATCGTTGAGTCAAAGCCTTCATGAACTAAAGGACTTACAAAAGAAACTTTCATTAACCAAAACATCAAGCGAATAAAATAGGTCAAGCTTTCCAATAAGAAAAACAAAACTCCCTACAAAAGTCAATATTGACAATTAGCAAAATTCACCAATCGCGAGAATAACTCAACGGTGGGAAAAACAATAATTGATTTACGGGCAAATTAAGCCAAAAAACACACCAAACATTTCAAAGAAACCCATCAATCGCAACCGTTAAGAGTTGACCAAATTCAAATTCGGGAAGAGAGCAACTCTTCTAAAGATTCTCTTCTCGACACTGTACTAAGATATCCGGGTAGCACTTCTCTATACCCACTCCACGACGGTGGTGTAACTGGTAAAGCCGAGGTCACAACCACGACCTTAACCTCTCAACAACGACTAATCCCACTCATAATAATCATAATAATTAATTAATAAGCAGCCAAACTCAATTCATATCAGCAATAATCAAAACGATATAACGGAAACGTAAATGCAAAGATTGACCCATCCCCATCCTACTGTGCTCAGTGTGTCAAACTTTTAAGTTGATTAACATTAGCATTTTTTTTTTATATCTAGTCACCACGGACCTACAACCTGGCTCTGATACCAACTGTAACACCCCAGCTCAACATTGAGCCTGGAATGCTACTAAAATTAAATTAAACTAAGCTAAACTAAGACCAATTACAAAATCTCGACAAAACCTCCTTTGTATAGTCGCCTATACCGAGGTTCCAACAATTGATCAAGGCATTTATCAATATAATCATAATCAGGTTCATTCAAGCGTGTAGAATAATATCATAAACATAACCAAAACTTTCTATTCTCATTATTACAGTTAACCTGAATCTCAAACTATCCATAGCTTCTAACAGGTAAACATAACATTTAACAATAATTTCATAATCCAATTCACACATGCATAAGAGGTAATCATAGGAATGTAATCAAATTAACACTATTCTCACAACCATAATCGAATCATAAAACAACCATGGGTATTTCTCAGCATCTATTTATTCTTATATGAAGCTAAATGACAATTGCTTTAATGTTGTGAGGTAGTGCGTGCTTTCAATTCATCTACTCCTCCCATGCATGCCAGTCTTGCAGGTTGTACCTAAAACACATCAAAGCAAGAGTGAGTCCAAAGACTCAGCAAGTACCAACAAGGCTAAGCATTCATAGCATCAATAATCCAAGATAAACAATGCACGAGTAAAGCCTTCATGCTCATGTGTATGCAACCAATGCTATGCACCTTTTAACTTTATCTCTTTCGCATTTTACCGGTAATGCGGGGTATACAACCGTCATTGTGTACCTTGCACGTGCCCTCCGCACAGGGACCAAAACCTATACACCACATGTATAGGGACCTTTGCCCATCATCCGAATGATGGGGACCTCTTTACTCATAGCCCACATTGCACCAATGTGGGGACCTCAAGCCCGTCAATACATGACGGGGACCTCAACGAATGCATACTTGGTCACCACGTGACCAAGCTTCAAGATGATCTCAATATGCACATGCACAACATCTATTCATCATCAATATACCAAGTACAATAACAACGGACATAAATAGAGCATAATCATACTTGGAGCATTCACCAATCTCAATATAAACATCATGCCAGCAACCTTACTTCGCTATCATATATCAAAAACATGCATGTATGACCAAGTCTCCAACACGATTGGAACATGCAATTGCTCCATGCCCACGTCTTTCATATACACGAATTTAACATGTACATAACAACATGTATGATTTAGCAACGCTCAAGGAAACATTAACCATAGCTTGCATTCATCAAGATAAAGGAAAACTCATTACGCTAACATTCGTGCAAGGCTACAACAAGCAATCACCACAATCATATCATACGACCGAAAATCGCTATAACCCGAATACTTGCCTCAACCGTGCGAAGCGGCGTGCGCGAAGTGGGTGCTGCCCTTGGGATCTCGCTGCCACCTGGACAAGAAGATAACCCCAAACTAAGAATAACATACTGGACCAAAATCATACCTCACATTACAATCGAAATCGCTAATCTTCTTATCACGTCTAGCTTTTCTAATTTCTAGCGATCGGTCACTGCGGACAGCAGACTTCAAAAATTCATAACTTTCTGCTCAGGAGTCCAAATAGGATGATCTTGGACAATCTGAAAAGGTAATTGAAATGTCTAAATAAACTTAGTTGGGGAGACCCTCTGATTCGGCCATCTACCAGACCTACCAATCTATTTAATCAGAGCAAATATTTCACGTCGGGTTTCTGGACAGCGACAAAGAAACTATCATAACTTTCTCTACGTTCGTCCAAATTCAGTGATCTTTAGTTTTCCTGAAAGCTAAGAGGATTAGCCTCATTTTTCGTTATGGTGAGACCCTCTGGAAACCCCTCTAAATACGCGCTTCTATCAGGTTAACTAACACTAGCAAATCTGCTTCTCTCCAGAAACACAGAAGTACTAATAAATTCATAACTTTGGCTACCGAAGTCCAAATGACTTGATTCTTGTCGGCAATGAAAGGTAACTACGATAGCTACAACTTTCTAGGAGACACCCAGACCCAAATCTGCCTCTAACTTAATCAAAACCGACAAACTTCCTGCTGCAGAATAACGACGAACTGGCATCCGAAAATTAGACAACTAGAAAACGACCCCAAAACAACAAATCGCGGGTTACCCTTGCCGAAACGAAAAGAGCACGCAGCGGGATGATGACCACCATGCTTCGCTGCGGATCCCTTCTTCTCCTCTTCTTCCCTTCTCTTCTTCCCCTTCTTTCTCTTCTTTTCTCCTTCTCCTTCTTCTTCTTCCTTGGCCGGCTGCAGGAGATCCTTCTCCTCCTTGGCCAGCAACAATGGGGGTGGTGTGGGGATGGGGAGGCGCAAGAGAGGGTGGAGGAGGTGGAGAGGTGGGGAGGTGGGGTGGCGGCCGAATGGGTGTGGGAGGGGAAAGGGGAGGAGGGGGAAGGGGCTAGGGTTTTGGGGAGGGAGCCCCCTGGCGGCCACCCTCATGGGCCATGGCCCAGCCCAAGTTGCCGCCCATTTGCTCTTTCCCCCTCTAAAATTGCAGCACGATAACAATCCAATTAGTCCCTCCTGCCGCTCCGTTTGATTCTTCCCGAACCATCGATCTCTCCGAAATAAAATTAATCTTCCTCGATTCAAACCTTAACTCTCTTTCGGGATATTACAAGCAGCCATCAGATCCTGCACTCCAGCAAGGCAAGCAGATGTAGCATTCATTTGATCATATTGTTCCTACTATTTTCAAATTCTAATATGTTGTTTGCAAATTCTATGTATGCATTGCTATGTTGTTTTAAACTATTGTCGATAGTTGGCCCAGTAGTTGCATTATCAGTAGAAAATGTTTATTCCTCTACTACTGAGCCTAGGATTACTTGCTGTGATTTTGGGTTCGCTGGATGGTCCCTTGTCACTTAGTAGATTACGTGTCATTATGCTTAGCCATCCTTAGCTATCGGTAGAAATCGGCGGTTATCAACTTGTCAATAACCTTGATCACACAAACTGTTATAATATGTATATTTCAGCCTTGTGCTATGTCTAAATTGCAAAACTAAAACTGGGAATGAAAACAATTTAGACTTGGGCACAATGGTATGATGGTGTGATCTTTTGGGTGTGATTGGTATGGTGCCCGGGTCAATTAAGGACCGAACTACTTGTGAGTATCATTATCCGAGCATTCTGTGCGTGCTAACCACACTAGAGGGATATGGGACCTCTCTTAGCTGAGTACTTTGGGCTGTGTTAATTAATGAGTCGCGTGGTGGGTTGCATATTTGATTATATGCAACATGGACACGTTTGTAGGGAGAGGAACACCCGTCGAGGCCGGTGTGTCCTGCTCCACGTATGGGTCCTCGTGATCCATATTTCGTCGACATATCACTAAGGATTAACCCCCATACGTGCATCTCTTGATTAGCATATTCCATTGGAAAGGGTTCGTAGGACTTAGCCGTGCCGGCATACCAAAGGAAGTGTGCTTAATAGCTTGGCAAAAGGCGGTGCAAGTGTGGGTACATTGGTACACCTGCGAGGATTAAAACTATTCGAATAGCCTCGTCCTAGGATATGAACACGCTTGGATAAGCTTTTGAAGAGTTAGACTACAATCTTTTTAAAATTAAAACTTGATGGTGGTATGAATCAGGGATTCATGCTATGTTGTGGTGGCTTTGGGAAAGTCACTTCTAGGTGGATACTTGTTACTTATGTTTACTCATTGTTATTTAAATGCTTAAAAACAGATTTTACAAATCTTGTTCAATCTATTACATATTGCAAATGAAACTTGCTTTGTGCGTCAAAGAACCATATAACCACATTCCTTTGAATACGACTTTCATGTAGCTATGTATAGGCTTGTTACTCGTAAGTCTTGCGAGTACATTTTGTACTCACCGCATTGCTTGTATTGTGCGAGGATGATAGTGAGTCCGATGGACCTCACTTTTGTGAGTTGTCTTTGTGGCGGTTTAAGGGGCGATTAGATTGGCGGCGGTCGGTTGCCACAATGGTGTTATGTGGCTAACCGGTCGTCTTTTGGTTTAAGCCATCTTATGGCAACTTTTGCTTCCGTTGTTACTTATTTGCTACTTAAGTCATTTGGCCGGTCGGCTGTGTTGTAATAACTTATATTATGTATGTATTTTGGTAGACTTGTTATATTCTGTTGTATGGAAATGATGCATGCTTTGATTTGATGTATATGTGCTGCTTGTTCTGGGAGGCACATGTTCATCGAGACGCGGATTATTCTATTTGTGATACTAGAACCAGTGGAAGGTTAAGTATTACAAGTTTAATAAACCGGGGTCTCACAATAAAAATGGCGTAAAGAAATGTGAAGGAGAACCACTGGAACACCAAATTCACCAATGGAGCTCCACGGGTCAACAATGGTGAATTGTCGGTTTTGAGGTGTTAAGCTCCAAAATTGAAAATGGAGCTCAAGGGTAGTGTAAAAGAATACCAGGAGGTGTTGAGGGTGCTTATAAAGCTTTGAGAGCATTAGGGTTTCGACAAGGAGCTTTTCGGGAGACATGGTGCAAAGCTCAAGACATGGCCGACAGTGCAAAAGGTAGTAGATGATGGGATAGGGTATGGCATGGCCGAAAGATCACCCACAACCCTAATTGTCGACTAGGGAAGCTGTAGGGAACAAGAGTTGACACCTCCATCACTCCCCTACTGTTCACGCACATCCAGAGGTAGGAGACGACCGAAAATATACTTGGGTGATAGTCGGCCGTTGGAATAATCGTGGACGGCTTAGATCTCAAAGCCCTGGCGCCCTTTTAAAAACAACAGAGGAACTGCGACCGATGGATCAAAAATGAAAGGCCACGATTTAAAGCGCCTTCACCCGATCAGCACACTTAATTTGGACCGTTAGATTTCGATTCAATGGCCCAGATCGATGGGCTCTTCGCGATGTCCCGAACAGCCCAATCGTTTGGGACCGTTAGATCAAGATCTAACGGTTGGAAATGATTGCGGGTTTATAAAGAGGGTCCGGTGCAGTTTAGTTGGTTCAACCAGATCAATTGACTCGAACCCGAGTCTGACTCGGACCCGAGCAACAGTACAACCCAGATTTGGTTTTTAAATTAGACACAGACATTTGAGGATTTATTTGGGGTAGCAAAACAACTTCAAAAATTCTGAAATTTTTACTGGAGCTTGATAACTCAGATATTAGCCTTGTGTAAAATTTTCAGAGGTTTTTATGCAATGCATTGTTGCCCAAAAATTCTGCAAGGTTCTGGTTTAGAGTTTGACTAAAAGTCAAACAGGTTTGACTGCCCTCTAAAAATATTCAAACAATTTCTAAAAATTGTGGAATCTTTCAGAGAGGTCACATATCATCCTTAGAACTTGGGAAAAATATTTCTAAGAGATGATCACAAGGATTGACATGATTGCCTTTGGAAGGTCAAAGTTTGGATCAAAAAGACTTGTGACTTTGTATTTCCATATCTTCTTGTACAAGAATTGTTTGGTACAACAGGAAATATATGATGTAAGAAAAAGTTTTAATTTCTACTCATTTTCTTACATTTGAAACACAAGTCCAATATCGGGATGTTACAAATCTCCCCCCCCCCCTTACAAGAATCTCGTCCCGAGATTCCGTTCACTCGGAGAAGGAAAACGGGCTCCCATAGCCTCTTGTAGACTATGCCTATCATCGAGGAGTGAACAGAGAACCACGATCTAAAATGATTGTCTTCGGCACACCGTGCAAGCTTACGATCTTAGAGACCTAAGGCTTAGCCAAGTGATCGGTACGAATCTTGGTTCTTACCTGGTGGAAAAAAATGTGTCGCTTTAGTTGGCATGGAGAAAACTTACCAGGTCTAGATATAACATGGATTGACAGACTGAGAGCTCTGTTTGATTCTATGGGGGGGTGGTGCACGGCCGTTGTTAGTTGGTGGAACGATTTGTCTGGTTAATTCTGGAACAATTTGTCTGATTAATTCCAGAGCGATATGCCTAGTTAATTCCATTAACAACGGAATCTCAGCCTACTAGCTAGCTATGCGGAGTCATCCCTCCGAAGCTAGCCTTTTTAGAGGAAACAAGGCCATTCTCAGTGGGTGGAGCAATTTGTCTGGTTACTCCACTAACGAACGAGACCTCGGCTTGAAAACTAGCTATACGGAGTTATCCCTCCGTAGCTAGTTGATTAGAGGGGCTGCGACCGTTTAGGTCACAGAAATATGCGGCAAAGACTGTGTAATACCACGAGCGTCGTTTGACGGATTTAAATTAATCGAGTCGCCGGTTTTTCGGTAAAGCGGGGAAGGAAGAAATATTTTTTTGGATTTGCAAAAGTGAAAGAAGTATAGAAAAGAATGTATTCTTTTTTATTTAAATAAATCCTTTTACGACGGGCGGAGGGTGGGCTGCCACCTTGGGTAGGAGGCCCAGGGTGGCCAAACCACCCCTCCAACCCTAGCCGCCCACCTCTTTTCCTCCCCTATTTGCAGCCCCTCCTTCCCTTTCCCTTTCCCGGCCGCCACCCCTCCCCTCCCTTCCCCATGGGTGCTGCCCTTGGTGAAAGGAGAAGAAGGAGAAGAAGGAGAAGAAGGAGAAGGAGAAGAGAAGGAAGGGAAGGAAGAGAGGAAGAGGAGAAGAAAAAAAGGGTGATCCCCAAGGTTAGGTATTTTCCTCTCACCCGAATCCCTTTGTTTTATGCTGTATTTAGGGTTCTTGGTCCAAGTTTTGTGGGGATTAGCATTTTAGAAACCCCGATTAGAGAATCCTGCATGCACTTTGTAGATTGATTCGCGCAGTGCTGCTGTTCGTGCAGTTTAGACCCTAATACGATTGTTCCCGAGGTCTCCCAAAAGGAAAAACGTATGGGACGACGATACGCATCTACTGTATTTTTCAGATTTATTGGCGCGTAATCTAATCGTACCAGGATCTGGAATCTCACTGTCCATCAGGGTTGCAGACAGGGACAGACCACTGTTCAGATGGGAATTAGGGATAGTAGATGAATTCTATATTTTTGGACACCGTTGAGAAAGTTGTAGGAATTTAGTAAGCTAGATTCTGTATAAAAATAAAATTTTAGAGCCATACTCTGTTGTTGGGAAGCTTTTGAACCTGACTGTCTGACCGACAAAGCAGAGGATGTTCTCTGTTTGAGCTTTTAGTTACACCATGCTAAGAACAAAATAAAAATATATGATCTACATGAAAAGTGTAGGTATTTAAGTGAGGAATCCAGATATATATCTTTTGCTGTGATTAGTTTTATACTTTTAAAGATATGAAAATGTTAAGCAGCGCGCTGCAGTGGGATTAGTGTAGAACCGTTACGCGGAAAGGTTGTTGTGGGATTTGGGCTTAGTGACACCTTTGCTTCTTAAGAATCATTTTGAGTATTGTTGTATGGTTCGGCGTGTACTTTTGAACAGGTGGTTTTGCTCCTGATCGTGCGTGATTGCGTCGCCCGCGGTAGAGGCAAGTAAATGTAGCAATTGTGCTACGGTTTAACTCGTTATTCTTACTACTTGCAATATACATGTTTTTCATAACTTGAAGTTATATGCCATGGTTGCATGTTTTATGGATGAGGTCGTGGTAGAAAATTAATATTCATTTTTGCCATGCGTTGGAAGAGTTGTTGGTAGTCATGTGGTAATTTGCTTAATGAGCCAAATGCGGAATATGAAAATAAACTCAAGGTGGACATATTGATAATTCCTTGTGGTCTATGTGGTAGAGTTCCATTTAGATCGATTGATTTTGATCTTGGTGAATCGGGTGTGGGTTATGTGGTAATGGTCTTATGACAGAATGGTATTGTGCTTAATGAGACACATGTGGATTATGAGAAAATATTCATGATGAGTATGTTGTTGACCTTCGTGGTTAAATTCTTGTGGTTTATGATTATCATATCATTCATGACATATCATGACATTTGCATTGTGGATGTCACCGCTTATAGCGCGGCCGTCTGGGGTACAACATCGTGCATTGCCGTAGCACGATGCATACTTTTACCTTGTTGGGTAAAGGTGCAATGGAGCATAGCATACATATGCATTACATTGTGGAAAGATCATTTGCATACTTATGCAAGATATTGTGGTGAAGTTATTTTTGCAAACAAACGCAACTTCATAGTTGCAATGTGGAAATTGACTCATGAGAGTCTCTTGTGGTATGAGTAATGTGGTTGTGGATGTGGAATGGGGTTCATCCCTTGTGGTATGGTAGAGGTTGTGATTGTGGCATGAGATTCTTCTCTCTTGTGGTAATTGTTGATAGCGATTGTGGATGCGAGAAATAGTAAAGTTATGAGGTAAACCATGTTAATATTTTATTGTCATTGGTAGTGGTAGTGGCGAATAATATGAAGCGAGTTGATCAAGATTCAATTGTTAATATTTTACTATCATTGGTAGTAAATATGGTTGAGGCTATAATTGTGATCATTATGGGAATTGGATATTGATGCTTAATATCTTTGTAGTTTAATTAGCTTGTAAATGAATGTGGATTCACATTATGGATGTGGACATATGGATACTTTAATGATGTTGCATATTTGTTTGTAGTCTGAATAGCACATTAAGCAGTTTGCTTCTTTGAGATTTTATCTCACCCTTGTTTTCCCTCCCTACAGGTGATTGTTGAGCATTCATGGGATGGGTAGAGCGGCACCACAATAATGCACTTGGTTCATCAACTCATGTTGTAATAAAGTCGATGAAATTCTAGCCAAATGCTTAACTATTTGTGGATGATTATGTTATTTAATAAGGATGGACTTGTGAACCATTCTTTGATTAATCTGCTAGAGGTTGTTTAATTATTGAACTTGTTACCGTTATCTTTATTCCCTTAGTTGTTTATGCTTCCGCAATGCTTCTTGTCTAGAGATGTTGCCGAAATAATTTATCTTGAAATTATTGGCTAGCTGTAGAGTGGTTTAGTAGCATTCCAGGGTAATGTGGGTCTGAGGTGTTACGGTTGGTATCGAGCGAGCTTTAGGTCCGTGGTAATTAAAAATATTAAATTAACACCTTTGGTGCAGATAGGATGGGATGGGTCAAGCATTGCATTCATGCTTTGACATGTTATATTGATGATTCATGCTTTGAGATAATCTTTTATGTTTATGATTTGTTTATATGATTGCTTTGAGTGAGGATAGTCAATGATAAGAGGTAGGGATTGCGATTGTTGCCTTGGGCATTGCTAGTTTATCGCCGTTAGGTGGTGCGGGGATATTGATGCGATTACCTTAGGTAACTTAGTTGCGGATGTCATGGGTAAGTTTCTTAGAAAAGTGTTATCCTCCTTGAATTGATGTTGGCGATTCTTGGCCTATTGCGGTTAATGATTTTCTCTCGGGTTAGGCTGTTTATTGCGATTGTTGGGTGCCAATAGGCCTCCAATTGTTCTTGAGACCAAATATTGTTTCTTTACGATTGATGGGTTGTTTCTTGCTCGTGAGCAGTGCTTTTAGAGAGGCTGGTATTTGTATCTTTCTCATTTGGAAAACATGACCCTTTTATTCGTTTGATATTTTGAAGAAAAAATCAAAGCTTTATGTTGGAAGTTCGTTATCCGGTGGAAGCCTTGGCTCTATGCATTTCTTACGAGTTATTTCGACTTTTGAAGTTTGATTTCTCCTAGAAGGGAGTGTTAAAATCCCTTTATGATGTTTTGTTGTGTTTAAGTAGTAGGTGGCAATTATGTAAATAATTGATAGATTGTGAATTATCAAGTTGAAAAGTTAGTGTGGTACATCATTAATTTCTACTAACATCTTTAGAAGTGAAGTTGATTAATATGATGTTGTCCTGTTGTAGTTTATTGAAGATTTGTGGCTAAGAATTTAGCGATACATGTGTAGAACTCATGCATTTATTAAGGAATATGAAAAACAATTGTTTTGACTATTGTAGTTGTTTAATTTTCCCAACTTGTTGGATAGATTGGATTGATTGATCTTAAGTAATTAATCTGACCATTAAGGATGGGTCAAGTAAGGAGGTGTTGGAATATTGCCTTAATAAGATTAACCTTTAATATGTTCTCTCTTTACATACTTGATGAGCATGTACAAGTGTTAAATTTATGTAACTTTTACCATGCTAAATTGTTGAAACATGTATCTGAAAATGGATGAAGGTTGATGTATTGACTTGTGGAATCTTGTCTTATAAAGTTGGTATTATTGATGTTTAAAGTTATTTTATTTTAACATAAGGTGGAGTATTGAATCATGTGCTCTTTATTGTCTTTGTGATTGCAAATTAGAGATAGGATCATTAATGCTATCTTTGATGAAAAATTAATAATCCATTATTGACAAAGAATGGCTAGAGTGTAATTACTTTTGCTAAACTAGAGTTGAGCATCGATGCGAGATAAATGTATGAAATCTAATAAGAGATTCATACTAGCATGTTTTATGAGGTTGTTATGTTCTAATATCATCTTGTTAAAGAGTTTGTTTTAATATGATGGCTTATGCACTAGGTTTAACTAGATTAAGTAGTTGGAATCTTATTTGGATAATAAGAACATGATGAAGTGATTTATGGTGTTCCTTTTGGAAAAATATGAAGGAGTGAGATGATATGATGATTTTTGCAAAGAATGTTTTATCTTGTTGTGAATACAATCGATAGCATGTAGTTGTGATTATGGTGTTGAATGTTTTAAAAATAAAGGAATTTGTTAATTCCATAATACTAATTGAATTGAAGGGTGTGAGATTTACGGTTGGAATCTTTTGTACCTTATGACTTACGTGATAGCAGAGGTTGCTTTGAGTAAAGCGACATGTTGAATGATCTTTTGGTTTTTATCCGAATCTCGTGTTGTGGTCTTCAAGCATCCTTTGTTGGAATTGGCGGGATCTTTGTTATAAAGAAAAATTGTTTCTTATTGAAAGAAAAAGTTGTACTATAAGTATTTGAAGTCTGACGATCTATCTTGTGTTTTCCAACCTCAATGTTATCTATTTTTTCCCTTGGTCTTTTAGCTCTTTGTGAATGATAGCAATTTTACGTATCTTGGAATTTATTTCTTCTTACCTCTTCTTCTAAGAACATGGTAATTGTTGTGGGTTGCGAAGACTTTTGTTGCGTGATGACAACTTAATAGTGGTAGTGTAGTGATGTTTTTGTAGGAGCCTTAAATATCACAATATTTAAGATATAATGGATGATATATTATTTTCATGGTATAATCCTTGGGAAGGGTATGTTTTAAATAGAATGTTTATCTTAGAGCCAAGCGATTTATTGATGTTAAGAAATGAGTGTTTGTTAATTGTGGTATAGTAGGGTGTTCACTGAGGTTTTCCTATCTTATATGGGAAGTTGGTTGTAAGAACTTGGAACCGAGTTTGGGCTTCACCTTACATTATGCTAGAATTTTTTAGAGGCCCGGTGTCTCTGTGTTGGAATAGTGGATCAGTGGAATCCAAATAGTGTGATGATCGGGATAGCATCCTTGAGGTGCGATAATTGAGTATGTGCGGGTGTGATATGAATCGACTTGTTATCCTTAAGGGATGAAGTGCGTTAGGAATTATTTGTCAAAATAATTCTGTTGGTCATGGTTTTGGCTAGAGTATGATTTGCGGGGCCAGTAGAGTCTATCTACAATGGTGTAGATGATGTAATCAATTGAGCTAATTGTTGAGTTGGCCAACTTGAGATAAATGAGTTGGTGTGTTGGGCAATGACTTGGAAATCCTTGGTTCAAGGAAGTTAAATTATTAAAAGAAATAGATTGGGAAATTATTATTATCTCAAGTAGTGAGATGCTCTCTTGATTCTTGTTTATGTTGTGTGTTTATGGCAGAGGCCATTTGCAAAATTGAATTGTGTTTATGTTGAGGCGTAGTCTTTTCCAGTTAGGAAAAGAAATTGATTGTTTTGGTCTGTCGAGTGATTTTCACTCTTAGCTTAGGTGGTGTGGTTTCTCCAATTGTCTACTTGGAGAGTGGAAGATGTTTTGTGGTAAATCCTTTGATTTGGATCGTGGTCCTTTGAAGGAAAACTAGTTGCTAGTGTGATGCTTGATAATCCTTTTCTCTTACATTATTGGGTTATATTTGTAAAATATATCGTTGTGCTTCTAGTAGAATTATGTGAGTGGAATTTCTGATCAAATTCTTGAAAATGGGTATAATGTGTTATCCTGAGTATATTTAATAAGAGGAAAGTGTTTTAAGAAAGAGGATGGTTTTAGAAAATGGTCTTAATAGTTATTGCGGGATTTTTGCCAATGGCGGGACACATTGGCCGCTCGAGTGACCAAAGAGTTATGCGGATGTTCACTTAGACCAACGTGAATTGTGAACTCGCGGGAGCGGCCGTGAGGAAGAGGGCCATCAAGTATGTGAAGGCCCTTTGGGCGAATCGATCCGGCGGAGACGACGTGGAACCTTGAAGACCGGATGCATAAGAAGAGCCCGAGCTCTTGGCGAAAGAGTACCGTAGTTATGGTTTCCTTGGGATGCTCTATCCTTTGGTTTTATTTCCTTGATTGTTCTTTTGTCTCGTTCGTTGAGGAGTTAAATTCGAGGACGAATCCTTTTAGGTGGGGAGAATGTAATACCACGAGCGTCGTTTGACCAGGTTTAAATTAATCGCAGAGTCGCCTGGTTTTTCGGTAAAGCGCGAAGGGAAGAAATATTTTTTTGGATTTAGCAAAAGTGAAAGAAGTATAGAAAAGAATGTATTCTTTTTTATTTAAATAAATCCTTTTCGGGCGGTAGGAGGTGGGCTCGCCACCTTGGGTAGGAGGCCCAGGGTGGCCAAACCCACCCCTCCAACCCTAGCCGCCCACCTCTTTCCTCCCCTATTTCGTAGCCCCTCCTTCCCTTTCCCTTTCCCGGCCGCCACCCCTCCTCCCTTCCCCATGGGTGCTGCCATTGGTGCAAAGGAGAAGAAGGAGAAGAAGGAGAAGAAGAGAAGGAGAAGAGAAGGAAGGGAAGGAAGAGAGGAAGAGGAGAAGAAAAAAAGGGTGATCCCCAAGGTTAGGTATTTTCCCCTCACCCTAATCCCTTTGTTTTATGCTGTATTTAGGGTTCTTGGTCCAAGTTTTGTGGGGATTAGCATTTTAGAAACCCCGATTAGAGAATCCTGCTGTCTGCTTTGTAGATTGATTCGCGCAGTGCTGCTGTTCGTGCAGTTTAGACCCCTAATACGATTTTTCCGAGGGTCTCCCAAAAGGAAAAACGTATAGGACGACGATACGCATCTACTGTATTGTTTTCAGATTTATTGGCCGCGTAATATAGTCGTACCAGGATCTGGAATCTCGCTGTCCATCAGGGTTACAGACAGGGACAGACCACTGTTCAGATGGGAATTAGGGATAGTAGATGAATTCTATATTTTTGGACACCATTGAGAAAGTTGTAGGGAATTTAGTAATCTAGATTCTGTATAAAAATCAGAATTTTTAGAGCCATACTCTGTTGTTGGGAAGCTTTTGAACCTGACTGTCCTGACCGACAAAACAGAGGATGTTCTCTGTTTTGAGCTTTTAGTTACACCATGCTAAGAACAAAATAAAAATATATGATCTACATGAAAAGTGTAGGTATTTAAGTGAGGAATCCAGATATATATCTTTTGCTGTGATTAGTTTTATACTTTTAAAGATATGAAAATGTTAAGCAGCGCCGCTGAGTGGGATTAGTGTAGAACCGTTACGCGGAAAGGTTGTTGTGGGATTTGGGGCTTAGCGACACCTTTGCTTCTTAAGAATCATTTTGAGTATTGTTGTATGGTTCTGAGGTGTACTTTTGAACAGGTGGTTTTGCTCCTGATCGTACGTGATTGCGTCGCTTCGCCGGTAGAGGCAAGTAAATGTAGCGGTTGTGCTACGGTTTAACTCGTTATTCTTACTACTTGCAATATACATGTTTTTCATAACTTGAAGTTATATGCCATGGTTGCATGTTTTATGGATGAGGTCGTGGTAGCAAATTAATATTCATTTTGCCATGCGTTGGAAGAGTTGTTGGTAGTCATGTGGTAATTTGCTTAATGAGCCAAATGCGGAATATGAAAATAAACTCAAGGTGGACATATTGATAATTCCTTGTGGTTATAATCATGATGATCATGTTGTGGTCTATGTGGTAGAGTTCCATTTAGATCGATTGATTTTGATCTTGGTGAATCGGGTGTGAGTTATGTGGTAATGGTCTTATGACACAATGGTATTGTGCTTAATGAGACACATGTGGATTATGAGAAAATATTCATGATGAGTATGTTGTTGACCTTCGTGGTTAAATTCTTGTGGTTTATGATTATCATATCATTCATGACATATCATGACATTTGCATTGTGGATGTCGCGCTTATAGCGCGAGAGTGCAGACAACATCGTGCATTGCCGTAGCACGATGCATACTTTTACCTTGTTGGGTAAAGGTGCAGTGGAGCATAGCATACATATGCATTACATTGTGGAAAGATCATTTGCATACTTATGCAAGATATTGTGGTGAAGTTATTTTTGCAAACAAACGCAACTTCATAGTTGCAATGTGAAATTGACTCATGAGAGTCTCTTGTGGTATGAGTAATGTGGTTGTGGATGTGGAATGGGGTTCATCCCTTGTGGTATGGTAGAGGTTGTGATTGTGGCATGAGATTCTTCTCTCTTGTGGTAATTGTTGATAGCAGATTGTGGATGCGAGAAATAGTAAAGTTATGAGGTAAAACATGTTAATATTTTATTATCATTGGTAGTGGTAGTGGCGAATAATATGAAGCGAGTTGATCAAGATTCAATTGTTAATATTTTACTATCATTGGTAGTAAATATGGTTGAGGCTATAATTGTGATCATTATGGGAATTGGATATTGATGCTTAATATCTTTGTAGTTTAATTAGCTTGTAAATGAATGTGGATTCACATTATGGATGTGGACATATGGATACTTTAATGATGTTGCATATTTGTTTGTAGTCCGAATAGCACATTAAGCAGTTTGCTTCTTGAGATTTTTATCTCACCCTTGTTTTCCCCCCTACAGGTGATTGTTGAGCATTCATGGGATGGGTAGAGCGGCACCACAATAATGCACTTGGTTCATCAACTCATGTTGTAATAAAGTCGATGAAATTCTAGCCAAATGCTTAACTATTTGTGGATGATTATGTTATTTAATAAGGATGGACTTGTGAACCATTCTTTGATTAATCTGCTAGAGGTTGTTTAATTATTGAACTTGTTACCGTTATCTTTATTCCCTTAGTTGTTTATGCTTCCGCTTAATGCTTCTTGTCTAGAGATGTTGCCGAAATAATTTATCTTGAAATTATTGGCTAGCTGTAGAGTGGTTTAGTAGCATTCTAGGGTAATGTGGGTCCTGGGGTGTTACAGACTAATATATGATGCCCTTGGATGTATAGGGAAGGGAAATGTGTCACTCCTAGCCAAACGATTGCTGAGCGAACTTGATCCGATTTACTAAGGTGGGTTGCACAATTAAGGCTGCGAGAAAGCCATGCTCAACTACTCCCAGGTTGAGCGGCTGGGATTCTTTCAAAAAGGGGTGGGCTGACGCCCCTGATTTAAAGAAACCAGTAACAAGGTGAGATTTGACAAAAAGCGTACCCAACATGACGTTAGACGCCTCCGCTACTGGCTTGGCGGAGAGGGAGTTGACTTGACCACGAGCAGTCTTGGATCTTGATTCTTCACAGGGCATTTGTTGGCGTAGTGCCCCTTTCTGAGGCAATGAAAGCATGTGACCTCGACCACATCACGGAGGCCACCTAGTCGACTTGCAAGCGCACGTGATCGAGACACGGCCTTCGGAGGACAAGGGGTTGTTCCAAACTCCTTAGGACAACTAAGCGCATAGTGACCCTTGTTGTTGCAGAAGAAACATGTGACATCAGCTATCTGTTGACGCTTGCGACGATCCTTTAGCTTTCTCTTTCTGGCCCCAGCAACAACGGGATCTTCGATCACAATCTGAAAGTTAGTGAAAGTATAGACTGGTAATTTGTCCCGCAACTCCGTAGATAAATCATCCAGGAACTTCTCTGGTATGGAGGCATTGGCGGTTGTTGTGCTTACAGAAGACCGAAGAAGCAGTCATTGAAATTCTAACGACTTGGCGATTACCTGGTTCATTCTACACTCCTTGGGATAGTGATCGCTTCCCTCGCAGAGGAAACAAGTGATTTTGGCCGTCGAACAATTCCCGGGCAAGTGGTTTTCATCGCAATTTGGACAAGCTGTAGTACACTCGTTACTATAGTGTCCTTCCTCACCACAGCGCTGGCAGACCTTAACCTGCCCTAGTTCGTAACCTTCGGCGAAATGCACCTCTTCACCACAGTTAAGGCAAAAATGAGGCGACGGCCGCTCCTCGGGGTAATGGGACAAAAATCCGTCACACTTGTCAGAATGGGGGCACTTGCAGGTCTCATCCGAACAGTTGGAGCCAGGGAGGTCCCCATCCCAGCCAGCTTGCTGGCCTAGGCCGTTGCTGGTCTGTCCAGACATCCTGGCACGAAGAGATGGGTTAGCAACACAACCCTAAGACTAGAAGCTGAAGGACGCGAAAGAAAGGCCAAGGACAAGGGAATCCTGCTGAAAGTTGGGGCGGGGATAGATACTACGATGGATAAGGGCCAAGCCCAAAAACTTAAGGCAAAGAAACAATAACTTGCAACGAAATGAACTCAAAAAGCTCAAAAACTAGCACAAGATTAACACAAGATCTCCGTTTACTAAAAGTAACTTCCGGTATAACTAACTCGTATGGAAGAACGAGCAATCAGTTTTAGGAAGGTAAAATTTCAGAACTCTGTTCTAGCTCTAACATAATCCAAGAGTAAGGTTAAACCACATAATGGAGGGTCAGACATTTAGCTAACTCATATCACTTCTTACCCTTTTATTCCCGCAAGTTTTAGTTGGATTACCTCTCATTTTCAGCACTTTTACTAATTAAAAGCTAGCTGTCCAGATCCTCTCCATCAAGTGTGCAGTCAAAATCTTCATCTTCAGGAGCTCCTAATCTTCACTCCAAAACAGCCAACACTTCAATTTAAAACTCTCATGGTTTTCCCAAAACCAATTTAACCGAATAAGCAACTATCTTTTGAAAGAGGATGAGAGGAAAATCAGCATTTCAAATCCAATCAAGAATAAGGTGAGATGAGCAAACTAAGATAGGTAAGGAGTAAAATCTGAGAACTTACTTAGGTTTTCAAAATCATTTGATAGTTTCGAAACTAAATTTTCCAAAATATTCTAAGGACGACCAAGCTAGGGGTTTCTACGGTCAGTATGGCTCCGATACTAACTTTGTGAGGACCCCGATTTATTCGACTTGTAACGCTTAGTCTTCCATTGACCCTAGCATTACAAATCAAATAAACCAAGGCTCGAGATATGTATACTTCCTAGAAAAGCAGTATACACCCCGTTTACAAAATCATGCATCAATTCCATACATCCATACAACAAGTCTAGAAAACGACATACATAATATAAAGTTATTACAACAAAGGGCTGACTGGCCAAATAACAACAAATATCATTAACAGTGGAAGAAAAAGTGCCATAAGATGGCCAAGACAAAAACCAACTGGTTAGCCACATAACCACAGGGCAACCGACCGGGCCGCCAAGCTAGTCGTCCATACCGTAGCAAAACTCACCAAAGTTGATCCCTTAGGGATCAACCTTCTTCCTCTGCAACAATTAAGCAAAGCAAATGAGTACAAAAATATACTCGCAAGACTTACGGTAACAAAACCTAGTTACTACTACATGGAGGCTTTAATCAAAGGTGAAGGCTCAAGTTTAATTTTCAGCATAAAACAAGTTTTATTGTCAATAGATAATAGATTGAAGGCTTTTTAACAATCTGAATTTCATTTGCATAAATAACAACGATACAATAAGTAACAACAACAACCTGGAGATGACTATCCCAATAGCCATCATAACCATAGCACGAATTACCCATTCGTACCACCCATGTCAAGTTTTAATAAAAAAGGTTGTAGTCTAACTCTTGAAGAGCTTACCCAAGTGTGTCCATAACCTAGGACGAGGCTATTCGAATAGTTTGAAAACCCTGCAGGGGTGTACCAATGTACCCACACTTCAGACCGCCTTTTTGCCAAGCTATTAAGCACACTTCCTTTGGTATGCCTGCACGGCTAAGTCCTACGAGACTGTAACAGCCCCAACTTTTTGAACAGTAATAAAATGCTTTATGAACAGTAATGAGGTGCTGTTCATAGCATCACTGTTCATCTCTACAGATTGGGCATTAAGTTGTAGATAAAAACTTTCCTTTTTAGCCAAAAATCCAAAGCCTTTCCTAAAGTTCAAAGGAAATGCAAGCCATTGCTTGTATTTTGACTGGGAAATATTTTCCTTAAAATCTAGATCAATTATCTTGGCTAAAAATAATTTTTGTTAAATTTTTAGAAATTATCTTGACTTGGAGAAAAATATTTGGCTTTAAATAAACTTATTTGGCTAAGGTAATTATTTATATATTTTATAAAGTGAAACTGTGGTTTTAGAAATTTATTTGGAAATATATCATCCCAGTAGCCTCCTAGCAAAATATCATGATTTTTCAAATTTATTTACTATTTTTAATGCCCAGTCAAACTTTTAAATCTTGGAATAGAGCCTGGTCAACTATTCCGGTCTAAATCCAAGTTTAGTACTGTAGCAACTCGAACCCAATGAGGTTGAGTCCAACCGGTGCAAATTGGTCCGGCTCAGTCACGCTCGGGCGCGAGTCCAAAACCCCTCGCGTACTGTGAGCCGTTGATCTTCCATCGAACGGGCGAGGCTGCGACGTCACGTGGGCTGTCGACGTATGCACCACAATCTCCACCGTTGGATCTTGATCGAGCGATCGAGGGAGGTGTATGCAATCGGACCACTCCGCATCCCCTCTTGATCTCCACTGTCAATCCTCGATCCAACCGCGCCGCTCTTTTTGTTTTGAATTTAAAGGCGCACAGTCGTCGTGGGCCTTTAGATTCAAATCCTACGGTGCGCCTTTTTGACCGCGTGTAGTTAAGGCCCAAATTCAATGGGCCGTTGGATTTTAATCGTAGGGCCCATATCGTGTATGCATTCGGACCACTCCGGATCCTTTTTCAATCCTGACCGTAGAAAGCCCATCCGACGGTGCCGCGTCATCTCATTTAAAGGTGACGTGTATCCTTTTTGCTTGATCGTTGGATTTCAATCCAACGCCTCTCTTTGAATGTGAATCCCCGAAATCTGTAGAGCCCATTTTTAATCTCCATCCTCCGTTTGAGATCGCACGGCCCATATTAAATGGTGCCGATTATATTTTCTTAATCCCTATTTCCATCGCGGCCGGACATCTCTAATCGAACGGTCGACGATTCTTGGAGCTTTAAGAGGCGCGCACGACTGTGGTTGACAAAGGGACCCACACGTCAGGTGTTTGCCTCTCTTCCTCCTTGCCTCTGTGCGCAGCCGCCAGTTCTGTAAACAGAGTAGAGGAGTTATCCAAGAATTATGCAACTAATTTTTGGATATTAAGCCCTAAGTGGACACCTCATCAACTCTAGACACTTCTTCTTTGCCCTGTAGCTCAGCCTCTATATATAAACCCTAGCTTTTAGCTGCTACCATTGTTGACCACTGGAGCTTTTCATCTTCATTGCCATTCCAGTGGAGTTTCTTGCTCCTCCAGTTTGCTTATCCATCTTAAACACTGGTTTCACCTTGTAATGAAGGTTTGACATCTTTTGTAGGTTAAACCAGAGTTTATTTCTCTGTTGATCAAAATCGGTTTTAGGAACCTTCGGTGTTTCTCCTGTCCTGGTAAGCTAAGGCCTTAGTTATTGTCATCTTAAGTACACTAAGGACCTCTGTAGCTCACATGAATCATTCACTTGTACTCAGTAGCTCCAACCTTCTTTAAACTGAAAAGTTGTTTTTATAACTTTTCGGTCTTTCATATCGTTTTCAAGAACTAGGGTTTCTCCTGTCAACTTATCATCCTGTGTAGGTTTCAACTGAACCCTAGTAGCATAATAAGTTGTTCTTTTAATTCTTGTTGTCATCTATTTAACTTAGTAGCAGAGGTCTGCCTTTGTCCTCTGTTGTCGGCCTAACCGACAACATTGGTTTTTCTTTAGCTTCTGTAATCTAACCGATTAGGGTTAGGTTAAGGTTAACTTGGGGTGTTAATTACCCTAAAAGATCAGGCTAAGATTCTTTTCAGAACCTTTGCTTGACCTATTTTTTTTCCTTTTTCCCGAAACCTAAAGTCCATACTGTTTACATTCTTTTCAAAATCTGAAAATTTTAACTTTGAACTAAACCCTAATTTTTATCATATGAAAGCAGTAGGTGATAATATGGGTTATTATCTTTATTGGGGTATGTATAACTTAAGCATGTCGTTAAACATGCACTTCCATATTGATCATACATGTTTCTTTCAATCTGTACTTGTTGTCAACTTTGGTATTTATTGGAGTTTATTGTATCTTTTTAGAATCTGGTTCTTCTGAAGTCTTTGAATCTCTTTCTGAGCAACCAGAGCCTGCAACAGAAGTATATTATTATCAAGGCAAGCATCCTCTTTGCACCATATTGATCCCTAAAGTTTTATACAATAGATTTTCCAAATACAGTGATAACTGTTGCATGCTATTTTTCTGAAAATACAAATTGCGATCTGTTAGTAGTTAGTTATGACCTAACATGGTGGATCATCTTAATTATAACCATACACTCAAACCTAGAGTAGTACTGTATACTACAAGGTTTATTTTCAGAATTTGCTTAGCCATGCAGTCTAGATAACTTTAAGGTTTGACAAGATTACCTTGTCAAACATGGAAACCACAAATGAATTTCAGTTATTATAAACTCTTTGTCCAGATTCTTTAAATCAGAACTGATTTCAAAATCTCAAATTGATCTGGACAAGAGGAAGCTAGTTGTGGTGCCTTGTGCACGAGATTGGGAAATGTAGTGGACTTGTCTGGACCCATTTAAGGACTGAACTCTGATTATTCAATTCAAGTCCCTATGTACTTCCACATGCAGTGTATGGGCGCTGTTTGGTTAAGTAAAAAGTTAATGCTACTGAGTTGGTGACAGGGGAGTAAGGATATGTGTATTGATCTTGTATGGCATAGATGCTTTGGTCTTTGGACTGCGTTGTATGCCATGTGAGTTTTATATCAATATCAGATGTTCTTAGAAGTGTGAGGGCGTATTTGTGTTCCATCGCATGTACGTACCTTAAAGATGTCGATTGCAATCTAATATGGGTAGCGAACCCAGTTCGTATTTCTTTTGTTTGGGTCGGCATTCCTGACGCATCATGTGTGTCCCGGTTAAGCAGATGCTATCAGTCGTTGTTTAAGCGAGATCAGTTCACACATGGGTATCCAACTCAATAGTGTCAACTTGTTGAAAAATACCAAATCTTAGTTTCCCCGGTCGGCATACCAAAGGAAGTGTGTCATCATTCGGAGGCATCCGAAGGCAACGGGCTAACTAAGTCGTATGGGTAAAGTTGTACACCCCTGCAGGGTATCAAACTATTCGAATAGCCGTGTCCACGGTCATGGACGATAACTTGAATTGATGTCACCTGTATAGAATTTTGTTTTCAAATGCGGTTTGTGTTACGATTCACATGAGAGAATTCATGCATTGTCTTCGTTTATATTTACTTTTACTTACTGTTTTAGTCCAATTCGATTTATTAAATTGCTTTATCAAAACTTAGCAATTGTAGGTTAAGATGTATTGCTTTATGCAAAATTGAACCAATATGCCTTCCTGTTGCAACCTTATGCATGTATAAGCTCTATTCCTTTGTATAGGTTCTAACAAACACATTCTTTTATTAGTTTGTATAAGTCTTGCTGAGTATCTTCCGTACTCAAGGTGCTATAACCTTTGTTGCAGGTGAGGACGGTTATCTTTATGAAGTGCCCGTTAGCGTCGATCAGGGTGACGCTAACGAGTGAAGCTATTTCTTTCCTCCACGCAATCGCCTGCGGGTTGATGGGGCCATTGGTGGTTTTGTCGTTTATTTTGCTTCCGCTGTCAGGCTTTTGTAGTGACCAAGTCACTTGATATTGTAGTACTAAACCAAGTTGTAAACTTATGTTTAATTATATGAATGTATGACTTGTATGTGTATGATTCAATGTTGTTTTAGGATATATGTGCAATGGTCATTGATCCTGGGAACTATTGTGAGACATATATCCGGGATGCCTAAATATTGGGTTTGTTACTTATTAAATTTATGCTTCTAGCATGGTCTTTAATAAAGGGCAGCATTGTTCCTTAATTAAGTATTGTGCTACAGTATAACTTTAATTAAGTACATTTCCAATATTCCGGAGCATCTCACAGAGACATTTCCAATGAAAAATGTTAATCAAGAGCCGCACGTATGGGGGTTAATCCTTAGTGATCTGCCGGCGGAATCTGGATCACAAGGACTCATACGTGGAGTAGGATACACTGGCCTTGGCGGGTGCTCCCCTCCCCACAAACATGTCCATGCTTCATACCGAAATATGCAACCCACAACGCGACTCATTAATTAACACCCCCCAAAGTATTTAGTCAAGAGAGGTCCCATTTCCCTCTAATGTGGTTAGCACGCACAAAAATGCTCGGATAACAGGTACTCACAAGTAGTTTGGTCCTTAATTGACCTGGGCACCATTCCTTTCACACCCAAACTCACACCATCTTACCATTGTGCCCAAGTCCAAATTATTTTGCTTTCATTTTTAGTTTTTACAATTAAATATAGCACCAAGGCTGAAATCATGAAGTCATAATAAGTTTGTGTGATCAAGGTTATCGACTAAGTCGATAACCGCCCAATTCTATCGGTAACTAAGCATTGCTAAGCATCATATCGTAAAGACAATAAAAGACTATAAATCATCCACCGGGCTCTAATTCACTAGTGAGGATAATAACCTAGGGTAGTGGCGGGGATGAATAATTTCAGGGCAACAATGCAATAGGACTAGCTACCTCTTAATCGACACAAAGAAATTAACTTTGACACAAAGAAGCATGCATACTTAGGTTTTGCAAACAAGATATTAGACTTTAAAAGTAATAGGAGCAATATGATCAAATGATGTTACACTGCTTGCCTTGCGGTAGATCACTTATTTGCTGCAGAGGATCACTCACGGAATCAACGCGATCGTTGGAACCTATCGAAAGAACGAGAAAATCCAATAAAAATGAAGAACACCCAAACAATCTCAGCAGCAAAAGACATCCAAATCTTATGAAATTTACCCAACAGCAAGGGTATGATTTTAGACAATTTTAGGAACAAGAATTACTTCATTTGGAATTAGCATGAAAACGTTATAGTTAAAACTAGTCCTCTCAGCCTATTAATTCCCTAAATTAATTACTGGTACTGTTCATGGCAAAAATTTCTAGAATGATATAGAACCTAACATTTTTATGGTAGGTAGTTTATGTCATCCTAATCACAGCAAAGTTGAGTTTACTAAATTTGGAGTTATAATGATTTACTTATGATTTTTTCTAAGTGGTAAACCTAGCATATCACATTTTTCAGAAACATAAACATGTTCACAACTAATTTTACATTGAAGTATGTCAACAGTGGGATTTTCTAGCATTGATTTTATATATTTTGGATTTACAGGGAATTACTTATGTCTTTTATAAGATTTACAGAATTTTTCTAAATGCTGAAAATAGGGTCAAAGTCATTAATTAATATTTCTGGTGCTATCCTGGGCCTACAATCATTTTTATATTAAAGTTTGGTTAATCATAAATTTATCAAAGTTGAATCTCCCAATTTGGATATTTACAGGAAAAGATATTCATTTTATAATATTTAATTCAATTTCTGGAAAAGCCAATAATAGCCGAAATTAAGCTTTAAGTGTTTACAGGATTTTCTATTACAAAAACATAGCTAAAAGTATTTTTCAATTGAACTTTAGTGTTATTTAAATTTATTACAGTTGGAAACAACAAAAAAGGATTTAAAATGATTTAGTTATGAATTTCTAAAGTTTTCGCACAATTTTTAGTTGTTAAATAATTACTAACCGAAATCCAGACAAACCTAATAAAAGGAAATGACGTGGCTGCATACCAACCGTTGATCCCAGATCAAACGGCGCGCGCGCACGGGGGCGGAAGCAGCCCGAAAGACCCAATGCATCGTGGTCGTTGATCAAAGATCAGACGGTCAAGGCTGGGGTGCGGTTCGGACCTCGCGAATGCTCCACGAATCACAGCCGTTGATCAAGCGATGGACGGCCCACGAGTATGGGAGGATCGGGTGACCCGAATGACCCACTCGATCTTGGCCACCGATCTAAAAATGGACGGCGACTGTTGATCGAAGTTCAAAACGAAGTGCTGACAGGTGGGACCGCATGTGAGTGACTGTGAGTCACAAAACTCGAGCCTTTTCCCACGTGCACAGTGCACGTGGCCCACCTGGCAGCGACTTAAAGAGGATTTTTAGGACAGCTAATTAATTACAAAGACCAATGATTAGTGATGATTAGTACTTAATGTGTCCTAATGATTTGCACAGATGTGGTTTAAGCGGTTTGAGGGCCCACCTGGCAGTGACACAGGATGGCGGCTTAGGGCATCTTTATTGCTAATAATGATTAGCATTTAATGAATCCAAAATTAGCGCTAATGATTTCTGGACTTCGGTTTTGGACCTACGGGCCCACATGCCAGTGACCAAAAGTGATTTTCCGACAACCATTAACACTAACTCTTAATCATTTAATGATTAAATATTAATGGTGTCCGAAAGAGATCACCGAGCGCCAGCGGGGATGATTTAAAGATCTAGGCCCACTGACAGTGGCTCAAAGGACACGGCTTAAGACATCATTAACACCCAATGATTAACATTAAGCGGGTAATTAATGTGTCCTAAATAAATGACAAAAATGGGAGTTTTCGCCCGCACAGCCCGAGCGCAATTAACGGCTTGCCACCGGCGACTCCGGCTGCGGCGGCGCCAACTACTTACTGAAATGGAATCGCAATAGCACTACGAACCTAATGGTGGCAACCTCGCCGACGGGGAGGGACCAGAACGGCGGCTAGCCGAAAAAACAAAAATGGAGCTTTTACTGCAAACTTGAAAATAGCTAAAGGCTCCGCTGTAGTCCAGAGAAGCGTGTGCCAAGGCCTCTAGGGACTAATAAGAAGCTACCTTAATGGAGAAAAGCTTTAAAGATGGCCGGAGTAGCTTGTCCACGGTGGAGCTCGCCGGACCCGAGGAAGAAGATATCGAAAATGATGATCTCAGCTGAAATGAGTACCACTGGTGGTCAAATAGCTTCATTATAACTCCTAGAAGCTACATGAGCAACCAATTTGAAAATGGAGCACTCACCTGAGCTGAGGAAGAAAATGACCAAAATCGGTTGAATTTGAACAAACCCCAAATTGGACAATTCCTGTGAATCAATTCCAACATTGAGTGAGGGGAAATGTTCAAGATAGTAAGGAGATAAAAATGGCGTAAAGAAATGTGAAGGAGAACCACTGGAACACCAAATTCACCATGGAGCTCCACGGGTCAACAATGGTGAATTGTCGGTTTTGAGGTGTTAAGCTCCAAAATTGAAAATGGAGCTCAAGGGTTGTGTAAAGGAATACCAGGAGGTGTTGAGGGTGCTTATAAAGCTTTGAGAGCATTAGGGTTTGGACAAGGAGCTTTTCGGGAGACATGGTGCAAAGTTCAAGACATGGCCGACAGTGCAAAAGGTAGTAGATGATGGGATAGGGTATGGCATGGCCGAAAGATCACCCACAACCCTAATTGTCGACTAGGGCAGCTGTAGGGAACAAGAGTTGACACCTCCATCACTCCCCTACTGTTCACGCACGTCCAGAGGTAGGAGACGACTGAAAATATACTTGGGTGATTGTCTGCCGTTGGATTAATCGTGGACGGCTTAGATCTCAAAGCCCTAGCGCCCTTTTAAAAACAACAGAGGAACTGTGACCGATGGATCGAAAATGAAAGGCCACGATTTAAAGCGCCCTTCGGGTGACCCGATAAGCACACTTAATTTGGACCATTAGATTTCGATTCAATGGCCCAGATCAATGGGCTCTTCGCGATGTCCCGAACAGCCCAATCGTTTGGGACCGTTAGATCAAGATCTAACGGTTGGAAATGATTGCGGGTTTATAAAGAGGGTCCGGTGCAGTTTAGTTGGTTCAACCAGATAAATTGACTCGAACCCGAGTCTGACTCGGACCCGAGCAACAGTACAGCCCAGATTTGGTTTTTAAATTAGACAGAGACCTTTGAGGATTTATTTCGGGTAGTAAAACAACTTAAAAAATTCTGAAATTTTTACTGGAGCTTGATAACTCAGATATTAGCCTTGTGTAAAATTTTCAGAGGTTTTTATGCAATTGATTTTTCCCCAAAAATTCTGCAAGGTTCTTATTTAGAGTTTGACTAAAAGTCAAACAGGTTTGACAGCCCTCTAAAAATATTCAAATAATTTCTAAAAATTGTGGAATCTTTCAGAGAGGTCACATATCATCCTTAGAACTTCGGAAAAATATTTCTAAGAGATGATCACAAGGTTTGACATGATTGCCTTTGGAAGTTCAAAGTTTGGATCAAAAAGACTTGTGACTTTGTATTTCCATATCTTCTTGTACAAGAATTGTTTGGTACAACAGGAAATACATGATGTAAGAAAAACTTTTAATTTCTACTCATTTTCTTACATTGTAAACACAAGTCCAATATCGGGATGTTACATGTCGCTAACCGGTCGTCTTTTGGTTTAAGCCATCCTATGACATCTTTTGCTTCCGCTGTTACTTGATATTTTTTTTATCATTTGGCCGGTCGGCTGTTCTGTAATAACTTTATATTATGTATGTCGTTCTCTAGACTTGTTATATTGTGTATGAGAATGATGCATGACTTTGTATGAATGTAGGTGTGCTGAAATTCTGGGAAGCACATGTCCATCGAGACACGGTGTATTTTGTTTGTGATACTAGAGCCAATGGAAGGTCAAGTATTACAAGCTAAATAAACCAGGGTCTCACACGAAACTCCTCCTCCGCCCCTCTCCGGCTCGCAGCGATTTAGGCCAGCTCCGCCGTCGAGAGTGCCTCCACTAGGTTCACATTAGTATTGTGCACATTTTTGTACATCTGGTTCGCGCCGCCGTGGCCGTGGTCGCCGGCGACAAGACGGGACCAAAGCGCGGTGCTATGTACCTGTTGTCGTAAAATCGACAAGTCCCAGGACCTCCCTGGTTAATCTCAGCCGTTGATGACCACCTCAGATTAGCTCTTAGCCGTAGGATCCGTCTCTGTATAAGCCTTAGCGTCTGACAATCGGAACTACCGTCGTGTTAGCGCCGGTAATACCGCCCCCGCGGTAGTACCGCTTCCATAACGTCGGAAGTACCGTTGTCCTGTGGGACGCCAAAACTCCCCTTAGTGTCTTCTCTGGAATGTTTGTGTCACTCTCAATTTCGGTACTACCATAGTTGCGGTAGTTTTGTTTCCTCAACGGCGGAACTACCGTTCTTGCGGTAGTTCCATTCTATCATTTGAGGGAACTACCGTGCTCGCGGTAGTTCCATTCCTTTAATGGCGGAACTACCGTGCTTGCGGTAATTCCACCCCATCAACTTCGAAGCTACCGAGCTTACGGTAGTTCCGCTCCAGCACCTGCGGAACTTCTGATTTCTTTTGGCGCCCTCTCGGCGCGCTGTTCTGCGTGTGGACCGTTGGATCTGATCTCAATGGCCCACATTTGTCCACGTTATTTTCTTTTGAGTTGAGTTGATATTCCAGTAATTCAATTAAAACTTGTAAAATGCATATTTTTTTATGTATAACTCCAAACTAGGTAAACTTAAGCTTGTAAAATTCCTTTATTAGAATACTTTAATGTGGAGTAGGTTTTGTTCATGTGTGTACCTCTGAAATATGATATGAGCTAGTTTTACAACTTAGAAAAATCATAAGTAATTCATGTTAACTCCAAATTGAGTAAACTTAATTTTGCTACCCTTGAGTAAACTTAATTTTGCTACCCTTATCATGTCATTTTCTACCTACGATAAAAATTTCAGGTTCTAGATCTTTCTAGAAATTTATGCCATCAACAGTAACCGAAATTAATTTATTTAGGATTTTCCAGGCTAATAGAAATTGTTTTAGCCATAACTTTTTCATGCTTAGTCCAAATTGAATAATTCTTGTTTCTAAATTTGTCTAAAATCATACCCTTGCTACAGTGTAAATTTCATGAGATTTGGATAACTTTTACTGTTGAGTTTTGTTTGTTGTTCTTTGTTCTTATTGGGTTTTTCGCGCTCTTACGTTAGGTTGCGAAGAATCTTTTGAACCTGAGCACTCTCCTCTACAGCAACAGCAAGACCAGCAAGGCAAGCTGATGTAGCATCATTTGATCATATTACCCCTATTATTTTTAAATTCTAATATATTGTTTGCAAATTCTACGTATGCATAGCTATCTTGTTTTAAACTATTGACGATTAGTTGACCTATTAGATGCATAATCTGTAGGTAAATGTTTATCCTCTACTACTAAGCCTAGGACTATCTTACTGTGATTTTGAGTTCGTTGGATGGGCCCATGTCACTTAGTAGTTTTCGAGTATGTTGCTTAGCCATGCTTAGCTACCGGTAGAAATGGCGGTTATCGACTTGTCGATAACCTTGATCACACAAACTTATTATGATCTTTATGTTTCAGCTTTGTGCTATGCTTAATTGCTAAAACTAAAAAAAATAAAAACAAAAATGATTTGGACTTGGGCACAATGGTAAGATGGTGTGCTTTTGGGTGTGAATGGTTGGTACCCGAGTCAACAAGGACCGAACATCTTGTGTCACACTATCCAAGCATTTTAGCGTGCTAACCACACTAGAGGGAAATGGGACCTCTCTTGACTTAGTACTTTGGCGTGTGTTAGCTATGGGTCGCAGGAGGTCGTAGGAGGGATGGTGTTGGGAGCATGGTAGTTGTCTGAAAAGCTTTACCCCGCGTGGGAAGTTGTCTTTTCGGCTTTACCATGTAAGCGTATGGGTTTCTATCAATTCGAGCGCCTCGTAGTTGATACACAATATTGGAAACGTCTCGTAGGACTTAGTTGTGCTGGCATACCTTCGGAAGTGTGCTAATCTTGTTGGCTTAAAGGCGGTATGAAGTGTGGGTACATTGGTACACCCCTGTAGGGTTTGAACTATTCGAATAGCCTCGTCCTAGGTTATGGACACGCTTGGTTAGGTTTGTCAAGAGTTAGACTACAACTTTTAATTAAAACTTGATGGGTGGTACGAATCGGGGATTCGTGCTATGTTGTGGTGGCTATTGGGTTAGTCACCTCCAGGTTGTTACTCTGTTACTTATTGTTACTCGTTGTTATTTCAATGATTAAAACCAGATTTGACAAATTGCCTTCGACCTATTACATTATTGCAAATGAAAATTGCTTTATGCGTCCAATTAACCATATAACCATTTCCTTCAAATTCAGCTCATATGTAGCTATGTATAGGCTTGTTACTCGAAGTCTTGCGAGTACATTATTGTACTCACCTGCATTGCTTGTTGTGTGCAGAGGAAGAAGGTGAGCCCCAAGGGTCTCACTTTTATGAGATGTGTGCTGTGGCAGTGTTTGGGGCGACTAGCTTGGCGGTCTAGTTGGTTGTCTTGTGGGTTAAGGCACACTAATTGGCTTTTGCTTATACCCATCTTATGGCACTTTTGCTTCTGCTGTTACGGTTACTTTAATGTCATTTGGCCGGTCGGCTCTTTTGTAATAACTCTATATTAAGTATGTCTTTTGCTAGACTTGTTATATTGTGATGTATGGATTTGATGTGTGATTTTGTAAAGATGTATATGTGCTGCAATTCTGGGAAGCACATGTCCATCGAGACACGGTGTATTTTGTTTGTGATGCTAGAGCCAATGGAAGGCTAAGTATTACAAGCTAAATAAACCAGGGTCTCACAAAGTTGGTATCAGAGCCATACTGACCGTAGAAACCCCTAGCTTGGTCGTCCTTAGGATGTTTTGAAAACTTAGTTTCTAAAATATTAATTGGTTTATGAAAAATCTTAAGTAAGCTTTCAAATTTTATTCCTTATCTATCTTAGCTTGCTCACCTTAGCTTGTCCTGTTAAATTTTGAAATGCTGATTTTCCTCCTCTCATCTTCTTTCAAAAGATAGTGGTTATCGGTTAAATTGGTTTTGGGAGAACTATGAGAGTTTAAATTGAAGTGTTGGCGGTTTTTGGGTAAAGATTAGGAGCTTCGGGAGTAGGAGGTTTCGGCCAGGAGCTTGGAGAAGGAAATCTGGATAGCAAGCAAGGAAATCTGGACAGCTAGCTGTTAGTTAGTGTATAGGACTGAAAATGAGAGGTTTATCCAACTAAAACTTGTGGGGATAAAAGAGTAAGATGTGATATGAGTTATCTAAGTGTCTAACCCTTCTTTAGGTGGTCTTGCCCTGCTTTTAGTTGTGTTGAACCAAGGGTTGGTTTCTGAAATTTTACCTCCCTCAATGATGGCTCGTTCTCTCAATACGGGTTTGTCATTCCGGGAAGTTGATTTTGTAACTTAAGGTCTTGTACTCATTTTGTGGTTGTTTTTGAGTCATTTTAAGTGAGTTATTGATTTCTTGCTCTCGGGCCTGTTACTAACTTATCCTAGTGAAACAGGATGGCTGGAAGAACTTGTGGTAGTCAGCCGGCTAGTCATGATGAGGAGTTTCCCCCTCCTCCTACCATGGCTGAGGTTCTTGCTCAGATCGAGCGAAACCAGATGGATCAGACATGGATTCTGGAGGTCATCGCGAGGAACACCTCCACTCCCTCTGGTGCCTCGGGATCTGGAGGTGGTGGACATCAGTCTCGTGGGGGACTCTCGAAGTTCCTCAGCACTCAGCCGTCCACCTTCTCCCGATCCGAGGACTCTCTTGACGCGGATGATTGGCTGCGTCTGGTTGAGCAAAGCTCAACATCGCTCAGTGCCAAGAGCAGGAGAAGGCACTCTTTGCGTCCCACCAGCTTGAGGGCGCAACACTCTCATGGTGGGAGAACTTCCTCGCCATGCAGCCCGCTGACCATGTGTCACTTGGGCGGAGTTTCACACCGCTTTCCATCGGGCTCATGTCCCCGTCGGCCTGATGAAGCTAAAGAAGTTCCTTGCGCTCAAACAGGGGCGTAGGTCTTTGACTGAGTACCTCAATGAGTTCAACCATCTGGCGAGGTATGCTCCTGCTGAGGTGGCCAGTAATGAGGCCAAGCAGGAGAAGTTTATGGAGGGCTTGTTTGAGGAGCTGTAGGACAAGCCTCTATTGTGGACTTCGCAGACTTCCAGACCTTGGTGGACAAGGCCATCGTCACCGAGCACAAGGCGAGGGCGCTGGGCGAGTCCCGCAAGCGCAAGTGGGAGGGCCAGAAATCTGCACGGGCCAGCCTCCCTCGTCACCGTGCTGGGCCATTGCCAGTGGCCCATGTTCGGGCTTCCCCACCGTCGAGACCGTCAGCGCCAGTTACTCATCCCCGCAGGCCGTGTTTCAGCCATGTGCACCTGCGGTCCAGCAGTAGGGTGGCCTCCGTAATCCGGCTACCGAGGTCACCTGCTTCTCATGCAACCAGAAGGGCCACTATGCTAATAGTTGCCCTAAGAGGACTGGAGCGGCCCCTCATCCTAATGGAGGACGTGGGCAGGGGAATGGTCACCCACCTGACCAGAAGGTAGTCCAGAAGACCCAGGGTGTGGGAAGCAGCTGAGTCAACCACATCTCGGTTGAGGCATAGGAGGCACCCGACATTGTGTTGGGTACGTTTCTTGTCAATTCTCGCCCTGTTGCATTATTATTTGATTCAGGAGCTTCGCATTCTTTTATCTCGAGATCTTTTGCTGCTGCTAGTGATATTCACTTTGTTCCTTTGGGGGTACCTTTGCTTGTTCGCTATCTATGTTTGGAAATGAGAGCTGATCAAGAATGCCGGGATGTTCCTATTGAAGTCGAAGGAGTGGGATTCTTGGTGAACCTCATCCTACTCAACTCAGCGAGCCTGGATGTGATTCTTGGCATGGATTGGTTGTCCCAACACTTGGGGCAAATCAATTATGCCAGGAAGATTGTCTACCTCACCAGCCCCTCAGGCGAACAGGTTGGGTTTTCGTCGCAGCTGCAAGGGCCACATCTTTGTACACTTGAAGCGAAGCCAGCTTTGGAGATTCAGGATGTTCCCATAGTATGTGACTTTGTGGATGTTTTTCCTGAAGATTTGCCTGCGATGCCTCCGGTTTGAGACCTGGAGTTCGCCATTGAGTTGTTTCCCGGTACCGCTCCAATTTCAAAGGCACCGTATCGGATGCCTCCTAATGAGTTGGAGGAGCTAAAGAAGCAACTAGGTAAGCTTCAAACGAAGGGTTTTATCCATCCTAGCTCATCTCCTTGGGGTTGTCCTGTGATCTTTGTGAAGAAGAAGAACAAGACCTCGCGCATGTGTGTTGATTACCGTCCACTTAATGAGGTGACGGTGAAAAACAAGTACCCATTGCCCCGCATTGATGACCTATTTGACCAGTTGACCGGAGCTCGGGTGTTCTTCAAGATTGACTTGAGGTTGGGGTATCATCAAGTCAGGATCAGGGCTGAGGATATTCCGAATACGGCTTTCACTACTCGTTATGGCCTCTATAGTACACCGTCATGTCTTTTGGCTTAACCAATGCTACTGCATTATTCATGAATCTTATGAACTCGGTATTCATGGAGTATTTGGATAAGTTTGTGGTGGTCTTCATTGGTGATATTCTTATCTACTCCAAGAGTGAAGAAGAGCATGTTGAGCATCTGAAGCTTGTATTAGGAAAGCTGCGTGAGCACCAGCTGTATGCTAAGTTCAGCAAGTGCGAGTACTGGTTGAAGGAAGTGGCATTCTTAGGCCATGTCCTTTCAGCAGGAGGAGTAGATGTGGATCCTAGCAAGGTCAGTGATGTGCTATCTTGGGGTCAGCCCAAGTTAGTCACCGATATGCGGAGTTTCCTTGGTTTAGCGGGTTATTACCGTCGCTTTATTGAGAACTTCTCCAAGATCGCGAAGTCGATGACTAAGTTGCTCAAGAAGGACAAGAAATTTGTGTGGTCCTCTGCTTGTGATGAGAGTTTTCAAGAACTCAAGAAGCGATTGACTTCAGCCCCAGTTCTTGTTCTTCCTGATATCCACAAGAGTTTTGATATCTTTTGTGATGCGTCTCGTCAGGGACTTGGTTGTGTTCTTATACAGGAAGGCCAGGTAGTGGCCTATGCATCAAGGCAGTTGAGGCCTCATGAACTCAACTATCCTAGCCATGACTTGGAGTTAGCTGTTGTGGTTCATGCACTCAAGATTTGGCGACATTATCTGATCGGTAACCGTTGTGAAGTGTATTCGGATCACAAGAGCTTGAAATACTTATTCACCCAGCCAGATCTGAACCTCAGGCTAAGAAGATGGTTGGAATTAATCAAAGATTATGATATGGGCATCCAGTATCATCCGGGCAAGGCCAATGTCGTTGCGAATACACTTAGTCGAACGGTGTATTACAATGCTTTGATGCTCCAAGAGCAGCAGCCCGCCCTTCTTGAAGAATTTCAGCGGCTCAATTTGGGTTTGATTGAGCATGGTTCTATTGCTACCTTGAGTGTACAACCAACCTTGGTGGACCAAATCAAGGCGGCACAGTGTTACATCCCCAAATTGATTAATGAGGATTAGTATGCATCTTATCAATATGCATGACATTTTGGAATCATTTGCATCAATTATTGCACTTAAAAAAATCTAAATCAAAGATTAAACATAAACTTCAAATTTATACTCCAAATAAAAACAGGAACAAAAACATTTGATCATCATCTGAAAATATTTTATTCAAATACTAGAATAATTATCATGAATTAATATAATTTTCCCAAATTTTTGGGACTGGTTTAAACCCTAAGAAAATTCAAACACCATTAAAAGACCTATTATAGGTTTGGATATAAACTATACAAATTATGTCTTGAACAATGCTGTTGGATGTCAATCGAATGACTCATGACCTCCTAGGTGGGAATGAGGGTTATATGGCACGGGAGGTCGTGGCCGTTAGATTTGGATCGAGTGGCTCACAATCTCCGGAGAGGTTCGGGTGACTGAACAGGTTGGGAAGGCCTGGACCGTTGGTGATGAGGGCATCCCTAACACTTATACATCTTTCCCTATTTGTGGTCATGCACATACTGAGATGGACGCCATAAGTGAAGCTACAAATAATACAAGTGCAGAAGTGCATGTTGGTCCACTGACTAGAGCAAGAGCTAAACATCTAAATCAACACGTGCTTTTGTTTCTTAATGAATCTTCTATTGTTATTGATGAGAATTGGGTACTACCTCATGCAAATATTTTGTGCATTCTCAGGTTTGAACATTGTGAAGCCTTTGGAACTGAGAGGGAGGAGAGGGAGGCTGGAGCCAAAGCAATGGAGGAGAAGCTCACGTGGGTCAAGCAAGAGGAGAAGGGCCCAAGAATTCAAGCCCAATTCGGATCTTCCACAAGCCAAACCGAAATTCATCTCGGAATCAACTCAGAATTCAATTCGGATTTGGTTCAAGACAGCCCAACAGACCTATAATAAAAATACCATAACTTTTACATACGGAGTCTGTTGGACCGAAAAGGCGACTAGAGGGGGGGTAAATAGGAGCACGATCTCTTTTCTCCCAAAATCAATTCAATACGAATCTCACTCCAATAGATATGAAAGCTATGAAGGTCAATCAATCATGCACAGCGGAAGACTTGTATTGAATTAACTCAAAACCCCGAAGTAAAATCAACACAAAACCAAAACAGGAAGACACTGGCGGTCTGACCTCTCACGGGGGCGGTCAGACCGGTCGGCCTCGCGGTCAGACCGATCCAAGCGGTCAGACCGATCCCTCGGGCGGTCAGACCGATTTCACGGGAGGTCAGACCTCTCGTTCGATGAACAGTAAAAACAGCCCGACAAACCGAAACGCAAATTGATCTAACTTTTGATTCGTGCGTCCAAACTTCGTGAAACTTGACACACAACTTCCTAAGGATGTCAGGAACCTATTCCAAGCAACAATTGTGAAAATCCTTGCCAAGATTCTGACATTTTCCCGTTTGAGCGAAGTTAGGTCAAAAACCGAGTCAAAACGAAAATATGATCTTAAGACTTGCACGTGGATGATTGATGATCTTGATGATCCTAGATGTATTCCCACACGTCACAGCAAGCTAGATCACGTCAAGAAACTAAGCAAAAACTAGCGGATCAAACAAAGACTCAAATCATCAAATAGAGAGAAAGAAAGCACATGAACTCACTTTGAAGAAACTTTCTTTGGATTGATTTGATATGGTATTGGTTTACAGCCACTCCATCAATGGATGACAAAGACTCAATACATGAGCACGAAATCAAATCCAACTCTCTAGAACCCTAACCTCCGCTCCTCCTCTCCCTAAGCAAATTAGGGTTTCAAAAACAATGAAAGGGTCAAAGGGGGTGCAGCCACCTCCCTCCTCTATTTATAGTGGAGGCTTAGGGTTTCTAAAAAGTCTTCCTAATGGGCTCCCGTTAAGGCCCAAAACAAACGGGTGACACACGCACGCATTTTAATGCGTCGTGTCCAGATTGTCTTGGCACTCGCTTGTTCGCCACGTGTAGGTTGATCCAACGGCTCTCATCATGTCGGCAAGTCTCTCCCATCCGGCTCCCACCGAAACCACCATGGCACTTGCACCGACCCCGCGCGCTTGATTCAACCGTCGTGCCGAATCGCCTGTTCGGTCACCTTTGTCCATCTTGCACCATACTTGAGTCCAATGACTTCACCCGCATCGTCGATCGTTCGAACCTCGCTCTCAAGCCTAGTCCGATCATCCTCGCCGTTGACCGTCGTTGACCACCAAGCAACCTGCACAACAATAGACAAGCAAATCGAATTCGGGAACAAGTTCTTCACAACTTGACCCACGTTAATCAAAACATGCATCATGCAACACATATGCCATGAAACCCACGAACTTGACCTAACACGCAACCATCGCCGCCACACGGGCTGACGACATAAGTGAAAACCGGTCAGACCGCCAGCCTTGGCCGGTCTGACCGCCACCGCCGGTCTGACCGCCAACAGGAGGCCGGTCAGACCGCCACCAAAGGACTTAGCCAAAATTTCAACACTGAAATCCGCAACCTCTCTGGAAATTTAAAACGAATAGAACTTTTGACTGGAGGCTCCAAAAATTATGGAACCAAGTGCAGTAGAATCTCCTCACTTGCCTACACCCTCTATTTTTGGCCCAGCTCCAAAATCCAAACTTCACTTAATGGCGGTCGACCGCTCGTGGCCGGTCGGACCGCCACACCGGCGGTCGGACCTCCTACTGGCGGTCGGACCGCCACCGCATACCAAAGAAAACACCCAAAGTGCGGCCGGTCGGCGCCACCATGGCGGTCGGACCGCTGAGGCTGACAGAACCCTGAACTTTGCCGAAAACTCGTGTTTCCGCAAACCTTCAACGTCATTGCCAATTGACACATCATCCTAAGATCATGAGCATATCCCCATGATATCCACAATCTCCCCCTTGATGATCACATTGGCAATTCCCAACAAAAGCATGTTTTGAGGTTTGAAAAGTAAAAACTCAACGTTTTCGCGCAAAGGCACAACTTGGTCCATATGCAATGGAAAGCAATGAAAATGACCAAGCTGGCTTCAGAATAGCATAGGCAAGTGAGATACGGCAAAAGAAAGCAAGAAAGCTTCAATTTTCAAAGAAGAGTCAAAAATCTCACTTAAGGTCCATATTAAAGAACAATTGTTCGAAATGACCTTTGATCATGGTGAGGATCAAGAATTGCAATTCAAGTTCAGAAAGAGCAATAAAATCAAAAGAATGCAAATAAGAAACTCCCCCTCACTATGATCCTCAAATTTTTCAAAATTTCAAATTCACCAATTTTCTCCCTCTTTTTAAAACTTCTCCCCTTTACACATCTTGAAATATCTTCTCCCCCTTTGATAATGGAGTCATCAAGGAATCACGTCTTCCTCTCATCCAGAGATAACAAATGCAGAACGAGGAAAAAGCATAAGAAGGAGCATGCATGAAATGCAATGAAGTGGCTTCATATTTTTGTATTTTTCAATTTTGGATTACAAGAAGCTTTGGAGATTACCCAAAAGAACAAGCTAGCATTTCAAATTTTGCACAAACAACATATCAGCCTGAATACGCTAGCAAGATCATGATCAAACATATATAACAAAGCTAAAGCAAGAAGGCTCAAAATAAAGCAATAAATTTTAACATTTTAAGCAAAGCTTCAAATCTAGCAAGTCCATCAACAGGGATCCTAAAATGAAACTGGTCATGTCAAAATGTCAATGTGAGAACAAGACGCTAACAATGACCACATTAAGAGACAAACAAGTCCTGAATTGAATCATTTTGCTCAATTTGTCTCAAACGCCCATTTTTCAACAGTTTTTCATTTGCAATGAATATTGAAGTTGATTAAAGGTATATCTTAGTGAAGAAGATCCTGGACTAGGAGCCATCCACAAACTCTTCGTAAGCTTCTACCAATTTGAGAATTCATTTTCTTATCCACGTGCTAGATCTCAAGCCTTGCCGCGACCATCTTAAGCACAAAAAGCTTAAAAGAATGGTCTAGGTCATCCAAAACTCCCCCTGAGTTCATGCCTAGTGCAATGGCAAGCCGTCTCATGAGAAAGAATTGGTGAGATCAGTTTTTTCGCACAAAAGAGACCTCCTTTTTTTTGTTCACAAGAGCAGATTTAGATTCTTAAAAGAACAAGAAGCTCAAGTAATGATCAATACTAGATTCAAGAGCTAACACCGCAATTTTGACAGGGCCAATGTCACAAAAGGAGCACTAATTGCGCAACTAGCTAAAACATCCACAAATTACAGTTCTTAGTTCAAGTTGTCTTAAAGTTCTAGCTCATTCAGCAAAGACTTAGCTACACATGTGAAAGCATGATAATTCTAGCAAGTCAAAGAACTAGACATGGCATTGAGCAGAATTGAAATACTAAAGCTCAAGAGGGTAATAAGCAAAGCTTCATCAATTTTAAAAGACAAGCAGAAAAGCTTATATTACAATGCATCTTTTTGAATTTTCATATAAATGCAGTATGATACAATGAGATGCACACAAACTTAAAAAGCCTAAAAAGATCAAAAAGATCAAAAGAAGATCAAGAAAAGATCAAACTCCCCCTCAAACCAAACCGTAGGGATAAATTACCCCTAACTCACTTCTCAAGGTGGCAAACCTAGTTGGATCTAAAGGCTTGGTGAGGATATCAGCCAACTGAGCCTCGGACTCCACGAAATGCAGCACAATATCACCCTTCTCGACATGATCTCTAAGAAAGTGATAGTGAATGTCTATGTGCTTGGTCCTAGAGTGTTGCACAGGGTTTTTAGCAATGTTAATAGCAGAAGTGTTATCACAGAAAAGAGGAACACTATCAAAAGCCAACCCAAAATCCTTAAGAGTGGACACCATCCACAAAATCGACTACAAATACTAGCGGCTACATATTCAACTTTCAGCGATGGATTGTGCAACGTAAGACCGCTTCCTAGAAGACCAAGAGACAAGAGAAGTGCCTAGGACGTGACAAGTGCCCGAGGTACTCTTCCTATCTAGCCGACGACGCAAAATCGAATCGAAAACCCCGAATGGACAAAGAAGAATAGCGAGAATACCAAATGCCATACGAAGGGTAGAGTGTAAATACACAAGATGCGCTTAACGGCTTGGCGATGGGAAGTCCTCGGAGACGCTGAAACCTCGCCTGCAGGCGGGCATGTGAAGTGGATGTCCGGTCTTGAGGCCGTCAAAATGCGAAGGAGCCAATCATCTTTGCGGTACTCGCGTTGATCCACGCTTCTCCTTCCTCATCCGGATCCAAAGCGATCGAAGTCGCCATGGGAGTGGCGATCGGCTTGCAGTCACCCATCTCGAAGCGCTTGAGCAGATCCTTGGTGTACTTCGTCTGATGAATGAAGATCCCTTCCTTGCATTGCTTGATTTGAAGCCCCAGAAAATAGTTGAGTTCTCCCATCATGCTCATCTCAAATTCCTTGGACATGGTCTCAGAAAAACTGGAAACAAGAGCATAAGAAGAACCACCAAAGATAATATCATCTACATAAATCTGAGCAAGCAGGAAGTCATTGCCACGCCTAAGAATGAACAGAGTCTTGTCTACCTTACCCATCTCAAAATCATTCTTAAGCAGAAAGGTCTTAAGTCTATCATACCAGGCTCTAGGGGCTTGCTTAAGACCATACAAGACTTTGGATAGCTTGAATACATGATGTGAATACTTGGGATTCTCAAAGCCTGGGGGTTGTCTAACATACACTTCCTCCTCTATAAAACCATTCAAAAAGGCACTCTTAACATCCATCTGATATATTCTAAAACCCTTAGAAGCAGCGAATGCAAGCAAAATGCGAATGGCTTCCAATCTAGCAACAGGAGCAAATGTCTCATCAAAGTCTAACCCCTCAACTTGGCTAAAGCCCTCAGCTACCAATCTAGTCTTGTTTCTAACTACAGAACCATCCTCATTTTGTTTATTTTTGAACACCCAACGGGTTCCTATCACATTATGACCACTAGGAGGTTCTACTAGATTCCAGACCTTATTCCTCTCAAAATTCTCTAACTCCTCATGCATGGCATTGACCCAGCTAGAATCAGATAATGCATGTGATATATCGCGGGGTTCGAAAGAAGCAACAAATGCGGAATGAGAGTAGAGACTTGGATCGTGATACCTGGAGCGAGTGACTCGCTCATTAAGATTACCAATTATCTGATCCGGAGGATGATGCCTCTGAATGTGAAGTGGGCGCCGGGAGACAATATCTCCTCAACCTCCGCAGTCTTCTGATGAAGAAGATGCGGCGAGAGCCTCAATTGGAGGTGAAGCGATCGTGCGAGTTACGGAACTTGGGCAGAGCCTCAACGGCGGCAGTAGAGGACAAATATCGGCCGTCATCATCTTCCTCCACAAAAATGCTTTCATCACATGTGTATCACACAAACGTCGGATCTAGCTCGGGGCTAGTCTCATCAAAAGTGACATTGCATGTCTCTGGACAATGTTAGTTTCAACATTAAAACCCGAAAACCCTCGAATGTGCGGGATAACCTGAAATAAACCATCAAAAGTCCTTGATTCAAATTTATCTAGGTTTCTGTCTTGAGAATGAAACACTTAGCTCAAAAACTCGAAAATGAGAGACATAGGGTTTTCTACCAAAGCGAAGCTCATATGAAGTCTTGCCCAAAGACGGTCTCAAGTAGAACACGATTTGCAATATGGCAAGTCAGTAGAAATAGCTTGACCCAAAACCTCCTCGGTGTGCTATACTCATCTAGCATTGTCCTAGCCATCTCGACTAAGGTTACATTCTTCCTTTCCACAACGCCATTACATTTGAGGGCGTGTGGAGAAGAGAACTCGATGCTCAATCCGCGCTCGGCACAAAAAGAGGCAAGCGAGACATTCTTGAACTCCGTGCCATTGTCACTGCGGATCGCTCTCAAGGCACCAGAAAGTTCAGAAGCCAAACGAAGAACAAGATCACGATAATGACAAAAAGCTTCATCCTTCGAAGCAAGAAAGAACACCCAAGTGTATCTCAAAAAATCATCAACTATGACAAGAATGTACCACTTGCCACCAATTGACCGAACCCTAGCGGGACCAACGGTATCCATATGAAGCAAGCTGTCCCGTCCGTTAGTCATGACCAAGGTCATCGAAGGGTGTGAGCGGCAACTTGCTTGCCATGCCTACGAGCGCACATGACATCCTTGACGACTTTGAGTTTGGGCAAACCTCTCATGAGATCAAGGTTGCTAACTCGCGTCGGATGATCAAAACCAATGTGCCCCAAACGTCGGTGCCAAAGCGAACTCGAAGAAGGTGTAAACAAACATTTAAGAGAACCGACCAAAGATTGGAAAAATCGGCTCAAAGATCCTAGCAACTCGATAAATCCCAAAACGAGCTCACTAAGAGAATCAAGCACCCGACAAGCATTTTTCTTAAATATAGTCTCATAACCATCATCAAGAAGTCGTGAGACAGTAAGTTAAACCTAAGCTTGTCCACAAGGGCGCGTCCTTTAGGATGAAATTGTCGTTCACCCCGATTGTTCTGTTCCTTCAATCCGCCCTTGAGTATGGTCTCCAAGGTGATGAGGACATCACCTATCGACCGCGTGAAGGAGGTGAACCATTTTGAGTCTCCTGGTCATGTGGCGTGAACAGCCGTGAGTCGACGAACCACGTGTCCTTCCTTCGCGGTGATCACGAAAATCAAGGCACGGAAGAGCGATGTGTCTCAATCTCAAGTTAGTTAAACATGACTTGGGAACCCGATCTTGAGACACATGTCTGCAGAGTAGTATGCAAAGCGAAGTGCTATCCTTGATTCTATTTGAAATTATTTGTGAGCAATGGTTACTCTAACATGAGAGTTATCTGTCTAGGAGCATGAGCATGATCGGCATGTGAAATGAATCCTAGACCAGGTTTCTTCCTTTCTAAATTACCATGTCTCACAAAAGCTCTAGGTTGATTAGATGACATTCTAGCAAGATTTTTCTTAGCATTTTTCAACCTCGCCAACAGAACTCAACCAAATGCCCATCCTTCTTGCAATAGGTGCAATGGTACTTGGTACCACCGGGAGAAGCACCTTTGATGAATAGATGGTTGGGCAAAACCTGCAGATTTGAAAGTGATCTTTGCAGGTTGGGTATCAAATTCAACTAAGCCATTTTTCAAAATTTGAATACCATTAGATTTATCCTGGGCAAAGTCGTATCCTAACCCTTGCTTCTTATAAGGAGTTTTTGACTTGTCAAGAATCATGTTTAATTGTTTCTTACCTTTAGAAAATCTTTCTAATGTGTCATTCAGGTAAGCAGTTTCTTTTCTAAGATTAACACATGAATCACAAGTTTTAGCGTTAAACTTCTCCTTATAAAGAACAACTTCAAGCTTAAGAGCTTCACATGAAGCACAAGTAGCAGAATTAATACTGTCCTTAAGCTTGGCATATTTAACTCTAGCTGCTTCTACAACATTTTGTACTTCACGTTCACGTTCTAAGCAGACAGAGCAAGAGCTAGATTCAATCACATCAGAAGCAACCAACTTGCTAGACTCTAAATATTTTTCACAAGGAGCAGATTTTACTTCAATTAGCTCAGTTCTAGCATTTTCAAGTTGTTGCAAAGCAATATCATGAGCAGATTGCAGTTTAGCAAATTCAGAATGTAAAGCACAACAGGATGAACATTCATCAGATTCAAGACTCTTAGCATTCACAAGTTCTAATGTGAGTTTCTTTACTTGTGACTCTAACTCCTCATTCTTAGTCATAATGAACTTTAAAGCTTTATCCTGACCTAGCATTTGCTCATAGACAGTTTCACATCTAGCAAAGAGAACATCATAGGAAGGAGATACCTCATTGTTGTCATCGATGTCGTCGGAGTCAGCCATGAAGCACATGCCTGTAAAGTCCTTGGCCTTTCCCTTCTTGTCTTGAGGGAGCTCCTCCTCATTGTCCTCCTCGCTCCCGGAGTCCACATCACTCAAAGATCGATCTCCAAGAGCGGCAAGAACCCGGTGAGCAACCTTCCTGAGCTTGGCATCATCAAACCTGGACTTGCGCCCCTGAGGCTTCTTCCAAGCTGGCTTTTCATCTTTGTGGTTGCTCTTACCTTTCAGCTTGGGGCAATTTACCCGGATGTGATTAAGCTCTCCACACTCATAACAAGTCACAGGGCCGCCTCTCTTTTTGTTTCTCATATTGTTGTAGGCCCGTGTGAACTTCTTAATCAAAAGCGCCATCTCAGGCTCAGGAATACTCTCAAGATCCTCTTCCTGAATTGCTTGATAAAGAAGCAAGAAAATCGAGAAGAGGACTCAAGCGACCCATCGAGGCTCTCTTGAGCGGTGCGCTACAAAGCCATGTTACCCTTCTTAGAATGGTGACTTTACGATCTCATGAGTCTTGAGCTTGCTATAGAGCAACTCCAAAGTCGATCGGAGAAGTTGACATTTTCTGAATGGCGGTAGCCTTTATCTCCCACTCCACGGTGTTGATTGCGGCCGGAGATGGATGGCATTTTGGTGTGTAAATTCTATACCAACAGGACTTCATCGATTTATCAACGTGTTGAAGCGATGAAAATGTCATCGATGCTCTCACCAGGCGCATCTCGAATTTGTTGTATTCTCTTTTATAGACTGTTTGACGCACTTGTTTGATTTGGGAAGAACCCTCATGATAGGTTTGAGGTCTTCCAAATCTCATATGTAGTCTCGAGATTGCAAATCCTATCATATTCCTGTCTACCAAGCCCACCATCTGAGAAAATTCTTTGCCTTACGGTCATTAGCCAAAAGAGCTTGGTGGCGCGTAGCAACCTCGAGCAAGATTAGCGGACCTCGAACGACCTCCCAAATGCCTCGTGGTTCGCTCTCAAGAAAGACACGCATGCGGTTCTTCCAAAAGGCATAGTCGTGCCCATCGAAGATATGCGGTTTGGAAGAGTACTTATCCATCGCCAAGTTCAGTGATCGGTTAAGATCAAGATTGAACTAAGCGGGCTCTGATACCACTTGTTGGACCGAAAAGCGACTAGAGGGGGTGAATAGAGCACGATCGCTTTTTCCCAAAATCAATTCAATACGAATCTCACTCCAATAGCTATGAAAGCTATGAAGGTCAATCAATCATGCATGGGAAGACTTGTATTGAATTAACTCAAAACCCAAGTAAAATCAACACAAAACCAAAGCAGAAGACAGGCGGTCGACCTCTCACGGGCGGTCGGACCGGTCGGCTCGGCGGTCGAACCGATCAATCGGTCGACCGATCCTCGGCGATCGGACCGATTTCACGGAGGTCGGACCTCTCGTTCGATGAACGATAAAAACGACCGAACAAGCCAAACGCAAATTGATCTAACTTTTGATTCGTGCGTCCAAACTTCGTGAAACTTGACACACAACTTCCTAAGGATGTCAGGAACCTATTCCAAGCAACAATTGTGAAAATCCTTGCCAAGATTCTAACCTTTTCCCGTTTGAGCAAAGTTAGGTCAAAAACCGAGTCAAAACGAAAATATGATCTTAAGACTTGCACGTGGATGATTGATGATCTTGATGATCCTAGATGTATTCCCACACGTCACAACAAGCTAGATCACGTCAAGAAACTAAGCAAAAACTAGCGGATCAAACAAAGACTCAAATCATCAAATAAAGAGAAAGAAAGCACATGAACTCACTTTGAAGAAACTTTCTTTGGATTGATTTGATATGGTATTGGTTTCTGACCACTCCATCAATGGATGACAAAGACTCAATACATGAGCACGAAATCCAATCCAACTCTCTAGAACCTAACCTCAGCTCCTCCTCTCCTAAGCAAATTAGGGTTTCAAAAACAATGAAAGAGTCGAAGGGGTGCAACCACCTCCTCCTCTATTTATAGTGGAGGCTTAGGGTTTCTAAAAGAGTCTCCTAATGGGATCCGTTAAGGCACAAAACAAGCGGGTGACACACGCACGTATTTTAAAGCGTCGTGTCAGTTGTGCGCGGCACTCGCGCTTTCACCGGCGTGTAGGTTGATCCAACGGCTCTCATCATGTCGGCAAGTCTCTCCCATCCGGCTCCCACCGAAACCACCATGGCACTTGCACCGGCCCGCGCGCTTGATTCGACCGTCGTGCCGAATCGCCTGTTCGGTCACCTTTGTCCATCTTGCACCATACTTGAGTCAATGACTTCACCGGCATCGTCGATCGTTACGAACCTCGCTCTCCAAGCCTAGTCCGATCATCCTCGCCGTTGACCGTCGTTGACCACCAAGCAACTTTGCACAACAATAGACAAGCAAATCGAATTCGGGAACAAGTTCTTCACAACTTGACCCACGTTAGTCAAAACATGCATCATGCAACACATATGCCATGAAACCCACGAACTTGACCTAACACGCAACCATCGCCGCCACACGGGCTGACGACATAAGTGAAAACCGGTCAGACCGCCAGCCTTGGCCGGTCTGACCGCCACCGCCGGTCTGACCGCCAACAGGAGGCCGGTCAGACCGCCACCAAAGGACTTAGCCAAAATTTCAACACTGAAATCCGCAACCTCTCTGGAAATTTAAAACGAATAGAACTTTTGACTGGAGGCTCCAAAAATTATGGGACCAAGTGCAGTAGAATCTCCTCACTTGCCTACACCCTCTATTTTTGGCCCAGCTCCAAAATCCAAACTTCACTTAATGGCGGTCGACCGCTCGTGAAGCGGTCGAGACCGCCACATAACGGCGGTCGGACCTCATACTGCGGGTCGGACCGCCGGTGCATACCACAAAACACCCAAAATGCGGCGGTCGACGCCACCATGGCGATCGGACGCGCTTTGGCTTTACAGAACCACGAACTTTGCGAAAACTTCGTGTTTCGCAAACCTTCAACGTCATTGCCAATTGACACATCATCCTAAGATCATGAGCATATCCCCATGATATCCACAGAGTCCGATTGGGGTGTTCTTGGACTTGTTTGAAAGCTTATTCCAAGGCCCATACAATGGGTATGGCCAATTGCAATGGAATAAAGTAGGGCACAAGATTGCTCAAAGAAAATTGAAAAACACAAGCTAGAAATATGACCCGGTACTGTAGCAGCTAAAATTATGCACAGATCAACTCGAAAAAGGATGCACATGCCTTGCGGGAACCTTAGAATCACTTGTAGAGAGTGTGTCAATTTCAGCGAGTCGGAGAAACTTGAATTTTCTCGGTTTGCGGGCCGTTTGAGGCCCTAAGCGGCGTTTTTGGGGTTGAAGTTTCTGCGCGTGTGCCTGGGTGCTTACGCGCAAAAAAACATCGTTTAGGGCCTCAAAACGGGCCCGCAAACTGAGAAAAATTCAAGTTTCTCTGAATTCGCTAAAAATTGATACAGCCCCTCTACAAGTGATTCTAAGGTTCCCCGTGCAGACGATATCCTTTTTTGTGTTGATCTGCACATAATTTTAGCTGCTACAATACCGGGTCATATTTCTAGCTTGTGTTTTTCAATTTTCTTTGAGCAATCTTGTGCCCTACTTTATTCCATTGCAATTGCCCTGTAACATCCCCAGTTTTAGACTTGTGTTTCAAATGTAAGAAAATGAGTAGAAATTAAAACTTTTCTTACATCTTGTATTTCCTGTATGCTTTGAACAATGCTTGTAAAGAAGTTATGGAAATACAAAGTCACAAGTCACTTTTGCCCTAATTGTGTTCTTCTAAAAACTTTCAAGTCAAATCTTGTGATCATCCTCTGGAAAAGGCTTCCCCAAGTCCTTGGGTTGGTATGAAACCCCTCTGAAAAATTTCACAATTGTTGGAAATTGTTTGAATAGCTTTGGAGGCAAGTCAAACCAATTTAAAATCCAGTCAAACCATAGTCCAGCACATTGTGAAATTTTTGGAAGAAAATGTACAGTACCAACACCTCTGAAAATTTTACACGAGGTCAATACCTTAGTTGAAAAGCTACTGTAAAAATTTCAGAATTTTTGAAGTTGTTTTGCTAGCTCAAACAATTCCCCAAAGTTCAGCTCTTCTAAAAACCAAGAATTAAAACTCTGGTTCGAGTCAAACCTGGGCTCGAGCCCGAGCCCAACTCAATCGACTCGGTTGGACCAGGTCCACTTAGTCGCGCTCAGGCGTGTAGGGCCGAGCCGTTGGATTAACATCCAACGGCCACGACCTCCCCTACCCCTTTGAACCTCGGGAGCTCGCGGGCGATCTCAGCCAGCCGGTCGAAATCGGGCCGCCCATGACCTCCCCGCCCTCTCCACTGTTCCCCTGTCATCTTCTTCCTCGCGCCGTGTGCATCTACAGTGTGCGGCATGGCTCTGTCAAGTCTTGCTGCCCTTGTCAACGCCTACCTATCGGGGCAGTGTGGCACAGCAGAATTTTCGGCAAAGCCGTGCTCCGCGCTGCCCTATTTCTTTAGCCCTAGTTTTAGCGCGGCCGAGCTCGCCTCGGGCCCCTCCCTTGTTCCCGTTGCTCGCGGGTCTCTTAAAGTCCCCGAGGAACCTCCTCTGGCTGCCTTTCTACCCGCGATCGCCCACTCTTTTCTCTGTGAGGTTGAGCGCCAAATCACCGAGGACCTCGTTTCGCCATTTCTGGCCGAAGGAGCTCGGCGGTGGTAGTGGAGCTTTGGGGGTCCTCTAGCCCTAATCTTTGTTTCCCTGGGAACCTCTGGTCATCACAAACCCTGCCCTTAACTTCTTTTTGAATTGCTTTCTCAGGAAAACCTCGAATCGAAGTTTTCACGGTTTGTAGTCGAAAAGGGGATTCCATCGTTCCCAGCTCCGGTAAGTCCCCTCCGTCCAATCCCGTGGTCCTGGACCATCTTTAGGTCTGTGCGATGCTACCCTGACCATCATCTTTGTCTCTGACAGCTTCGAGCATCTTTTTCTCGTCATCTTCTCCACCTCCGGCGTCGGTCGCCGCCGCCAGCACCCCTCTAACTTCCCCCGGACCACTCCTGTGCACCAGTGAGTTCGCTTTAGCCCCCTCAAGCTTAAGCATTCGCTAGATTAGGTCGTCGCGGTCATTTTTGTCGTTTTCGATTTTTGCCGAAAAACATCCTCTGCCCCTCTCCTCTGTCCTTGAGGACCTCCCGTGTGAATCTCGACCGTTGAGGACCTCCCACGCGAGATCTTAGCCGTCGAGATCTCCCTCGCTTAGATCTTATCGCATAGGACCTCCTCCAAGTAATCTTGGCCGTCCAAGACCTCCCTCAGTAAATCTCAACCGTCTAGACCTCCTTCCGTAGACTTAGCCTTAGGACCTCCCTCGGAGATCAGGACCGTCAGATCTTGATCTAACGGTCCCAACCTCCCCTATGCGCGTCGAGCACCTCCGCGCGAGATTTTCGCGTGTGCTGTGCTACCCCTCGTCAGGACCGTTGGATCTGATCTCAACGGCCCGGACCTCCCCAGTGCGCGTCGCGCGATGCGATGTGTTTCACGAGCCGTAGCCGTGCGATGCACGATCCATGGTCACGACCTCCCGTTTCCCTCTGGTTCTGTTGGACCACCTCGAGGGTTGTGTTTTCTAATCATTTAAGTGTTTGAATTTTCAAATGTGCATAACTTTGTCATGTTAGCTCCTTTTTGGATGATTCAAATTGCAGTAGCTCTGTGGTAGGATAAAGTTTAATTTGAGAATAGATGTAGTCACTTTTCTAGGCTGGAAATTAATAAATGTTGTTGTGGAAGTTTAAATGAAATGAGGGTTAGAAAAATCACTTCAAAATTTGTAAAATATATAACTTTTTGTGTATAACTCCAAATTGAGCAAACCCAAATTTGTAAAATCCCTCTGGTAATGTACTTGAACTTAGCATAGGTTTTGTTCATGTTAGTGCTTCTGAAAAATGAAATATGCTAGTCTTACAACTTGGAAAAATCATAACTAATTCATTTTAACTCCAAAATGTGCAAACTCAATTTTGCTGACCTTAGGATGTTATAATCTACCTACCATAAAAATTTCAAGTCCTAGATAAGTCCCAAAATTTTTGCCATGAATAGTAATAGATAAGAATTAATATTGATTTATTAGGCTGATGGAAATTATTTTAGCCATAACTTTTGCATGCTTAGTCCAAATTGCATGTTTCTTATTCCTAAATTTGTCTAAAATCTTGATCTTGCTGTTGTATAAGTTTCATGAGTTTTGGATAAGTTTTCCTGTTGGGTTTTGTTTGGAGTTCGTTGTTCTTATTTGGTTATCACCTTTTCGCGTTAGGTTCCGAAGATATTATTGATATTGATTCTGAGCCACAGCAGCCTGGTTCTGCACTTCAGCAAGGCAAGCAGTGTAACATTCATTTGATCATGTTGTTCCTATTAATTTCAAATTCTAATATGTTATTTGCAAATTCATTTCTGGACAGCTAGCTTTTAATTAGTAAGTAGTGTTGAAAATGAGAGGTTAATTCAACTAAAACTTGTGGGGATAAAAGGGTAAGAAGTGATATGAATTAGCTAAGTATCTAACCTTTCATTAGGTGATTTTGCCTTGCTTCTAGCTGTGTCAAACCAAGGGATGATTTCTGAAATTTTACTTTCCCAAAACTGATTGCTTGTTTTCCATACAAGTTAGTCATACTGGGAAATGGGTTGTGCAAACTAGGATAGTGCATTCGGTTTATGTTAATTTTTGAGCTTCTGGAGTTCACTTTTGTAGTAAGGGTGGTTGTTTTTCCTTGTCTCTTGTTCCGGATCTGTTGCTAACCTATGTTTGGTGGAACAGAATGGTAGGAAGAACCCATAGCGGTTAGTCTTCAGGTCAAGATGAAGAGCTTCCACCTCCACCGACCATGGCTGAAGTTCTTGCTCAGATCGAGCGGAACCAAATGGATCAGACACGTATCCTGGAGGTCATTGCGAGGAACACCTCCACTCCCTCCGACGCCTCGGGATCTGGAGGTGGTGGACATCAGACTCGTGAGGGACTTGCAGAGTTCCTCCGCACCCAGCCACCTACCTTCTCCAGGTCCGAGGACCCTCTGGACGTAGATGATTGGCTGCGTCTGGTTGAGCGAAAGCTCAACATTGCTCAGTGCTAGGAGCAGCAGCGGGCACTCTTTGCATCCCATCACCGTGGAGGTGCGGCTCTCTCTGGTGGGAGAACTTTCTCGCCATGCAGCCTGCGGGCCATGTGGTCTCGTGGGAGGAGTTCCGGTCTGCTTTCCGTCGGGCCCACATCCCCGATGGCCTGATGAAGCTAAAGAAGAAGGAGTTTCTGGCGCTCAAACAGGAGCGCAAGTCTGTGACGGATCTGTGACGGAGTACCTATACGAGTTTAATCACTTGGCTTGTTATGCTCCGGGTGAGGTGGCCACCGATGAGGCCAAACAGGAGAAGTTCATGGAGGGCTTGTATGAGGAACTTCAGGACAAGCTCTCTATCGTTGACTTCCCCGACTTCCAGGCCTTGGTGGACAAGGCCATGATCGCCGAGCACAAGGCGAAGGCGCTGAGCGAGTCTCGCAAGCGCAAGTGGGAGGCCCATCGATCTGCACAGGCCGGCCTGACTCGTCCTCGTGTTGGGCCTGCATCAGGGGCCCGTTCCTTGGTTTCACCAGCACCGAGGCCGACAGCACCGGCTCCTCATCTTTCGCAGGCCGTGATCCAGTCACGTGCACCTGCGACCCAGCAGCAAGTTGCGTTCCGCAACCCGGCTGCCGACGTCACCTGCTTCTCCTGCAACAAGAAGGGACACTACGCCAACAGTTACCCTCAGAGGACTGGAGCAGCCCCTCGTCCTAATGGAGGACGTGGGCAGGGGCATGGTCACCCACCTGACTGTAACATCCCAACTTTAGGCTTGTGTTTCAAATGTAAGAAAATCAGTAGAAATTAAAACTTTTTCTTACATCATGTATTTCCTGTTGTGCCAAACAATTCCTGTACAAGGGATTATGGAAATACATTGCCACAAGTCTAGTTGATCCAAATCTTGATATTCCAAAAACAATCTTGTCCAAGTTTGTGATCATCCTCTGGAAATATTTTTCCTAAGTCTCTGTGATGGTATGTGACCCCTCTGAAAAATTTCACAATTTTTAGAAATGGTTTGAATATTTTTAGAGGCAGTCAAACCTGTTTGACTCTCAGTCAAACATTAAAACAGAGCCTTGCAGAATTTTTGGAGATTTATTCACAGTGTAAAGACCTCTGAAAATTTTACACAAGGTTAATATCTGAGTTAGCAAGCTCCTGTAAAAATTTCATAATTTTTGGAGTTAATTTGATACCTCAAATAAATCTTTCAAAGTCTCTGTTCTTATTTCAAAGTCAAACGTGGTTTTACTGTTACTTAGGTTCGAGTCAGACTCGGGCTCAAGCCATTTGTTTCGGTCCAGTCAACTAACTGCACCGAGCCCCTCTTTAAAACGCGCCTTGGATCTCGTCCGTTGGATTTCGATCGCACGGCCCGCGCGCGTGTAAGACTTCGGACCTTCCGGTTGCAAGTTTGATTGTCGACCGTTAGATCTCCATCCAACCGTTGGGGTCCTCCGAAACTTTCGGACCCTCCGGTTGCATTTTTGAATCTGAGCCGTTGGATTAAGATCCAACGCTCGCGTGTCCCTTCGTTGTAAATTGAGTTTGCAACGTGGAGCAATCTGAGCCGTTCGTTTCTAATCGTAGGGCTCGCAATCTCCCCGTTGTGTTTTAAACCTGGGAGGCGTGGCTCTATCTCAGCCGTCCGTGTCTCATCTAACTGCTGTGAATCACGAGCCTTTTCAGCGGTCGTCTTCTACCTCCGTAGTGCGAGCAACTGTAGGGGAGTAATGGCAGTGTCATTTCTTGCTCCCTAAAGCCACCCAAGCCGACGTTTAGGGGTATGGGAGGTACTCTGAGCTAGGCCATGCCCTAATGCACGTCTTTACCTCTTTTCCTTGTCGGCCGCGCATTGTGCTTTGTGTTTTGCCGCCCGAAAGATGTGTGGTGCAAACCCTAATGCTTTCATGGCTTTATAAGCACTCTCAATGCCTCCTGGTGTTTCTTTAGACCACCACCAAGCTTCATTCACCGTATTGGAGCTTAACACCTCAAAAATGGCAAACCGCCATTATTGACCCGTGGAGCTCCTTGGGTGTTCTTGGTGTTCCAGTGGTCCTCCTTCACGTTTCTTTGCCCTAACCTTATCTATTTACTTCCTTGAACATTTCCCCTCACTTAATTTTGGATGTGATTCTCAGGAATTGTCCAATTTGGGGTTTGTTCAAATTCGGTCGAAATTGGGCATCTTCTTCCTCAGCTCAGGTGAGTGCTCCATTTTCCAATCACTTGCTCATGTAGCTTCTGTGAATCATTATGAAGCTATACTGATGCTTTGGAATCACTCATTTGGCTCAGGGTATCTATCTCGGGTTTTCTTCTCCAAGTCCGGCGAGCTTTCACCGTGATCAAGCATCTCCGGCCATCTTTGAAGCTCCTCTCCTTTAAGGTAGCTTCTTATTAGTCCTTAGAAGCTTTGGCACCCGCTTCCTTGGACCGCAGCGGAGCTTCTCGCTATTTTCGCACTTAGCAGTAAAAGCTCCTATTTTCGTTTTCCGGCTAGCCGGCGTTCTAGTCCTTCCCCGCCGGTGAGAATGCCACCATTAGATTCGTAGTGCTTTTGCGAATCCATTTTGGCTCTTGTTCGGCGCCGCCGCGGCCAGTGTCGCCGGCGATTCGCCGTGGAAATCGCTCGGGTTTTGCCGGCACAGAGCTCCCGTTTTCGTCACTTATTAGGACACATTAATTGCTAATCATTAGTTATTAATTGTGTCTTAATCATTGTCGTTGAGCCACTGACCAGTGGGCCCAACATCCGTAAATCACCCTCTGGTGCAACTCCGCACTGTTCCGACATCATTAATGCTTAATCATTGCTTAATTAATGTGTCGGCAGTTAATCGATGTCGGAACTTACCTCTGGGTCGCTGACTTGTGGGCCCGAGGGGTTAAAATCAAATCTCAGGAGTCATTAGTGGCTATTTAATGATAATCATTAGAATCATTAATCCTGTCCTAACCGCCTCTCGATCGCCGACCGGGGCGGTGCGCTGTGCACGTGGGTTAAACCAGCGCGTGGGTGACTCGAAGTCACTGACATGCGGTCCCACATGTCAGCACCTCCCTTTGCACTGCGATCAATAGCCACCGTTCATTTTTAGATCTGCGGCCCAGATCTTTGTGTGCGTTCGGACCCTCCGGATGCCTTGATAGTTCTCGACCGTCGATCTTGAGATCAACGGCTGAGGTCGTGTATGCAATCGGACCTTCCGACCGTTGGTGCGCTCTGGACCGTCCATCTGCAGATCTGCGGCTGGGATTGGCCCAAGCAACCGCACCGTCCGGATGCATACACTCGTGTGCGCCGTTGGATCGTGATCCAACGGTGGGCTCCGATTAGGTTTCGAGCGTCTTGCTATTTGTTTTCGATCGCGTGAGCCGTAGGATTTTAGATCAAGGGTTAGGAGTTGTCCACGTCTTATTCTTTTATTGGAGTTTGTCTGTATTTCGGTAAGTATTTGTTTAACAACTGAAAATGATATAAAAACTTTAGAAACTCATAACTAATTCATTTTAACTGCTTTTTACATAATTCCAACTGTAATAAATTTGGTTATCACTTTAGTTTATTATAAAAATGGATTTTAGCATGTTCCAGTAGCAGAAAATTGCATAACTAGGAATAACTTGATTTCTGTCATTTTGAATATTCCAGAAATAGTTTTAACCTTGAAAAATGTATATCTTTTTCTGTATAAATCCAATTTGTGCAAAATCAATTTTGTTAAATTCGTCTGTTAGTATACTTTCATATAAAATAGGGTTTGAGCATGTTCTTAATTCTGTAAATGGCTTGCATTAGATTTACAACTTAGAAAAATCATAAGTAATTATGTATAACTCCAAATTTAGTAAATCCAACTTTGATGTTATTAGGATGCCTTAATCTACCTACTATAAAAAATTTCAGACCTTAGATCATTCTGGAAAATTTCGCCATGAACAGTATTAATTATTAATTAGGTTGATATTGGGCTGAGAAAGAGTATTCTGTCCATATCTTTTGCATGTTAAGTCCAAATTGCATAATTCTTGTTCCTGTCATTGTCTTAGATCATTCCCTAGCTGTTGTGTAGATTTTATTAGTTTTGGATGTGTTTTGCTGTTGGGATTTATTTGGTGTTCTTCGTTCTTATTTGCTTATCGCCTTTTAAGTTAGGTTAGAAGATAATATTATTAATCTTGATATCGAGCCACAGCGACCATCGGACTCGCACTTCACCGAGCAAGCGGATGTAGCATTCATTCGATCATATTGTTCCTACTATTTTCAAAGTCTAATATATTGTTTGCAAATTCTATGTATGCATTGCTATGTTGTTTTAAACTATTGTCGATAGTTGGCCTACTAGATGCATTATCGTAGGAAATGTTTATTCCTCTACTCAGAAGCCTAGGTTACTTGTCTGTGATTTTGGGTTATTTGGATGGACCCCGGTCACTTAGTAGTTTACGTGTTATTATGCTTAGCCATGCTTAGTTGTCGGTAGAAATGGGCGGTTATCGACTTGCCGATAACCTTGATCACACAAACTGTTATAATATGTATATTTCAGCCTTGTGCTTTGTCTAAATTGCAAAACTAAAACTGAAAATGAAAACAATTTAGACTTGGGCACAATGGTAAGATGGTGTGATCTTTTGGGTGTGATTGGAATGGTGCCCAGTCAATTAAGGACCGAACTACTTGTGAGTATCTCATTATCCGAGAGCATTACAGGTCGTGCTAACCACACTAGAGGGATATGGGACCTCTCTTAGCTGAGTACTTTGGGCTGTGTTAATTAATGAGTCGCGTGGTGGGTTGCATATTTAATTATGTGCAACATGGACGCGTTTGTGGGGAGGGGAGCACCCGCCGAGGCCGGTGTGTCCTGCTCCACGTATGGGTCCTTGTGATCCAGATTCCGTCGACAGGTCACTAAGGATTAACCCCCATACGTGCGGCTCTTGATTAGCATGTTCCATTGGAAAGGGTTCGTAGGACTTAGCCGTGCCGGCATACCAAAGGAAGTGTGCTTAATAGCTTGGCAAAAAGGCGGTCTGAAGTGTGGGTACATTGGTACACCCCTGCAGGGATTAAAACTATTCGAATAGCCTCGTCCTAGGTTATGGACACGCTTGGATAAGCTTTTCAAGAGTTAGACTACGACATTTTAAAATTAAAACTTGTTGGGTGGTATGAATCAGGGATTCATGCTATGTTGTGGTGACTTTGGGGAAAGTCACTTCTAGGTGGATACTTGTTACTTATGTTTACTATGTTATTTAAATGCTTAAAACAGATTTTACAAACTCTTGTTCAACTTATTACAATATTGCAAATGAAACTTGCTCTATGCGTCCAAAGAACCATATAACCACATTCCTTTGAATACAGCTTTCATATAGCTATGTATAGGCTTGCTACTCGTAAGTCTTGCGAGTACATTTTTGTACTCACCGCTTTGCTTGTGTTGTGCAGAGGATGATAGTGAGTCGATGGACCTCACTTTTGTGAGTTGTCTTTAAAGCTTGTTCTGAGGCGATTAGCTTGCGGCCTTCGGTTGCCCCTGTGGTGTTATGTGGCTAACCGGTCGTCTTTTGGTTTAAGCCATCTTATGGCAACTTTTGCTTCATTGTTACTTAATTGGTACTTATGTCATTTGGCCGGTCGGTGTGTTGTAATAACTTATATTATGTATGTCTTTTGGTAGACTTGTTATAATCATTGTATGGAATTGATGCATGCTTGGATATGATGTATGTGTCTTTGCTTGTTAGGGAGGCACATATTCATCGAGACGCGGATTATTCTATTTGTGATACTAGAACCGGAGGAAGGTTAAGTATTACAAGTTTAATAAACCGGGTCTCACACTTGACGAGAAGATAGTCCGAAGGCGGGTGTGGAAGCGGCCAGTCAACCACATCTTGGCTGAGGAGGCACAGGAGGCGCCCGACGTGGTGTTGGGTACGCTTCTTGTCAATTCCCGTCCTGCTAAAGTATTATTTGATTCGGGAGCCTCGCATTCTTTCATTTCGAGATCTTTTGCTGCTGCTAGTGATCTTTTCTTTGTTCCTATGAGGGTTCCCTTGCTTGTTCGCTCTCCGGGTTCGGAAATGAGGGCTAATCAGGAATGCCGAGATGTTCCCATGGATATTGAAGGAGTAGGATTCTTGGCGAACCTCATCCTACTCGACACAGCGAGCCTGGATGTGATTCTTGGTATGGATTGGTTGTCCCAACACTTAGGGCAAATCGATTGTGCCAGGAAGGTTGTCTACCTTACCAGCCCCTCAAGTGCACGGGTTGGGTTTTCGCCACAACTGCAAGGGCCACATCTTTACGCCCTTGAAGCGAAGCCAGCCTTGGAGATTCGGGATGTTCCCATAGTGTGTGACTTCGTGGATGTTTTTCCTAAAGATTTGCCTGGGATGCCCCCGGTTCGAGATCTGGAGTTCGTCATTGAGTTGCTACCCGGTACCGCTCCAATTTCAAAGGCACCGTACCGTATGCCTCCTAATGAGTTGGAGGAATTGAAGAAGCAACTGGGTGAGCTTCAAGAAAAAGGTTTTATTCGCCCCAACTCATCTCCTTGGGGTTGTCCAGTTATTTTTGTGAAGAAGAAAGACAACCTGCGCATGTGTGTTGATTACCGTCCACTGAATTAAGTGACGGTGAAAAACAAATATCCCTTGCCTCGCATTGATGATCTCTTTGACCAATTGACTGGAGCCCGTGTATTCTCCAAGATTGACTTGAGGTTGGGGTGTCATCAAGTCCGGATCAGGGCTGAGGATATTCCGAAGACAGCTTTCACTACTCGTTATGGCCTTTACGAGTACACCGTCATGTCTTTTGGCTTAACTAATGCTCCAGCTTTATTCATGAACCTTATGAATTCGATATTCATGGAGCATTTAGATAAGTTTGTTGTGGTATTCATTGATGATATTCTTATCTACTCCAAGAGTGAAGAAGAGCATGCTGAGCATCTGAAGATTGTTTTGTGGAAGCTGCGTGAGCACCAGCTGTATGCAAAATTCAGCAAGTGCGAGTTTTGGTTGAAAGAAGTGGCATTCTTGGGCCATGTCCTTTCGGCGAGAGGTGTGTGATGGATCCTAGTAAGGTCGACGATGTGCTATCTTGGGGTCAGCCCAAGTCAGTCACTGATGTACGGAGTTTTCTTGGTTTAGCGGGATACTATCGTCGCTTTTTCGAGAACTTCTCCAAGATTGCAAAGCCCATGACTGAATTGCTCAAGAAAGACAAGAAATTTGTGTGGTCTTCTGCTTGTGATGAGAGTTTTCAGGAACTCAAGAAACGATTGACTTCTGCCCCAGTGCTTGTTCTTCCTGACGTGCACAAGAGTTTTGATATCTATTGTGATGCTTCTCGTCAGGGCCTTGGTTGTGTTCTTATGCAAGAAGGCAAGGTTGTGGCCTATGCATCAAGGCAGTTGAGGCCTCATGAACTCAACTATCCTACCCATGACTTGGAGTTGGTGGCCGCGATCCATGCCCTCAAGATTTGGCGGCACTACCTTATCGGTAACCATTGTGAGGTGTATTCGGACCACAATAGCTTGAAATACTTGTTCACCCAGCCAGATCTGAACCTTAGGCAAAGAAGGTGGTTGGAATCGATCAAGGATTATGACATGGGCATCCAATATCATCCGGGCAAGGCCAATGTTGTTGCTGATGCACTTAGTCGGAAAGTGTATTGCAACATGTTAATGCTCCAAGAGCAGCAGCCTACCCTCGTTGCAGAATTTCAGCGTCTCAATTTGGGTCTGATTGAGGGCGGTACTCTTGCTACCTTGGTTGTGCAGCCGACTCTAGTGGATCAAATCAAGGCTGCGCAGCAATCAGATGTTGGTGTAATTCAGATCAAGCAGAACATCAACAATGGGACAGCCAAGTGCTTCTCAGAAGATGAGCACGGTATCGTGTGGTTTGGGCAGCGTCTTGTGGTTCCCAAGGTCATGGAATTGCAGGACATGATTCTTCGTGAAGCCCATGATTCCCTCTTGTCCATTCACCCCGGGGCTACCAAGATATATCAGGATCTTCGTCAAAGATTCTGGTGGACCCGAATGAAGTGCGAGATTGCCAAGTTCGTTGTCGAGTGCGACGTGTGCTGTCGTGTGAAGGCTGAGCATCAGCGTCAGCAGTCTTCTTGACCTTTGCGTGTACCAGAGTGGAAGTGGGATTCTGTTGGCATGGACTTCATCACCGGGTTGCCCCGTACTTCTTCTGGGAAGGATGGCTTGTGGGTCATCATTGATCGGTTGACAAAGGTGGCCCATTTTCTTCCAGTACGGGCAAAAATTGATGTGAGTCAGTTGGCGGATCTCTACATATCGCACATTGTGAGCTTGCATGGTATGCCACGAACGATTGTGTCAGATCGGGGTTCTCTTTTCACCTCTCGCTTCTGGCATAGTTTGCAAGAGGCTGTGGGCACTCGTCTTACTTTCAGTTCAGCTTACCATCCTCAGACTGACAGTCAGACGGAGAGAGTCAACCAAATCTTGGAGGACATGCTCCGTGCTTGTGTTGTTTCCTATGGGAAGAATTGGGAGAAATGCCTACCGTTTGTTGAGTTCTCTTATAACAACAGCTTTCAGGCTAGTCTTGGCATAGCACCGTTTGAGGCCTCATATGGGAGGAGTTGTAGAACCCCATTGAACTGGTCAGAAACTGGAGAGAGACAGTTCTTCGGCCCAGATTCGATCAATAAGGCTGAAAGCCAGGTTCAGTTGATTCGCGAGCATTTGCGCGTGGCCCAGTCCAGGCAAAAGAGCTATGCGGATCGTCGTCACCGAGAGTTGAGCTTTGAGCCCAATGACTTTGTTTATCTCAAAGTCTCCCCTTTGAAGGGCCATCAACGTTTTGGAATCAAGGGCAAGTTAGCTCCTCGATATGTTGGGCCTTATCGTATCATCGAGCGAGTGGGAGCTGTTGCATATAGATTGGAGTTGCAAGCTACACTTGAGGGGGTACATGATGTGTTCCATGTATCTCACCTGAAGAAGTACCTTCGCGTTCCAACTGAGGAAACTCCGTTGGAGACTCTCGATGTGCAAGGAGATTTGACCTACCGCGAGCATCCTGTTCGTATCCTTGAGGAATCTGAACAGAGAACAAGGAACCGTGTCATCAAGTTCCTTAAGGTTCAATGGTCGAACCATTCTGAAGATGAGGCAACTTGGGAGCGGTAAGATCGCCTTCGTGCTGACTACCCATCTTTCTTCTCCGAGTAAACGGAATCTCGGGACGAGATTCTTGTAAGGGAGGGGGGAGATTTGTAACATCCCTAGTTTTAGACTTGAGTTTCAAATGTAAGAAAATGAGTAGAAATTAAAACTTTTGCATGCTTAGTCCAAATTATTTTAGCCATAACTTTTGCATGCTTAGTCCAAATTGCATGTTTCTTGTTCCTAAATTTGTCTAAAATCTTGATCTTGCTGCTGTATAAGTTTCATGAGTTTTGGATAAGTTTTGCTGTTGGGTTTTGTTTGGAGTTCGTTGTTCTTATTTGGTTATCGCCTTTTAGCGTTAGGTTAGAAGATATTATTGATATTGATTCGAGCCACGTGACACGGTTCTCGCACTCCAGAAGGCAAGCGAGTGAGATTGACTTGAGGTTGGGGTGTCATCAAGTCGGATCGTGTGAGGATATTCGAGACGACTTTCACTACTCGTTATGGCCTTTACGAGTACACCGTCATGTCTTTTGGCTTAACTAATGCTCCAGCTTTATTCATGAACCTTATGAATTCGATATTCATGGAGTATTTAGATAAGTTCGTTGTGGTATTCATTGATGATATTCTTATCTACTCCAAGAGTGAAGAAGAGCATGCTGAGCATCTGAAGATTGTTTTGGGGAAGCTGCGTGAGCACCAGCTGTATGCAAAATTCAGCAAGTGCGAGTTTTGGATGAAAGAAGTGGCATTCTTGGGACATGTCCTTTCAGCAGGAGGTGTAGCAGTGGATCCTAGTAAGGTCGACGATGTGCTATCTTGGGGTCAGCCCAAGTCAGTCACTGATGTACGGAGTTTTCTTGGTTTAGCGGGATACTATCGTCGCTTTTTCGAGAACTTCTCCAAGATTGCAAAGCCCATGACTGAATTGCTCAAGAAAGACAAGAAATTTGTGTGGTCTTCTGCTTGTGATGAGAGTTTTCAGGAACTCAAGAAACGATTGACTTCTGCCCCAGTGCTTGTTCTTCCTGACGTGCACAAGAGTTTTGATATCTATTGTGATGCTTCTCGTCAGGGCCTTGGTTGGTTCTTATGCAAGAAGGCAAGGTTGTGGCCTATGCATCAAGGCAGTTGAGGCCTCATGAACTCAACTATCCTACCCATGACTTGGAGTTGGTGGCCGCGATCCATGCCCTCAAGATTTGGCGGCACTACCTTATCGGTAACCATTGTGAGGTGTATTCGGACAACAATAGCTTGAAATACTTGTTCACCCAGCCAGATCTGAACCTTAGGCAAAGAAGGTGGTTGGAATCGATCAAGGATTATGACATGGGCATCCAATATCATCCGGGCAAGGCCAATGTTGTTGCTGATGCACTTAGTCGGAAAGTGTATTGCAACATGTTAATGCTCCAAGAGCAGCAGCCTACCCTCGTTGCAGAATTTCAGCGTCTCAATTTGGGTCTGATTGAGGGCGGTACTCTTGCTACCTTGGTTGTGCAGCCGACTCTAGTGGATCAAATCAAGGTCGCAAAGAATCGGATGTTGGTGTAATTCAGATCAAGCAGAACATCAACAATGTGACAGCCAAGTGCTTCTCAGAAGATGAGCACGGTATCGTGTGGTTTGGGCAGCGTCTTGTGGTTCCCAAGGTCATGGAATTGCAGGACATGATTCTTCGTGAAGCCCATGATTCCCCCTTGTCCATTCACCCCGGGGCTACCAAGATGTATCAGGATCTTCGTCAAAGATTCTGGTGGACCCGAATGAAGTGCGAGATTGCCAAGTTCGTTGTCGAGTGCGACGTGTGCTGTCGTGTGAAGGCCGAGCATCAGCGTCCAGCAGGTCTTCTTCAGCCTTTGCGTGTACCAGAGTGGAAGTGGGATTCTGTTGGCATGGACTTCATCACCGGGTTGCCCCGTACTTCTTCTGGGAAGGATGCCTTGTGGGTCATCATTGATCGGTTGACAAAGGTGACCCATTTTCTTCCAGTACGGGCAAAAATTGATGTGAGTCAGTTGGCGGATCTCTACATATCGCACATTGTGAGCTTGCATGGTATGCCACGAACGATTGTGTCAGATCGGGGTTCTCTTTTCACCTCTCGCTTCTGGCATAGTTTGCAAGAGGCTATGGGCACTCGTCTTACTTTCAGTTCAGCTCACCATCCTCAGACTGACGGTCAGACGGAGAGAGTCAACCAAATCTTGGAGGACATGCTCCGTGCTTGTGTTGTTTCCTATGGGAAGAATTGGGAGAAATGCCTACCGTTTGTTGAGTTCTCTTATAACAACAGCTTTCAGGCTAGTCTTGGCATAGCACCGTTTGAGGCCTTATATGGGAGGAGTTGTAGAACCCCATTGAACTGGTCGGCGGAGAGAGAGTTCTTGGCCTGATTCGATCAATGAGGTTTGGCGAGTTCGATTGATTCGCGAGCATTTGGCGCGTGGCCCATCCGAGCAAAAGAGCTATGCGGATCGTCGTCGCCGAGAGTTGAGCTTTGAGCCCAATGACTTTGTTTATCTCAAAGTCTCCCCTTTGAAGGGTCATCAACGTTTTTGAATCAAGGGCGTTAGCTCCTCGATATGTTGGGCCTTATCGTATCATCGAGCGAGTGGGAGCGTTGCATATAGATTGGAGTTGCTACTACACTTGAGGGGTACATGATGTGTTCCATGTATCTCACCAAGAAGTACCTTCGCGTTCCAATCGAGGAAACTCCGCTGGAGACTCTCGATGTGCAAGGAGATTTGACCTACCATGAGCATCCCTGCTCAGATCCTTGAGGAATCAACAGAGAACAAGGAACCGTGTCATCAAGTTCCTTAAGGTTCAATGGTCGAACCATTACAAGATGAGGCAACTTGGGAGCGGTAAGATCGCCTTCGTGCTGACTACCCATCTTTCTTCTCCGAGTAAACGGAATCTCGGGACGAGATTCTTGTAAGGGGGGGGAGATTTGTAACATCCCCAGTTTTAGACTTGAGTTTCAAATGTAAGAAAATGAGTAGAAATTAAAACTTTTTCTTACATCTTGTATTTCCTGTATGCTTTGAACAATGGTTGTAAAGAAGTTATGGAAATACAAAGTCATAAGTCACTTTTGCCCTAATTGTGTTCTTCTAAAAACTTTCAAGTCAAATCTTGTGATCATCCTCTGGAAAAGGCTTCCCCAAGTCCTTGGGTTGGTATGAAACCCCTCTGAAAAATTTCACAATTGTTGGAAATTGTTTGAATAGCTTTGGAGGCAAGTCAAACCAATTTAAAATCCAATCAAACCATAGTCCAGCACCTTGTGAAATTTTTGAAAGAAAATGTACAGCACCAACACCTCTGAAAATTTTACACGAGGTCAATACCTTAGTTGACAAGCTACTGTAAAAATTTCAGAATTTTTGAAGTTGTTTTGCTAGCTCAAACAATTCCCCAAAGTTCAGCTCTTCTAAAAACCAAGAATGAAAACTTTGGTTCGAGTGAAACTCGGGCTCGAGCCCGAGCCCAACTCAATTGACTCGGTTGGACCAGGTCCACTTAGTCGCGCTCAGGCGTGTAGGGCCGAGCCATTGGATTAACATCCAACGACCACGACCTCCCCTACCCCTTTGAACCTTGGGAGCTCGCGGGCGATCTCAGCCAGCCGGTCGACATCGGGCCGCCCACGACCTCCCCGCCCTCTCCACTGTTCCGCTGTCATCTTCTTCCTCGCTGCCCTTTTTCTTTAGCCCTTATCTACAGTGTGCATCTACAGTGTGCGGCACGGCTCTGTCAAGTCTTGCCGCCCTTATCAACGCCTACCTGTCGGGGCAGTGTGGCACAACAGAATTTTCGGCAAAGCCGTGCTCCGCGCTGCCCTATTTCTTTAGCGTGGCCGAGCTCGCCGTAGCTCGCCTCGGGCCCCTCCCTTGTTCCCGTTGCTCGCGGGTCTCTTAAATTCCCCGAGGACCCTCCTCTGGCTCCCTTTCTACCCGCGATCGCCCTAGTCTTTTCTCTGTGAGGTTGAGCGCCAAATCACCGAGGACCTCGTTTCGCCATTTCCGGCCGAAGGAGCTCGGCGGTGGTAGTGGTGCTCTGGGGGTCCTCTAGCCCTGATCTTTGTTTCCCTGGGAACCTCTGGTCATCACAAACCCTGCCCTTAACTTCTTTTTGAATTGGTTTCTCAGGAAAACCTCGAATCAAAGTTTTCACGGTTTGCGGCCGAAAAGGGGATTCCATCGTTCCCAGCTCCGGTAAGTCCCCTCCATCCAATCCCGTGGTCCTGGACCATATTTAGGTCTGTGCGACGCTACCCTGACCATCGTCTTTGTCTCTGACAGCTTCGAGCACCTTTTTCTCGTCATCTTCTCCGCCTCCGGCGTCGGTCGCCACCGCCAGCACCCCTCCGACTTCCCCTGGACCACTCCTGTGCACCGGTGAGTTCGCTTTAGCGCCCTCAAGCTTAAGCATTCGCTAGATTAGGTCGTCGCGGACATTTTAGCCATTTTCGGTTTTTGCCGAAAAACATCCTCCGCCCCTCTCCGGCTCGCCGGCGTTATAGGCCTGCTCCGCCGCTGAGAGTGCATGCTTTAGGTCCGTAAGAGTATTGGCATCATTTTGGTACAATTGGTAGGCGTCTCCGTGGCCCAGGTCGCCGGTGACAAGCCGGTGACCAAAACGCGACGTTCTGTGCTGTTGTCGGATTTCGACTAGCCCTCGGACCTCCTCGGCTGTTCTCAGCCGTCGATGGTCTCTGGGCAGTAGCTCTCAGCCGTAGATCCTGGTCTTCCCGAGCTTTAGTTGCCAGGTCCTCCTAGAGATCATCTCAGCCGTTTAAGATCACCACCGTGTAGATCTGTGTCGTAGAGAGTATTTGGGAAAACTCTTGAGTCCCTGGACCTTTTTGGGTTCAATCTTAGCCGTAGAGGACCTCTCTGAGGATAGATCTAGACCATAGAGATCTGCGTGTGAGAACCTTAAGTGCCAGGACCTCCCCCTAGTGTTGATCCTAGCCGTTAAGACCTCCCTAGGCCCAATCGTAGCCGTTCAGATCACCTTTGTGTCTCCGCAGAAGACCACCTTGGTCACTTTGCAAAAACCACCTCCTGGACCTCCACCGAGGTACTCTTTGCAAAAAGACCACCCCTGGTCCTTGTAAAGGGAACCTCAGGACCTCCCTCCGCTTCGATCTGGACCATCAAGGACCTCCCTAGCGTCATCTGATCTGTCCAGATCTCGTTCTATTAAACTCTGTCCTTGATGATCTCCCCGTGTGAATCTCGACCATTGAGGACCTCCCACACCAGATCTTAGCCGTCGAGATCTCCTCGCTTAGATCTTATCGCATAGGACCTCCTCCAGTAATCTTGGCCGTCCAAGACCTCCTCGATAAATCTCAACCGTCCGCACCTCCTTCCGTAGACTTAGCCTTAGGACCTCCCTCGGAGATCAGGACCGTCAGATCTTGATCTAACGGTCCCAACCTCCCCTATGCGCGTCGAGCATCTCCACGCGGGATTTTCGCGTGTGCTGTGCTACCCCTCGTCAGGACCGTTGGATCTGATCTCAACGGCCCGAACCTCCCCAGTGCGCGCCGCGCGATGCAATGTGTTTCGTGAGCCGTAGCCGTGCGATGCACGATCCACGGTCACGACCTCCCGTTTCCCTCTAGTTCTGTTGGACCTCCCCGAGGGTTGTGTTTTCTAATCATTTAAGTGTTTGAATTTTCAAATGTGCATAACTTTGTCATGTTAGCTCCTTTTTGGATGATTCAAATTGCAGTAGCTCTGTGGTAGGATAAATTTTAATTTGAGAATAGATGTAGTCACTTTTCTAGGCTGGAAATTAATAAATGTTGCAGTGGAAGTTTAAATGAAATGAGGGTTAGAAAAATCACTTCAAAATTTGTAAAATATATAACTTTTTGTGTATAACTCCAAATTGAGCAAACCCAAATATGTAAAATATCTCTGGTAATGTACTTGAACTTAGCATAGGTTTTGTTCATGTTAGTGCTTCTGAAAAATGAAATATGCTAGTCTTACAACTTGGAAAAATCATAACTAATTCATTTTAACTCCAAAATGTGCAAACTCAATTTTGCTGACCTTAGGATGTTATAATCTACCTACCATAAAAATTTCAAGTCCTAGATCTTTCCAAAAAATTTTGCCATAAATAGTAACAGATAAGAATTAATATTGATTTATTAGGCTGATGGAAATTGTTTTAGACATAACTTTTGCATGCTTAGTCCAAATTGCATGTTTCTTGTTCCTAAATTTGTCTAAAATCTTGATCTTGCTGCTGTATAAGTTTCATGAGTTTTGGATAAGTTTTGCTGTTGGGTTTTGTTTGGAGTTCGTTGTTCTTATTTGGTTATCGCCTTTTCGCGTTAGGTTCCGAAGATATTATTGATATTGATTCTGAGCCACAGCAGCCTGGTTCTGCACTCCAGCAAGGCAAGCAGTGTAACATTCATTTGATCATGTTGTTCCTATTAATTTCAAATTCTAATATGTTGTTTGTAAATTCTACGTATGCATTGCTATGTTGTTTTAACTATTGTCGATAGTTGGCCTACTAGATGCATGATTTGTGGGAATGTGATTATCCTCTACTACCTGAGCCTAGGTTATTGCTGTGATTTTGGGTTCGTTGGATGAACCCTTGTCACTTAGTAGTACGAGTCAATGTTGCTTAGTCATGCTTAGCTAACGGTAGAAATGGGCGGTTATCGACTCGTCGATAACCTTGATCACACAAACTTATTAATACTTATGTTTTCAACTTTTTGTCATGTTTACTTGCAAACTAAAACTGAAAACAAAAGGATTTGGACTTGGGCACAATGGTAAGATGGTGTGATTTGTGGGTGTGACTGGAATGGTGCCCGAGTCAGTTAAGGACCGAGTTACTTGCGCCACCGTACTGAGCAATTTTGCGTACTAACCACACTAGAGGGTATGGGACCTCTCTTGACTTAGTACTTTGGCGTGTGTTGGCTACGGGTCGCAGGAGGGCGTGTGTGTGTTGTGTTGTGGTAAAATGAGTGGGTATGTGACTGGAGCATTGTAGTTATCTGTAAAACTTTACCCCAAGGGGTAGTTGTCTTTACGGCTTTACAATGTAAGCGTATGGATTTCTATCCATATGAGCGGCTCGTAGTTGACACACAATATTGGAAAGCGTCTCGTAGGACTTAGCCGTGCCGGCATACCTTTGGAAGTATGCTAATCATGTGGCTTAAAGGCGGTCTGAAGTGTGGGTACATTGGTACACCCCTGCAGGGTTTTGAACTATTCGAATAGCCTTGTCCTAGGTTATGGACACGCTCGGATACGCCCCGTGAGAACTAGACTACAACATTCTTAAGTAAAACTTGATGGGTGGTACGAATCAGGGATTTGTGCTATGTTGTGGTGGCTTTTGGGAAAGTCACCTCTAAGTGGTTACTTGTTATTTATGACTACTCGCTGTTACTTCAATATTTAAAAATAGATTTTAGTAATTGCTTTCAATCTATTACATTATTGCAAACGAAACTTGCTTTATGCATCCAAATAACCATATGACCCTGTTTCCCTTGATTTTAGCCTTCATGTAGCTATTTATAGGCTTGTTACTCGTAAGTCTTGCGAGTATATTATTTGTACTCATCTGCATTGCTTGTTGTGTGCAGAGGAAGAAGGTGAGCCCCAAGGGCCACACTTCTGTGAAATGTGCTGTGGTGGTGTGTGGGACGACTAGCTTGGCGGCCTGGTCGGTTGCCCTGTGGAGTTATGTGGCTAACCGGTCGTCTTTTGGTTTAAGCCATCTTATGGCATCTTTTGCTTCCGCTGTTACTTGTTATTTTTGTCATTTGGCCAGTCGGCTGTCCTGTAATAACTTTATATTATGTATGTCGTTCTCTAGACTTGTTATATTTTGTGTATGAGAATGATGCATGACTTTGTATGAATGTATGTGTGCTGCAATTCTGGGAAGCACATGTCCATCGGGACACGGTGTATTTGGTTTGTGACACTAGAACCAATGGAAGGTCAAGTGTTACAAGCTAAATAAACCGGGGTCTCACATGGCCATACCCATTGTGTGGGCCTTGGAATAAGCTTTCAAACAAGTCCAAGAACACCCTAATCGGACTCCGTATGTAAAATTTATGGCCTTTTTATTATAGGTCTGTTGGGCTGTCCCGAACCGAATCCGAATTGAATTCTGAGTTGATTCCGAGATGAATTTAGGTTTGGCTTGTGGAAGATCCGAATTGGGCTTGAATTCTTGGGCCCTTCTCCTCTTGCTTGACCCACGTGAGCTTCTCCTCCATTGCTTTGGCTCCGGCCTCCCTCTCCTCCCTCTCGGTTCCAAAGGCTTCACAATGTTCAAACCTGAGAATGCACAAAATATTTGCATGAGGTAGTACCCAATTCTCATCAATAACAATAGAAGATTCATTAAGAAACAAAAGCACCTATTGATTTAGATGTTTAGCTCTTGCTCTAGTCAATGGACCAATATGCACTTCTGCACTTGTATTATTTGTAGCTTCACTTATAGCGTCCATCTCAGTATGTGCATGACCACCAATAGGGAAAGATGTATAAGTGTTAGGGATGCCCTCATCATCCTCCCCCTCTTGAAAAGGCGTCATCCTCGACGTTGGATCATCACCACCAAAGAAAGGTGATAAATCAACGACATTGAACGTAGAACTCACGCCATAGTCATCGCCGGAAAGCTCTATCTTGTAGGCATTGTCGTTGATCTTGGCAAGCACCTTGAAAGGTCCATCACCTCGCGGCAACAATTTGGACTTGCGGTGTTCTGGAAAATGATCCTTGCGATAGTGTACCCAAACCAAATCACCTGGTTGAAAAATCATCTTCTTCCTCTTCTTGTTCGCCTTCTCAGCATAGGACTTAACCTTGCGCTCTATCTCTTCTTTTGTTTTTATATGTAATTTCTTCACATATTCAGCTCGCTTGGACGCCTCCATATGAACACGGTGTTGACTTGGAAGTGGCAGCAAATCAAGCGGCGTAAAGGGTTTGAAACCATACACCACCTCAAAAGGACACAACTGTGTAGTGGAGTGCACAGCCCGATTATAAGCGAATTCCACATGCGGCAAACAATCCTCCAACTCACGTAGATTCTTCTTGATCATGGTCCAGAGTAGCATCGAAAGTGTGCGGTTCACCACCTCTGTTTGACCATCAGTTTGGGGATGACAAGTTGTGCTGAATAACAACTTCGTCCCCAATTTACCCCAAAGCGTCTTTCAGAAGTAGCTCATGAACTTCACGTCGCGATCTGACACAATAGTGCGTGGCACGCCATGTAGCCTCACGATCTCCCTGAAAAACAAGTTAGCAATGTGCGACGCATCGTCGCTCTTGTGGCACGGAATAAAGTGTGCCATCTTCGAAAAAGGACCCACAACGACAAAAACAGAATCGCTCCCCCTCTTAGTTATAGGCAGCCTAAAACAAAATCCATACTAATATCCTCCCAGGATGCATTGGGAACAGGTAGAGGGGTATACAAACCGTGTGGATTCAACTTTGATTTCGCTTTGTGACAAGTAATGCATCGCTGCACATACCTCTCCACATCTCGCCTCATCTTAGGCCAATAAAAGTGGTCGCTCAGCATAGACAACGTCTTCTCAAGTCCAAAATGTCCCATCAATTCACCTGCATGTGATTCCTGTAGTAATAGCAAACGCACGGAGGATTCTGGAACACATAATTTGTTAGTGCGAAACAAAAACCCATCATGGATGTGAAATTTATCCCAGCCTTTTCCCTGTTTGCAATGTGCATAAGCAACGGAAAAATCGTGGTCATGAGTATATAAATCACGCAAACTCTCTAAACCAGGAACATGCACTCCTAATTGAGTTAAAAGCACACTTTTCCTAGAAAAAGCATCAGCTACCACATTTTCCTTTCCCTTCTTATATTTCACAATGTAAGGAAACGACTCAATGAATTCGACCCATTTAGCATGTCTACGGTTCAGGTTTGCTTAGCCCTTTAAATACTTCAATGCCTCATGATCAGAATGAATAATAAACTCTTTAGGCCATAAATAATGTTGCCAAGTTTCTAACGCACGCACTAACGCATAAAGCTCTTTGTCATAGACCGGATAATTCAATTGAGCACCATTCAGTTTCTCACTAAAATAAGCTACCGGTCTACCCTCTTGCATTAAAACACCGCCAATACCCAATCCACTAGCATCACACTCAATTTTGAAATTTTTAGCGAAATCATGTAAAACAAGCAACGGTGCTTCAGTCAAGCATTTCTTAAGTTCAGCAAAAGCATTGTCTTGCGCTACCCCCCACACAAATTCAACACCCTTTTTAGTAAGTTCATTCAAAGGGGCAGCGATGGTGCTAAAATCCTTCACAAAGCGCCGATAAAAACCAGTGAGACCATGAAAGCTCTTAATCTGACTTACGTTCACAGGAGTTGGCCAATTTTTAATCGCTTCAATTTTAGACTCATCTACTTCAACTCCCTGTGCAGAAACAACATAGCCCAAAAAGATGACACGATCTTTGCAAAAAGTGCACTTCTCTAAGTTACCAAATAACCTAGCCTCACGTAAAACTTGTAGAACTTGTCTAAGATGATCTATGTGTTCAGATTCAGTGCGACCGTAAATCAAAATATCATCAAAGTACACAACCACAAATTTACCAATCAAATGCCTTAAAACATGATTCATTAAGCGCATGAATGTACTAGGTGCATTAGTTAAACCAAAAGGCATGACTAACCACTCATACAACCAAAATTTTATTTTAAATGCTGTTTTCCACTCATCCCCTTCATGCATCCTAATTTGATGGTAACCACTGCGCAAATCTATCTTAGAGAAAATAACAGCACCACTCAATTCGTCGAGCATATCATCTAAGCGAGGTATAGGATGCCGATATCGAATTGTGATATTATTAATCGCTCGACAATCTACGCACATACGCCATGAACCATCTTTCTTAGGAACGAAAATAACAGGAACAGCACAAGGGCTTAAGCTTTCACGTACATACCCTTTGGAGAGAAGCTCTTGTACTTGTTTTTGAATTTGCTTTGTTTCCTCGGGATTGGTGGGGTACGGTGGTCGGTTCGGCAACAACGCTCCTGGAATCAAGTCGATCTTATGTTCTATCCCACGAATTGGTGGTAGCCCAGCTGGTTCCTCGTCTGGAAAGACGTCGCTGAAGTCCTGCAAAACACAAGTAACACCACTAGGAAGAGAAGACAAGTCGTTAGTCGAAAGCAAGGCGTCTTTGTACAGCAGTACAAAGTGCACCAAATTGGGATCTTCGCTGAATTCTCTCATCTCTGATTTGGTGGCTAACATCACTAAATTCTTCTCTCGCTCTTTGGCAGTCTCAACGTGCATCTCAATTTTCTGCATTGAAGAATTCATAATCTGTTGCGGTGTAAGCGGCTTCAAGATGATATCCACATTATTCCATCGAAATGTATAGCGATTTGTACGCCCATCGTGAACAGCGGAACGGTCATATTGCCATGGCCGTCCCAAGAGCAAGTGACACACTGTCATAGGCACAACATCGCAGTCCATAGTGTCGGTGTACTTCCCAATAGAAAATGTCACACGCACCATATAGTTCACCTTCACTTCCTCTTTGTCGCTCAACCATTGCACATGATAAGGACGTGGATGCGGCAAGTACTTCAAACCCAACTTATGACACATATTCTTGTTGGCCAAATTATGACAACTCCCACCATCAATAATCACTTTGCACACCTTACCCTTATCAAGTTTTGCCCAAGTTTGAAATAAATTGCACCGCTGCTCGAGTGACGGTGATGGCATCACACTAAGCACCTTGGGTGTACAAACAATAGAATACTGCTCAGTGTTAGGGAACTCAGGATCGCACTCACATTACTCTATGTCATCAGTGTGCAAGACTGGCTGTGCATCAGGCGACTCATCATCACTAGCTGAAACATAACCGCCATCCTCTGTGATAAGCATAGTTCTGACATTGGGGCAGTCCCTCTGAAAATGGCCAACGCCCTTGCACTTGTGGCAAACAATGTCACGTGAACGGCCTGTCGACCCCATAGACGAGGTCGCACTAGCAGCAGGCGCCGCAGGTCGATGCACTGGTGATGGTGTACTCTCCAGCTTCTTACTTGCGGAACTGCGCATCGCTGAATTGCTTCCGCCCGGGAGTGCTCTTGTTTGGCTGGCTATTGTTATATGGCTGTCCTGGACTGGCTGAAGAACGTGAATGGGCAGCGAACCGTGCGTCTTCAATCACTTGTCGCTCGGCTTCGCGTGCTTGGTGTAGCAACTCAATCATATCATTGTAGGGATGGTGATTGACAATGCGCTTAACAGCATGATTCATGCCAGCTAGAAATCTCGCCATGGTCTATTCTTCATTCTCGCGGACATCTGTATGTATCATGATAGTCTCCATTTCTTTTTGATATTCATCAATTGACCGCATACCTTGTCGCAGCCCTATCAACTTCTCAAATAGTGAACGCTTGTAGTGGCAAGGTACAAAGTGTGCCCGCAAATGCTGCTTCATCTGCTCCCAGGTGATAATTGGCAACTCATGGCGCTCCATGCGCTTACGGATGAACTGCTCCCACCAATGTGTGGCATAATCATCCAAGCCATTGGACTCAAGTAAGAGCTTCTTCTCATTAGAATAGTTGTTCATCCGAAACAACTTATCAACTTTCAGCTCCCAAGTGAGGTATTGTTCCACATCTGTACCACCTGAAAATATAGGAAGATTAAATTTGGGCTTAGCGACAAAATCAATTTGGGCTTAGCGACAAAATCCTCGGTGTCGTCGTGTCAAGGACGCTGCACGTTGTTGCGGTGGTGGCGCTGTCAATCATCATGGTCGTCGACGGGGAAATCGTCATCCCATTGCTCGACCTCATCAGCCCAGCTACGAGGTGCACGATGCACACCTCCTCTGTGGCCACCCTGTGGTGCGCCTCCACCCTGGCCGCCGTTGCCTCGGCCACGCCCATGTGCCTAAGGGCGTGCCGCGGCTGCCATCCCGACGTTTGGCGGCACCGCCATGCGACGCTCCTGCCGTTGACGTCGCTCCTCATCCACACGAATAGCACGCACCTCCTCGGTCTCATTGTGCAAAACGGTCAGAGGGCCGTGCACACTCGTGTCATCAGCTTGCGCACCCCCACGTAGATTGTGTTGTGCGAACATGGCGCGTAGCTCCAGGAAGTTATTGTTGATGGTCGTACGCAATTGTGCGACCTCCTCCTCGAGGATGTTCAGTCCAGTCTGAACTTCCCCGAGTTCATCGCGCATGCCATTGTCACCATCTTGAAGTTGTTTTTTTAGCATCTCGTGCAACCGAGTGTACTCTGTCCACGTAACCGGCGCCTCCGGATTAGGTGGATCCTCCTCGTGACCTGACATGGCAACAACTCACAAACAAGAAACGAGGTTATATCTGGGTTAGTAAAACAAAAGCTCTCTCTACTACGCTCGCAACTCACTGTCCTGAAAACAAGACAAGCTTACCGTTCCAAAGTGAATCAAGGATGGCAAATCGACAGTTGTGACAGCGAACGACCTTAACCCGGTAATGTATGAGCGTAACCAAGAGCAAGGGAGTACACAAACGGGTGTAGGTGGAGCTTGGACAGGTATGTGTATATCTTATGCAATCTGATATTCAAGGTATTGTAAAGCTAAGTAATGATCCAAGCTAGAGTATTTTGCCGATGTGCTGATCCAATAGGTTTAAGTGAAGTGTATGAACGCACACGCAAAGATAAATGGGACTTAATGCAAACAAAGGAATGAGCTAGTGAGAATCAATCAGAACAAGAGATGAAACAAGCTCATTTTGCACCAAGTACTAGGATAGATGCTAGCCAATTACAATGGAAAAATGTAGGGCACAAGATTGCTCAAAGAAAATTGAAAAACACAAGCTAGAAATATGACCCGGTACTGTAGCAGCTAAAATTATGGGCAGATCAACTCGAAAAAGGATGCCGTCTGCACGGGGAACCTTAGAATCACTTGTAGAGGGGCAGTGTCAATTTTCAGCGAATTCAGAGAAACTTGAATTATTCTCTGTTTGTGGTCCCGTTTTGAGGCCCTAAACGACGTTTTTTGGGGTCGAAGTTTCCGCGCGTGTGCCTGGGTGCTTAATACGGGGGAGGCCCGATCTTCTCAGTGAGGAAATGTGGATAGTTGATGCGAAGTAGACGATGCCGCTAGCTGAACACTCGCGCCAATGCACGAACCCTCAACTCTTCGGAATACGCCCAAAACACACCAGGTAGTTGTTCGTCGCGAGACCACGAACAACGAACGCCAAGTCCCCAATTCCCAGTGGAACGACGGCTTGACCTTGAATTGCAGAACGAACCAATGGATCGCCTAGTCCTCTCTCAAAGTCCTCGCATGAACTCTGGTTTTAGAAAGAACAAGCAACAGCTATGTTTCAATTCTTATGCATAAACTGGTCTAATGGATACAAAGGAGGGGCAAGGGTACTTAAGGTGCCCTCCATGACTCACGCATGGCCTAGGGCCGGCTACACATGCCGAATCAAACAACAATCCGGCTAAGACCCAAAAACACACAAAAAGGAAAACCTAACTTAAATCTATCCTTTAGCACCGCTTACCACCTACAAACTGGAGGCCAAACTGAGAGGGTGAATCAAATTTTGAATCAAATTTTGGAGGACATGTTAAGAGCTTGTGTGTTGTCCTATGGCAAGAAATGGGATAAATGCTTGTCATTCGCAGAATTCTCTTATAACAATAGTTATCAAGCAAGCCTCCAAATGTCACCTTTTGAAGTACTATATGGGAGAAGGTGTAGGACGCCTCTCAATTGGTCCGAGTTTGGGGAAAGACAATTCTTTGGACCGAACTTGATAAATGAAGCCGAAGAGCAAGTTCGTGTAATCCGGGAAAGACTACGGACGACTCAATGTCGTCAAAAGTCTTATGTTGACCGTCGTTGTCGTGATTTGAGCTTTGAGGTGGATGATCATGTTTACCTTAAAGTCTCCCCGATGAAGGGGATGCAAAGCTTTCAAGTAAAAGGCAAGTTGGCACCTCGCTACATCGGTCCTTTCCGAATTCTTGCGAAGCGAGGATCGGTAGCCTATCAGTTAGAGCTTGTAACATCCCAATTTTAGACTTGTGTTTCAAATGTAAGAAAATGAGTAGAAATTAAAACTTTTTCTTACGTCATGTATTTCCTGTGTGTACTAAACAATTATTGTACAAGAGCCATGGAAACACAAAGTCACAAGTCTTTGATCCAAATCTTGATCCTTCAAAAACAATCTTGTCAAACCTTTTGATCATCCTCTGGAAATATTTTTTCTAAATTCTTGGGATGGTCTGTGACCCCTCTGAAAAATTTCACAATTTTTAGAAATTTTTTGAATATTTTTAGAGGGCAGTCAAACCTGTTCGACTTCTAGTCAAACCTAAGACCAGCACCTTGTGGAATTTTTGGAGGAACATATATAGCACAAAAACCTCTGGAAATTTTATACAAGGTCAATAACTCAGCTAGCAAGCTCCTGTAAAAATTTCAGAATTTTTGGAGTAGTTTTGCTACCTCTTTTAATCTTCAAAAGTCTCGACTTAAATTTAAAACCTAAAGTCGATTCACTGTTCCTTGGGTTTGAGTCGGACTCGGGCTCGAGCCACTTGGTTGAGCCTGATCAACTAACTGCACCGAGCCCTTTCTAACACGCGCGATCAATTTCGCCGTTGGATTTGCATCGCCGGCTCGTTGGTCGATCTGTTCGGACACCGCGATCATCACATTCTTTTTGAGCCGTTGGATTAAGATCGGGCAGTCCTTATTGAACGGGCTGTTCGGGTCACCCGAAAGTCCCATTTGATCTCAGCCGTTCAATCTTGATCGGACCGCCCTGATTGCTTGGAGCATTAGAAACCCTCACCGGACCCTTTCGATCGCGATCGTCCATCTCGATTCGACGGCCACGATTTCCTTCTCTCGTTTTCTTCCTCCTCCTCGGTCCTCCGTGCGCGCATGCAAGCAATGGTAGAAGGAGAGAGAGAAAAGCGGTTGCGCATTGTCAAATCGAACTCCCTCTCGTCAACATCACTCAGGGGCATTAAATGCACCCGGGCTTTGCTCCTCCATCCCGAGTCTCAATTGCTCCCATCATTTCTTGGTCCATGACCGTGCCATAATCCGAGCTCACCATGGACTCATGTGTGTGCTCGAAACCCTAATCCTTCCTCTATAAATAACCCCTTAGTCCCTCCCGGTGTTCCTTTACACCACACTTTGCTCATTCTCTCAGATTTGAGCTCAAAACCACTTCAAATCTTCAAAACACCATTTTCAACCGTGGAGCTCAATGTGGATCTTGGTGTCCAAAGTGGTTCACCTTCAATAGTTCTTGCACCCTTTTGAGCCCTCAACTTCCTTTATATTTCCCTAACTTAATTTTGGGCTGCATTCACAGAATCACTCAATTTTAAGTTTGAAGATTTTCTACGATTTCACCCCTTTCTTCTCCAACTCGTAAGTGGTTCTTTTGCAATTGCTTACTTGTGGAGCTTGTGGGAACCACGATGATGCTATTTTGATCACCCATTGGTGTTCATTTTGCTCAGATTGTCGTTTTCCACTTCATCTTCCTCGGCTCGGTGAACTTCACCGCGTCGAGTCTTCCTCGCCATCTTTGAAGCTCAAATGCGCATTAAGGTAGCTTCTATTTAGTCCCTAGAAGTGATGGCACTCGCTTTCTGGACCGCAGCAGCTTTTGCTATTTTCATGTTTTGCCGAAATGGCTCCATCCTCGTTCGGCTCATGGCGTTCTAGACCTCCACCGCCGAGAGTCATCACCATTGGGTCCAACGCTATTGCGAACCCATTTTGGTATTTTGTGGCGCGCCGTGGACGAGTCGCCGGCGACAAGCCGTTGTTCGCCGGTTTTGTCACCGAGAAACTCCGTTTAGTCAAATTATTAGGACACGATTAATGCAATCATTGTCAATCATTAGAAGTATTAATTGTGTCTTAATCGCCTAAATGTCTCACTAACATGTGGGTCCAACCCTCTGTAATCACCATCGGCGCTAATCGATGCTTTGGACATCATTAATGCTAATGATTATCATTAATCCTGTCTTAGCATTAATGTGCCCGAATGGTCTTTAGGTCATCGACGTGTGGGCCGTGGGCCTTAAACCTCGATCTCGGGGTCATTAAGACTAATTATCGAGTTCATTAAATTTAATCATTGTTAGCATTTAATTGGTCCTAAAGCGTCCCCTTGTGCCACCGCCGGTGGGCCCCAATCACTTAAATCACCTCTCAAAATCGTTAGGACACATTAATTGCTAATCATCATTAATCATTGGTCATTAGTATTTACTTAGCTGTCCTAAAGATCCCTTTAAGTCATCGCCATGTGGGACTCGAGCCCTGTGCACGTGTGTTAAAGTCCGCGTATGACTCTCGATCCACCGACATGCGACCCCACGTGTTAGCGCTCCTAGTTGCACTTCGTTCTTTGACCATCGTCCATTTCGCGATCTGCGATCCAGATCATTGCGCCGATCGGGTCACCCGATCCTCTCATCGCTGTGGGTCGTTCATCGCTTGATCAGCGGTTGTGGTTCGTGCGCTGTTCGGGTCACCCGAACCACACTCATTATGGACCCTCCGATTCTTGATCGACGGTCGTGATGTATTGAGCCGTTCGGGTCGCTCTCGCGCACCCTTCGCGCGCACCGTTGGATTCCAAATCAAAGGCCCATAGTTGTCCACGTCGATTCTTTTCTGGTTAAGTGTTGTTTATTTCTGTAAGTAGTTATTTGTCAACTGAAAAATTGTATCAAATCTTTAGAAATTCATATCTAAATCAGAATAGATCCTTTTTAAATGAAACCAACTGTAATAAATTTGTATTTCACTAAAGTTTAATATAAAAATGCTTTTAGCTATGCTTCTGTGGTAGAAAATTCTGTAATCTTTAATAGCTTGTTTTCTGCCATTTTTGTATATTCCAGAATTGAATTAAAACTTAGAAAATGCATATCTTTTTCTGTATATCTGCAAATTAAATGATTTTAACTTTGATAAATTTGTTATTAACTAAATTTCAATCCAAAAATGGTTGTAGGCTTAAATCACACTGGAAAATCATAATAGATTTAACCTTATTGGTAGCATTTAAAAATTCATTTAATGTTGTAAAAGAGACAAGTAATTCCCTGTAAGTTCTAAAAATATAAAGTTGATGCTAGAAAATCCCTCTGTTATCATGCTCTAATGTGAAATAGGTTTTGCACATGTTTATATTTCTGGAAAGTGCATTATGCTAGTTTTGCAACTTAGAAAAATCATAAGTAAATCATTATAGCTCCAAATTTAGTAAACTCAACCTTGCTACCATTAGGATGTCATAATCTACATACCATAAAAATTTCAGAGCTTAGATCATTCTAGAAATTTTCGCCTTGAACAGTATCACTAATTAATTTAAAGAATTTATAGGCTGAGAGAACTAGTTTTAGCCATAACTTTGTCATGCTTAGTCCAAATGAAGTGATTCTTGTTTCTAAAATTGTCTAAAATCAATCTCTAGCTGCTGTAGAAATTTCATTGGATTTGGATGTTCTTTGCTGTTGAGTTCCTTTTGGTGTTCTTCGTTCTTATCGGTTTATCGCCTTTTTAGCGTTAGGTTCAAGAAAACTTTGAACCTGAGCACTCCCCTCTGCAGCAAGAACAAATCCAGCAAGGCAAGCAGTTTGATCATGTTAATCCCAGTATTTTAAGTATTTATGTTGATTACAACTTCTATGTATGCATTGCTACTTTGTGTTAAACTATTGTCGTTAGTTGGCCTAGTAGATGCATTTCCTTAGCAAATGATTATTCTCTACTACCATGAGCCTAGGTTATTGCTGTGATTTGAGTTCGTGGATGAGCTCTTGTCACTTAGTAGCTTACGAATTAATTGCTTAGCCATGCTTAGCTTCCGGTAGAAATGGGCGGTTATCGACTTGTCGATAACCTTGATCACATAAAACTTATTATGATTATGATTTCCACCTTGTGCCATGTCTATTTATGAAAACTAAAACTGAAAACAAAATGATTTAGACTTGAGCACAATGGTATGTTGGTGTGCTTCTGGGTGTGACTGGAATGGTGCCCGGTCATTAAGGACCGAGTTACTTGCGCCACCGTACTGAGCATTTTGCGTGCTAACCACACTAGAGGGTATGTGATGAGGACATCCCTAATTTGGATACAACCGCGCCTACACACACAGCTGATCCACAACCAATGTTACAAGGACCAATTACTCGAGCTCGTGCTCGCCAACTTAATCACCAGGTGCATTCGTTCATAGGGTTATATATTACTGAGAATAGATCGCTACCTAATGCAAGTGATTTAATTGTGCTTAGGAACATGGGAAAGGACCAAGGAGAGGTATGTGGAATCATGGACAAGCATAGGAGGCATAATGGAGGACATCACGTCACTTTGGGTCCGAGCCAAGCAAGAGTTCGAGTTGGGCTCGTTCTGAATTCGAGTTCGGACTGCTGCGGCGGCACTAAGTTCAAACGGTCGTAACTTCTTCATACGGACTCCGTTTGGGATGTTTTCGGACTTCATTGAAAGCTTATCAAGTCTACTTTCCAATGGATCCAACCTCAGCCTCAAATTCCAACCGAGCTGACCACAATAAACAAAACAATCCACGTATGTTTTTTATCGAGTCAAAAGGGTGTTGCGCCACCTCCTCTTGGGCCCATGGGCCTTGTAACCCTAGGGGCGTGCGTCCACTTCCCTGGCCGCCACCCCTGGTCGTCTTCCCATATAGGAGCCGCCGCCCCCCTGGCTAGAACGGGATTTCGTTGAATTTAGGTTTAGCCATTGTGCAAACTTACTCTCTTGATTGTGTCGGACGACCACTGTCAAGACAACCTTCGATCCCACTTTTGTTTTCAATACCATCTATACTACAATCTTATTCGCAATATCAGATTGCATACATCTTATTCTTGCTAGTTCTTCGATTGCTCGCGAGGAATTGAACCTCGTGTTCGGGTTGATCGCGCTTCCATCACGGTCAATAACGTCTCGGAGTTGGTTCAACGATTGCTAAGGCGCAAGCGTCGTCGTCGGTTGTAGTCGGATCGCGAGTCACCCCACTCAAAATCGATAGTTATCAATCCATCGAAAGATCGGGCCCCGTCTCCATCAAGTGGTATCGAGCTCAAGGTTGCTCGGTGAGAATTTCTCGTTTTCGTAGTTAGGTTGCTTAATTCGAAAGTCGAGAAAAAGCCAAAAAAATTTTATAGGATTAGATCACCTATCCGCCCAAGACCAATTGCGCCATTGCATCTTTCTTTTGATGCATTGCATTGTTGAACTTTCGAGTGCATCGTCGTGTCTTTTGCTTTGTCTTAGTGTCTAGTTCCTTTAGAGTTTCGAGTTACGCTCACGTTTGGTCGCACCGCTGCGTTTGGGTTCAATCGCTACCTCCATCGTTGCGGTCCTTGCCACGCCGGCAGAGCCGGGCTGCGTCTTTGCCTTCACGCGCCACGACCACGAGCCGTTGCCGCGACCACCAGTACGCCACCATCCCTTGTCGCATCCTCAGTAGCCACCACCCTCCGCCGGCAAGCCACCATCCCCGCGCGCCACACCAAGGAAACCTAACCAAGAACAAAAGTTCGTTTCGGTTTGTGACAAAGAAAAAAAGAGAGAAAAAAAGAAAAGAAAAGAAAAAGAAAAGAGAGGTTGTTTTCGTGTTTGCCAAAAGGAAACATAAGATTCATCGACTTGACATGCGATAAAAAAATCAAAGTTTAGAGAGAGAGAGAGAGTATCTTTTAATTACCTTTGTACCCTACTATTTAGAAAAGTTTGTGACCCATATACCTCCTAGGCACGGAAGAGGACTTTGAAGAGTTTTGAGTGAGGTGCATATTTGCCAAAAAAAAGAGGAGCAAAAAAAGGAGCGGAAAAAAAGTTTCTCAAAATTTGCTCAAAATTGACATAGCCCTTTTGTAAGTGATTCTAAGGTTCCCGTGAAGACGGCATCCTTTTCGAGCTTGCGCATCGTGCTTTCGTTTGTGTTCTAGGCTCGCGTCTCTAGTACGGTCTAGCCTAGTACCAAAGACTAACCGGCGTTGAGCGATTTTTCACTTGCTTTCTCGATTTGATAGTTGCTAATCCATTGCTACCATACTTGAGCCTTCCCAGCTACACCTTTTCTACAACCGCATGTGAACTTCACCGCAATCGCTCCATCAATCTTCGAGATACATTGATACCGCTGGTTGCCGATAACCCCGTTTGCTTGGTAAGAATTGGTAAGAATCGATAGAAGGCTTGAGTGTGGCGACTTTTGAACCATCACATCCTAGTAGTTGTTAGGGACATATACTTGTGATTTGCTAACAATGGCGGGTTCTGCAGAGCATTCGGATGAGGATACATCTCATACTCCTCGTCTGAAGGAATCGTACAACATTTTGGCGCCTCATGAACCTTCGTGCGGAGGGTCTTGAGGAAGATGTCGAGGTCACAAATGAGCGACTTCAACTTGAGGGTGCCCAAATTGAGACAAACGCCACACTCGCCGCGATGGAGAGCGCAGGCGTCACTAACACTTCTTTGGCGGTATTATGGCGCACCTTGACGATGGCCCATGCATCTACTGCTGTTCCCCTGCTTTGCCCGGTGGTAGAGGGACAAGATGAATCGACTATGTGACGATACCGAGGCCAATGACATGGGTAATAATAACAACGATCGAGCTCATCGACGCCATGCGTTTTAACCGACAAGGTATGCGGCGAGATCCCCACGACGTGAGTGCGTGACCACGAAGATTCTTTTGCTAAGGTTAAATTCACTATTCCCTCTTTTAATGGTAAATATGATCCGATGGTTATCTTAATTGGGAACTAGTCGTTGATCAAAAATTTGCTTGCCATGAAGTTCCTGAGATTAGACGAGTTAGGGCTGCTACTAGTGAATTTACTGATTTTGCTTCTATTTGGTGGAAAGAACATTGCCGTCAACATCCCAATAACATACCTAACACTTGGGAGGCTTTAAAATTGCTTATGCGGCATCGATTTGTTCCCTCATATTATGCTCGTGATTTGTTAAATAAATTACAACGCTTAAGACAAAGTACAAAGTCTGTGGAAGACTACTATCAAGAATTACAAATTGGTATGTTGCGTTGTGGTTTAGATGAGAATGAGGAGGCATCAATGGCTAGGTTTTGGGAGGTTGAATCGAGAAATTCAAGACATCCTTGATTATAAAGAATACAACTCCATTACTAGATTGTTTCATCTTGCTTGCAAAGCTGAACGTGAAGTGCAGGGACGCCAGACGAGGATACGATCTAACTCTTCTGCAGGTCGCACAAACTCATGGACACCACGCACCTCTCATCGCCGGCCATCGCGCACCCCACCGCCACCCTTCAACAAGCCTCGCCACGCTACTTCAAATTCAGCACCACGAAGTTTACGAAGCAACCAAATTAGCACCTGGCGTCTACAAAAACTTCCTCTTCAGTTGCTTCGACAGGACGAACTAAGGATATTCAATGCCATCGGTGCAAAGGCTATGGACACATGATGCGTGATTGTCCAAACAAGCGCGTACTGATCATACGCGATGATGGTGGGTATTCCTCTGCTAGTGATTTTGATGATGAAACATATGCTATGCTTGCAATCGACCTGCGAGGACTTGATGACGAATCGATCATGAGGAGGAACATGTTGGCGCCGAAGATGCCGACAAGTATTTGAGCATTATAGTGCAACGCGTACTATGTGCTCAAGTTTCTCGTGCTGAGCAAAATCAACGCTATAATTTGTTTCAAATCAAGGGCGTTGTCAAGGAACGCTCAATTCGCATAATTATTGATGGTGGGAGTTGCAACAATTTGGCGAGTATGGATATGGTGGAAAAGCTTGCTTTGCCGACCAACCCTCATCCCCACCCATACCATATTCAATGGTTCAACAACGATGGTAAGTTGAAGGTAACACGAATGGTGCGAGTAAACTTTTCTATGGGTTCATACCATGATTATGTTGATTGCGATGTTGTTCCTATGCAAGCTTGTTCATTGTTATTAGGACGACCTTGGCAATACGATACTGATTGTGTGCATCATGGTAGGAATAATCAATACTCTCTCATGTTCAAGGGAAAGAAAATTGTGATGCATCCTATGACTCCTGAACAAATTGTTAAAGATGAACTTGCTAGAGCTAGTAGAGAGAAGAATCGGGAGAATGCTAAGAGCGAAAATCAGATTGTAGCAAAGAACTTCAAAACATAAAAGAAAAACCTAAATCTACTCATGTGAAGAATAAAGAAATTAAATTGAAAGGTGCTAGTTTTCTTGCTACCAAATCGATATGACCGAACTGGATGCTAGTAATTCTATTTGCTATGCATTAGTTTGCAAAGAAGCTTTGTTTTCATTTGAGGATACACCTTCTACTTTGCCTCCTGCTGTCACTAACATTTTGCGAGAGTACAACGATGTCTTCAGAAGGACATACCACGGGGTTGCCACCACTTAGAGGATTGAGCATCAAATTGATTTAATTCCCGCGCATCAACGCCAACCGCGCACCATATAGGACCAATCCGGAAGAAACTAAAGAAATTCAGCGCCAAGTACAAGAATTGCTTGCTAAAGGGTATGTCGTGAATCTCTTAGTCCTTGTCTTTATTCGGTCATTTTAGTACCTAAGAAAGATGGATCATGGCGCATGTGTGTAGATTGTAGAGCAATCAATAATATCACCATTAGGTACCGTCATCCTATTCCTAGATTAGATGATATGCTTGATGAATTGAGTGGCTCTGTTGTTTTCTCGAAGGTTGATTTATGTAGTGGATATCACCAAATTCGCATGAAATTAGGCGATGAATGGAAAACAGCATTTAAAACTAAGTTCGGGTTATATGAGTGGTTAGTAATGCCTTTTGGATTAACTAATGCACCTAGCACTTTCATGAGACTAATGAGCGAGGTTTTGAGTGCTTTCATTGGTAGATTTGTGGTGGTTTATTTTGATGACATATTGATATCTGACAAATCCTTAGAGGAACATCTTGACCATTTACATGCTGTTTTTAATGCCTTACGTGATGCATGTTTATTTGGTAACCTTGAGAAGTGCACCTTTTGCACCGATCGAGTCGTGTTTCTTGGCTATGTTGTTACTCCACGAGGAATTGAAGTTGATCAAGGCAAGATTGAAGCAATCTGAGTTGGCCGACTCTAACACGGTCACACAGAGGCAAGCTTTTAGGACTTGTCGGATTCTACCGCCTTCGTGAAGGATTTCACACCATCGCTGCACCATTGAATGAGCTCACCAAGAAGGGTGTGCCATTTGTTTGGAGCGCCGCACAGGAGAACGCCTTCACCACATTGAAAGATAAGTTAACACATGCACCACTACTCCAACTCCCTGACTTTAATAAGACTTTTGAACTAGAATGTGATGCAGTGAATTGGTTTAGGTGGCGTATTGCTACAAGAAGGTAAACCTATAGCATACTTGGTGAGAAATTGAGTGGGCCTAGTTTGAACTATTCTACTTATGATAAGGAATTATATGCACTATTTCGAACTTTGGAAACATGGCAACATTATTTATGGCCCAAAGAATTTGTTATACATTCGATCACGAATCTTTAAAGCATATTCAAGTCAAAGTAAATTGAACCGTAGACATGCAAAGTGGGTTGAATTTATTGAGTCTTTTCCTTATGTCATAAAACACAAGAAGGAAAGGAGAATGTTATTGCTTGATGCTTTGTCTAGAGATATACCATGCTTTCACAACTTGACTTCAAAATTTTTGGATTGGAGACTATTAAAGAGCAATATGTGCATGATCTGATTTTACAGATATATTGTTGAATTGTAAAGAAGGAAAACGTGGAACAAATTTGTCATTAATAGCGGGTTTGTGTTTAGAGCTAACAAGCTATGCATTCCAGCTAGCTCCGTTCGTTTGTTGTTGTTACAGAGGCGCATGGAGGCGGGTGATGGGACACTTTGGCGTGAAGAAAACGGAGGATATACTTGCGATCATTTCTTTTGGCCAAAGATGAGACGGGACGTCGAGCGTTACGTTGCTCGCTGCACTACATGTCAAAGAGCTAAGTCACGACTTAATCCTCATGGTTTATATATGCCTCTACCAGTTCCGCGTTCCTGGGAAGATATTTCGATGGACTTTGTTTTAGGATTGCCTAGAACAAAGAAGGGGAGCGATAGTATATTCGTGGTTGTTGATAGATTTTCTAAGATGGCTCACTTTATACCATGTCATAAGAGCAATGATGCTGCCAATATTGCTAATTTATTCTTTCGTGAAGTTGTTCGATTGCATGGTGTGCCTAATACTATAGTTTGGATCGTGATGCTAAATTCCTTAGCCACTTTTGGAGAACTTTATGGGCTAAATTGGGGACTAAATGTTATTTTCTACTACTTGTCATCCCCAAACTGATGGACAAACTGAAGTTGTGAATAGAACTTTATCTACAATGCTTAGGGCTGTGTTGAAAAAGAACTTAAAATTGTGGGAAGAATGCTTGCCTCATATTGAGTTTGCATATAATCGTTCATTGCATTCTACTACAAAGATGTGCCCTTTTGAAGTTGTTTATGGTTTTGTGCCTCGTGCTCCTATTGATTTAATGCCTATTCCATCTTCGGATAAATTGAACTTTGATGCTAAACAACGTGTTGAATTGATTTTAAAAATGCATGAGACAACTAAGGAGAATATAGAGCGCATGAATGCTAAATATAAACTTGCTGGTAGTCAGGGGAGAAAACATTTAACTTTTAAACCAGGAGATCTTGTTTGGTTGCACTTGAGAAAAGATAGGTTCCCTGCATTGAGAAAATCAAAATTGATGCCTCGAAATGATGGTCCTTTAAAAGTGTTAGAAAAGATTAATGATAATGCATACAAACTTGACTGCGCTCAGATTTTGGAGTTAGTCCCACATTTAACATTGCAGATTTGAAGCCATACTTGGGAGAAGAGGATGAGCTTGAGTCGAGGGCGACTCAAATGCAAGAAGGGGAGGATGATGAGGACATCCCTAATTTGGATACAACCGCGCCTACACACACAGCTGATCCACAACCAATGTTACAAGGACCAATTACTCGAGCTCGTGCTCGCCAACTTAATCACCAGGTGCATTCGTTCATAGGGTTATATATTACTGAGAATAGATCGCTACCTAATGCAAGTGATTTAATTGTGCTTAGGAACATGGGAAAGGACCAAGGAGAGGTATGTGGAATCATGGACAAGCATAGGAGGCATAATGGAGGACATCACGTCACTTTGGGTCCGAGCCAAGCAAGAGTTCGAGTTGGGCTCGTTCTGAATTCGAGTTCGGACTGCTGCGACAGCACTAAGTTCAAACGGTCGTAACTTCTTCATACGGACTCCGTTTGGGATGTTTTCGGACTTCATTGAAAGCTTATCAAGTCTACTTTCCAATGGATCCAACCTCAGCCTCAAATTCCAACCGAGCTGACCACAATAAACAAAACAATCCACGTATGTTTTTATCGAGTCAAAAAGGGTGCTGCGCCACCTCCTCTTGGGCCCATGGGCCTTGTAACCCTAGGGGCGTCGTCCACTTCACGCCGCCACCCCTGGTCGTCTTCCCATATAGGAGCCGCCCCGGCTAGAACGGGATTTCGTTGAATTTAGGTTTAGCCATTGTGCAAACTGCTTCTTCGATTGTGTCGGACGACCACTGTCAAGACGACGCCGAGGATCCCACTTTTGTTTTCAATACCATCTATACTACAATCTTATTCGCAATATCAGATTGCATACATCTTATTCTTGCTAGTTCTTCGATTGCTCGCAGGAATTGAACCTCGTGTTCAGGTTGATCGCGCTTCCATCACGGTCAATAACGTCTCGGAGTTGGTTCAACGATTGCTAAGGCGCAAGCGTCGTCGTACGGTTGTAGTCGGATCGCGAGAGTCACCCCCACTCAAAATCGATAGTTATGAATCCATCGAAAGATCGGGCACCCCGTCTCCATCAGTATGGGACCTCTCTTGACTTAGTACTTTGGCGTGTATTGGCTTCGGGTCGCCGGGAGTCTGAAGTGTGGGTACATTGGTACACCCCTGCAGGGTTAAAACTATTCGAATAGCCTCGTCCTAGGTTATGGACACGCTCGGATACGCCCCGTGAGAACTAGACTACAACTTTTTAATTAAAACTTGATGGGTGGTACGAATCGGGGATTCGTGCTATGTTGTGGTGACTATTGGGACAGTCACTTCCAGGTGGTTACTTGTATGTATCTTTATTACGCTTTTATGTTGACAACAAAATAGATTTGCAAACTTGCTTTTAAATGTATTACATTATTGCAAATAAAGTTGGCTTTATGCAAATGAGACATACAACCTCCACCTAAATAAGCTTGCATGTAGTTTATGAATAGGTCTGCTATTCCACACGTCAGTCATGCGAGTACCTTTGTGTACTCAGTTTTCTTTCTTAAATGTAATTGTTGCAGAGGAAGAATGTGAGCTTGAGGGGCCTCACTTTTGTGAGTCGTCTTTGTAGTAGTCTTCGAGGCGTCTAGCTTGGCGGCCCTGTCGGTTGCCTTGTGGGTGTATGGCTAACCTGGTCGACTTTTGTTCTAGCCATCTTATGGCACCTTTGCTTCCACTTGTCTTTCTTGTATATTGTTTTATTTGGCAGTCGGCTCTTTTGTAATAACTTTACTTTATGTATGTCGTTGTTGAACTTAGTGATGTATGTTGTATGGAAATGATGTGTAATTTTGTGATGATGTGCATATGCTGCAATTCTGGGAAGCATATGTCCATCGAGGCTTAGAATGTTTAATTAGTAACGCTAGAACCATTTGGAGGTTAAGTGTTACTAGTTCAATATTCGGGTCCTCACAGAGCTACCCCCATCACTTTCAGATGTGCACAATGTATTCCATGTATCTCAACTAAAGAAATTTCTTCGAGTCCCTACCGAAGCGACCAATTTAGAAGACCTCGATTTGCAACCCTATCTTCCTTATTGGCATCACCCGATTCGCATTCTTGAAGAAATAGAGCGCAAGACAAGGAATCGCGACATCAAGTTCATCAAGGTTAAGTGGAGTAACCATACTGAAGATGAAGCAACTTGGGAGCGTGAAGACCAAATGCGAACCGAGTATCCAGAACTTTTTCCTTCTACATGAAGTGTCTTCGAATCAAGAAAGGAAAAGTTAAACAAAGCAATGGAAAGGAAAATGTAATAGAAATTCCTTGTAACCTTATTAAGGTATCTTAGCACTATCTTTGAAGGAAATCAAGACCTCAGTTCTTGTATTTTCCTTTAGAACCCTTTATGTCCAACTTCTACCGATCTCGGGTCGAGATCTTTTGTAAGGGGGGAGGTTTGTAATATCCCCAAATTGATTAATGAGGATTAGTATGCATATTATTAGTATGCATGACATTTTGGAATCATTTGCATCAATTATTGCACTTAAAAAAATCTAAATCAAAGATTAAACATACACTTCAAATTTATACTCCAAATAAAAACAGGAACAAAAACATTTGATCATCATCTGAAAATAATTTATTCAAATACTAGAATAACTATCATGAATTAATATAATTTTTCCAAATTTTTGGGACTGGTTTCAACCCTAAGAAAATTCAAACACCATTAAAAGACCTATTATAGGTTTGAATATAAACTATACAAATTATATCTTGAACAATGAGGTTTAATATTTTATTTGAGAACTAGACCACCCCAGGAACCTCTATAAAAATTTTCATATTTTTAGAATTTTATTTCTATTTTTAAAGCCTCAGTCAAACCATCTTTTTTTTGTGGTCAAATCTGATTTTGGAATTCAAACACATGCACTGTTCCACCGACTCAAGCTCGAACCTTTTGGTCTCAGCCCAGCCCACACACCGAGCCGGACCCTAGCCACACCCGGACTCGAGTCCGACCTGGACCACTCCAACTCGACTTGGTTGAACCCAGTCGCCGCTAGACAACTTTGTGCCACTGACACGTCAGGCCCGCGTGTCAGGGCTTCCTTCAACCTCGGGCAGGCGCAAGCAGAGCTCGAGCGCCACGCGTCGAAGGAGCTCTGTGCTGCCCCGTCTTCACCGTGACCGCACCGCCCCTCCCGACTTGTCCCCGAGCTGCGCCACTTAACACCGTTCCATTTCACGCCTTTAACCTGCCTCCTTGCTCTCTCATTCCTCCATTCCTCCTCTCGGTGGCCGAGGAGGAAGAGGCTCCTTCTTGCATTCCCCTTGGGCTCCAAATCGAGCTCTTGCTCTCGGCGACCTCGGAGCGCGCCCCGAAGGCCACCATTGTGCAAACTTGGTCTCCATAACATCCGAATTTTGAAGTTCCCCATTTGTCGGCAGAAAACCCTATTCACGGTCTTTTGTTGAAACTGGGTGCTTTCTCTGCATGGAGCTTGCCACCGCCGTCACCATTGCCGTGGCCAACTCACCACCAAGCTTCTTCGGTCTCTCCTTCACCTTGGTAATGTGAGGACCCCCGGGTATTGGAAATGTACTTAATTAAATTCATACTGTAACACAATTGTTAATTAAGGAACAGTACTGCCCCTTTATTAACGATCATGCTAGAAGTATAAATTTAACAAGTAACCGATCCAATAATCAGGATTCCCGGATATAGATGTCTCACAATGGTTCCCAGGATCAACGACCATTGCATATATATCCTTCAACAACATTGCATCAAACACATACAAGTCATACATTTATATAATTCAACACAAGTTTACAACTTTCGGTTCAGTACTACATTATTAAGTGACTTGGTCATTACAAAAGTCTAACAGCGGAAGCAAAACAAAATGGCAACATCCACCAATGGCCCCATCCACCCGCAGGCGATTGCGTGGAGGAAAGAAGTAGCGTTACTCGTTAGCGCCACCCTGATCGGCGCTAACGGGCACTTCATATAAATAATCGTCCTCACCTGCAACAATAGGTTATAGCACCTTGAGTACGGAAGGTACTCAGCAAGTCTTACACAAACTAATAAAAGAAAGTGTTTATTAGAACCTATTCAAAGGAGTAGAATTTATACATGCATAAGATTGCAACAGGAAGGTAAAATGGTTAAGTTTTGCATAAAGCAGGACATCTTAACCTACAAGGACTAGATTTTAACAAAGTCATTTAATAAATCAAAGTTGGACTAGAACAGTAAGTAAAGGAATTAATTGTAAACAGTACAGTGCATGAATCCCTCATGCAGAACCAAAAACATAAACCAGATTTGTAAATCAAAACATCTATACATGTGACATCAATTCAAGTTATCGTCCATGACCGTGGACACGGTTATTCGAACAGTTCAATACCCTGCAGGGGTGTACATCTTTACCCACACGACTTAGCTAGCCCGTTGCCTTCGGATGCCTCCGAATGATGACATACTTCCTTTGGTATGCCGACCGGGGAAACTAAGATTTGGTATTTTTCAACAAGCTAACACTATTGAGTTGGACCCCCATGTGTGAACTGATCTCGCTTAAACAACGACTGATAGCATCTGCTTAACCGGGGCACACATGTTGCGTCAGGAATGCCGACCCAAACAATTAAATGCAAACTGGGTTCGCTGCCCATATTAGTTTGCAATCAGCATCTTTAAGGTACGTACATGCGACGGAGCACATATACGCCCTCACCCTTCTAAGAACATCTGATACTGACATACAAGCTCACATGGCATAAAACGCAGTCATAAGACCAAAGCATCTATGCCATACAAGGTCAATACACATATCCTTACTCTCCTGTTTCCAACCCAATAGTCTTAACATTTTACTTAACCAAACAGCGCCCATACACTGCATGTGGAAGTACGTGGGGGACTTGAATTGAATAGTCAGAGTTCAGTCCTTAATTGGTCCAGACAAGTCCACCACAAATCCCAATCTCGTGCACAAAAGCACCATCACTAGCTTCCTCTTGTCCAGATCAAGTTAAATATAAAATTCATTTCTGACATAAGTAAACTGGACAAAGAGTTTAAAATAACATGAAGCTATTTGTGATTCCCATGTTTGACAAGATATTCTTGTCAAACTCTAAAGTTCTCTAGACTGCATGTCTAAGCCAAATCTGAAAATATATAATAGTATACAATTCTACTCTAGGGTTGAGTGTATGGTCATAATTAAAGTAATCCACAATGTTAGGTTATAACTAACTACTACAGATCACATATGTATTTTCAAAAAAGTAGCATGCAACAGTTATCACTGGATTTAGAAAATCTATTATATAAAACTTGGGATCAATATGGTGCAAAGAGGATGCTTGCCTTGATAATAATAAACTTCTTGTGCAGGCTCAGGTGGTTCAGAAATAGAATCAAAAACTTCAGAAGAACCAGATTCTATAAGAAGCAATAAGGTCCAATAAATACCAAAATCGATAATAAGTACAGAATGAAAGAAATATGTATGATCAATATGGAAATGCATGTTTAACAGCATGCTTAAGTTATACATACCCTAATAAAGATATTAACCCATATTACCACCTACTGATTTCCAATGGCAGAAACTAGGGTTTAGTTCAAAGTTTCAGTTTTCAGATTTTGAAAAGAACAGAACAGGACAGATTACAGATTTTGGGAAAAAGGAAAATAGATCAAGCAAAGGTTCTAAAATAAAGCTTAGCCTGATCTATTTGGGTAATTAATATCCGAAGCTAACCCTAATCTAACCCTAATCGGTTAGATTACAAAGGCTAAAGAAAAACCTATATTGTCGGTTGAGCCGACAATACAAGACAGAGGTAAACCTCGGCTAAAAGGTTAAGTAGATGACAAGAAGGATCAAAAGAATAACTTGTTATGCTACTAGGGTTTAGTTAAGACCTAACTAAGATGATAAGTTGATAGGAGAAACCCTAATTCTTGAAAACGATGTGAAAGACCGAAAAGTTATGACAGCAACTTTTCAGTTTAAAGAAAGTTGGAGCTACTGATATGCAAAAGAATGATTCATGCGAGTTGCTAAGGTCCCTAAGGTGCTCAAGATAGCAAAACTCACATCTTTAGCTTACCAGGCAAAGGAAGACACCGAAGGTTCCTAAAACAGAGTTGGATCAACAGAGAAATAAACTCTGGTTTAACCTACAAAAGATGTCAAATCTTTATTACAAGGTGAAACCAGGGTTTAGAATGGATGACCAAATCAGAGAGGCAAGAAACTCTACTGGACCGCAATGGAGGATGAAAAGCTCCAGTGGTCAACAATGGCAGCAGCTCAAAAAGCTAGGGTTATATATAGAGGTTGAGCTACAGGGCAAAGGAGAAGGGTCTAGAGTTGATGAGGTGTCCATTTAGGGCTAAACATCCAAAAATTAGTTGCATAATCTTTGGATAAATCCTCTCCTCTGCTCACAGAAATGGCGGCGCACAGAGGCAAGGAAGGAGATAAGAATTATCTGACATGCGGGTCCATTGGCGATCCTGACAATGCTGCGTCTCTTAAAGCTCTAAAGAACATCAATCGTCCGATTGGAAATGGGCGGCTGTGATAAATAGAGGGGTTAAAAGGTTTTTAAACGGTATCGATTAATATGGGCCGTGCGATCTCGAATGAAGGATGGAGATTAAAAAGGGACTCTACTGGATTTCGGGAGTTCACATTCAAATAGGGGCGTTGGATTGAAATCCAACGATCCAGCTCAAAGGATACACGTCATCCCTTTAGATGCGCTGACGCGGCACCGTCCGATTAAATTTCTACGGTCGGGATTGACGCGGGATCCGGATGGTCCGAATGCATACACAATGAGCCCTTCTTCGATTGAAATCCAACGGTCCATTGAATTTGCGCTTTAAAAGCCCACGGTCAAAAAGGCGCACCGTAGGATCGAGATCTAAAGGCCCACGATGGATGCGCGCCTTTAAGTTTAAAATGAAAAGGCGGCGCGGTTGGATCGAGAATGGACGGTGGAGATCGTGAGGGGATCCGGAGTCGTCCGAATGCATACACCTCCCTTGACCGCTCGATCGAGATCTAATGGTGGAGATTGTGGCGCACACGTGGACAGCCCACGTAACGTCGCAGCCTCGCCCGTTCGATGGAAGATCAACGGCTCGCATCACGCGTGGGATTCGGGCTCGCGCCCGAGCGTGACTGAGCCGGACTGCAGTGCACCGAGTTGGACCCAACCACATGGCTCGAGTCGCTACAGTGCTAGGTTTTGAGTTCAGACCAGATTAGTTGACCAGAACCTATTCAAATGCTTAAAAGGTTTGACTGGGCTTTTAAAAATAGCAAATAAATTTGTAAAATCATGAAATTTTTACTGGAAGCTACTGGGATGATATATCTCCCAGATAAATTTTAAAAATCACATTATCACTTTGTAAAATACATAAATAATTATTGTAGCCCGAAAGTGTTTATTTAAAGGCAAATATTTTTCTTTAAGTCAAAATAATTTCTAAAAATTCAACAAAATGATTTTTAGCCAAGATAATTTATCTAGGCTTTAATGAAAACACTTCCCAGTCATAATACAAGTTTTATCTTGTATTTCCTTTAAGACTTTAAATGGTTCTTTTGGATTTTGGCTAAAAAGGAAGGTTTTTAATTTGTAACATACTGCCCAAACTGTAGAAATGAACAGTAATGCTATGAACAACACCTCATTACTGTTCATAAAGCATTTTATTATTGTTTATAAACTTGGGGCTGTTACAGGTAAGCTTCAGTGGACCTCACTAAACATGCGCTAATTTTGCACTTTGTCTCTTCGAAATGGGGGTGCTCAATCTGCATCAGATCTTCGTGCTCCCAAGTGGCTTCATCCTCAGAGTGATTAGCCCACAGAATCTTTAAGAACTTGACAGTACGATTTCTTGTCCTGCGTTTCATTGTGTCGAGGATACGTACTGGTTGCTCTTGATAGGAAAGGTCAGGTTGGAGATCAAGATGCTCATAAGCAGTTGCCTCAATAGGAACACAAAGGCATTTCTTCAATTGAGATACATGAAAAGTATCATACACTGCAGAGAGGGATTCAGGTAGTTCCAATTGATAAGCTACAGCTCCTCGTTTTGCAATAATTCGGAAGGGTCCGATATAACGGGGTGCTAGCTTTCCTTTCATCTGAAAACGGTGAGTACCCTTCATCGATGACACTTTAAGATAGACAAGGTCTTCTACCTCAAAGCTTAATTCACGACGACGATGGTCAGCATAGCTCTTCTGACGAGATTGCGCAGCTTTCAAACGATCTCGAATCAGACGAACTTGCTCTTCTGCTTCTACCACCAAGTCTGGACCATAGAATGATCTTTCACCAGACTCGGACCAATTCAATGGGGTCCTACAAGCTCTCCCATACAAGACTTCAAAAGGTGACATTTGAATACTTGCTTGGTAGCTATTATTGTAGGAAAATTCCACATAAGGCAAAGATTTCTCCCAGTCTTTGCTATAGGATAGCACATAAGCTCGAAGGAGATCTTCCATCACTTGATTCACTCTCTCAGTTTGACCACTAGTTTGAGGATGATAAGCAATACTGAAAGAGAGTTCAGTCCCCATAGCCTGATGAAGATAGTTCCAAAAGTGGGAAGTAAATTGAGGGCCACGGTCAGAAACAATGACCTTGGGAACGCCATGAAGACAAACAATTCTAGCAATATAAAGCTCTGCTAGCTGCTTGCCACTGAAAATGGTTTTGACAGGAATAAAATGAGCCACCTTTGTCAAACGGTCGATGATTACCCAAATGGCATCGGACCCATTGGAAGTTTTGGGAAGACCAGTAACAAAATCCATACCGATCTCTTCCCACTTCCACTGTGGAATAGGCAAAGGTTGGAGGGTACCAGCTGGCTTTAGATGTTCAGCTTTAACCCTTTGGCAAATATCACATTCAGCAACATACTGAGCAATTTGCCTTTTCATTTGGCTCCACCAAAATGTCTTCTTCAAATCCTGATACATCTTGGTACTTCCAGGATGTAAAAACTTGGAATTATGAGCCTCTTTAAGAATCAGACTCTTTAGCTGAGGATCTGCAGGTACTACCAAACGATTGCGATACCGAATCATACCGCGATCATCTTCAGAAAACTCGTTGGCCTTGCCCGCCTTCAAGTTTTCCTTGATTTCGGCTACCTCGTCAGCAGTTTTCTGGGCCTCAAGAATCTGAGCTTCTAATGTAGGTTCCACTTCTAATGCAACGAGAAAACCTTCGCCCACCAATTCAAGATTTAGGCACTGAAAATCAGCACACAAATTCTTGGCCGTAGGCAAAAAGGATATGTGGTTGCACTGTGACTTTCTGCTTAAAGCGTCTACCACAACATTGGCTTTGCCTGGGTGATAATGAATACCCATGTCATAGTACTTGATCAATTCAAGCCATCTTCTTTGCCTCATATTCAAATCAGCTTGAGTGAATATGTACTTTAGGCTTTTATGATCAGTATAGATCTCACAACGATTACCGAGAAGGTAATGTCGCCAAATCTTCAATGCATGGACTACGGCAGCCATCTCCAAATCATGAGTAGGATAATTAACTTCATGAGGGCGTAACTGCCGAGATGCATAGGCCACAACTCGACCTTCTTGCATAAGTACGCAACCAAGTCCATGGCGAGATGCATCGTAATAAATATCAAAGCCCTTATGAATATCTGGAAGAGTGAGAACTGGAGCTTTAGTCAAGAGAGTTCTCAAAAGACGAAAACTCTCCTCACACTTAGCTGACCATTCGAATTTCTTCTCTTTCTGCAAAAGCTGAGTCAAAGGTCTAGCAATTTTGGAGAAATTTTCAATGAACCTACGGTAATAACCCGCAAGTCCAAGAAAACTTGGATCTCAGGGACACTCTTGGGAGGCTTCCAATCTAGTACATCTTGTACCTTGCTTGGATCGACAGCAATACCTCCTTCAGATAACACATGTCCCAAAAATGCAACTTGTCTGAGCCAGAAAGCACACTTGCTAAACTTAGCATATAACCGATGTTTACGAAGTGTCTCTAGCACAAGTCTCAAATGTTGCTCGTGGTCTTTGTCAGACTTGGAATAAATAAGGATGTCGTCAATGAACACGACAACGAACTTATCCAAGAAATCCATGAACACTGAATTCATAAGATTCATGAAATAAGCTGGAGCATTGGTCAGACCAAAAGACATGACAGTATACTCGTACAACCCGTACCGAGTAGAGAAAGCTGTTTTAGGGATGTCCTCCGCTCTAACCTTGATTTGATGATAGCCCGACCGCAAATCAATCTTTGAAAAGACTCGGGCACCAACCAACTGATCAAAAAGATCATCAATGCGAGGCATAGGATACTTGTTCTTGATGGTGACCTCATTTAACGGACGGTAATCCACACACATCTGTAAAGTGTTGTCCTTCTTTTTGACAAAGATTGTCGGGCATCCCCAAGGTGAGGAACTCGGTCGAATAAATCCTTTGTCAAGCAATTCTCCAAGTTGTGTCTTTAATTCAACCAACTCGTTGACAGGCATTCGATAAGGACTTCTGGACATAGGAGCAGTTCCAGGAACTAGGTCAATTATAAACTCCACTTCCCGATCTGGTGGCAAACCGGGAAGATCTTCAGGAAAGACATCAACATACTCACAAACAATTGGTACTGACTCCAAAGAAGGAGTGGTATCAACTTGGTGAGCACAAAGATGAGAACCCACTGTCCTGGATTGAAAAACGACTGAAGTGCCGCTTTCATTAGTTAAAGAAATGGATCTTTGAGCACAATTAATTTGCCCAAGATTCTTAGATAACCAATCCATTCCTAGGATAACATCCAACCCTTTAGAATCTATCACAATCAAATCAGCCCAAAAGTCTACCCCTTCAATATTTATATTGACACCACGGCAGACTTGATCAGTCATAAAGACTGATCCAGGTGAGTGGATGATATGGGGTGGATGAAGATGATGCACAATTAACTGATGTTGAGTAGCAAACTGCCTACTAACAAATGAATGGGATGCTCCAGAATCAAATAAAACAGCGGCAATGCTGAAATTAACTAGGAGCATACCAAGAACAACTTCAGGAGTGATAGCTGCTTCCTCAGCAGTAATCTGGTTCACACGACCTCGAACCGGAACAGGGTCAGGCTTGACCACGGTCGGTGAAGGTGGTGTAGGACGCACAATAGCTGGGGAAGGTGAAACAGGTGGTATCCCTTGAGCCTTGGCATAGCACTGATTGGCGAAATGCCCTGGGTGCCCACAATGATAACATATAACTCCCAGCCTGACAGTAACAACAGTAGGTGGTCGGTTTCCACTAGGCCTTGGTTGATTAGTGGAAGAAGATGGACGAGGGGCAAATACTGCCGGCCTGGGTGAAAATGGAGCTGGTGCCCGCGGTGGTCTAGGCACCCACATGCTAGGCCTTGGCGAACTGCCACTAGGAATAAACTGAGAAGTCCTCTGTCACTTGCGTGACTCCTCCAAAGCCTTGCTCTTGCTTTCGACCACAATAGCTTTATTGACCAGATGAGAGAAATTTCTGAAGTCATGCAAAGCTACAGCCATCTGCAACTCCTCAGACAGCCCATTCAAAAACCGATTTCGACGACGAAGATCAGTCGAAACATCATCAGGGGCATATCTGGCAAGGAAGTTGAACTCATGAAGATACTCAGTTACAGACTTTCGCCCTTGCTTGAGAGCGAGAAATTCCCGTTGCTTGATCATCATGACTCCTTCAGAAAATGAGCTTCGCGAAAAGCCTCCACGAACTCATCCCAAGTAGGGACATGACCAGCAGGTCGAATGGCAAGAAGATTATCCCACCATATGCTAGCCGACCCATCAAGTTGATAACTGGCAAAAAGGACCTTCTCCATTTCGGAGTATTGAGCAATTAGCAGCTTCTTCTCAATGGTCCGAAGCCAGTCTTCAGCCTCCATGGGATCATGGGAACTGGAGAACACCGGTGGGTTAGTCCGCCGAAGTCGCAAGACGCTCGCACATGATGACCTCTGCTCGGCGGCGGTGCGGCGGGGAAGAAGTATTGCGCGCAATCTGCTCCAGGATGCGCGTCTGGTCCATTCTGTTGCGCTCAATTTGCATGAGCACATCGGCCATAGAAGGTAGTGGAGGAAGCTCCTCTTCTTGGGGACCACCTTGAGGAACCTGAGAACTAGAGAGTTCAGTCTGACCTCCCTGAGAATGGGGCACTGGAGTCGACACGCCCTTCCCTTGTTGCGTCTGCGCACGAGTAGTAGGTCCTGTCATCCTGTTACCACACCATGGTTAACAACATAACAAGGATATACTCGGCAAACACAAACAAGGTTACAATTAGGAAAGAAACAAAACTGTACATCTAATGCATCATGTTATGCCATGCATTCAGATTAACACCAAAACCATAAGCTTCATATATATACAGCAAAAAGAAGTTCGATTTCAGCCCCACACATAATAGTTGGCCAAAAAGGTCATATTACAAACCCCAAAAGTCGAACTAAGATGATAAGTTGACAGGAGAAACCCTAATTCTTGAAAACGATATGAAAGACCGAAAAGTTATGACAGCAACTTTTCAGTTTAAAGAAAGTTGGAGCTACTGATATGCAAAAGAATGATTCATGCGAGTTGCTAAGGTCCCTAAGGTGCTCAAGATAGCAAAACTCACATCTTTAGCTTACCAGGCAAAGGAAGACACCGAAGGTTCCTAAAACAGTTGGATCAACAGAGAAATAAACTCTGGTTTAACCTACAAAAGATGTCAAATCTTTATTACAAGGTGAAACCAGGGTTTAGAATGGATGACCAAATCAGAGAGGCAAGAAACTCCACTGGACCGCAATGGAGGATGAAAAGCTCCAGTGGTCAACAATGGCAGCAGCTCAAAAAGCTAGGGTTATATATAGAGGTTGAGCTACAGGGCAAAGGAGAAGGGTCTAGAGTTGATGAGGTGTCCATTTAGGGCTAAACATCCAAAAATTAGTTGCATAATCTTTGGATAAATCCTCTCCTCTGCTCACAGAAATGGCGGCGCACAGAGGCAAGGAAGGAGATAAGAATTATCTGACATGCGGGTCCCGCTGGCAGTCACAGCCGCGCGCGTCTCTTAAAGCTCTAAAGAACATGAATCGTCCGATTGGAAATGGGCGGCTGTGATAAATAGAGGGGTTAAAAGGTTTTTAAACGGTATCGATTAATATGGGCCGTGCGATCTCGAATGAAGGATGGAGATTAAAAAGGGACTCTACTGGATTTCGGGAGTTCACATTCAAATAGGGGCGTTGGATTGAAATCCAACGATCCAGCTCAAAGGATACACGTCATCCCTTTAGATGCGCTGACGCGGCACCGTCCGATTAAATTTCTACGGTCGGGATTGACGCGGGATCCGGATGGTCCGAATGCATACACAATACAGGCCCTTCGATTGAAATCCAACGGTCCATTGAATTTGCGCTTTAAAAGCCCACGGTCAAAAAGGCGCACCGTAGGATCGAGATCTAAAGGCCCACGATGGATGCGCGCCTTTAAGTTTAAAATGAAAAGGCGGCGCGGTTGGATCGAGAATGGACGGTGGAGATCGTGAGGGGATCCGGAGTCGTCCGAATGCATACACCTCCCTTGACCGCTCGATCGAGATCTAATGGTGGAGATTGTGGCGCACACGTGGACAGCCCACGTAACGTCGCAGCCTCGCCCGTTCGATGGAAGATCAACGGCTCGCATCACGCGTGGGATTCGGGCTCGCGCCCGAGCGTGACTGAGCCGGACTGCAGTGCACCGGGTTGGACCCAACCACATGGCTCGTGTCGCTACAGTGCTAGGTTTTGAGTTCAGACCAGATTAGTTGACCAGAACCTATTCAAATGCTTAAAAGGTTTGACTGGGCTTTTTAAAAATAGCAAATAAATTTGTAAAATCATGAAATTTTTACTGGAAGCTACTGGGATGATATATCTCCCAGATAAATTTTAAAAATCACATTATCACTTTGTAAAATACATAAATAATTATTGTAGCCCGAAAGTGTTTATTTAAAGGCAAATATTTTTCTTTAAGTCAAAATAATTTCTAAAAATTCAACAAAAATGATTTTTAGCCAAGATAATTTATCTAGGCTTTAATGAAAACACTTCTCAGTCATAATACAAGTTTTATCTTGTATTTCCTTTAAGACTTTAAATGGTTCTTTTGGATTTTGACTATAAAGTAAGGTTTTTAATTTGTAACATACTGCCCAAACTGTAGAAATGAACAGTAATGCTATGAACAGCACCTCATTACTGTTCATAAATCATTTTATTACTGTTTATAAACTTGGGGCTGTTACAGGTAAGCTTCAGTGGACCTCACTAAACATGCGCTAATTTTGCACTTTGTCTCTTCGAAATGGCACATGCACGTACACCGTAGAACTAGCACCGCCCAACTCAAGCGAGCCGTCGCTACAGGTCACCACGAAACTCACCGCCAGCACCTTATGCTGCGCGAGAGTCTGAGAACCCATTCACGCCCTCATATTGCGTCGCCATGGCCGAAATCGCCGGCAGGGCTCCGGTCAGAATCGAGCTCAGCGAGCTTTGTTTTGTCGGGAGCCCGATGTAACATCCCAAGTTTCAGACTTGTGTTTCAAACGTAAGAAAATGAGTAGAAATTAAAACTTTTTCTTACATCTTGTATTTCTTGTATGCTTTAAACAATTGTTGTACAGAAGTTATGGAAATACAAAGTCACAAGTCTTTGTGCTCCAAATGTGTTCTTCTAAAAACTTTCATATCCAATTTTGTGATCATGCTCTGGGAATATTTTTCCTAAGTTCTAGGGATGGTATGTGACCCCTCTGAAAAATTTCACAATTTTTAGAAATTGTTTGAATATTATTAGACGGCAGTCAAACCCCATTCCAAAATCTTGCAGAATTTTTGGAGAAATATTCACTACATAAAAACCTCTGAAAATTTTATACAAGGTTAATATCGAAGTTAGCAAGCTCCTCTAAAAATTTCAGAATTTTTGGAGTTGTTTTGCTATCTCAAATAAATCCCCAAATTCCAGTTCAGTTTAAAACCCTAAAATCCAAACTCTGGTCCGAGCCAGACTTGAGTTCGAATCAGACTCGGGCTCGAGCCACTTGACTTGATCGAGCCAACTAGCTGCACCGGGCCTGTTTTAAAACCCGCAATCAATCTCAGCCGTTCGTTTTCAATCCAACGGCTCAAAATCGCCCGAGCCTTTTCTCTGGTCATCTTCAACCTCCAGTCGTGCGTGAACAGAAGGAAGGCACGGCGCTGTCAATTTTTGTTCCCCTTCAGCCACCTCTAGCCGACATTTTAGTGGCTGTAGCTCACTTTCAGCCACGATCTCTCATCACCATCACCTTTTTGCTTTTCGACCACATCTTGAGCCATGAACCATTGTCACCCAGGAGCCCTTTTGCCAAACCCTAATGTTTTCTAGCTATATAAGCTCCCTAATGTCCTCCTGGTATTCCTTTACACCACCCTCAAGCTCCATTTTCATTTTTGGAGCTTAACACCTCAAAAACAGCAAACCATCATTGTTGACCCGTGGAGCTCCATTGGTGATCTTGGTGTCCAGTGGTTCTCCTTCAAATTTCTTTGCACCCTTTTTATCTCCTTTCTATCCTAATAATTTCCCCTCACTCAATTTTGGATTTCATTCACAGGAATTATCCAATTTAGGGTTTGTTCAAATTCGGCCGAATTGGCCCCTTTTCTTCCTCAGCTCTGGTAAGTGCTTCATTTCTCAATTATTTGTTCTTGAAGCTTCTATGAGCTATAAGGAAGCTATTATGACCACATGGTGGTGTTCATTTTGCTCAGGTTGTCATTTTCATATCATCTTCTTCAACTCCGGCGGGTTCCTTCTCTGTCAAAGCCCCTCCAGCCATCTTTAAAGCTCCTCTCGGTTAAGGTAGCTTCTTATTAGTCCTAGAGGCCTTGGCACTCGCTTCTTTGGACTGCAGAGCATTTTGCTATTTTCACGTTTAGCAGTAAAAGCCTCCGCCTTTGTTTTCCGGCTCGCTGGCGTTTTGGGCCACCACCGCCGACGAGGTCACCACCATTAGGTCCGCAATGCTATTGCGAGTCCATTTTGGTACTTGGTAGGCGCCGCTGCGGCCGGAGTCGCCGGCGACAAGCCGTGGAATCCACTCGGGTTTTGTCGGTTGTAATCGCCCGTTTTCGTCAAACATTAGGACATAATTAACGATATAATCATTGTTAATCATTGGATATCATTAATGTGTCTTAATCTGGCCGCTGTGCCACTGACCCGTGGGCCCAGCTCTTTAAAAATCCCCGCTGGCACTATTTAGCGCTGTTCAGACATCATTAATACTTAACCATTGATTAATTAAGTGTTAGTATTAAATGGTTGTCGGAAACAACCTCTGGGTCACTGACATGTGGCCCGTAGGCCTTAAACCGCAGTCCCGGAGGCGTTAGGGCTAATTTCAGATTCATTAAATGCTAATCATTGTTAGCAATTAATGTGTCCTAAGCCGCCACTTTGTCTCACTGCTAGGTGGGCCCTCATCCCCCTTAAATCACCTCCGTGCAAAATCATTAGGACACATTAATTACTAATCATTGGATTCGTAATTAATTGTTGTCCTAAATTGTCCTCTGTCTCGCTGACAGTGGGACCGCACATTTAAAACCTCCCACGCACTTAAGACTCACGTGTGTATTAAGCGCACTTTGTGAACCGTCGATCCCAAGATCAACAGTCTAGATCCATCTAAAAATTTGAACTCCGGAGGTCTCAAATGTCGTAGGCCGTCAGATCTAGATCAACGATCTAGATCAAAGTGGTCGTTCGGACCCCGGGTTTTCTAATCGCTCTGGACCATCCATCTCGCGATGAACAGTCGAGATTCGTGTGCTGTTCGGGCTCCCCGAAGAGAACTGTGCTCTGAGCCACTCATCTTAAGATCTACGGCTGTGATTGGCCGAGGCTTTCGCGTCAGTCCCGGAGGCGATAGGGCTAATTTCGGATTCATTAAATGCTAATCATTGTTAGAAATTAATGTGTCCTGAGCCGCCACTTTGTCTCACTGCCAGGTGGGCCCTCATCCCCCTTAAATCACCTCCGTTTAAAATCATTAGGACACATTAATTACTAATCATCACTAATCATTGGATTCATAATTAATTGTTGTCCTAAATTGTCCTCTGTCTCGCTGACAGTGGGCCCGTACATTTAAAACCTCCCGCGCACTTAAGACTCACGTGTGTATTAAGCACACTTTGTGAACTGTCGATCCCAAGATCAACGGTCTAGATCCATTTAAAAATTTGAACTCCGGAGGTCTCAAACGTCGTAGGCCGTCAGATCTAGATCAAAGTGGCCGTTCGGACCCCCTGGGTTTCCTAATCGCTCTGGACCATCCATCTCGCGATGAACGGTCGAGAGTCGTGTGCTGTTCGGGCTCCCCGAAGAGAACTGCGCTCTGAGCCGCTCATCTTAAGATCTACAGCTGTGATTGGTCGAGGCTTTCGCGTCCCCCGAATGTCACCATCCGCGTGGACCGTTGGATTTTGATCCAACGGTGGGTTCCGTTTTGATTCGCGCGCGTGCGTTTTTCTCCGTGTGTGTGGACCGTTTGATTCTAAATCTATGGTCCATATTCGTCCGTGTCTTTTTAGCTCTGTTAAGTTTGTTTTTATTTCGGTAAGCAATTACTTTTCAACTGAAAATTGTATTAACACTTTAAAAACTCATAACAAATTCATTTTAAATCCTTTTTAAGTAATTCTAACTGCATTGGTAGACCCCTACAGGGTTTTAAAACTATTCGAATAGCCTCGTCCTAAGTCATGGACACGCTTAGGTAAGCTTTTTCAAGAGTTAGACTACAACATTTTAATTAAAACTTGATGGGAGGTATGAATCTGGGATTCATGTTATATTGTGGTGGCTTTTGGGAAAGTCACTTCTAGGTGGTTACTTGTTATTTACGATTACTCGCTGTTATTTCAATGTAAAAAAAAACAGATTTTAGCAATTGCCTTCAATCTATTACATTATTGCAAATGAAACTGGCTTTATGCGTTCAAAGAAACATATGACCCTCTCCCTTGTTCCAGCTTTCATGTAGTTAAGTATAGGCTTGTTACTCGTGAGTCTTGCGAGTACATTATTGTACTCATCTGCATTGCTTGTTGTGTGCAGAGGAAGAAGGTGAGCCCCAAGGGCCTCACTTTTGTGAATGGTGCTGTGGTGGTGTGTGGGATGACTAGCTTGGCGGCCCGGTCGGTTGCCCTGTGGTGTTATGTGGCTAACCGGTCGTCTTTTGGTTTAAGCCATCTTATGGCATCTTTTGCTTCCGCTGTTACTTGATATTTCTGTCATTTGGTCGGTCGACTGTTCTGTAATAACTTTATATTATGTATGTCTTTTGTTATACTTGATATATATTGTTGTGTGGAATTGATGCATACTTTTGTGAGGATGTATGTGTGCTGCATTTTCTGGGAAGCACATGTCCATCGAGGCACGGGTTATTTCGTTTGTGATACTAGGGCCAATGGAAGGCTGAGTATTACAAGCTTAATAAACCGGGGTCTCACACCCGACAGCCACTGTCGCTCGCGATTGAAAACAAATCCCGGTTTAATTAGCGTTAATGATTGTTTTGAGTATTAAGTGGTTGTCTGAAAGTGGTAATGTCTTTATTACATGTGGGCCTCCATACTTTAACTAACTTAGTCCTTGGGCTGAGCACTAAAGGACCTCCTTCGGACCTCCCATGGCTATCTTGCAAAGACCACCCCTAAGGACCTCCTCCTAGACCTCCCTTAAGAACACTCCACGACCTCCTCAAAGACCACCCTCGGTCATTTTGCAAAAACGGCCCTAAAGACCACTCCGTGGTCATTTTACCAAGACAACCCTCAAAGACCACCCCGTGGTCATTTTCCAAAGACAACCGTAAAGACCACCCTTGGTCGTTTTGCAAGGACCACCCTAAAGACCACCTTGTGGTTGTTTTGCAAAGACAACCCTTCAGGACCTCTTCGAGGTCATTTTGCGCAGACCACCCTTTTTACCCTCACGACCACCCCATGATCATTTTTCACAAACGACCCTACCGATCTCCCACTAGTCTTTTTGCAGAGAAGAAAATACGGAAATGAATTATTTATACACTAAAAATTGATATTAACTTCTAAAATACATAACTTATTCATTTTAACTCCAAAAACAGTGAAACCAATTTTGTTATTTTTCATTTAAAAAGAACTTTATTTTAAAATAGATTTCAAACATATCTCTGTAGCAGAGGATATACTTTTGGGAAATGACCCATTAACTCCATTATTTTGCAAAAGGAAAAGGCTGATAACTTTAGGAATTCATAACTAATTCATGAAAACTCCAAATGAGGTAAACTCAACTATTTTGGTATTATATTATTATTCACTATTTACCTGTGTAATCCTTTGTCTCCCCACTGCTCTACAAATTTTGGCTAAAGAATTAAATTAAGTGAACAGTAACAGATTGCATTTTCTGGAAACCTAAAGTTCAAAATACCATAACTTGCACATACTAAATCCAAATGGAATGATTCTTTCACCTACATTAATCTAAAATCATGACCTACCTACAGTATAAATTTCATGCATTTTTTAGTAGTTTGAATTTGTGGCTTTATTTGGTATTTATTGCAATATCGTCTTTTGTTAGGTTTTTCGACAATACCGTTATATTTGCAAGATCAAATTGAGTATGACCTAAGAATGAACAAGTGGTACAGCACAGGTGCGAGCACCCTCCTCTTGATCATATTGTTCCCAGTGGTTTTTAAAAAGTTTTGTGTGAGTTTTATTATTGCAATTGCATGCTATTTTGAAAAGTATGTTCATGGGTAGAAGTAGTTAAATTCCTAATTGTTGCATTGGCCCTCCTTTCAATGTTGATTACCCTTTTACCTTGAATGACTAAGGATATATGTTATATGGGTTTGTTTACTAATTTGTAGAACGCTGCTTTAGCCATGCTAGTAGTTGTAGCCGAAAGTGGTTGATGGAGCTAGTCCATCGGTCGGTGGATTGAATTGAATCTTATTGAAATTTGAGTATTTTATGAATTGAATTATGATGGATTTGAGGGATGTATCCAGATCTTCGCATCTGGGGTTTGTGGACATGTTGGGCATGGGTTTTATGTTCTTAACTTGGACAGGTGTAGGGTGATGATGAATTATGGTTGTTGTTTGTTGTTATGGAATTGTGTAGCCCTGTCTGAGTGTTTAAGGACCGGTCTGTGGTGTGATGAACCAAGTCTTACGTGCAACCACACGCTAGGATAATGGCGAAGGCTTGGCTAACTAATTTGTTGTGTGTTAGCTATCAGAACACAATCAGGTTGACAATTGTTATTGTTATTTTTAATTGTTCTCTTGTCAATCTGGCGGGGGCATGTTAAGGGTCGCCTTACTTGCTCTTAAGGGTCACTTGTTGAAAGGGACTTACTTACGCAACAGGGTTTCACCGTGGTTCTAGCGCGTACGATAGCCTGCCATGGGATTCTGAGCCTCGGGTGGTTTGATAGTTAGGACATGACATTGTAACGGCCTTGTTATGCTACCTCAGTCACACTCCTATGGAAGAGTGCATTGGCCGACATTAAGAGGAATGCATATCGTGTGGGTAAAGCTGTACAACTCTGCAGAGTAACTAAATCTATTCGAATAGCCTCGTCCTAGGTTATGGACATCACTTGTGGGAAAGCAGGCACAGTTAGTTTTTGGGAAATTAAGTTTGGGTTATGGTTGGAAATGTTATGTCATTATGTTAGTTGGTTCAAATCTGAAATGTTATCTTGAACGCGTTGTTCGCGCGTTAATTTTGTTGAGGAATGATTTGTGCCACGAATGGGATGTTTGTGTGTTGATTATATTTGGAGATTATACCATTGTTGATCATTACTTACTGTCATAAAATGTTTTCTAAATGTTTTACAAATGACAACTTGAATCTATATTGTTTATCTCTATGTAAAACTTGCTTTATGCCGAAAATTGACTAGTGTAGTAGCCTTCCTTTGATACTTACATGCATCCTTATTTTTCTTGAAAAGTCTCGTGAGTACAACTTTGTGCTTGAAAAGTGTCTATTTGATCAGGTAAGGACGATAGGCACAACGGCTTTAACTCCAGTTGGTTGCTTGTGGGATTTTGGGCATGCCAACTCAGTTATTCCCTTTTTTACTTTAAGTTTATCTTCCGCTGCGATTTATTTGTGTTATGGTTATTTAGATTTGGCCGATTAGCCTTCTTATGTAAAATTGGGACGATAAGGTTCTATATGTTGAAGATGTATCAAAGTTTCTATTTCTCTTGTATGAATGTTTATGGATGTGATTGCAAGGTTGTGTACTAGGATATGCGCATGTTAGTCACTGATCCTTGGGAGCTAACATGAGATGCATATCCGGGCACTCGGGATCGTTCTCGTCTCTCATTAAGTGTTGCGCTTCCGGCGTAACCACTTAGCTTGGAACGAATCTGATCCCGGGGAGGCCTCACACACAGCAATCAGATGTTGGTGTGGGTCAGATCAAGCAAAACATCAAGAATAGGACAGCCAAGTGCTTCTCAGAAGATGAGCATGGTGTTGTGTGGTTTGGACAGCGTCTTGTGGTTCCAAAGGTCATGGAATTGCGGGATTTGATCCTCTGCGAAGCCCATGATTCCCCCTTGTCCATTCATCCCGGGGCCACGAAGATGTATCAGGACCTTCGTCAGAGATTCTGGTGGACCCGAATGAAGCGCGAGATTGCCAAGTGCGACGTGTGCTAGTCGGGTTAAGGCCGAGCATCAGCGTCCAGCAGGTCTTCTTCAGCCTTTGCCAGTACCCGAGTGGAAGTGGGATTCCGTTGGTATGGACTTCATCTCCGCTCCCCGTACTTCTTCTGGGAAGGATGCGATCTGGGTTGTCATTGATCGGTTAACAAAGGTAGCACATTTTCTGCCAGTGCGTACGAACCTCAGTGTCAGTTTGTTGGCGGATCTCTACATCTCCCGCATTGTGTGCTTGCATGGTGTGCCGAAGACGATCGTGTCTGATCGCGGTGCGCTCTTCACCGCCCGTTTTTGGAAGAGCTTGCTGGCAGCAATCGGGACTAGCCTTTCATTCAGCACAGCGTATCATCCTCAGACTGATGGGCAAATGGAGAGAGTCAACCAAGTGTTGGAAGATATGTTCCGTGCTTGTGTTTTTTCCCGTGGGAAGAAGTGGGAGAAGTGTCTACCATTTGCTGAATTCAACTACAACAACAGTTTCTAGGCTAGTCTCGGTATGGCACCTTTTGAGGCCTTGTATGGGACGAGGTGCAGAACCCCATTGAACTGGTCAAAAACTGGTGAAAGGCAGTTCTTCAGCCCATACTCAATCAATGAGGCCGAAAGCCAGGTTCAGCTGATTCGCGAGCATTTGCACACGGCCCAGTCCAGGAAAAAGAGCTATGCGGATCATCGTCTCCGTGGGTTGAGCTTTGAGCCCATGACTTTTTCATCTCAAAGTCTCGCCTTTGAAGGGCCATCAGCGTTTAGGCATCAAGGGCAAGTTGTCTCCTCGATATGTTGGGCCTTATCGCATCATCGAGAAAGTGGGAGCTGTTGCATACAGGTTGGAGTTGCCACCTACACTTGAGGGGGTACATGATGTGTTCCATGTGTCCCATTTGAAGAAGTGCCTCCGTGTTCCAACCGAAGAAAGTCCGTTGGACAATCTCGATGTGCAGGAAGATTTGACCTACCGCGAGCATCCTGTTCGTATTCTGGAAGAATCTGAACGAAGAATAAGGAACCGTGTCATCAAGTTCCTTAAGGTGCAGAGGTCGAATCATTCCGAGGATGAGGCAACTTGGGAGCAGGAACATCGTCTTCGTGCGGACTACCTGTCTTTCTTCTCCAAGTAAACGGAATCTCAAGACGAGATTCTTGTAAGGGGGGAGATTTGTAACATCCTAAGTTTTGACTTGAGTTTCAAATGTAAGAAAATGTGTAGAAATTAAAACTTTTTCTTACATCTTGTAATTTTTGTATGTTCTAAAGAATTCTTGTAAAAGAATTATGGGAATACAAGTCACAAGTCACTTTGATTCAAAACCTTGTCTTTCAAAAACATTCTTGTCAAACCTTATGAGCATCCCTTGGAAATATTTTTTCTAAGTTTTAGGGTTAATGTGTGACCCCTCTAAAAAAGTTCACAATTTTTAGAAATTGTTTAAATATAATTGGGGGTCAGTCAAATCTGTTTGACTATGGTCAAACCCTAGCTCAGCTCCTTGTAGAATTTTTGGAGAAAATGCATTTCATAAAAACCTCTAAAAATTTTATACAAGATCGACATCAAAGTTAGCAAGCTCCCGTAAAAATTTTAGAATTTTTGGAGTTGGTTTGCTACCTCTAAAAATCCCTCAAAGTCTCAGGTGTGAATTCAAACCTTAGTCAAAGTTAGTTGGGTTTGAGTCAGGCTTGGGCTCGCACCCAAACCCCTTTCTGGTAGTACCGCTCATCCTCCGGTAGTGCTGCATCCTCCGGAAGTACCGCCGTTCCAAAGCGGAAGTACCGCCCATGCGGTAATACCTTTTCCAACCCGCTGAACGCAAGATTCAATCCTGGCCGTTCAATTCCGATCCAACCGTGCGGTACTGTCCCCTTGTCGCGTGTTAATTTCGCCAAGCGGTAGTACCGCCCATCAGTGCGGTAGTACCGGCCTTCAGCGTTTTCAGCTGATAGATCTTAATCGGACCGCCCACGACCTTCCCTACCCTTTTAAACCTCAGGAGCTCTGGGGCGATCCCTCCCTACCCTCTGATTAAAATCGGACCCACGACCACCCGACCTCCTCTGACCTTCTTCTTCCTCGCGCCGTGCACTGTACAGTGTGCAGTATGGCTCGGTCATGTCGTGCTCCCTCATCAACGTCTCTCTGGTCGGGCATTTAGTGCGCGCCGACTCGCTTTCGGCCGTGGTCATGCCCTACTCCTGCCCCCCCCCCCATCATTCCTTTTGGTCCACAGTAGTGTCGTGAGCTGCGCTCACCATCGAGCTCACCCCTTGGACCTTTCATTTTGCCAAAGCCCTAGCCCTCCGGCTTTATAAGCTCCCCAAATCCCTCCTGGAGCTCTTTATAGCACCTCTTAGCTCCCCTTTGCTTGTGGAGCTTAAAACCCCAAATCTGCCAGTTTTGGCCGTGGAGCTCCATTGGTGACTTGGGTTCTCCAGTGGTTCTTGCTCTCTTCTTTTGTTATCCTTTTGAGCTCCTTAACCTCCTAATCGTCATCCCTAACTCTATTCTTGGGTTGCTTCATAGGAGCAGCTTGAATCGGAGTTGGTGTGGATTGCGGTCGAAAGTGCTCCCCTTCGTCCCCATCTCTGGTAAGGGCTCCTCCGCTCAATCCCTTGGTCCCGGACCATCTATGGGTTATTGCGAAGTATCCTTAATGTTTTTTTGCCTCTGTTTGCTCAGAGCATCTTGTCGTCGTCATTGTCTTCGTCTCCGGCGTCGGTCTCCACCGCCAGCACTCCTCTGGGCTCCTTTGAACCTCCTCTGGGCCCAGGTGAGTTCACATTAGTCCCGTAGAGCTCAAGGACCTGTTAGTTTAGAGCATAGCGGTACGTTTTACCGTTTTCGGTTTTTGCCAAAACTCCTCCTCCGCCCCTCTTCGGCTCGTCGGTGATTTAGGCCAGCTCCGCCGTCGAGAGTGCCTCCACTAGGTTCACATTAGTATTATGCCCATGTTTGTACATCTGGTTCACACCGCCGTGGCCGTGGTCGCCGGCGACAAGCTGGTGACCAAAGCGCGGTGCTCTGTACCTGTTGTCGTAAAATCGACAAGTCCCAGGACCTCCTTGGTTAATCTCAGCCATTGATGACCATCTTATATTAGCTCTTAGCCGTAGGATCTGTCTCTGTATAAGCCTTAGCGTTTAACAATCGGAACTACCGCCGTGTTAGCGCCGGTAATACTGCCCGCGCGGTAGTACCGCTTCCGTAACGTCGGAAGTACCGTTCTCCTGTGGGACACCAAAACTCCCCTTAGCGTCTTCTCTGGAATGTTTGTATCACTCTCAATTTCGGTACTACCATAGTTGCGGTAATTCCATTTCCTCAACGGCGGAACTACCATTCTTGCGGTAGTTCCATTCTATCATCTGAGGGAACTACCGTGCTCGCGGTAGTTCCGTTCCTTTAACGGCGGAACTACCGTGCTTGCGGTAATTCCACCCCATCAACTTCGGAGCTACCGAACTTGCGGTAGTTCCGCTCCAGCACCTACAAAACTTTCGATTTCTTTTGGCGCCCTCTTGCGTGCTGTTCTACGCCTAGTCCGTTGGATCTGATCTCAACGGCCCACATTTGTCCATGTTATTTTCTTTTGAGTTGAGTTGATATTCCAATAATTCAATTAAAACTTGTAAAATGCATAACTTTTTCTGTATAACTCCAAACTAGGTAAACTTAAGCTTGTAAAATTCCTCTGTTAGAATACCTTAATGTGGAGTAGTTTTTGTTCATGTGTGTACCTCTGAAATATGATATGAGCTAGTTCTACAACTTAGAAAAATCATAAGTAATTCATGTTAACTCCAAATTAAGTAAACTCAATTTTGCTACCCTTAGGATGTCATTTTCTACCTACCATAAAATTTTCAGGTTCTAGATCTTTTTGGAAATTTATGCCATGAACAGTAACTGAAATTAATTTATTTAGGATTTTCCAGGCTGATAGAAATTGTTTTAGCCATAACTTTTTCATGCTTAGTCCAAATTGAATAATTCTTGTTCCTAAATTTGTCTAAAATCATACACTTGCTGCGGTGTAAATTTCATGAGATTTGGATAACTTTTGCTGTTGAGTTTTGTTTGGTGTTCTTCGTTCTGATCAGGTTTTTCGCGTTCTTACGTTGGGTTGCGAAGGATATTTTGAACCTGAGCACTCTCCTCTGCAGCAACAGCAAGACCAGCAAGGCAAGCAGATGTAGCATCATTTGATCATGTTGCCCCTATTATTTTCAAATTCTAATATGTTGTTTGCAAATTCTACGTATGCATTGCTATCTTGTTTTAAACTATTGACGGTTAGTTGACCTATTAGATGCATAATCTGTAGGTAAATGTTTATCCTCTACTGCTAAGCCTAGGACTATCTTGCTGTGATTTTGGGTTCGTTGGATGGGCCCATGTCACTTAGTAGTTTTCGAGTATGTTGCTTAGTCATGCTTAGCTACCGGTAGAAATAGACAGTTATCGACTTGTTGATAACCTTGATCACACAAACTTATTATGATCTTTATGTTTCAGCTTGTGCTATGCTTAATTGCTAAAACTAAAAAAATGAAAACAAAAATGATTTGGACTTGGGCACAATGGTAAGATGGTGTGCTTTTGGGTGTGAATGGTTGGTGCCCGAGTCAACAAGGACCGAACATCTTGTGCCACACTATCCAAGCATTTTAGCGTGCTAACCACACTAGAGGGAAATGGGACCTCTCTTAACTTAGTACTTTGGCGTGTGTTAGCTATGGGTTGTAGGAGGTCACAGGAGGGATGGTGTTGGGAGCATGGTAGTTGTCCGAAAAGCTTTACCCTACGTGGGTAGTTGTCTTTTCGGCTTTACCATGTAAGCGTATGGGTTTCTATACATACGAGCGGCTCGTAGTTGATACACAATATTTTGTAACGTCTCGTTGGACTTAGCCTTGCCGGCATACCTTTGGAAGTGTGCTAATCTTGTGGCTTAAAGGCGGTCTGAAGTGTAGGTACATTGGTACACCCCTGTAGGGTTTGAACTATTCGAATAGCCTCATCGGGTTATGGACACGCTTGGTTAGGTTTTACAAGAGTTAGACTACAATTTTTAATTAAAACTTGATGGGTGGTACGAATCGGGGATTCATGCTATGTTGTGTAGGCTATTGGGTTAGTCACCTCCAGGTTGTTACTCTTGTTACTTAATGTTACTCGCTGTTATTTCAATGATTAAAAACAGATTTGACAAATTGCCTTCAACCTATTACATTATTGCAAATAAAAATTGCTTTATGCGTCCAATTAACCATATAATCATTTCCTTTGAATTCAGCTCACATGTAGCTATATATAGGTCTGTTACTCGTAAGTCTTGCGAGTACATTATTGTACTCACCTGCATTGCTTGTTGTGTGCAGAGGAAGAAGGTGAGCCCCAAGGGCCTCACTTTTGTGAGATGTGCTGTGGCAGTGTTTGGGGCGACTAGCTTGGCGGTCCGGTTGGTTGCCTTGTGGGTTAAAGTACACTAATTGGCTTTTGCTTATAGCCATCTTATGGCACTTTTGCTTCCGATGTTATCGTTACTTTAATGTCATTTGGCCGGTCTGCTCTTTTGTAATAACTCTATATTAAGTATGTCTTTTGCTAGACTTGTTATATTGTGATGTATGGATTTGATGTGTGATTTTTTAAAGATGTATATGTGCTGCAATTCTGGGAAGCACATATCCATTGTGACACAGTGTATTTTGTTTGTGATGCTAGAGCCAATTGAAGGCTAAGTATTGCAAGCTAAATAAACCAGGGTCTCACAAAGAGGAAGGCTGACAACACAAAAAGGGCATAGACTTTTGCAATAGAAATGAGGGGACAAGAGGTAGAAAAGGTACTAACAGGATTGACAAAGGGGATGGGTCAGGACTAACAAAGAGGCCAGTCAAACTAGGGTGAATAGACCAGTCAAAAGGGGTGGTCTCAACCCACCAAGGTGGTCTTTGCAAAAAGACCAGAGGTCATGACCTCAAGGGGATGTCTGACAACAAGGGTGGTCTTTGCAAAAAGACCATGGGGAGGTCCTGAGGATAGGGGGTCCTGAAGGTGGGAGGTCTAGACCAGCAAGGAGGTCTAAACAAAGAGGGGAGGTCCTCAAAGGAGGTCCAAGGAGGAGGTCCTGCGAGGAGATCCAAGGAGGAGGTCCTACGAGGACAGGTGGTCCTAAGGCAACAAAGAGGTTTGCACAAAGAGGAGGTCTAGCCCACAAGGGTCTGAACACACAGAAAGAGAGGTCTAGACCACATAGAGAGAGAGGAGGTCTAGACCACAAAGATCTAAACACACACAGAGGGTGGAGGTCTAGATCACAATGGTCTAAACACACAAGAGGGAGGTCTAGACCACAAAGGTCTAAACACACAAAAAAGGAGGTCTAGACCACAAAGGTCTAAACACACAGAGAGGGTGAAGGTCTAGATCACAAAGGTCTAAACAAACAGAGAGGGAGGTCTAGACCACAAAGGTCTAAACACACACAAAAGGAGGAGGTTTAGACCACAAAGGTCTAAACACACAGAGAGAGGGGAGGTCTAGACCACAAAGGTCTAAACACACACAGAGGGAGGAGGTCTAGACCACAAAGGACTAAACACAGAGAAAGGAGGTCTAGACAGCAAGGGTCTAAACACACAGAAAGGAGGTCTAGACCGCAAGGGTCTAAACACACAGAAGGAGGTCTACAAGACACAACAACAAAGAGGTCCTATGGACAGGAGGTCAAAAAGACGCAACAACGAGGAGGTCCAAAAGACACAACAACGAGGAGGTCCTATGGACAAGAGGTCCAAAAGACAGACCACGAGGAGGTCCTGACGGTAAGATCTCCAAAAGGGAGGTCCTACGGTCAAAATCAAAGGCAAGGAGGAGGTCCTGACGGTTAGATCTCCAAAAGGGAGGTCCTACGGTCAAGACCAAAAGCAAGGGGGAGGTCCTGACGATTAGATCTCTAAAAGGGAGGTCCTACGGTCAAGATCAAAAGCAAGGAGGAGGTCCAGACGGTTAGATCTCCAAAAGGGAGGTCCTACGGTCAAGATCAAGATCAAAGGCAAGGAGGAGGTCCTAATGGTTAGATCTCCAAAAGGGAGGTCCTACGGTTAAGACCAAAACCAAGGGGGAGGTCCTGACGATTAGATCTCCAAAAGGGAGGTCCTACGGTCACAAAAGCAAAGGTCACCTCCAAGGGAGGTCCTACGGTTAAGACCAAAACCAAGGGGAAGGTCCTGACGATTAGATCTCCAAAAGGGAGGTCCTACGGTCAAGATCAAAAGCAAGGGGGAGGTCCTGACGGCTAGATCTCCAAAAGGGAGGTCCTACGGTCAAGATCAAAAGCAAGGGGGAGGTCCTAATGGTTAGATCTCCAAAAGGGAGGTCCTACGATCAAAATCAAAGGCAAGGAGGAGGTCTTGACGGTTAGATCTCCAAAAGGGAGGTCCTACGGTCAAGATCAAAAGAAAGGGGGAGGTCCTGATGGTTAGATCTCCAAAAGGGAGGTCCTACGGTCAAGATCAAAAGCAAGGGGGAGGTCCTGACGGTTAGTTCTCCAAAAGGGAGGTCCTACGGTAAAGATCAAAGGCAAGGAGAAAGTCCTGACGGTTAGATCTCCAAAAAGGAGGTCCTACGGTCAAGATCAAAGGCAAGGAGGAGGTCCTAACGGTTAGATCTCCAAAAGGGAGGTCCTACGGTCAAGATCAAAAGCAAGGGGCAGGTCCTGACAGTTAGATCTCCAAAAGGGAGGTCCTACGATCAAAATCAAAGGCAAGGAGGAGGTCCTGACAGTTAGATCTCCAAAAGGGAGTTCCTACGGTCAAGATCAAAAGCAAGGGGGAGGTTTTGACGGTTAGATCTCCAAAAGGGAGGTCCTACGGTCAAGATCAAAAGCAAGGTTGAGGTCCTGACGGTTAGATCTCCAAAAGGGAGGTCCTACGGTCAAGATCAAAGGCAAGGAGGAGGTCCTGATGTTAGATCTCCAAAAGGGAGGTCCTACAGTCAAGATCAAAAGCACGGGGGAGGTCCTGACGGTTAGATCTCCAAAAGGGAGGTCCTACTGTCAAGATCAAAGGCAAGGAGGAGGTCCGCGAAGACAAGGGTACACGGGGAAGGCTAGGGCCATGAGATCAAGATCGGGTGGAGAACAAAGGGGTCGTTCGGACCATGCAAACGGGTCAACGAGGCCAGCGATCGATTAAGATCGGACGGTTCTAGAGGGATGGGATGTTTGGACTAACGAACGTGTCCTCAGGACCGTGCCATCCAAAAGCATCGAACGGTCCTTAGGTGATGAAGGCAAAACCTTGAGCGGTACGACCGCAAAAGCAAGCGGTAGATCCAACCACTAAGGAGGTCTAGACTTAAGGAGGTCTGGACCTTCCGATCAAAACGGAAAGGAGGTCTGGACCCCCAGATCAAGCGAAGGAGATCCAAAAGAATGCAAGGGAGGTCCAAACAGACTAGGGAAGGTCCTAAAGGACACGGGGAGATCCTAAAGGACACAGAGGAGATTTGAAGAACAAGGGGAGGTCCGAAGGAGTACCATATGGATACAAGAAGGTCCATATGGGTTCAAGGAGGTCCAGAGGGACTTTGGAATGCCCAAATGAACTCATGGGTTTCCAAATGAACGCTAAGAGGTCCACGGGGAGGTACAAACAGGGAAAGAGGTCTAGATTAAAGGAGACCTAGACAGGGATAGGGGCTTAGACCAAAAGGGGAGTCTAAACACAAAGAGATTCAAACCAACAAAGGGGAGGTCTGGACTCCTTTGATCCCAACAGAGAAGAGATCTGGGTAAAAGGAAAGATCCAAGGGAGGATATCTCCAAAAGGAGAAGATACAAAAGAGGAATTCAAAGGAGATCCTGAGAGAAGAAGAAAAGAAAAAGGGAAGGTCAGAAAGTTGAGATGGATCTGGACATCAGGAGATGTTCGACAAAAGAAGGATCTGGACATAGGGGAATGTCGAGCAAGAGGAAGGTCTAAAGAGAGAAAGAGAGAGATGGGGCTAGCCTAAAGGGCAAACAAGGCAAGCAGAAAAATGTAACATCCCAATTTTCAAAATTCTGAAGAAAATAAAATTTATTTATTTATTTGGAATTTTAAAAGCTTCTTATAAATATTTTAAATTCAAAACAAATTTATTTGCAAAAATTAAAATCCAACATTAAGTTGGAAATAATTTTATTAAGTCCCAGATAACTCTAGGAATTTATGTGAATTTTTCTGGAATTTTTGGGATTTATTTGCTATTTTCTAAAGCTTAAATGAATTAACAGTATTAGTTTAAATGGAAAAGGAATTTAAAACTAAAATCATGTTTGGGCCGAAACCCAAAAACCCAGCCCAAACCCTCCTCGTGCAAGTGGCCCACACGGCCCAATCTCGCGCGCGCCCTCTCTCTCCCCCACTGACACACAGACCCCACCTGTCAGCCTCACACGCACTCACGCGTTAAAATCACCTCGGAGTTTATCAACTGTTGGATTTTAAACCAACGGCCAGATCTCACGTAATCTCCGAAGGATCGAACGTCCCCCTCATCGTAAGCCGTCGGATTTAAAAAGGACGGGCATGATCCTTTAAGCCTTTCGGAAGTCCAAACTGTGAGACCCCGGTTTATTAAGTTTGTAATACTTAGCCTTCCATTGGCCCTAGCATCACAGACCAAATAATCTGCGTCTCGATGGACATGTGCTTCCCAGAATAGCAGCACACATACATTCATACAAAGTCATGCATCATTCTCATACACAAAATACAACAAGTCTAGAGAACGACATACAAGATAATAAGTTATTACAGACACCGACCGCCAAAAGAAATAAAGATCAAGGAACAGCGGAAGCAAAAGACGCCATAAGATGGCTTAAACCAAAATGCGACCGGTTAGCCACATAAACCACAGGGCAACCGACCGGGCCGCCGAGCTAGTCGTCCCACACACCACCACAGCATAACTCACAAAAGTGAGGCCCTTGGGGCTCACCTTCTTCCTCTGCACACAACAAGCGATGCAGGTGAGTACAATAATGTACTCGCAAGTCTTACGGGTAAAAAGCCTATACATAACTACATGAAGGCTGAATACAAAAGGGGGTTGGGTTATAAGGTTCTTTGGACGCATAAAGCAAGTTTCATTTGCAATATTGTAATAGATTAAAAGCGATTGACAAAACCTGTTTTTAAGCATTGAAATAACAGCGAGTAATTATAAGTAACAAGAACCACCTAGAAGTGACTTTCCCAAAAGCCACCACAACATAGCATGAATCCCAGATTCATACCAGCCATCAAGTTTTATTTAAAGTGTTGTAGTCTAACTATTGAAAGACCTTACCAAGCGTGTCCATAACCTAGGACGAGGCTATTCAAATAGTTTAATACCCTGCAGGGGTGTACCAATGTACCCACACCTCAGACCGCCTTTAAGCCACATGATTAGCACACTTCCAAAGGTATGCCGGCACGACTAAGTCCTACGAGACGTTTTCCAATATTGTGTATCAACTACGAGCCGCTCGTATGGATAGAAACCCATACGCTTACATTGTAAAGCCGTAAAGACAACTACCCCTTGGGGTAAAGCTTTACGGACAACTACAATGCTCCTGTCACATACCCACTCATTTTACCACGACACAACACACGCACGCCAGCCTGCGACTCGTAGCTAACACACGCCAAAGTACTAGGTCAAGAGAGGTCCCATACCCTCTAGTGTGGTTAGCACGCACAATTGCTTGGTTTAGTGTAACAAGATGTTCGGTCCTTGTTGACTCGGGCACCATTCCAGTCACACCCAAATTCACACCATCTAACCATTGTGCCCAAGTCCAAATCCTTTAGTTTTCAGTTTTTAGTTTTGCAATATACATAGCACAAGACTGAAAACGTAAGCGTCATTATAAGTTTGTGTGATCAAGGTTATCGACGAGTTGATAACCGCCCAATTCTACCGATAGCTAAGCATGGCTAAGCAATATCAACTCGTACTACTAAGTGACAAGGGTTCATCCAACGAATCCAAAATCACAGCAATATCCTGGGCTCAAGTAGTAGAGGATAACCATATTTGCCTACTGATAATGCATCTAATAGGCCAACTATCGACAATAGTTAAAACAACATAGCAATGCATACGTAGACTTTGCAAACAACATATTAGAATTTGAAATTAATAGGAACAACATGATCAAATGATGTTACACTGCTTTCCTGGCTGGAGTGCAGATTCAGGTTGCTGTGGCTCAGGATCAATATCAATAATATCCTCGGAACCTAACGCGAAAAAGGCGATAAAACCAATAAGGGCGAAGAACTCCAAATAGAACTCAAATACAAAAGACATCCAAACTTAATGAAATTCATACAGCAGCAAGGTTATGATTTTAGGCAATTTTAGGAACAAGAATCACCTCATTTGGATTTAGTATGAAAAAGTTATGACTAAAACAAATTCTCTCATCCTGTTAATTCAATTTAATTAACTACTGGTACTGTTCATGGCAAAAATTTCTAGAATGATCTAAAGTCTAAAATTTTTATGGGAGGTAGAAAATGTCATTCTAAACACAACAGAGTTGAGTTTACTAAATTTGAAGTTATAATTATTTACTTATGATTTTTCCAAGTTGTAAATCTAGCACATTGCATTTTCCAGAAACATCAACATGTTCAGAACTTATTTCCTACTAAAGCATGCTTATATTTTCCTGGGGCTAATTTAGGCCTACAACCATTTTTAGATTAAAGTTTAGTAAATAACAAAATTAACAAAGTTGAAACTATTCAATTTGCAGATATACAGAAAAAGATGCGCATTTTCTAAGTTTTAATTCAATTCTGGAATATACAAAAATGACTGAAACAAGTTATTAATGATTACAGAATTTTCTACCACATAAACATAGCTAAAAGTATTTTTATAATAAACTTTAGTGAAATACAAATTTATTGCAGTTGGATTCATGCAAAAAGGATTTATTTCGAATTAGATATCAATTTCTATAGTTTTTATACAATTTTTAGTAGATAAATAAATACTTACTGAGATATAACTAAACTTAACCGAAAAGAATTGACGTGGACTAAACTGGGCCTTAGATAAGAAATCGAACGGCTCGCGAGTACTGAGGAAAACGCACGCGCGCGACCTCAATAGAGACGCACCGCTGGATCTAAGATAGACGGCCAAGATCAGATGGTCACTGCTCATTGCCCGATCGGCCCAATGGACGTGGACCGCAGATCTTAAGATGAACGACCCAGACCAATTGTGCTGTTCGGGCGACCCGAACGGCACATCAATCTCGGCAGTTGATCGGGAAATGGACGGCTGCCAAAGATTGGGCCGATTGCGACGTGAACAGGAACCCTGACCTAGGCCGTTGATCGCGAGATCGACGGTCGATAAGGATTGGGCCATTCACGAGGTGAACAGGAGCTCTGACACGTGGGACCCACTGTCAGCGACTAGAGCTTTGACCGAGGGGCTTTAACACACGTGCACAGGGCTCAGGTCCCACATGGCAGCGAGACACCCGGAGCTTTTAGGACAGCAAATTAAATACTAATGACCAATGATTAGGGATGATTAGCATTTAATGTGTCCTAAAGATTTAAACAGAGATGGAATTAGGGACTGAGGGCCCACCTGTCAGTGAGACATGATGGTGGCTTCGGACATATTTATTGCTAACAATGATTAGCAATAAATAAATCCAAAGTTAGCCCTAATGATTTCTGCTTTTCGGCTTTAAGCTTACGGGCCCACCTGGCAGCGGCACAGGGGTTATTTCCGACAGCCTTAAATGCCGACACTAAACTAATCAATGATTAGGCATTAAAGATGTCCTAACCGCACTAATTAGCGCCAGCGGAGGGGACTACCGAGGGTTGGACCCACATGTCAGAGAGACATAAGGCTAGATTAAGACACAATTAATACTTCTACTGATTGTTTATGATTAGGCATTAATTGTGTCCTAATTATCGGCAGCGGGCGCCCGGTGACAAAAAGCGAGTCACTTCCACGGCTTGCGCGGCGACTCGTGCGCAGGCCAACCAAGGACCAAAATGGGTTCGCAATAGCGATACGGACCTAATGGTGGTGACCTCGCCGGCGGTGAAGGTCTAGAACGTCGGCGAGCCGGAAAACAAGGATTGAGCTTTTTCGGCAAAACACGAAAACAGCAAAATGCTCCGCTGCAGTCCACGAAAGCAAGTGCCATCACTTCTAGGGACTAATGAGGAACTACCTTAGCCAAGATGAGCTCCAAATGTGGCCGGAGAAGGCTTGGACACGATAGAGCTCGCCGGAGCCGAGGAAGAAGATATGATAACGACAACCTAAGCAAAATGAACACCGATGGGCGATTAAAATAGCTTCATTATGGTTCCCAGAAGCTCCACAAGTAAGTAATTGCAAAAAGAACCACTTACCAGAGTTGGGAAAGAAAGGGGGCGAATTCGGCCGAAAATCTCCAAACTTAAAATTGAGTGATTCCTGTGAATGCAACCCAAAATTAAGTTAGGGGAAAAGTAAAGGAAGTTGAGGAGCTCAAAAGGGTACAAGAAAGATTGAAGGTGAACCACTAGACACCAAGATCACCAATGGAGCTTCTCGGGTCAACAATGATGTTTTAGGTGTTTTAGAGGTTTTGAGCTCTGAAGTGAAATAGGAGCTCAAGGCGGCGTAAAGGGACACCAGAGGAAACAAGGGGGCTATTTATAGAGGGAGAATTAGGGTTTTGAGCAAGAACACAAGTCCATGGTGGGCTCGGTTCAAAGGCACGGCCATGGACCAAGGAGATGATGGGAGCAAGTGAGAATGGTGACAATGGAGGAGAAAGCCTGATGCGCATTTAATGCACCGCAGAGAGAGCGTTGTGGCGCGAGCTCAAGTGACAATCTGAACCGCCTCTCTCTCTTTCTGCCATTGCTTGCATGCGCCGCGTTAGTGGGTTCGACCGAGTCAAGTGGCTCGAGCCCGAGCCCAATTCGAACCCAAAGAATAGTGAACCAGGTTTTAGGGTTTTAATTTAGAACATAGACTTTGAGGGTTTATTTGAGATAGCAAAACAACTCCAAATATTCCAAAATTTTTACAGGAGCTTGTTAACTTCGATATTGACCTTAGGTGAAATTTTCAGAGGTTTTAATGCAGTGCATTTTTCTCCAAAAATTCTGTAAGGTTCTAATTTAGGGTTTGACTGCCCTCTAATTTTATTCAAACAATTCCTAAAAATTGTGAAATTTTTCAGAGGGGTCACATACCATCCCAAGAACTTAGGAAAAATATTTCCAGGAGATGATCAAAAGTTTTGTCAAGATTGTTTTTGAAGGATCAAAATTTGGCTCAAAAGACTTGTGACTTTGTATTTCCATAAATCTTGTACAAGAATTGTTTAGTACAAACAGGAAATACATGATGTAAGAAAAAGTTTTAATTTCTACTCATTTTTTTACATTTGAAACACAAGTCCAAAATTGGGATGTTACAAAACCTCTCCCCCTTACAAGAATCTCATCACGAGATTCCGTTCACTCGGAGAAGAAGGATGGGTAATCTGCACGAAGGCGATCCTCACGCTCCCACGTTGCCTCATCTTCGGAATGGTTTGACCACTGAACCTTAAGGAACTTGATGACACATTTCCTTGTTCTCCGTTCAGATTCCTCAAGAATGCGAACAGGATGCTCGCGGTAGGTCAAATTTTCTTGCACATCGAGAGTCTCCAATGGAGTTTCCTCAATTGGAACACGGAGACATTTCTTCAAGTTGGATACATGGAACACATCATGTACCCCTCAAGTGTAGCTGGCAACTCCAATCTGTATGCGACAGCTCCCACTCGCTCGACGACACGATAAGGCCCAACATACCGAGGAGCTAACTTGCCCTTGATGCCAAAACGCGGATGGCTCTTCAAAGGGGAGACTTTGAGATACACAAAGTCATTGGGCTCAAAGCTCAACTCTCGGCGACGACGATCTGCGTAGCTCTTTTGCCTGGACTGGGCCACACGCAAATGCTCGCGAATCATCTGAACCTGACTTTCGGCCTCATTAATTGAGTCTGGGCCGAAGAACTGTCTCTCACCAGTTTCTGACCAGTTCAATGGGGTTCTGCACCTCCTCCCATACAAAGCCTCAAATGGTGCCATACCGAGACTAGCCTGAAAGCTGTTGTTATAGGAGAATTCAGCAAATAGTAGGCACTTCTCCCACTTCTCCCCATAGGAAAGAACACAAACACGGAGCATATCTTCCAACACTTGGTTGACGCGCTCCGTCTGACCATCAGTTTGGGGATGAAAGGCAGTACTGAAAGTGAGACGGGTCCCCATAGCCTCTTTGCAGGCTATGCCAAAATCGAGAGGTAAAGAGCGCCCGCGATCTGAAACAATCGTCTTCGGCACACCATGAAGGCTCACAATTCTTGAAACATAGAGTTCGGCCAAGGGTCCCACACGAAGCTGAGTCTTGACAGGAAGGAAATGTGCTACTTTAGTCAACCTGTCAATCACGACCCAAATAGCATCATTCCCTTTGGATGAGCGGGGCAAACCAGTGATGAAATCCATGCCCACAGAATCCCACTTCCATTCAGGTACTGGCAAAGGCTGAAGAAGGCCCGCTGGACGCTGGTGCTCAGCCTTCACACGACAGCACACGTCGCACTCGGCAACAAACTTGGCAATCTCACGCTTCATACGGGTCCACAAAAATCTCTGACGAAGATCCTGATACTTCTTGGTAGCCCCGGGGTGAATGGACAAGGGAGAGTCATGGGCCTCGCGGAGAATCAAATCCCGCAATTCCATGACCTTTGGAACCACAAGACGTTGTCCAAACCATACTACACCATGCTCATCTTCTGAGAAGCACTTGGCTGTCCCATCTTTGATATTCTGCTTGATTTGGCTCACACCAACATCTGTCTGCTGTGCAGCCTTGATTTGGTCCACCAAGGTTGGTTGCACAACCAAGGAAGCAAGTGAACCATGCTCAATCAAACCCAAATTGAGCCGCTGAAATTCTTCATGGAGAGCGGGCTGTTGTTCTTGGAGTAACAAGGCATTGCAGTATACCTTGCGATTGAGTGCATCGGCAACAACATTGGCTTTGCCCGGATGATACTGGATGCCCATATCATAATCTTTGATTAATTCCAACAATCTTATTTGCCTGAGGTTCAGATCTGGCTGGGTGAACAAATATCGCAAGCTCTTGTGATCAGAATACACCTCACAGCGGTTACCAATCAAGTAATGCCATCAAATTTTGAGTGCATGGACCACTGCAGCTAATTCCAAGTCATGGGTAGGATAGTTGAGTTCATGAGGCCTCAACTGTCTCGATGCATAGGCTACCACCTTGCCTTCTTGCATAAGAACACACCCAAGACCCTGACGAGAAACATCACAATAGATGTCGAAACTCTTGTGAATATCAGGGAGAACAAGCACTGGGGCTGTGGTCAATCGCTTCTTGAGTTCCTGAAAACTCTCATTACAAGCAGAAGACCACAAAAAATTCTTGTCTTTCTTGAGCAATTCGGTCATGGGCTTCGCAATCTTGGAGAAATTCTCAATAAAGCGACGGTAGTAACCTGCTAAATCAAGAAAACTCCGCACATCAGTGACTGACTTGGGCTGACCCCAAGATAGAACATCATTGACCTTACTAGGATCCACTGCCACACCTCCCGCTGAAAGAACATGGCCCAAGAATGCCACTTCCTTCAACCAGAACTCGCACTTGCTGAACTTGGCATACAGCTGGTGCTCACGCATTTTCCCAATACAATCTGCAGATGCTCAGCATGCTCCTCTTCACTCTTGGAGTAGATAAGAATGTCATCAATGAATACCACCACAAACTTATCCAGATACTCCATGAACACTGAATTCATAAGATTCATGAATAAAGCGGGAGCATTGGTTAAACCAAAAGACATGACGGTGTACTCGTAGAGACCATAACGAGTAGTGAAAGCCATCTTTGGAATATCCTCAGCCCTGATCCGGACTTGATGATATCCCAACCTCAAATCAATATTGGAGAAAACACGGGCTCCAGTCAATTGGTCAAAGAGATCGTCAATGCGAGGCAGAGGATACTTGTTTTTCACCGTCACTTCATTAAGTGGACGGTAATCAACACACATACGCAGGGTCTTGTCCTTCTTCTTCACAAAAATAACAGGACAACCCCAAGGTGATGAGCTAGGACGAATGAATCCTTTTTCTTGAAGCTCACCTAGTTGCTTCTTCAACTCCTCCAACTCATTAGGAGGCATACGGTACGGCGCCTTTGAAATTGGTGCAGTACCGGGCAGCAACTCAATCACAAACTCTAGGTCTCGAACCGAAGGCATCCCAAAATCTTCAAGAAAGACATCCACAAAGTCATAGACTGTGGGAACATCCTGAATCTCCAAGGTTGGCTTTGCTTCAAGGGCACAAAGATGTGGCCCTTGCAGCTGTGGTGAAACTCCAACCTGCTCGCTTGAGGGGCTAGTGAGATAGACCATCTTCCTGGCACAATCGATTTGCCCCAAGTGTTGGGACAACCAATCCATGCCAAGGATCACATCCAGACGCACCGAGTCAAGTAGGATGAGGTTCACCAAGAACCCCACTCCTTCAATATCAATAGGGACATCCCGGCACTCCTGATCAGCTCTCATTTCCGAACCCGGAGAGCGAATAAGCAAAGGCACCACCAAAGGAACAAAAGGAAGATCACTAGCAGCAGCAAAAGATCTCGAAATAAAATAATGTGATGCGCCTGAATCAAATAGCACTGCAGCAGGGCGAGAATTAACAAGAAGCGTACCCAACACAACGTCGGGCGCCTCTTGTGCCTCCTCAGCCGAGATGTGGTTGACTCGGCCGCTACCCACACCCTAAGTCTTCTGTACCACCTTCTGGTCAGGTGGGTGACCACTCCCTTGCCCGCGTCCTCCACTAGGACGAGGGGCCGCTCCAGTCCACTAAGGACAAGTGTTGGTGTAGTGGCCCTTCCTGTTGCAGGAGAAGCGGTGGCGTCGGCAATTTGGGTTGCGAAAGGCAACTTTCTTCTTTGGTCGCAGTGCACGTGGATCGATCACGACTGCGAAAGACGAGGCTGGTCTTTGTCGGCCTCGGTGTTGGTGGAGCCAAGGAACGGGCACCTGGTGTAGGCCCAACACGAGGACAAGTGAGACTGGCCCGAGTAGACTGATGGGCCTCCCACTTGCGCTTGCGAGACTCGCTCAGCGCCTTCGCCTTGTGCTCGGCGATCATGGCCTTGTCCACCAAGGCCTGGAAGTCGGGGAAGTCAACAATAGAGAGCTTGTCCTGAAGCTCCTCAGACAAGCCCTCCATGAACTTCTCCTGCTTGGCCTCATCTGTGGCCACCTCACCCGGAACATAACGAGCCAAGTGATTAAACTCGTACAAATACTACGTCACCGATCTGCGTCCTTGTTTAAGCGCTAGAAACTCCTTCTTCAGCTTCATCAGGCCATCAGGGATGTGGGCCCGACGGAAAGCTGAACGGAACTCCTCCCACGAGACCACGTGGCCCGCGGGCTGCATGGCGAGGAAATTCTCACACCATGAGAGTACTGCACCCTCCAGCTGATGGGATGCAAAAAGTGCCCGGTCCTGCTCCTGGCACTGAGCGATATTGAGCTTACGCTCAATCAGACGCAGCCAATCATCTGCGTCCAAAGGGTCCTCAGACCGGGAGAAGGTGGGTGGCTGGGTACGGAGGAACTCCGCGAGTCCCCCACGAGACTGGTGGCCACCACCTCCAGATCCCGCGGCAGTAGAGGAAACAGAGGTGTTCCTTGCAATCACCTCCAACATGCGAGTCTGGTCCATCCGGTTCCTCTCGATCTGAGCCAACACTTCGGCCATGGTCGGAGGAGGTGGAAGCTCCTCATCAGGACCAGCTGACTGACTACCGCGTGTTCTTCCTGCCATCCTGTTCCATCAAGGTAAATCAGCAAAAACTCTAGAACAGGAGGCAAGGAAAAACAATAATCACTACTACAAGGCTAACTCCAAAAAGCTCTAAAACCAGCATAAAACAAATATACAATTCTGTTTTCCAAAACTGATTTCCCAAAATGACTAACCCGTAGGGAGAACGAGCGATCTGTTTTCAGGAAATCAGATTTCAGCACCACAAGGTGGTTTCGGTTCAGCCAATCAAAACAGTACCACAGCCACTAACAGAGGGTTAGGTACATAGCTAAATCATATCACTTCTTACCCCTTTTATCCCCACAAGTTTTAGTTGTATTAACCTCTTATTTTCAGCACTATATACTATCCATAACTAGCTGTCCAGAAATTCTTGCTTGCTGTCCAGATTTTGTCTTCCCTCTTCTGGCCGAAATTTGAAGCTTCAGGAGCTCCTAATCATCACTCCAAAACAGCTAACCCTTCAATTTAAAGCTCTCATGGTTTTCCCAAAACCCATCTAGCGGAATAAACACTATCTTTGAAAGAAGGTGAGAGGAAAATCAGTATTTCAAAATCAATCAAGAATAAGGTGAGAGGAGCAAGCTAAGAAAGATAAGAAGTAAAATCTGAGACTCTACTTAAAAATTTCATGAATCATTTGATAAGCAAAGACTAAATTTTCAAAATATCCTAAAAGACGACCAAGCTAGGGGTTGATACGGTCAGTATGGCTCTGATACCAACTTTGTGAGACCTCGGTTTATTAAGTTTGTAATACTTAGCCTTCCATTGGCCCTAGCATCACAGACCAAATAATCCGTGTCTCGATGGACATGTGCTTCCCAGAATAGCAGCACACATACATTCATACAAAGTCATGCATCATTCTCATACACAAAATACAACAAGTCTAGAGAACGACATACAAGATAATAAGTTATTACAGGACAGCCGACCGGCCAAAAGAAATAAAGATCAAGGAACAGCGGAAGCAAAAGACGCCATAAGATGGCTTAAACCAAAATGCGACCGGTTAGCCACATAAACCACAGGGCAACCGACCGGGCCGCCGAGCTAGTCGTCCCACACACCACCACAGCATAACTCACAAAAGTGAGGCCCTTGGGGCTCACCTTCTTCCTCTGCACACAACAAGCGATGCAGGTGAGTACAATAATGTACTCGCAAGTCTTACGGGTAAAAAGCCTATACATAACTACATGAAGGCTGAATACAAAAGGGGGTTGGGTTATAAGGTTCTTTGGATGCATAAAGCAAGTTTTATTTGCAATATTGTAATAGATTAAAAGCAATTGACAAAACCTGTTTTTAAGCATTGAAATAAGAGCGAGTAATTATAAGTAACAAGAACCACCTAGAAGTGACTTTCCCAAAAGCCACCACAACATAGCATGAATCCCAGATTCATACCACCCATCAAGTTTTATTTAAAGTGTTGTAGTCTAACTATTGAAAGACCTTGCAAGCGTGTCCATAACCTAGGACGAGGCTATTCGAATAGTTTAATACCCTGCAGGGGTGTACCAATGTACCCACACCTCAGAACGCTTTTAAACCACATGATTAGCACACTTCCAAAGGTATGCCGGCACGGCTAAGTCCTACGAGACGTTTTCCAATATTGTGTATCAACTACGAGCCGCTCGTATGGATAGAAACCCATACGCTTACATTGTAAAGCCGTAAAGACAACTACCCCTTGGGGTAAAGCTTTACGGACAACTACAATGCTCCTGTCACATACCCACTCATTTTACCACGACACAACACACGCACGCCAGCCTACGACTCGTAGCTAACACACGCCAAAGTACTAAGTCAAAGAGGTCCCATACCCTCTAGTGTGGTTAGCACGCACAATTGCTTGGTTTAGTGTAACAAGATGTTCGGTCCTTGTTGACTCGGGCACCATTCCAGTCACACCCAAATTCACACCATCTAACCATTGTGCCCAAGTCCAAATCCTTTAGTTTTCAGTTTTTAGGTTTGCAATATACATAGCACAAGACTGAAAACGTAAGCATCATTATAAGTTTGTGTGATCAAGGTTATCGACGAGTCGACAACCGCCCAATTCTACCGATAGCTAAGCATTGCTAAGCAATATCAACTCGTACTACTAAGTGACAAGGGTTCATCCAACGAACCCAAAATCACAGCAATATCCTGGGCTCAAGTAGTAGAGGATAACCATATTTGCCTACTGATAATGCATCTAATAGGCCAACTATCGACAATAGTTAAAACAACATAGCAATGCATACGTAGACTTTGCAAACAACATATTAGAATTTGAAATTAATAGGAACAACATGATCAAATGATGTTACACTGCTTTCCTGGCTGGAGTGCAGATTCAGGTTGCTGTGGCTCAGGATCAATATCAATAATATCCTCGGAACCTAACGCGAAAAAGGCGATAAAACCAATAAAGGCGAAGAACTCCAAATAGAACTCAAATAGCAAAAGACATCCAAACTTAATGAAATTCATACAGCAGCAAGGTTATGATTTCAGGCAATTTTAGGAACAAGAATCACCTCATTTGGATTTAGTATGAAAAAGTTATGACTAAAACAAATTCTCTCAGCCTGTTAATTCAATTTAATTAACTACTGGTACTGTTCATGGCAAAAATTTCTAGAATGATCTAAAGTCTAAAATTTTTATGGGACATAGAAAATGTCATTCTAAACACAACAGAGTTGAGTTTACTAAATTTGAAGTTATAATTATTTACTTATGATTTTTCCAAGTTGTAAATCTAGCACATTGCATTTTCCAGAAACATCAACATGTTCAAAACTTATTTCCTACTAAAGCATGCTAACAGAGGAAATTAATAACACTGATTTGACATATTTTGGAGTTGCAGGGAATTACTTGTGTCTTTTTCAATATTATCAGAATTCTTAAATGCTACAATTAAGATTAAACCTATTAACATATTTTCCTAGGGCTGATTTAGGACTACAACCATTTTTAGATTAAAGTTTAGTAAATAAAAAAATTAACAAAGTTGAAACTATTCAATTTGCAGATATACAGAAAAAGATGCTCATTTTCTAAGTTTTAATTCAATTCTGGATATACAAAAATGACTGAAACAAGTTCTTAATGATTACAGAATTTTCTACCACATAAACATAGCTAAAAGTATTTTTATAATAAACTTTAGTGAAATACAAATTTATTGCAGTTGGATTCATGCAAAAAGAATTTGTTTCGAATTAGATATGAATTTCTATAGTTTTTATACAATTTTTAGTAGATAAATAAATACTTACTAAGATATAACTAAACTTAACCGAAAAGAATTGACGTGGACTAAACTGGGCCTTAGATAAGAAATCGAACGGCTCGCGAATACTGAGGAAAACGCACGCGCGCGACCTCAAAAGAGACGCACCGCTGGATCTAAGATAGACGGCCAAGATCAGATGGTCACTGCTCATTGCCCGATCGGCCCAATGGATGTGGACCGCGGATCTTAAGATGAACGACCCAGACCCATTGTGCTATTTGGGCGATCAATCTCGGTAGTTGATCGGGAAATGGACGGCTCCCAAATATTGGGCCGATTGCGACGTGAACAGGAACCCTGACCTAGGCCGTTGATCGCGAGATCGACGGTCGATAAGGATTGGGCCGTTCACGAGGTGAACAGGAGCTCTGACACGTGGGACCCACGGTCAGCGACTAGAGCTTTGACCGAGGGGCTTTAACACACGTGCACAGGGCTCAGGGCCCACATGGCAGCGAGACACCCAGAGCTTTTAGGACAGCAAATGAAATACTAATGACCAATGATTAGGGATGATTAGCATTTAATGTGTCCTAAAGATTTAAACAGAGATGGAATTAGGGACTGAGGGCCCACCTGTCAGTGAGACATGATGGTGGCTTCAGACATATTTATTGCTAACAATGATTAGCAATAAATAAATCCAAAGTTAGCCCTAATGATTTCTGGTTTTCGGCTTTAACCTTACGGGCCCACCTGGCAGCGGCACAGGGGTTATTTCCGACAGCCTTAAATGCCGACACTAAACTAATCAATGATTAGGCATTAAAGATGTCCTAACCGCACTGATTAGCGCCAGCGGAGGGGACTACCGAGGGTTGGACCCACATGTCAGAGAGACATAAGGCCAGATTAAGACACAATTAGTACTTCCACTGATTGTTTATGATTAGGCATTAATTGTGTCCTAATTATCTGACGAAAACGGGCGCTCCCAACTGACAAAAAACTGAGTCACTTCCACGGCTTGCCGCCGGCGACTCCGGCCGCGGCGGCGCCAACCATGGACCAAAATGGGTTCGCAATAGCGATACGGACCTAATGGTGGTGACCTCGCCGGCGGTGAAGGTCTAGAACGCCGGCGAGCCGGAAAACAAGGATTGAGCTTTTTCGGCAAAACACGAAAATAGCAAAATGCTCCGCTGCAGTCCACGAAAGCAAGTGCCATCACTTCTAGGGACTAATGAGGAACTACCTTAGCCAAGATGAGCTCCAAATGTGGCCGGAGAAGGCTTGGACACGATAGAGCTCGCCGGAGCCGAGGAAGAAGATATGATAACGACAACCTGAGCAAAATGAACACCGATGGTGATCAAAATAGCTTCATTATGGTTCCCAGAAGCCCCACAAGTAAGTAATTGCAAAAAGAACCACTTACCAGAGTTGGGGAAGAAAGGGGGCGAATTCGGCCGAAAATCTCCAAACTTAAAATTGAGTGATTCCTGTTAATGCAACCCAAAATTAAGTTAGGGGAAAAGTAAAGGAAGTTGAGGAGCTCAAAAGGGTACAAGAAAGATTGGTCACCAAGATCACCAATGGAGCTTCTCGGGTCAACAATGGTGCTTTAGGTGTTTTAGTGGTTTTGAGCTCCGAAGTGAAATAGGAGCTCAAGGCGGCGTAAAGGGACACCAGGAGGAAACAAGGGGGCTATTTATAGAGGGAGAATTAGGGTTTTGAGCAAGAACACGAGTCCATGGTGGGCTCGGTTCAAAGGCACGGCCATGGACCAAGGAGATGATGGGAGCAAGTGAGAATGGTGACAATGGAGGAAAAGCGATGCATTTAATGCACCGCAGAGAGACGTTGACGAGCGCGAGCTCGAAGTGACAATGCGAAACTGCCCTCTCTCTCTCTCTCTTTCTGCCATTGCTTGCATGCGCCGCACGGCTAACCGGAGGAGGAAGAAGAACAGCAACAGGGAATCGTGACCGTCGGATCTGAGATGGACGGCTGCGATTAAACGGCGCCAGCTGAGGGTTTCTAATACTCCACGCAATCAGGGCGGCCCGATCACAAACGAACGGCTGAGATCAACTGGGACTTTCGGGTGACCCGATCAGCTCATTCAATAAGGACGGCCAGATCTTAATCCAACGACTCATATCGGTCGCGCGTTTTTAAAAGGGGACCTGGTGCAGTTAGTGGGTTCGACCGAGTCAAGTGGCTCGAGCCCGAGCCCAATTCGAACCCAAAGAATAGTGAACCTGGTTTTAGGGTTTTGATTTAGAACAGAGACTTTGAGGGTTTATTTGAGATAGCAAAACAACTCCAAATATTCCGAAATTTTTACAGGAGCTTGCTAACTTCGATATTGACCTTAGGTGAAATTTTCAGAGGTTTTAATGCAGTGCATTTTTCTCTAAAAATTCTGTAAGATTCTGATTTAGGGTTTGACTAAAAGTCAAATAGGTTTGACTGCCCTCTAATTTTATTCAAACAATTTTTAAAAATTGTGAAATTTTTCAGAGGGGTCACATACCATCCCAAGAACTTAGGAAAAATATTTCCAGGAAATGATCAAAAGTTTTGTCAAGATTGTTTTTGAAGGATCAAAATTTGGCTCAAAAGACTTGTGACTTTGTATTTCCATAAATCATGTACAAGAATTGTTTAGTACAAACAGGAAATACATGATGTAAGAAAAAGTTTTAATTTCTACTCATTTTCTTACATTTGAAACACAAGTCCAAAATTGGGATGTTACACAAACATTCCCCTCAACGTGAGTCGTACGATCTAAATCCAACGGCCCACATGACACCTTAGTTTCGTAACTCAACACCGAACGTTTCTAAACATTGTGGACCGTTCGATTTACATCCATCGGCCTAGATTCAACAAACTCTCAGATCAGCACCATTCTTTGTGGACCGTACGATTTAAATCTAACGGCCACAATCCAACCACACTTAATTTCTTTTCTTTTCCTTTTCTTCTCTGTCACTGCCAAGTGGGCCCTCTGCTACAGTGCCATCATCCTCGTCGTCTTCGTCTCCGCGAGGTCAAGCCAGAGGATGCCATTTTTGCAAACTCAAATCTTCGCAAACGGACTCTTTTCCATCCGCCTCGTTTCTTGCGTGTACGTGCACATGACCGTGTCCACCTCCGCCGCTTTTCCCCCCACGTTCTCCCTCCTTCTCCGCGTCGGTTTCGCCCAGGACGCCGCAACCGCCGCCATGACCCCCACCTCCTGCACGCCGCCTCGGAGCCCCCCAACACCTATAAAAGGACGCCCTGGGTGCGCCCTGGTCTCCTCATCTCAGCGCCATCACTCATTCCTCCTCAAACACCCGTTCGTCGAAATTTTGGAGTTGAAGCTCGGAGCCCGAAGGAGCTTCAACCGCAGAGTTCGCCGCCGTCAAGCCTTCGCCGCCCCACCGATCCACTTCGCGCCTCGCGTTTTCATCGTCGTGGCGCGCGCGCTTCGTCGCGCATCCACCAGCCGAGAGGACCCGCAACATCTTCTTCCCTGTCGACCGAACCTCGTCGCCGCTAAACCTCGTCGCTGACGACCTTTTAGCCGCACCCGCTTGCAACCAAGGTGAGCATCTTACTCAGTGCACTGCCATCTTTCGATTGGTACCACCCACGCCCCTCGTCGCGGCGTAGAACACTGACGACCCTAGGTCCGAGAGCCTCGCCGCCTTTTGCTGACGTGGCAGTGCCACGTGTGCGCCACATTAGCGCCACCGTGTGCACCATCTCAGCGACGGATCCCACGTGGTGCCACATCAACACAAACCCTGAGCCCAAAAGCCTGTGGGCCGAGTTCATGTGGACCGTGTCTATGACACTTGGATCCCACACGTCATAAAATAGTTTTAATTCTTTAATTCTGAAAATCTCAGCGCTGACAGCACCCTTGCGCAATAATTATATTTTCATTTAGAAAAATAAATCCAGAAAATCTGTTAAAACTAGAATTAAGGTTTTTAATAGATGTAAACTTCAAAAATTCATATCTTTTGCATCTGAACTCTAAATTGGGTGATTCAAGTTGCAAAATTTGTATAAAATTATAATCTAGATAATAATGTGTATGTTGGCCCGATCTTCCGAAAGGCACTGATACGTCGATTGTGGAGAACACGACGTTGACGATCCAAAGGTTCCGACCCGAACAGATCGAACCCCTCGAATCACTACACCACTGCTCCGTTGGTTATCAACTATGCCGAACGTTGTTGACCTCGCCAAGAAGGCTATCTCCAGCAAGCGGATTGAGAACACAAGCAAGAGAGTAGAAGATGCAATCTGAAATTGTACTGTCGAGTTTTTCTATGAAAACTCGAAGACTATTACTCTAGCAAGGGGCCACTTCCTACTCTTAAACAGGTAGGCCATATAAGTGGACGGAAGGAGTCTGATGACAAGGAGGAGATGTCGTTCCAAGATCTGCAACACACAATCGATCACATCTTTGGAGGATCATCGGCATACGAGTCATGGAGACAGCTGAAGGCTGTCGAACGCGAGGTAAACACGGCCGACTCACCTCTCATCAATAAATTACCGAAGTGGTCGAAAGTCACCATTACTTTCGAGAAAGGTGACTGTCCGATCCCTTCGACTAGACCAGGTCGGTTCCCGATCGTGGTCGAACCCACCATCAACAATTATCGAGTAAATCGAGTTTTAGTTGATGGTGGAAGCTCGCTAAACATACTGTTTACAAGTACCCTGGACGAGATACAGGTACCAGGACAAAGGTAAGGCCAGTACGATATTCATTTCATGGAATCGTACCAGGGTCTTCGGCCAAACCGATTGGCCAAGTTTCTCTTCCTTTAACGTTTGGCTCCCCAAGCAATTTCAAGACAGAGAAGGTCTCCTTTGATGTGGTCGATTTCGATACGGCATATAATGCCATACTCGGACGACCTACTTTGGCAAAATTCTTAATAGCTACTCATTATGGGTATCAATGTCTTAAGATGCTAGGTCCCAAAGGAGTAATCACAATATATTGTGACAAGAAGATGGCGCACTTCTGCGACCGTCGTTCCCTCGAAATGGTTGGTCAACTACCAACTCAAGACGAAAGTCAGCCTTCGACTAGCAAGTCGAAGCCTAAAGCTGGACCAAAGCTGAACGACCAGGTCAAAGATGTTCCTCTGGACGCGGAGGAGCCCTCGAAGACTGTTCGCATAGGGGATTCTTTCGACCCCAAATAGGAAGACGCCCTCATCATTTTCCTCCGAGCAAATGCAGATGTCTTTGCGTGGCAAGCATCCGACATGCCCGGAGTCCCCAGGGAAGTGATCGAGCACAAAGCTAGCCTGCGGCACGACAAATTACTGTAAAGCGAAGTTCTGATTTACCCCTGATCAACGAGATGCTATTAGGTCAGAATTGGACAAGTTGCTTAAAGCAGGCTTCATAAGAGAAGTTAACACGCAGAGTTGTTGGCCAACCCTGTAATGGTTAGAAAGTCAAACGGTAAATGGCGTATGTGCGTAGACTTTACTGATATTAATAAAGCTTGTCCAAAAGATGATTTCTCTTTACCTCGTATCGATCAGCTTGTTGACTCTACTACAGGATGTGAGATGTTGAGTTTTCTAGATGCATATTCTGGTTACCACCAGATCAATATGTGTCAAGAAGATGAAGAGAAGACCGCATTTATTACACCGTTTGGAATATTTTGTTATGTCAAAATGTCATTCAGTTTAAAAAATGCTGGGGCTTCTTTTCAGCGTTTGATGCAAACAACTTTTGCTCCTCAACTAGGCCGAAACTTGGAAGCCTATGTTGATGATCCAGTCATAAAAAATAGCAAACGGCTCAATCATATTATAGACTTACAGGAGACTTTCGACAACCTCAGAAAATACCACTTAAAGCTTAATCCCGAGAAGTGTGTGTTCGGGGTCTCTTTAAGAAAATTGCTTGGATTCCTGGTCTCTGCACGAGGAATCGAAGCAAATCCTGAAAAGATAAAAGCCATCACTCAGATGCGTCCCCTGACCACGAAAAAAGAAGTCCAGAAACTCACAGGATGCATGGCGGCATTAAGTCATTTCATCGCACGTCTGGGAGAGAAATGACTGCCTTTTTTCAAACTTCTAAGGAAATATGAGGGCTTCAAGTGGTCGAAAGAGGCTAACCAAACCTTTGAGGAAGTCAAGAGGTATCTTACGAGTGCTCCCATTCTGGTTTCTCCGAAACCAAGAGAGACGCTCTTAATTTATCTAGCTGTCATGCCACAGGCAGTAAGCGCAGTACTAGTCGTAGAACGTGAAAACGTCTGCGACGATTTACTACATTAGCGAGTTTTACGGACCTAAGGCGTTACCTCGGGTTCAAAAACTTTTATATGCCCTCCTCATGTCTTCGAGAAACTACGGCATAATTTTGAGCGCACAAACTAGTCGTGTAATGTCGAGTTTCCCTTAGGAGCGATCCTCCAAAATAGGAAAACAATGGACGCATGGCAAAATGGTCGATCGAACTTGGGAGTTCGACATCCATTCGTGTCGAACGGCCATTAAATCCTAGATCTTGGCGGACTTTGTCGTTGAATGGACAAATCCACGAACTCGTTTAGAATCCCTAATGCGATTAGGCGACCGGTGGGCGATGTACTTTGACGGGTCACTTACGATAAGTGGCTCGAAGTGGAGTAGTCTGGAATCTCCTACGAGAGAGACCTTAAACTATGCCATACAATTAAACTTTCGGACCACTAATAATGTGGCGATCTGAAGGTTTGCTAGGCGGCATCTGAGCATAAAAAGCGCTCTCGATTCGACGACTACTCGTGAGAGGAGACTCTCAACTAGTCGTGAATCAAGTCGAAAAAGAGTACCAGTGCTCTAATCCAACCATTTCCTGGTATTTATCGGAAGTTCGAAAGCTAGAAAAGCACTTTTTGGGCTTCGAGGTAAAATTTATCCCTCGAAAGGATAATTTCCTGACACGTCTGGCTTCCTCCCGATCCTCAGTACCGAAAGGGGTTTTTTTGGAGCAACTTTAGAAGCCGTCTCTAGTTGAAGAACTAGAGACGCCTCCTATAGAAATAGCCTCTCTAGACTACGAAGATACCTGGATGACTCCCATCTACAAGTATCTTCATATATAACATATATACGATAGTTCAAGCCAATGTCAGCCAAATAGATGAAGTCATCTACAAGGAAAATAAGTGGTACAACAAATTTCTAGATAAGGTTATTTTAGAAACTCAGTTTCAGTTTTCTATTTCAAACAATTCAATTTGCTTATTCCGAAGGACAGAATCAGAACGCTACTACTAAATAGAGCTTAGAACTCCGGTGTAGGCAGGCTAGGCTAGGCTGCAAAGGAGAATCCTCATCAGTGTAGGAACAAGCAACCCTTTTTTACCCTTTTTTTATTGTTAGTTTAGAAACTCAATGGAAATTCTATTCCACTGAAGGAAAACTAAGGTAAGAACCAAACTGCAAGTAACCTTATGCAAAAGCCAAAAAGTGAAAATAGTGGAAATGTGCTGCTTTAATGTATACGGAAACAGGAATAGTTTTTCAGAGAAATATAAAGAAAAAACAAAGCAGAGAACATTAAATGGAAATATAGTTCAGTATATAGTTCTGTGCAGAACTTACCAGGTGCTTTTCTTAGCCAGAGCTTTATCAATGAAACCTTTAGGGATAATCGAGCCATTAGAATGCACAGATAACCATGTCAACGGTTTCCTGCAGAACAGTCAAGGGGGCATTAATAAAACAAGGAACTGCTTCCGCGTTGAATATAACTACATGTCAATGGTTTATATTATATTAGCAGGTATACATTCCATAAAATTTCACCATGGAGGTTGGAGGGAAAGCAAAATTAGTGAGTACAAACTGGTTGCTACATAATACATAAAGGTCATAATGGAAGAGCTTCACTCTGATAACAGATGTGTTGTGTTTTTGTGTCTTTCCATACAAAGCTGACAGTGTGAAAGCTGCGACGTCAACGTCTATAGGAGGCTTGACATATTTATCCTATGATTTTGAATGTGAAGAACCATTGCAAAATTCCACTAGCGAATTAGCATGTGAATTGAAATTGGTGCAAATGAAGTCAAATTATTAATGCACCAAACCAGTACTAATATTCAAGTACATTCATCAAGCAAACATAATCATGAATAAAAGAAATGGTAACCTATGCACTTCTCTTTCTCACTTCTCATACCAATGATCAACGATAGGAATATTACTGTTACTAGAAAGTACACAAGTTTTTTCAATGCTGCATAAGGGAATATGTGCCAATAAAGTCAGAATCCAGTAGGACCACAGGGCATATGTGCACTCTTACTATGAGAAAAATGGTCCCGTATTTAATGACTGGATAGCAATAACAGCACGAAGCATACAAAATATAGAGAAGCAAAAAAAAAAAAAAAGATATATTGCAGATTTTCTATTTCAGTAGAAACCATCGATGAAGTTAACAATCTTCATCTAACAAATGTAACTTGCCTGAATTTGCAAGTTGCAAGACTAGATGTCAAGCCAACAACATGCTCTGCTACTTCAGCTTCATCTGCACATTGTCTTGAGTGAACTCTAACATAGTGTGTTGATAATTTGCATAAAACCTAAACAAATAAATCTGTTACACATTCCCCAAAACAGAAAAGTTCAGGAAAAAATGATACAGTTGAAAACAGACCTCTTCCACTGGTGGACGTTTCCAACTATTAGAATTTGATGGGTTTTTATACTGACTTTGCTCACTGACATGCAAAAAAGAAAAAAGAGAGAGAGGACATAGTAGCAGGATTAGGTAGGGAGAGATGGTTACATTTTCTACTGCTAAGAAATTGCAGGATTATGGGGAATTTCCAAACAAAGAAAAATCAGAACAACCATGTGAATCTGTTTTTTCTTCCTTTCCTTGCCATTCTTGCATATTTTTCCAGGCTTGTGTGTGTGTTGATTATGGTTTATAGAATAAATAGGGCAAAAGAACATTAAAATGCAAGCTGAAAGTGGCATGTAACACAAGTCAGAAACTACGTAGCACGTACTGTGTATAATTCAGGTGAACATAAACCAATGAAAAGTAAGAAACATTAGCATGCCGAAGCCATAGATAGAATTGTCAGCTACTTACCTTTTGGTGCATTAAGAAGACCAAGGGACTTTGTAGACAATCAACATAAAAGGTAAAGATCAAACAGTAAACAGTAAACACATGATAATTCAGACTTCAAGGAACCAACCGTTTTTTAATGTAGTTCATCAGTTTGTTAGTGACGTAGCAAATAGTGAACGTTGGATAGTGACTTCGAACTTTGTGAACATGATCCAAGAACGATCCACTGCTTACAAGATCACAGAATTCCTCAGCTTGAAGCACAAATAAAATATATGGTACTTCTAACACTGAAGCTTGGGGCTGCAGAAAGATATGTCACTTTAGGATACATGATGTGGTTATGGTGCTGACTTTTACAGAAAACCAGAAAGATATGCCACTTTAGGATATAAATATATAATGATGTGGTTATAGTGCCAACTTTTGCAATATCACAGTAACTTGGATCTCTCTATCGTACTGCAATTTTGCGACATATGGATGTCTTTTTTATTTCTCCAAGATAACAGGATTGGCACAAGGGGCGCCTATTTTAGCTTCCCTTCTACATGGCATTCTGGCATGTATATAGAACCACAGATCTTTCTGAAACAATTATATTACGGCATACTTCCCATATAACTTAAATGTTGGATAATCAAACTGGCATGTCACCAGAGTGGTCTAGCTAAAGGCCAGAATTCAATTCCCGCCAACTGCACACTAGGTGGATTATATGTGGATTTTCGATTTGATCCCATACTGCGAGTTTTTTAAAAAAGCTTGTTAATGAATTGCTCATTTTTCTCAAAACAAAAAAAAAAAATGGAGTACAAATTGCCCCACATAATCATTTTGCTAGAGCAGCATAGCTAATAAAGTAATAGGTTGATAATGATAGGAATAATGTGTTCATCTATTCAAGAGGCCCAATGGGCAATATATATAGGGAGTACAAAGGGGGTTGCCATATCTGGATAAGGAAACTATAAACCAATAGACAAGAGTCCTATTCTAACACCCCCTCAAACTCATGGTGGATCACACACACTGAGTTTGGAGAGAAAACTACAAGTGTTGTGCCTAGTGCGTGGCCGTGAAGAAGTCGACAACTTTGTAACTCGATGGCACAAAGCGTAAAGCAAGTACTCCCTCCACACTTTGTGGCGAGTGTATGAAGCATCCACACCAATGTGCTTGGTGAGCTCATGCTTCACTGGGTCGGGCAATCTTGATCGCTTTGTCTTGTCGGACAAAAGAGTCGTAGGTCCTATCACGGGCACTCCAAAATGCTGCAAGTAACCACCTCAACCAAGTAACCTCTGCATCGCTTTGCCGCCATAGCTCTCAACTCGGCCTCTGCACTCGAGCGGAAGCTGCGATGCGCTTCTTAGTCTTCGGGCAATCGGGAAGAGCCAAGAAAAACGATGCGAGAAGAGAACGGCGATCGGAAGGATCACTAGCCAGTCGCATCGGATGCGCTTTGAAGGCAGTGTGAGGTGGAGCTAGGAAAAAACAAGCGGCGAGAGATGGTCCGCGCAAGTAGCGAAGAACACGAAGAAGGTGGCGTAGTGAAGATGGGTAGGGCGAGCCATGAACCGACTCAAGATATGAGCAGCATAAGCAATATCGGGACGAGTGCTCACAAGGTACACCAAACTCCCAACAAGATGTCGATATCAGTAGGATCCTCAGAGGATCGCCATCGATGATCTGGTTTGGAGGGATAGCTCCATGGGAGTCTCGGCGGTGCAGTGTCAGTCGGACGAGATCGGTCAAGAAGATCCTGGACATACTTAACGGGAGAGGTAGTAGCCCTCGGGCATGGAAGAGACCTCAATCCCAAGGAAATATGTAAGAGAACCAAGATCGAGTCATCAAAAATTTGCTCAACGAGGTGTTTCTTCACATATGTGATGAAGGAGAATCATCACCGATGATGAGCATGTCATCAACATCTGAAGCGATGTCCTACCCCGAGATGAGGTATGGACAAAAGAGCGGATCGTGGAGGCGACGGTGAAACCAACGGCGGTAATCAGCGAGGTAAAGCAGCGCCAAACCGAGCACGAGGAGCTGTTTGAGGCCATAAAAGCACGGCGAAGGCAGCGGACATGCCCATCGAGAAGCAGAATACCTGGTGGTGACCGCATGTAGACCTCCTCATGCAAAACACCATTAAGAAAGGCATTATTAACATCAAGGTAGAGATAGACCACCGTGACGAAGCAACCGCAACAAGAGTGCGAAACGGTGGTCATATGGGCAACGAGGGCAAAAGTCTCGTCGTAGTCCGCGACCGTACTCTCTTGGCCGCGGGCCACAAGACGAGCCTTGTGGCGCTCGATAGTACCATCGAGCGAAGTCTTAATCTTGTACACCCACTTGCGTGATCGGACGAGCATGCACAGTGTCGGTACAATATCCCAAGTCTCCGTCGTCGAAGAGCATCAAGCTCCTGCGCCATAGCGAGCCGCCACTCGAGAATGAGGAGCGACCTCACGATAAGAACTAGGCTCGGTGTGAGAGAGCATGAGCTATCGGAGCAAAGCCAAGGCGATTAGGAGGTCGAAGGATGTCCGGTCACGAAGGGCGTAACGAGGAGCATCATCGGGAGGATCGGATGTGGGTGTCGGCAGATACCGGGAGAGAGCGGTAAGGACAGGGCGTGCAGGTAGTGAATACGAGCGAGGCGTGGTGAGTGCGGGAACAACAAGATGCGGTCTTTGCGGAGAGGCGACCGAGGCGGAAGGCTGAAGGAACCAGGGGGCGGACCGGGGAAGATCGTGATAGTGGAGAAATGGGTGAAGAGTCAGAAAGAGACAACCACGAAATCGACTCAACGGTGGAAAGCGGGAGGGCGAATCTCGATAGAAGAAAGGTCGAGATTCGTCCAAAGACAACGTCGCGTGAAACCCTAATCCGTCGGCGCGAAGGATCCCGAATATAACCCTTATGCTCGAACTATAACCAAGAAACACACACTCAGCCGATTGGTGACGGTTTAGTGCGCTCAGGTACTGCAATGAACAAAACAAGTACAACCAAAAACACGAAGGTGAGTGTCTTGGGGGCTCGAGTAGAGACGCTCTATAGGACTAACACCCTTAAGAGCGGTGGAAGGCGCATATTGATGAGATATGCGGCGTAAAGCTGACTCGGCCAGGCGTGGTGGAGCGTGAGAGGCAAGGAGAAGAGTGCGGGCGGTTTCAATCGGATGACGATGCTTGCGCTCGGCAACCCCATTCGAGCATGGGCACCGGGACAAGAAGGCGGTAAAGAGTGCCTGCTCGGAAAGAAAATGTCTAAAGCGCGAGCAGTACTCGTGCAGAATCACGTAAAAGTAAGGATGGGAGAATCAAGCGAGTCACGAACCATCGTTGCAAAGCTCGATAGATCGCAAGAAACCGACCACGATTAGACATAGGAAAAGCCATGTAAAGCGGGAATAATCATCAATGAAGATCACATAAAATTTATGCCCGCCTTTAGAGATAATAGCGCGAGTCCACATACATCGAATGAACTAAGTCAAAGGGACGAGAAGACAAGGACTCACTAGAATGATAAGGAAGGCAGCTGGCTTGCCCGGCTTACAACCCCGACAAAACATGGTCGTGTCAACAGAATATCGTCCAAGAACACCCTTACGAACTAATGAAGAAAGACGGGACCCACACAAGTGACCTAAGCGGTGATGCCACTGCGCAAAAACTCCAGAGAGGTGGTGGCGGTGGCGGTGGAAGTGGTCGTAGAGGTGACGAGAGCAAGCCAGAAGTGGACGGAAGGTGGAGGCGATCAAGGATGTAGAGACCACGGCGATCCCTCACGGCGCCGGCGGTCCAAATCACGAATCCTGTCCGATCGGTCTGAACAAAGCGAGGTGAGTCAAAACCAACCCTACGGTAGAGATCGTGGTGACCCACCGAGAGAAGTTGCATGGTAAGTGGGAACATGAGAAGCATTTGGAGCAGAAAAGTCGAGTGGACAAAGAGTGCCACGACGGTGACGGACAAAGGAGTGCCGTCGGTATGCGAGCAGATAGGAAAAAGCAGGAGGTCCGATGGCGTGAGAGATGTGGAGTCGGTGTCATGTGGAAAGAGGCACGAATCCGTAACCAAGAAGTACACAGAGGAGACGTCGAGCTAGGCCGCGGGAACTCTTTGCCGTGAAGAGCTGGCTGAAGTAGAGCTGGCGAGCTGCCGAGCAGTCACCTCGCCGAAGGTCTGGACGTCTTGGTCACGTCCTCCCGTCGAGGAAGGGCCTCCCTGCCCCCCCTTGGGTCGTCCACGCGCCTTGTTCTGCTTTTTTCGCACCGCACAACGCTGGTAGTCGTGCCCGAAGTTCTTACAATAATTGCACTGAACCCCAGTTGGTGCAAAAGCAGGAGCAGAAACAGACAACGGAGAAGATCCTGTAGTCGAAGAAGAAGGGGTAGCGAGCACAGTCGGAACAGACTGGGCTGCTAGCCCGCGGCGAAGCTCCTCTGCACGAAGTGTCGAAAGAGCCTCGGTAACAGTCGGTCGTGGTGGCGGCTCGGCATTAGGCACCGACGGGCTCAAACTCAGGCGCAAGCGGCGACGAAGTCATAAAGCGGCGATCACGATCCGCCTACGCACTTTATGACCTCGGACAGCGGAGAAGCGAGCTCGTCGGTGGCGCCGAAGGCGGCGAGCTCTAAGAAGTCGTCGGCGGAGAATCGTCTGGCGGCGTCTCAACTCACTGGGCGAAAAGAACTGAGCATCGCCGCTCTGCTGGTATCGCTTCGCGCAGTACTCCCGGTCGGCGAGTGGCACGCGGACCAACAATATCCGGTGGATGGAATCGTCGTGGCCGACCACTAGGATGGCTCGAACACGGGCCTCGTCGACACACCATCGCTCAAAAGTGTCTATGGCATCTTGAAAAGCCTCATCAGCCAGACATCGGCCGGCGGCGGCGACCTGCGCCTCGTCTTGGCGGCCTCATCTTCGCAGAAGGTGCGGTAGTTTGTGCGAGAGGAGGGCTGAGCCGCGACAGCGGACAAGCTCGAGCACCGTGACATGTCCCAGGCGGAGACCATCGAGGTGATCTCCATGAGTGAAGACCACAACACAGTTCGTCCCATTAAGCTTGGTTCCCGAGAATGGGATCGCGGTGATGGAGCGGAAGCCATTGGTAGGCGGTCTTTGGGCGACACGGCGACCAAGGCAACAAAGTCTAACAGCGGGCGGCGCGCGCGCGGTTAAATTTTTTTTTTTTTTTTAGGCGGGCCGGCTCACGGCCGGCCGCGGGCGCTGTTAAAAGGCCACGAGAGCAACGAGAACTAAGGTTCCCTTCTTGCAGCGGCGGCAGCGCGGCGGCGGGCGTCTTGGCGCGGCGCAGACGGGCCGAGCGGCGGCCGCGGCCAGCGGCGAGAGACGTCGGCGGCAGCGGCGGCTGCGAGATCGGCGGGCGCCGAGCGGCAGCGCGGACGCGGACGGGCGGCGGCGGCGCGACGGCAGCGAGAGGCGTCGCGTCTGACGTCGGAGGCCCAGCGGGATCTCGGAGTCGCGGATCGGCGGAGGAAGAAGAGGTGCTCTCCCTCCTTCTCCGTTCTCCCTCCTCTCCCTTCTCCCTCCTCGCCACGAGCGCGGCCAAGGGCCGCGTCGAGGAGAACGAAGAAGATGAGGCGGCGGCTCCGTGAAGCGAGCGCGCGGCGGGGCTAGCTGGGAGGCGGGGCGAAGAAGACGACGAGGCGGCGGGAAGGCCTCGGCTCGGTGTCGACCGATCAGAACACGCGCGGCGACGGCAAATGGCGGAAGAAGCCCTAGGTTAGAACTAGGGCTCTGATACCATGATAGGAATAATGTGTTCATCTATTCAAGAGGCCCAATGGGCAATATATATAGGGAGTACAAAGGGGGTTGCCATATACAGATAAGGAAACTATAAACCAATAGACAAGAGTCCTATTCTAACAGATAATGTATATTACAATCTGAAATCTTGATTCTGGTTCACAGGACCACTACATAGTCCATTTTGCGAACATTAGAACTTCTCTTCAGTAAAGTTCTTTTTGCACAAGTATCACTAATCCTTCCACTGTCTTCCATAAGAGAGCTCACAGTATTAAAATTTTACTATGATGTCTACATGTTCATTCTGATAGAAACCCATCTTATCTGTCTGGTAATCTTATTTTTACCTTTCAGCTAAACCAGTCAAATCAATTTAATTTCAAGTTTGGCTCAAAGTGTAACCAGTCATGTTGGTTTTGGTCTTTTGGAAAACACTCCCATAAATACTAAGTACAACAAACCCTTGATTGAACATCATCATTATGTGAATTGAATTAACTGAAGCAGGAGTTGTGCCTAAGAAAGTAGCATTTGCAAGTTTGTATGAAGTCTAAATCTATTGCAATAACCCAAGAAGCAATATATAGGAATACAAGACACAAACCTTGGTATAATAGGAAAAGACCTAAATACCGTTAACACCCCCTCCTCAAATGTAAGGCGTATGCAATAGCATTACATTTGAAAAGACTTGATACTAAAAAGGAAAAAATCCAAAATTCGAATCGTGAAGATGTCATCATAGAGTGCGGCTCTTGGAAAATTATGTTGAGTACCAAACATCCGAAATTGTGCAACATCCCAGAAGGCACAAAGTGTAGGGGCTAGGAATGGTAGAGGTAAGCGGGAGTAAAGTCGACTGCAGCAACACGATAAAAAGAATGTGGAAAGTGACACAAATAGATAGAGCTGTCAAATCAAGTCGAAGAGAGAGATAAAAGCATAGCGGCGCAGATCGAAACCCGAGACGGTTAGCGCAGAAGGAAAGCGAGGCGGCCTTAGAAGCTCGAGCAGTGGCTCAAAGAGAAGCGACGGCATCATAAAGACTTCTACGATCGGCGGCGGCTCAAAGAAAAGAGCGGCGGTTGCGGGTATTGGAGAGTAAAGAGATGACCACACTCATCCAAGAGGATGGGCCGTGGCTAGCAAAGCAGTCGGCTGATTGACAAGGATTTGTAGACTCGCACGACTTTGAGAACTGATAGAGCAATGGCAACGGACTTGGATCGACGCAATGAAAGACTCAAAAGAAACCAAAGGAACTAAAGAGCTAGCAACAGCAAGACCTCTCGCTGCCAAACAACATGTAACAGATTTGGATCAAACTCCAACCAGTCGCACCACTCCAAACAACGAGTGCCATTTCTTCTCCTCCCATGCTTGTCCTTCATTTCTCCTCCTCCCCACGCCCATCTCCTCTTGGCTCCTTCCCTATCTTCTTCTCTTGGTCCGGCAGGCCCTTGCCCGTGGGTTCCAGCCGGCGATCCCAAGCAGAAGGAGCCAAGGAGGGCAGCGGGCTTCGGCAAGTGGCAGTGGAGGGAGGAGGAGGCCAGGCGAGGGCGTGGACGCGGCACGGTGGCCAGGAGGTGGCAGGCGCAAGCGCCGGCTTGGGCGGGCGGGCGGCGCTAGGTGCGAGCGCGATGGGAGGAGCCGGAGGCCTGGGGCGGTGGCGGCGTTCGAAGGCGGCAGTGCGGGCGTGGAGACACGGGCACAACGGCCGAAGGAGGCGGCATTGGGGTGGCGGGAGGTGGCCGAAGCGACATCGGGGTGGCCAGATCCGGGCGCCAGCAAAGCCAATCGGCCTCATGCTCGCCGGATCCGACGCTAAGGTGGCCAGATCCGGGCGGGGCGAGGTCGGCTCCAAGCTGGGGCGGCGCGGTGACGGCGGGATCCAGCTCGTGCGATCGAGACTCGGCCGGCGCAAGGGCTCGCGAGCGCACGGTCGAAGCAGGTGAAGCAGAAGCAGAGGAGGCGGAGCGTGAGGACAACAGTGGCTACAACGGCCGACTGTGACCGGTGGCGGTGATGGCGTCGGGGCAGAGGCGGGCGCGGCCACCGGATCCAACGGAGCGACGAGGTGACGGTGGGATCCGGCACGGTAAGGCCGGATCTGAGCTGAGGTGGCGCCCTCGTCGGCAGTGGCGATGATGACGGCGCGAGCGCGGATGCCCTGACATGAGCGCGGGCGAGGCGGCCGGGAGGCAGTGGATCCGGCGTGGAGGGAGCCGGATCCAACCAGATCTGGCAGAGGCAGGCGCGGAGAATCGTCGGCAAGTGGCAGCGGCAAGGATCCAAAGCGGAGACGGCCCGGCGTATGTACGCTGGCGCGAGCGCTTCTGGGCGGCGGTGCCGTGGAGTCGAGCGACGGCCGGAAGAGGTGGCCGTCCCGGGAGTGGAGCACACTCCTCTCGGGAGCGGCGGTGGCGGCCGACGGTGACCGGCAGAGACTAGGTTGAAAAGCTAGACTCTGATACTATGTAAGTTTGTATGAAGTCTAAATCTATTGTAATAGCCAAAAGGCAATATATAGAAATACAAGACACAAACCCTAGTATAATAGAAAAAGATCTAAATACCCTTAACAACATTGACTGCTCATCTACGCGACTAGCACTGTCTAAAAGCATAGGTATGCATTTGTGCACAGATCTGCAAATATACATGCAGTCAATTAATTTTTTTTCTCGAACACGCAGGAGAGCTGCGTATCTTTGTATTAAGAAAAGGAAAGAGCATACATCAGAAACCTTACAGACCCAACAAACACAATTTTAATCAAGCATACATAAAATTTTTTGCTTTCCAAGTAAAAGTTTACCAACTTAGATTGTTTTAGCACGTATGTTTTAGGGTGGAGTAATATTGAGGTGATTGAGCCAAAACAAGTCACCAAACATTTGGACAAGTGATGGAGGGACACAGTCCCTAAATGCTAAAGGTGAACAAAGGAATCATGCATCACTATATCACAGCTATCCTTACTGGTAAGCACCTGAGAGAGTTCTTGAGAAAGTTCTTCAGGAACTTCCATCTTCCACAAAATTGATCCCCTAATTGCATTAGGCGTAACTCGAAAGGAAAGGCCCTTCTCTGCAAACCTTGACAGAAGATGACCTGTTTGGAAAGGGCCAGATATCTCAGCAGTGGAGAAAGATGGAAATAATGAACGATAATTGGTAGTTTGGTACAACTACATGATTTACCATAGTTCAACGAACCTCCAACTGAGCCACTTTCAATAACGCTTGAGTCAATCTTGGCGATAATTGATTTTGAAGCAAATTTCCCTGATTCCCACTGCCTTTTTTCTTTGTCCAACTTCTTCACCTCTGCTAGTTGAGCTTTCATAGCTTCCTTCTGCATTTTATTTTCCTGGAAAATAAACAATATGCTCTCATATTCTCTATCGTGCACATGAATAGATATGTTCTTCTTTAAAATGCTTTATGAGCTAAACCTGTTGCTTTTGTTTTCTTTCTTCAATCAATCTGGCTTTCTCTTCCTTCTTTAGTCTCTTCTCTTCCTATGTAATGCAAGAATGCCTCATTGCTCAAACTGCATGATTTGTGATCCTTGAAATAACAAGTTTGTTCTTTTACATGCTTACTCAGCCAGACCTGTTGTTTTTTCTTTTTCTCTTCAACCAATCGAGCATTCTCTTCCTTCTGCCGTTTCTTCTCTTCCTATATAACACAAGAATGAGCTGTCACTTGAATGTTGTGAGGCATGTTAAGATATCTACTCTTTTTAAATACGCATGCACAACCAGTAAATTTTGCCTTTTCTCTTTATGCAACCGAGCATTATCTTCCTTGTATAGTCTCTATTGTTCTTACTGGTGTAAAAAGTTGCTGCCGCCCCAAATATAATATGAACTCCAACAAATTTGTTCATAATTGAACATGCCTACAAAACAATACCTGTTGTTTTTCCTTTTTTTCCTTTAACCCAGCCGATATCCTTTTGTAGACTCTTATCAACTTAGAAAATACAACAATGTGTTTCACTTAAAATGTATGCTTGCTCAAACAAACCTGTTGTTTTTGCTTTCCTTCTTCAATCATGTGAGATTTATCTCCTTCCTGTTGTCTCCTCCTGGCAGCAGTTTGTGCAGAACTTCTTTCTCTACCAATGTTCTTGGTCTCACTATGTCTTTCATCCTGATGGGCACAAAATATTTGCTACAGGAACATACATCCAGTCAAGCACCAGAAAGTATAAGTAGCTATTTTTTGTGTTGGTTTGATGCCAGATCTTCAATATTTTGTTATCTTTTACATAACAGATCTGGGATTCATAAGTATTTCACTATATGGGCAAGACAGTCAAGCTATTCTTCGCTTTATTCACAATCCACTCTACCAAATACACATAGAGTCTGATGTATCAATTGCCATCAAGAAATGCCATCGTAATTTCTTAGAGAACTGGAATGCCAAGCCATCAGAGGTAAGATAGAAAAAAAGGTTATAACTTAATGAAAGCCTGACGTCGCATTCTACTAAATTTATTTTCTAGTGTGACAGTATACAAATATATAACCAGTCACTATAGTCTATGTGAGGACCCCAATTTATTTCGCTTGTAATGCTTAACCAACCACCTGGTCCTAGCATCACAAATCAAATAAACTGAGTCTCGAGATATGTATACTTCCCAGAAAGCAGTATACACACCTCACAACAAAATTATGCATCAACTCCATTCCCAACATAGAGTCCAAACATCACACTACCAAACGGAAGATAAACAAATAGTAGAGTTATTACAGACCAAGGCCGACTGGCCACAATAAACTCAAATAACAACAGAAAGACAGCGGAAGCAAAAGCGCCATAAGATGGTTATAAACAAGGCCAATCAGCGTGCCTTCACCCACAAGGCATCTGACCGGACCGCCAAGCCTAGTCGTCACCCACGAAGCGACAGCACAGCTCACAGAAGTGAGACCCTTGGGGCTCACCTTCTTCCTCTGCAACAAAAATATTAAGCAAAGCACCTGAGTACAAAGATTGTCTTTGTACATTAAGACCGACGTGTGAACTAGCGCACTGTTCATATGCTACATGCAGGCTTGTTTGGTGGAGGCCATATGTTTTATTTGCATAAAGCCAACTTTATTTGCAATAATGTAATACAGTTCGAAAGCAAGTTTGCAATTCGTTTTTAATGTTGAAATAATAGTAAAGGTAATAATAACAAAATGGTAAAGAAAAACAACCTAGAAGTGACTATCCCAATAGTCACCCCAACAATAGCACGAATCCCAGATTCGTACCACCCATCAAATTTTAATTTAAATGTTGTAGTCTAGTTCTTGGGGCGTGTCCAGCGTGTCCATAACCTAGGGCGAGGCTATTCGAATAGTTTTAACCTGCAGGTGTACCAATGTACCACACTTGGATCGCCTTTAAGCCAAAGCACACTTAGAAGGTATCTTTGTACGGCTAAGTCCTACGAGACTTTTTCCAATATTGTGTATTAACTACGAGCCGCTCGTATGGATAGAAATCCATACGCTTACATGGTAAAGCCGAAAAGACAACTACCGCTCGGGATAAAGCTTTTGGACAACTACCATGCTCCCACCTCCATCCCCTCCCTGCGACCGGAGCCAATACACGCCAAAGTACTAGGTCAAGAGAGGTCTCATATACTCTAGTGTGGTTAGCACGCAAAATGCTCGATGACGGTGGCGCAAGTAACTCGGTCCTTAACGACTTGGGCACCATTCGGTCACACCCAACAGATCACACCAACATACCGTGTGCCCAAGTCCAAATCATTTTATTTTCATTTTTAGTTTTCACAAGTAACATAGCAAAATCTTTGAACTATAAAGTTTTAATAACTTTTGTGTGATCAAGGCTACAGACAAAAGTCGATAACCGCCATTCTTCTACCGATAGCTAAGCATGTCTAGCGAATTGACCGGATCTACTAAGTGACAAGAGATCATCCAAATGATCTCTAATCACGACAAATAACCTAGGCTCAGGTAGTAGAGGATAATCATTTTTCCTACAGATTATGCATCTAAAGGATTAACTAACCAATTTAACACAAATTAAGCGATGCATACATACAGTTGAAGCAAAATATTAGACTTTAAAATACTGGGATTTAACATGATCAAACTACTTGCTGGCTGTTGTTGCTCAATTTGTTGCGGAGGGTCGTTCTCAGGGTTACCGCAAATATCGAAACCTAACGATAAAACAAATAATAGTGAATAAGAGCGAATAACCCGACAAAACTCAAACATACAACAACAACAAAACATACCAAAATTCACACAACAGCCTAAGCATGAAATAACAAAATTTTAGAAACAGAGAACAATTTATTTTAAGTTATAATGAATTTCCCATGAATTTTCTAAGCTAAATACACATCAAAGCACTTAGTTAATTACTTAACAAATTTTTATGAACAGAAACAGTATCTAAAATCTATCCTGATAATTAGTACACTAAAAATGAAAATTTACAAAATTGGATTCACTGGATTTGGACAATTATTGAAAGAGATATACATTTTCTAATTTAGAAGATACATAAAACATCCTTTAATTAATTAACAGATTTTTGCTACAGAGACAAGGTTGAAACTAATTTTAGTAAATACCACATTTAAAATGAAAATTAACAGCACTGGTTTCATGCGATTTGGATAAAAATTGAATTAGTTATGCATTTTCTAAGTTTAAATGAATTAACAGTGCAACAGAAAACACATTACTGAAATACTAAAGTATTTATTCCTTTTTCTACCCACAGCGAGCTAGCCACGACCACGCATGTGTGGACGCACGGCGGCGACTGTCAAACTTGACCCAGCCGCGCCAACGATGACGTCGAAGACGTATTCTAAGAATACGTCTTCGGCTTATCAAAGTGCAACCCTAACAAATACATACAGAGAAATACGTTTCCCGACAGAGAAAACGTATCACCAAGGTTTACACACCCACTAACTGACAGCATGGGCCCATATGACAGCGACACAAAGAGGGTTTTAAACCGGTGCAGTTTAAGATTCTAACCACGTTTTATCTCTGAGGGTCCACAAGTCATACTCACATTTCAAAGAGTGCTTAAACGCTAAAGGCAGGGTTATCACCTAACCCGCCGGCGACTTGCTGGAGTCCCCGTGCGCGGGCGCGACGGCGAGGTAGGCGGCCCGGTGAAGGAGGCGCTCGGGCTCGAGTGACACCTCCAGGTGCGCAACAACCTCACGAACTTGTTGGCGACGACGCGGAGTCCGATGGTCGTCGGAATCGGGCTCGCGACGGCCGGAAGCGGAGACGAAGAAGAGGCTTCCGAGGCGAGAATGCTACAAGCTTCTAGAGGACTCCGGAAGGTGCGCTTAAGCTTCGCCTCGACACCAGGATCAATAAGCACAAGATAACGCCGACGAAGAGGGACCGAGGCGGCCGGAATTGCCACGGCGGCGGATCACCGTGCGCGAGGAAGAAACACCCGCACGCCCTCCACGATGCACGAAAGACAGAGACGAGCCCACCGTTAGACTCATAGGAGGATTGCGATCACGAGGGACCAAGTGACGAGGCTAGAGACTCACCAGAGCACCAGCAAGCTCGCGGGGGCGCAGCAACCGGAGTTGAGGACGAATAAGTCGCCCCGACGATTCACTAGATGCCACGAGCTCGGGATGGGAAAAATGGATACGGCGAGGAACAAGGAAGACGGCGAAAGGGTTGTTGAAGCACAAGCGGCAACGAGGTGGTGGCGTTGCCCTCTCCTTCTTCTCCGGCCGAAACTGAGAAGTGGGCGAAGAGAGCAGCAGAGCGGGGAAAACGAGATGTGAGTGATCGCGGTGAGGTAATGAAGGTCTAGCGACACTTCGGAGAGGGACACGCGTCCACGGCGTGGCGGCACGCAGTGCGTGACACGCATGCGAATTTGCCGGCCGAACTCCGTGAGCCGCGGAGAAGACGAGGGCGATCGCGACAAGGAGGGCCCACTCGTCGGCGACAGCGGCAAGCGGTCGCGAGTCGAGTCCGATCGGCGCGATGAACCGGTTCGACTCGATCAAGATTGTCTTGACTACCCCGGATCTCGAGATGGGCGGTCGAGATCTCTGTGTGCATTCGACCGGTCGAATACATACGCGGCGTGGGTCGTTCGATTTGCATCGGACGGTCACGATCGATTGGACTCGTGTTGTGCGGATTAGGCGGTGCGGCCGAGCCATGTGGTGCGGTCGGACTTGAGTCCAGTCGCTCGAGCCGGAGGAATAGTGATTCCATTTGAATTAGAAAGACGAGAGAAGGTTTGGGGAATTTTTAGAGGTAGCTCTGAGCTCCAAAAATTCAAATTTTTATGGGAGCTAACAGAACAGAGGACAACCTTGTGAAATTTTTCCGGAGTTTTCATGCACTAGATTTCTCCCAATAAAATTCACAAGCTCTTTCAGACAGAGTTTGACCAGATTTCCCAACTAGTTTGACTTGGCCATTTGAAATAGCAAATAAAATCTAAAAATTGTGAAATAATTCAGGGAGGTAGATAGGATGATCAAGATGATAGGAAAAATAATTTCAGAGAATGATCACAAGTTTGAAAGCTAAGAATTTGTTGACAACAATTTCCAATCACAAGAATTAAATTCTAAAAATTGGAAATTGCTAAGGAAATTTGGAAAACTACCAAATGACTTCACGAGATAACAAAAGTTTTTATTTCTCCTCACAATTTACATTTGAAATACAAACCCTAAGTTAGGGCTGTTACAGTCTACAAGAAACTCCAGAAAAATACCAGATTTTATGTTTTATTACTTTTTTTATGACACTAATGTTACATGGGCACATCTTAATTTTCCATTGTTGCGAAAGGGCCTCTAGCCTGATGGTTAGAGCGCCTCAGTAGCACCCCCCAGGTCCTGGGTTCGACTCCCAGTGGGAGCGAATTTCAGGCTTGGGGGAAAAAATCCCCTCGTCTGCTACCACACCAAAGCACACGGTCAAGAACCCGCCATGGCGTTGATCCAAAGGATCCGCTGGTCGTCTCACAAGGTCGGGCGTTGGTTCCCGGTGTAAGGGTGGAGTAGGGGTTCGGGGATTTTCTCGGTCTGCGTGAGAAGACCTTCTTCTTAGAGCAATACCCGGGGTTCTTCCCCACCAGCAGTGCGTTTTTTTTTAATTTTCCATTGTTCCTCTCTCATTAACGTATACATTCTAAATTGTTTTTAGACTTTTTTTTTCTCGAACAACGCAGGAGAGAACATTTCCACTTTTCCAGACAACATATCAAAAATAGGGTAGGTAAACCAGATTCTTGAACATAACTTAATTACATCAACAGACAAACATGTAAAGAAGAGAAGTCATCCTTGATTTATTGGTTCTATATTTATGCCAAATAAAACCAGAGACTACTGGAGTTAACATACCTTAGGATTGTACTTTTCATTGGAAACATCAGCATCCTGCAAACTAGAATCTTCACAAGGCAAATCAGCAGGTTGTCCATAGCTGGTTGTACCTAACAAAAGCATAGATAATCAATGTGCTAATTGCTAAAGAATCAGTTTTGGCCGACACTGGTTCTCAATCAGAAATATACTCCCAGAATTTTACTCTGCATATCATTATCAAGTATTTCCTTTTTATTCTTTCACTTAAAATTTTTCTTACCACCATTTTTATGTGCAGAAAAGGTTGTCTGATGTCCAGCAGACGGTTTTGAATAGTCCTGATCTATTCTTGTTGCACTGTCCACTTTATCAAAACAGGAGGTAGTCCCAGGTTGAATCACAGGTTCAGACTTTGTTGTATTGCTTGGTAACTTGGTCAAAGGTCTGACATCCAACTCATCATCACTGTCCAGAGATATTGGACAAGAAACTCCTGTAAAATAGAAACAAGAGTTACTCCTACCAAATCGGAGAAAAATCATGACGACTCTAGAATATGCTACCATCTAGTAATCAATGTGATGCCGTAGGTTCCTTCCCATATAAGACACGGGAGGATCAACAAAATCTCTCTATGATCTGGAATTCTTGGTTATGGCGTTAATAAATTAATAAATGAAGAACTTTAACAACAGACATAATGTTGGTTACAATTGGACATACAATATTATCTATGGACCAATAAGTTATCCAAACTCAATATAATAGAGATAGGGTATGTTCTTTTTGGCTTCGGCTTATGGCGATGGCTTATGGCTTTTAGTTGTTCGTAAGAGATATTACGGAGACACAAATAACTCGCGTGAAGTTTTTGCCGATATAAATGAAGTCGCTACAATGTGTATTATAATTAACTTGTAGATCCCGTCTTGAAAAGACACTCCGTTTGAAAGCTAGTTACTGTAGAAAAGCCGAAAAACAGCTTTAGAATCTGAAAAGAAGAGACCCATAGTCTTGACCCATTTATCTTAAATGAGCTCAAGATTATACAATTGTAGAATTAAACAAATATGGCAATTTCCTTATGTCATTCTTCAAACTGCCAGTGTTCAAATTTCCAAATTAAAGACTCTTGAGGTATCTAGTATATTAAAAAAAATTGCTCAGAAAAATAATCTAGTACCCTTCATGATTGGCAATTCCAAATTCTCTTGGTCAGATTAATCATGCGAGAAAATTGCAATTATTAGGCTTGAATATAACAGATGTTAAAGTAATTGTGATGCAGTATTCAGCTCAGATCAGGCAACAAAAAAAGGGGATATCGTCGGTGTTGTGTGGAAATGACTGATATTAATCACCAAAATTTCACAAAATCACCTAGTGTTAGGATCCAATATACTTAATAGTTTGACCAATATAATAGTGTGTTCAATTAGTTCTTTGCCTGTCTTGGCATATACCAAGAAAAGGAAGAAGACCTATCTTAGCGAGATCAGTAAATTCTTGACGACTCAAACAGAAGACAACTACAAGTCAAGAAACTTCACCAGACAGATTCCGCGCGAAAGCAGCAGACGGCAAGCCAGGGGCAGCGGGTGGACCAGTGGAGCGCGGGGAGGTGAAGCCCGGGGTCTCAGCAACAACTATGTCGGAGCCGATAGAGCACGGGACAGCCGATCCGGGGGTCTCCGAAGCTGCAGCACGGAAGCGGGACGAGCACGGGAGAACAGAATTGGGCGTCTCAGCAACTACAGCGCGGGAGCCGAGCGAGCACGGGACGACCGACTGGCGCGTCTCGGCCACGCCGGAAACATGACGCTCGAGAGCCACGGACGGCCGCTGCTTCGGCGGGGTGGGGGTGTCGTCGAGGACAATGAGGGACGCCGGCGGGCGCCGCTTCGTGAGGGGAGGGAAAGGGGAGAAGTCCTCGAGGGAGTCGGGGGAGGGGGCGGCGAGGGCGGCATGGGAACGCTTGCGGAGGGAGGGAGGGGTGGCGGTGTCGTCGGGGTCGGAGGGGATGTCGACGACGGCGACCTGAGATGTCATCGCTGTGGTGGGCTTGGCTTTCAAGATGGGTGTTCGAAGTTACAAAAATATTGATCAGTACAGTACAGAACATAAAGATCTACAATAGTAATAATAAAAGTACTAATTGTTTGTACTGGAGATAACATCTCAATTCTCAAATAATTAAAAGAAATTACAAAATAATTAAGAAAATTATAATTTAACTCGACGGTGCTTCATGCCTTGGAAGCGAGATATGATGTCATCGTCCTTAACTTGCATGGAAAATTCTCGCTCAAGAAATGTGACCAAGCAGTCGTTCAAGTATTGCTCACCCATTCTATTTCTTAGCTTATTCTTCACATACTTCATTGAAGAAAAGACTCTCTCAACACTAGCAGTTGCTACGGGAAGAATTAGCACCAATTTGAGAAGCTTGTAAACAATTTTATAATGGAGGTTCTTCTTTGATTGAACAAAAACGATTGATAGCTCGGTAAGATTTTTCACTTTTCTAAACCTCTCATCTCTACGCATATCAGTAATGAAGTGTGTGAGTTGAAAGGGAAGATGCATCAATTCTGTGGTTGAGAAATCTTTAGGATAAAACTGAGCAAGCCTAACCAAATTTTCCTTGTCATAAGCAGTGAATGAATCAGCTGGATTGAATGAAGACATGCAAAGAAGCAAATCCGTGTTTACCTCATCAAACCTGTCATTAAGCTCTTGAAGTTGTCTATCAATGACACTTAAAAACATTTCAACATGGAAGCGATGAAGATTCTTGATTTTTTTAAAGAACCTTTTGGATCTTGCAACCGGCTTATAGAAATCATCCATTTTAGCAACTTTGATACCATGCTTCACACAAAAGGAAGTGACATCATTAAGAAAAGTTTCCCATCCATCATCCTCCCGCAATAACTGCAATTGAGTCTTTGTCAAATAAATGAGATCAATTGCATTAACAATATCTTGATCCCTCTTTTGCAAAGAATTGCTTAAGTCATCTGTGTACCCAAATATGGTTAGCATCAAGTGTGCCATGAAAACAAACTCAAATGACTCAAATGATGTCAACATAGTTTGAGCTTGTATAGCCTCCGTGCTTGAAGTATGATCTTCTCCAATCTTTATAAGAACTCGTCGGATTGAAGGATACAAAGAGATGACATGCATAACAGTTTTATAGTGAGATCCCCAACGAGTATCAGCCAGCCTACCTAGACCCATCTCCTGATTCAAACCCCGGCCAGTTTCAATGTCACCAAATTCTAATGCCTCTACAATCTGCTGAGCTTGAGCTACTCGAAGCATTTGTATCTTTTTACAAGACATCCCTAGAACATTTAACAAATATGCGAGTTGCTGAAAGAACCAAACACAATCACCATTCTCCTTAGCAACAACAACTAGAGTTAACTGGAGTTGATGGGCAAAGCAATGAATATAATAAGCAGAAGGAGACTCATCCATAATTAGTTTCTTTAGACCATTAACTTGACCCTTCATGTTACTAGCTCCATCATATCCACCTTGCGGACGTGTCAAGCTCAATGAATGATCCATAAGTAAAGACTCAATTGCTGTTTTAAGTGTCAAAGCGGTAGTGTTTTCAACATGGACAATACCGAGAAACCTCTCAACAACTCTTCCTTGTTTATCAACATAACGTAAGCAAAGAGTCAATTGTTCCTATTGGTACACATCACTAGATTCATCAGCAAGTATTGCAAAATAATCATCACCAAGGTCATCTATGACTAGCCTAGTGGTTTCTTTGGCACAAGAGTTGATGAGATCTTTCTGTATCTTATGAGAAGTCATTTGACTAGTCTTAGGAGCATTTTTTAGAACGACCTTGTTAACTTCTTCAAAATTTTCGCACCAAGTTAAAAGCTCAAGAAAATTTCCTTTATTTTGTGAGTCTTCACCTTCGTCATGTCCACGGCAAGCCAACCCTTGATGCAAAATAAACCTCAAGCACTTAAGTGAATATGTCAAGCGAGATTTGTACAAAACCCTCAATTGTTTGGAGTTTGAAGCAAAAGACTCTTCAATTGATGCTTTAGGTTTAATGAACTCATATTTTTCATGAGCTTCATTGTGGGCACTATTAATACCACCAACATGTTTGTCAAATCTACCTTTATGGTTCCAATTTCTAAATCCTCTATTCACAAAACTATCTCCACTAGCATAATTAGTTTTATCCTTGAACAAATAACATACGAAGCAAAAGGCAGCATCTCGTTCCACACTGTACTCAAGCCAATTATATTGGTCAAACCAACTAGCTAAGAAGCGACGCATACCTCCAATATTTCTTCTTGGAAAATCATGTGCTCGTGGTTGATATGGCCCCAATGCAATGTATCCTCTTCTCACTGCATCTTGTTCATTGACATCATAGCCCGTGATTGGAATTCTCTTTCCAGGATCATGCACAAGCAAATCAATATCATAAATGGCTTCTTCATCCTCTATGTCATCTTCTATGTCTTCTGTTATTGGGGATAATGGAGAACCTGAGCCTATCTCTGGTTCTGTACTTGCGCCTATCTCTGGTACGTGCACTACCAACTGCAGCTCATTGGAAGGAGATTCTATCTGGTTCTCATTGGAAAGAGATTCTATCTGGTCCTGAACATGGCTTTCAATAGGTTTCAGTTCTAGCGTCGAGGTGGATGGTTTCTTCTGTCTCTTTCCGGCTCTCTCCCACAAAGATTTTAAATTGACAGACTTCTTCTCCATTTTTCAAAGCTCTAATATCTACAATTCGCATACATACAAGATTGAAGATTCAAAACCACAATATGATAATAACACAATTCACTTTAAAAAATGGATATCTACTATCTAGATTCAGGACTACAGACTACTGATATGTTATGTAGCAGGGGCCTTATCTAGTATCTACTGATATGTAGCAGGGGTCTTATGGATGGATATCTAGAATTCTAGATCAGATCAAGTGATCAACTAAGAGCCTAAGAGTATATACATAGCTAAGCCAACATCCCATTTCTTGCATTTCACAACTCACAACTCACAAGTTCACTTAATCACTTCACAAATCACAACACTAAATCGGTGTTCAGTGAAGACTGAAGAGTGAAGACTACCTGCAAGTGCAAGCCGCCGCCGCCGGTCGCCGCAGTTCGCAGCGCCTCCGCCTCCGCTCGCCGGTCGGTGCAGTTCTCCCGGAGTCTGCGTCGCGCAGCGCGCGCCGCCGGCGCGAGCTCACGACCAACGCCGCACGACGCCCACGGCGCGAGGCCGCGAGCCCGTCGACCGAACGCGCCCACGGCCTGCCGGCTCGCCTCCGATCCTCGCTTTCCCTTCTCGGTTCTCCCGGCCGGGAGTCCGCGACGCCGCGACGGCGCGCGAGCCCACCGACCCAAACGCTGCAGTGTTGCACGGCTACACCCGCCGCCACGCTCACTCGCCGCCGCCACCGCCGCCGCGCCACGCTCAGGATGGAGCCATTTAGGGTTGGGAGTTGGGCATTTGGGCGTGAGCCGTGAGGGCGTCCGTGCCTCTGTGGGATTGATGGGGGTCGGGGGATTCGGGCGTTTGGGGGCGTCTGTGGGACTGTGGGAGTTGCCGAGTTGGGCTCGCGAGCCGCGAGCGTGCTGTGCCTGCTGTGGGCTGGGCTGCAATGCAAGGTGCGAGGCAGGGCGTAGGAGCGTGCTGTGGTGCCGTGCAAGGCTGTGTCGCTGTGAGCACGAGAATGAAGACCATATTTGCTGATTCAAGTTCATTTTTGATATGTATATGTATTATACTCTAAATATACAAAAAAAATTCTCAAAAAGTTTGGGTGTTCAGCTGAATACCCATGAACTTAGCTGGGTCCGCCCCTGCTTGGCTAGTTGGCTTGGGCGCTGGCCGCCGCTGGGGTTTCGTCTGCGGATTTGGGGCGTTTGCGCCGAGATGCGGGAATTTGATTTGGGTTTTGGCGGTTCGGCGGGTTAGGGCGTGCGGCTGTCGGTCGCTGCGCGTGGGAGGAGGGAGTGGAATGGTTCCGATGGGCTCAGCCCGTGACGGGCGTATGGGCCGCGCGACACAGGTCGGTGATGTGCGAGGAAAACCGGGCCTCTCCCCTCTTGTTTCCGTTTCGGCCTGTAGCACGGCCGGAGCCGTCTGGGTCACTCCCTCGTTTTGGTTGCGGGCCTCGGTAGCCGACCGTGCCGCGCGCCAGTACTACTGCATTGGTAGTCTGGGTGTGTCCGTGTGTGTGGTTGGGGCTAGGGGTGGATATCGAGCCAACTCTTCGTTTTATCGAACTTTTTCTAAAAATGATATAGTTTGATTTAATATCATTTTACATATAATTTCAAAGTATTTTTAGAAACAAGCTAACAAGCCGAGCCGAGCTTAAGCAAAATTCAAATTCATTTAAAATCAACTCATTTTAATGATTAACCAATTAACAAGTATAACTGAAGCAATTTTGAACCGAGCCAACGAGCCCCACTAACGAGCTTTTTTCCACCCCTAGTTGGGGCTCAAACTAATAAACTTGTTAAAAATTTGACTAGTTCTTATAATTTGACACTTATTTAGATAGTTATCAAATTTTCAGCAAGCTAATAGCTCTATAGTGATCCGCTATATATTTCTTGCCAAATTTTTGGCAAAATTGTGGGCAACTAAAGCTCCAACAAAAAAAAAATGGCTAACCAAAGTTTTGGTAGGGCTGATTCAGGCATCATCCAAACACACCCTAAAATGGTAATACCACTGCATCTGCACTGTGGGCCGTGGTTAGCAGCTTGCGCTCACCAAAGGATGGGTTCGTTTCGGTTCATAGCTTATGTTTTATCTCGAACAAATATATCGGACAGTTTTTTCACTATCTTTTTAAAACAGAACGGTTCATTGGATATATTTTTTGAAACGGTTTATCAATATTCGGTTCATTCGTATAAACATTTATACTAAAACCAAAAGTCATTGATCATGGTTCAAAAGAACACATCAACTATATCCACCCTTAAGACCATGAATACATAATCTCACGAATGGGTTATTTCTTGACGGGCGAATGCATTTGCGAAGAAGTGCAGCAACAGTGTATTTATCGAGCGTACACCTTTTTTAATCTGCATTCTTTTTTATTGGGAAACCATTTGCTTGCAAAAGGTGAAATGAATGGAGCACTGACATGATAATTTTTACAGGGCCAATAAGGCAATACTGACTCAAAACACTGCCATGTATGCTCGCCATGCACACTTGCCGATTAATTGGATGTATACCGATTGCTAGAGCCGGCAAATTACACTCTTCTCTCTCTCTTTTTTTTCTCCCAAGAGACGGCAAATTAGATTGTTGAAGGGTGAAGACATGATGTCCTCATTCTTTTCGACTTGTGTCTTATGGCTACAGTAACTAGCTTTCAAATAGAATATCTTTTCAAGACAGTGTCTACTAGTCGATTGCAGTAGACACTGTACCAACTTCAGCTATATCGGCAAAAATCGCATACGACTATCTCTCTCTCCGTACTCTCTCGCATGAGCAGGTAGAATTCAAAAGACATAAGCCACAGCCGAAAAGGATGGACCCTATTAATAATGTTGTAACTAAGCTTGTATTTGTCTTTTATAAGGGTGAGCTCTAATTGGAACACATAAATCTCTAAGCTATAGCTAAGAAATTACCTCTAAGAATTCAAGTTGGACAATGTCAATGGTGCACATAATTTGTCAAATTATAGAAATAAAAATAACTCATATATAGTCTCTAGGCTCTAGCTAAGAAATTACCTCTCTGGCTTGGTCTTGGGCAGTCGGGCTCTCAGGTTGGTAGTCAGTTGATGACAAAAGGCGACATGTACTTCCCAACCCCAAGTGACAAGTCCCCATTAGCAGTAGGCCAGTCCACCCTCGCCGAATGAATCCAATCACTGCCTCCCCTAGTCGCTAGTCCTCTTCCCTTGCTCGCCAGCCACTCCCCTGCCCCTCGGTGACGTGCCGCCCAGACGCACACGACGGCTCCTTCTGCTCGCCTCAGGGCTCAGTCGCCAGCGCTAGGGTGCCTCCACAGCTCGGTCACAGTTGCCACTCCAGGATCTGCTCGATCGATGCCTGGATGTGCTCGATCGACGTGGCGTTGCCCGGAATTTCTTGGGCACCGACCGTTGTGCCGCCGAGCTCTGCTAGGGCCACTAGGTGCCGCTAAGCGCCACTGCCAGATGCGTGCAGGTGCTCTCTTCCTCTCTCTCGTCTCTTGTGCGTGTGTGTCTGTAGGTTTGTGCTATATGCTTGTGGCAGGGGGTCATGGATGAACTCATCTCTATTGGTGCTGGGCTAACTGATCTTTGGGAGAGGGGGTCGAGGTGGGTTGAACATGATGAAGCCCACTTGGTGGTTTTGCCCTAGCCTCGTCGCTGCATGCATGCCTCTTCCTTCTCTGGTTTATTGGAATGGCGTTTATTGACTTGTTGCGTCAGATTTTTTTTATTGCTGCAACAACTATTTTGATTTGTATGCATATTTTGCTATAATGGCTCTTAATTTTTTTGCATCTCATATTTTTGTTTGTTGCAACATCTATTTTTGAATGCATGCAAGGATTTTGTGATTGGTTGCAATAATTTCACGAGTTGTTGTAAGCAAGAATTCCAATTGTTGCATGTGTATATTCACAATGTTGTAACAATGAAACTTTGATTTGTGATCTTACTAATTATTTTGAGAGTTTTAAACCACGTTTTCAAATATATGCATAGTTTTATACTAAAGTTTTGTCGATTTTGTTGATAGAATGAAATTGTATCAAATACTTTTTCGGTGTTGCTATTTGCAGTTTGTGATATTGCGCATATTCACAAAATAATGTTGCAGATATTGTCACGAATAGTTGCATTATTTTGGAGATCGTCCGATGGGACACGCCCACCCGTGGGACGTCCTAGCCGTAGTTGCTTCCTATTGATTATCATAGGGCCTGTTCTTTTTGGCTGCGGCTTATGACTTTTAGCTGAAAATTTTGAATTTTGACTGTTTACGGTACAGATTACGGAGAAATCGATACTCACTTGTGATTTTGGCTGATACAGATGTTGAGCTTTTAACATGTACTACGTTTAACTTGTAGACCCCGTCTTGAGAAAATACCCTATTTAAAAGTTAGGTACTATAGCGGCTGCCAAAAGCCGGGCGGTTTGTGCCCTGCCGAACACCCCGTAGACTGACTCTCTTGATTCGAGGTTATCAGCACCTTTCTAAAGCGGAAATTGCACAGAAAAATGCTAAATAAGGGCCTCCTCCATTTGAAAGAGACAGATCGCTTTAGGAAATTTTAGGATTTATAGTTCAAAATCCCATGGATTTAGATCCAAATTCCTTTCCGAACAGGCCATAAACCCATCAGTACAAAAGGGAGAAACGGCCCAAAAGTCTAAAGCAAAAGCAAGCAAACATGTTCAGCCTTCGAATCCAATCCGTCGACTTCCCCGACGCCTCCGCCGCCGCCGACGAAGTCGGCAGCAGCAGCGGCGTCACCACCACCGACCCCCTCTCCCCGCTCTCCAGCCACCCTCTCCCCTCCACTACCTCCGCCTCCGCCACAACACCTCTCGAGCTGCCCGGCGCGACCTCCGCCGCGTCTGGCCGAAACCCTAGGATCCACCACACGGCCATACCCGCGGCATCCTCCACCTCTACCGCTCCTCCTCCCCCTCCCCCGCCTCCTCCTACGCCTCCGCCGTCGCCGCCACCACCTCCTCCTCCACCGGACCCACCGCCCCACAGCTCGGCTCCGACTCTCTACTCCCGGTAACCACTCTTCCTCGGTTTCTTACTATTTTGCTCGTTTTCGCGCGTGTTCACTCCTCATCTCCTGTCTCTTGCAGCCGTGGCGCGGCACACGCCTCCTGGTGCTCGCCGTCCCGACCCGCGTCTCGCCGGATGACTTCGTCCGCTTCTGCGGCCCCTACATCGATCACGCCTTGGATATCCGTGTCATCAGGTGAATTCCCTGTCGCATTCATAGTTGATTGCATCTCATTCTGCGCATAATAAAGCAACACTTTTCTTATATGTGCCGTCATGATTGTAGGGATGATGGGGTGGAGGACCGCTACAGCGTGCTTGTGGAGTTTGAGGATCAGAAGAGTGCCGACGGGTTCTACCTGGACCTCAATGGATGGAGGTTCTCATCCTCGGAGGTTGCTAATGTTGTCAATTGGGCGTTAGTTTAGTTTGCCGATCATGTGTAATACTGCTTCTGAATTGGATTGTTGTTCCATGGTGCAGGTAGAGGTGTGCCATGTTTTGTTTATAGTTTCTGTGCAATATACACCATCCACCGAGATTGCCATGACTCCACCAGTTGGATCCACTGAGCTCCCGACTTGTCCTGTTTGCATAGGTGAGCAGCTTATTGCTGTTTCTTGTATCTGTTTTTCGGCACTCAGTGTGCACACATATGCACATGCTATTATAACATCATATTTTAAATTTGTGCATAGTGTTCTTGCTTTTTAATTAACTCCCCATTATCTGGGGCAAAATTTGATGGTACTTTCTGATCAATAGATTAGGCACCTCTCTTCTGAGGAACTACACCTGTGTGGTTGAGAAGCTCTGCAAACATCAAAGTTATGTGTTTGCTGAGTTTTAGTTTCACCGCACCTGTTTAACCTTATTTTTGTTGGGTATTGCAGTGCCTATCAATCTGTTAATGTCTCTCTTACAGATGCTTTCTTGATGCAATTTTCTAAGCTCTCGATCTACTCCCATATTGGATAGGTTCTACCAAATTGAGGAACTGCATTCTTATAGTAAAAATAAAACTGGTTTTTATATGAATTTGTACTGTTTAACTGTCGTTATGTAAATATGTGGACCTCATACATAGATACACACTTTCTCATTTCTTGGGCTGAGTTTTGAGACCAATTTGTTTATTATACCATTTCTTTTAGTATTTTTAATTTTTGGAATTTGTTGGTTGTCATTTTAATTATCTATCTAGCATAAGGTTAGATGACCTGCCTGTTCCTTACCATTTTTTATGTGTTTGATGAATCAGAGAGATTGGATCAAGACATAAGTGGAATTGTGGCAACTACTTGTGATCATTCTTTCCAGTGTTCATGTGTTTCAATGTGGGTCAATTCATCTTGTCCGGTAAGGATCCTTTTGGTAACCATTGTTTCATTACTTTCTCAAGTAAAGTGATCTTTTTTTGTTTTGATTTTTGCATTGCATCGGATTTGCCACGACAACTACTCGTTTTTATATAAATTCCTACTTTCTAGTTGTTCGCTTCGGACTTTTGAATAGCATGGTTGTCACGGCGTAATTGGTGACCACGGCGCCCCTTAGGCGCCGGGACGCCTAGGCGAGGGCGCGCGACGCCTAGGCGAGCTGTACATGCATACGTATACTCGTATGTACACCACTTCTCTCTCCTGTCTCTCGCATCTCTGTCCCGACCTCCTCTCTCTTCCGTCTCTTGCGGCGATTCCTCTCCCCGCCGTCGCCTCCCCCGTCCGCCGCCGCCTCTCCTCCCCGCCGCCTCCCCTGTCCGCCGCCTCCTCTCTTCCAGGTGCCTCCTCCCCCGCGCGCCACCTCCTCCCCAGCGCCTCCTCGACAGCGCCTCCCCTGCCCCCGGGGCCGGAGTGCGGGAGGGAGGGAGGCGGCGCTGCAGGAGGGAGGAAGGCGGCGCGGCCGGAGAGGGGAGGGGCGGACGGCGTACCTGGCCAAGGCGAGGCGATCCTCCCCGGCGTCTCCCCCCCTGGCGCCTGGATGCCGTGACAACCCTGTTGAATAGTCTTCTGTGGAACTGGTTAATGAAGTAGTTGGAAGACCATGGCAATGTCCAATATACAGTCATCTAGTGAGTCTGAGATCACGGATTTGATCTTATGTAAAGTCTTGAACACTCAGTAGGAACTTACTGAGGGTTTAGGGGCATTTGCAAAACATTAGATATTCACTCTCTGTCTTCATATATGCTCATATAAACAAATTTCACCTCAATGTAAAAAAAGTAATGTTCATGTCAGCTGTTTATATGGAGCATAAAGTTGTAAATGTGCAAACATTTTCTTATAGATACAAACATATTCTTGTGAGTACTATGACCATATGTACTTAAGAGTTAGACTGCCAGTGTATTGAGCTACTTCCTTGCCTTTTCGCACTACTAAACTTTCTTGAGTGTGAGTTGTCTTTGTTCACAGTTGTTTCCATTTCAGGTATGTCAGTCTGGTCAGAAGAAGTCTGAAAATCCTACATGTTCTGTTTGTCAAACCTCGGGAGACCTCTGGATCTGTGTAATATGCGGTTTTGTTGGATGTGGAAGGTATGTTAATACCTGCTGATTGAAATATATCTATCAGGACTCAAATAGTCACTCCACTATCTCAAGAATGAGGCCATGTTAAATCATTTTACATGTTTACTTAGTACGCTGTACTCATTAGAAGTTAGAAATTCGGCACTGGAAAGACACTCAACATTGCATTCGCTACTTCTCTCATTTTTGCCTAATCAACATTGCCTTTATTAATTTGCTTGTCATAGGTATAAAGAAGGCCATGCAATTCGGCACTGGAAAGACACTCAGCATTGCTATTCGCTCGATTTGGAAACTCAGCGTGTTTGGGATTATGTGGGTGACAGTTATGTCCATCGACTAAATCACTCCAAAAGTGATGTAAATCATGCTAAGTTCAGGTCAAAGTGTAAATATTCCGGGGACAACTGTGTAAACTGTTCGTGCAATGATGACTCAGATATAGGTGGAGCTATGTTCAACAGCAAAACGGAAACAGTAAGAATTTTAATTTCCTCCAATTTGAATCTCCATAACACCTTGTTGGTATTCTTGTTCCTTGAATTCGCATGCCCTGTTCTTCTTAATAGATTGTGGATGAATACAACCGTCTTCTTGCAAGCCAACTTGAAACTCAGCGAGAGGTGCAGTCCTCTTTCCTTTGTGCTAATTTTTTGATGTCACTAACTAAGTGTATTTGTGTTGTTCTAGATCTTGTCGTATTGAGATAAAGTCTGTTATACAATTGACAATGTGGTTTATTTCTGATGCATTTATCCACCTACATTTGCTCATATTCACAGTATTATGAGGCTCTGCTGTCAGAGGCTAAGAAAGAAAGGGAACGACACGTTTCGGTTGCTGTGGATAAAGCTGTAAATGATAAGCTTCAAGAGATCCAACTTAAGATTGAAAATGTAATATTGGAGAAAAAGAAAATTGCAGAGGTGAGCATCTTTAAAACTATGCATCTTTCATTTGTTAAGCAATAAGCACAAAGTTTGTTTGGCTCTTGGCATAACTCCAATCCTTTGCTTTATCTTGCGGATGAATGAAAAACTCACAAAGAGCCGGGATATATGGCGTCGGACACTAAAAGAAATAGAGGAAAGGTATGTTTTGATCCTGTTATTATTGGACTCTTGCTTGAGGTGATAGCAAGATCCTTACTCTCATGGAGAGGATGACACTTGGAGATGGGGCAATTTTTCTTGTATATTTCTCTTCACAATGCCATGCCAACTTTGAGGGTTGGGGATACATATTATAGGTCGCTAACTAACCAAGCATATGCCAAGATGCTAGTCTAAGATGCTAACAACCTGTCCTAGATGTTGTCCTTTAATATGCTAACAACTTTGTCCTAGATCTTGTCCTCTAAGATGCTAACAACTTTGTCCTAGATCTTTGGTCAAGATCTTTGTCCTAGAGATGCTAACAACCGATCAAGGATCTTTGTCCTTTACAAAAGCAAAAAGCCGACACAAAAAGCGACCACGAGACTTATCCATCATTCTCCCTAAGTCTTGTGTGTCTCCTTGAGAGAATCGAGCCATCCGATCTGGCGCGAAGCTCCTGGAACTTGGTTCGCCAAGAGACTTGGTCGGGAAGTCGGCGGTGGTCTTGGGTGTTGATGTAGTTGGCGGATACTCCTTCATCGGCGAACCGATGAAGTGATACCTCCGGATGTGCTTGCTGCGCTCATGGAAAACGAGGTTCTTCGCCAAGGCCAAGCGGACTTCTCATCCACCCCGAGCTCCACCGCCTCGCGTCTGTCAAGGATATCGCCAGCGGCCGCGCGACCACGAGCTCGAGTAGAAGCGGTAGTGGTCGCAATGTACTCGCCAGCGACTAGACAAAGCCACTACCGTTGCTTGGCCGATCGCGGTGATCGGACATTTGCCGAGGAAGCACGGCGTCCGTGGTGCTCTTGCTCGTGTCGATGTCGCCGGCGTGGTCGCTGTCGGCCATGCCGATGAAGTGCGCGCGCGGGCACCTTAGGTAGTGCTGCCGTGCCGGAGGTGCGCGACGTAGCGGAGGATCCTTTTCATGGCTGCTTGGTGTTCGTCGTCGGTCATTTGCATGAGCCGGTGGCGTGGCGACGGCGAAAGTCGGTCGGCGTGTGAACAAGGTAGCGAAGGTCGCCTATAATGCGCGATCTTGCGTTGCGTCCGCCTCACTGCTCGTACTCTCACGACTCGACTTGACCTCTCTCTCCATGTGTGGTGCGAGTTGCGATCGGTGAGGCGCCACTCACGATGCGCTTGGCGTGGCGATGCAGCGAAGAGATCGGGCCGTCTGGTGGACCTCGATCCCGGTAGAAGGAGAGCCCCAAGTCGCTCATCCGAAGCGGTCTTCATCTCGCCTTGAGCGCCTCGACCTCGGCCTTCTTGGGCCGGTGATCACAAGTCGTCGGCGTGACGCCTACCGCCAGGCGTTGCCGCCTTGCCGCCGCCGTGACCGCGACCTGCGTGTGCGCTCTGCTGAACCCCATTTGCATAAGGGTGAGTCGGCTTAGCGTTCGGGCTCGTGGTGCTGCCGCAGCCGTGAGGGCCTTGCGCGGCGGAGGACCTGCCCTCCTGCGGGGATGGCGAATCCCGGCGACGGGCGTGAGACCTCCTCGCTTCAAGTCGCCGTTGAGGAAGGCGGACTTGGCGTCCATGTGATGGGCGCGCCAACCCTCTGGGCCGCGCAAGTGCGAGAGAAGGCGAACGGACTCCATGCGCGCGCGGCAGTGCGGGCGTCGTCGAAGTCGACCCGCCGCGCATGAAGCCTCGTGCCTGGCGAGCCTTGTGCTTGCGATGGCGCCGACTTCATCCCGCTTTAGCTTGAACACCCACTTAAGGGTGATCGCGCGGTGGCCGGCGGGAAGATCCGCCCGCTCCACGTCGGTTCCGCTCGGCGGCGTCCATCTCTCGCTTCATCGCGACATGCCACGCCGCGTCTCCGCCGCTCGGCGAAGGCGGGGGCTCGCCGTCGTCGCCGCGCCAATGCGGCTCGCCTCGAAGTCGTCGCTGCGCCCGATCGAGACGGCAACTCGCCGAGATGTTGTCCATGAATGCGGTAGCGCAGAGCTCGCCGTCGTGGTAGGCGTCGGCGCGTCCTCGTCGGGGCAATGAGTGCGAACTCCACCGTCTTGTTGCTCTTCGTGGACCGAAGCTGTTGGGGCCGATCCCGGTGGTGTGGCCGCCGGTGCAGGAGAGTGGGGCGTAGCCGGTGCCGAAGGTGGTGGAGCACTCGCCGGGGCCGTGGCGGCGAGTGTCGAGTGGGCGAGCTTCGGTGAAGGCGAGCCGCTAGCTCACGCTCTCGAAGTGGACGTAGTCGACAACGAAGTCCCTGAGAGTCGAAGTCGAACCGTCGTCCACCGCCTTGTCCCACGTCGAGCCTCGCCCTTCGTCGAACACAACATCACGCGAGATGCGGACGCGCGTGTGTGACAGGTCGAGGATGCGGTGAGGCCTTCCGAGCCCTCTGCGCGGCCGATGAACACTCGGTGCTCACGCCGTCGAGCTTGCCGATGTGGCCAAGCTCCTTGGCGAGCGCGAGGCGAAGACCGCAAGTGGGACCGCCGCTGCGCCCATGCCAAGCCTCGTCGCGTCCTGCCGCTCAAGCGCCTTGGTAGGCGGCGGTTGAGGATGTAGACGGCCGTCACCGCCGCTCTCCCGAAGACACCGCATCTCCTGCGCGAGGAGGGCGAGCCATCCCACGGCCGTCGTTGCGCCGCTCGGCGACGCCGCTCTGCTGCGGTCATGCGGCGCGGAGTAGTGGCGTTGAATGCCCTCATCGGCGCGATGCGATGCAAATTCGGCCGCCGTGAATTCGCGCCGTTGTGCATGCGCGGACGCAGCGGCTTGCGGCCGCGCTCTGCCTCGCGGCGACTGCGTGCGCTGATGGCGTCCGCGACCTCTCCTTGCCGCCGAGGACCATCACCCACATGTAGCGGAGAGGTCGTCGACGGCGGCGCAGAAGTAGCGTCGTCTCCGGTGTGGCGGTGTCACCGCCACACAGTCCCGTGCGAGCTCGAGCCTCTCCTTGGCTCTAAGCTGCTGCTTTGAGAAAGAGTCGCCTACGCCGTCAACACGCAGACGTCGCGAATCGCTCCACATGGTCAAGGCACGGCGGGCCTCGCACCATCTCCGCGGCACCGAGCCGCCGGGCCTCGAAGTGAAGGTGCCCAAAGCGCTCGTGCCAGCGCGCCGCTCGTCGTCCCGACGAGCGGCAAGACAGAGGGTTGTGCCACTGCGTGAAGGATGTAGAGGCGATTGCGCCTCTGGTTACCTTGGCAAGAAGGCGCGCGAAGATCCCAAATCCGCAGCACCGTGCTCGATCTCGACACGCGAAGTCGTTTCATCCACCGTCCCAAGGCGATGATGGAGTTCCATGGTCGGGGATGTAGTAGACGGCGGTGGCGACTGTGCTCGCGACACGGCGGTGAAGATGACGAGTCGGCGCCCTTGATTTCCACGCGGGCGTCCTCGTAGGGAAGCGGGTAGGCTACACTGGCGTAAATTAAAAATTCTACCCAGAAACCAAGATCACTGCGATTATAGATCACGGTCTTACCACTAGACGCGCAGCGCGGAAGTTGATGCGCGTCAGGGCGGCGTAGTCGTACCAAGTTGATGCGATGCGTCAGGCGAGTAGTCGTACTACTTCCTGCGTCCTCGTCGTGGCGTCCCACGTCGCCTCCTTTCTTGCGGTTCGTCCCAGCGCCACGATCGGCGCCTTCAAAGGTATCCACACGTGCGGGAAGCAACGCACGCGGACTACTAGATCGCGCGGCGACTAGGGCGTGGAGGGTGGCGGCGGGGTTTGGGATGTCACGAAAAACTCAACCTCAACCGGCGCGCCCCTCTCCTCGGCTTTATAGGCGTCCTTATAATGGGCTTCTACGAATAGAGGCCCATTAGGACTCAATGCCCGATCTAGTCGGATCAATCCGAACTAGGCTTCACCCTTAAGTGTGTGACCTATGGTTCACATATGTTTAGACATGGCGCGAGTACACATACTTGGTCAATAGTTGGTAGCGACCTCTGCAAGGCGTGCAACTCCTAAACATACGTAAAGATCATATCGGACGAACCATCACAGCGTTATGTACATGCCAATCCCTTTGCCTCACGATATTCGGTCGCGCTCCAAGTGACCACTCTTTCTCGATCCTGTGATCGGAATCCCTTACTAGGTTAACTCTTAACCTTAAGTAGCATGGCCATGCATTTGGATCCGATCACTCGAGGGCCGAGATATCTCTCGAGGTAGAGGGCAAATCCCATCTCGACCGACCATGCCTCGCGGATGCTTCATGACAAACCCAAAGCTACCTTTATAACTACCCGATTCACGGAGTAGCGTTTGATAGCCCCTAAGTAGGTCGATTCACATCTCAAGTACATGCGACAATCTCGAGTCTAAGGACAAGGCGTACACATTGTGTAGAGAGAACCATAAGAATAATTACTATGTCTCATGTTGGGTCGGTCAACCCCATGTTCTAAACATGTGTCCACATTATTGGTTTGACATCTCCATGTCTATGACACGTGAAACATGGTCATCAACCGATACATGTGCTAATCCATCATTCACGTGTGTCCTCACATGAACTCCGACTAGGGACAACTTTAGAATAACCATACAAGTAAAGAGTTTCACAAACAAGTCACATACTTGTTAATCAACACAAAGGCAATATTCAAGGAACATTTATTAAATCATGGATACAATGAAATATCATCATCAATATGATTGCCTCTAGGGCATATCTCCAACATCTCCCACTTGCACTAGAGTCAATCTAGAAGATATCTAATACCCATAGCTCTTGTGTGCGCCTCATGCTTAGGTGTGGGAGAGGCTTCACAAAGGATGCAAATATTCAAATCAGTGTGTATTTTGCATATCTTTAAATCTCTCGATTAAGGATCTCTCGAATGAGATGAAACCGCCGCGATATGTGTTTGTTCTTTTGGTGATTCCTCGGCTCCTTGGCTTGCGCAATGGCCCCATTGTTATCACAAAAAGATCCGGAGGACTATCGCACGCACTAGGAACCACACCTAGTTCGATTATGAACTTCCTTATCCAAACACCTTCCTTTCTTTGCTTGAAGCGCAATGTACTAAACCTCCGTTGTAGAGTCGACATGATCTCGCTTGGAACTCTTCCAACTTACCGCACCACCGTTCAAAGGAACACAAAACCCGATTGCGATTTGTAATCATCTTTGTCGGTTTGGAAGCTTGCATCGGTGTAACCATTTACAACGAGCTCTTCCTCACTTCAGTAGACTAGGAACACATCCTTAGTTCTTCTCAAATACTTGAGGATGTTTTTAAGCTTCGTCGATGACTCTCACTGGATCGACTGTATCTGCTCGTAACACTTAGAGCATAGGAAACATCTGGCGAGTGCACATCATAGCATACATGATAGATCCAATGGCGAAGCATATGGAATCTTACTCATGCGATCTCGCTCATCGGTTGTCGAAGGACACCGAGTCTTGCCAAGATTTATGCCATGAGACATGGGCAAGAACCCTTTCTTTGCCTCCTCCATGTTGAACCGTTTCAACACTTTGTCAATATAAGTACTGCTTAATCCTATTAGCCTTTTTGATCTATCTCTATAGATCTTAATACCCAAAATATATGCCGCTTCCCTAAGTCCTTCATTGAGAAACTATTTTTGGTGAGGTCTTAACGGACTCGAGCATAGGAATATCATTTCAATCGAATATGTCATCTACATATAAGATTAGAAATACGAGTGAGCTCCCACTTGTCTTCTTGTAAACACAAGATTCTTCTTCGTTTTTGATGAAGTCAAACCCTTTGACCACTTCATCAAAACGAATGTTCCAACTCCGAGATGCTTGCTTCAATCCATAAATGGATTTTTGAAGTTTGCATACTTTTCTAGCATTGTTTGGATCGACAAAACCCTCGGGTTGTATCATATACACGTCCTCGGTTAAATTTCCATTAAGGAAAGCGTTTTGACATCCATCCGCCATATCTCATAGTCGAAATATGCGCAATAGCTAGAATGATCCGTATTGATTTAAGCATCGCTACTGGTGAGAAAGTCTCATCGTAGTCAACTCCTTGAACTTGCCGAAACCTTTGCGACAAGTCGAGCTTTATGGATATGAACATTTCCATCCATATCAATCTTCCTTTTATAGATCCATTTGCACTCTATGGTTTAACACCATCGAAGGTCAACTAAATTCCAAACTTGATTGTCTCCATGGATGCTATCTCGGATCTCATGGCACTATGTCATTTCTCGAGTGCGGGTCCATCATTGCTTCGCATAGGTCGTAGGCTCATCATTGTCTAACAATAATATATCTCGCGCATTGCGAACCTTCCGACAACCGTGGTGGTGGTGCTTCCTTTGCCATGGGTTCCTCAACTTGTTACGCCACATGGGCATCATTCGTCGAGTCTTTCCCGATTGGTTCATCTTGAACCTCTTCAAGCCGCCGTTCTTCCACTTGTCTCCCTATTGAGAAACTCTTTCTCTAGGAAAACACCACTTGAGCGACAAACACTTTGCCCTCTAGTCGGTTGTAGAAGTAATATCCAAAGGTTTCCTTCGGATATCCCACGAAAATGCATTTATCAGGCTTGGGTGTGAGCTTGTCAGATCAGAAACTGACAACGCCTCGCATCCTAAATCTTTAGAAAAGACAAGCGTGACTCTTCCCGGTCCATATCTCATATGGTGTCTTAACTACTGATTTAGGCGGTACCTATTAAGTGTGAAAGTTGCCGTTTTTAGCGTAACCCCAAAGGATAATGGTAAATCGGTGGCTCATCATCGATCGAACCATGTCCAACAAGGTCCGATCACGCCTCGGATACCCGTTTCTTTGAGGCGTTAGGCGGTGTTAGGTGTGGAACAATTCGCAACTCTTGGATGATTGCTAAATTCATGATTCAAATACTCGCCACCACGATCGGATCGCGAGCCTTGATTTTCTTGGCACGTTGATTTTCAACCTCATTCGGAACTCTTTGAACTTTTCAAAGTTTCGGACTTATGCTTCATTAAGTAGACATAGCCATATCTACTAAAATCATCGATGAAAGTTATGAAGTAATGAAATCCACCTCTAGCGATCGTGCTCATTGGTCCACATACATCGGTATGTATGATTTCCAATAAGTCGGCGCCTCTCAAAAGAACCTTTGAAAGGTGATTTGGTCATCTTACCAAGCAAACAAGCTTCACATGTCTCGTATGATTCAAAATCAAGCGAGTTAGAAGACCATCGACATGGAGCTTCTTCATGCGCTTTTCATATGTGACCCAAGCGACAATGCCAAACATAGGTGGGATTCAAATCATTAGGTCGAAGTCTTTTAGCATTTATGTTAAAGATAGGCGCATCATCAAGATTTAAAATAAATAACCCATTCACAATGGGCATAAAAATATAAACATTCCATTTTTAGAGATCAAACAACCATTGTCTTTACTTGCAAATGAATAACCATCTCTCATCAAACATGAGGGGATAAAATGTTTCGACTCATACTAGGAACATAATAACAATTATTCAATTCCATAATAAATCTTGAAGGAAGTTGAAGTTGCATGGTGCCGACGGTCAACGCGACAACCCTTGCTTTATTTAAACGCGAAAATCAACTTCACCTCTTGCGACTCCTCTACTTCTTATTAGCCTGCATCGAGTTGCAAATGTGAGCAGCCGATCCAATATCAAATACCCAAGAGTTAATAGGAGAATGCGAGAAAAATGTCTAAAACATTTATGACAAGTGTACCATGGGTGGAAGTCTTACTTCCACCTTCTTCTTGCATTCATCGGAATCCATGTACTTCTTGCAGTTTCTCTTCCGGTGGCGCTTTACAATAGAAGCATCTTGTCTCGGCTCGAGTCGGCAGATTAGGCTTAGGCGTTGGCTTGAGATCATATCTTTAACCTTGCCCTTATTCTTTGGCCATGGCTTACCCTTTTCTTGAAGCTAGACTTGTTCCTGACCCATCACATGGCTAGGCCACGCACACTTCTTAATGTCACTCTCTGTTTTTTGAGCATCTCACAAAGCTCATTAAGGCCCTTATCCGCCCCATGCATATGGTAGTTCGAAATGAAATGCCCATAGCTAGGTGGAAGAGACGCTAAATGAAATCGATTGCCAACTCTTGGCCAATTGGAAAACCAAGTTTATCCAAAGTCATTGTAACCAACCATTTTGATCACATGTGGGCCTCGGTGCACCTTACATTAACTTGCATTCGAGAAAAGCCTTAGAGACATTGAACCGTTCGGTCGGCACGTATGTCGAACATGTCCTTAAGCGCTATGATCATATCATACGCTTCCGATCCTCAAACCTTTTGAAGGTCGTTCCATGTATCAAGCATAAGACAGACTAATCTCAAGAGAGTCATCACATGCTTTCTTGTAGGCATTTTTAACGACAGCAGACGCATTGTTAGCGAGTTCTTACGGGATTGGGGTGTCGAGCGTTTTCCTTTTTATCCGCCACGAGAACAATTCTCGATTACGGACCAGTCAGAATAGTTTATTCCATTTAATTTCTCTTTCTCAAGAATCGATCGCAAAGCAAAGGGTGTGCGTGGTTGCTAGATGCCATTGATCTACAATAGGAAATGCAAAATACTAAGACAAATAAAACCATGATAGAGTAAAGCGTATTAAACAAATTTAATAGAATGTACTCCCACTAAAATCAACATCCTCTATTGATTCTTAGCGATTCAAGATCCGCAATTAACGAGTCTACTAGTGAGCTTTTGCATCACCGCTAGGAGACAAGGTAATTCGATAAGCAACACCTTACTAATCATATCTCTATATGACTCTTGTTGTTGGTGACATCTCTATGCCCGTAGCCCCAACCTTTATGCCCCAGGCCCATAACCTTTATGATAACCTTGTTAAGTTCACCAATCCTTATGCATGTAAGTATCAGATACAAAACCCATCTAGTCAAGGAAAGTTGATGGTGCCTAATTTTATAGACCCACCATCAATTTACAAGACATGGGATGGTGCAAAGTTTAATTGGGAGGGCATATGTTTAACTTAACATTTTGTGAGGATCGCTATACTTCTACCATTCAAACATGCATAGGAGTAAAACAATAGGAATAGCATTCACATTTGTGACTCGGTCGGACATTCGTAAAAAGCAGAGATCAATCTATGCAATTTTTACATAGGATTTTGATCGGCAAATCATATTTACCACAAATCGACTCTCGTTAGATTCGACCAATTATATTGATCTTCGCATGCATGACCGGTTTCGTGTCACCGCTTCACCCCGATGGCGAATCCGACGGTAGGGTATGTTGTTTCACGACCTTAGCGGCATGATCACGGTACATCGATTATTAATCTAGGTTCGATTCGATCAATCATATTGATCTTCGCATGCCGCAACCGGTTTCGTGTCACTTTGCTCTGCCCCGATGGCGAATCCGGCGGGTAGGGTATGTTGTTTCACGACCTTAGCGACATGATCACGAAACGGACCAATCCATTACGAACTATACAATCGATCACATCGATCATACCGATTACATATCGCCATATGCAAATCACCGAACCTATAACATGACAAAGCCGCTCTGATACCCTTTGTAGGGAAGCGGGTAGGCTACACTAGCGTAAATTAAAAATTCTGCCGTAAACCAAGATCATCTGCGATTATAGATCACGGTCTTACCACTGACGCGCGGTGCGGAAGTTGATGCGTGGCGTCGAGCGGTGTAGTCGTACCAAGTTGATGCGATGCGTCGGGGCGAGTAGTCGTACTACTTCCTCGTCCTCGTCGTGGCGTCCCGTCGCATGGCTCGCTTTCTTGCGGTTCGTCCCAACGCCACGAATCGGCGCCTTCAAAGGTATCCACGCGTGCGGGAAGCAGCGCCGCGCCGGACTACTAGATCCGCGCGGCGACTAGGGCGTGGGAGGTGGCGGCGGGGTTTGGGGATGTCACGAAAAACTCAACCCTCAACCGTAGCCGCCCGCTCCTTTTATAGGCGTCCTTATAATGGGCTTCTACGAATAGAGGCCCATTAGGACTCAATGCCGATCTAGTCGGATCCAATCCGAATTGAGGCTTCACTTACTTGTGTGACCCTATGGTTCACATATGTTTAGACATGACGCGAGTACATACTTGGTCAATAGTTGGTAGCGGCCTCTAGCAAGGCGTGCCAACTCCTAAACATACGTAAAGATCATATCGGACGAACCATCACAGCGTTATGTACATGCCAATCCCTTTGCCTCACGATGTTCTGCCGCGCTCCAAGTGACCACTCTTTCGATCCCGTGATCCTAATCCCTTACTAGGTTAACTCTTAACCTTAAGTAGCATGGCCATGCATTTACGGATCCGATCACTCGAGGGCCCAGAGATATCTCTCGGAGGTAGAGAGGGCAAATCCCATCTCGATCGACCATGCCTCGCAAAGATGCTTCATGACAAACCAGCTACCTTTATAACTACTCGATTCACGGAGTAGCGTTTGATAGCCCTAAGTAGGTCGATTCACATCTCAAGTACATGCGACAATCTCGGGTCTAAGGACAAGGCGTATACATTGTGTAGAGAGAACCATAAGAATAATTACTATGTCTCATGTTGGGTCGGTCCAACCCCATGTTCTAAACATGTGTCCACATTATTGGTTTGACATCTCCATGTCTATGACTCGTGAAACATGGTCATCAACCGATACATGTGCTAATCCATCATTCACGTGTGTCCTCACATGAACTCCGACTAGGGACAACTTTAGAATAACCATACAAGTAAAGAGTTTCACAAACAAGTCACATACTTGTTAATCAACACAAAGGCAATATTCAAGGAACATTTATTAAATCATGGATACAATGAAATATCATCATCAATATGATTGCCTCTAGGGCATATCTCCAACATCCCCAAACTTGACGGAGCCTCGGACGCTAGAGTCAAGCTCGGCGAAGAACTCCCGTCGACCGGTCATGTGATGGGTGGCGCGGTGTCGAGGCACCACCCGCGTCGATCTTGTCGTTCTGCGGCCGTGGCGCGGAAGCGTGTGCTTTTGCTCGTCAGGTGGAGGAGAGCGTGCGATCGGTGCAGCCGGAGGTAGTTCGATGCTCGCATGAACAATGAACGAGCCGGCCGCCTCCTCCGCTCGCTGCGACGTGGGCTGGCCGCGTCGTGGTATCGACACTCCACGCCCAATGACCAAGTTTGCGCGATTGTGGCAAGAGTCGCCTCGTCTGGCTTTTGCTTGCCGTGGCGCGCCTGGCGCCTCCACGGTCATTATCCTCGGCACGACGCCTCGCGCCCGTGCCGGCGTCTTTGCGCGACTTACCACGCATGCGGTACTGTCGTGGAAGAAGGCTCCGCTTCTTCCTGTCACCTGGCCGTGACCACCGCTCCGAGTGAGGAGGAGCTTCCGCCAATGGTGACGGTCCCGAGACAGCGTGGCTCATCGCCGTCGGTGACCTTGAGCGACCGCGCCGCCTCGATCGTCATCGTGGAGAGATCCAGCGAGATCGGATCGAGTGAGCCATCTGCTTGTACTTCTGGGGGCGCAGCGAAAGAGCTTCTCGGCGGCTCTCTCTCGCCGTAGGTGTCGCCGCCGAATCGTACCATCTTCTGCAGCAGAGTGTTGAGGCGGAGCAAAGTCATCGGCGTCCTCGCCGCTTGAAGGCGGTGGTCTCCTCCGTCGCGAAGTGCTGCGGTGTGGACTTGCGCGCGCGCGATCGGCTGGCGTGCGTCTTGCGGCGATGGCGTCCCAAGCCTCCTTGGCGATCGCTTGTTAGTAGCGAATCGCATCTCGGGGATCGCTGCGGCGATGAGCATCGGCGCCGTCGATCCTGGTTGTAGTCGGCGTCGCCGTCACGGATGCATCCCACATATGCGCGCTGAGCTTTACCTCATCACGCAACCCACTCGGCGTAGTTGGTCTTGGTGAGGTAGGCCACCAGCCGCCGGGCCGACGTCCTCGACGACGACTGGTACTCGTGGTGACCACGATGCCGAACGGGAGAGATAGCCGCGTCGCACTGAAAGCCGCGCTCTCCGTCGACCGTCGTCGTCGCCGCCGTGCGTGCCTCCTCCAGAGCACCGCCGCAGCGTCGCGCGCTGTCTGGCGCCACCGCGCTCATGGGCGTCTGCGGCCGCCTCGCCTCGCCGCCTCCTCTCCGCTCAAGCAAGGTCCGCGTCGCGCTGCCATCGCGAGATGGAGGCTGCTGCTGCCGCCGTGAGACCTTGACCTCGCTGCGGCGCCTGCTGCATCTGCCGCCGCGCGCTTCCTCTCCGCTACCGCCTGCTTGCCGGCTCACGCCATTGCCCGGCCTCGGCGCCGCCGCCGCGTGCGCGGTCTGCCGCCGCTTCGCTCGGCTGCTGCGCGAAGCTCGGCCGTCTGCCGACGCCGCGTGCTCGAGCGGCCGGCGCCGAGGCGCTCTGCGGACATGGCGCGCATTTGGGCATTGCGTGGAGAGGGCTCCTTCCGACGAGTCAGCTGCCGTCTCGGAGAGGAGTGGCGAGAACGGCGGGCTATACGCTACCCTTCCCAACTGCGAGGCCGAAGAAGGAGATGAGCAAGAGATGCTCAGGTTACAGGATAGTATAGCTCTGATACCACTTGTGTTGCATGTACCAACCAATTCACCCAAAAACTTAAGCTTATGAGGAAAGGTGGACAATTCACTTATACTTCAACACTCCCCCTCACGTGTAGGCTCCCTCAGACCTAAGACGTGGAATAGAAGTGGGCTGCAATTATTATTTTTAATTGCACCAACCGGGTCTTGAACTCGAGACCTCTTGGCTCTGATACCACTTGTTATTCGCTGGACTCTTGCTTGAGGTGATAGCAAGATCCTTACTCTCATAGAGAGGATGACACTTGGAGATGGGGCAATTTTTCTTGTATATTTCTCTTCACAATGCCATGCCAACCTGAGGGGTTGGGGATACATATTTATAGGCTGCTAACCAGCCAAGCATATGCCAAGATGCTAGTCTAAGATGCTAACAACCTGTCCTAGATGCTGTCCTTTAATATGCTAACAACCTGTCCTAGATGCTGTCCTTTAATATGCTAACAACCTGTCCTAGATGTTGGTCAAGATGCTGTCCTAGAGATGCTAACAATCAGTCAAGGATGTTGTCCTTTACAAAAGCAAAAAAGCCGACACAGAGACTTATCCATCAGATCCTTCCACCAGAAACTGGAAGCAGCTGTACTACATTCAAAATGGTACTATGGGAAGAAGTCAAATCATGCTAATTTGTGGGTCACATTATAAACACAGATACTAGCAATGATTTGGAGAACTATATATATTTTCATGCGTCAGTTTAATAAAAAGGCTGCTTGAGTAATAGCCTTTCCAATTAATTAGAAACATTGCCCTAGTTTTCTTCTTCTCTTTTGATAAATCTGGCATTCACAGGGAGAGAGCACAGTTGAGATTGAAGGATGATAAAATTCGTGATCTGGAAGAACAGGTGCTTATTTATTTTTCCAGTGAAAAACTATACGGGGAGGTGTCAGTACATGGGCCATTCGTTAACTTCCCTATATAATTTCTTGCAGATAAAAGACATTAAATTTTCCATCAAGTTACAGAAGTCAATCGAGAAGAATACACACGCTGATGATCTCAAAGGAGGTATGCTGGTGCCACTTCCCATGGTATCAGATTCTGGAACCAAGGGTAAAAGGTCATCAAGAACAAGCAAGAGGAGGAACTAGTAGCAGCTTTGCTTAAAGTTGAAAGCACGAACCTCCAGCATTTCCTGTATATGTAATGGCCTAATGGGCAGGTGTGTTGATTAGCAGGCAGTTCTGTCTCGAACCTTTCTGTGAGAAGCCCTAAGTACGCCCATTACTGGTAGTTTTTCTCAGTGCTAGTCTGTACTTATCAAGTACAATCTGATACATTCTAAAAAAAAATAGGTACAATCTGATACGTTCTTCCCCAAAAGAAAAGAAGTACAATGTGATACTACAAACTACAGAGCAGTGTCTTTTTTTGCTTTTGAAAATTCTGAACTTGGACATCATGTACAGAGCAGAATCGAAATTTTCATAGTTTACACATTACATACCCGGAAAGAAATTTCAGAACGTTCTATGGCTATATTGTTACACACGGCTAGCAGTTGATTCTTGTGACGGGCTATAGTTTATCACAGACCGCCCGAACGAATGGCAAAATGAGACCGCAACGGTGGCGAATGACAATACGAACGAGGCAGCACTGACCGCGTAGAGGATTGGATCATCAGATTCAGAAGTCTCTTCCACATCTTCCTCTGCCACGGGACCTGGACTGGGAATGCACCTGTTCCCCTGTGATACCTTGTGAAGGCCGATGTTGCCAAGGTAACTGACCAGAGTTCGGTATGCATCCTGACAAGTTGTATGCCACAGAGAATATCGGTCGACAACTCGTTATGGGATAGGTCCAAGCTTTCTATCTCACTCATGTTTGACCAGTAAGGAAATTGTATGATAAAATCGAGGGACTTGGCGTGACTCAGATTTCCTATCTCCGAGGGAATCTCCTGAAAGCATGTTTGCGGATGGGTCGATGCCATACATCAAATCGAAGAAATTGCGACCGTACGTGTAAGTTGAAGCCTTGCAGGTCCACATTAACATCATATGTGAAATATGGATCCTCGGAGTTGGAATTAGCCAGGGACCGAAAGCCACCAATGTTGATTGAGGACCGAAAGTGCACTGCATGATATCCAAACGACATGCCACCAATAAACCCGAAATTCTGTTGTGCGAGAAGTAAATGATATTCAAGTATTGAAGATGACACAGATTTGGAGAAATATGTCCCTCAAACTTATTCCGGCCTAACAAAAGTAGCCTAGTTTCGGAAAGAGATTGTATCCATTCAAGGTTGCCTGTGAACTGATTACATCTTAGGTCCAGAGCTGTAACATAGGAGCTCTTAAAAAAAATTCGGGGGAGCCTGACAGGGAATTTCCAGATATGTTGAGAAGTGACAGTTTTAATGCACTGCTACAGTTTGGTATAGACCCGGCAAAGTTATTGTTCGACAGATCTAAAAGCCGAATACTTGTTAATCTGCAAATTGCTGGGCCAATTTGACCAGTTAAACTGTTGCTAGCAACACTCAGATCATACAGTGATGAAACATTCCAGAACGAAGCATCCACTTCGCCAGACAACTTGTTATCATGTAAATCCATGATCGTTAGACTACCTGAGATTTCTAGGGAGAATTCCTTCAAAATTATTGCTCTCAAGGTTTATTGCCAACAGGAAGGACAAGTTACTAGCCCCACCAAGTATCAAACCTGTTAGACCATGTGATGGTCGTAGATTAAGATATGATGAATAATTGACATTTGGTTTACCTTGGATTTTGCGTTTGTGAAAGACTTGGTCGTTTGCTGTTGATGTCCTTGCTTTCGAGTGTTTTTGCTCAGTTACGAGTGATTATAGTTTTTAGACACTCTTACGATCATGATATCAGAACACAGACAATCTTACGACCATGGCGTGAACACGGCTATGGCCACGTTCAGCTACGACCACACACTACGGACACGGCTGATTTGCCGAGTGCAAAAGATTTGCCGAGTACCAAATAGCGGGCACTCGGTAAAGAGATATTTTGCCGAGTGTCGCACTCGGCAAAGAACACCACTCGGCAAATCCAGCTTTGCCGAGTGCCATGCACTCGACAGCGTATAACACTCGGTACATGCAACCTTTGCCGAGTGACAGCACTCGCAAAGGGCACTCGGCAAAGGCGCCTGAGGTAACGGTCCCCGCCGACGTCAAATTTGCCGCGCCGCCGCTTGGCACTCGCAAAACGTCGCGTGTGGCACTCGGCAAAGACCCTTTGCGAGTCTGCGTCTCTCGCACTCGGCAAACATATTTTATTTATTTATTTTGGCCTCCAAAATTTTTTGTAGCCCTACTACAGCATCGTGTACTCTATGTTAGGATTTGGTACATTTTGTGGCTTTTTGTTATACTTAGTTAATTTATTTCATTTACTATAATTATTTGGAAAATGCAAATTTGAACCGCACGTGCATCGAATAATGGAATTTAATGATTCAAAAATGATAGTCATGTTATTGAGTGTAGTGTGAGGCCCTATCCAGAACGGACCGAAATTTGAACATCTTGTTGTGAAACATGACCGTGAACTTGCTGGCGAAGTGTTTTAAATTCTATAAAAGCAAACAAAGTCAGAAAATTATGAAACTTGTGGAGATGTCATGATATCATATGTGGAGGCTGTGATAAAAATTTGAGAAGGTTTCATGCACGTTGTCACGTCGATGCTTTCAAACGGGACATCTCCACCGGGATATAAGTACGTCGGAGACGAGCCAGCTTACTCGTTTGACCACTCGCCGTCGGCCCCGATCACGAGTACCCCAACAAGGCGGCGCGGTGAAGGCGGAGTTTTGGGTAAGTCTCCCTCGCACAACATTGCTCAATACATCGCATTCATTGGACTTTTCTTGAAATAATGAATGGATACATCGCGTTTGTATGCGCACTTATTTCGGATGTGATGAGGATTTGAGGCCGGGCGGACGGTGGCTACCAAAGCTGTAAAAACTCATCACCGACATGCATCACGAGGTGCGCATCCGAGCCATCGTAACCTACCACGGGTCGAAGCTTGGAGAGAAGGTCACCAAGAAAGACGCAAGAAACATGACCGACCGGGACCGTACCTTGAGGTAGATGAAGAACATTAATATTGATTCGTTTTGAGATTAAGTCGCTTTAATTTGATCTTCTTATATGTCAAATACTTGATGGCGTGTAGATGATTCCTGGTGGTGCCAATCGTATCCCGAGTCTTTGGCGATGATCGTGGACAAGTGGTTCCGCGGAGGAGTATCTCCGGATGCACAATGATGCCCGGCCGTCGTTTGATGATGCAAGGTCCAAAGACACCATCAAGGCGTACGCATGTAACACCCTAAGTTTATAAACAGTAATAAAATGCTTTATGAACAATAATGAGGTCTTGTTCATAGCATTCTTGTTCATTTCTACAATTTGGGCGACATGTTACAAATTAAAACCTTCCTTTTGCCAAAATCCCAAAAGGACCGTTTAAAGTCTTAAAGGAATACAAGATAAAACTTATATTATGACTGGAAGTATTTTTATTAAAGCCTAGATAAATTATCTTGAATAAAAATAATTTTTTTGTATTTTACAAATTATATTGACTTAAAGAAAAATAATTGTCTTTAAATGAATATTTTCGGCTAAAATAAATATTTATGTATTTTACAAAGTGATCTTGTGATTTTAAAAATTTATCTGGGAAATATATCATCCCAGTAGCCTCCACAAAAATTTCATGATTTTACAAATTTATTTGCTATTTTTAAAAGCCCAGTCAAACCTTAAAGCTTTTGAATGAGTTCTGGTCAACTAAACCGGTTTGAATCCAAACCCTAGCACTGTAGCGACTCGAGCCATGTGGTTGGGTCCAACCCCGTGCAAATGGTCCGGCTCTGTCACGTTCGAACGCGAGCTCAAATCTCCTCGCGCATTGTGAGCCGTCGATTTTCAATCGAACGGGCGAAGCCGCAACGTCCCACGCGCTGTCCACGTGTGCACCTTAATCCCTGTCGTTGGATCTTGATCTAACGATCGAGATCAGTGTGTCCAATCGGACAACTCCGGAGCCCTTCTCAATCTCCACCGTTCATTTTCGATCCAACAGCGCCTCCCTTTTCGTTTTAAACTTAAAGGCGCGCTTTTATCTGGCCGTTAGATTCAAATCCTCGGCTTTCCTTTTACTGCATGTTATTAAGGCCCGCGCTCTTACGGGCCGTTAGATCTTCATCGTGTGGTCCAGATTGGTGTATGCATTCGACGACTCGGATCCCCTCACGATCTCGGTAGTCCATTCTTGATCTAACCGCATCGCCTGTTTCATTTGAAATAAAAGCGCGGATCTATCTAGGCCTTTGGATTTAAATCCTCTGGCACTCCTTTTGACCGAAGCGCGATTAAGGCCCAAATTTCATGGGCCATTGGATTATGTCGTAGGGTCCAGTTGTGTATGCAATCGGACCATCCGGTTCTTTGTCCCATCTCGACCGTAGAAATCCAATCTAACGGTGCTGCGTCATCGCATCAAAAGGGGTGACGTGTATCCTTTTATTTGACCGTTGGATTCCAATCCAACGTCCAGATTTGAAAGCAGATCCCGAGATTCCTTTGGGCCCTGTTTAAATCTCGATCGACCGATTGAGATCGCACGGTCCATATTTTAAGATACCGATTCAAATCTTTTAATCTCTCTATTTATCCCCGCCGCCCATTTCTCATCGGACGGCTGATATTCTTTTGGTCTTTTGAAGGCGCGCGCGACTGAGGATGACAAAGTGACCCACATGTCATATTTTGCCTCCTTTCTTCCTTATCTCTGCCTGCGACCATCTCGAGAGAGCAGAGAGAGGATTATCCAAAGATTATGCCACAAATTTTTGGATATTTAGCTAAATAGACACCTCATCAACTCTAGATCTTTCCATCTTGCCTGTAGCTCAACATCCATATATAACCCTAACTTTTTGAGCTCACACCATTGTTGACCACCAAGCTCATCATTTTCCTTGTTGTCGAGTGGAGTTTCTTGCTCTTGTCCATTGCTTATCCACCTTAAGCCTTTGGTTTTACCATGCAATAAAGATTGACTATCTTTTGTAGGTTAAATCGAGTTTATTTCTCTGTCAATCCACTTCGGTTTGCAAAGTATGTGGTGTCTTTCCTACTGCAGTAGCTAAAACCCTAGTTTTCGATATCTTGAGCATTTTAAGGACCTTAGAAGCTTCATGGATCATTCTTTTGAGCATCGTAGCTTCAACTTGCTTCAAACGAAAAGTTGTTATTATAACTTTTGGTTTTCCATGTCATTTTCAAGACCTAGGGTTTCTCACATCGACTTGTTACCTAATTAGGTTTAGACCAAACCCTAGTAGCATAACAAGTTATTCTTTTAATCCTTGTTATCATCTATTTAGGTTGATAACGAAATTTGTCTCTGTTCTCTTTTGTCGGCTCAACCGACAAAATAGGTTTTTCTTTAGCTTTTGAAATCTAATCGATTAGGGTTAGCTTAAGGTTAGCTTGGGATATTAATTGCCCTACAAGATCAGGCTAAGTTCTATTCTTGAACCTTTGCTTGATCTATTTTCCTTTTCCAAAATCGCCTCTGTCTGTTTTGACTCTTTTAAAAAATCAAAGCTGGAACTTTACACTAAGCCTTAGTTTACGCCATTTAAAAATAGTAGGCTATAATATGAGTTATTATCACTATTATGGGTAGTTATGGCTTAAGCATCTTATTAATCATGCATTTCAGTTGATCATGCATGTTTCTTCCATTTTGTACTCACGATCGATTTTGGCATTTATTGGATTTATTTGCTTCTTATAGAATCGGTTCATCCAAGTTTTGAATCGTCTCTGAACAACTGAACACTGCAATGAAGTTTATTACTATCAAGGCAAGCATCCTCTCTACACCATATTGATCCCAAATTTTATACATTAGATTTTCTAAATCCATTGACAATCAGTGCATGCTATGTTTCAAAATACAAAATATGATCTGTTAGTAGTTAGTTATGACCTAACATGATGGATTACCTCAATTGTCCCCATACACTCAACCTTAGCATAGTACTGTATATTATAACCTATATTTTCAGTTTTGGCTTAGACATGCAGTCTAGAGATTTTAGAGTTTGACAAGCATATCTTGTCAAACATGGGAATCACAACCGAACTTGTGTTATTTCAAACTCTTTGTCCAGTTTCTTTAAATCAGACTTGTATTTGAAATTTAAATTGATCTGGACAAGAGGAAGCTAGTGATGGTGCTTTTGTGCACGAGATTGGGTTTTGTGGTGGACTTGTCCGGGTTAATTAAGGACCGAACTCGATTATTCAATTCAAGTCCCCCACGTACTTCCACATGCCATGTATGGGCGCTTGTTTGGTTAAGTAAAATGTTAAGACTATTGGGTTGGAAACAGGAGAGTAAGAATATGTGTATTGACCTTGTATGGCATAGATGCTTTGGTCCGATAAGCTGCGTTGTATGCCATGTGAGCTTGTATGTCGATGTCGGATGTTCTTAGAAGGGTGAGGCGTATATGTGCTCCGTAGCATATCGATACCTTAATGGTGCCGATTGCATCCTAATATGGGTAGTGAGCCCAGTTCGCATTTAATTGTTTGGATCGGCATTCGGCGCAACATGTGTGCCTCGGTTAGCGGATGCTATCGATCGTTGTTTAAGCGAGATCGGTTCACACATGGGGTCCAACTCAATAGTGTTAGCTTGTTGAAAAATACCAAATCTTAGTTTCCCGGTCGGCATACCAAAGGAAGTATGTCATCATTCGGAGGCATCCAAGGCAACGGGCTAGCTAAGTCATGTGGGTAAAGATGTACACCTGCGAGGTATAAAGCTGTTCGAATAGCCGTGTCCACGGTCATGGGCGATAACTTGAATTGATGTCACTGTATAGGAGTTTTGATTTACAAAATCTGGTTTTGGTTTTTATGGTCAGTGCATGAGGATTCATGCACTGCATCTATTACAATTATGTCATTTACTTACTGTTCTACTTAAACTTTGATTTATTAAATTGCTTTATCAAAATGTAGCATTTGTAGGATAAGATGTATCACTTTATTCAAATTTGAACCTTTATACCTTCTGTTGTAACCTTATGCATGTAACAATTCTATTCCTTTGATTAGGTTCTAATAAACACTTTATTTTATTAGTTTGTGTAAGACTTCTTGAGTACCTTCCGTACTCAAGGTGCTATCACCTATTGTTGCGGTGAGGCGGTTTTCTTTATGAAGTACCGTTAGCGCCGATCGGGGTGGCGCTAACGAGTAAAGCTACTTCTTTCCTCCACGCAATTGCCTGCGGGTGGATGAGGCCATTGGTGGACTTTAAGTTTGTATTTTGTTTCCGCTGTTGAACATGTTGTAGTGACCAAGTCACTCTATATTGTAGTACTAAAACCGAATGATGTAAACTTATGTTTAATTATGCAAATGTATGACATGTATGTATTTGATGCAATGTTGTTGAAGGATATATATGTGCAATGGTCGTTGATCCTGGGAACCATTGTGAGATATATATATATCCGGGGAGCCTGTTTATTGGAATTGTCACTTGTTAAATTTATGCCTTAAGCATGATCTTTAATAAAGGGACAGTACTGTTCTTTCATTAATAATTGTGCTATAGTATGAATTTAATTAAGTACATTTCCAATAATCCGGGGCGCCCACAGCGTTGGTGTCAGAGCATACGTTGCCTGTAGGTTAGAAGTAGCCTGGCCGAAACAATTAGAGAGTTTTCTGATAAAATTATTTTCAAGCAGTAATGTATTTTTGAAAGCTTAAGTATGACATCTTTTATTTCTTATCTTCCTTAATGTCACTTCTTGCCCAACTTTCTGTTGGTTTATTTAAAAGAGAATTGTTTCTTACATTGTCCTTTTGTCTATAGATGAGTGGGTGGTACTTGGTCAAGGAGACCCGGGCAGAGGATGTTGATGGATTTGCAGCCTTACTTCGGGACATGATGTGGCGAGCCAATTTCACCTATCGGTAGATCGCCATCTATCGACGAGGCCGAGGACCGGGCATGGAGGAGTATCGTGCCTTCATCAACGTCATTGCTAGGCATGTAGCTGGCAGTGTTCCCTACTGTGTCCAAGCACTTGCCACCTCTGAGGCTATGGCGGTTCAGAAGGCTGCGAGTAGGATGATGAGCCTTCTTCGTCATGATTTGTGAATTGTCTCAACCACCCTCGACCACTTCCCGGATCAAGGTCCTACCTCAAGTGAGCATGTTCGATGAGATACGGTTTGGCGAAGACCCCGAGTGCGGCGGTTGGCGAGGATGGTCGCATCATGGACCAAATCCATCATTGCATTGTGAGGGAGTTATGGGAAACTTCGGCATCGACTTAATGAGGCCAGGAGTACTTGCTTCTTGGAGTCAACATGAACCGCGTTCCTCGCAACGTGCTTTATGGTGACAACGAGACCTCTCCCGCTGCTGCTTTGCACTACCTCTTTACCGACTTCGAGTGGCGGTGCGTGCTGTTTATGGACAAGTCGCGTCAAGCCGGATGATGCGCAGTTTTCCTCGCACTCTGCTGGATGCACCTCACGGAGGTCATCAGCCACTGTTGGGTTCCCCGCGACGTCTCATTAGTCCTCTGGATCCTGTTGATACTGGTTCTCCTGGAGCTCATCTTTTGAATGAGTTTCCGATGAACTTTAACCGGGATCTTTACGCTAGCACCTCGACAATGAATCCTCGTGGTTAAGTGTCTTTTAGTCTAGTAGTTGCCCTTAAATAAACTGTATGTAATAGGGCAGTAGTATTTTGTACTGACTATGTAAGTTTGACTTTTGACTTGTAATATGACCTTTATGGCCGACTCTAATGTATGGCTGTGACCGAAATCTTTTGATGTATGTATGAAGTTTCTGGTTTTGGGGTTGATTTAAGTGCATGTCATAACATGATGCATTATATGTACAGTATTTGTTTCATTCCTAATTGCAACCTTGTTTGTGTTTGTCGAGTATATCCTTGTTATGTTGTTAACCATGATATGGTGACAGGATGACAGGACCTACTACTCGTGCGCAAGCGCAACAAGGGAAGGGCATGTCGACTCCCGTGCCCCATTCTCAGGGAGGGCCGACTGAACCTTCCAGCTCGTGGTCCGCAAGGTGGTCCCGGGAAGAGGAGCTTCCTCCACCACCTTCGATGGCCGATGTGCTCATGCAAATTGGCGCAATCGAATGGACCAAACGCGCATCTTGGAGCGGTTGCGCGCAATACTTCTTCTCTGTTGCACCGGTGTCGAGCGAGAGGCCACCATGTGCGAGCGGTCTTGCGACTTTCAGGACTAACCCGCGGTGTTCTCGATTCTCGAGATCCCATGGAAGCGAGGATTGGCCGGACCATTGAGAAGAAGCTATTAATTGCTCGGTGCTCAGAGAGGAAAAGTTCTCTTCGCGATTATCGACTTGATGGCCCGGCTAGCATATGGTGGGATAATCTCCTTGCCATTCATTTCTTTGGACATGTCCCTACTTGGGATGAGTTCGTGGAAGTTTTTCGCGAAGCTCATATTCCTGAAGGGGTCATGATGATCAAGCAACAAGAATTTCTCGCTCTCAAGCAAGGGCGAAAATCTGTGACCGAATATCTTCATGAATTCAACTTTCTTGCGAGATATGCCCCTGATGATGTTTCGACTGACCTTCGTCGTTGAAACCGGTTCTTGAATGGGCTATCGAAGAAGCTGCGAGATGGTTTGTAGCTCGCACGACTTCGAATTTCTCTCATTTGGTCAACAAAGCCATTGTGGCCGAAAGCAAGAGCAAGGCATTGGATGAGTCACGCATGGCGGCAATGGACTTCTCGATTTATTCTGGTGGCGGCTCACCAAGGCCTCGCATGTGGGTGTCGGACCACCGAGAGCACCACTCCATTTGTACCAAGGCTGCGGTGTTTGCCTCGCCCATCCTCTTCCACTAATCAACCAAGACCCGGTGGAAACCGGCCACCAATGTTGTGGCGTCGGGCCGGGGTTATATGCTACCATTGTGGCGCCAGGGCATTTCGCCAATCGATGCTATGCCAAGGCGCAAGGATACCACCTATTTCACCTTCCCGGCTCATGCGTCTGCACCACCTTCCCCACCGTGGTCAAGCGACCTGTTCGGTTCGGCGGGTGAACGAGACATCTGGCGAGGAAGCGGATGTCACTCCCGTTGTGCTTGGTATGCTCCTAGTTAATTTCAACACTGCAATCGTTTTATTTGATTCTCGAGCATCCCATTCATTTGTTAGTAGGCGGTTTGCTACTCAACATCATTCTTGGTGCATCATCTTCATCCACCTCATATCATCCATTCACTGATCGGCCTTTATGACTAATCAAGTCTGCAGTAATGTCAATATAAATATTGAAGGGTAGACTTTTGGGCTGATTTAATTGTGATAGATTCTAAAGGGATGGATGTTATCACGGGAATGGATTGGTTATCCAAGCACCTTGGGCAAATTAATTGTGCTCACAAATCCATTTCTTTAACTAATGAAAGCGGCACTTGATCGTTTTCAATCGAGGACAATGGGTTCTCACCTTTGTGCTCACCAAGTTGATACTACTCCTTCTTTGGAGTCGGTACCAATTGTCCGTGAGTATGTTGATGTCTTTCTGAAGACCTTCGGTTTGCCCAGATCGGAAGTGGAGTTTGTTATTGAATTAGTTCTGAATCGCTCCTATATCCAGGAGTCCTTATCGAATGCCCATCAACGAGTTGGTTGAATTGAAGAAGCAACTCGGAGAATTGCTTGACAAAGGATTTATTCGACCGAGTTCCTCACCTTGGGGATGCCCGGCAATCTTTGTCAAGAAGAAAGACAACACTTTGCGGATGTGTGTGGACTACCGTCCGTTAAATGAGGTCACTATCAAGAAAAAGTATCATTTGCCTCGTATTGATGACCTTTTTGATCAGTTGGTTGGAGCCCGAGTCTTTTCAAAGATTGATTTGCGATCGGGCTATCATCAAATCAAGGTTAGATCCGAGGACATCCCTAAAACGACTTTCTCTACTCGTTATGGTTTGTGCGAGCACCTTTGTTATGTCTTTTGGTCTGACCAATGCTCCAGCTTATTTCATGAACCTTATGAATTCGGTGTTCATGGAATTCTTGGATAAGTTTGTTGTCGTGTTCATTGACGACATCCTTATTTATTCTAAGTCTGATAAGGACCATGAACAACATTTGCGACTTGTGCTAGAAACACTTCGTCGGCATCGACTGTATGCTAAGTTTAGCAAGTGTGCTTTCTGGCTTAGAGAAGTTGCATTTCTGGGACATGTGCTATCTGAAGGAGGTATCGCTGTCGATCCAAGCAAGGTACAAGATGTACTAAATTGGAAGCATCCCAAGAGTGTCCCTGAGATCCGAAGTTTTCTTGGACTTGCGGGTTATTATCGTAGGTTCATTGAAAATTTCTCCAAAATTGCTAGACCTTTGACTCAGCTTTTGCAGAAAGAGAAGAAGTTTGAATGGTCAGCTAAATGTGAAGAGAGTTTTCGGCTTCTGAGAACCCTCTTGACTAAAGCTCCCGTTCTCACTCTTCCGGATATTCATAAGAACTTTGACATTTATTGCGATGCATCTCGCCATGGACTTGGTTGTGTGCTTATGCAAGAAGGCCGAGTTGTGGCATATGCATCTCGGCAGTTGTGCCCTCATGAAGTTAATTATCCTACTCATGATTTGGAATTGGTGCCGTGGTCCATGCATTGAAGATTTGTGACATTACCTTCTTGTAATCGTTGTGAGATCTATCTGAGATCATAAAAGCACAAGTACATATTCACTCAATCGATTTGAATATGAGGCAAAGAAGATGGCTTGAACTGATCAAGGACTACGACATGGGTATTCATTATCACCTGGTAAAGCCAATGTTGTGGCGACGCTTTGCGAGAAAGTCACAGTGCAGCGCACATTTTCCTACTCGGCCAAGTACTTGTGTGCTGATTTTCAGCGCCTAAGTCTTGACTTGGTGGAAGAAGGTTTCCTTCTGCATTACAAGTGGAGTCGACATTAGAATCTCAGATTCTTGAGGCCCGTAAAACGATGCCGAGGTGGCGAAATCAAGGAGAATTTGAAGGCGGGTAAAGCCAGCGACTTCTCTGAAGATGATCGCGGTATGATTTGGTATCGCAATCGTTTGGTGGTACCTGCTGATCCTCATCTAAGAAGTCTAATTCTTAGAGAGGCTCATAATTCCAAGTTTTCCCTACATCCTAGAAGTACCAAGATGTATCAGGATTTGAAGAAAATATTTTGGTGGAGCCAAATGAAAAGGCAAATTGCTCAGTATGTTGCTGAATGTGATATTTGCCAAAGGGTTAAAGCTAAACATCTGAAGCCAGCCGGTACCCTTCAGCCTTTGCCTATTCCACAGTGGAAGTGGGAAGAGATCGGTATGGATTTTGTTACTGGTCTTCCCAAAACTTCCAATGGGTCCGATGCCATTTGGGTAATCATCGACCGTTTGACAAAGGTGACTCATTTTATTCCTGTCAAAACCATCTTTAGTGGCAAGTAGCTAGCAGAGCTTTATATTGCTAGAATTGTTTGTCTTCATGGTGTTCCCAAGGTTATTGTCTCTGACCGTGGCCCTCAGTTTACTTCCCACTTTTGGAATTGTCTTCATCAGGCTATGGGGACTGAACTCTCTTTTAGTACTGCTTATCATCCTCAAACTAGTGGTCAAGCTGAGAGAGTGAATCAAGTAATGGAAGATCTTCTTTGGTCCTATGTGCTATCTTATAGCAAAGACTGGGAGAAATCTTTGTCATATGTGGAATTTTCCTACAATAATAGCTACCAAGCAAGTATTCAAATGTCACCTTTTGAAGCCTTGTATGGGAGAGCTTGTAGACTCCATTGAATTGGTCAAGTGCGGTGAAAGATCATTCTTTGGTCGAGACTTGGTAAAAGAAGCCGAAGAGCAAGTTCGTCTGATTCGAGATTGCTTGAGAACTGCTTAGTCTCGTCGAAGAGCTATGCCTGATCATCGTCGTCGTGAATTAAGCTTTGAGGTAGATGACCATGTCTATCTTAAAGTGTCACCCATGAAGGGTACCCATCGTTTTGAGGTAAAAGGAAGCTCGCACCTCGTTATATCGGACCCTTCCGAATCATTGCCAAGCGAGGAGTTGTAGCTTATCAATTAGAACTACCTGAATCCCTCTCAGCAGTGCATGATACTTTTCATGTGTCTCAATTGAAGAAATGCCTTCGTGTTCCTATTGAGGCAACTGCTTATGAGCATCTTGACCTCCAACTGATCTTTCCTATCAAGAACAACCGTCGTATCCTCGACACAATGGAGCGGGACAAGTAATCGTCTTGTCAAGTTCTTGAAAATTCGATGGGCTAATCATTAGAGGATGAAGCCACTTGGGAGCGCCAAGATCTAATGCATTGAGCACCCCATCTTTTTTGTTTAGAACTTTCCTTTGAATCAAGAAAGGAAAGTTTAAACAAAACAATGTAAACAAAGATGTAATAATAACACTATATTGTTATGTAAAGTTATCTTTGTTATCTTTGAAGGAAATCAAGACAACGAGATGTTGAATTTCCTTATAAATCATTTTCACTTCACTTCTTTCTAATCTTTAACTTTGTTCCAAATCTAGGGACGAGATTTTCTTAAGAGGTAGGTTTGTAACAGCCCCAAGTTTATAAACAGTAATAAAATGCTTTATGAACAATAATGAGGTCTTGTTCATAGCATTCTTGCTCATTTCTACAATTTGGGCGACATGTTACAAATTAAAACCTTCCTTTTGCCAAAAATCCCAAAGGACCATTTAAAGTCTTAAAGGAATACAAGATAAAACTTGTATTATGACTGGGAAGTATTTTTATTAAAGCCTAGATAAATTATCTTGAATAAAAATAATTTTTGTTATATTTTAGAAATTATATTGACTTAAAGAAAAATAATTGTCTTTAAATGAATATTTTAGGCTAAAATAAATATTTATGTATTTTACAAAGTGATCTTGTGATTTTAAAATTTATCTGGGAAATATATCATTACAGTAGCCTCCAGCAAAATTTCATGATTTTACAAATTTATTTGCTATTTTTAAAAGCCTAGTCAAACCTTAAAGCTTTTGAATGAGTTACGGTCAACTAATCAGGTTTGAATCAAACCCTAGCATTTATAGCGACTCGAGCCATGTGGTTGGGTCCAACCGATGCAAATGGTCCGCTCACATCGTTCGGCGCGAGCTCAAATCTCCTTGCGATTGTGAGCCGTCGATTTTCAATCGAGCGGCGAAGCCGCAACGCCCCAGCGCCGTCCACGGGTGCACCTTAATCTCGCCGTTGGATCTTGATCTAACGATCGAGATCGATGTGTGCAATCGGACAACTCGAGCCCTTCTCAATCTCCACCGTTCATTTCCGATCCAACGCCTCCTTTTCGTTTTAAACTTAAAGGCGCTTTTATCTGAGCCGTTAGATTCAAATCCTCGGCTTTCCTTTTACTGCGCGTTATTAAGGCCCGCGCTCCTGCGGCCGTTAGATCTTCATCGTGTGGTCAGTTGGTGTATGCATTCGGATGACTCGGATCCCCTCACGATCTCGGCCGTCCATTCTTGATCTAACCGCATCGCCTGTTTCATTTTGAAATAAAAGGCGCGGATCTATCTAGGCCTTTGGATTTAAATCTCGGCACTCCTTTTGACCGAAGCGCGATTAAGGCCCAAATTTCATGGGCCATTGGATTATGTCGTAGGGTCGGTTTGTGTATGCAATCGGACCATCCGGTTCTTTGTCCCATCTCGACCGTAGAAATCCAATCTAACGGTCTTTGCGTCTTCGCATCAAAAGGGTGGCGTGTATCCTTTTATTTGACCGTTGGATTCCAATCCAACGTCCAGTTAAAGCAGATCCCGAGATTCCTTTGGGCCGTTTAAATCTCGATCGACCGATTGAGATCGCACGGCCCATATTTTAAGATACCGATTCAAATCTTTTAATCTCTCTATTTATCCCCGCCGCCCATTTCTCATCGGATGGCTGATATTCTTTTGGTCTTTTGAAGGCGCGCGCGACTGAGGATGACAAAGGACCCACATGTCATATTTTGCCTCCTTTCTTCCTTATCTCTGCGCGCAGCCATCTCTGAGAGCAGAGGAGAGGATTGTCCAATGATTATGCCACAAATTTTTGGATATTTAGCTAAGTAGACACCTCATCAACTCTAGATCTTTCCATCTTGCCACGTAGCTCAACATCCATATATAACCCTAACTTTTGAGCTCTCGCCATTGTTGACCACTGAAGCTCATCATTTTCCTTGCTTTGTCGATGGAGTTTCTTGCTCTTGTCCATTGCTTATCCACCTTAAGCACTGGTTTTACCATGCAATAAAGATTGACTATCTTTTGTAGGTTAAATCGAGTTTATTTCTCTGTCAATCCACTTGGTTTCAAAGTCCTGTGGTGTCTTTCCTACTGCAGTAGCTAAAACCCTAGTTTTCGATATCTTGAGCATTTTAAGGACCTTAGAAGCTTCTGTGGATCATTCTTTTGAGCATCAGTAGCTTCAACTTGCTTCAAACTGAAAAGTTGTTATTATAACTTTTCGGTTTTCCATGTCATTTTCAAGACCTAGGGTTTCTCCTATCGACTTGTTACCCTAATTAGGTTTAGACCAAACCCTAGTAGCATAACAAGTTATTCTTTTAATCCTTGTTATCATCTATTTAGGTTGATAACAGAAATTTGTCTCTGTTCTCTTTTGTCGGCTCAACCGACAAAATAGGTTTTTCTTTAGCTTTTGAAATCTAATCGATTAGGGTTAGCTTAAGGTTAGCTTGGGATATTAATTGCCCTACAAGATCAGGCTAAGTTCTATTCTTGAACCTTTGCTTGATCTATTTTCCTTTTTCCAAAATCTGCCTCTGTCCTGTTTTCAGCTCTTTTAAAAAAATCAAAACTGGAACTTTGCACTAAGCCTTAGTTTCTGCCATTTAAAAACAGTAGGCTATAATATGAGTTATTATCACTATTATGGGTAGTTATGGCTTAAGCATACTGTTAATCATGCATTTCCAGATTGATCATGCATGTTTCTTCCATTTTGTACTCACTGTCGATTTTGGCATTTATTGGATTTATTTGCTTCTTATAGAATCTGGTTCATCTGAAGTTTTTGAATCTGTCTCTGAACAACCTGAACCTGCAACAGAAGTTTATTACTATCAAGGCAAGCATCCTCTCTGCACCATATTGATCCCAAATTTTATACATTAGATTTTCTAAATCCAGTGACAACTGTGCATGCTATGTTTCTGAAAATACAAAATATGATCTGTTAGTAGTTAGTTATGACCTAACATGATGGATTACCTCAATTGTCCCCATACACTCAACCTTAGCATAGTACTGTATATTATAACCTATATTTTCAGTTTTGGCTTAGACATGCAGTCTAGAGATTTTAGAGTTTGACAAGCATATCTTGTCAAACATGGGAATCACAACTGAACTTGTGTTATTTCAAACTCTTTGTCCAGTTTCTTTAAATCAGACTTGTATTTGAAATTTAAATTGATCTGGACAAGAGGAAGCTAGTGATGGTGCTTTTGTGCACGAGATTGGGTTTTGTGGTGGACTTGTCAAGGTTAATTAAGGACCGAACTCGATTATTCAATTCAAGTCTCCCACGTACTTTCACATGCGGTGTATGGTATTTGTTTGGTTAAGTAAAATGTTAAGACTATTGGGTTGGAAACAGGAGAGTAAGAATATGTGTATTGACCTTGTATGGCATAGATGCTTTGGTCCGATAAGCTGCGTTGTATGCCATGTGAGCTTGTATGTCGATGTCGGATGTTCTTAGAAGGGTGAGGCGTATATGTGCTCCGTAGCATATCGATACCTTAATGGTGCCGATTGCATCCTAATATGGGTAGTGAGCCCGTTCGCATTTAATTGTTTGGATCGGCATTCGACGCAACATGTGTGCCTCTAGTTAGCGGATGCTGCTCGATCGTTGTTTAAGCGAGATCGGTTCACACATGGGGTCCAACTCAATAGTGTTAGCTTGTTGAAAAATACCAAATCTTAGTTTCCCCGGTCGGCATACCAAAGGAAGTATGTCATCATTCGGAGGCATCCGAAGGCAACGGGCTAGCTAAGTCATGTGGGTAAAGATGTACACCCCTACAAGGTATAAACTGTTCGAATAGCCGTGTCCACGGTCATGGACGATAACTTGAATTGATGTTACCTGTATAGGAGTTTTGATTTACAAAATCTGGTTTTGGTTTTTATGGCTGTGCATGAGGGATTCATGCACTATACTATTTACAATTATGTCATTTACTTACTGTTCTACTTAAACTTTGATTTATTAAATTGCTTTATCAAAATGTAGCATTTGTAGGATAAGATGTATCGCTTTATGCAAATTTGAACCTTTATGCCTTCCTGTTGTAACCTTATGCATGTAACAATTCTATTCCTTTGATTAGGTTCTAATAAACACTTTATTTTATTAGTTTGTGTAAGACTTGCTGAGTACTTTCCGTACTCAAGGTGCTATCACCTATTGTTGCAGGTGAGGACGGTTTTCTTTATGAAGTACCCGTTAGCGCCGATCAGGGTGACGCTAACGAGTAAAGCTACTTCTTTCCTCCACGCAATTGCCTGCGGGTGGATGAGGCCATTGGTGGACTTTAAATTTTTATTTTGCTTCCGCTGTTGAACATGTTGTAGTGACCAAGTCACTCTATATTGTAGTACTAAAACCGAATGATGTAAACTTATGTTTAATTATGCAAATGTATGACATGTATGTATTTGATGCAATGTTGTTGAAGGATATATATGTGCAATGGTCGTTGATCCTGGGAACCATTGTGAGATATATATATCCGGGGAGCCTGTTTATTGGAATTGTCACTTGTTAAATTTATGCCTTAAGCATGATCTTTAATAAAGGGACATACTGTTCCTTCATTAATAATTGTGCTATAGTATGAATTTAATTAAGTACATTTTCAATAATATGGGGCGCCCACACGCAGCCTCTCCGCATACAAACAAGCATGGGTACACGAATTCATTTATCTATTGTGACGCTCAATTCTGCCTGATTTCTAATTATCTTGCTGTCTTTCTCGCAGTCGGCGTCACATAGTGCAATTGCCCACAAGGGCAAGGCGACGTCCGACGTCTCCTTCAACCTGGAGGACCCGCCCGAGGCGTACACGAACCCGAGTGTCCACACCCGCATCAGTGAGTACACGTCGGCGGCAAGGTCGGTCCATGGGCCTGACCATGATCCGAGCACCCAGGACTTTGATGGAGAGATCGTCATGAGGGTGGCACAAGGCAAGAAGCATGGGCGGTTCTGGCTTCGCGACGGCCTCATCGACACGGCCTCTACTCCATCTCTCTCCCGATCCGAGCACGAGCACGAAGCGAGCATACGCCATACGCCGGCATCACGCGACAAAGACCGGTCGACGACTCGAGGTTATTCTGTTTTACTCGTTGTACATTGATCTTTACACACCTTTATTAGCTTTGCATTATGAAACATTGGAGTGAAATATTGCAGTCCACTGAACGAAATGAGGCAATGTCGAGTCGAGGCCGAAAGGCAAGAGGATGTCGGCCACCGAGGCCGAGCGGCCGAGCGGCAGCCCGACGCAGAGGTGGCGGACATTACGGAGTTCCTACAAGGTCTTGGGCAACATACGGGCTTATTTGCATACCGGTGGTTGGCTCAACCTCCGCATACGCGTCCCGCACTGCAGCCTACTCCGTGAGTATGAAAGTTATTTGCTTTCGCTTGTGCTTTGCTTGTATGACCTCTACCTTCCTAGATTAGGTATCTAATGTAATCTTGTCTCACATGCAATCTCCTCTCCTTTGTGCACCTCAATCGGCGGGTTCGAATAATCCACCTCATGCGCCCGAATGATGGAGCTTTTCCTTCACCACGATGCGGTGGCCACCTTCGAGATGAATGATAGTTGTATTTTCATTTGTTGTTCACTTGGTGATGGACTTGTGATATACTTATGATGCACTTGTCGACTGTGATGAACTTATGGATTTGTTTGGATGGACTTGAGCACTTATTGTTATATATGTGATGGATGTGATAAATATGTGATGGATGAGATATATATGTGATGGATGTGATATATATGTGATGGATCTGATATATGTTTGGATGGATTTGTTTGTCGTGATGGAATGTAAAAAATAAATAAAAAATGCAGTTTTGGGTCACTTTGCCGAGTGCAACACACGGCAAAGGGGTCCTTTGCCGAGTGCCATGGTCATGACACTCGGCAAAGCTGGGAATGTGGGCACCTGAAATCCCAGTTTTCCAGCTTTGCCGAGTGCCATGACCATGACACTCGGCAAAGATTTTTTTAAAAAAATTAAAACTTTGCCGAGTGCCAGGCCCTGCGGCGCTCGGCAAAGAATTATCAAATTTTTTTTGTTAAAACGTTGCCGAGTGCCATCATTCCAACTCTCGGCAAAGACATTTTTTTTAAAAAAAAGTAAAAAATATTTGCCGAGTGCCGCCGGGTTGGCACTCGGCAAAGCGGCCGTCAACAGGGCCGGCGCCGTAACTGGTCCTTTTCTTTGCCGAGTGCTGACTCGGCACTCGGTAAAGCCTTTGCCGAGTGCCCGACAAAATACACTCGGCAAAGGCTGCTTTGCCGATAAATTTTTTTCCGAGTGCCCTTTGCCGAGTGTCGCACTCGGCAAAGCCTTTGTCGAGTGCAAAGGAGCCTTTGCCTAGTGCCTGAGGCACTCGGCAAAGTGCCTGGGTCCGGTTGTGACAGCATGCTACGACCACGTTCAGCTTACGACCACGGCGTGCTACGACCACGTTCAGCTTACAACCACGGCATGCTACGACCACAGCAGCTTACGACCATGTCTGGCTTCGACCACGGCAGTACGACTTCACCTTTCGACCACGGCAGTACGACTTTGGTCTTACGACCACGGCAGGTAATTGTAGCTACAGTACTCTTTCATAGTTGTAGCTATAATACTTGATAGTCGTAGACTTTACTGTTCGTACTTGATAGTCGAAGGTTTTACTGGTCGATATTCTAGGGCTTTGCGGTCGATGGTCGTAGGCCCTGCAGACTGCTTCTATGGTCGTAGGTCTTGCAGACATATCTCCATAGTCATAGATTCTGCAAACTACCTTCATGGTCATAGGTTTTACAGACTATCTTCGTAGTCGTAGATTTTGCAGACTACCTTCATGATCGTAGGTTTTGCAAACTATCTCTATAGTTGTAGATTCTGTAGACTACCTTCATGGTTGTAGGTTCTGCAGACTATCTCCATAGTCGTAGATTCTGCAGACTACCTTCATGGTCGTAGGTTCTGTAGACTACCTTCATGGTCGTAGGTTTTGCAGATTGTCTTCATGGTCATATATTTGGTAGTCCTGTCGATACTCGTAGACTTCACAGTCTGCTGTTCTGCCTGCGGTAGTCGGTGGCTTAGCGATCGGTTGCCATTGACTTCATGGTCGGTACTCGTAGACTTTCATGGTCGATACAAGTGCTTCACTCTTGAGATCGTTGAGTACGTTAAGTAATCGAGTTGGGCCAGTGGCTGACTGGTCGGTGTGGTGGTCGATGATGGATGGTCGTTGCTCGAGGTACTCGTAGTTGGAAGACTCGGTACTCGGTAGAAATTACTTCATGACTACGATGAGTGGTCAGATGTCAGTGGTTTGTCTATACTCTTAGTGTGTGGTCTGAGGGGTTGTTCCAGTTAGCGTTAGTCGTAAGCGTTCTGGGGCGGTCGTAAACGACCTGGGAGATGGTCGTACATGGTCAGATGCTTGTCTGGGGATAGACAAGTGTGTGTTTTGCTAATGAGTGTTGCCAGGAGATGGTTTTTTTTTTGTCTTTACATGTGCAGTAGGCATGGAGGCGGCCATAGTCGGTGACGAGGAGGACTGGGACTAGGAGGGGGTAATCTGAGGTTTAGGCGGTCGAGAGGTCACGTGAGGTGGTCGATCTCATGCTAGAGCACATGGAGGTCAAAGGTGGATGTTGTGTGAAGGCGTGGAGACGGTTACGGTCAATGATGAGAAAGACCGGGATTAGGAGGGGATAATCTGTGGTCCAGGCGGTCAGGTGGTCACGCGAGGTGATCAGGCTCCTGCGAGAGCACACGGTGATGGTGTGCAATGAAGAATCAGGTGGGGATATCCTGGAGGCTTCATAGCGTGTGAAGTATGGAGTCATGAATGGAGTCCATGATCTGTAGGTGGTTAAAACCCGTGTTAGGAAGGGTTTCGGATCCCTTAATTTGAGGAAAAGATAGAGTATGTGTCCAGGTGGATAAGGACACGGTTTTGAGGTGTTTGTGTTGGATACGTCTTGTGTGCTAGCAATAAAAACAGGGGAGGCTATAGGCTAGCGGGACAAGAGGTTTTAGGGCTTTTAAGAAAATGTTTTTAGGGGGGTGCCGTGAGGTGCTTTGTAGCCAAGATCTTGATGATGAAATAATAGATTAGTTTCCTTCATCTCCGACCACTTCTAGAGCATCTCTCCTTCCTCTCTATTTTCTGTGCTCTGTTAAATACAAATAGCATCAACACAAAAAATGTTGAACTTGTTTGTTGCTGTACCTGTAATCTGAAGAGCACCATTTATGTTGTTTCCATTAAGATTTATGTATTCAAGAGAAACCATTTTGCTGAGAGATCCCAGGATACTCCCCATCAAACTGCTTCTTGAGGATTTTTTTGGGTGTTTGCATAAGATAGCTGCTTTAGTTTGTAAACAGTATTGGAAGAGAAGAAGTAATCGCGTGCATGTGTAGACTATTGAACGGAGTTTCATACCATCAAAATTTCGTAAACAAGCGTAATTCCATGATAAATCCAGTAGCAGAAGCTCATGAAAAGAAGAGAAGATCGTCAAATTCAGATTCTAGCGTCCTCCTTCAATGGCGGCCGAGGTGTCTTGGTAGTAGATTAAGGAAAGGTCAAGTTGTGATACTCGTCGTGTTCTACAGTTGCATCTGACCCTTTCCCAGGAGCAGCAGTCACCACGCAGTCCCCATGAACGGGGCACCAGGGAGTGTGCACTCATCAAAGAAGACCGGAAATCCATTAGAGCGGCCCTCTCCTCCACGAAGAAGCCACAAGACATGTAAAGTGTCATGCCACAGTAGTGGGTACTGAGTACTCTTTCTTCATAGGAGATGTAGAGTTAAGAGAGCTAGAGAACCAACCGAGAGAGAGAGATGGTTTATAGAAATAGATAGATCTGGATATGTCCTACCTCTTCGGGGGTTTATATACAAGAATGAAACATGATGTGCTATTGTGTTTGCCCTAGAGTCCATTAGCTAATTCTTGAGGCCTGAGGGGCTGGGCACCCCACAACATAAAACATTGGGCATGCTCTTTTTTTTAGCTTATGGTTGTGACTTGTGATTTTTAGCTAAAAATTTTAAATTTTGGTCTGTTCGCGATAGAGGTTACGGAAAGAGAGATACTCGCTTGTGATTTTAGCTGGTATAGATGTTGAGCTTTTAACGTGTACTATAATTAACTTGTAGACCCCGTCTTGAGAAATTACTCCGTTTGAAAGTTAGGTACTGTAACAAAAGTCACATTTAGAAGTCGTAAAGAACATGCCCATTGATTGTAACAAGCATAGGACCAAAGTCAATGATCTCCATGACAAGCAGCTGCCCATGTGAGAATTAGCTTAGCCTTGTCCTGACTCCTAAGCCCATAATGTGATTGTACCTAGACTTCAGGTTCTAGAGAGGAGTGATGAGTGTGAGAGACCATGCGGTCGTGACCCCTTGTTGGTGATGAGTAATTGACATTGTTCTAGGATAGTCGAGTTTAGTTTGTGTGGTCGGACCATGTCGTTGCGTAGTGCAACGGGCTCGGTCGGACTTGGTCAAACTTGGTCGTATGGATTAGGACGCGTATTCCTTTGATTCGATAGGTTTGAGCTTTATCATGCTAATTTTGATTACATGTATCGAGCGGTGCTATTTGATGTGTTTCTTGTCTGTGTTGGCAGCAGGACATCGAGGCGGAGTCGTGGCGATACACGGTGGACCGGACTAGGCGCAGGTGGCGCTGAGGTCAGAACGGTCGGGAGGTGTCAAAGACGGCGAGGGCTCGAGGTGGCTGCGAGGCTTGCAAGGCAAGAAAGGAGTAAGCTTCCTGGAAGGTGCGCGAGGGGCGTTTCGGTAAAAACGCAAAGCTGCACTAAAGGAAGCGGGTTTGGATAAAGCATCGAGTAGGTGGTGACCTAATGGGTAAAGCATGTGCAAACCCATTAGTGGGAGGCTATAAAAGGAGAGGGAGAGGTTGTGCTGAAATAGAGAGAGTATGTGTGAAAGTTAGGGTTTTAGTTGGTTCTCTCCATACATGAGTTGAAAAGGCTTTAGGGCAGCTCTTGTATTTTATTTTGGGTGTTCCTCTTGAGTTGTGAGATGGGGTGAACTGATGTAATCATTCCTCTTGTTTAAACATTCATGTCTCTTCTTCTTTTAGTGAAATCTTATGTCTAAGAAGATTTGACATCCTGCCTTTGTTTTTCTATGTTTGCTTCTGTTTTTGCTCTCAGATCTTCTCTTCCTTTGTGTTGATTTGTTTTTGCCATCTCGGTGGGACTGCACTGCACGTTCTCATTTCTTGCAGATTCGGTTCTTGTGTTAGCTAGTTGCAGTTCCCTTTTGATTTCTTGTTGATCTCTTTTTGTTTCCAGAAGAGCAGCAGTCAAACAAGTATCTACTCGGCAGCCCATTACTTGGGAAGTACTCTTGTCCCAACTGCTTTAATGGACAACTTTCTATTTTTTGTTCTCTCTTGTTATGTGCTTTCGGTTTGGTCTGTACTTGACTTTTGCTAGCCGATTGAATCTTTGAGCCTAGACTTCTTTTCTCTGTTGGCCAACTGCTAGGCTCTTTATGGCAGATTAGCTTTCTTTCTTTGGTAGCAAGTAAGCATCTTTTTGTCTATTCCTTTTTGTCTTGCTTGCCGAATGAATTGTTAGTCTCTATACTACTTGAGTTCGGCTGGCAGCAAGTAGCATTCCCTCATTTTCCTTTTTATGCTTTCTTTGCCATCCGCTTGAAGTTTCAAGTCCTCATGTGATTTGTGGCCACTTTTTCTTCTTTTTGTGTTGTTTTTCAACCCTGCTGCATGCAATTCAAATGACCTCGTTTTCGGCTGAGATTTTTGCTGTTTAATTGCTGATCTAGGCTGATTTTAACAGTGTTGCATGCAGTCCGAATTTCACCAAAATTGATTTTCTGTGAGATGCGTTAATCTGCTGTTTTGTTTTTGATTTTGGTGTCCAACCATTTCTTTGCTTCGGCTGACAGTAGAATACACAGGACAACATTTCTTGCTTCTCTAGGTAAGAAAGGAGGAGGAACTCCTTTTGGGTGGCTCTTTTTCTTTGGCAGTGCCTTCTTTTGTTCTTCTCTCAGTTCTGGCCAGTTAGCAGCAGCTTCTTGTTTATTTTTGCTTTAATTCCTGCTAGCTTCCTCTGCCAAATGAAGTGCTAGTTTATTTGTGAGTGTTTCTTTACTGTGGAGCGATTTTGAAGAGAACGACATTCAACCCCCCTCTGTCGCCATTTCGGTTCAACAGAGTGGTTTTAACGTTCTGCTGCAGGTTTTCGGTGGCAATCTGGTATATCTTTTGCTGCCTCGTATCAGACAAACTTGCCCGTGCAAACTGCATTTGTGCGGTTAGCTTAATTTTTAATTTTTAGTATCTATATAAATAAAAAAGGGAGAGATTTAAGAAATCTCGTTCATTTCAAGGATAAGAAAATCCTATAATAATTCTAAAAAAGAATTTTTTTAAAAAATTCTCACATTAATCAAGAAAAAGATAATCATCTCCACCACTTATTTTGGTGGTGCTAGATTATAACGGTGCAGATTAATCATATATGTATATTACAGTTGTATAGCAAATACAATTGTATTTCATTTTAATCATAAACGGTATAGTTATATACCAAATATAATTATATCATAATATCTAGCCGCGTAATTACACAGGTAAATCTGCTAGTTAAAAATAAAACTTAAGTGTGTACTTTTTTAAAATATATTTTGTAAGATATTAAGGACATGCTGACCACACAAAAAATTCATATTGAATCTGCAGTGTTGCCATCCAACACTACCGGACACGGCTTCTTTGCCGAGTGTCCCCGACTTTGCCGAGTGCTTTTTATCGGGCACTCGGCAAAGAGGCTATTTGCCGAGTGCCAGATAGAAAGAACTCGGCCAACATCTGGCACTCGGCAAAGAGATGGTTTGCCGAGGGCCGAGCACTCGGCAAAAAAATACACTCGGCAAAGATTAGATTTGCCGAGTGTCGGGCACTCAGCAAACCAGAACACGTGACACCTTCTTCGGATATTCTTCGGTTTGCAAGCATCGTACGTGACAACTTGCGCGAAACCTTCTCAAATTTTTATCACAGCCTCCACATATGATATCATGACATCTTGACAAGTTTCATGATTTTCGGACTTCGTTTGCTTTTTATACAATTTAAAAACAACTCGACCGCAAGTTCGTGGTCATGTTTCGTGAACAAGATGTTCGAAATTGGTGGTCCTGCTCCTCGTTACTACCTCACATTATACTAAATAACATGAATATCATTTTTCCATTCATTTTTTTCATTATTCGAATGACTAGCGCTTATAATTTGAATTATCAAGAAAATTCAATTAATTGAAATAAATTGAAGAAATATAGAAAAGTCCGAGAAATGTGCCACATTGGAACATAGAGTACCGTGTATTGTATGAGGACCTGCAGAAAAGTTTGGAGGTCAAAAGTGGAAAAAAATATGGTTTGCCGAGTGTCAAAAATGACACTCTAGTGCAAAGGAGTCTCTTTGCCGAGTGTCGATAAGACACTCGCAAATATTTTTAATTTTTTTAAAACCCTCTTTGCCGAGTGCCAGATCGGGGGCACTCGGCAAAGGGGGGATTTAACCCTGCGCCGGTAATTTAAACATTTTTTTTAAAAAAAACCCTCTTTGCCGAGTGCCAGATCGGGGGCACTCGGCAAAGGGGGGATTTAACCCTGCGCCGACTAATTTTATTTTTATTTTTAAAAAAAACCCTCTTTGCCGAGTGCCAGATCGGGGGCACTCGGCAAAGGGGGGATTTAACCAGTCGGCCCGCACACACGCACACCCGCCCGCGTAGGAGTGGTTGTGACATTGTTATATATATGTGGTTGGATATAATCTTGTGCATGTCGGCCATCGTGCCGTTCATATATATGTGCATGTCGGCCATCGTGCCGTTGGTTTTCTTGCAGGTTTTGGAAACCTCACCGTGCAGGAGAGGTGCTGCCAAAATTTTGTATTGACAGTTTTATGTTTCTTTTTGCGAGAAGAGCGGTCGGAGCGGCGTCGAGTACCTCGGCGACCGATCGCTTCCTCGCCGCGGGTCCGCTGCACCGCCGCCGCCATCGCACCGACCCGCCACGCCCCGCTTAGCCCGACTCCACCGCCACCCTAGGTATAACCCCTCTTCCGTATCATGGTCGAGATCACGTGAACCCGCTTAGGCGTCTCCGCTTGAAAGAGATACGGTTGGAAATATGCGATATTTCCATATCTAAAACCGTGATATGCTTTGGTTGTCCACGTTTTTGACAGCTCGCGGATGCGTAGGTGGGGTTAGTTTCATGGTTCGCTCGATCCGAGACAGTTTCGGCATCATCTCCCGTTGTTCTCCTGGATACACACTCTCCCGGCGGGGCGTGTATTTGGAGAACAATGGAGGTGTCACTGAAATTCATCTCGAATAGGAGAGCATGGAAACTAACCTCATCTACGGATGCTCGCGTGGGATTAGGACCTATCCTCACCTATTAGATAGTAGGAACGTCGTGTAGATGCAATTGATGTTTATATTACTCGCGCTATATATGTTAGAGGATGGAGGACCGTGAGTGGATGTACACGCCGCGCGCAAGTCGTGGTCAGTCACCAATGATGGATCGACAAGACCGATGCTTTCTTGGAACGGGCATTTGGCGTGGTCGCTAAAGGAGCGAGTAAATTTTGCTGTCCCGCAAAGAAATGTGCAAACAGAAAAGACAAACGAAGAAGGTCATGGGGAACATCTTTGAAGAATGGATTTACGGCAGACTATACCGGTGGGTCTACCATGGTGAAGCCGATCGATGAGAGAGGAGGTGGTGAGACCACGCGCCGAGGATTATGATGCCGATGCCGGTAGCGTACATGTTAAATGACTATCACGAGGCACGCCAGTTGAAGGACGACGGAGGAGGAGCCGAGGCAACCGCAAAGGCGTTCTACGACATGTTTGCCGCGCACGAAACCCCTTCACGCCGGACAAAGGTTTCTCAACCGATGCCATTGGACGATAATGGCGTTAAAGTCCCAGTATAGCCTGAGTCGAGACGCCTTCGATGGTATGTTGACAGTTATTGACAGCCTGCTTCCGGAGGGTCACCTTCTGCCAAAGAGCATGTACGAGTCACAGAAACTCCTTCGTGCACTTAAGATGCCGTATGAGCAGATACATGCTTGCCCGAAGGGGTGCGTCCTATTTAGGAACGAATACGTGGAAGCAAAGTACTGTCCAAAGTGTAAATCATCTAGGTTCCTGGAGGTAGATTCTGGTGATGGCCAGAAGAGGTAGCTTGACATTCCCGTGACAATCCTACGGCACCTTCTGTTCATACCGAGGATCCAACGGCTATACATGACCGAGGAATCCGCGAAACAGATGATATGGCACAAAAATGGCAAACGATACAATCCTGACAGGATGGTACATGCATCCGATGGTGAAGCATGGACCCACTTTGATGGCATTCATCATGAGAAAGCTAAAGAGGCTCGTAATGTACGTGTTGCGCTGGCAACAGATGGGTTCAATCCTTATGGAATGATGGCTGCCCCATACACATGTTGGCCCGTGTTCGTTATCCCCCTCAATCTCCCCCCCGGCGTATGCTTTCAACGACAGAACGTATTCTTGTCGTTGATAATTCCTGGACACCCGGGGAATAATATGGGTGTGTTCATGGAGCCTGTGATTGATGAATTGGTCCGTGCTTGGGAGGAAGGAGTATGGACATACGACCGAGCTACAAAGAAAAACTTCAAAATGCATGTTTGGTACCACTACTCCCTGCATGACTTCCTGGCGTATGGGATATTCGCACCGTGTGTTCACGGAAGTTCCCATGCCCAGTATGCAAGGAACGCCCGAGGTTCATTTGGTTGCGTATGGGTGACAAGTATTCATCGCTCGACAAACATCGGCAATTCCTCCTCTTGACCATGCATTCGCATTTGAGACATCAAGAACTTTACGAAGGTGTCAGAGTGATGCACCCGCACCACCGATAATGACCGTGCCGCGTCCGTGAATGATAGATGGTCTCGTGGTCAATCCGTAAGGTGGTTTTGTGGGATATGGTGAGCAACATATGTGGACTCATAAGTCGGGCTTGACTCGGCTCCCTATTTTGATGACCTTCTCCTTCCACACAACATTGATGTAATGCACATCGAAAAGAATGTTGTTAGGCACTTTGGGCAACAATCATGGACATTACCGACAAGTCAAAGGACAACGTTAAGTCTAGAGTGGATCCGCAACGATATGCGATAGACCAAACCAACATATGAAGCCTCCTAGTCGCGGCAAGATATGGAGAAGGCCTAAGGCGATTTTGTCTTGAGCAAGCCCCAAAGGAGGAAGTACTAGAATGGATCCAGACGTTAATGTTCCTCGATGGGTATGCACTAATCAAGGAGGGAGTGAACTTATCTACTATGCGAGTCTTAGGGATGAAGAGTCATGACTACCACATATGGATTGAGCGGCTTCTTCCGGCGATGGTTCGAGGTTATGTCCCTGAGCATGTCTGGCTAGTGCTAGCAGAGTTGAGCTATTTCTTTCGCCAGCTTTGTGCCAAGGAGTTATCTCGGACCGTGATTGCTGACTTGGAAAGAATGACACCTGTGTTGCTCTGTAAGTTGGAGAAGATCTTTCCACCCGGCTTCTTCAATCCGATGCAGCATTTGATTTTGCACCTCCCGTACGAGGCACGAAGGGGGGGGGGCCCGTGCAGGGCCGTTGGTGCTATCCAATCGAGAGATGTCTAAAGGCTCTTCGAAAGAAATGTAGAAATAAATGCAAAATCGAGGCTTCCATTGCAGAGGCAAACATTCTGGAGGAGGTGACGAACTTCACAACAACATACTATGGTAACAACCTCCCTAGCGTGCATAATCCACCCCCTCGTTACAATGCTGGCGAAAATGAATCGAACCTCAGCCTTTTCCGAGGGCAACTCGGAAGCGCAAGTGCATCGACCCCCAAGACCTTGAATCATGAAGAGTGGCGCCATATCATGCTATACGTGTTGACCAACCTTGACGAAATGGCACCGTACATGCAGTAAGTTCTCAACGAACTTGTTAAATACGCCGTCATTATTCTACATCCAACCCCCTTGTTTCTCGTTGGTACAGGGAATTTCTTCATGAATTCTGGCGTCAATCAAGGGATCCTACCCACGCAGTAGATACCCTTCTTAGACAGAGCGGAAATGGAATGCCCGATTTCATTTCTTGGTTCAAACGGAAGGTACTGTCAATTTAGCTCGACTTAGTTTGACATTCCAAGTTACTCGTGACGCGCGAATAATATAACGATGTATCCCGCTTGAGCTTGCGGCCGGAGGATGCGCCTATGTGTGCCGAGTTGAGACAGTTGCCGATGGCTTTGCCTATAGGTCGTCATTTTCTCGTTATGACGTGAATGGATATCGCCGCACAACAAGCTACGAGCGAGTCGGCCCAATCGAAGAACCACAAGTTCCGGAGTTTTTACGCCCGGCGTTGATGAGGTCGAGTATTATGGAAGAATTGAAGAAATATACGAACTCAAGTTTCATGGTGTAACAGCCCTAACTTAGGGTTTGTATTTCAAATGTAAAATTTTGAGGAGAAATAAAAACTTTTGTTGTCTCTTCAAATCATTTGAAAGTTTCTACAATTTTCCCTAGCAATTTCCAATTTTTAGAATTTAATTCTTGTGATTGGAAATTGTTGTTATCAGATTCTTAGCTTTCAAACTTGTGATCATCCTCCGAAATTATTTTTCCTATCATCTTGATCATCCTATCTACCTCCCTGAATTATTTCACAATTTTTAGATTTTATTTGCTATTTCAAATGGCCAAGTCAAACTAGTTGAAAATCTGGTCAAATCCTAGGTCAGCATGCTTGTGAATTTTCTGCAGAACTTTTCAGTGCATAAAAAGTTCTGGAAAATTTATGCAATGTTGTTCTCTGTCTCAAGTAGCTACCATAAAAATTTCGGAATTTTTGGAGCTCGGGATCTATCTCTAAAAATTCCCTAAACTCTCTCAGCTTTTAAAATCAAAAATCGGAAAACACTGTTTGTCGGGCTCGAACCCGAGTCCAACTCAAACCAGACCGCACCACTTGACTCGGTCGCACCGCCTAGCTGCACCGCTACGAAGTCCAATCGATCGTGACCGTCCGATGCAAATCGAACGATCCACGCTGCGTCGGCGCAATCGACTGGCTCAATGCATACACCAATCTCGGTAGCCCATTTCGGATCCAACGGCCGGTGCGATCTTGATCGAGTCCAACCATCGGCTCGCACCGCCGTCGATCGGCCGACAGTGGACCCTACCGCCGAAGATCACCTCGTCTTCTCCGCACCACCGGAGCTCGCCGGCGATCGCATGCGCGCACGCACCTCGTCGCCGCCACCTTTATGCCCTCGTGTCCGGTGGAGGCATCGCTGTGACTTCATAAAAGCCCCGAGCTCACCCACTTCTTCTCCTTTGCGTTTCGTGCTATCTCCGTCCGATTTCTTGTTTCGCCGAGAGGGAACGGCGTAGCGCCGCCGCGTGAGAAGCCCTTGAGCCCACAACCTCACCATCGTGAACCACATTCGTGCCGCGCCCATTTTGGCCATCCGGATCCTTGTCGTCCGCTGAATCGCCAAGGGTGGTGTCTTCGCCCCGCCTCCGGTGAGCTCGCCCCACGAGCTTCTGGCGTTCTAGTAAGTATCAAGCTTCGCGCTTGGTCCTTTAGGATCGCATTGCTTCACCGAGTCTAGTGGTGATCTTATTTTGTTCTTTGGTGCATCCCCGAGGTCAGTGCGGCCGGTTCTTCTTCGAGCACGGTGTTCCGCCAGTGGCAATTCCGCCTCGGTCCTCTTCATCGGCGTTATCTTGGGCTTATCCTTCCGGAGTCAAGGCGGTGCCGCGCACCTTCCCAAAGCTCCTCGGCGCGTCAGCGCCTTCTCCTGGGAGCAGTGGCTTCTTCTCCGCCTCCGCCGTCGTGAGCTCACCTCCGACGACCATTTGGCTCGCACCGCACCATTGTGTTCGTGGGCTGCTGCGCAACCAGTGAGGCCACTAGCGAGCCCAGGAACCGCTCGGCTCCAGATCCTCCGCCTCTGCCGCAGCCACGCTGCGGGAGCTCCGTCGAGCCGCCGCCGTTAAGGTCTAATCTTGTCTTTAGCTGTAATTAAGTTCTTTAGTTGTATCCCCGATTTGTGGGCCCTCTTTGGTTAATCGCGTTTGAAATCCTTTAATCCACCAGTTATTTATTCTCCGAGTCACCGCCATGTGGGTCCATGCTTGTCGCTTAGGTTGTGTAGCTCGTAATGCGTTTTCTCTGGGAAGCGTATTTCTACGTGTGTATATGTTAGAAGTACACTTGATAAGTCAAAGGCGTATTCTTAGAATACGCCGACGCCACTTTGGTGGCCGGGTCTGCTCGTCAAGATTTTCGTGGCCCGCCGTCATGCAGGGGCTAGCTGGTGGGGTGCGAAATGGTATTAATGCATTATAGATTTGAAATGATTTAGTATTTTCGTTTGTGTTTTCGTTGATCTTAATTCAATTAAACTTGTAAAATGCATAACTAATTCAAATTTTATCCAAATTGCATGAAACCAGTCTTTAAATTTTCATTTTAAGTGTACTACTTGATAAAATTAGCTTCATCCATGTCTCTGTAGCAGAAATCTGTTAACTAATAAAATGATGTCTTATGTATCTTCTAAATTAGAAAATGCATATCTCTTTCAATAGTTGTCCAAATTCAATGAACCCAATTCAGTAAATTCTATTTTCAGTATACTAATTGTTAGGATAGGTTTTAGATACTGGTTCTGTTCATGAAAATTTGTTAAGTAATTAACTAGTGTTTTGATGTGTTTATAACTTAGAAAATTCTTAGAAAATTCTTAATAAATTAAAAGGTTTTGTCCTCTGTTTCTAAAATTTTGTTGTATCATGCTTAGGTTGTTGTGTGAGTCTTGGTTTGTTTTGGTTGTTGTTGTTGTATGTTTGAGTTTGGTCGGTGTTATTCGTTCTTATTCACTGTTTTGTTCAATCGTTAGGCTTCGATATTTGCGGCAACCCTGAGAACGATCCTCCGCAACATATTGAGCAACAAACCGAAAAGCGGTTTGATCATGTTTATCCCAGATTTTAAAGTCTAATATTTTATTTCAACAGTATGTATGCATCGCTTAATTTGTGTTAAATTGATTAGTTAAATCCGTAGTCGCATATCCTCGTAGACAAAACATTGACCTCTACTACCGAGCCTAGGTTATTTGTCGTGATTAGAGGTCATTGGATGATCTCTTATCACTTAGTAGATCCGGTCAACTTGCTTAGACATGCTTAGCTATCAGAGAATCGGGCGGTTATCGACTTTAGTCGGTAACCTTGATCACACAAAATTTACTATAACTTTATGTTTTAGCATTTCTGCTATGTTTAATTGCAAAATTAAAAATGAAAACAAAAATGATTTAGACTTGGGCACAATGGTAAGACTGGTGTGATCTGTTGGTGTGACCGGAAAGGTGCCCAGTCGCTTAAGGACCGAGTTACTTGCGCCACCGCATCGAGCATTTTGCGTGCTAACCACACTAGAGTATATGGGACCTCTCTTGACCTAGTACTTTGGCGTGTATTGGCTCCGGGTCGCAGGAGGTCGCAGGAGGGATGGAGGTGGGAGCATGGTAGTTGTCCGAAAAGCTTTATCCTGAGTGGGTAGTTGTCTTTCGGCTTTACCATGTAAGCGTATGGGTTTCTATCCATACGAGCGGCTCGTAGTTAATACACAATATTGGAAAAAGTCTCGTAGGACTTAGTCAGTGCAACATACCTTCGGAAGTGTGCTTTGGCTTAAAGGCGATCCAAGTGTGGGTACATTGGTACACCTGCGAGGTTAAAACTATTCGAATAGCCTCGCCCTAGGTTATGGACACGCCGGATACGCCCCAAGAACTAGACTACAACATTTAAATTAAAATTTGATGGGTGGTACGAATGCTGGGATTCGTGTTATTGTTGTGGTGACTATTGGGATAGTCACTTCTAGGTCATTTATCTTTCGCTTTTGTTATTATTATCCTTCATTATTTCAATCTTAAAATGAATTGCAAACTTGCCTTTAAAAGCTGTATTACCTTATTGCAAATGAAAATTGGCTTTATGCAAATGAAACATATGGCCTCCACCAAATAAGCTGCATGTAGCATATGAACAGTCCGCTAGTTCACACGTCGGTCTTGCGGGTACAAAGACAATCTTTGTACTCGTGTGCTTTGCTTGATGTTGTTGTTGCAGAGGAAGAAGGTGAGCCTCAGGGGCCTCACTTACGTGAGTCAGTCTTTGTCGCCGTGGGTGACGACTAGGCTTGGCGGTCCTGGTCGGATGCCTTGTGGGTTGAAGGCACACTGATTGGCTTTGTTTATAGCCATCTTATGGCACTTTTGCTTCCGCTGTCGTTCTTGTTATTTGTGTATCTTTTGGGCCGGTCGGCCTGTGTCTGTAATAACCTCTGCCTTTTGTTTATCTTCCGTTTGGTAGTGTTGTGTTTGGACTCTATGTGTGGAATGGAGTTGATGTCTAATTTTGTACCGAGGTGTGTATATCGCTCAGAAGTATACATATCTCGAGGATCAGTTTATTTGATTTGTGATGCTAGGACCAGGTGGTTGGTTAAGCATTACAAACCAAATAAATTGGGGTCCTCACACATGGTTCCAAACCTTTTAATCCCGTCATATTCAAATGCCATTGGTTTGATCCTGAAGTAACGAGACGGACATATTCTAATCTTGGGCTAGTCGAAATTCGACAGGATTCCGTCTTACCAGGAGACGATGTATATATTGTGGCCCAACAGGCCACGCAAGTTTATTATCTCCCATATGCGTGTCAAACCATAAGGCATCTTAAGGGTTGGGATATTGTGCACAGGGTATCGCCACACGGTAAAGTGCCTGTCCCAAACGATGAAGATTACAACTTAGACCCAAACACATATGACAGAGAGTTCTTTCAAGAAGAGGGACTAGAAGGGAGGTTTGAGATAGACTTAACTGAAGCGATCGGAATGGAAGTAGACAATGAAATGGTTATTGAAGAGGACGCTGGAGATGAGGTGCAAAATGTGAAGGACTTACAAATGCTTGAGCGATTACATTTAGACAATGACAATGGCAACATTGCTCATTCGGATAGTGTTGATTATTTCGACATGATTGATAGTGATGATGAGACTTATGATCCAGCTAATCCCGATCATGAAGATTATTTCTAATACATGTAATACTATGTTATTTTGTAATTACGTTTTGTTTATTTTGCATCTCTTTCTAAGTACTTCTTGTTTATCTCGTGCTTATTGGTTTACTCTTTTAATTGCGGTGATTGAACAAAGATGGTGGGCGGTGGGATGAGGAAGCTAACGCCCTTGTACCGGACAAGGACCGCAACCGGGAGAGTAGGAGGAGGAGCACGTGCAGAGGGAGTCGTCGCCGCCGCCGTCGCGGAGGAGGAGGAGGAGGAGGAGCAGGTGCCCCAGGAGGACGCCGAGGAGGCGCAGGAGGACGCACAGGAGGACGACGAGGAGGCGCAGGAGGACGCGCAGGAGGGCGACGAGGAGGCGCAGGAGGACGACGAGGAGGAGGCGACAGCAGGGGGTTCCGCTTCCTCTAGTTCGTCGAGCGTCTACTTGCGAGGTCCCGCGAGCCTCCCTCAGCGACCGATACCTCGTGAGAGACGCCCGCTGATTCGACCCAAGGGGGAAAAGTAAGTAACTTTAGATGTTATCACTACTTTATATGATATGTTGAAAATCAAAATAGAAATTAATAATTTTTCTTAATCACTTGGGCAGGAACTGAATGATTGTGGCGAGTGGAGGTGCTCACACACGCCAAGTCAACGGCATCCTCGGTCTTCTGTGCAAGGAGCACTTCCCTGGCCTGGTTGAGTACGCCGGAGTGACGGGGCCGGCCTACTCGTTTGACCACTACGCCGCCGCCCCCGATGCTGCAGATCGGGCCCGCAGGGTATTCAACAACAAGGCGGAGCGGGTGAAGCAAGAGCTGTGGGTAAGTCTTCCTCGCACTACATTGCTCAATACATCATATTCATTGGACATTCTTGAAATAATGAATGGATACATCGTGTTTGTATGCCGGATTTCTTTAGATGCCAGGACGGACATGAGGCCAGGGCGGATGCGGTGGCTACCAAATGCTGCAAAAAAACTCGTCGTGGACATGCATTACGAGGCGCGCATCCAGGCCGTCGTAACTTACCACAGGACCGTCCTTGGAACGAAGGTCACCAAAAGGGACGCAAGAACCATGACGCTGACCCGGGACCAGTACCTGTAGGTAAATACAGAACATTAATACTGATTCCTTTTGAGATTAAGTAGGCTTAATTTCATCTTCTGATATGTCATGTACTTGATGGCCTGTAGATGATTCCTTATTGGTGTGCCGCGCATCCCCAGTGTTGGGGTGAATATATTGTAGGCCCAGCTGGAACAAGAGAGGAGGATACGGGAGCAGATGCAGGCGAAGATGGAGAGGGTGGAGGCCGAGCGGCAGGCCGAGCAGCGGAGGATGGCGGAGATTCTTCAGTACATGCAAAGTCTTGGCGCCGCTATGGGTGTAGCTCCGCCACCTTCGCTATTCGCTCCACCTCCACCTCCACCTCCTGACTATTCTACTCCTATGAGTATAAATGTTTTAGTTTGTACGTTCATGCTTACGGTCAAACCTAGTAGAGTATGAAAGTTTTATTCATGTATGGTATATATTTATCTTGTCTCACACATGCAATCTCTTCTCCTTTGTGCAGAATCAATCGGCGGGATCGAACGATCCTCATGCTTCAGTGAATCCTTCACCAAATCAGTCTCATTGGCCATCTTGGTGATACTACTTGTGGTTGTTAATGGTACTTCGGTTTGCAATTATGGTTGTAGATGATGGAGCACTTGGATTACTTGTGAAGTTATTTGTGATATATTGTGAGACATGTGACGTTTGTGATATATATGTGGTGTTGGTGATATATATGTGCTGTTGATGATATATATGTGATGTTGATGATGTTTGTTATATATATATCTTCTGTTTGTTTGGATGGGATGTAAAAAACAAATAAAAAGGCTGTTTTCAGTCACTTTGCCGAGTGCAATGGCCATGACACTCGGCAAAGTGACCAATGTTTTGCCGAGTGCAATGTCCAGGCACTCGGCAAAGTGACCAATTCTTTGCCGAGTGCAATGGCCAGGCACTCGGCAAAGATGGCCTGTTTGCCGAGTGTCCTCCCGGTGGCACTCGGCACAGACGCCACCTTTGCCGAGGGTTTGATTCAATGACACTCGGCAAGCGGAGACCTTGCCGAGTGCTTGACCTTGACACTCGGCAAAGACGTCGTCCACGTGGCGCTCGCCGTCACGCGGGACTTTTCTTTGCGAGTGTCGATTAGCACTCGGCAAAGCCTTTACCGAGTGCCCGATAAAGTGCACTCGGCAAAGGGTCTTAGATAAACTGCTTACCGAGCGCCCTTTGCCGAGTGTACCACTCGGCAAAGCCTTTGCCGAGTGTATATCGTCCTTTGCCGAGTGCCCGAGGCACTTTCGGCAAAGAAGTCGCTCGGTTGTGCAAATTTGCGGGGCAACACGTAGATAGCATTTTGACCAAAATTCACTTTGAGTCGCTTATAACCTTATGCGGTTTTACGTGGCTTGTTCCTCACAGATTATGATATTTCTCTCCACATAATAGCTCAACAGATATGTGCCCTACGCCTTATTGGCCACAAGCGGTCTACAAAATTTGCTGTTCCGAGCGATCTACAAAATATGCCGTTTGATGGCGGCGTACATGTGCCCTCGCGAGTTCCAGTGCTCTACAAAATCCACATTAATCAAAGATGTGTATTTCAAATACCACAAGACCTTCAAAGGTGAACAGCTGGATTCGTCGTACATACATGAGATGGCAGAGGTTTTGACTAAGAGTTGCTAAGGATATTGACGAGGATCTAAATAATCCTCATTTATTTACTCCATAATCAAGAAATATGACGTCATAAGACATACCCCTTAAAATATCAAAAGGGAAGAACTAGTCAGGAAGTCGTAGGATACCTTACAACTACCCCCTGGTCGTAAGCTCTTCTACGACCACGGTATAATCCCTACGACTACCCCCTGGTAGTAAGCTCTTCTACGACCATGGTATAATCGCTACGACTACTACCTAGTCGTAAACTCTTCTACGACTATGGTATGATCGTTACGAGTATGTCTGGTCGTAAGTTTTTCATGACCGGGTGCGCTACGGGTTCCTCACGACTTCTCGGACCCACCCGCTTGATGGCCCATTAAACGGTGAGAATCTAGCGATCAAAATACACGCTTATCTCGACATAATCGTAGATAATTCTCACTATCTCTCGATCGTAATCGATTGACAGATGGAGAGGTTACTACTCCGTAATTACTCTCATTATTACATAATAATGAGCGACTAATTAGCTCGAAGGACAACGTCCACTATTGCTTAGTATAAATAGGTATCTCATAGAGATAGGAGAGAAGAAGAGGGCTTTTGGAGAAGAAACAAAGCCTTTTCTGGAGAACAGTTAGGAAAATCCTTATTCGATTGTAATCCAAAGAGCAAATACAAGATACACAGGAGTAGGGTTGTTATTCTCACCGGAGAAGGCCCAACTCGTATAAAAATCCCGTGTCTTCTTCGCCTGCATGTGATCAATTGTGGAGACCCCGAATCAAACAATCTTTACGTAATATCGGTTCTAAAACACCGCATGATATATTGCACATAAAGCTTGTGGATTCAATAGCATATGGGAGTGAATATTGCACATGCGACTGAATTTTTTTATCTCTCGACCACTGAAGTTGCACTTTCAATTACCGAAGTTGTAGGTGATTTTTTTGGAGGAGGACTGCAAGTTCAGTTGATTGAGAGTGCAACTTTTCTGAATTACCAAGTTGCAAGTGTTATTTTTGTAGGAGACTGCAACTTGGTTGATTAGGAGTGTAATTTCGGTGATTGAGAGATAAAAATTTCATCACCTATACAATAGCAAAATCGATAGCATATTTTCATGCGTCTGTGTCACAGGATTAGAAAGGGCTATCTTGGGCAATGGATTAGAAAGAGCAGTCGCTTATGCACATATATATATAGTTGCCAAGACTGTTAATGGTTGGATTAAAAGAGCGAAGCTATGAGAGCATCATGCCACGTAAAAAAATGATGAAAATCATTTAGTGCAAAAGAAAGTGTAGCGCCCAAAAAAAAAAAGGGAAGAAAAGAACTAACCATATTACTCTCTCTCTCCCGTAATATTCTCTCTCGCGCAAAACCCTCTCTCTCCCGTTTTATCTGTTTCGTCTCTCCTTTATCCCTGAAGACCTTCCTTTCTCATTCATCTCTCTCTCGTGTTGCATCTTCTCCATCTATTCCCATCTCTCTCTCACCTTCCAATCTCTCTCTCTCCTCTCATCCATGCGCTGCATGCATGCCGACGGCGGCGCCGGCCCGGCGGCGGCGGCGTGCTACACGCTGCGGCGGCGCTACACGCCAGACGCACGAAGCTGCGCTCAGGCGCACGTGGCGCCATGGTCGCTGCAACTGCGGCCGGACAGCGAGAAGCGGCGGCGAAATGGCGTCGATGGCTCTGGCGGCGGCTCGCGATGGCGGCGTGGCCGGCAGCAACGACGTCGCGTGGGCAGGCGAGAGGCGGCGGCCTCGGCGGCCGGCGACGCGAGCGCTCGGCCATGGCAGCCGGTGGAGGTAGCGCGAGCGCAGCGACTGAGTGGTGCGGCGGCCATGAGCCCATGGCGGCGTAGCGTAGAGGCCATGCACGGCGGCGACGCGGCTGTGGTGGTGCACGCGACGCAGGTAGAGATGGCAATGGGTACCCGAAAGCCGATACCCGGTGGGTTTTTACTCTATTAGGGCATGGGTCTGAATCAATTTTCTAACCCATGGGTCTTTTAATGGGCAAAAAACCCAACCCATCGGGTCTACCGGGTTTGGGTACGTTCCTATAGTACCCAAACCCGTAAACCCATGAGTAATATAAACCCGATCCATAGGAGTTATAAACCCAGGCTCCCAGCCTCCCAGGCAAACCAGCCCAGCCCATAGCCCATTAGCCATTTAGCCCCAAGCCCCCAATTCCAATGCGGCAATGCCCTATTACCCATACGGCTAACCCTAGCTAGCACTCGATCACGGTCACTACTCACTCCTCCCTAGTCCCCACCCCGATTCAACAGCCGCCGCAATGGCGGTGCATCTGGCGCTCCGCGCTCGGTCTCCGGCAGTCTCCACGCTCGCCCTCTCGTCCCGCAGCTCCCACTCCTGCTCCCGCCACTCTCGCCACACACTCGTCCTCTCGCATGCCCTCACCGTCGCCTCGCCTTCCAGTTCAGCCCGCCGCAGCCAACACACATCGCAACAGTAGGCCCTTGGCCATGGCGCTGCCCTCCGTCTTCAACGAAGATGGCCGGTGAACTTCTTCCTCTTCACCATTAACCATTTTTGCAACTCGCATTACTGACCCCACGGGCGACCCGTGGGTACCCGTTAACCCAGTGGGCATGGGTTTGGGCAAAAATCTGCACCCGTCACGGGCATGGGTTTTTTAGCGGGCACATCCAACTTTCATGGGCACGGGTTTGGGATAGCAAAACCCAGCGGGTTTGTGCCCGTTGCCATCAGGTGGCTTCGGGCCGGTGGTAGGCGGCGGGCCGATGGCTTCGGTCCCAGGCAGCCCAAGCCGAGCGACGGTGGCCGAGTCGCCAGCGTGTTCATCTGCGGGCGGCCGAAACCAAGTGGCGATAGCGCATCCCGATCGGTCGCAACGGTTGGCTTCGCCGGCGGCGGTAGCTTCGGCGGCACGACGCGGCGGATCAACGGTGGCGCAGGCCGGTTCGGCGGCGGCGCAACACGGGTGATGGCCGGCAGGCCGGCGGTGACGGTGGTGGCCGTGACGGTGATTTTCACAGTCACGTGGTCGATCAATCAATTGTGCAACCGGACCACGCTTGCACACGGATCTCACACAGCTGTTGAGGGAGCGTTCGTACAGTTGTGCATTCCAGATCCTTTGTGCAGTGTGTCCGCTGAGCATGCTCAAGACAAGTACCTCGCGGCCGCGACCCTTTTCGTTTCGCATATCACATATTCCAGTTTACTTGTCACCTTGTTATTGAGTATAATTATCATGTCATTCATGCTTGCGGGATTAATATCATATTGTTAAAATCATATCATTAAGATATCGCCTGGCTAATATCACATCGCTAAAGTTACTTGGCTCCTAGTGTATCACTAAAGCTTATCTGGTCAATATCATATCACTAATATCGTTTGGTTATTATCATACGTTCATGTCTACCTGTTTATAGACGTTTAATATTGTATGCATGCCATGATGTTCTAGGTTTTGTTATTTAACCTGCTACTATGTTAATTAGATTGTTCAGTTAAAATGTTCTAGAGTTCATGATTTTATTTAGTGTTCTAGAATCTATGCTTAAATCATAAATAGGGGGTAGCATATGAATATGTTTAACTTAGGTTTAAATTATTGATGCTCTTTTGATGTTAGAGCTGCTATGCTTTACTTTCTAATATTATGTTCCAATAATCGTATGATGTTGTATTTGAACCATGAAGGATGTATGTATTAGACCTGTTAATCTGACTAATAATCACTTATCACATAATAAAACTTGATTGGTTGAAAACCTTGTCTGAGCTACATTATAATACCTCTTTAGGTTGATTACTATATCACTATCATCTTATCATTATTCCACATCGCCTCATATCAGAAACTTTGTCTTTCCATTTTTAACCCTAGTACATCTTTTCACTTCTCATAACTTTATTATAGCCTTATCCTCGCCAACTCTTAGTTACCTTAATTTTATTCTATATAATTTGCCCATGATGTATCGGTTATCTTATCTCCTAGTATCACCAATCCTGTCTCTCCAGTCTCATTGCATTAAATCGTTACCCTCATAACTTTACCTTAATTTAATCACAACTCTCTAATTATATCATGGATAATTTGCTAAATAACGAATTAAGGGTTATCACGCCGGGGCTACCCACATATAGGGGTCATTTCCACCCAACCTGGTAACGTAGGGGGGCCGTACATTCTCGTTACACAGGATATTACACCCCGTCTGCGGTTATACAATCGAGGACAAGGTTGTGCCTAGTTATTCTCGTATAACCGGGTATGTGGGATGAGGTCGCCGGCACCCTTGCTATAACTTGCTATAACTTGTCACATAACAACTATTTTTAATACACAGTCTCCATGATACCCATCTCCCATTCATAACAGTATTTCCGATATCAGTTGTTCATTGGTTACCTTATGTCCATTGCTTACTTGTCATGTTTGCCTTTATTTCACGTGGTTGCATTACTTGTCTTTACTCTTGTGTTGCGACCGTTGTTGGGTACTTGCTGAGATTTTCAAATCTCACGCTTGCTCTTTTCAGTCCCAGGTAAAAGGCCAGTGGAGTGATAGCATCATGCATGGGTGGGAGCACTCGAGTTTTCAGCACCGTGGTTTGCCACTGTTTTATTGTTTCATTCGTTCTTTATTTGATTAGAAGTGGACCGGTCCCATATTTTAAACATTTATTCCAGCTTCCGTTGGTTTTCTATTAAAGTATTAATAAAGTTTTAAACTCTTTGTGATTTCTTTTGTTGTTCTTATTTATTCTTCACTTTTGCGATGACGTTCTATAATAGTATCCCATATGGTTATATATGTGGGGTGCTACAGAAAGTTTATCACCAATAGTAGTAGCGTATGCATCCAAGCATACTACTTGCGGCTTATATCATCGTATGGCAAGATCAATAATTACCAGCCCAGGTTTGAATCGGCCAGAGATTCATTATACAGTCTCATGCAACTCAATCTTTTCTCCCTAAGTGACGAGGTTAGGAGAGTATTATCCTTTCCGCGACCGACGAGGCTGGACACCTTCTGTTCGCGACCGACGATGCCAGACATTTAGTTGAGACTTTATTACGAACTCCGTGACCATAGTAGTTAAATATTAACTTGAATGTATGAAGATAGTGTTAATGTTCAATTAAATTTAGGGCACAAACAAGCTCTTACCCTGATAGTAAAGTTCAGCCTCGCGAATATCTGAATGTCGTGGGTTGGCAGTGTTCCTAGTAGAGTATTTCTGGTAGCAAACTTAAAATTGTAATCCTGAAATTTATTTGATGATCTTTTCACTTCCTTCACCTTTGTATTATTCATGAAAGTAATTTTAAGATCATTGCCCACTGGATGGTATTTGGTGGATTCCTGAACCTGGAAATTGTTGAATGCATAGATAGATCTCTCATTGAACTTTATCTATAATTGTCTATTAGATTATTCCAAATAATAGCATGAATTGAATTCACCCTGTCAAAACAAAACATCACTTAGCAATTGTTAAAAACAGTACACAATACAATTGAACATGTGAAGACAAAGCCGTTCATCCATTAAGATCATATCAAGGTTCATAAGTTCATCAGTTGCAAAATCTACTGAATCCCACATTCTCATTACTTTCACTTTGATGCTTCATGTTTGTCCTCTTGTTGTCAACCCTCTTAATTTCTTGTGTGCCATAGTGTGATTGCCTTAATAAGGTTTACCAATGTTAATTGCAACCATGTGAGACCATATGAAGGTTACCCATGGTTGTGATGAGTAATTGACTTTTGGATTAGAGTTTGTGTGAAGGTTGAGTTTGATTTATGAGGATTTTGCAAAAGATCGCTTTCTGTCTATCGACTTTGTGATTTACGAGTTCATCTGTCTGTGAGTACCGAAGCTTTTATTGTTTATGACTTTGTGGTCGAACGGTCTGACTGGCCTTGTGTTGATTGGTCCGATTGGCAGATCTGATCAGCAATTGTGCAAGATTGGCTGAGCAACCACGAGGTAGTCGAAAGCTTCAATGTCTAAACGACCATGGATGGTCAATGGCCATAGCTTCTGCCTAGTTATGATCGGTAGTCATAAGACATGGTGTTCGCTAGTCGTAAGCCACAGCGATCGATAGTCGTAGCCTATTTGAGCGGTGGTCGTAGCAATCGGTTGTGGTAGTCGTAGCCTATGTGATCGATAGTTGTAGCGATCTGTAAGGGCATGTACAATGGTACAGACAGCTGTTGTCTATAACAACTCTCCATGTCACCTATAGACAGCACTAAAGACAGCTCATACAATGGGTCGTGGTGATACAGTCGGCTATATGATTGTAGACAACACACAATCTTTAATGTTTTTCTTAATTCTGGTGCTATAGTCGGCTGCAGGATTATAGACAGCAATATTCTCTCTCTTCATTCTCTTTCATCCATCTCAGCAAAAATCCTATATGGCAGATGCTATAGACGGCTGACATAAACCCATTGTACATGCTCTAAGTAGTCATAGCCTGTGTGATCGATAGTCGTAGCCTGTGTGTTCGATGGGCTTCGAGTGATCGGTTGTGATGGTCGTAGGCTTCTGGTAGGAACTCGTGGGCTTCGAGTGCCTCATTTCCTAAGCATCTGAGTACTTGTGTCAGTCCTGTAGGCGAACAGACTAGTTGTGGTCTAAGGTTGTTCTCTGGAACTATTGGGGTTTTGGTCAGGGTTTGATCGGGATGTTCCTGCTAGTGTGCACGTGGGTTTATTGTTTGGTTATAGGATTAGGATCAATAATTTGGGTGCTATTTTTTTTACATTGTGCATTGTATGAATAAATTGTGCCAATTGATATCTTTGTATATTGTGCAGTACTATGTCATACAGTTATGTAGGAAATATGTGGATTCCGGTCTATCTTTTACACATTACCGGCAAGGTGGATCTGCTGGCTAGCAGTAGTTCATGTTAAGAGAAGCATGTATAAAAAGAGAGAGAGAAATAGAATGACTGATAGGAGCCAATATCCTCCAATTTATTTCATGCCACGAGACAACTTTGCAGTAGGATAAATTAATACAGTACAGTGGTAGTCCTTGTAAGCTAGGTTGCACATACAAGCTCGGTAAAAATACAAACGTTGTAAAAACTCCATAGACTACGGCAGAATTGCATGATTAATTGAGGATTGCTTGCCACGCAGGAGGATGTTAATCTGACGGGCTACAGTTTTAGTATTACACGCCGACCAAACGAATGGCAAAATATGAATGCAACAGTGGCCCAAAATGCCAACACGATTGAGGCAGCACTGACCGTGTAGAGGACTGGATCATGATCCTGGACTAGAATTGCATCCACTCCCCTGCGACGCCTTGTGTAGGTTGTTGTTCCCTATGTAGTTATTCAGAATTTTTTGTACGGATAATCCATTTTTTATTCGAAATTACATAAATATACCCGCGGGAAATTTTTTTACAAAAATAGGCTCCAGTCGCCTAATGGTTGGGCGACTGGAGCCTTTCGCCCAACCAGACCGCGACAGCTGGAAAGTCTACCAACCGTTTGGCGATTAATTGCAGTCGCCCTACTGTTGGGCGACTTCCCTGAAGTCACCGAACCGTTGGGCGGCTGAGATTCAATCGCCCAACGGTTCGGCGACTACAGGTGGGATATAAAGCCGCGCTCGGCGACGCGCCGAGCGCGCCGCACTGTTTGCATTCCTCCGTTCGGCCAGCACAGAGAAGAGGGGAAAGGAGAGGGAGGGAGAGGAGAAGAGGAGGGGGAGAGAAAGAGAGGGAGAGGAGGAGAAGAGGAGAGGGAGTGCGCGATTTTCAGGTAATTTTTTTGTATTATATTGTTTGTTAGTGTAGAAAATTAGTTTAGAAAATTAGTGTAGAAAATTAGTTTAGAAAATGTAGTGTAGAAAATTAGTTTAGAAAATTAGTTTAGAAAATGTAGTGTAGAAAATTAGTTTAGAAAATTAGTTCAGAAAATTAATTTAGAAAATATAGTTTACAAATTTAGTTTACAAATTAATTTTAGAAATCTAATTTAGAAATTTAATTTTCAAATTTTGTTTAGTAAATATAGTTTAGAAATTTAGTTTACAAAATTGAGTTTTTAATTTTGTATACCATTTATAATGCATTATTGTACAAAATATAGTATTTAAATGTACATGTAGAAAATTTAATGTTGCAATTATTGTACAAATTTAGATGTAGAAAATTTAGTGTTGAAATTTAGATGTAGAAAATTTAATGTTGAAATTATTGTACAAATTTAGATGTAGAAAATTTAGTGTTGAAATTTAGACGTAGAAAATATAATGTTGAAATTATTGTACAAATTTAGATGTAGAAAATGTAATGTATAAATTATTGTACAAAATTTGCAGGTATGACTCGTGCTGGACGTGACTCGGAGTGGCGGTTCGCGCTGTTGGACGAGCACGTGGACCGCTCTCATCGCGCTTCCCGTCTAGTCCCGCCACCGGGGAGCACGGACGAGCCGCCTCAGCTGGGAGTGGTCCGGACACGCACACCTCGCGTGGCCTGGGGCCTCGACCCTCGTTGGACTGCCAGGTTTGCACTACTCCAGCGTTTAGTGCGACCGTAAGTTCGTTCCGTGCTGACCTTCACTTTGTTTGCAGGCTGCGGGATGCCGGGCTACTCCCTCTTGCCCGGATGGTGCAGGCCACGGACGAGGATGGAGCCGCTGGTGGGGACGAGGGCGGGGACGAGGCGGGCGGGGAGCGATCACGACGCTTTCCGTTCGACCGTTCCCTGCTGACGGCTTTGGTGGACCGCCGGTGGCTCGAGACGCACATGTACACTTTCCACCTCCCATTCGGGGAGATGACGCCGACCTTGCAGGATGTGTCCCTGCTCCTTGGGCTTCCGATCGCGGGAGACGCTGCCTTCCTACCGGAGGCCCCGGCCGACTGGCGCGCTGACCTGCTCGCCAGATTCCAGGGTGTCGTTCCACCGGCTGCTGACCACCACGTGTTCGGAGAGGCGCAGACCCATGGGCCGACACTGAGGTGGCTCAGACAGTACCGGGTACGTGGTATATAAAATCGATCGTGTCTTCGAAGCTCTTATTTGTGGTATTACGTACTAATAACAACTTTTTTGCATTCAGGTGGAGCGCATGGTTCCGCAGGCAGACGATCACCAGGTCTCGCGGCACCTGGAGGCGTACGTGCTGTGGCTGTTTGGTTGGGTGCTTTTCACCACCAGCCACGGCAACTCGGTGGATGCGCGCCTTATCGCTTATGCGAGGGCGATCGCTGACGGCGAGCCCCACCAGGTCAGCTGGGGATCGGCCGTACTTGCCGTGACGTACCGCGCGCTGTGCGATGCGTGCACGAGGATCAAGGCGAACTCGATCCTCACGGGCTATCCCCTGCTACTGCAGTTGTGGTCGTTCGAGCGCTTAAGTGTCGGACGACCTGTGCTAGACGACATGGGTCCGTACGGGCCCGAGATGTATCCAGGGGAGACGTCGACCGGCCGACGATGGGTTCTATCTGGTGCCGTCGTCGAGTACGTATTATCACAGTCAACTATTTCTTTCTTATTGACGATCGTCATTCTAAACAACTTGTCTTTCTTGCAGATACAGTTCGCGCACGTGCAGGTCACGCGGGCGTACCGGGTCTTTGTGGAGCAGCTCGACCGCATCACAGCCGACGACGTGCGCTGGGAGCCGTACGCTGATACGACAGTGCAGGCCCGTGCTCCTGGCGGTCTGTCCTCATTTTGCTGGCGTGACCGGGCTTTCTGGCTCACCCGCCGGAAGCTCGTGTACCTCATCTACGTGGAGGACTACGCACCCCAGCGGGTGATGCGGCAGTTCGGGCTAGGGCAGCCGGTTCCTGTACCAGTCGGACCATCGCTTCCGCGGCACGTGCACGGGTGAGTGATCGTTTGTGGTAAATATGTACATACTTACTACTATACGCAGGTATCTCACATTACGTAATGGTTCTATACGCAGGCACGGCGCGAAGGGAGTGAAAAGAGGCACGGACTGGTCGTTGAAGATGCAGCCTTGGGTCGATCAGTGGGACGGTGCGCTCGACGACCGCGTGGAGGAGGACCGCCCGTACGATAGCAGGGAGTTCGGGGTACCTTCACTGGTACCAGCCGCAGACCCGTACCAGGCTCGTATATGTGGTAGACCCGCCTGCCACACACGTCGCCGCTCCGACGGACACGTACCCCGCGCACTTCGCGCGCGACGCTCACCTCGCGGTACGTTACATGTCATTTCAAAGATTCCCAAATGGTAATGTCGTTTCGATAATCGAACATTTCATGTCTTTGTGTCCAGGCTGACGTCGGTTCTGCCCTATGTGCCGACTCCGGCACAGTACTGGAGAGGCTCACCAGTGGTGCGCAGCTGACCCATGAGGAGGGCGTTAGCTTTGCGCGTCGGATGCACGAGGGGTGTAGACGTATCGTTAGCCTACTGTCCTGCACGAGGCTACCGGCGGTCTCCACGCCCACCGCTCCGACTGCTCGTCCACCAGTGCCACCCCGACCAGCGTGGCACTACTCTGGTGCACCGACGTGGACACGTCCTCCACTGCCTCACCCGGAGCAGCCAGGGGGTTCAGCCTGGGCAGGGCCTCCTACACCGGTTCACTTCACGCCTCCTACGCAGGGGGTGTACGCCTCCTCCATGGCGCCAGCTACGCCTACGGGTACGCAGAGGGTCTTATATCGTGTTTATCCGAAGACGACATGCAACGAACTAACGATATTAATATTGCAGGTACTTACCAGCAGCACGGCGTCTCCCCAGGCCAGGACGATGTGGACCAGTTTTTCGCTGAGTGGCCCGGGCAGTTCTCCGATGCAGCACCGGAGGTTCTCTCTGGCAGTGCCCTCCCCGATGCACCAGAGAGCACACAGCCAGAGGTGCAGCTGACTCCACCAGCACAGGGGCGGGATAGACACCCTCCTGCTCGTTTTACTTTTTCGGAGCCCGTAACCCGTTGCACCGGAGGAGGGCCAAGCGAGGCCGTATGGGAGGACGCGGGCGCGGTGACGGGGCACACCAGGGTGACGAGTGAGGCGTGCTGCAGATGTTATATATGTTATGCATGTAATGAAAAAACATGCGGCATGTTACTCTCAGTTATATTATGAAGTTTATTTAAATTTACATAGTCTATCATCTCTCTCCGCACATAAACTATCTCACTTAACAGTGTATGTATCGATCGTTCTCTACTCAATCTTTCATAAAAAAAAAATTAAAAACTTTTTACACACCTACAATATACAATGAACATAAACTTTTATTACAACTTCACCGTATTTTTTACCGGTTCAACGTTACAAAATTCACAAAATCTAAAACAATCACGGGGGCTACATGCAGTCGCCTAACGGGATGGCGACTGCATGCTAGTCGCCTAACGGGACGGCGACTACACTTAAGTCGCCGAACGGAAGAGCGACTTAATACAATCGCTCTACTGTGCAGCGAGATATATTGTGTCGCGGTCTGGTTGGGCGAAAAGCTCCAGTCACCCAACCATTAGGCGACTGGAGTCTATTTTTGTAAAAAAAATTCCTGCGGGTATATTTATGTAATTTCGAATAAAAAATAGATTATCCGTACAAAAAATTCTAGTTATTCATATAACCAAATAATGTGCTGAATTGACCTGAGTCTGGTATACACCCTGATAAGTTGTTGTACGCCACTGAGAACACAGCCAGCGATGACAAATTAGTTAACTGCCACGGTATCTGTCCACTCAGCTTGTTGTGGGATAGGTCTAAGCTTTCTAGTGCGCTCATATTCGCCAACGTCGCTGGAATTGGGCCTGTAAATAAATTGTAGGACAGATTTAGGCCCGTGACGTGACTCAAATTTCCTAACTCCCAAGGAATTTCCCCAGATAGCTTGTTTGTGGATAAGTTAATGCCAGATAACCAATTGATGAAATCACGCCTGTATGTGTAAACATTCCATTTAGTAGCAAAGCGGAATCCTCTTTGTTCGTAACAAGTGGAGTACTTGAACTCTAGATATTCAAAGAAACGCCCACAGGGTATGGCCCAATACAACGCAAATGAATTTTCTTGGAATGAGAGGTTCCCAATACATGGCGGCAATGAGCCTGATAGACTGTTGTTCGATAGATCAATTATCCTCAAGGATCTGAGTCGGTAAGATATGGCCAACAATACGCATAGGATCCCAAATAGGGATCCCTGCGAAAAGTAGCAGCTCGTCATAGAACAAGTTTTGTTTTCTCGATCCTATCCGGCCGGGCTGCAAACTGCAGCAGTACTTGAGATTTGAGAAGAGGTGAGTGACCACACCGTGGTATATATCGTACGCTGTGACTGGTTTTTGTTTTACGCTTTCGTTGCGGGTGTTGAAAATAATTTGTTGCCCGATTCTTTCGATATGTTGTGTCAGTGAGTTTGAAGACGATGTCCGTCTTGCAACCGCACAAATTTGAGGATGACGTAAAAAGAGCAGAGGTAGTTTGTCGTAGGTTGGTCGTGTTGTCGTGTGGGGGGAGCTTCTGTTACGCTAATTTGATCCCACACTGTTACACGAGAGAAAACCGGTAATCCAACGGTTATAATTGTTCACGTTATAAAGATCCTAAGGCTGTCAAGGGCGTACGCTCCGAACAGTTATTTCCAAACCTTTTTTATGTTCAATTCCAGCGTCTCTCAGTGCGAACGTAAGCAAAGCGTGACTCATGGGACACACGTCTATTCTTTGCGTAACTACTCTCCTGTGGCACATACGGCCCTTGAATCAGATGCTCACGGTCATTCCCAAACCTTTTTTTATGTTCAATTCCAGCGTCTCTCAGTGCGAACGTAAGCGAAGCGTGACTCATGGGACACACGTCTATTCTTTGCGTAACTACTCTCCCGTGGCACATACGGCCCTTGAATCAGATGCTCACGGTCATTCCCAAACATTTTTTATGTTCAATTCCAGCGTCTCTCAGTGCGAACGTAAGCGAAACGTGACTCACGGGACACACACGTCTATTCTTTGCATAACTACTCTCCCGTGGCACACACGGCCCTTGAATTAGATGCTCACGGGGGCCCGGTTATCTAGTGCCAGACGCTCATGGTCATGGACACATGGCGACTGAGGATTTGAGGAGTTTTCGCGGTGCCTTTGTTTCATCTTTCACTGATGTAAACAACGGAATTTACGGAAGGTTTCATAGGGCACTCTACGTGTGATTTTTTTAAAGATGTGGTTTATAGTTTATAACTCAAAATTTTAAATTTTAACTGTTCATAAGAAGCAGTATATAGAGAAAAAAATAATCATATGTGATTTTGTTCAGTACAGCTGTGACCCGCGTGGTATATATATCGTACGCTGTGACTGGTTCCAACTTCCAAGCAAATTACGCGAACGAATTGATGGTTGAGGAAATAATTACATTGGTGGTTCAAATATCCAGACACGACGTCACACTAGTACCTTCAATTAAGCTTTAAACAGTTCCTCCGATGTGACTTTCACCTTGATGATCTCACCAAGAGGAAATAAAACCTTTTGGGAATTGCTTCCCATCATGCGTAGAGGCCACGGTATCGGACGCCCGCCAATCACACTCGCAGCTCTCTCAATCCTGATATACTGCTCCGCCTCTCATATTTGTCCCTATTCATTTCCTCACCAAAATAGCTATCATGTTGCACACCTCATATATCCCTTGCACTAGGATAGGTTAGTGTGGAAATTGCATAAGAGTGGTTCTTTTTCTGTAAGTGCTTTATACAGAGATCTCATGATGAGAGATAGTATTCCGGAAAAGAATTTTTTCTGGAAAACAAAATTACCGCTTAAAATCAAAGTGTTCCTTTGGTTTCTGAAAAAAGGAGTTATTTTAACAAAGGATAATCTTGCAAAAAGAAAGTGGCAAGGTAGTATCAAATGCTGTTTTTGCCCCTCTAATGAGAGCATTCAGCATCTTTTTTCGATTGCCATGTGGCTCGGGCCTTTTGGAATGTGATAGTCATTGGTTTTGGAATTCAACCTCCTTTAAATGTTGAGATGTTGTTTGGTTCTTGGCTTAGAAGTTTTTCTTTGAAGCTTAGAAATCAGATTCTAGTGGGTATAGCGGCCTTTTGTTGGGCCCTGTGGTTGAATAGAAATGACGCCGTTTTCAAAAAGATCAATGCTCACTCTTTTATGTAGGTCATTTTCAGGGGGACTTACTGGATCAGATGTTGGTCGCAACTGTCTAAAGAGGAAGAGAGAAGTGCGCTCTTGAAAGGTTGTAAAAGGCTTGAGAGAGTGGTATTGGAGCTTTTTAGCAAGTTTGGGTGGAGTTCCTGTTTCAGATTAGAGGATTGAGTCCTTTTTGGCTTATGTTCTGTGCTGGCGAGGCTTTGTAACTCCGGTGGTGGAGAGTGTTCTGTTTGTTTTATTTTGGTTCTGAACGGTTGTAGTCATTCGAGATGAATGATCAAGACCGGAATACGCAGGTATTCCGTTTTCTAAAAAAATATATCCCTTGCACAAGCCGAAGCGCCCCGCAAGCGTCTTGTTCATGTTATAAAGATCCTAAGGCTATCAAAGGCGTATGCCCCGAACAGTCATTCTCAAACCTTTTTTGTGTTCAATTCCAACGTCTTTCAGTGCGAACGTAAGCGAAGCATGACTCATACGACACACGTCTATTCTTTATGTAACTACTCTCCCGTAGCACATACGGCCCTTGAATCAGATGCTCACGAGGGGCCCGGTTATCTAGTGCCAGACGCTCATGGTCATGGGCTCATGACAACTGAGGATGTGAGGAATTTTCGCGGTGCCTTTGTGTCGTCTTTCACTGATGTAAACAACGGAATTTACGGAAAGTTTCACAGGGCACTCTATAGGTGAATTCTTAGGAGCTGTGGTTCACTCTGCACCTGATGACCCAGTTTCTCATGGTTGACATCTTCGGGACCGGATTTTGTGTTCGTCTGAAAGAGCCAACGAGCGAAATAGGACTGAAAAGCCTTGAAATTTTACGGCCCAATAATTTGGATATGTGGTTGCTTTGCGCCCCTCGGCATCGAGTATGCCAAGGTAGCCTAGGGCGCGACTACACGTCGCTCGCGCAGCAAGTCGCTGCGTGCCACCCATCCCCGCGCCCCATGTACGTGAGGTTGCTCAGCCCGCGCGGCCACGTAGGCCATGCAACTCACCGCGTTCAAGTGTATCCAGTCCTACAAACCATAAACAAAATAGCATGTTGTATTGAAAGGATAATAAATACAATATTTAGTTGACAAACAAAATATATATGTTAGACTGAAAATTCAGCGGTTAATTCAGGACAATTGGTAATTACTTTTATGGTAATGAAGATGCTAGTACAGTGCCATGTTTTCAACTATGGTTGTTTTCTACAGGCCGCCTAACCATGTCATACAGTTATGTAGGAAAAATGTGGATTCCTGTCTTTTACACATTACCGGCAAGGTGGATATGCTGGCTACCAGTACTTCATGTTAAGAGAAGCATGTATAAAAAGAGAGAGAAATAGATTGACTGATAGGAGCCGATATCCTCCAATTTATTTCATGCCACGAGACAACTGCAAGCCACGAGACAACTTTGCAGTAGGATAAATATAGTACAGTACAGTGGTAGTTCTTGTAAGCTATAGGTTGCACATACAAGCTCGGTAAAATACAAACGTCGTAAAAACTCCATAGACTACGGCAGAATTGCATGATTAATTGAGGATTACATGCTTGCCACGCAGGAGGATGTTAATCTGACGGGCTACACTTTTAGCATTACACGCCGACCAAACGAATGGCAAAATATGAATGCAACAGTTGCCCAAAATGCCAACACGAATGAGGCAGCACTGACCGCGTAGAGGACTGGATCATCTGCCTTCTTATCACTGTCTTGTAATGGTTGTAATGGCGAAGGACCTGATCCTGGACTGGAATTGCATCCACTCCCCTGCGACGCCTTGTATAGGTTGTTGTTCCCTATGTAGTTATTCATATCATCAAATAATGTGCTCAACTGACCGGAGTCCGGTATACACCCTGATAAGTTGTTGTACGCCACTGAGAACACAGCCAGCGAATACAAATTAGTTAACTGCCGCGGTATCTGTCCACTCAGTTTGTTGTGGGATAGGTCTAAGCTTTCTACTGCGCTCATGTTTGCAAACGTCGCTGGAATTGGGCCTGTAAATAAATTGTAGGACAGATTGAGGGCCTTGATGTGACTCAAATTTCCTAACTCCCAAGGAATTTCCCCAGATAGCTTGTTTGTGGATAAGTCCATGCCAGAAAACAAATTGATGAAATCACCCCTGTATGTGCGAAGGTTCCATTTAGTAGCAAAGCGGAATCCTGCTTGGCCGTAACAAGTGGGGTACATTATCTCTAGATAGTGAAAGGCACGCCTACAGCTGATGTGGCTCGAGCGACTCGACCAATAGGTCACATCATCTGAATTTTCTTGGAATGAGAGGTTCCCAATACATGGCGGCAATGAGCCTGATAGACTGTTGTTCGATAGATCAATTATCATCAAGGATCTGAGTCGGCATATGCTGGGAGAAATTTGCCCTTCAAACTTATTTCTTCCCAAGGAAAGATACCTAATTGAAACAAGATATTGTATCCATTCAATGTTTCCGGTGAATTGGTTGTCACTGAGGTCCAAAGCTGTGACGGTGGAACTACTGAAGAAAGAGTATGGTAGTATACCGCCTGACAAGGAATTCCCAGAGATGTTTAGAAACCGCCACGCTACTACATTGCTACAATTTGGTATAGCCCCTGAAAGGTTGTTATTCGAAAGATCTAAAAGCATAATGCCTGTTAAATTGCAAATGCTTGGATGGATTTCACCGGTTAAACTATTGCCAGAAAGACTCAAGGTCCACAAATTAGATAGGTTCCACGATGAAAAATCGAGTTCAGCAAACAACTTATTATCGTGGAAATCCAATGTTCCAGCGTATTCAAAATTTGCTGTTAGATAGCGAGGCAGTGGTCCTTCAAAATTGTTGCCGTCAAGGTATAATTCCCATTTGATGGACAAATGATTCGTCCCACTGAGTATGGGGCCACCAAGTTTGTTCTTTGAGACCTTCAATGTTTTCAGTATAGGATAATCAGTTAGCATGCAAGTAGGCAATTCCCCTGAAAGACCGTTATTTGATAGGTCTAAATATTCCATGCTACTAATGTTGCACAACGATGATGGTATTTCTCCAGCAATATTATTGCTAGAAAAATCTAGAAAGCTAGTGTTTGGAAAAATTGAGCTGATGTTAGCCGGTAGATGTCCTGAGATACGGTTCGTAGAAAGACTGATAATTTGGATATTCGTTTGGACGGACCATACTGAGTCAAATAATGATCCGGTAAGCAAGTTATGTCCAAGGTTAAGGTAATGTAATGATGTTCCCTCTGTAAACAACCAATTGGGCATGCTACCAGGCAAGTTATTGTTGGACAAATCAAGCACCTCTAATTGATGTTGTGTGCGTAGAAAATGTGGTTCTGCAATAATGCTCCTGTCAAGGTCACAACCAGAGAGCACTAGCTCTTTCAATTGGAGTGAAGGAGCCCAACCAGCAGGGAAATTAACGCCAACAGTTAAATTAGCGTTTCCTGAAAGATCTAGCTTCTCGAGATTGGCGAGGTTTCTCAGCCAGAAGAGTGAAAAATTACCACTTAAACTGTTCACGGAAAAGTTTAGGACCTTAAGTGATGAAGAAGGATTCCAAGACGAGCTCATAGGAACACTTCCTTCAAAGAGATTATATGAGAGATCCAGGTGTTCGATATGAGGAAGTGTAAATAAGGATGGTGGGAGGCTTCCATTGAATTGATTGGAACTCAGATACAATCCTCGCAGATTCCTGAGGTTTTCGAAAGCTGCAAAGCATGTGTAGTGTGTAATAAGCATAAAAAATGCACCAATAGAAAGATGTAGACATCAGCAGCTAGCAAAGGTCGTTTTATACCTGACGTCGGAAGCGTTCCAACCATATATGTAAACTCAAGATGTAAACTCTCCAAAGAAACCATATTCGCAATAGATGCTGGGATAGTACCATTCAAGCAGTTGTTACTGAGGTCGAGATACTGAAGCTTGGTTAATCCTACTAGACCTGCAGAGGTTGTTGTTCCACTTCAAAACAGGTCTCTTTTCAATATTTGTGCAGTCTCTCCTAATACTCACGTAAAAGAAAAAGAGGTTGCACGTATATAATGAAACTAGTACATACCATCCCAACTTTGAAAGCTACCATAGTTCATAGAGAAATCGAGGAACTCAAGCTCAGGGAACGCCGAAAAGCCTGTCGAATTCAGGTTCATCCGACATAATCCATTTGCAGGTGTGTCGTCGACATGGAGGGAGGAGAGGTTGAGATGGGTTATGCGTTGTGTGCTGTTGTTGCATATGACGCCGGACCAAGAGCAGCAATCATGACTCTCTCGCCATGAAGGAGGAGGCAGCCCCGCAACGCCGTCATGAATGCCCAGCAATGACAAGCAGATATCGAGTAGGGCAATCCTCTCCTCCTCGAAACAGCCATTGGATATGCAAGATATGGCCAACAATACGCATAGGATCCCAAATAGGGATCCCTGCGAAAAGTAGCTGCTCGTCATAGAACAAGTTTTGTGTTCTCGATCCTATCCGGGCTGCAAACAGCTGCAGGAGTACTTGAGATTTGAGAAGAGGTGAGTGACCACCGTGGTATATATGTATCGTACGGTGTGACTGGGTCCAACTTCCAAGCAAATTGACGCGAACGAATTGATGGTTGAGGAGATAATTACACCGGTGGTTCAAATCTCCAAGACACGACGTCACACTAGTACCTTTAATTAAGCTTTAAACAGTTCCTCCGATGTGAACAGCTTTTCACCTTGATGATCTCATTGAGAGGAAACAAGACCTTTAGGGAATTTCTTCCCATCATGCGTAGAGGCCACGGTATCAGACGCCCGCCAATCACACTCGCAGCTCTCAATCCTCATATACTGCTCCGCCTCTCATATTCGTCCCTATTCATTTCCTCACCAAAATAGCTATCATGTTGCACACCTCATATATCCCTTGCACAAGCCGAAGGGCCCCGCAAGCGTCTTGTTCACGTTATAAAGATCCTAAGGCTATCAAGGGCGTACACCTCAAACAGTCATTCTCAAACCTTTTTTATATTCAATTCCAGCGTCTTTCAGTGCGAACATAAACGAAGCGTGACTCATACGACACACATCTATTCTTTGCGTAACTACTCTTCCGTAGCACATACGGCCCTTGAATCAGAAGAGGTTGGGAGAGAGCCACTGAGGACAGAGAAAGCAATATTAAAGCTTAAAGCATTTCTGGCACTATTTAAGTCTTTTTACTATAGTTGTGAATTTTTTAGTATAATTAAATTTAAAAAATAAAAAACTTATATCATCTCAGATAATGTAAAGAAATAAAGAAAAAAAATACAAAAAAACCCAAAAAACTGAAAAACCAGAGAAGGATGAAACTAAGAAACTAGAACCTTGAAGCTAAAAGCTTAAACCTGGTAAAGGAGGACTTAAATTTATAAAAACAAATGTTTAGATAATTTAAATAACAATAGCTAAAGTGACATTTGTATGCTAGATTACCTGGTCCACACACAGGCAACGTTTTCCCATTTCTTTACACCGTTTGTTATGCCAAAGCCAAGCACGGTACAATGACACCCAAGATAGTACAACCACTTGTACATCACTGCGTTTTAATTCAGACTAGTCTAGGCTTAGCGTCACCCACCATGGAATAGGTCGATGTAATTGAACAGTTAAAACTGTCCATGGAAACTAATCAAACTATTTGAGCATTGACTGGGATCTTGATAATAGGTGCTCCATCCGGCTTCGCCTGTAGGCTACGGGTTTTGGTTTTTCAGCTAAAATTACACTGTAGTAGTTGTTAGTTTTTCTGAGAAAAATAAAAATAGAAAAATTTAGAAAAAAGTTAAGAAAAGTTATTATGCTATCATGAACAATGCTAAAGAATAAGAAAAATAAAAAATAAATTAAAATTAGAAGTTGATATATTTTAAATTACTTTTAATTTAAATAAACTAAAAGCTAAAAAGACTAGAAACAAAATTCTTTTGGAGAGTCCTAAGGCCTGTCCGTCACATCGTGACATCGGGGCGGACGTGCATCCATACATATGCCATGACGTAACGTTAATTCAACTTGCATTTCACTTGCCATTTAGGTGGTGATCATTTGGTTTTTTTTTAGTGGCTTATGGTTAAAAAGCACTGTAATTGGTCGAAAAAACACTGTAGCTGACAGAGGCTTATTTAACATAATTAATTTTTTTTAAAAAAAAATATGTTAGCCCATTACGTATAATACAAACAAATACGGGAAAAAGAACCGGCAAAAAAGCTCAACAAAAAGCCAAAAATTCAGAAAAAGACGAAATTTACGAATAGTGAAAAATACCCCGAAAGTTAAAAGCTGAAACCAAAACGATCACAGCCTAACCAAACGGACCCCGAGTGTCATGGTAATAACCAAAAGGACACTGGAAATTGGCAAAGCCTGAAAGTTCAAACTTGACATTGAAAGAACATGTCTATCAATTTCTGGCGTGCAGGACCAGGGCATTTATAATACTTGTCAAAATATGCTACTACCATTACTCTACCCATGGTGCCGCTCAGTTAGACTAAAATAAGCTTATTTGTAATTGAAATTACACTGTAACTGACTGAAATTATATTGTAACTGATGGTGGTTTATTTGGTGTAACTAAATTTTAAAAAATAAAAATAAATAAAAACAGGTTAGCCTATCACAGACAATGTAAATGAATACAGGAAAAAACCAGCAAAAAGCTCAAAAAGCCAAAAAAATTAGAAAAAGGCGAAATTTAGGAATAGTAAAAAAATAAGCCAGAAGTCAAAAGTTTAAGCTAAAATAAGTAGAGCCTTGAACCCATTGGTTATTGACTCTACAACTCCTACAGCTATCCAACCATCCAAGGCATGGCATGGCAAGTTGGCAACTTCCTCTTGACAAATGATAATGAGTATGGAAAGTTAAGGTTTAGCTTTTGGCTTATTTTTTACTATTCATAAATTTCGTCTTTTTATGAACTTTTGGCTTTTGTTGAGCTTTTTTGTCGGTTCTTTTTTCCCGTATTTGTTTGTATTATACGTAATGGGCTAACATATTTTTTAATTTTTTAAATTTAATTATGCTAAATAAGCCTCTATCAGCTACAGTGTTTTTTCAGCTAGCTACAGTACTTTTCAGCCATAAACCACAAAAAAGTCCAAATTATCACCACCCGTTTCAGCTTATAGCTCGAGTGAGGATGTGGCTCAGGAGCATGTGAAGGCGGCCATGCCTTCTCGGGGATTCCTTCCTTTGAGACGAGATGACCTCTCATCTCATACGGAATTCACAGATGAGATGGCATAATACCCGGTGTAATCTTCCTCTGACAAAGGACACCGATAGACACTATACGGTGCGCGGCCACAGACCCTGATCCCATCCGGCCCGCGAGTTATTACAGGCCGGCCAGCCAGGCCACGATTACCGCTTCACCAGAGACCCGCCTGGGTAGTGGCCTTCATCCGCCTTCGAACACTGCAATGCGCCTGCACGGCACAAGTCGTTGGCCTCTTTCTCCGAACAAATAAATAAACGGTTTCTCTATTGTTATTTTAAAATAATTTATTAGAACAGTTTTTTTTTAAATACCTTATCAACTTATCAGCATTTGATTTATTTGTATAAACACTCGCGCTAAAGCTATAAACCGTCAGCGATAGGCCAAAAGAATCCTCCCAAATAAGTAGGCTGCAGGTGTCGAACCGCTTTGATGGGCACAACCCAACTTTGGTATGCAAAAGCAAAATGGTGGTAGCAGACCATTTTTAGTTGCCGTTGTGCCTTGGTTTCAAACCCACCGAGTTTTGCTGGACTGGGCTGCCTCTGTCGCCCCAAGTCGTAAGCCCAGATTCAACCGCGAGGCCATCGATTTGTCGTGCTGCCTGCCACACCACCACCAGTCAACCAGAGTCCGCCCCGCCCGGATCTGGCATGACACGGGCCGCACCCAATTTGTTGCCGAACACATGAATGTTCCGGACTCCCGGTCACTACGTACTGCCACCACTATAATGGAAGCGACTTTTCTATGGCACGTCTTCGTTGTCTCTCCATAGGGAGTTAGGGACTGCCTTAGATTGGAGACACGTGGTGCACGCACGAATCTCCACGCAAGGCCTCCCTCACCTCCTTTCCTCACAAAACGAGCGCAGCTCTCTTCTTCCTGTATCACCCGGTGGCGCCCTCCTCCTCCCGTCGGGTGCAGACCATGTCGTCGATGTCGCTGCGTCACGCAAGGATTTCCCCCGCCGCTGCCGAGAGAGCTCCATCCATCGGCTGCTGACCTCTGCGCGAGAGGGCTCTGTGCAAGGCGAGGAGGGGGCTCGACTCCGAGAGGAGCTTGGCGGTGGTGAGCTCGAGGTAGGCGACGGCGGTGTTGGGGGAGGAGGGGGTGTGAGGGACACGAGGAGGATCTTGCGAAGGATGATGACCTCCACCTTGTCGAGCATGAGCTGCGACCGCAAGTACTAAAAAAAAGTCCCCTTGAGGACTGAGCTCTTTCTCTGAAACTGAAAGAGTAATTTGGTGCCTTGACAATTGGCCTATGACTAACTTGACTTTTGCTTTGACATTTAAGTTTCCTTCTCCATGTTCATTGAAACATGTCAGATTGATTGACCTTACTTTAAATGTATTACAGTTTTAATGCTGACCAATCTGGTCTAATAGTTTTTTCTGTAATTACCTTGATTCACTTTTAGGGAAGTCAGCTTTCTAATCTCCACATGAGTATATGTTTCTTACCAGTAGTATTACTAGATTTGGTAGGAACATAACAGTTATTTCCATTTATCTGTAGATATGTGAAAGAGAGAAACCTACCATACTGAGCCGTGCCTTTTGTTGTGACATTCTATGATATTTGATTCAGCTCACTGTAGTATGTACATGTAGTTCCATCTTTCTGTGTTAAGGAATTAAGGACTGACAATTTTCATTTTGATTTTACATTGTTGTTTACTGTCACTTAACTTTGCATTTAACTATTTAAGAGATGACTTCTGATCTTTGTTATATTCATTTATTTGTGACTCTGTGTGTTGGGATGAATTACAAGATGGGTTGAGCATGATCCTATGGAGATTATGGAGAGTGTGAGGATCTGCAATTCTGCATAGCGAAGGCACTTGACAAAGCCACAGCTGATGGATATAATGTGGATACTGGATTGAAGGCCATTGGTATTACAAATCAGAGGGAGACCACCGTTATGTGGAGCAAATCCACAGGTCTTCCTCTCTACAATGCCATTGTGTGGATGGATGCTCGCACAAGTCCCATTTGCAGGTCTACTTTTGTCCATCACCTATTTTCTGTTATATAGTGTAGCATTCTCATCACGCTTCACCTCTTCAGGAGATTGGAAAGTGAGCTATCTGGTGGTAGAACTCACTTTGTGGAGACATGTGGGTTGCCAATTAGTACCTATTTCAGTGCTCTGAAGGTGTTATGGTTGATGGAAAATGTGGATGCTGTCAAGGATGCAGTCCGGGCTGGTGATGCCTTATTTGGCACAATTGACACCTGGTTAATCTGGAACCTCACAGGAGGCATTGGTGGGAAAGACTGTGACGGAAAACAAGTATTTGGGCAGCATGTCACAGACTGCTCAAATGCATCTTGCACAATGCTTATGAACCTAAAGACACTCGATTGGGACAAACCTACACTCGAAGCATTAGGAATTCCTGCTAAGATCTTGCCGAAGATTATCAGTAATTCACAGAAAATTGGTGTGGTTGCCAATGGGTTTCCCTTGGCAGGTGTCCCCATCTCAGGGTGCCTAGGAGATCAGCATGCTGCAATGCTCGGGCAGCTCTGCCAGAAAGGTGAAGCAAAAAGCACCTACGGAACTGGTGCCTTCATTCTTCTCAACACAGGGGAGGAGGTTACCCAATCCTCCCACGGTCTTCTCAGCACCATTGCTTACAAGCTTGGCCCAAGTGCGCCCACTAATTATGCTCTAGAAGGCTCGATTGCAATTGCTGGTGCAGCAGTTCAGTGGTTGAGGACAGCCTTGGAATCATTCGCATAGCAGCAGAAAGCCAGAAATAGAGAAGTTAGCTGAAACTGTGCAGGATTCAGGCGGGATATACTTTGTGCCAGCATTCAACGGGTTGTTTGCACCATGGTGGAAGGATGATGCAAGGGGTTTGTATAGGAATCACACGATTCACAAATAAGGGCGCATTGCTCGAGCCGTGCTTGAGAGTATGTGCTTTCAGGTGAATGATGTCCTCATCTCCATGCATAAGGATGCTGGGGAGGCAGGAGAAGTGAAGAGTGCTGAAGGGGAGTTCTTGTTGCGTGTTGATGGTGGTGCTACTGTCAACAATCTTCTCATGCAGATCCAGGTAAAGAAATTATGTTTTATCACCCCCATCAGCAGTTTTTTTTATTATAAAAAAACTGTGCTAGAATACACTTATTTACAGTTCACCACGTAGCTGTCTGCTTAAAATAAGGCAGTTTACATACTGGTAGTTCCTGTAGAAGCAATCAGTTTCTGGCAAACGTGAATACACGTTTTATTTCAGATGGACATCATAATTGGAGCAAGGTTTAAGGATTCTACTAGCTCATCAACATGAATGTCACCTCAAAGCTCATCATTCAACACTTGTGCATTTGGCTTGCCCAAAATGGACGAATTCAGGATGTCAACTCTCTTTGTGTCCTTTTTCATATAGATTAACTCAAAACACTAACTGCTTTTGGAAAAAGGGCTGCCTACTTTTTCTGTGGCAAATTAGAAATGCAGGTAGCGATAGTGTGTCAGACTCAAGCAGTGCAATAATCTGTACTATCTTCACCTGTATACAACACTGCAGCAAACTATGGTTATCGTCCCTGAGATCTGTACAGTACTTCAGCCTTCATCCATAAATGAGTATTTGGCAAATTACTGCATCATCTTCCTATAATATTGCCTACTGAAATCATAGCACCGAACGCTTGCTAATTAAATCTTTTTGAAAGGAGTTTGCAAATACATTTGAAATGCAGAAAAACCAAAAGCATTATAGGGCATAAAGTTCTCCACAAGCACCTTTTGCTTATCTAGTAAATAGTTTTACTTAATTTGTAATCATACTCTAGCACAAAAACCTGCTCCATTGCTGGGCGGTGTTTAACATTTTTTTTCTTGCAAGTGTAAAAAGTCTTCAAGTTTCCATCAGATTACTGACGATCTTATGCACTCACCTGCAGGCTGATTTATAGGGTAGCCCTGTTGTCAGACCAGCTGACATCGAGACAACTGCCCTTGTAGCAGCATATGCGGCTGGATTAGCTGCTGGAGTCTGGACTAAGGAGCAGATATTCGCAGGCTTGCACAAGGAGAACACGACGGTCTTCCGCCCGAAGTTGGATGAGACCCACCGGAAGAAGAGAGCAGTTTCTTGGTGCAAGGCGGTTAAAAGATCATTTGACTTGGCTGATCTTTCTCTTTAGATTACTACACCAAGGTAAATTGGATGAGTCTGTGCCCAGGGGGTGTATCAGTTAGCCCTTGGTTTTCAATGAATAAATAGTATGTTGTGCATTACTGCGGTGGAATTGTTCTTCGTTTATATTTGAAGAAATGGAGCTTGCTTGTCCTTGTATAGGTACAGGAATATCTCTATTCTTCAGAAAGAAATATTCTTGGAGTATTTGCGTTATCCTTAATTGAATTGTCGATCTAATCTGTGGCATTTAGTTACGCTGTTATGCCAATGGACACTCGTATGTCCAGGCACAAAGCATCTTAGTTTACATGATATCATCTCGGTCATGTAATGTCTTAACACCAGCTTAATTCGTTGTATTGGTAGTTGGGTATGAATCAACAACAATTTGTTACCCAGACAGGAAGCTCTTTCATAAACTAGCACTTGTTCACATTTTTTAAGCATACATAGTGACAACACTAGCAGTAACTACGATAATAAGAAGAGATGTCTGACAAGTGATTTGTTGAGAACCAACACATGCAAATACTACAAGATAATCTGTAGAGAGCCTGTAGCATGAGGAGTGTCAACTGAAACCACCATTTCAACGCTCAAAGGCTCGAAGCTTTAAAGGTGCCTTTTAACAACTCCTTGCAGATGAACTGCAAGGATTAAGAAGGGGGCGGATTTGCCAAACGGACGTGAGGAGGCGAACCAGCCCTTCTCCTCAGTGACGCCGGCCGGAGGCTGCATCATGCCCATCTAGTGCTGCAGTGCATCATCAAATATAAGGGAGCAATCCTTCAGTAAAGTATGACTTAAGTATTCGTAATTCGTATCTAAGAAGAAGCGAAAAGTACGGTGGATAGCCAAAACTAAAGAACTACTTACTATTTTGTTAACGTGATGATTACATTCATTGTCGTCATGATCTGTTTGGAAAATTTGATGAATATGCACAGAATACATAAGGGGGCAAGGGGCTTTGAAAAGGAAAAGAGACAACTACTAAAACGAAATTGAAAATGCATAACAATAGCAGTTGCGTTCAAGTTTATTTGACGGTCTTACCCAGCACAGTGCCTTGATGTGCTTCAATGTCTTTTGTAACTGATGGTATCATCTGAGCCATTAGGGGAGGGACATGCTCGTGGGTGAGAACAAGAACAATGGCCAAGGTTACGAACACCTTGGAGGGCATGTGTTTGCGTGTGGCTTGATTGGGTGAAATGAAATTAGTGCCTGCTATATACAGACGCCAATCTGACAGGAGTTCGGGCATCGCCCAATAAAACACAAATATCTTGTAGGCCGTCTCAGCATCAAGCTGGAAGGTAGCTTGATTGAATGAAAGAGAAATTAGCCCACACATGATACAGACTACAGTGCCAACCCGACAGGAGTTTGGCCGTCGCCGTGGAATATCTTGTAGGGAACTGGGAACCTTATGGTAGCGCTGGATCTAAATTCCACCTACTGTAGTACTGTTGTGCTTGGTCGTAGTTGTCCGCCTTGGCAAAATTTTCAGCCCATCGGATCCGCTGAGAGCTTGAGTGTCATCTTGTCTGTAAGTTACCCTGACAGTACATAAAACATCACTGCATTCGTTCACATTTGCACTTTATTCGTTCAACTTCATGTGCCAGTAGAATTCTCTCTTGTTTATTGTTATCCTGCGTTATGAACGCTGAACTGAAAGACATCTAATTTTGTACCTTTAAAACCTTAGCTCGGCCTAAAGGCCTCTCCCTCTTAATGCATTCTCAGGCAAAGCCTGTTCATTTTTTTTTTAAAAAAACGAGTTTCAGTAGAATTCCTGCACTTCTGTATAACTCCTCCCTTCCCAAATTTCTGTTGTATTCACCATACGAAGTTTGTCTTCATGGGTAATTCAGCTCTCCACAGCTTTTCACTGCCCTTATCTGCCTGCCATTCTGCAAATGCTGATGCACGAATTTCAGTATGTACTCCTCTAGAATCCCATCTCCAGATGATAGCATCTTCTGAATCTGTTAGATGTGTCGTCAATCAACTCTGCAAGTGCCTTCTGAGGTTCGACATAATATGTTAGATGTGTGGCCGCATTATGTCAGAAAGTTTGTGAAGAGTGAAATAAATCTCAATTATCTGACAAAGGTTTGACATAGGCCAAGACTCTAATATATGGTCTGGACAATGGTGCAGGCAAGCATCACTCCGGTAGCTAACGCAGCCAACGCCATTCATGGGTTTCCAAAGTGATTGAGCCACAGCCAAGCTATTCATCTAATCAAACGACTCTGGTAGTGGGCCTCCAACGTCTGGCATAAAGATTTTAAGTAGTATTTGCAATCAAACCTGAATAGAGCTGACACCTCTTCATCACTATCCATCATATGCACAACGATGCCTCTCTGAGCAAGCAGCGAGGCATCATCAGTAGTAGTGATGACCTGGGACATGAAAATGATATAAGCACTAATGTCGTTGCCAAACCTGGGGTCCATGTACTCCAGTGCTAGCAGGTTCTTGAAAAGAGATTCACTAGACTCATCAATTGGCAAACAAGGAACTTATATAACTCCGTCCATGAACCTTATGTCCAGGAGAGAATGCCTACTACGTCTGTCATACTCCCTTCTTTTGAATTGAACTCCCGCTTGATGGTATTGTACTGCTCGACGCCAGCGAGTCAGAAGCTTCCCAGCTTGGAAGCAGTGTCCATCTGCTCTAGATTTTTATCAACGTCAACTGGTTTATGACCAACTATATGGTGTTTATGCCTAAGATGCAGAAGACGATGAAAATACCTTCTCTTGGGGCCACACCGGTTTTGAACGCATGCACACATCGTTGTTGATTGGAAGAGCGCGAGCAGAGCAGAGCACCTGGAGGTCACGCATGGCATGAGCTGACGGCCGTATGCCGCTCGCGGCGTGTGCTGCCTCCGGTGTCCCCCCATGCCCACCTGCAGGCAGCAGCTGCTGTTATACGCGACGGCGGAGGAACGACGAAGTAAACAAGATCAATCGCAGAGAGACACGAGATTTAACGTGGAAAACCCTCTCAATGCGAGAGGGAAAAAACCACGGGCGCCAGCCAGCAACAATCTTCACTATATCGGGGTGAGGTTACAACGCTGGGGATTTACAACTCTGATTTGATATCCCAAACAGCGCTACAGAAATATATATATCGAAACCCTAATTCGACTAGGATCCATACGCGGGCTTTCGCGCCTGGGCGTCCCGGGTGCACGGGCCTTGGGCCGCTTCAGGACTCCGCTCCGCTCCGGCCCTAAGCCTCCGGCGACGGGCCTCCGCTACGCTCCGTCCAGAAGCTGGCCTAATTGATGTATAGAATTTGGATCACAAATCAACAGCTGCAACGAGTGGACGTCTATTTGTTGAAGCCACAAGCTGCCCATGCATCAGGCGTTACCCGACTTGGGCTGATACTGAAGCTCTTCAGCAATTTTCTGACTAGGTCTGAAGTACATGTGACATAGGTGGAGCAAATGATGGAAATGTTTGGGTCTGTTGAATTCTTTATTTAGCTGTTGGATAATGACTCAAGATGTCCTCTATAAATTCGGCAGTTTTGCTTCGAAGCAATTCAACTCCTGTACTTTTACCTGCGACTAATTCGCGTATTCTTTTGATGACAAAAAAGGGTATTTGGTTCTTCATTAAGAACATGTCGTGCCATGCAGAGCTACCCAACCAATCTCCAATGTTGTTACTGTCCTCCGTGTTTGGCCTGTGGTTTACATCCTCTTCAATATTTGCTCCTTTTTCTTGACCAGCTTCCACCTTTATCAGTTCCAGCTCCATGGCATACCCACGTTCCCTACTTTCGCTGCATCCAACTCCTCCGGCTGTCTCTCTTAAATTTGTCACAACTTCTATCGTCGTATTTTTGTCAATTGTTTTTTGGATGGAGCTTTGCTCCAAAACTCTTGTATCTGATACCCTGGTGCCAACATTTACATTAATATTCACAAGTACAAAGCGCCCATACAGCAAAAGCATATGCAGAAACTTCTTTCTTTCCATTTTTTCCATTTACATTAATATTCACAAGTACAAAGCGCCGTACCGCTTGGAGTCCTAAGCAACACCGCTCAAACGTCGTCCGATGCTCCTAAGCCACTCGAAAGCCGTCCGATGCTCTTAAGCCGCTCGAACGCCATTCGATACTCTTAAACCACTCAAACACCGTTTGATACTTTTAAGCTACTCGTATACCGTCCGATCTCCATCGACTTCACACTTGAAATCGAACCTCGACCGTCCACACGGCTTCATAGTCGTACTCAAAACCATCCTAGTACTCGAAACTCCTCTGTTCTCTGAGTACGGCGATGACAACCCGATAGTGACTATAGCAACCGGACTCGCTGTAAACAGTAAAACCCACAATGAACAGTGCCTTACCGGTTACTATACACCAAACCCTAAAATACACATATATGTCCATTTAATCCGTCTTGAGCCTGTCTACCCATTTTTCAGCTTTGTTTTCCCATATCACACACTGATAAAACCCAAAACCACCAAAACACTACTTTAAACCCTAAACCCAACACGATTCTTTTATTGTTTGCTAAAACCTATATACCCATCCTAGCCATTTTAAGCTATAAAGTTCATTTTCAATTTTGTTTAGCTCAAATATGCTCCGACAAAACCCTAGCCAGCTATACGCTATTCTGAATCCATATCCAATATTATGACAGCTGTTACTATTCATCGAAAACTTATATACAACGGTGTCAACCGTCTTGGACCATCTAACCCAATTTCAACTTCAAACAACCAAATCACACACCACCTAAACCCTGATCACCCAAACCTATTTTATTTCTGTCTTTTGGTTATTTTTTGTTTTTTATACCCAGCTTGCATTCTGCAAAGAAGGAACTTATTTGCATTCATTTTTCATGCTAGTATACAGACCACATAAGTTGGTCAATAGATGAACTACAAGAGCAGTCTAACCAAAAGACTGCAGTGAAATAATTAGAGACTATGGACAAATAGGCAAGTCACATGTTTTTTATCATATTGAACCTACATTCTTTAATTATTTATTTATCAGTATTTTCATTATGTTAATTACGCACTGTTATTTCATGTACAATAAATATTTAGAATATCATGGAATTAGTTATGTCCTACCACCTGAAAATGTCTAGTTCAATTTGATGTCCATATTCACCTTGACAAGACTTAGTTTTATTATTAATACTACTTAGATAGTAATGGTAAATCAGGAACTCAATTGTTTTATACTACTAAAAGGTGGCAGTACGGATCGGCATTGAAACAAGGGTTTATGGATGGGAGTTGCCTCGGTGAAAATATAAGGACTAGAACCTTATGCCAAGTAAAGAAAATGGTGATAGCCACTACTACAAAACAGGCTATAGAAGACATCCTATCACAGACGGGTTAATTTGAATCCGTCTGTGTTGGGTCTGTTGGGCGCGGCATTTGCTTTGCCGGCCTATCACAGACGGTTCTTACTAGTAACCGTCTGTGATATATGCTTATCACAGACGGTTTATATACCAAACCGTCTGTGAAATATCACAGACAGTTCTATTTATGAACCGTCTGTGATAATCCCCCATATCACCGACGGTTTATTAATAGAGCCGTCTGTGATATGTCACAGACGGTTCTGTACATAAACCGTCTGTGATAATTCTCCGTATCACAGACGGTTGATAAAGATCACCGTCTGTGAAATATCACAAACGGTTTTATTTATAAACCGTCATGATATATGCCTATCATGAGCGATTCATATTTTGAACTGCGTGATATCCTCGCGCTATAAATACCTTGAGTACCCCGCCATTCCCATTTGAGCCGCCACCGGATAAAAACCCATCTGCGCACGCCGAGAGAGAGGGGAGGAGAAGGAGAGGAGAAAGGGAGGGAGAAGGAGAGGAGAAAGGAAGGAGAAGAGAAAGAGAGGAGAAAGGGAGGGAGAAGGAGAGGAGAAAGGGAGGGAGACGACAATCGGAATAGATCAATTTGGTATTTTTCGTCGTGAGCTCAGAGGTAACATTCTTTATAACCCAATCGAGATATGGTAGAATATGCTAAGCATCGCGTGTATAAAGTCGAAGTGGGAGTAAACTTTTGTATCCGATGTAAGGGAATAGAATAATATTTTTCATTTGGTAGTTGGAATAATATTAAAGTTTACGTGAGGAAGGAAATGGAGAGAGAGCGGTTGAGAGAGATTTTATTAATCTAATTTGACACTATATATTTTGTTACATGTGTAGCGTAGATGGACCAAACTGGATGTATGGTGTGAACAGTGTGAGTCAAGAGTACATTAATGGCGTGGTTGCTTTTAGAAGAGCCGCGAGCGAGATATGTTGAAAAAGGGGATAAAATATATGTACTGTCCATGCATTGATTGCGATAATCGAAGATGTTTACCAACTCGCGCAGATAGAAGCACACTTGATTTGAAGGGTTTCAAAAAGGGTATACATGTTGGACCGATCCACGGTGAAGAGCGGCGGAAGTTAGTAATAACGACATCGCGGAAGTCAACGATATGCGGATGTCAACGATATGCGGATGTAGTATGCTTTTGATGAGGATAGATCACACGATGACAATCTGGATCGGATGCTACGCGATGCGAGAGAGAACTACGGTGAGAGAGAGTTTTGTAAATTCGAGCGCTTAATGGAGGACTCGGTGAGACCTTTGTTCCAGGCCGCAAGCGGAATATACAAGGTTGTCAACCGTGATTGAACCGCTTAAATTAAAAGCAAGCAATGGTTGGTCGATAAGAGTTTCATGGCGTTGTTAGGTCTCTAGCGGACATTCTTCCGGAGAAGCGTGTTGCCCAACACCACCTACCAAGCAAAGAAGGTTCTTTGTCCATTGGGAATGGAAGTAGAAAGAATACATGCATGTCCGAACGATTGTATCCTCTATCGTGAAGAGTATGCGATATGCATGTATGTCCGTGTGCAAAGCATCCGATACAAGCGTCGAATACTTCTAGGTTGAAGCAAGGACCTCCTGCTAAGATGTTGTGGTATCTGCTGTGATCCCACGTTTAAAGCGTTTATTTGCGAACTCAAAGAGGCAAGATTGGTGCGTTGGCACTCGGAGGACCGTAAGAAAGATGGAAAGCTAAGACACCTGCTGATTACGCTCGGTGGAGAAACTTGATCGGAGGTTGAAGAGTTCGGTCTGCAGAACCAAGGAACATAAGGTTAGGGTTGAGTACGATGGAATGAATCCTTTCGGTAACATGAGTAGTCGACATAGCACTGCACGTGAATCTATGCATGTACAACCTTCCTCCTTGGTGTGTATGAAGCGGAAGTACATTTTGATGTCACTACTTATCCAAGGGCGAAACAACACGGGAATGATATTGATGTGTACCTAGCACCATTCTTTGGAAGATCTTGTGACACTATGGAGCGAAGGGGCAGGTATGGGATGCGTACAAGCGAGAGAACTTCACTTTACACGCCATGTTGTTCTGCACCATCAATGATTTTCCCCTACTGGTAACTTTGTCGGGCTTGATACAAAAGGAGCCAAAGCTTGTCCAGCCTTTGCTTAGATGCTCTGAGAGTATATGGCTAAACAACTCACGCAAAGCGTGTATACAGCGTCACCGTAGGTTCCTTCCTAGAGTCACCCATACCGGAAGATGAAGAAACAATTCGACGGAAATAAGGAGGGCGGTTCGGCTCAAGGGCTTTTAGAGGAAAGATGTCTATGATATGGTTAAGGATATCGATGTTGTGCTTGGGAAGGGCGTCAATTAAGAACCCGTCGAAAGAACATCCGGAAGAAGCGGTCAATTTTTGGGACTTGCCTTATTGGGAGCACTTAGAAGTTCGCCACTGCATCGGCGTCATGCATGTGGAGAAGAATGTATGTGATAGCTTGATTGGTCTCTTCTTGAACATTAGTGGCAAAACAAAGGATGGTGTTAACGCACGGAGAGACTTGGTCGATATGAACATAAGGACCGAGTTAGCACCGCAGAGAGATCGTCTGAGATGACGTACCTCCCACTTGCTACACTCTGTCCAAGGCCGAGAGATATGAAGCGTGCGGAGCTTGCATGGTGTGAAAGTCCGTCTGGTTACTCTGCTAGCATTAAGAAACTTGTTTCTATGCAAGATTTGAAATTAATTGGTATGAAGTCGCATGATTGTCATGTGCCGATGACACAAATGCTTCTGTTGCAATTAGGAGTATCTTGCCGAACAAGGTCCGAGTAGCAATCTTGAGGTGTGTTATTTCTTCAACTCAATTGCTCGAAGGTCATCGATCCCCAGGACTAGATGCTCTACAGTAGAGGTGGTGGCGACTCTATGTCATCTTGAGATGTATTTCCCTCCGTCATTTTTCGATATCATGGTCCATCTCATTGTTCACCTTGTGAAAGAGATAAAGATATGCGACCTGTGTTCCTCGTTATATGTACCGTTCGAGAGGTACATGGGAATTCTCAAGTCCTACGTCGGAATCAATCTCGGCCGGGGCGACATCATCGAAGGTTATGCAACGGAAGAGGTCATTGAGTTCTGCGTCGACTATATGGCTCAGTGGATCCGATAGGTGTGCCTCTTTCGTCATGAGGGAGACTTGATGGTATCGGGACCATCGGAGGAAATCAATCACTCCGATCTGGATACATACGCTCAAGCCCATTTCATGGTCTTGCAACACATGACCGAAGTGTCCCGTACATCGGCGAGCACAAAGACATGGTACGCATGCGTAATCCAAACGGTCGGAGGTTTGGATCATGAGAAAACACAACCGTCGGTTCAACGGATGGTTAAAGGTGCGAATCACCGGGAGGTCATCAAGTGATGATACATTGCTATGGTTGGCACAAGGGCCACAATTTACAATTGTCACATGGCAAGGATATGACATAAATGGGTACACATTTTATCGACGGCTCGGGATAGGAAGAGCACGATCCGAGCAGCGGTGTCGCATAGATGCATTCGATGCAGATGGGTGAGGAGCTCGTACTATGGGCAAATAGAGGAGATATGGGAGCTCGACTACGTGCTTTCAAGATCCCCTATTTCGGTGCGTTGGGTCCATCTCCCACGGTGAAGGTTGACAAGTGCGTCACTACCGTGGACCTTGAGCGTGTCGGATACAAAGACGAACCATTCGTACTGGCTAATCAAGTTGTTCAAGTATTCTATGTAACCGACCCGGCAAATAAGAAACGCCACGTAGTTCTTCATGGAAAAAGAAGGATTGTCGGAGTTGAGAATGTAGTGGACGAGGAAGAATACAATCAATTTGACGAGTTGTCTCCTTTCGGAGATGGCATCAGGCTCGACGAAGAACCCAGTGAGGAAGCTAGCTATATGCGCGCCGATCATCATGAAGGGCTATATTTTCATTAAGATTTTAATCCATTGTAATTAATTTATTCTATAACATCATGTGTTATGGACTTGTAATCTCTCATATATTTTGATATTGATGTCAATGTGGACGTTCATCGTAACCGACAATTGGTTTTTGAAGTAAAATGTGTTATGAGCTTGTCTTCATATATACTTGTCACCAGGTTTTGTCATCTCTCATATATGTGGATATTGATGTTCATTGTCACTAGGTTCATTGTAATTGATAATTGTCTGGAGCTATCACAGACGGTTCTATTATATAACCGTCTGTGATAATGAATCACAGACAGTTCTAATATAGAACCGTCTGTGATATGAGATTATCTCAGACGGTTGTATTTAAGAACCGTCTGTGATATCCCACAACACAGACGGTTATAGACACAAACCGTCTGTGATATCCCACAACACAGTCGGTTTAAATAAGGCCGTCTGTGATATGGAACGTATTACAAACGGTTATTAGATAGAGCCGTCTATGATTACCTATCAAAGACGGTTTTATTAAATAACCGTCTGTGATAGCCTCTTATAAGGTGAAAACCGCTAGGTTTTCCTCACTCGTCCCTTCCTCTCCCGCACTTCGAGTTTATCGCGCTCCTTTGCCTCCTCTAGGGCTCCGTTCACGCCGCCTCCGACCTCGACACCGCGCTCCCGACCTCGGCGCGCGCTCCGACCTTGGCACCCCGATCTCGACACCCCGGGCCTCGGCGCCCCACTGGCGGCGCCCGACACGCCGCCTCGACCTCGGCGGCAGGCACTAGGTTGTGCTCTTACTCGTCACCTCCTCTCCCTCGCACCTCCCTTGCTCGTGATGGGTTACGTTGATGCTCGTGATGGGTCCGACCTCGGCGGCAGACACTAGGTTGTGCTCTTACTGCGTCACCTCCTCTCCCTCGCACCTCCCTTGCTCTGTGATGGGTTCTGATATGCCTTGTTGATGCTCTGTGATGGGCTCTGTTGATGCTCTGTGATGGTTCTGATGATGCCTTGTTCATGCTCTGTGATGATCTCTGTTGATGCTCTGTGATGGGTTTGATGCTCGTGATGGGTTACGATGATGCCTTGTTGATGCTCGTGATGTAGTCAAAATCAAATCATATAGATATTTACAAACAGACTTGAGCTCTTGTACTCTTTGTTTTGCAGTTATAGCGGAATTAAGATACACTTGTATGTTTTCTGTGATGATAGCCGAAATCTGAAATCAAATAGATGATTAGAAATAGGACTTGAGCTTAAGCATATTTTTATTCTCAATCATCAATTAGGCTTATTGTTGATATAAATTTGTGAATTATTACGAAGATATATGATTAGATGTTACTGTTTATAGAATGCTTTATGTGTTGTAGTTTGAGCTCAAGATCTGTTTTGTAATTATCTAAATTGATTGGTGAAGAGATTTTGTGAGAGGACTAAGATTGCAAAGACTATGTCTTATGCAATTTGTCAAGCGAGAGCAATTTATCGACAAAAAATGCATTTGAGGTTCGTTTTGATTGCCATGGCATCTTAACCGCAATTGCTGTGATCTTTCTGTAATAGCTTATGTGTTTAGTCGCTCAATTATGCTCATTTGAGGATGCAACATTGTGCCCATACATTAATATTAATTGTTTTCATGGAGAAATCATCTTTGTTAGGAAGCAATGTGGTGTCAATGTGTTGAATTTTTATCAATAGGTGACCTCTTTTGTTGTCTGTTTGCAAAGCATCTAGTTGTTGAACATTGCTTTAGGTCTTTGTTGAGTTATTACACTAGATCATTCCATTGTTTGCATTAATAAGAAAAGAATGCTCAGTCACATCTTTTGGTATCAATCGGTTTGTTTTCTTGGTGTGCTTAACCTCGACCACATCACAGGTAGTAATATATCTCAAACTAATTATATAGATAGCAAGTAAGCGAGATGGCGAGGCACCATCTTCCCGCGTCGCCGACGCCGCGGTGCGAGGCACCATCTTCCCCGTCGCCGCCGCGCGCCGGGCGACAATGACACGCGGCGAGATGGCGAGGAGAATCGAAGATGCACGTGGGCCGCGGTCATCACGGAGGTTAGTCGGTTTGGGGTCCCTCTGCGTCCCAAGAGCTCGTGGCGAGATTCCGGACCATGTGCGGGATACTTGCAAGAAGCGGGTCCCCATCACCACACCAAGGTGGAAGGATCGACGAAAGAAGCGAGAGGCGCGCGTGGGCGAACTATTACAAAAGTTCACTATCCCGAAGCGGACATGGCACGCGTGGAGCGGACGGCGATGCTCACGATCGATAAATCGTGGAAGTCGTTCAAGAGCATTCTTGTCACGAAATGCGTGAACACGGTCGACGCCCTTCGCAATCACGGATTCTTGACGCAGAAACATGGGGCGCCTTTGTTGCTATGAAGACGGCGCCGAATTTAACGAGCAAAGTCGCGGCACACAAAGCTCTCGGACACGAAACACTCATCCGCAGGACTCGCACCGCTGAATACGCGAGAAAATATGATGAATGGGCGGCGGAGGACAACGTGTTTCACGATGTCACGGACCGCGTTCCCTAGCTTTGGTTAAGCGAGGCAAAAGTCTCGTCTTGGGAAGCATCTCTTTCACAAACCAGCGAGACGAGGAAGTGTCTCAACGTTTGGTAAGTATGTCGAACTACCTAGTTAATAACTCCATATATAACTTCATAGTATCTATAATAACATGATGACTTCTTGCGGCGTGAATTGTGCGCCCAAACTTCCCAAGGCTCCTTCCATGTAGACAGGAGAAGGATATACTCTCTGACCACAGGAAACAAGGAACACCGGGTCGCACGCGAGTCTTGGGGTTCTGCGTACCATGGAGTCATGGATTCGCGACGACTCACGCGTCTGAGGTAGGAAGAGATCTAAGGCGAGCGTGAGGACCGGTTCGCATGCAGATGATTGAACATTTTGAAGGAAAGTGGCGACATTGCGGGATCAATTGAATCAACTCCTCGGCCGGCGATGCAAAGCCGCCTCTGTTAATTTGGGAGCAGTCCCGCTCGACATCGGAGTAGCGTCGCGTCCACGCATAATCGGACATGGCGATGTCCAATTACGATAGACGAGATCAAGGTAATGTACATGTATGGAATGCGGCAAAGATAGACCTATAGGACACTTTAGCTAATTGCGTATCGTTTTGTAGAGTCGACGGCCGCAAGCTCGTAGTGAGGTTAGTTGGGTCCATTTCTATTGAGGCGCATGGGGATGGTGCATCCATACCAGAAGAAGGCGATGCGACACGGTGTCAGTGGCGCGAGGTTACGCCCGAGTGGAGTGGACATGGTACATGAACATTTCATGGCCGCCCCGCCGGAGATTCGCCCGAATGAAGAGATCACAACACTAGGGGATGCCGTGCACGTTTTATCCGATGGCCCAAGAAGGACATCGTCCTTGACCCAGCGGTCGCGCGATCTCGACACGACCATTCCTCTCAACGGGACCCTCCATGACTCCACCTCATATTTACCTCGAAGGCCACCTTTTGGTTCCCTTGGAGAAGACATCGAAGGAACAAGAAAAGCGTGTCACCGTGATCGGGTCCCGAGTCGTCTCGCAAGAAGACGCCAATGCTTAAGACCAAATCGGCGCCCCTCAAGTCCAAGGCAAGTCGGGAATATCCGAAAGTACATCCTCGGAAACCGTTGTACTCCCGCAGATATTAGGGCGTCTTTGGATATGCTTGTCGCTTTGCATGCACGGTACTTGGATAGGACCCAAAGGAGGGTGCGACATCGGAATCACCGTCGATACGAGGATAAGCATTTCTTCAATGGGACGAACCACTTAGTCGCGGGCTTCAACGACCTATATGACCTATTCAACCTCGTTGGCCTTGGCGCCTCGCTTCTACGATGTTGGACACGTAGTGCATACAATCAAGTTCTACATTCACGTAATACCGATAAATATCACAACTCATTTCTTATGTACGGATACATGATGAAAAATGTCCGGTCGGAAAGAACGGTGGGTTTCTCGACCCACATGTGGTATCATTGCAAACCATCCAAACAGACTGCGTCCTTCAGTAGAAATACATAACACGGCATTGCTTTCGTCGTGAGAACACGAAGTACATCGTGGTGCCCTACAACCAGGGGTAAGTGTCACTACTTGCTCTACTTTATACGCAGCACGAACTCAGGTTTAATGACTATAGTGACATACATGAGTAGGTACCACTGGATCCTTTTAGTCATCATACCAAAGAGGAACCATGTGATATACCTTGATTCCCTAATCCGCAACAACCACGACTTGACATTCTAGGAGGAATACTCATGCGGTATGCTCATTTCCTTCATACATAACTCTATTTTAGTCTTCATTAGTTTGAAATGGTCGAGGATAAATTTTTGGAATCATGTAGGTCGTTCATCGACTATGTTGCCAACAAAGGAATATCACGATGGAAAGAGCCCCAACTAACACACAGACAAAATTTCCGGCGCGCTATAATACGATAATCCTATATCATACTTCATAATAACGCATCTCGAATCGATATATGTAATTCTATTTTTGCGATGCACGAAAAAAATGATGAGTTATGTGCAATCTACGTTTGCCATCATATGGACCAAATCATTAGAGCTAGGAAGAAGGATCCGAGGTTTGTGAATCTCCAAATAATTATTTTCTAATTATAAAATTAAATATATATGCATAACACTTTACTCTTGCTAGCGTGAGTTTGAATATAGAATTAGATGGACTCGTTGATAATGAGATCGGGGACATTCGAGGAAGCTCTGCGGCTTTATCATATCGAGAGATAATTAAGGACAGGAGAATTTCACTCATTGACCGAGCGCATCACCTGCGGCACTTCTCAACCACCACAAAACAATTGACTCAATTGTAATCCAATTTATTTTGTAACAATACTTGAACAAATGTGATCTTTTGTAATTTATTTTGAGTAATGATCGATTCGGTTTGTCGACAATTGATTATCGTGATGTATCTTTTTTTGTATGCTTGTTTTCGAGGGCATGGTGGCAATTCCTAAGGCTAGCAAAAATCGGAAAAATGTAGTTAGTTTAATGAACTATCACGAGCGGTTCTAAGTAAAACGTCGCGTGAACTCGAGTATCACGAGCGGTTCTAAGTAAAAGCGTGCGTGAACTCCGAGTATCACGACGGTTTTAACAACTAACCGTCGTGATAATCTGACTTCACGACGTTTACGTGTCAATAGCGATGCGTGAAGGCGAGTATCACGACGGTTTTTAAATAGAACCGCTGTGATATTCGACTTCCGACGTTTTGTGACCATAACCGTCGTGATACTCTGTCTTCACGCAGGCGGTTGTTGATAAAACCGTCGTGATATTCATATCACGACGGTTTCTTGGCCGCTGCGTGATAACCACCGTTATCACGAACCTATTTTCCGAGCGGTTCTAAAACCGTGCGTGATGACGATTCCAACCGTGCGTGATGGCTTTTTCTGTAGTAGTGAGCTCAACCACAAGCGTTGATTCATTAAAACTGGTTTAATAGCTGCTCAAATTTGATTAAATACCTACAAAGGGTAGAGGGAGACTGAGAGAGCTTTTGTGGTATGAGAGGGGAAAAACCATACTTAACATCAGTATATCCACTTCGAATCGAGCGAGGACGCGGGCTACCCTAGTTTGTTAGGAAAGAGCACCTACTGGGTAGAGGCTATATAAAGAATCGAGCAGTGAAATAATCTTATTTTCTTAACTCAGTCTGAGGGTTAAGAAATCTTGTGGGTAAGTTGGGCAGCTCTGTAGAGTCATTTATAAATGGTATTCGAATACGACGCGCTTCTGGTAAATGAAATTGTGTTTAATGGGTGATTCCAATAGTGAAGCATAAGTAGATTTGGAAATATTGTAGTCTAGTAATCAAGTTTTGAAACCCCAATTCCTTAAGAAGTTATTATCATTTTATGTTTAAATGTGTTTACAAATAAAATTGCTTCCACAAATACTTTAATAAAACTACTATATCTCCATCCCTTGGAAATCCTGGCAAGTAGTTATATAGCATTTTCTTATGTAACTTGTTGAGTACGGTTGGTTGTACTCATGCTTTTTTCATTTTCCACCAACACAAAGATCAGAAGAAGAACTGATATTACACGTTTTTGTGCTAGGGTTACGACCGCACTCAAGCGTTCATGTGGGAATTTTCTTCGGTTCTTCTGATTGTAAGTTAAGTTTTAGGCTTGGATGCCCTTAAAGTTGTTAAAATTGACCATTAGGACTTATTTTAAACAAATTAACCCTTTTAAAATGTTCGTGAGCAGGCATGATATTCCTTCTATCTGCAACTGAACTCCTAGGCTGTTATAGGACGTACAACGGCCCTGTTCTAAAAAACAGGCGTTACAGTTAAAATTATAAATGATATTCGAATGCACCGTGCTTATGGTAAGTAAAGCTATGTTTAATAGGTGATTTCAATAGCAAGGTATAAGTAGCTTCAGTAATGTTGCAATCCGATAATCATCCTTTTTCAATCCCATTACCTTTAAGAAGTTAAAGTTTGTTATTTTATATTCAAAAATATTTATAAATAAATTAGCATCTACAAATATCGTAATAAAACTACTATATCCACATCTCTTGAAAATCCTGGTAAATAATTTTATAGGATTTCCCTATGTGACTTGTTGAGTATAGTTGGTTACTCAATCTTGCTTTTTTCCCTACCAGAATAGATACCAGGAGAAAAATTGGTGTTTGAAGTTCTCGTGTTAGTATTACGACCGCACTAAAGCATTCATGTGGGAAATTTTTTTCGATTCTTCTAAATGTAAATTAAGTTTTGAGTTTAGACGGCAGTTAAATTTCTAAAGTTGACCATTAAGTTATGTTTTCATCAGGTTAACCCTTTTAAATATTCGTGAGCATGCATTATATGCCTTCTATTTGCAACTGAACCCTTGAGCTGTCGTGGGACGTACGATGGCTTCGTTTCTAAAATTAGGGTATTACCGTACCGAAAGAACAAAGTTATGTTAACAATATATCAAATTCTTGAGAATCAAAACGTTCCTTGTTATCCACCTTACCTCAAATCTAACCAAATGGAAGTAACAAATCACCATTCTGTGGGCCAGTGGATGCAACTTTGGGACGTGCCTATAACACAAAAGAAGTTATTTGAAGTCAACATAAGGATCGAATGAGATAAAAAAGTACACATAGGAGGGGATAGGCTATATCAAATTTACTAGATAAAAAGTACATGTAGGATTTTGCTAATAGTTTTGGCTGCGATTAATGATTTTTGGCTAAAAATAAATAGTAATAGTTAAAAGAAGTAATTTTTAGAATGAGTGAATGAGTAGTGCAAAAAGTGAGGAAGATATGCCTGCACAAGATGGGAGCGAGATGAATATAATACGTGATACGTCTATGACTCCCTACTTATTCTCGGAGTGAGATAAGTGGAGAAGTTGTTTCGAGAAATTATGTATTTATATTGTCTTTTGGTTTTTCTCAAGTAGAAGTCAGGAAAAAAACAATATAAATATGCTCTTAGTATCTTGACAATGTGTTCTTTAAGACTGGGTTAGCAGAGTCTTGGGGTAATCTGCTTCGGTGAATAGTTCAGAATTTCTGATCCTGAACATGATGGGGTGATCCGTTAGATGCCGAATGCCCGAGTTCGGTGCCGTGCCCGTGCTGCTACAGTGCTGCACCTGCATTGACGAGAACCTGATCGTCCGGTCAGATCCTGATCTCGCATCGGAGTGCTGAGTGCACCACAACCGCCTCTCTCCCGACCCAGAGAGATCTCCACCACCGCCGAGTATTTTGCTATTATAGTACCCTCTAAGTTGGGCTTCGCTGAAACGGTACTTATACCGTGGGCTTCTCCCAAATAGTACCCTTGTTGTTAACACCTCTCCAAAATAGTATTATCAGGGATTTGAACTAATTTTCATTTGATTTTTGAATTTTAACTCCTTCATATGACTAAACTGCCCCTGCTCATTTTGTTTCTTCCAGTTCTAGTAGCACGAACGAACTCTTCCATTTCTTTTTATCTGGCGGCAGCTCCTCCATCCTCACGACGACGCTCTTCCATCCCCATGCCGCGATGAGGTCACCTGCCGCGTACGTGGTCCGGTTGCCCCTGCCGACGTGCGACCGTCCCTGGCTGGCGTGCGATCGTCCGTGGCCTGGGGTGCGCGCACTCCCGTGCGATCCTTGCCGCGCTCTCGCCTGGCGCTGACCGCGCCGAGTATTCCGATCGGCCAGTCGGCGTGCCGCCGTCGCCAATGAAACCCAAACGATGTGAAAAGAAGAAAATAAAAGTGATTAGGGTTAAACAAAATGAGCAGGGGCAGTTCAGTCAATTGGGGGAGTACAAATTCGAAAATCAAATTATTTGAGTTAAAATCCCTGAGAATACTATTTGAGAGAAGTCTTAAGTACAAGAGTACTATTTTAGAGAAGCCCACGACGTAGATACCGTTTCGTCGAAGCCCAACTTAGAGGGTACCATAATAGCAAAAAACTCACCACCGCCACCATCCCGGCCTCCACCACCTCCCCCCGCACCACCTGCTTCCACTCCACCCCCACCCCCTACCGCCGCCGCCGCCGCCACTCCGCCGCCGCCGCCACTCCGCCGCCTCCCTTCCTCCCCTCCCCGATGTCCACCCCGTCCGCGCCGCCTCCCTGCCCGCACCTGGCCGCGCACCGCCTCACCTCGCGCCCGCTCCGCTTCCTCCGCCGCTGAATCCGCGTCCGCCCTCTCGGCCGCCCCGAGATCCGCCGCGACCCGCGCGAGCTCCCCCGCTGCGTGCCCTGCCCCGCCTCCTCCCCCTCCCCTCCCGCCTCTACGCCTGCCTCTCCTGCGCCGCCGTCTTCTGCCCCTCCCACGCCGCCTCCCACGCCTCCGGCTCCGCTTCGGGCCATCAGATCGCCGTCGACGTCGATCGCGCCGAGCTCTTCTGCGCCGCCTGCGGCGACCAGGTCTACGACCCCGACTTCGACCACGCCGTCCTCCTCGCCCAATCCTCGTCCCTACCACCCCTCTCCGCATCCGCATCCGCCTCCGCTTCCCCTGTACCCTGCAAGCGCCGCCGCGTAGACTACCGCGCCTGGGCCCCAGATCCGGCCGAATTCGCCCTCATGAGCTCCGCCGACCCCACCACTTCCGCATCCGCCGCCGCCGCCGCGCCGGCAGGGCTGCGCGGGCTCAACAACCTCGGCAACACCTGCTTCATGAACTCCGTGCTCCAGGCGCTCCTGCACGCGCCGCCGCTCCGGAACTACTTCCTTGGCGATCGGCACAACCGCTTCCTCTGCCCGCGCCGCACGCCCATGAGACATCGTGCAGCCGAGGCCGACGACCAGGCCGCGTGCCTCGCGTGCGATCTCGACGAGATCTACTCCGCCGCCTTCTCCGGGGAGCGCATGCCCTACAGCCCCGCCAAGTTCCTCTATAGGTCTGGATCTCGCGCTCTATTCGCATTGGTTGATGTCGTCGTGTGCTTTTAGCAACGTGCTGGTTTTTAATGATGGTTTAGTTGCGTATTTGGAAAGTTATGATAAGCCGTTTATTAAAATGGGTGTGTGATGTATTGTAACTGTGGGGAGGGAGTGTTGTTTGAGATTTTGGGTTGTATTGGTCTCTTGCAAATGATAGAGAGTATTGTTTGTATGTTATGCCTTGAAAGTTGGAACCGTTTCAAGTTAGATCATGGTCATGCAAATTGCAAGTGGAAGTACTTAATATGAAATGGAATGATGTGAGCAACATATGTAACTAAAGCGGGCAAGATCTGCTTAGTGCGTACTGCTAGAGGGAAATGGTTGCACGTTTGGATGCACATGACATGTTTGATGAAATGCCTTCTATATATAGAAGATATAGCATTAAGTTATTTTGTTGTCATATAGTGGTAAGTACATTTGCCATGCTTAGCATTCGTTGTACTGTGATTATGGGTCAAATACAAGTGATCAAATGCATGAATAGCTGTTAGTTCCTCTGGGGTACAGGTGCATGTGAAGGTATCATGAGCATTTGCTCTGTTGTTGGATTCTGGTGTATTTTCCTCCAGTTGGGTATATAACTGAGTCATATGAATTGCATGATTTAAGTTCAATTTTGTGCTATGGCAGTATGTCTTGCTGCTTCAAAGGATAGTATGCAAGTATGTAGCATCTGCCGTAGGTACTGAAGTTATTCCTAATCTTGCTGATACTTCGGCAGGACCTATCAAAAGATTTTCATTTTCCTTAGGTACATACTGTTTATACCCTTTACTCCTCACAATATGCGTGCTTTATTCTTGAGTATTTAAAAAGCTATAGTCCTTGTAGTGGGAAACAGTACCACCCAAACACCATTTTTAAGCTGGCGTAATACTTTTCAAATTTCAGTTTAAGTTTGTGAAGTCTTTTTGCTGTTCATATGGTTTGATGAGCAAGGACTTACACAGCAAATATGCTGTACTTGTTTCTTCTGTTTTATGAATGAAAGTACCTGATTTTCTTCTGATTATTATATCGTTATGGTTTGTTAGCTGGTGGCAGCATGCATCAAACCTTGCAAGCTACGAGCAACAGGATGCACATGAATTTTTTATCTCCATCCTTGACCATATCCATGAAAATATAAAGGATGATCAACACAAATCGCATGCCCAAGGTAGCTAGCTTCTCTCTCGCTACTATTTGAATTAAAGTGTTTTGCATGTATTTCACTGAATTCAGATGTGGACTAAACAGCTAAAGATCATATTTTTATTCTATATTGTGAGATGGTGCACTCTTTAGCAATATTTTGGCCAAATTAAGATAATCACCTATTGTGTATACAGTGAATGCAATAATTGGGAGCATCCTTTCTGAGTGAGACATTGAACAGTGCATCCAGATCCATCTGTTACTAATTAGTAGCTCGGTGCATACCTAGTAGAATTTGTGGATGCTTTAATACTGTTTTACCTGTCGGTCTTACTTTTTTGGAGCACAGTCCTACAGCAGGCCCCCCAGTATCCCTTCAAAAAGGGTAAGAGGAAAAGTAGGGAAAGGGAATAGTCTTCCTGCACTGTTTGGATATTGGGGAACAAATTGGGCCAATGTTTTTCGAGTCAATGGAGAATAACCTATCTTGCTTTCGATATGCTGGACTGTGATTTGTCTTGAGAAAAATATTCTGTTAATGTTCTGGTTCTCACTTTGATTTGTAATTTTTCTCAATATAGGCCATGGAGAATGTTGCGTTGCACACCGTGTGTTTTCTGGTATCTTGAGATCAGATGTTACCTGCACACATTGTGGATTCACGTCCACAACTTTTGAACCCTGCATGGACATCTCCTTGGACTTGAATGCTGGATATAACAATTCTCTTAGCGTTGCAAACCCGAAGCTGCATGTGCGCAATGGAGAGAGAAACTTATCTGGCATGAATTCCAAGGTATCAACACTCATGAGATGTTTGGAGCGGTTTACAAGGGCCGAGAGGCTTGATGCTGAGCAGAAGTTCTTCTGTGAACGTTGCAAGGAGAGGCAAGAGTCCCTGAAGCAAATGTCCATTCGAAGGCTTCCATTAGTTTCTTGCTTTCACATTAAGAGATTTGAGCATTTGTCAGTTAAGAAGATGTCAAGGAAGGTTGATCACTCTTTGCAGTTTCCTTTTTCACTTGACATGGCCCCTTACCTGTCATCCTCTATTCTCAGAAGTAGATATGGGAACCGCATATTTCCATCAGAAGCCAGTGATTCAGACGCAGTTTCTGAATTTTCATCAGAATTTGAAATATTTGCGGTGATCACACATAGTGGTAAACTAGATGCTGGCCACTATGTGACATATCTCAGGTTAAACAATCACTGGTTCAAATGTGATGATGCTTGGGTAACCAGAGTTGAGGAGCATACTGTCAGAACTTCTCAGGCTTACATGCTCTTCTATGTGCAGAAGACGCTTTACTACAAAGCTTGTGAAAGAGCAGCTGCAGTCTGATTTGGAACAAACATTGATGGTATTATTCTGCACCACCAGGAAATGTAGTCATCATCAGATACAACATAGTTTCATCCAGAGAAATATCTGGCGTTTTCACAGCACGGGCACCAAGTCAGATTGCAGTCAAAGTTTTGCAATCTCATTGACCTATAGATTCAATCAGAGGGTCTTTGGCAATTTTCGCAACAGCCAGCCACCCAAAAGGAAATTGGTTGAATTTATGTGTTGAATTATCTTATTACCCTGATTAATGGATTTCATGCGCGGTGACTTCTTTTAGACACCCGCCGGTGTGCACCGGGGCTCGAAGGCCATGCGCGGTGACTTCGTTTAGACACCGCGGTGTGCCGCCGGGCTCGAGGCCATGCACGGTGACCGTTTAGACACCGTAGGTGTGCACCGGCTCGGGCCATGCGCGGTGACCGTTAGACACCGTGACCGTTTAGACACCCGCAGGTGTGCACCGGGGCTCGAAGGCCATGCGCGGTGACTTCTTTTAGACACCCGCAGTGTGCACTGGCTCAAGGCCATGCCGCGATGACCGCTTAGACACCGCAGTGTGCACCGGGGCTCGAAGGCCATGTGCGGTGATTTTGTTTAGACACCCGTAGGTGTGCACCGGGGCTCGAAGGCCATGCGCGGTGACTTTGTTTAGATACCTGGGCAAAATACTGGGAAGTACATTTATGGTAATACACTCCCGCGGTGTTCCGCAGGGGGGATACCCAGGCGCAGCCAGTGCATACAGAAGCTAGGGGTAGTACTTACGTAAGCTCTTTGAATTCCACGTGTGGCCTAACTGCTGTCCATTCGGTGTTGCGATGTAGAAGGAACCGGCCCGCGTGGCGCGGGTAATTATATAAGGCCCTTCCCATTTCGACTCCAGCTTGCCCACTGCCGTAGGATTCGCAACTCGCTTGAGGACCATGTCGCCTGGTGCCAGCGGGCGTGGTTTGACCTTTTTGTTATACGTGCGCGCTACGCCCTCGGTGTACTTGGCCGTGGTTGATATGGCTTGGACGCGTTGTTCTTCGAGGAGGTCGAGGGAGACCTCCCGTTCGTGCGGGTCAGGTTGTGTCGCCGCTCGATGAGATCTTGCGGCGAACTCTCCCGGGGTCATTGCCTCGTCCCCGAATAGGAGCTTGAATGGGGAGAACCCTGTGGCCCTTGTCGGCGACGTCCTGATTGCCCATAGCGCTTTCTGCAGTTCTTCGGGCCACATGCCCTTAGGAAGGCCTACGAGGCGCTTTTTTAGGCCATCTAGCAAATTGCCGTTAGCCCGTTCGACTGCTCCGTTGGACTCGGGATGTCCCACGGAGGCGAAGCATATTGTTATGCCGAGGTTGTGGCAAAAGACGCGGAACGTCGCAGAATCAAATTGTGTGCCGTTGTCGGTGACGAGCTCCCTTGGTACACCGTAGCGGCAGACTATGTTTTTCCACATGAACCGTTGGGCCGCCGCGGCGGTTGTTTTGGCCACTGGTTTGGCCTCGACCCACCTAGAGAAGTATTCAATAGCGATGAAGGCGAAGCGAAGGCTGCCCTTGGCGGCTGGGTATGGGCCGATGACATCGAGGCCCCAGCGTGCGAAGGGCCAGACTGGGGGCAAAGGCTGCAGTGGTACCACGGGAGCCCGTGGGTTGCGGCTGGTCCACTGGCACCCCTGGCATTTTTGGACGAGCTCCTGTGCATCGCCGAGCACGGTCGGCCAATAGAAGCCTTGGCGGAAGGCCCTTGCCACCAGCCCCCGTGGCGCTTGGTGCGCGCGCCGTAGAGGCCCTCATGTATCTCCTTCAGGAGGGAACGACCCTCTTCTTGGCTGACACACCTGAGAAAGGGGGCGCACACGCCCCCTTTGTACAATTCCCCGCCTATGATGCGGTAATTCCTTGCTCTGTGTCGCAGTCGCCTCGCTTCGTTTGGGTCTTCGGGTTCGTGGCCCTCGAGGTACTCTGTGATTATTTGCCGCCAGTCGTGGGTGACAACCAGGACTGGGCGGCTTGGTCCTTCCGTTCCGGGCGCAGCCCCTTGTGCTTCGTGTGCAACCCCTTGTGCTTCGGGCGTAGCCCCTTGAGATGCGGAGGGTGTGCTGATCATTTCGTAGAAGACCCCGGGCGGAGGGTTCTGCCTCGAGCTGGCCATTTTGGCCAGCTTGTCCGCGTCTTCGTTGTCACATCTTGGTATTGATTGGACGGTGATGCCGAGGAAGTTCGTCGACGTTGCTCGCAGCGCGGCCAGGTAGCTGGCCATTTCGGCGTCCCTTGCCACGAAGGACTTGTCGAAGTGTCCCGCCACTAGCCAGGAATCAGTTTTCACGATCAACCTCTTCGCCCCGAGGGCTTTCGCTTTTCGAAGGCCCAACAGCAGTGCCTCGTTGTAACATCCCAAGTTTCAGACTTGTGTTTCAAATGTAAGAAAATGAGTAGAAATTAAAACTTTTTCTTACATCTTGTATTTCCTGTATGATTTGAACAATTGTTGTAAAGAAATTCTGGAAATACAAAAATCACAAGTCTTTTAGCCCAACATCTTGTTCTTCAAAAACTCTTCTTATCCAATCTTGTGATCATCCTTTGGAAATAGTTTCCCCAGGTTAAAGTCCCAGGGTTGATGGGCAACACCTCTGAAAAGTTTCACAATTTCTAGCAATGGTTTGAATAATTTGGAGGCAAGTCAACCCAATTTAAATCTTGGTCAAACTCTGGATCAACACCTTGTTAAATTTTTGGAGGAAAATCCACAGCACCAAAACCTCTAAAAAACATTTTGCAAGGTCAAAGCCTTAGTTAGCAAGCTGCTGTAAAAATTTCAGAAAATTTTGGGTTAGTTTGCTACCTCAAACAAATTCCCAAAGTCCAGCTCTGTTCAAAAGTCAAAAATTCAAACTCAGGTCTGAGTCTGACTCGGGCTCGAGTCAGACCCAGCCTTCGGGCTCGGTCGAGCCGAGTCGTGTTTCGGGGCGTGCGAGCTGAGCCGTTGGATTGATATCCGACGCTCACGACCACCCCTCCTCCTCTATTCTTCTTCCTCCTCTTTGCCGTCTTCCTCGCGCGGCGGTTCCGACAGTGGGTTTTGACCTTGTCTTGTTAATCAACCCCGCTGCAGTCCCTCCGGTCGGGACCATTATTGCCCCCAGTGTCGCCGCGAACGTGCTCATCACTATCCATCTGTTCCTGTCGGTCCTTGGCACGATCTCGTGCTGAGAACGCCGCAACCCTCCGTGGGGGTCCCCTTTGCTTTTGTGCCGTACTCGGCAGCTTCTAAAGCCCCAGGCCCTCCACTGGTCTTCTCTTCCCCACACAATCACCCCCCAGCTCACCTTCTGATTGTGGAGCTCAAAACACCAAGGAACTCCCAATCCGCCATTTTTGGCCAAGGAGTTTCGTTGGTGACTTGGAGCTCCAGTGGTCCTTCAACCCTCCTTTCTGTGTTGCTTAGACCACCGGGTCATCTAGAGCTAATGTCCTAACTTGATTTTTGGCTATTTCTCAGGAATGGCTTAACTTCAAGTTTTGGGATTTTTGCGGCCGCGACTGCCCCTTCATTTCCGTCGTCGGTAAGGACTTCCCCCTCCCGATTCATTGCTCCTAGACCACCTCTAGGCCTGTGCGAAGCTATCCTGACCCTCCTCTGCGCTTTTGGTTGCTCAGGGTGCATTATCGTTATCATCTTCTCCGCCTCCGGCGAACTGCTCCACCATCGGCACTCCTCCGACTTCCCTTGTTCCACTCTTGTGCCCTGGTAAGTTCCTTTTAGCCCTGGAGTGTTGGAGATATGCCCTAGAGGCAATCATATTGATGATGATATTTCATTGTATCCATGATTTAATAAATGTTCCTTGAATATTGCCTTTGTGTTGATTAACAAGTATGTGACTTGTTTGTGAAACTCTTTACTTGTATGGTTATTCTAAAGTTGTCCCTAGTCGGAGTTCATATGAGGACAGACGTGAATGATGGATTAGCACATGTATCGGTTGATGACCATGTTTCATAGGTCATAGACATGGAGATGTCAAACCAATAATGTGGACACATGTTTAGAACATGGGGTTGGACCGACCCAACATGAGACATAGTAATTATTCTTATGGTTCTCTCTACACAATGTGTACGCCTTGTCCTTAGACCCGAGATTGTCGCATGTACTTGAGATGTGAATCGACCTACTTAGGGGCTATCAAACGCTACTCAGAATCGGTAGTTATAAAGGTAGCTTTCGTGTTTGTCATGAAGCATGCTTGCGAGGCATGTTCGATCGAGATGGATTTGCCCTCTCTACCCGAGAGATATCTCTGGGCCTCGAGTGATCGGATCCGAAATGCATGGCCATGCTACTTAAGGTTAAGAGTTAACCTAGTAAGGGATTCCGGATCACGTGATCGAGAAAGAGTGGTCACTTGGAGCTCGACCGAATATCGTGAGGCAAAGGGATTGGCATGTACATAACGTTGTGATGGTTCGTCCGATATGATCTTTACGTATGTTTAGGAGTTGGCACGTCTTGCTAGAGGTCGCTACCAACTATTGACCAAGTATGTGTACTCGCGTCATGTCTAAACATATGCGAACCATAGGGTCACACACTTAAAGTCGAAGCCTAATTCGATTGGATCCGAATTAGATCGGCATTGAGTCCTAATGGGCCTCTATTCGTGAAGCCCATTATAAGGACGCCTATAAAAGGAGGGCAGGGCGGCGGTTGAGGGTTGAGTTTTTCGTGACATCCCCAAACCCTGCCGCCACCCTCCCACGCCCTAGTCGCCGCGCGATCTAGTAGTCCGGCGTCGCCGCTTCCTCCCGCACGCAGTGGATACCTTTGAAGGCGCCGATTCGTGGCGCTGGGACGAACCGCAAGAAAGGAGTTGTACGTGGGACGCCACGACGAGGACGAGGAAGTAGTACGACTACTCGCCCGACGCATCGCATCAACTTGGTACGACTACATCCGCCCGACGCTACGCATCAACTTCCGCACTCGCGTCTAGTGGTAAGACCGTGATCTATAACTGCAGTGATCTTGGTTTACGGGTAGAATTTTTTTAATTTGCGCTAGTGTAGCCTACCCGTTTCCCTTCATGTAGAGCTTAATCACTAGCTAAGTTAGCTCGTAGCGCGCATTTTCGCCATTTTCGGTTTTTGCCGAAAAACATCCTCCGCCCCTCTCTGGCTCACCGGCGTTACAGGCCTGCTCCGCCGCTGAGAGTGCGTGCTTTAGGTTCGCAATAGTATTGGCAACGTTTTGGTACCTTTGGTAGGCGCCGCCGTGGCCTTGGTCGTCGGCGATATGCCGGCGAGCAAACCGCGGTGGTCTGTACCTTTGTCGGATTTTCGACAAGTCCTCAGACCTCCTCGGCGTAATCTCGGCCGTTGAGAACCTCCCCAGAATAGATCTGAGCCTTAGGCCCTTTTCCGAAGAGTTCTAGTCTCAGGACCTCCCCCTCGTTTGATCTCAACCGTTTAGGAGCTCCCCCAATTTAGATCTGTGCGGTAGAACCTTTCTTGCGAAAACCTTAAGTCCCAGGACCTCCTAGGACTATCTCGACCGTTGTTGACCTCCTCAGATTAGAATTGAGCCGTGGGGATCTTTCCTTTGTAAAGTCCTTAGCCGTAGGACCTCCCCTAGTGTTGATCCTAGCCGATAAAGACCTCCTTGGGTTGATCCGAGCCGTTAGGATCACTCCTGCGCGAAAAGACCACCTTGTGGTCGTTTTTGCGAAAACCACCCTCAGGATCACCTCTGGGGTCCTCTCTACAAAAGACCTTCCTTTGGCCTTTTGCAAAGAAAACCTCAGAACCTTCCTCTCGCGGGCCTTAACCCTTAAGACCTCCCCCCCCTCGCTGCCTCGATCTGGACGGTTCAGGACCTCCCCAGATCCATCTGAGCCGTCCAGATCCTTCCCCGCTAAAATCCTGTAACATCCCAATTCTGGACTTGTGTTTCAAATGTAAGAAAATGTGTAGAAATTAAAACTTTTTCTTAAATTTTGTATTTCATGTATATTCTGAAGAGTTCTTGTAAGAGAATTATGGGAATACATCATCACAAGTCTTTGATGTACTAAAACCTTGTCCTTCAAAAACTTTCTTGTCAAACCTTGAGGGCACCCCTTGGAAATAACTCTCCTTGGTTCTAGGGTTGCTTTGTGACGCCTTTGAATTATTTCATAATTTGGGGAAATCATTTGAATATTTTAGAGGTAAGTCAAACCTTGGTCAAACCTCTGAAATAAACTTCTGGAATTTCTTGAGAAAATACCAGTGCACAAAAATCTCTGAAAATTTTATGGAAGGTTAATCCTAAAGTTAGCGAGCTCCTGTAAAATTTTCAGAATTTTTGGAGTTAGTTTGCTACCTTAATTAATTCCCAAAGTTTAGTCCCCTTTCTTTTTAAATCCTGGTCCAGTCGGACTGGGACTCGCACCAGTCCGACTTCAGGTCTTGGTCGCACTAAGCCACCCGCTGGCATCGGATCGAGCGGTCCGTTGAGCTCATGTGTGGGCCGTTGGATCGGGATCCAACGACCACGACCTCCCTACCCTTTCTAACCTCCGAGGTCCTGCGTCCTCACCGTCCGATTCCCATCGTGACGGTCCACAACCACCCTTCCTCCTCTGCGTGCTTCTTCTTCCTCGAGCGCACGCCATGGCGTAGAGTGGTTGAGCACTGTCCCATCCTCTTGTGTTCAAGCAAGTCTCGGTCCAGGCATTAAATGCGCACTAAGCCTTGCCCGTAAGTCCACCTCTTCTCCAATCGCTCCCACCTCCGTGTCGCCGCAACAACCGTTGGGTCTTGAGCTCGCCGTTGAGTCTCTCCGCTCGGGACCGTTGTTCGCCAGCTTTATAAGGTCCCCGTGCTCCTCCCAATCTTCCTTTCCGCACCATTTGCCAATCTCTAAGCCCTTTCCCGGCGAACTTGTTCGGAAAGCACCGAAAATCCTTTCCGCCATTGCTGGACCTCGGAGCTCCAGTGGTCCCCTGGCCCCTCCCTTAGCGTCGTAGTGTTTCTTTCACCTCCGGTCCTGTTCCTAACTTGATTCGGCTTGTTTTCTCAGAAGCAATCAATTGGGTTTCGGCCTCCTCTGACTTAGAATCGCCGCCTCCGTCCTCATCTCCGGTAAGCATGCCTCTCTCCTTCCATTTATCACTCTTGCTCCATTTGTGGGTCCTTCCGGAGCTAACCGCAGCTTTCTTCAGTTCTCGTTTGCTTTGGAGCTCCCTCCCCGCGTCATCTTCCTCTCGCCCGGCGTGGCGCCGTCGCCGCGTAACTTCCCGACCTCCCTTGGACCTCCTCTGGGCCCGGGTGAGTTCGCGATAACCTCCTAAAGCTTAAGCACCAGGTAGATTAGATCGCGGTGAGACTTTTCGCTGTTTTCACTTTTCCCGTACTTTGGCCTCCGCCCCGTACCGGCTCGCCGGCGATTTAGGTCATCTCCGGCAACCAAAGTGCCCTCAAAATGCTCGCAATAGTATTGCGAACATTTTGCCTCTGTCAACCCGCGTCGCCTTGGCCGTGGTCGCCGGCGACGAGCTGGTGACCAAAGCCCGGTGCTCTGTACTTTTGTCGCGTTTTTGTCAAGTCATTGGACCTCTTCGGGTTCATCTTGGCCGTACATGATCTCTGGTGGTTAGCTCTTAGCCGCTAGATCCTCGTGTGCACAACATTAGCTGCCAGGACCTCCCTTTAGCTATATCCTGGCCGTTAAAGACCTCTGTAGGTTTAATCTCAGCCATTTAGATCACCTCCGTGCGAAACGACCACCCCTTGGTCGTTTTTGTCAAAACCACCTTCTCGGACCTCCCCCTTGGGGTCCTCTTTGCAAAAGATCACCTCTGGTCCTTTGCGAAGAAGACCGCAAGACCTCCCTTAGTCATTTTACAAAAACCACCCCTGAGCCACCCCCCAAGGTCCTCTTTGCAAAATACCACCTCGGGCCTTTTGTAAAGAAAACCTTTAAAACCACCCTTAGGGTCCTCTTTGCAAAAGACCACCCTTTGGTCTTTTTGTAAAGAGAACCTCAGCACCTCCTCGTGCTAATCCTAGCCGTCGGGACCTCTTTATGTTCGATCTTGACCGTTAAGATCTCCTCCTTTGGAAATCTTAGCTGTTAGGACCACCCCGACCTTGATCTTAGCCGTTCAGGACCTCCCCCTGGAGATCTTGACCGTCTAGGACCTCCTCCTTTAGATCCGTAGCTTTAGGACCTCCCCGCCTAGATCTGGACCGTTCAGGACCTCCCCCCATGGAGATCTGAGCCATCCAGACCTCTCTGTGTTAAAGCACTATGTTGGAGGACCTCCCAGTTGAGATCTTGACCGTTAAGACCTCCCTTGGTGAGATCCTAGCCGTCAAGACCTCCCACTGTTAAGCTTATCGCTTCGGACCTCCCTCCGCTTAAATCTTGACCACTGAAGACCTCCCCCGTGAGATCTTAGCCGTCCAGACCTCCGTTAGACCTGTTACCTTAGGACCTCCTCGTGGAGCTCTGGACCGCCAGATCCAGATCTGACGATGACGACCTCCTTAGTGCGCGAGGAGATCCTTCGCGCGTGCTGTGCATCCGGTGGTCGGGGCCGTTAGATCTAATCTTAACGGTTAGGACGTCCCTTGTGCGCGCCGCGTCGGTGCGTTGTGCGCCGGTGCTCTGGAGCCGTTGGATTCAGCATCAACGGTTCTGACCTCCTCCTTTTTCATCAGTTCAATCAGATCACCCGAGAGCTCCTCTTTTTCAAAGTATTTAAATGTTCTAGTTTTCAAAGGTGAATAACTATTTCATTTTATCTCCTTTTTGAGCGAATCCAATTTTGTTGGCTTCCTCTAATAATAAACTTGCAGTTAAAATTGAGTTTAGGCATGTTACTATTTTTAAAAGACTTACAAATACAATTAACAAGTGCTCATTTTCTTGTCTTTCAAAATTCATAGAAAATGTATCCTAGCTCCAAATGAGATGAATCCAATTGGTTTGTTCATCTTATGATGTGCTTGATTTACCATAAAAATTTCAGCTGCACCACCTTTCTAGAAATTTTTGCCAAACAATTTAATTATGATGAACAATAACAGATTGCATTTTTTTCAGCTGAGTAAAATTGTTTTGATCATAACTTTTGCATAGGGAGTCCAAATCAATTGGTTCTTGTTTCTAAATTCATTATAAATCGTGCTCTTGCTTCTGTAAATTTTCAAAGCATTTGGAGCATTTTGGTTTTAGAGTCTTTTTCGTTTTCTTCGTTCTTATCGGTTCTTTTTCGCTTTTTCGTTAGGTTCCGACGATTGTGCTATCCTTGAGAGTGATCCTCAAGAACAAATTGAGCATCTGCGGCCAGTGCGCTTTGATCATTTCCCATTTACTCCCATTACTTTTAAAGTCTAATACTTTGTTTAACTTGTATGTATGCATTGCTATTTTGTTGTTAAATTGATTAGTTAATCCTCTAGATGCATAATCTGTAGGTAAATAATTATCCTCTACTACCCGAGCCTAGGTTATTTTGCTATGATTAGAGTTCGTTGGATGAGCTCTTGTCACTTAGTAGATTACGAATAAATATTGCTTAGCCATGCCTAGTTATCGGTAGTATTGGGCGATCATCGACTTAGTCGGTGATCTTGATCACACTAATGCTATTATTATTCCGTTATGTCCAGCCCTTGTGTTTTACTAATTTGCAAAGCAAAAACTGAAAACAAAAATTATATCTTGACTTGGGCACAATGGTATGTTGGTGTGATCTGTTGGGTGTGAATAGAATGGTGCCTAAGTCCCTAAGGACCGAGTTACTTGTGCCATTGATCCAAGCAATTGTTGCGTGCTAACCACACGAGGGGGATATGGGACCTCTCTTGACTAAGTACTTTGGGAGGTGTTAATTCGGGTCATGGTGGTTAAAACTGTTTTTATAAGGGGAAGAGCACCCGCAGTTGCTTCGTTTGGCCGTGCACCCTACCCTTCAAAGTTGTCGCGACTTTAATTAGCATCATTCATTGAAATGTCTTGTTAGACTTAGCCATGCCCGCATACCAAAGGAAGTATGCTAACTGTGGCTGGTGGAAAGGCAGTCTATCGTGTGGGTACATTGGTACACCCCTGCAGGGTGAAAACTATTCGAATAGCCTCGTCCTAGGTTATGGACACGCTTGGTTATTTCCCGCAAGAACTAGACTACAACCTTTAAAAAAAACTTAAAACCTGACATGGGTGGTATGAAGGGGTACTTCATGCTATTGTTGTGGTGACTATTGGGTCAGTCACTTCCAGGATGTTGTTGTCATCTATCTATGGTTATTTTTGTCTCTCTGTTATTTGAACAATAAAAATTAATTGCAAACTTGCTTTTTAATGTATTACATTATTGCAAATAAAACTTGCTTCATGCTGAAAATAAGTCCAGAGCCTCCTCCACTTACATAAAGCTTGCATGTAGTTATTTATAGTTCTGTTATCTCACACGTCAGTCTTGCGAGTACAAAAATAATTTTTGTACTCATTTGCTTTGCTTAATGTTAATTATTGCAGAGGAAGAAGGTGAGCCCCAAGGGCCTCACTTTTGTGAGCTGTGTTGCGGCGGTGTGTGGGACGATTAGCTTGGCGGTCCGGTTGGTTGCCTTGTGGGTTAAAGGCACACTAATTGGCTTTTGTTTATCGCCATCTTATGGCACTTTTGCTTCCGCTGTTTACTTAGTTATTTGTATGTCATTTGGCCGGTCGACCTCTTGTTTGTAATAACTCTCTACATTATGTATGTCTTTTGATTTATTGTTGTGCTTCGGTTCTATGTGAATGAATGGAATTGATGCATGATTTTGTAACGAGGTGTGTATACTGCATTTCTGGGAAGTATACATATCTCGAGGCTCGGTTTATTTGATTTGTAATGCTAGGACCAAGTGGATGGTTAAGCATTACAAGCCGAATAAACCGGGGTCCTCACAAAGTTTGGTATCAGAGCCATTCCGACCGTAGTAGCCCAAGCTTGGTCGTCCTTAGGATATTTTGGAAACCTTATTTTCAAAGTATCAAATAATTTATGAAAGCTTAAGTAAATTCTCAGATTTTATTCCTTACCTATCTTAGCTTTCTTCTCTCATCTTGCTCTAATTTGAGTTTTAAAAGTTGTTTTCCTCTCCTTCCCTCCAAAGATAGTTGTTATCGATTAATTGGGTTTTGGGAAACCAATGAGATTGGCAAATTGAAGTGTGAGCTGCCCCCTACAAGGTTTTGAAGTTTCTGGAGTCGGTGATTTCGACTAAGAGCTTGGATGCAAAATCTGGACAGCAAGCATCAAATTTCCAGATAGCAATCTCAGGAGTTTCTAAATAGGATAGATAATGAGAGGTTAATTCTACTAAAATTTGTGGGAATTAAAAGGGTAAGACGTGATACTAGTTAGCTAAAGTATCTAACGCTATTTTTGGCCGCCTTAACCTTGCTCATGAGTAGTGTTAGACTTGACGTAGTGTGCTGAAATTTATCTTCTCAACCCATTACTCGTTCATTCAATACGGGTTAATTGTGTCGAGAAGTTGAGCTTTGGTTTGGTGTTTCCTTTGCTATTTTTTGTAGCCTTTTTAAGCAGATTTTAAAGTTTATATACTGGCTGTTTTGGCTTTCGTTTAGGGTGATACCTCATTCCCCTAGTCGTTATCTTTTCGCTTTCATCAACTTCAAGTTTCGGGCGGTGTTGCTAACCCAAGTTAATGATAACACCATTGTTTTCTAAACCTTTTTAAGGCTTTTAAAATGAAGTAGAACCGTTTGGTTTTGATGAGAGTTCAAAACTTAACCTAAGTTTTCGAAAGGGTCCTAAATGACTAAAATAAACTTCAAAAAATCAAAGCTGGAATTTTCTTGTGTTGAGTGGGTTCTAAAACTACCTAGGCCAACCTTTTGGTTCTATCTTCTCTAGAAATCTCTTTCGATACCCCTTTCTCTGGGATATCCATAACGCATCAACTCGGTATTTGTGAAACCCCGGTTTATTAAGTTTAGAATACTTAGCCTTCCATTATAAACTAAATACACCGTATCTAGATGAACATGTGCTTCCCAGAATAGCAGCACACATACATTCATACAAAGTTATGCATCATTCTTATACACAAAATATAACAAGTCTAGAGAACGACATACAATAATAATAAGTTATTACAGAACAGCCGACCGGCCAAAAGACATAACTAACAAGTATCAGCGGAAGCAAAAGATGCCATGAGATGGCTTAAACAAAAATGCGACCGGTTAGCCACATAAACCACAGGGCAACCGACCGGCCACCCAACTAGTCGTCCCACACACCACCACAGCATAATTCACAAAAGTGAGGCCCTTGGGGCTCACCTTTTTCCTCTGCACACAACAAGCAATGCAGATGAGTACAATAATGTACTCGCAAGACTTACGAGTAACAAGCCTATACATAGCTACATGAAGGCCGATTACAAAGGAAGTTGGGTTATATGGTTCTTTGGACGCATAAAGCAAGTTTCATTTGCAATATTGTAATAGATTGAAAGCAATTGATAAAATCTGTTTTTAACATTAAAGTAACAACGAGTAAGCATAAATAACAAGGAAACACCTAGAAGTGACTTTCCCAAAAGCCACCACAACATAGCATGAATCCCAGATTCATACCACCATCAAGTTTTAATTAAAATGTTGTAGTCTAACTCTTCAAAAGCTTACCCAAGCGTGTCCATAACCTAGGACGAGGCTATTAGAATAGTTTTAAACCCTGCAGGGGTGTACCCATGTACCCACACTTCAGACCGCCTTTAAGCCACATGAATTAGCACACTTCCAAAGGTATGCCGGCACGGCTAAGTCTTACGAGACATTTCCAATATTGTGCACTAACTACGAGTCGCTCGTATGGATAGAAACCCATACGCTTACATTGTAAAGCCGTAAAGACAACTACCCCTTGGGGTAAAGCTTCACGGGCAACTACAATGCTCCTGTCACATAACCACTCATTTTACCACAACACAACACACGCACGTCCACCTGCGACTCATAGCCAGCACACGCCAAAGTACTATGTCAAGAGAGGTCCCATACCCTCTAGTGTGGTTAGCACGCACCATAATGCTCGGATAACAGGTACTCACAAGTAGTTCGGTCCTTAATTGACCCGGGCACCATTTCAGTCACACCCAAATTCACACCATCTTACCATTGTGCCCAAGTCCAAATCATTTTGTTTTCAGTTTTTAGTTTTTGCAATATAACATAGCACAAGACTGAAAACATAAGTATCATGATAAGTTTGTGTGATCAAGGTTATCGACGAGTCGATAACCGCCCATTTCTACCGATAGCTAAGCATGGCTAAGCAACATCACCTCGTACTACTAAGTGACAAGGGTTCATCCAACGAACCCAAAATCACAGCAATAACCTAGGCTCAGGTAGTAGAGGATAATCACATTCCTACAGATCATGTAAATAGTAGGCCAACTATCGACAATAGTTAAAACAGCATAGCAATGCATACGTAGAATTTGCAAACAACATATTAGACTTTGAAACTAATGGGAGCAACATGATCAAATGAATGTTACACTGCTTGCTTGGCTGGAGTGCAGATTCAGGCTGCTGTGGCTCAGGATCAATATCAATAATATCCTCGGAACTTAACGCGAAAAGGCGATAACCAAATAAGAACAAAGAACTCCAAAGAAAACCCAACAGCAAAACTCATCCAAACTTCATGAAATTTATACAGCAGCTAGAGGATGATTTTAGACAATTTTAGAAATAAGAATCAGGTCATTTGGACTTAACATGCAAAAGTTATGGCTAAAACAATTTCTATCAGCCTGTTAAATTCCAGATTAAATCATATCTGTTACTGTTCATGGCAAAAATTTGCAGAAAGATCTAGAGTCTGAAATTTTTATGGTAGGTAGGTTAAGACACTCTAAGAACAGCAAAATTGAGTTTGCACAATTTGGAGTTAAAATGAATTAGTTATGATTTTCTTAAGTTGTAAAACTAGCATATTTCATTTTACAGGAACATAAACAAGAACAAGACCTATGCTAAGTTAAAGTACATTACCAGAGGAATTTTACAGATTTGGGTTTGCTCAAATTGGAGTTAGGCACAAAAAGTTATACATTTTACAATTTTTGAAGTGATTTTCCTAACCTTTGTTTCATTCAAACTTCTACTGCACCATTTATTAATTGCCAGCCCGAAAAAGTGACTACAAATATTCTCAAGTTAAAAATTATCCTACCACAGAGCTACTGCAACTTGAATCAATAAAAAAGGAGCTAAACTGACAAACTTATGCACTTATGAAATTTGAAATAATAAAACACTTAGAAACTTGGAGCTCTCGGGAGGTCCAACTGGCTTAACGAAAAAGGAGAGGTCGTGGCCGTTGAGATGAGATCCAACGGCTACGACCAGTGCATGCACAGCGCCCGTGAATCTCCGCGCAGAGGAGGTCTACGCGCACAGGGGAGGTCCGAACCGTCTAGATTGGATCTAACGGCCCCGACGAGTGGATGAACAGCGCACGCGCAAGGAGCTCCTCGCGCAGCTAGGAGGTCGTGACAGTCAGATCAAGATCTGGCGGTCCCGAACACTAGGGGAGGTCCTAGAACTTCAAAACGACGGAGGAGGTCTGGACGGTCAGGATTTCTCGGGGGAGGTCCTGACGGCCAAGATCTACTGAGGAGGTCTAGCCCGTTAGATCTAAATCTAACGGTCCAGAGCTGAGGAGGAGCTCCTAGACGGTCAAGATCTCCAGGGGGAGGTCTTGGCGGCTAAGATCTCCACGGGGAGGTCTTCAATGGCCCAGATTTGCTCTAAAAGAGGTCCTGTGACTTAGCTTCTCCGCACAAAGGACCAGTGGGAGGTCTTTTTGCAAAGAGGACCCCGAGGGAGGTCCTGAGGTGGTCTTTGCAAAAATGACCAGGGGAGGTCTTTTTGCAAAGAGGACCCCGAGGGAGGTCCTGGGGTGGTCTCTAAGGCTGGGATTAACACTAGGGGAGGTCCTGCGACTAAAGACCTCACAAAAGGGAGGATCTACGGCTAAGAGCTAAACCCGAGAGGTCTTTTACGGTTAGGATCAACCCTAGGAGGTCCTGAGACTTAAGATTTTTCGAAAAAGAGCCTAAGGCCCAGATCTATTTCTGGAGAGGTCGTGAACGGCTAGGATTAGCCCGAGGAGGTCGCATGACTTGACAAAAATGTGACAAAGTACAGAGCTCGACGTTGAGCTCGCCGGCACGTCGCCGGCGACCATGGCCACGACGGCGCCAACTACTTTTACCAATACGTTCTAAATACTATTGCGAACCTAGCGCATGCATCCTCGGCGGCGGAGCTGGCCCACATCACCGGCGAGCCAGAGAGGGGCGGAGGAGCTTTTTCGGCAAAAACCAAAAACTGAGAAAAGCTCCACCGAGCTAAACTAACAGGTCCTTAAGCACTACAGGGATATTGCGAACTCACCCGAGTGTAGGGAAGGTCCAAAGTAGCTCGGAGGAGCGCTGGCGGCGGAGCAGGTCACCGGAGATGAGGATGATGACGACGTCGGAAAGCTCAGAGCTACCAGAAGTAAAAATAACGGTCAGGGAATCTTCGCAAGGACCTAGAGGTGATCCGGGACAACGGAATCAGACAAAGGGGGCTTACCGGAGTTGGGAACGAGACCCCTTTTTTGGTCGCAAACCGCGGAAACCTCGATTCAAGTTGCTCCTGAGAAGGCAACCCAAAAAGAAGTTAGTGCTAATATTTGTGATGTCCAGAGGTGCTCAGAAAGGCAAGGTTCAGGGCAAGAGGACCCCCAAAGCACCACTACCACCGCCGAGCTCCTTCGGCCGGAAATGGCGAAATGAGGTCCTCGGTGATTTGGCGCTCAACCTCACAGAGAAAGGACTGGGGCGATCGCAGGTGAAAAGGGAGCCGGAAGAGGGTCCTCGGGGACTTTAAGAGACCTGCGAGCAACGGGAACAAGGGAGGGGCCCGAGGCGGGCTACGGCGAGCTCAGCCGTGCCTAAACTGGAGCTAACACAGCAGCGCAGCGTGGAGGAACAGAGTAAGAAGAAAGAGGAGGAACAGAGGAGAAGAAGGGGAGGTCGTGAGCCTTCCGATCGGAGATGGACGGTCATGAGCACTTCCAAACCTCCGGAGGCTAGCGTACCCGGGGGAGGTCGTGGGCCCTGGATCTTAAATCCAACGGCCCGCACACGTTCTCGTGACCGAGCTGCAAGCGGCTCAAGACGTGGTCCAGCCGAGTCAACTAAGTAGCCCGAGCCTGACTCAAACCAGGTATAGAATTTTGGGTTTTAAAAGAGCTGAACCTTGGGGAAAAAGATTGAGGTAGCTAAACAACTCTAAAAATTCTCAAATTTTTACAGGAGCTTGCTACCTTGGATATTGACCTTGTGTAAAATTGTTAGAGGTCTTGGTGCTGTACATTTTCCTCCAAAAATTCTACAATGAGCTAGGCCAAGGTTTGACCAAGATTTACATGGGGTTGACTTGCCTCCAAAAATATTCAAACAATTTCTATAAATTGTGAAATTTTTCAGAGGGGTCCCACACCGATCCTAGAACTTAGGAAAAGTATTTCTGGGGGATGATCATAACATTTGACAAGAATTTTTTTGGTAGAACAAAGCTTGGGCAAAAGTGACTTGTGACTTTGTATTTCCATAACTTTTGTACAAGAGTTGTTTGGTATAACAGGAAATACATGATGTAAGAAAAAGTTTTAATTTCTACTCATTTTCTTACATTTGAAACACAAGCCTAATATTGGGATGTTACAAATCTCCCCCCTTACAAGAATCTCGTCCCGAGATTCCGTTTACTCGGAGAAGAAAGATGGGTAGTCAGCACGAAGGCGATCTTCCCGCTCCCAAGTTGCCTCATCTTCAGAATGGTTCGACCACTGCACCTTAAGGAACTTGATAACACGGTTCCTTGTTCTCCGTTCAGATTCCTCAAGAACACGAATAGGATGCTCGCGGTAGGTCAAATTTTCTTGCACATTGAGAGTCTCCAATGGAGTTTCCTCAATTGGAACACGGAGATATTTCTTCAAGTTGGATACATGGAACACATCATGTACCCTCTAGTGTAACTGCAACCCAATCAGATGCAACAACTCCCACTCGCTCGATGACACGATAAGGCCCAACATACCGAGGAGGTAACTTGCCCTTGATGCCAAAACGCTGATGGCCCTTCAAAGGGGAGACTTTGAGATACACAAAGTCATTGGGCTCAAAGCTCAACTCTCGGCGACGACGACCGCGTAGCTCTTTTTGCTCGATCGGGCACACGCAAATGCTCGCGAATCAATCAACTCGCTTTCGCCTCATTAATCGAATTTGGTAAGAACCGCTCTCACCGCCTAACCAGTTCAAAGGGGTTCTGCACCTCCTCCCATATAAAGCCTCAAATGGTGCCATACCGAGACTAGCCTGAAAGCTGTTGTTGTGGAGAATTCGGCAAATGGCAGGCATTTCTCCCAATTTTTCCGTAGGAAAGAACACAAGCACGGAGCATATCTTCCAACACTTGGTTGACGCGCTCCGTCTGACCATCAGTTTGAGGATGGTAAGCTGAACTGAAAGTAAGGCGAGTGCCCATAGCCTCTTGCAAACTGTGCCAAAACCGAGAGGTGAAAAGAGAACCACGATCTGACACAATCGTTCGTGGCACACCATGCAAGCTTACAATGCGAGACATGTAGAGATCCGCCAATCGACTGATACTTAGGGTGGTACGCACTGGCAGGAAATGTGCTACCTTTGTCAATCGATCAATAACAACCCAGATGGCATCTTTCCCAGAAGAAGTACGGGGCAGACCGGTGATGAAATCCATACCAACGGAATCCCACTTCCATTCGGGTACTGGCTGTAACATCCCAATTTTAGGCTTGTGTTTCAAATGTAAGAAAATGAGTAGAAATTAAAACTTTTTCTTACATCATGTATTTCCTGTTGTACCAAACAATTCTTGTACAAGAAGTTATGGAGATACAATGACACAAGTCTTTTGATCCATTTTTTTTTGACCTTCCAAAAATTGTTTGCATGTCAAACATTTTGATCATATCTTGGAAATACTTTTCCTAAGTTCTAGGATGGTTGTGTGACCCCTCTGAAAAATTTCATAATTTTTAGCAATTGTTTCAATGCTTTTGGAGGCAGTGTCAACCCAATTCAAATCCTGGTCAAACTAAGGACCAGCACCTTGCAAAAATTTTAGAGGAAAATGTGCAACACCAAAACCTCTGGAAATTTTACACAATGGTAATATCCTGTAGCAAGCTCCTGTAAAAATTTGAGAATTTTGGAGTTGTTTTGCTACCTCAAACTTTTCCTCAAACTTCAGCTCCTCTAAACAACCTAAATTTCTTTTCCTGGTTAAGGTCAGACTCGGGTCTGAGCCAGGCTCGGGCTCGAGGCAAAACCCGAGCCACTTGACTCGACTCGATCAACTAACTGCACCCGAGCCCGTTTTTAAACACGTGGACTCTTTTCAGTCGTTGGATTGAAAATCCAACCGTCCCCGATCACCCTAGTTCTCTGGTCTTCTTCCTCCTCTCTGTCTTCTTCCTCGCGCCGTTCATGGCCGACAGCAAGTGGACTTTGTCTTTTCACCCCATCTCGTCGTCGTCCCCGCTGTCAGAGCCTTCGTGGGACTCCTGTGCGCGGTCGCGTCTCCTACTTGCTCCATCGTTTCTGTTTGTCCTGGGAGAACCCTCGAGCTGAGCTCGCCGCAACTCCCGTAGGGGTCCCCCCTTTCTCTTTTGTGCGGTGCTTGTCAGTTCTTATACCACCGAGCCCCCCCTCTGGTCTTTTCTTCCCCACACTATCACCCCAGCTCATTCTCTGTGAGTGGAGCTCCGAGCACCAGAAAATACCCATTTCCGCCGTTTTCAGGACCTTGGAGCTCTTCGTCGCCGTCGGAGCTCCAGTGGTTCTTCAGTTCTTCTCCTACTTCTTTTATGAACCTCTTGTCGTCGCCTGTCCTCCCCCTAACTCGATTTGGGTTGTTTTCTCTGGGGCAGCTTAATTTGAAGATTCCGGATCTTGGCGCCGAAAGTGCTCCTCTTCGCTCCCAACTCCGTAGCCTTCTCCGTCCAACTTTGGTCCTGGACCACCTCCAGGCCATCGCAAGCTTCTCCTAACCCTTCTTTTCGTCTCTGTTGGCTCAGAGTACCTGGTCGCCGTCATCTCCTTCACCTCCGGCGTCGGTCTCCGCCGCTGGGTCTCCTCCGACCTCCCCTAGACCTCCCCTGCACCTTGGTAAGTTTACTTTAGTCCCTTTTTGCTCTAGGGCCCGCAAGAAAGACTCTGGGTGGAGCTTTTCGCTGTTTTCATTTTGCCGAAAACGCTCCTCCGCCCCTCTCCGGCTCGCGGCGATTTAGTCCAGCCTCGTCGCCGGAAGTGCTCGTACTAGGATCGCATTAGTATTAGGCGCGCTTTGGTACCCCTTGGCTTGCGCCGCAGGCTTGGCCGCCGCGACGTCTTGGCGAGTCCTTGTTGTGCTCACCTTTGTCGCGATTTTTCAAGTCTCACGACCTCTCCGGTTAATCTTGACCGCCACGACCTCTCCGTAAATAGATCCGGCCTTAGGCTATTTTCCAAAAATCTTAAGTCCCGGACCTCCTATTGTCATCTTAGCCCTTCAGAACTCTCGAGGTTGGATCTAGGCCGTAGAGCCCATGCGCGTGAAAACCTTAAGTGCCGGGACCTCCTAGTGTTGATCCTAGCCGCTGAGACCTCCCAGTGCCAAATCTCACCAGAAGACCGCTCGACCTCCTCGGTCCTCTTTGCAAAAAGGACCTCCCTTGGTCATTTTTGCAAAGACCACCTCAGGACCACCCTCGGGGTCCTCTTTGCAAAAAGACCTCCCTTGGTCATTTTTGCAAAGACCACCTCAGGACCTCCACTAGGGTCCTCTTTGCAAAAGACCTCTCTTGGTCATTTTTGCAAAGACCACCAGACCACCCTGGTCCTCTTTGCAAAAAGGACCTCCTTGGTCATTTTTGCAAAGACCACTCAGACCACCCTCGGGTCCTCTTTGCAAAAGACCTCCTTGGTCATTTTGCAAAGACCACCTCAGATTCTCCATCAGGGGTCCTCTTTGCAAAAAGACCTCCTTGGTCATTTTTGCAAAGACCACCTCAGACCACCTCTGGTCCTCTTTGCAAAAAAGACCTCCCTTGGTCATTTTTGCAAAGACCACCTCAGGACCTCCCTCGGGGTTCTCTTTGCAAAAAGACCTCCCTTGGTCATTTTTGCAAAGACCACCTCAGGACCACCCTCGGGGTCCTCTTTGCAAAAAGACCTCCCTTGGTCACTTTTGCAAAGACCACCTCAAGACCTCCCACTGGTCCTGTGTTCGGAGAAGCTAAGTCACAGGACCTCCCTCGGTCAGATCTGTACCGTTGACGACCTCCCCGTGGAGATCTCAACCGTCCAGACCTCCCTCCGCCTCGATCTGGACCATCCAGGACCTCCCCAGGTCCATCTGAATCGTCCAGATCTACTCCCGCTAGAACCCTGCCGCTCAGGACCTCCCTCGCTTTGATCTGGACCGTTAAGACCACCCACGAGAGATCCTAGCCGTCAGGACCTCCTCGGTGGACTTAAGCCGTAGGACCTCCCCCAAAGGATCTAGACCGTCAGGACCTCCCCCGAGAGATCCTGACCGTCCAGACCTCCTCCATGGGTTTGCAGTTCTAGGACCTCCCCTAGTGCTCGGGACCGCCAGATCTTGAATCGACGGTCACGACCTCCTTTGCGCGCGAGGAGCTCCTCTCGCGTGCGCTGTGCGCCCATCTGGTCGTAGCCTTTGGATCTCCATCCCGCGGCCCAGACCTCCCCAGTGCGCACGGACCTCCTCCGTGCGGGTGCTCTGTGCTCCCGTGGGCCATAGCCGCTCGATGAGAAATCGACGGCCACGACCTCCCCGTTCTCTCCAGTTCTTTTGGACCTCCTGGGAGCTCCAGTTTCTAAGTCCCTTGTTGTTTCAAATTTCATAAGTGCATAACTTTGTCATTTTAGCTCCTTTTTGATTGATTCAAGTTGCAGTAGCTTTGTGTTAGGATAAACTTTAATCTGAGAGTAGATTTAGTCACTTTTCTAGACTAGAAATTAATGATTGTTGCAGTAGAAGCTTAAATGAAATGAGGATTAGGAGATTCACTTAAAAATTTGTAAAATGTATAACTTCTTGTGTATAACTCCAACTTGAGCAAACCCAAGTCTGTAAAATCCCTCTGGTAGTGTACTTTAGTTTAGCATAGGTTTTGTTCTTATGTATGTTTCTGTAAGGTGTTATATGACAGTTTACAACTTAAGAAAACATAAATAAATCATTTTAACTCCAAATTGTGCAAACTCAATTTTGCTATTCTTAGAATGTCTTAACCTACCTACCATAAAAATTTCAGACTCTAGATCATTCTGAAATTTGTGCCATGAACAGTAATGATAGGAATTAACTGGATTTAATAGGTCGATATAAATTATTTTAGCCATAACTTTTGCATGCTAAGTCCAAATGACTGATTCTTGTTTCTAAATTGTCTAAAATCAACCTCTAGCTTCTGTATAAATTTTATGCATTTTGGATAAGTTTTGCGGTTGGGTTTTCTTTGGAGTTCTTTGTTCTTATTTGGTTATCGCCTTTTCGCGTTAGGTTCCGATGACATTATTGATATTGATCCTGAGCCACAAAGAGCTCGAACTCGCGCTCCAAAGAAGGTAAGCGAGTAACACCATTTGATCATGTTGTTCCTATTAATTTCAAATTCTAATATGCCGTTTGCAAAGTCTACGTATGCATTGCTATGTTGTTTTTAACTATTGTCGATAGTTGGCCTATTAGATGCATTATCAGTAGGCAAATATGGTTATCCTCTACTAATTGAGCCCAGGATATTGCTGTGATTTTGGGTTCGTTGGATGAACCCTTGTCACTTAGTAGTACGAGTTGATATTGCTTAGCCATGCTTAGCTATCGGTAGAATTGGGCGGTTATCGACTTCGTCGATAACCTTGATCATAGAAACTTATATCGATGCTTACGTTTTCAGTCTTGTGCTATGTATATTGCAAAACTAAAAACTGAAAACTAAAGGATTTGGACTTGGGCACAATGGTTAGATGGTGTGAATTTGGGTGTGACTGGAATGGTGCCCGAGTCAACAAGGACCGAACATCTTATTACACTTAACCAAGTAATTTTGCGTGCTAACCACACTAGAGGGTATGGGACCTCTCTTGACTTAGTACTTTGGCGTGTGTTGGCTACGAGTCGCAGGCTGGCGTGCGTGTGTTGTGTTGTGGTAAAATGAGTGGGTATGCGACAGGAGCATTGTAGTTGTCCGTAAAGCTTTACCCCAAGGGGTAGTTGTCTTTACGGCTTTACATATGAAGGCCGATTACAAAGGAAGTTGGGTTATATGGTTCTTTGGACGCATAAAGCAAGTTTCATTTGCAATATTGTAATAGAGTGAAAGCAATTGATAAAATCTGTTTTTAACATTAAAGTAACAGCGAGTAAGCATAAATAACAAGGAAACACCAAGAAGTGACTTTCCCAAAAGCCACCACAACATAGCATGAATCCCATATTCATACCACCATCAAGTTTTAATTAAAATGTTGTAGTCTAACTCTTCAAAAGCTTACCCAAGCGTGTCCATAACCTATGACGAGGCTATTCGAATAGTTTTAAACCCTACAGGGGTGTACCAATGTACACACACTTCAGACCGCCTTTAAGCCACATGAATTAGCACACTTCCAAAGGTATGCCGGCACGGCTAAGTCTTACGAGACATTTCCAATATTGTGCACTAACTACGAGTCGCTCGTATGGATAGAAACCCATACGCTTACATTGTAAAGCCGTAAAGCAACTACCCCTTGGGGTAAAGCTTTACGGGCAACTACAATGCTCCTATCACATACCCACTCATTTTACCACAAAACACGCACGCCCACCTGCGACTCATAGCCAGCACACGCCAAAGTACTAGGTCAAGAGAGGTCCCATACCCTCTAGTGTGGTTAGCACGCACCATAATGCTCGGATAACAGGTACTCACAAGTAGTTCGGTCCTTAATTGACCCGGGCACCATTCCAGTCACAGCCAAATTCACACCATCTTACCATTGTGCCCAAGTCCAAATCATTTTGTTTTCAGTTTTTAGTTTTTGCAATATAACATAGCACAAGACTGAAAACATAAGTATCATGATAAGTTTGTGTGATCAAGGTTATCGACGAGTCGATAACCGCCCATTTCTACCGATAGCTAAGCATGGCTAAGCAACATCAACTCGTACTACTAAGTGACAAGGGTTCATCCAACGAACCCAAAATCACAGCAATAACCTAGGCTCAGGTAGTAGAGGATAATCACATTCCTACAGATCATGCATCTAGTAGGCCAACTATCGACAATAGTTAAAACAACATAGCAATGCATACGTAGAATTTGCAAACAACATATTAGACTTTGAAACTAATGGGAGCAACATGATCAAATGAATGTTACACTGCTTGCCTGACTGGAGTGCAGATTCAGGCTGCTGTGGCTCAGGATCAATATCAATAATATCCTCGGAACCTAACGCGAAAAGACGATAACCAAATAAGAACAAAGAACTCCAAAGAAAACCCAACATCAAAACTCATCCAAACTTCATGAAATTTATACAGCAGCTAGAGGATGATTTTAGACAATTTTAGAAACAAGAATCAGGTCATTTGGACTTAACATGCAAAAGTTATGGCTAAAACAATTTCTATCAGCCTGTTAAATTCCAGATTAAATCATATCTGTTACTGTTCATGGCAAAAATTTGCAGAAAGATCTAGAGTCTGAAATTTTTATGGTAGGTAGGTTAAGACACTCTAAGAACAGCAAAATTGAGTTTGCACAATTTGGAGTTAAAATGAATTAGTTATGATTTTCTTAAGTTGTAAAACTAGCATATTTCATTTTACAGGAACATAAACAAGAACAAGACCTATGCTAAGTTAAAGTACATTACCAGAGGAATTTTACAGATTTGGGTTTGCTCAAATTAGAGTTAGGCACAAAAGTTGTACATTTTACAATTTTTGAAGTGATTTTCCTAACCTTTGTTTCATTCAAACTTCTCGCACCATTTATTAATTGCCACCCTAAAAGTGACTACAAATATTCTCAAGTTAAAAATTATCCTACCACGAGCTACGCAACTTGAATCAATCAAAAGGAGCTAAACCGACAAACTTATGCACTTATGAAATTTGAAATAATAAAACACTTAGAAACTTGGAGCTCTCGGGAGGTCCAACTGGCTTAACGAAAAAGGAGAGGTCGTGGCCGTTGAGATGAGATCCAACGGCTACGACCAGTGCATGCACAGCGCCCGCGAATCTCCGCGCAGAGGAGGTCTACGCGCACAGGGGAGGTCCGAACCGTCTAGATTGGATCTAACGGCCCCGACGAGTGGATGAACAGCGCACGCGCAAGGAGCTCCTCGCGCACCTAGGAGGTCATGACCGTCAGATCAAGATCTGGCTGTCCCGAACACTAGGGGAGCTCCTAGAACTTCAAAACGACGGAGGAGGTCTAGACGGTCAGGATTTCTCGGGGGAGGTCCTGACGGTCTAGATCTCCAGGGGAGGTCCTACGGCTTAAGTCCACCGAGGAGGTCCCGACGGCTAAGATCTCTCAAGGGAGGTCTTAATCGGTCACGATTAAGCGAAGGAGGTCTGAACGGTGAGATCTAAAGAAGGGGAGGTCTTGGTGGCTAGGATTTACTGAGGAGGTCTTAGCAGCCAAGATCTACTGAGGAGGTCTAGCCCGTTAGATCTAAATCTAACGGTCCAGAGCTGAGGAGGAGGTCCTAGACGGTCAAGATCTCCACGGGGAGGTCTTGGCGGCTAAGATCTCCATGGGGACGTCTTCAATGGCCCGATTTGCTCTAAAATAGGTCCCGTGGACTTAGCTTCTGCACACAAAGGACCAGTGGGAGGTTTTTTGCAAAGAGGACCCCGAGGGAGGTCCTGAGGTGGTCTTTGCAAAAATGACTAGGGGAGGTCTTTTTGCAAAGAGGACCCCGAGGGAGGTCCTGAGGTGGTCTTTGCAAAAATGACCAGGGGAGGTCATTTTGCAAAGAGGACCCGAGGGAGGTCCCGGGTGGTCTCTAAGGCCGGATTAACACTAGGGAGGTCTCGCGATCAAGACCTCACAAAAGGGAGGATCTACGGCTAAGAGCTAAACCCGAGAGGTCTTTTACGGTCAGGATCAACCCTAGGAGGTCCTGAGACTTAAGATTTTTCGGAAAAGAACCTAAGGCCCAGATCTATTTCTGGAGAGGTCGTGAACGGCTAGGATTAGCCCGAGGAGGTCGCATGACTTGACAAAAACGTGACAAAGTACAGAGCTCGACGTTGAGCTCGCCGGCACGTCGCCTGCGACCAAAGCCACGGCGGCGCCAACTACTTATACCAATACGTTCTAAATACTATTGCGAACCTAGCGCACGCATCCTCGGCGGCGGAGCTGGCCCACATCACCGGCGAGCCGGAGAGGGGCGGAGGAGCTTTTTCGGCAAAAACCGAAAACTGAGAAAAGCTCCACTCCAAGCTAAACTAACAGGTCCTTAAACACTACAGGGATATTGCAAAGTCACCCGAGTGTAGGGAAGGTCCAAAGTAGCTCGGAGGAGCGCTGGCGGCGGAGCAAGTCACCGGAGATCGATGATGACGCCGGAAAGCTCGGAGCTACCAGAAGTAAAAATAACGGTCAGGGAATCTTCGCAAGGACCTAGAGGTGATCCGGGACAACGGAATCGGACAAAGGGGGCTTACCGGAGTTGGGAACGACAAGACCCCTTTTTCGGTTGCAAACCGCGGAAACCTCGATTCAAGTTGCTCCTGAGAAGGCAACCCAAAAAGAAGTTAGTGCTAAGATTTGCGATGTCCAGACATGCTCAGAAAGGCAAGGTTCAGGGCAAGAGGACCCCCAGAGCACCACTACCACCGCCGAGCTCCTTCGGCCGGAAATGGCGAAATGAGGTCCTCGGTGATTTGGCGCTCAACCTCACAGAGAAAAGACTGGGGCGATCGCAGGTGAAAAGGGAGCCGGAGGAGGGTCCTCGGGGACTTTAAGAGACCTGCGAGCAACGGGAACAAGGGAGGGGCCCGAGGCGGGCTACGGCAAGCTCGGCCGCGCCTAAACTGGAGCTAACAGAGCAGCGCAGCGTGGAGCACGGCTTTGGCCGAAAGCTTCTGACACGCCGCGACTGCTCCGACAACACGCGAGGGCGCGGGATGTGACAAGACCATGTCAAGATGATGATTGCGCGCGGCGCGAGGAAGAAGAAAGAGGAGGAACAGAGGAGAAGAAGGGGAGGTCGTGAGCCTTCCGATCGGAGATGGACGGTCATGAGCACTTCCAAACCTCCGGAGGCTAGCGCACCCGGGGGAGGTCGTGGGCCCTGGATCTTAAATCCAACGGCCCGCACACGGTTCTCAGGACCGAGCTCGGGTGCGGCCTGAAGACGTGGTCAAGCCGAGTCAACTAAGTAGCTCGAGCCTGACTCAAACCAGGTATAGAATTTTGGGTTTTAAAAGAGCTGAACCTTGGGGAAAAAGATTGAGGTAGCTAAACAACTCTAAAAATTCTCAAATTTTTACAGGAGCTTGCTACCTTGGATATTGACCTTGTGTAAAATTTTTAGAGGTCTTGGTGCTGTACATTTTCCTCCAAAAATTCTACAATGAGCTAGGCCAAGGTTTGACCAAGATTTACATGGGGTTGACTTGCCTCCAAAAATATTCAAACAATTTCTATAAATTGTGAAATTTTTCAGAGGGGTCCCAAACCAATCCTAGAACTTAGGAAAAGTATTTCCAGGGGATGATCATAACATTTGAGAAGAATGTTTTTGGTAGAACAAAGCTAGGACAAAAGTGACTTGTGACTTTCTATTTCCATAACTTTTGTACAAGAGTTGTTTGGTACAACAGGAAATACATGATGTAAGAAAAAGTTTTAATTTCTACTCATTTTCTTACATTTGAAACACAAGCCTAATATTGGGATGTTACAGTATTACCACTATGCGGTATTACCTCCGTTTCATTCGTGGTCACACCGTTTCATGAGAGAAACAAACTCAGGAGCATGGGATCGGGCATCCCTTACCGCCGTGTAGCAACGGTGCTACCGGAGGTGTGGTGGTACCGATTCCTGCAAACTCGCAAAGACTAGTGTTTGAACCTCTTTATACCATTTGAGGCCTCCCTGATTTAATCTGAGCCATTTAGACCCCTTTTTGATTTGATCTGGACCGTCGAAGACTATGATATGGGAATTCATTACCGTCCGGGCAAGACTAATGTTGTTGCAGAAAAAGGTGTTTTGCAATGCATTGTTGCTCCAGGAACTGCAGCCCGCCCTTCTTGCAGACTTTTAGCGTCTCAACTCGGTGTGGTTGGGCACGGGTCTCTTGCTGCCTTGGTTGTGTAACCAACCCTGGTGGATCAGATCAAGTTGGCTCAGCAGTCGGATGCTGGAGTGAACCGAAGAAAACAAAATGTCCAGGCCGAAAGTCGAGTTTAGCTAGTCCGAGATCAATTGCGCACAGCTCAACAAGACAGAAGAGCTATGCTGATCGTTATCGTCGCCAATTAAGCTTTACTTCTGTGGCCTAAATGTCCATAGTCCATCTACGACGCTAGCTACGGAGGGATGACTCCGTATAGCTAGTTAACCGGTCGAGGTTTCGTTCGTTAGTGGAGTAACTAGACAAATTGCTCCACCAACTAAGAATGACCATGGTCCCTCTAAGATAGCTAGCTAGCAGGCTGACATTCCGTTGTTAGTGGAATTAACCAGACATATCGCTCCGGAATTAATCCGACAAATTGTTTCGGAATTAACCAGACAAATCGCTCCGCTAACTAACAACGGCCATGCACCACCACCCTTAGAATCAAAACAGAGCTCTTAGTCTGTCAATCCTTGTTATATCTAGACCTGGTAAGTTTCCCCGTGTCGATTAAAGTGGCACAATTTCTGCCGGTCAAAACCAAGATTCGTACGGTCACTTTGCTAAGCTTTAAGTCTCAAAGATCGTAAGTTTGCATGATGTGCTGGCAAAGATTGTTTCTCTGTTCCCTTCTCTAGTTTGGCATAGCCTACAAGAGGCTATGGAAACTCGTCCTTCCTTCCGTTCAGCTTACCATCCTCCACCTGATGGTCAGACCGAAAGGGCCATCAACGTTTCGGCGTCATGGGCAAGTTAGCTGTGAGGACCCCGGTTTATTCGGCTTGTACTGTTTAACCATCCACTTGGTCCTAACAGTACAAATCAAATAAACTAAGCCTCGAGATATGTATACTTCCTTAAATGCAGATATACACCCCGCTACAAAATCATGCATCAATTCCATTCATACACATAGAGTCAAGCAAAGCAATAAGCGAAAGACATAGATAATATAAAGAGAGTTATTACAAAGAGAGGCCGACTGCCAAAATTCATAAAGACAAGTAAATACACAATGAAGCAAAATGGCCATAAGATGGCGATGAACAAAAGCCAATCGGTGTGCCTTTACCCACAAGGCAACCAACCGGACCGCCAAGCTAATCGTCCCAAACACAAGAACACACTCACAAAAGTGAGGCCCTTGGGGCTCACCTTCTTCCTCTCGCAACAATTAATATTAAGCAAGCGGATGAGTACAAAACTTGTTTTTGTACTGCAAGACTCGACGTGTGAGATAACAGAACTATAATTAACTACATGCAAGCTTTATTTAAGTGGATGAGGCTTTGGACTTATTTTCAAAGATAAAGCAAGTTTTCATTTACAATAAGGTAATAGATTCAAAGCAAGTTTGCAATTAACTTTTATTGTTCAAATAAAAGAGAGACAAATATAACATAGATAGAGACAACACCAACCTAGAAGTGACTAACCCATAGTCACCACAACAATAGCATGAAGTACCCTTCATACCATCCATGTCAAGTTTAAGTTTTAAAAGGTTGTAGTCTAGTTCTTGTGGGAAATAACCAAGCGTGTCCATAACCTAGGACGAGGCTATTCGAATAGTTTTAACCTGCAGGGTGTACCAATGTACCCACACGATAGACCGCTTTCCACCACCACGGTTAGCACACTTCCTTTGGTATGCGAGCATGGCTAAGTCTAACAAGACGCTTTCCAATGGACGATGCTAATTAAGAGCCGCAACCCACGGAGAAAGACACATTAAATGACCTAACCTGGTCGCTAATGCTCCTCCAACACCACAAACACACACACACAGGAACACACCCACCGACCAGCTCATAATTAACACCTCCCAAAGTACTTAGTCAAGAGAGGTTCCATATCCCCTCGTGGTTAGCACGCAATAATTGCTTGGATCAATGGCACAAGTAACTCGGTCCTTAGGGACTTAGGCACCATTCCACACACCCAACCGATCACATCAACATACCATTGTGCCCAAGTCAAGATATAGTTTTGTTTTCAGTTTTGATTTGTAAATCAATAAAACACAAGGGTTGGACATAATGGAGTAGTATAAGTAGTTGTGTGATCAAGATCACCGACTAAGCTCGGTGATCGCCTAATACTACCGATACTAGGCATGGCTAAGCAATATTTATTCAAATCTACTAAGTGACAAAAGCTCATCCAACGAACTCTAATCACGCAAATAACCTAGGCTCTGTAGTAGAGGATAATTATTTACCTACAGATTATGCAACTAGAGGATTAACTAATCAATTTAACAACAAAATAGCAATGCATACATAGAAGTTAAACAAAATATTAGACTTTAAAAGTAATGGGATTAATGGGAAATGATCAAACTGCTTGCACGCTTGTCGTTGCTCAATTTGTTGCGGAGGGTCGTTCTCGTGGTTACCGCAAATGTCGAATCCTAAGCTAAAAGCAAAAGAAGCGAGAACAACCAATAAGACGAGCAACACTTAAACAAAAGAGCAAGCAAAACTTATCCAAATGTGACGAAATTTATACACAAGGTAAAATACGAACATACCTAGACATAGAAACTGGAAAACTTAATTTGGATTTGTGGTGCAAAAGATATTCTCTAAAACCTAATTTCGGCCATAATTAGCACTGTAGCAAAAATATTTTCTAGAAAGATTTGAAGCTGAAATTTTATGGTAGCTACCACTGGTATAGTGGTAACCCATATAAAATTTCAGGTCATTTGGAGTTAAAATGATTTAGTTATGATTTTTCTAAGTTTTAAATCTAAGACATGATTATTTCCAGATAAAGACTACAGAAAACCTATACTAAGCTAAAGTATTTTAACAGATGCATTTATAGAACTTTAGTTTGTTAAATTTGGAGCTACAGAGAAAAGATATGCAATTTTGAAGTTTAAAACAATTAATATGTTCAAATAAAAGCTCGACTAAATCTGAAAACCCATAAAAGCGGGAGGTCGTGGGCGTTGATCAAAGATCGCACGGCTCACGATCTCGAGATGCTAAAACCCGCACGAGCACTCAGGCGCAAAGACCTCATCGCGCCAAGGGGAGGTCTTAGCCGTTGGATCTAGACTTGATGGTCCGAATCTAACGAGGAGGTCCTAGACGGCAAGATCTAGCGAGGAGGTCTAAGCCGAGATCTTGAATCCAATGGCTACGACCAGGCACGACAACAAGACGCAAAGGAGGTCCTCGCGCTATCAGAGGTCGTGGACCGCCGATCAAGATCCGCGGTCCCGAGCACTAGGGGAGGTCTAAGGGTAAACCTACGGAGGAGGTCCGGGCGGCTAAGATCTCACGGAGGAGGTCTTCAACGGTCTAGATCTCCGGAGGAGGTCTTTAACGGACACGATCAAGTGAGGAGGTCCCGGCGATCAAGATTGAACGAGGAGGTCTTGATCGGTGGGATTGACACGAGGAGGTCTTGGATGGCCAAGATCTTCTGGGAGGTCCTAAGCGATAGGGTTTTATCGGAGGAGATCCGGGCGGTTGGGACAGACCTAGGAGGTCTTGAACGGTCCGGATCGACGCGAGGAGGTCCGAGCACTAAGGATTTGACAAAAGAGATCTAACGCCGATCTAATCCGGGAGGTCGTGAACGGCTAGGATCGAGCCTAAGAGGTCTGAGCGGGGTTTTCTTTGTAAAGGCCACGGTGGCTTTACAAAGACGACCAGGGTGGTCTGAGGTGGTCTTTGCATAATGACCAAGAGGAGGTCTTTGCAAAGAGGACCTCGGTGGAGGCCCCGAGGTGGTTTTTACAAAAATGACCTCGAGGAGGTCTTTTTGCAAGAGTGGTCCTAGCGGCTAGGATTTAACCAAGGTGGTCCTAGACGGCTAGGATCAACTCAAGGGGAGGTCCTAGACACCGAGGTTTTTGCAGAAAGAACCTAAGGCCCATATCTAATCTTGGAGAGGTCGTGACGGCCAAGATTAGTCCGAGGAGGTCCAAGAGTGGATTTAAAGGCGCGAGGACCTCCTGGACAACGACAAAAGGTGGCAGCTAAGACAAATTAAAAGCATCTAATGATTGACAATAAATGAATCCAATCAGAGCACTAAAAGATTTCGGACTTTAGTTCTAAACCCACGCCCACACGCCGCTGACTCCACGGCACATATTAAGACACCATTAACGCACCAAATGATAAGCAATGATGAGCATTAAAGTCTGTCCAAGAACATGACGACAACGGAGGTCTTGATCGACAAACCCGAAGCGTGTTCCACAGCCTTGCCGCGGCGATGTGGACCTCGTCGGCGAAACCAAGAACACTGATGAGTCCCAAATAGGAGGAGAACCTAAAGGTGCCAACAGCTAGGGCTAAAGCGCACCTCTACCGCGGCAGCCGAGATGACCGAAGGAGGCTAAATCAACAAGACAAAGCTACCGAGGTTCAAAACGACCGGCTTCCACACTAAGGTACTTACCAGGGAACGAAGGAGGCCCAAGAATGGTCGCAGGAGTTCCGTGGACGTGGAGGTCGCGGAGGTGAAGAAGACGGCTCCCGCCACGAACAACGGCTCCTACTTTGTCAACCTCGTGAAGGTTTAAACAAAGCAAATTAGGGAGATTTGGAGGTGACCAAGAGAACAAAAGACAGCCAACAATCGCAATATTGAACCACTTTGGAGCTCTGAGGTCGCCGAGAGCTCCAAAGTTCAAGAATGGTGGCGAGGCTTTGGTGTTTTGAGCACAAGAGCAGAGAAAGGAGCTGGGGTTGAAAAGGAGTGTCTAAAGAAGCTTAGATAGAAAGCTTGGGCTTCTAATATAGCTGTGGGAAAATGGCAAAGTCAGTGGTGCACCGAGCCAAAGTACACATGAAATGATGGGAGTAGGTTGTCGAGAGACTTTTGAGCAAAGGTGCCGCAGACATTTAATGTTGGCAAGACATAGCCGTTGTCGACCTTAGAGTTGACAAGGCACTTTGCTCTCTCTCGCCATGCACAAAATTGATAATGCCCAGGCCCACCCGACAGTGAGAGGACCAGGGAGGACCGGTCATAGAGCTCAACGGCTAAAATCAGCACAGAGCTCCCACTAGGGAGGTCGTGAGCTGCTGGATTGAAATCTAAGGGCTCAGATTTAGAATTATGTGTTAGAGGTCCTAACACTTAGGGAGGTCCGAGCCACGATCTCAAGATGGACGGCCCACGATCACCCAAGTGCTAGGGGTGGTCGTGGGGCCGAGGAGGTCGCCCGAGGTGGTCTTTGCAAAGGTGCAAAGGAGGTCCTAGGGAGGTCCTCGAGGTTGTCTTTGCAAATAGAGCAGGAGGAGGTCGATGCGGGTGGGAGGTCTTTTACAAAGACCCGAGGAGGTCCTTGATCGTTGGATTTGAAATCCAACGCACTGCATCACTGCGCCCAACCCGACCGAGCCCGACACGCTTAATTGGCTCGGTGCAACGAAGACCTGAAAGTCAGACCTGGGTTTGAGTCTAAGTTTGACTCGGACCAGGTTTAGAGTTTTAATTTGAATTGAGATTTTGAAGGGGTCTCAAGAGATAGAACTAGCTCCAAATTTTATGAAATTTTGACAAGGGCTTGCTAACCTTGAGATGGATCTTGTATAAAATTTTCAGAGGTTTTTATGCTGATCACTTTTCTCCGTAAATTATACAATGCTTTGAGCTAGGTTTGACTACAAGTCAAACAAGTTTGACTGACCCTTAAAAATATTCGAACAATTTCTAAAAATTGTGAAATTTTTGAGGGGTCACCAACCATCCCAAGAACTTAGGAAAATATTTCCCGAGAAGGATCACAAGATGGACAAGATTGTTTTGGAGGATCAAGATTTGGATCCAAAAGACTTGTGACTTTGTATTCCCATACTCTTGTACAATAATTGTTTAGTACACTAGAAATACATGATGTAAGAAAAAGTTTTAATTTCTACTCATTTTCTTACACTTACACCACAAGTTGAAATTGGGGATGTTACAAACCTCCCCTTACAAAAATCTCGTCCAGAGATTTGGTTCACTCGAAAAGAAAGAGGGTAGTCGCACGGAGGCGATCTTCTCGCTCCCAAGTAGCTTCATCCTCGGAATGGTTTGACCACTGAACCTTAAGGAACTTGATGGTCTTATTCCTCGTTCTTCGTTCAGCTTCCTCGAGTATGCGAACAGGACGCTCGCGGTAGGTCAAATCTTCCTGGACATCAAGAGTTTCCAACGGAGCTTCCTCTGTTGGAACACGGAGGCACTTCTTTAGCTGGGACACATGGAACACATCATGTACTCCCGCAAGTGCAGCAGGCAACTCCAACTTGTAGGCAACAGCTCCTTTCTTCTCGATAATACGGTAGGGGCCAACATATCGAGGAGCTAACTTTCCCTTGACACCAAAACGCTGGTGACCTTTCAGAGGAGAAACCTTGAGATAAACGAAGTCATTGGGCTCAAAGCTCAACTCACGACGACGACGATCCGCATAGCTCTTCTGTCTGGATTGAGCTGTGCGCAAGCGGTCACGAATGAGCTGGACTTGACTCTCGGCCTCATTAATCGAGCCCGGGCCAAAGAAAGGTCTTTCACCGGTCTCGCACCGGTTCAACGGGTTCTACACTTTCTCCGTATAAGGCCTCAAATGGTGCCATGCCGAGACCGCTTGAAACCGTTGTTGTAAGAAAACTCGGCGAATGGCAAGCACTTCTCGATGCTTCCCATAGGCAAGGACACAAGCTCGCAAACATGTCCTCCAAAACTTGGTTGACCCTCTCGGTCCGACCATCATTTGGGGTGATATGTCAGTCTTTGAAAGACGAGTTCCATAGCTTCTTGCAAGCTATGCGAATCGAAGTGAAGATGGAACCACGATCGTAAATGATCGTCTTCGCACCCCATGCAAGCTCACTATCTCGGCGAGATAGAGCTCCGCAAGGTGACCGACGAATCTTGGTCTTGATCGAAGAAAGTCGCGCACTTTTGTCAACCGGTCAATGATAACCCAAATGACATCATTGCCCGCGGTGACTGGGTAGGCGGTGATAAAATCCATCCCGACGAATCCCACTTCCACCGGAATGGGCAAGGGCTGAAGCAATCCACCGACGTTGATGCTCGGCCTTGACACGACGACACACGCCGCACTCGACAACGAACCTCGCGATCTCCTCTTCATTCGGTCCACCAAAATCTCTGGCGAAGATCCCGGTACATCTTCGTGGCCCCGGATGAATGGATAACGGGAATCGTGGGCTTCGCGGAGGATCAAATTCCGCAACTCTATGTCCTTTGGAACCACGAGGCGTTGCGAACCTCAAGACACCAAGCTCATCTACGGAGAAGCACTTGGTCGTTCCGTTCTTGACATTTTCCTTGATGCGGTTTACCCCAACATCCGATCGGCGAGCGGCACTGATCCGATCCACCAAGGTTGGTTTACAACCAAGGCGGCGAGGAACCCCGCTCAACCAAACCCGGTTGAGACGCTGAAACTCCTCTAGAAGAGGGGTCGATGCTCTGAAGCAACAATGCATTGCAATGCGCTGCGACTAAGCGCATCCGCAACGACATTGGCCTTGCCCGGATGGTAGTGAATACCCATGTCATAGTCCTTGATCAACTCCAACCATCTCCTTTGCCCGAGGTTCAGTCTGGTTGGGTAAACAAATACTTCAAGCTTTGTGATCCGAATACACTTCACAACGACACGATCGTAATGTCGCCGCATCTTAAGTGCATGGATCACAGCGCCAACTCAAGTCATGGGTAGGATAGTTAAGTTCATGAGGTCTCAATTGCCTTGATGCATAGGCCACTACCTTGCCTTCTTGCATAAGGACACAACCGAGGCCTCGACGAAGCGCACAAAAGATATCGGCTGCGGTCGACATCGGGAGAACAAGAACGGGAGCGGTGGTCAATCGCTTCTTAAGCGCTTGAAACTTTCTCGCAATCAGCGGACCACGAGAACTTCTTGTCCTTCTTGAGCAACTCCGTCATCGGCCGCTATCTTGGAGAAGTTCTCGATAAAGCGACGATAATATCCCGCTAAACCAAGAAAACTCGAACCGTGACCAAGTAGGTGACTCGAGAAAGCACATCGCGATCTTGCTAGGATCCACGCCTCGCCTCTGCCGAAAGAATATGGCCTAAGAAGGCTACTTCCTTCAACCGTAACGCGCACTTGCTGAACTCGCGCATACAACTTGTGCTCGCGGCTTGCCCAACACAAGCCTCAAATGCTCGGTGTGTTCCTCATCGCTCTTGGAGTAGATAAGAATATCATCGATGAAGACCACAACGAACCTATCCAAATACTCCATGAACACCGAATTCATGAGGTTCATGAACAAGGCCGGGCATTGGTTAAGCCGAAAGACATGACGGTATACTCGCAAGCCATAACGAGTAGAAAGCCGCTTTGGAATATCCTCGGTCGAATCCAACTCGTGATATCCCTCTCGATCAATCTTGAGAAAACCCGAGCTCCAGTTAATTGATCGAAGAGATCGTCGATACGGGCAAGGGTACTTGTTCTTACCGCTACTTCATTAAGTGGGCGGTAATCAACGCGACATGCGCAGCTGCCTTGTCCTTTTCGACAAAGATTGCCGAGCATCCCCAAGGAGATGAGCTAGGCGGATGAAACCCTTCTCCGAAGCTCACCACCGCTTCTTCAACTCCACCAACTCAATCGTCCATCCGTAAGGCCTCTTTGAAATCGGGGCGGTACCGGGGACCAACTCAATGACAAACTCGAGGTCTCGAACTGGTGGCATCCCTGGAAGGTCATCGGGGAAGACATCAATAAAGTCACATACCACTGGGACTTCACTAATATCTAGAGCTGGCTTCGCTTCAAGCGCGAATAGATGCGGATCTGCGGCCTTCTAGCGAACACCTAACTCGCCGCTGGCCCGGTGAGGTAGATGAGCCTCCTAGCGCAATCAATTTGTCCCATGTGCTGAGACAACCAATCCATGCCTAGGATTACATCTAAGCTCGCCGATCGAAGGAGGATAAGGTTTGCCAAGAATCCTACCCCTTCTATCTCAATGTGGACATCCTACACTCAGACTCAGCTCTCAACTCCGAACCGGGAGAGCGAATGAGCAGCGGGACCCACAATGGAGTAAAAAGGAGACCTCCCACAGCAGCAAAAGACTCAGAAACAAAAGAATGAGATGCGCCTGAATCAAACAAAACTGTAGCAGGGAAAGAGTTAACCGAAAGGGTACCCAACACAACGTCGGGTGCCTCCTGTGCCTCCTCCGCGGAGATGAGGTTGACGCGGCCACTACCCACGCCTTGGGTAGCGGGGACAACCTTCTGATCCTGGGAAGAACCACCTCCCTGCCCGCGTCCTCCATTAGGACGAGGGGCTGCTCCAGTCCTGTTAGGGCAAGCATTGGCATAATGCCCTTCCGTTGCACGGTGCAGTGACCCTGCGGCGGATTGCGGGGCCACTCGCTGTTCGCAGCGCCGCGTGATCGGGCACGGCTGCGGAGGGCGAGGAGCTGGTCTTCGCGGCCTCGGTGGTAGTGAAGCCACGAACGGGCCTCGGGTGGACCCGGCACGGGACGGAGAGGCCGGCCCGGGCGGACCGGGCCTCCCACTTGCGCTATGGGACTCTCGCCGCCGCCGCCTTGTGCTCAAGAACAATGGCCTTGTCTACCAAGGCACGGAAGTCAACAAAGTCCACAATGGAGAGCTCGTCTTGCAGCTCCTCGGACAAGCCCTCCATGAACTTCTCTGCTTGGCCTCATCGGTGGCCACCTCGGATGGAGCATAACGAGCCAAGTGGTTGAACTCGCATGTACTCCATCACCGACTTACGCCCTTGCTTGAGCGCGAAACTCCTTCTTCTTCACTTCATCAAGCGGCGGGGATATGAGCTCGACGGAACGCCGTCCGAACTCATCCCAAGAGACGATGTGGCGGTGGGCTGCATGGCCAAGAAGTTCTCCCACGGGAGAGTGCCCCTCAAGCGATGGGAGGCAAAGAGTGCCCGTCTGGTCGAGCACCGAGCAACGCCGAGCTTACGCCAACTCGACGCAGCCAGTCATCCGCGTCAATGGGTCCTCAGATCTGGAAAACATGGGGTGGGTGCGAAGAAACTCGCAAGGCCCCACGAGGTGATGTCCACCGCTTGCCGGATCCCGAGGCACCGGAAAGGGCGGAGGTGTTGCGGCGCAATAACATCCAGCGAGACCCTCCGTCCTCTGAACGGTTGCGCTCGATCCAAGAAGGACCTCACCATGGTCTGAGGAGGCGGAAGCTCCTCATCCAAACGGTAAAGCGACCACGGCCGCTACTGAGTACCACCACCATCACGGGACAAGAAACTTAGGTTAGAAACCAAAGCGCTAACATTAGAAGTTGATGAAAGCGAAAAGCTAACGATTAGGGGAATGAGACATCACCCTAACCGAAAGCCAAAAACAGCAAGTAAACAAACTTTAAATGTTTCCAAAGAAGCTCCAAAACAGCAAGGAAACACCAAACCAAGCTCAACTTCTCAATGCCATTAACCCGTATGGAATGAACGAGTAATAGTGTGAGAAGATAAAAATTTCAGCACACTACGACAAGTCTAACACTACTAAAGATCAACGTTCAGGCGACAAAATTAGCGTTAGGTACTTAGCTAACTAGTATCACATCTTACCCTCTTATTCCCACAAGTTTTAGTTGATTAACCTCTCATTTTCTACCCTATTTAGAAGCCCTTGAGCCTGCTGTCCGGAAATCGAATGCTCGCTGTCCAGATTTCGCATCCAAGCCTCCTAATTGAAATCTTCAACTTCGGAAGCTTCAAAACTTGTAGAGGGCAGCTAACACTTCAATTTGCCAAACTCATTGGTCCCAAAACCCAATTAATCGATAATGACTATCTTTTGAGAGAAGGAAAGGAGAACAACTTTTAAAACTCAAATTAGATCAAGATGAGATAGAAAGCTAAGATAGGTAAGGAGTAAAACCCGAGAACTTACTTAAGCTTTCATAAATCATTTGATACTTTGAAAATAAAGTTTTCAAAATATCCTGCGGAGGATCAAGCTTGGGTTACTACGGTCGGAATGGCTCTGATACCAACTTTGTGAGGACCCCGGTTTATTCGGCTTGTACTGTTTAACCATCCACTTGGTCCTAACAGTACAAATCAAATAAACCAAGCCTCGAGATATGTATACTTCCTAAATGCAAGATACACACCCGCTACAAAATCATGCATCAATTCCATTCATACACATAGAGCCAAGCAAAAGCAATAATCGAAAGACATAGATAATATAAAGAGAGTTATTACAAAAGAGAGGCCGACTGCCAAAATTCATAAAGACAAGTAAATACACAAATGGAAGCAAAATGGCCATAAGATGGCGATGAACAAAGCCAATCGGTGTGCCTTTACCCACAAGGCAACCAACCGGACCGCCAAGCTAATCGTCCCAAGCAGCGCACAACACACTCACAAAAGTGAGGCCCTTGGGGCTCACCTTCTTCCTCTGCAACAATTAATATTAAGCAAGCGGATGAGTACAAAACTTGTTTTTGTACTGCAAGACTGACGTGTGAGATAACGAACTATAATTAACTACATGCAAGCTTTATTTAAGTGGATGAGGCTTTGGACTTATTTTCAGATAAAGCAAGTTTTCATTTACAATAAGGTAATAGATTCAAAGCAAGTTTGCAATTAACTTTTATTGTTCAAATAAAAGAGAGACAAATATAACATAGATAGAGACAACACCAACCTAGAAGTGACTAACCCATAGTCACCACAACAATAGCATGAAGTACCCTTCATACCATCCATGTCAAGTTTAAGTTTTTAAAAGGTTGTAGTCTAGTTCTTGTGGGAAATAACCAAGCGTGTCCATAACCTAGGACGAGGCTATTCGAATAGTTTTAACCTGCAGGTGTACCAATGTACCCACACGATAGACCGCCTTTCCACCACCACGGTTAGCACACTTCCTTTGGTATGCGGGCATGGCTAAGTCTAACAAGACGCTTTCCAATGGACGATGCTAATTAAGAGCCGAACCCACGGAGAAAGACACATTAAATGTACCTAACCGTCCGCTAATGCTCCTCCAACACCACAAACACACACACACACGAGAACACACCCACCGACCAGCTCATAATTAACACCTCCCAAAGTACTTAGTCAAGAGAGGTTCCATATCCCCCTCGTGTGGTTAGCACGCAATAATTGCTTGGATCAATGGCACAAGTAACTCGGTCCTTAGGGACTTAGGCACCATTCCACACACCCAACCGATCACATCAACATACCATTGTGCCCAAGTCAAGATATAGTTTTGTTTTCAGTTTTGATTTGTAAATCAATAAAACACAAGGGTTGGACATAATGGAGTAGTATAAGTAGTTGTGTGATCAAGATCACCGACTAAGTCGGTGATCGCCCAATACTACCGATACTAGGCATGGCTAAGCAATATTTATTCGAAATCTACTAAGTGACAAAAGCTCATCCAACGAACTCTAATCACAGCAAATAACCTAGGCTCAGGTAGTAGAGGATAATTATTTACCTACAGTTATGCAACTAGAGGATTAACTAATCAATTTAACAACAAAATAGCAATGCATACATAGAAGTTAAACAAAATATTAGACTTTAAAAGTAATGGGATTAATGGGAAATGATCAAACTGCTTGCCTGCTTGCTGTTGCTCAATTTGTTGCGGAGGGTCGTTCTCAGGGTTACCGCAAATGTCGAATCCTAAGCGAAAAGCAAAAAGAAGCGAGAACAACCAATAAGACGAGCAACACTTAAACAAAAGAGCAAGCAAAACTTATCCAAATGTGACGAAATTTATACACAAGGTAAAATACGAACATACCTAGACATAGAAACTGGAAAAACTTAATTTGGATTTGTGGTGCAAAAGATATTCTCTAAAAACCTAATTTCGGCCATAATTAGCACTGTAGCAAAAATATTTTCTAGAAAGATTTTGAAGCTGAAATTTTATGGTAGCTACCCACTGGTATAGTGGTAACCCATATAAAATTTCAGGTCATTTGGAGTTAAAATGATTTAGTTATGATTTTTCTAAGTTTTAAATCTAAGACATGATTATTTCCAGATTAAAGACTCATCAAAACCTATACTAAGCTAAAGTATTTTAACAGATGCATTTATAGAACTTTAGTTTGTTAAATTTGGAGCTACAGAGAAAAAGATATGCAATTTTGAAGTTTAAAACAATTAATATGTTCAAATAAAAGCTCTCGGGACTAAACTGAAAACCCATAAAATCGGGAGGTCGTGGGCCGTTGATCAAAGATCGCACGGCTCACGATCTCGTGATGCTAAAAACCCGCGACGAGCACACAGGCGCAAAGACCTCATCGCGCCAAGGGAGGTCTTAGCCGTTGGATCTAGACTTGATGGTGCGAATCTAACGAGGAGGTCCTAGGCGGCAAGATCTAGCGAGGAGGTCTAAGCCGTAGATCTTGAATCCAATGGCTACGACGGTGCACGACTGGCAAGACGCAAAGGAGGTCCTCGCGCTTATCAGAGGTCGTGACCGCGAGATCAAGATCCGGCGGTCCCGAGCACTAGGAGGTCCTAAGGGTAAACCTACGGAGGGAGGTCCGGACGGCTAAGATCTCACGGAGGAGGTCTTCAACGGTCTAGATCTCGCAGGGGAGGTCTTTAACGGACACGATCAAGTGAGGGAGGTCCCGGCGATCAAGATTGAACGAGGAGGTCTTGATCGGTGGGATTGACACGAGGAGGTCTTGGATGGCCAAGATCTTCTGGGAGGTCCTAAGCGATAGGGTTTTAATCGGAGGAGATCCGGGCGGTTCGATTAGACCTAGGAGGTCTTGAACGGTCGGATCGGCCTTGAGGGAGGTCCGAGCACTAAGATTTGACAAAAGAGATCTAACGCCGAGATCTAATCAGGGAGGTCGTGAACGGCTAGGATCGAGCCTAAGAGGTCCTGGCGGGGTTTTCTTTGTAAAAGGCCACGGGTGGCTTTACAAAGACGACCCAGGGTGGTCTGAGGTGGTCTTTGCATAATGACCAAGGGGAGGTCTTTGCAAAGAGGACCTCGGTGGAGGCCCCGAAGGTGGTTTTTACAAAAATGACCTCGAGGAGGTCTTTTTGCGCAAGAGTGGTCCTAGCGGCTAGGATTTAACCAAGGTGGTCCTAGACGGCTAGGATCAACTCAAGGAGGTCCTAGACATCGAGGTTTTTGGAAAAGAACCTAAGGCCCATATCTAATCTTGGAGAGGTCGTGAGCGGCCAAGATTAGTCCGAGGAGGTCCAAGAGTGGATTTAAAGGCGCAGACTCCTCGGACAACGACAAAAGGTGGCAGCTAAGACAAATTAAAAGCATCTAATGATTGACAATAAATGAATCCAATCAGAGCACTAAAAGATTTCGGACTTTAGTTCTAAACCCACGGCCCACGTCGGTGACTCCACGGCACATATTAAGACACCATTAACGCACAAAATGATAAGCAATGATGAGCATTAAAGCTGTCAGAAGAACATGACGACAACGGAGGTCTTGACGACAAAACTGAAGGCGTGTTCCACGACTTGCCGCCGCGATGTGGACCTCGTCGTGAAACCAAGAACACGGATGAGTCCCAAATAGGAGGAGAACCTAAAGGTGCCAAATGGCTAGGGCTAAGCGCACTCACCGGCTGCCAGCCGAGATGACCGAAGGAGGCTAAATACGCAAGGCGAAAAGCTACCGAGGTTCAAAACGACCGGGCTTCCACACTAAGGTACTTACCGAGGAACGAAGGAGGCCCAAGAATGGTCGCAGGAGTTCGGTGACGGTGGAGGTCGCCGAGGTGAAGAAGACAAGCTCCCGCCACGAACAATCGGCTCCTACTTTGTCAACCTCTGTGAAGGTTTAAACAAAGCAAATTAGGAGATTTGGAGGTGACCAAGAGAACAAAAGACAGCCAACAAGCGCAATATTGAACCACTTTGGAGCTCTGAGGTCGCGGAGAGCTCCAAAGTTCAACAATGGTGGCAGAGGCTTTCGGTGTTTTGAGCACAAGAGCGAGAAAAAGGAGCTGGGTTGAAAAGGAGTGTCTAAAGAAGCTTAGATAGAAAGCTTGGGCTTCTAATATAGCTGGTGGGAAAAATGGCAAAGTCACCTGCATCGAGCCAAAGTACACATGAAATGATGGGAGTAGGTTGTCGAGAGACTTTTGAGCAAAAGGTCTTTGCCAGACATTTAATGTTGGCAGCACATAGCCGTTTGTCACCTTAGAGTTGACAAGGCACCGCTCTCTCCGCCATGCACAAAATTGATAATGCCGAGCCCACCCGACGGTGAGAGGACCGGGGAGGACCGGTCATAGAGCTCAACGGCTAAAATCAGCACTGAGCTCCCACTAGGGAGGTCGTGAGTCGTTGGATTGAAATCTAAGGGCTCAGATTTAGAATTATGTGTTAGAGGTCCTAACACTTAGGGAGGTCCGAGCCACGGATCTCAAGATGGACGGCCCACGATCACCCAAGTGCTAGGGGTGGTCGGGGCCGAGGAGGTCGCCCTGTGGTGGTCTTTGCAAAGGTGCAAAGGAGGTCCTAGGGAGGTCCTCGAGGTTGTCTTTGCAAATAGAACAGAGGAGGTCGTGCGGGTGGGAGGTCTTTTACAAAGACCGAGGAGGTCCTTGATCGTTGGATTTGAAATCCAACGCACTGCACCACTGCGCCCAACTTTGAGCCCGACACTGCTTAATTGGCTCGGTGCAACGAAGACTGAAAGTCGACACAGGTTTGAGTCTAAGTTTGACTCGGACCAGTTTAGAGTTTTAATTTGAATTGAGATTTTGAAGGGTCTCAAGAGATAGAACTAGCTCCAAATTTTATGAAATTTTGATGTGGGCTTGCTAACCTTGAGATGGATCTTGTATAAAATTTTCAGAGGTTTTTATCTTTGAGCACTTTTCTCCGTAAATTATACAATGCTTTGAGCTAGGGTTTGACTACAAGTCAAACAAGTTTGATTGACCCTTAAAAATATTCGAACAATTTCTAAAAATTGTGAAATTTTTCGAGGGGTCACCAACCATCCCAAGAACTTAGGAAAATATTTCCGAGAAGGATCACAAGATGGACAAGATTGTTTTTGGAGGATCAAGATTTGGATCCAAAAGACTTGTGACTTTGTATTCCCATACTCTTGTACAATAATTGTTTAGTACACGAGAAATACATGATGTAAGAAAAAGTTTTAATTTCTACTCATTTTCTTACACTTACACCACAAGTTGAAATTGGGGATGTTACATTAGCTCTTCGATATGTGAATCCTTACCTCATCGTCAAAAAGAAAGGAGCTGTTGCCTACAAGTTGGAGCTGCCTGCTGCACTTGCAGGGGTACATGATGTGTTCCATGTGTCCCAGCTAAAGAAGTGCCTCCGTGTTCCAACTGAGGAAGCTCTGTTGGAAACCCTTGATGTGCAAGAGGATTTGACCTATCGCGAGCACCCTGTTCGCATCCTTGAAGAGGCTGAACGAAGAACGAGGAATAGAACCATCAAGTTCCTTAAAGTTCAATGGTCAAACCATTCCAAGGATGAAGCTACTTGGGAACGACAAGATCGTCTCCGAGCAGACTACCCCTCTTTCTTTTCCGAGTGAGCCAAATCTCGGGACGAGATTTTTGTAAGGGGGGAAGGTTTTGTAACATCCCAATTCTTGACTTGTGTTTCAAATGTAAGAAAAGGTGTAGAAATTAAAACTTTTTCTTACATTTTGTATTTCATGTATATTCCGAAGAGTTCTTGTAAGAGAATTATGGGAATACATCATCACAAGTCTTTGATGTACTAAAACCTTGTCCTTCAAAAACTTTCTTGTCAAACCTTGAGGGCACCCCTTGGAAATAACTTTCCTTGGTTCTAGGGTTGCTTTGTGACGCCTCTGAATTATTTCATAATTTGGGGAAATCATTTGAATATTTTAGAGGCAAGTCAAACCTTGGTCAAACCTCTGAAATAACCTTCTGGAATTTCTTGAGAAAATTCCAGTGCACAAAAATCTCTGTAAATTTTATGGAAGGTTAATCCTAAAGTTAGCGAGCTCCTGTGAAAATTTCAGAATTTTTCGTGTTAGTTTGCTACCTTAATTAATTCCCCAAAGTTCAGTCCCCTTTCTTTTTAAATCCTAGTCTGAGTTAGACTCGGACTCAGACCCGAGTCCGACTCTAGGTCTTGGTCGCACCGAGCCACCCAGCGGCGTCGGGCTCGGGCGCGGTCCGTTGAGCTCATGTGTGGGCCGTTGGATCGGGATCCAACGACCACGACCTCCCCTACCCTTTCTAACCTCTGGAGGTCCCCGTGCGTCCTCAGCCGTCCGATTCCCATCGTACGGTCCACAACCACCCTTCCTCCTCCGCTATGCTTCTTCTTCCTCGAGCGCACGCCATGGCAGAGAGTGGTTGAGCACTGTCCCATCCTCTTGTGTTCAGCAAGTCTTTGGTCCAGGGCATTAAATGCGCACCAGAAGCCTTGCCCGTAAGTCCACCTCTTCTCCAACTGCTCCCACCCTCCGTGTCAGGCCGCAACAACCGTTGGGTCTTGAGCTCGCCGTTGAGTCTCTCCGCTCGGGACCGTTGTTCGCCAGCTTTATAAGGTCCCCGTGCTCCTCCCAATCTTCCTTTCCGCACCATTTGCCAATCTCTAAGTCCTTTCCCGACGAACTTGTTCAGAAAGCACTAAAAATCCTTTCTGCCATTGCTGGACCTCGGGGCCCTGTCGCCACCGGAACTCCAGTGGGCCCCTAGCCCCTCCCTTAGCATCGTAGTGTTTCTTTCGACCTCTCGGTCCTATTCCCTAACTTGATTCGGTTTGTTTTCTTAGGAAGCAACTGAATTGGGTTTCGGCCTCCTCTGACTTAGAATCGCCGCCTCCGTCCTCATCTCCGGTAAGCATGCCTCTCTCCTTCCATTTATCACTCTTGCTCCATTTGTGGGTCCTTCCGGAGCTAACCGCAGCTTTCTTCAGTTCTCGTTTGCTCTGGAGCTCCCTCCCCGCGTCATCTTCCTCTACTCCGGCGGCGGCCGTCGTCGCCAGAACTTCCCCGACCTCCCTTGGACCTCCTCTGGGCCCGGGTGAGTTCGCGATAACTTCCTAAAGCTTAAGCACCAGGTAGATTAGATCGCGGTGAGACTTTTCTTTGTTTTTTTCCGCACTTTGGCCTCCGCCTGCTCGGCCGCGGCGATTTAGGTCATCTCCGGCAACCAAAGCGCCCTCAAAATGCTTGCAATAGTATTGCGAACATTTTGCCTCTGTCAACCCGCGCCGCCTTGGCCGTGGTCGCCGGCGATGACCCGGTGACCAAAGCCCGGTGCTCTGTACTTTTGTCGCGTTTTTGTCAAGTCATTGGACCTCTTCGGGTTCATCTTGGCCGTACATGATCTCTGGTGGTTAGCTCTTAGCCGCTAGATCCTAGTGTGCACAACGTTAGCTGCCAGGACCTCCCTTTAGCTAGATCCTGGCCGTTAAAGACCTCTGTAGGTTTAATCTCAGCCATTTAGATCACCTTCGTGCGAAACGACCACCCCTTGGTCGTTTTTGTCAAAACCACCCTCTCGGACCTCCCCGTTGGGGTCCTCTTTGCAAAAGATCACCTCCGGTCCTTTGCGAAGAAGACCGCAGGACCTCCCTTAGTCGTTTTACAAAAACCACCCCTGAGCCACCCCCCAAGGACCTCTTTGCAAAAGACCACCCCGGGCCTTTTGTAAAGAAAACCTTTAAAACCACCCTTAGGGTCCTCTTTGCAAATGTATCCTAGCTCCAAATGAGATGAATCCAATTCGGTTGTTCATTTTATGATGTGCTTGATTTACCATAAAAATTTCAGCCGCACCACCTTTCTAGAAATTTTTGCCAAACAATTTAATTATGATTAACACTAACAGATTGCATTTTTTCAGTTGAGCAAAATTGTTTTGATCATAACTTTTGCATAGGGAGTCCAAATCAATTGGTTCTTGTTTCTAAATTCATTATAAATCGTGATCTTGCTTCTGTAAAATTTTCAGAGCATTTGGAGCATTTTGGTTTTAGAGTCTTTTTCGTTTTCTTCGTTCTTATCGATTCTTTTTCGCTCTTTCGTTAGGTTCCGACGATTGTGCTATCCTTGAGAGTGATCCTCAGCAACAAATTGAGCATCTACAGCCAGGCAAGCAGTTTGATCATTTCCCATTTAATCCCATTACTTTTAAAGTCTAATACTTTGTTTAACTTGTATGTATGCATTGCTATTTTGTTGTTAAATTGATTAGTTAATTCTCTAGATGCATAATCTGTAGGTAAATAATTATCCTCTACTACCTGAGCCTAGGTTATTTTGCTGTGATTAGAGTTCGTTGGATGAGCTCTTGTCACTTAGTAGATTATGAATAAATATTGCTTAGCCATGCCTAGTTATCGGTAGTATTGGGCGATCATCGACTTAGTCGGTGATCTTGATCACACTAATGCTATTATTATTCCGTTATGTCCAGCCCTTGTGTTTTACTAATTTGCAAAGCAAAAACTGAAAACAAAAATTTTATCTTGACTTGGGCATAATGGTATGTTGGTGTGATCTGTTGGGTGTGAATGGAATGGTGCCTAAGTCCCTAAGGACCGAGTTACTTGTGCCATTGATCCAAGCAATTGTTGTGTGCTAACCACAAGAGGGGGATATGAGACCTCTCTTGACTAAGTATTTTGGGAGGTGTTAATTCGGGGTCGCAGGTGGTTAAAACTATTTTTATAAGGGGAAGAGCACCCGCAGTTGCTTCGGCTGGGCCGGTGCACCCTACCCTTCAGGTTGTCGCGACTCTTAATTAGCATCATTCATTGGAAATGTCTTGTTAGACTTAGCCATGCTGCATACCAAAGGAAGTATGCTAACGTGGTGGTGGAAAGGCGATCTATCGTGTGGGTACATTGGTACACCCTGCGGGTGAAAACTATTCGAATAGCCTCGTCCTAGGTTATGGACACGCTTGATTATTTCCAAGAACTAGACTACAACCTTTTAAAAAAAACTTAAAACCTGACATGGGTGGTATGAAGGGGTACTTCATGCTATTGTTGTGGTGACTATTGGGTCAGTCACTTCCAGGATGTTGTTGTCATCTATCTATGGTTATTTTTGTCTCTCTGTTATTTGAACAATAAAAATTAATTGCAAACTTGCTTTTTTAATGTATTACATTATTGCAAATAAAACTTGCTTCATGCTGAAAATAAGTCCAGAGCCTCCTCCACTTACATAAAGCTTGCATGTAGTTATTTATAGTTCTGTTATCTCACACGTCAGTCTTGCGAGTACAAAAATAATTTTTGTACTCATTTGCTTTGCTTAATGTTAATTGTTGCAGAGGAAGAAAGTGAGCCCCAAGGGCCTCACTTTTGTGAGCTGTGTTGCGGCGGTGTGTGGGACGATTAGCTTTGCGGTCCGGTTGGTTGCCTTGTGGGTTAAAGGCACACTAATTGGCTTTTGTTTATCGCCATCTTATGGCACTTTTGCTTCCGCTGTTTACTTAGTTATTTGTATGTCATTTGGCCGGTCGACCTCTTGTTTGTAATAACTCTCTACATTATGTATGTCTTTTGATTTATTGTTGTGCTTCGGTTCTATGTGAATGAATGGAATTGATGCATGATTTTGTAACGAGGTGTGTATACTGCATTTCTGGGAAGTATACATATCTGCATTTCTGGGAAGTATACATATCTCGAGGCTCGGTTTATTTGATTTGTAATGCTAGTACCAAGTGGATGGTTAAGCATTACAAGCCAAATAAACCGGGGTCCTCACAAATCCTGTCGCATAGGACCTCCCCGCGTAAATCTTGGCCATCCATGACCTCCTCGGTGAGATCCCAGCTGTCCAGGTGTCCCTCTGTTGACTTACCGCCCAGGACCTCTTTAGAGCAGATCTGAGCCGTTGAAGACCTCCCCGTGGAGATCTTAGCCGTCCAGACCTCTCTCTGTAAAACCTTATCGCTCAGGACCACCCTCCGCTTTAATCTGGACTGCTCAAGACCTCCCTCTGGAAATCTTGACCGTCTAAGACCTCCTCCGTAGATCCTTAACCTTAGGACCTCCCCATCAGCTCTGGACCGTTGGATCTTGATCTAACGGTCCAGACCTCCTCAGTGTTTAGTAGTTATAAGCGTTTCGATCCTCCTTTGCCGTTCATCTCTAGATCTACGGCTCAGATCTCATGAACGTTCGGACCACCTGAATGTGATCTTGATCTAAGTCGTTCCTTCTAAATTCATCGGTGGAGGCTTTGTCTGTTAAGACCTCCCCGTTGCATCTCGACCGTCCAAAGACCTCCCTGGCTCGGTCTTAGTCGTCTAGACCTCCTTCTTTGGATTTAAAGCTTTAGGACCTCCCTAAGAGCTCTGGACCGCCAGATCTCGATCTGATGGCCCTGACCTCCCCAGTGCGGGAAGAGGCCTTCCCGTGCGTTGTGCTTCTACTCGTCGGGACCGTTTGATTCGATCTCAACGGTCCAGACCTCCTCTGTGCGCGCCGCGTGGTGCGCTGTGCTTCAAGGTCCGTAGCCGTGCGATGCAAGATCGACGGCCACGACCTCCCCGTGTTCGCTAGATTCGTTTGGACCTCCCGAGAGCTCTGGTTTTCTAAGTACTTTATGAATTCAAATTTCTTAAATGCATAACTTGTTCTTTGTGGCTCCTTTTTGAATGATTCAAATCGGTTTAGCTCTGCAATAAAATGAACTTTAATCTGGGAATGAGCTTAGGCACTTTTCTGTGGCAGAAAATGATATGAACTGTATTAACTTGTTTTCAACATAAAATATTGTCTAGGAATTCATTAAACTTGTAAAATACATAACTTTTTCTCTGTACTTCCAAACTGAGCAAACTAAACTTTGTTAAAATCCTCTAGTGCTGCACTTCAGTGTAGAATAGGTTTTAATGTGATCTTTGCCACTGATATCAATGTTACACTAGTTTTACAACTTAGAAAAATCATAACTATTTCATTTTAACTCCAAATTGAGTAAACTCAACTTTGCTGTTCTTAGGATGTTATATTCTACCTACCATAAAAATTTCAAGTCTTAGATCATTCTAGAAATTTATGCCATGAACAGTAACAGATAGGAATTAAAATTGAATTCTCAGGCTGAGAAAAATTGTTTTAGCCATAACTTTTTCATCTGTAGTCCTAATGACTCAATTCTTGTTTCTAAATTCATTTAAAATCATTATCTTGCTGCTGTGTAAATTTCATGAAATTTGGATGACTTTTTCTTTTGAGTTTCTTTTGGTGTTCTTCGCTCTTATCGGCTTTATCGTCTTTTCGCATTAGGTTTCGAAAAAATTACTGATTACGTGAGTGAATCCTCTGCAGCAAGAAAGTGATCTACAGCAAGGCAAGCAGTGTAACATCATTTGATCATATTGCTCCTACTACTTTTAAATTCTAATATCTTGTTTGCAAAAACCTAAGTATGCATGCTTCTTGTGTCAAGATTTATTTTGTCGATTAGAGGTAGCTAATCCCATTGCATGGTTGCCCTTAAATTGATTATCTCCTGCCACAAAACATAAGTTATTAATATCGCTGGTGAATTAGAGCCCGGTGATTTAATTATGCTCTTTTATTGTCTTTACGGTGTCATGCTTAGAATGCTTAGATACCGGTAGAATTGGGTGGTTATCGACCTAGTCGATAATCTTGATCACAGAAACTTATTATGACTTTATGATTTCAGCCTTTGTGCTATGTTTATTTGTGAAAACGAAAAATGAAAACAAAATGATTTGGACTTGGGCACAATGGTAAGATGGTGTGATTCGTGGGTGTGACTGGAATGGTGCCCGAGTCAATTAAGGACTGAACATCTTGTGAGTACCTGTTATCCAGGCAATTTGTGTGTGCTAACCACACTAGAGGGTATGGGACCTCTCTTGACTTAGTACTTTGGCGTGTATTGGCTTCGGGTCGCAGGGAGCCGGAGGAGGGATGGTGCTGGGAGCATTATAGTGTCCGAAAGGCTTCCCCCGTGATGGCTGGTTATCTTTCGGCTTGCAATATAAGCGTATGGATTTCTATCCATACGAGCGGCTCGTGGTTAATACACAATATTGGAAAACATCTCGTAGGACTTAGCCGTGCCGGCATACCTTCGAAAGTGTGCTTTTGTGGCTTAAAGGCGGTCTGAGGTGTGGGTACATTGGTACACCCCTGCAGGGTTTAAAACTATTCGAATAGCCTCGTCCTAGGTTATGGAAACGCTTAGGTAAGCTTTTCAAGAGTTAGACTACAACCTTTTTAATTAAAACTTGACATAGGTGGTACGAATGGGTAATTCGTGCTATGGTCGTGATGGCTATTGGGTTAGTCATCTCCAGGTTGTTGTTGTTACTTATTGTATCACTGTTATTTATGCAAATAAAATTCAGATTGTTAAAAAGCCTTCAATCTATTATCTGTTGCAAATAAAACTTGCTTTATGCTGAAACTTAACCTTGAGCCTTCTCCTTTGATTAAAGCCTGCATGTAGTAGTAACTAGGTTTCTTACCCGTAAGTCTTGCGAGTACATTTTTGTACTCATTTGCTTTGCTTAATTGTTGCAGAGAAAGAAGGTTGATCCCCAAGGGATCAACTTTGGTGAGTTTGGCTATGTTATGGACGACTAGCTTGGCGGTCCGGTCGGTTGCCCTGTGGTTATGTGGCTAACCGGTTGGTTTTTGTCTTAGCCATCTTATGGCACTTTTGCTTCCGCTGTTAATGATATTTGTTGTTATATGGCCAGTCGACCCTTTGTTGTAATAACTTTATATTATGTATGTCTTTCGCCAGAATTGTTATATTGTGATGTATGGAATTGATGCATGATTTTGTAACGGGGTGTGTATGCTGCATTTCTGGAAAGCATACATATCTCAAGGCTTGGTTTATTTGTTTTGTGATGCTAGGGTCAATGGAAGGCAAAGCATTACAAGACAAATAAATTGGGGTCCTCACACTCGTACTCCGAGGCGTTGTTGGTGGTTGGGAAGCCGAGACGTGCGGCGTGCGACACACGACGGTCGTCTGGTGCGACGAGGATGGCCGCCGCACCGCTCGGTGGTGCACCATGATCCATCGGTGTACATCGTCCATGCTGGTTCGACGTTGGTTGGCATGCTCGCTTGCGGGGTCCACTCAGCCACGAAGTCCGCTAGCGCCTGCGATTTTATGGCGGTTCTTGCGACGAAGGTGATGTCGAACGGCGCCAGCTCGGCCGCCCACTTTCCTATGCGTCCTGAAGCGTCTTTGTTGTGCGGCATTAGCGCTAGCGTGTACGCGGTTGGGACGGTGATGGAGTGCGCCTGGAAGTAGTGTCGAAGCTTTCGCGAGGCCATGAGCAGGGCGTACGCCAGCTTTTCTAGTTCTGTGTACTGGACCCTAGCCCCCTGCAGGGCCTCTGACACAAAGTATACGGGGCGCTGGGCACCGCTTTCATGGACTAGAACAACGCTCACCACCGAGTGCGAGGCCGCGATATACATTGGCTGTCCGAGATCCACATACTTTTTGCCTACAGATTTGGATCCTTGCATTCGCTTCACCCCTACCGCGGTCATACATCCCACCTTCTCCGATCGCACCACCTGCTGCAATTTGGTAAGAAATTCATAAGAGCTTGGTAAGACGCTTGAGAGTGTGTGACTCCACCTTCCACTACCTAGTAGTTGGTAGGGATAATACATTTGTATTGTCTTTTGTCTCCTACTAACCATGGCAGGTGAGGAATTGGATGTGCAAGAGTGTGTTGTGAGGGGAGAGCTCACCAAGGTGTTGGATGAACACCGCCATGCTATCAATGATGACATCGAAAGGAAGTTTGCGGAGACAAATGCTACACTACGACAGCTCACTACTAGTATTGCAACACTCAATGCACGCATTGATGGTTTGGTCACTCAACCACCGAACAATGGGCGTGTGGATCCTCAAGCTGCAGTCCACGACCATGAGAACGACAACGATAATGAGATGCGCAATCGTGATGCCCTTGATGCACGACAACGGAACCAATTGAACTTCAACCGTCAAGGTATGAGAGGTAATAACTTCCAGCAACATAATGCACGTGACAATGATGACCCATATGCTAAAGTCAAGTTCACTATACCATCTTTTGCGGGTGCTTATGATGCTGAAGTATATCTAGATTGGGAGATGACGGTAGAACAGAAATTTAATGCTCACTTAGTTCCTGAAGTGCATAGAGTTAGGCAAACCACAAGTGAATTTAAAAACTTTGCCATCATTTGGTGGAGTAGAGTATGCAATGATGGGTTAGCACCTACTACATGGGATGCTTTAAAGGTTTCTATGCGTAACAGATTTATTCCACCTTCTTTTAAATGAGACTTGCGTAAGAAATTGCAGCGCTTAAACCAAAGCAATAGATCTGTAGAAGAATATTATCAGGAGCTACAAATTAGTATATTGCGTTGTGATATTATTGAGGACGAAGAGGCTGCTATGGCACGTTTTTATGGAGGACTAATACGTGAAATTCAGGACATAGTTTATTACAAAGAATATGATAGTGTTCCTAAATTGTTCCACCTTGCATGTTTGGCAGAAAAAGAATTACAGGGACGACAGCAGAGGCCAAGGAACAATTTTGGAAGCACATCTACACCAAGATCAACATCAGGGCAAGTAAAAATAGTACCATCTTCAGCTACACAGTCTGCTGCCCCCTCCTCGAGTAGGGCGCGTTCAGCAGCACCTCCGACAACATCACATGCTCCCGAGGTAAACAAATCTACTAGTGTGCAGGTTCCAGCCAAGAGCTCTTCTTCGGTTGCTTCCACAGGTCGTACGACTGGGATTATTTGCCATCGTTGCAAGGGAATGTGCCATGTCATGAGGGACTGCCCAAGTCAGCGAGCATACCTCACCACCGAAGATGGAGGTTATGTAAGTGCTAGTGATATTGAGGATGAGTATGTGCTTGCAGCTAACATTGCAGGTGGAGGAGACGAGACAGGTAGTGATGCTGATGATGTAGAAGAACAAGTAGCTGCTGTTGACATAGGTACTCATGTGAGCCTTGTTGCGCAGCGAGTACTGAGCGCACAAGTGGAGAGAGTAGAACAAAATCAGCGGCACAACTTGTTTCAATCCAGGTTCCTCGTGAAGGAGAGAGCCTGCAGAGTCATTATTGATGGAGGAAGTTGCAATAACCTTGCAAGCTCTGAGATGGTCGAGAAGCTTGGTTTGACCACACAACCACACCCACGTCCCTACTACATCCAATGGTTCAATTCATGTGGTAAGTTAAAGGTAAACAAAGTTGTGAGAGTGCAATTTTCAGCTGGTAATTACAAAGATAATGTTGAGTTTGATGTAGTACCTATGCAAGCATGCTCTTTGTTGCTCGGTAGGCCTTGGATATATGATAATGATGTTTTGCACCATGGTAGAGCTAATACCTACTCGTTCTCACATAAGGGTAAGAAGATTAAGTTGTTGCCTTTGACACCCGCTGAAATTGTGAAAGATGAAGTAGAGTGTGCTAGAAATGAAAGAAATACCACTGAACGTGATTCTGAAAATCAGCAAGTAGCGAAACGTGTTTTCCCACCTAAAGAGGAGAAGGTGGCGCCTAGTTCCAAGGCCGAGGGAATTAAATTGAAGGGGTGTGTTATGCTTGCCACTAAATCTGAGCTTGCTGAAATTTGTGATAGTGAGCTGCCATGCTATGCTTTGATATGCAAAGATGCTTTATTTATACTTGAGGATATATCTAGCTCTTTGCCTCTTGCTGTTGTGACCTTTTTCAGGAGTATGTGGATGTATTTCCAGCTGAGATACCCCCAGGATTGCCACCTATTCGAGGGATAGAGCATCAAATTGATTTGATCTCGGGAGCAACTTTGCCAAACCGTGCTGCATATAGGACCAACCCAGAGGAGACTAAGGAAATTCAGCGACAAGTCCAAGATCTTTTGGACCGTGGGTACGTACGAGAAAGCCTTAGTCCTTGTGCTGTTCCTGTTCTTTTAGTTCCTAAGAAAGATGGAACTTGGCGTATGTGTGTTGACTTTAGAGCCATTAATAATATTACCATAAGGTATCGTCATCCTATTCCTAGGCTAGACGACATGCTTGATGAGTTAAGTGGCTCTATTATTTTCACAAAGATTGACTTGCGAAGTGGCTACCACCAGATTAGAATGAAATTGGGAGATGAATGGAAAACTGCTTTTAAAACTAAGTTTGGACTATATGAGTGGTTAGTAATACCTTTTGGTCTAACTAATGCACCTAGTACTTTTATGCGATTAATGAATGAGGTTTTATGTCTTTTCATTGGCAAATTTGTGGTGGTTTATTTTGATGACATCTTGATTTATAGCAAGTCACATGAGCTACACTTGAATCATATACGTGTTGTTTTTAATACTTTGAGAGATGCACGTTTGTTTGGTAACCTCGAGAAGTGCACCTTCTGCACCGATCGAGTTGCGTTTCTTGGCTATATTGTGACACCACAGGGCATTGAGGTGGATGAGGCAAAGACTGCAGCCATCCAAAGCTGGCCGATGTGTCATAGGTACAGAGCTTCCATGGTCTTGCTGGATTCTATCGACATTTTGTGCGGGATTTCAACACCATCGCCGCACCATTGAATGAATTGACAAAGAAAGGAGTGCCTTTCCAATGGGGACCTGCACAAGAGAAGGCATTCCACTTATTGAAAGAGAAGCTCACTCAAGCACCCCTACTCCAACTCCCTGATTTTGGTAAGACTTTTGAGATTGAATGTGATGCTAGCGGGATTGGGATAGGTGGTGTATTGATTCAAGAAGGTAAACCAGTTGCATATTTCAGTGAGAAACTAAATGGGCCTAGTCTGAATTATTCTACCTATGATAAAGAATTGTATGCTTTAGTTCGTGTGCTTCAAACTTGGTAACATTATTTATAGCCCAAAGAATTTGTTATACATTCAGATCATGAATCACTAAAATATATTAGAAGCCAAGCTAACCTAAATAAACGACATGCTAAGTGGGTAGAATTTATTGAGTCGTTTCCATATGTCATAAAGCATAAGAAAGGTAAGGACAATGTGATTGCTGATGCGCTTTCCAAATGTTATACCATGTTATCTCAACTTGACCATAAGATTTTTGGTTTAGAGGCTATTAAGGAGTTATATGCTACTGATTTGGACTTTAAAGAAGTGCTTGAACATTGGAAAGGAGGGAAAACATGGAATAAATATGTGATAATTGATGGTTTGATCTATCGTGCTAACAAGCTATGCATTCCAGCTAGCTCTGTTTGTCTTTTGTTGTTATAGGAGGCGCATGGAGGAGGTTTGATGGCGCATTTTGGCGCAAAGAAGACAGAAGATGTGCTGGCCACCCACTTCTTTTGGCCAAAGATAAGGCGCGATGTCGAGCGCTACGTGGCTCGCTGCACTACATGCAACAAAGCTAAGTCCCGTCTCAATCCACATGGACTTTATATGCCTCTTCCTATTTCTAGCGCCCCTTGGGAGGATATTTCTATGGATTTTGTTTTATGATTGCCTAGGACAAAGAGGGGAAGGAACAGTATATTTGTAGTAGTGGATCGCTTTTCTAAAATAGCACATTTTATACCTTGTCACAAGAGCGATTATGCTACAAACATAGCTGATTTATTTTTCAGAGAAATCATTCGCTTACATGGAGTGCCCAATACTATTGTCTCGGATCGCGACGCGAAGTTTTTGAGCCATTTTTGGAGATCACTTTGGAACAAATTGGGGGACAAAGCTGCTGTTTTCTACTACGTGCCATCCCCAAACAGATGGACAAACGGAGGTTGTCAACCGCACGTTATCCACTATGTTGCGGGCTGTCTTAAAGAAGAATTTGAAGATGTGGGAAGAGTGTTTCCCGCACATTGAGTTTGCTTACAATAGGTCGATACACTCCACCACCAAGGTAAGTCCGTTTCAGGTAGTGTATGGTTTTAACCCCCGTGCTCCTATTGATTTACTACCTTTGCCTACCTCTGAACACATTAATTTAGATGCTAAGAAGCGTACTGAATTTGTTCTTAAATTACATGAAACAACTAAAGAAAATATAGAGCGTATGACTGAAAAGTATAGAGCTGCTGGAAGTAAAGGTAGGAAATAAATAAAATTTGAACCGGGTGATTTAGTTTGGGTGCATTTGAGAAAAGACAGGTTTCTGGAGTTAAGAAAATCAAAATTGATGCCTAGAGCTATGGATCATTTAAGATAATTAAGAAGATAAATGACAATGCATATCAATTGGAGTTACCTGCAGATTTTGGGGTTAGTCCCACATTTAACATCTCAGATTTGAAGCCATACGTGGGAGAAGCAGATGAGCTTGAGTCGAGGACGACTCCACTTCAAGAGGGGGAGGATGATGAGGACATCACTCCTTCGGATACACACACTACACAAAATCCTCCATATCCAATTGCTAAACTACAAGGTCCTATGACAAGAGCTCGTGCATGTCACTTAAATTTTGAGGTGAGCTCGTTTCTAGGTGCTAATAATTTATCTATGCAGAATGGTATGCTACCAAATAATTGTGATCTTTTGTTACTTAGAAATAATGGGGAGGATCTACGACCAGGTCTACAAGCTATACGACTAGATCTACGGCGCTCGACGGTCTCAAGCTCTTCGACCGGTCGCGACCCTATGACCACCTGCGGCGCTCGACCAGTCTCAAGCTCTTCGACCAGATTCTCCAGCGCTACAGGTCTACGACCAGATCTACCAGCGCTACGACCAGGTCTTAAGCTCTACGACCAGTCATTAGGTGCTGCGACACCGTTTTGGGCCTAACAGGGCCATGTAAGCGAGTCGGGAGCCTAGGTTGTGTACGCCTCTCCCATGGCCGCACAACCCTAGGTCAACCTCCTCACGCATATATACAACGGCCATCGATTAGGGTTGGATTTTTCTTAGATTATTCTGCCACTTGCAGTTTCGCCGTTTTACAGTTTGAGGAACCTCACTTTGTGAACTTCATTCATATTCGCAATACAATTCAGATTGCATCTTTCTTGTTCTTGTGAGTTGCTTCGATTGCTTGCAAGAACAATAACCCTCGTGGTAAGGTTGATCGCGTGCGAGCGTGGTCGATAACGACAGTCGTGCGGGTGTAGCGAATTGCGAGGTGACGATCTGCTGGTCGAAATTCTCAAAGCGTCAACGTCCTCACGACGAAATCAATCGAACCTATCGGAAGATCGGGCCACCGTTTAGCCATGATCAAGTTGAGCAAGTCGCTCATTCGTGACCCTGACATCTTCCTCAAGACCCTCCGTACGAAGGTTCATGAGGCGCCGAAAATGTTGTACGATTCCCTTCGTACGAGGAGTATGAGATGTATCCTCATCCGAATGCTCCGCAGAACCTGCCATTGTTAGCAAATCACAAGTATATCCCTAGCAACTACTAAGATGGGGTGGTTCAAAAGTCGCTCACACTCAAGCCTTCTATCAAATTCTTACGAATTCTTACCAAGCAAACAGGGGTGATCGGCAACCAACGGTGTCAATTTATCTCCGAAGATTGGATGGAGCGATTGCTCGGTGAAGTTCATCCTGTACGGTTGTAGAAAAGGTGTAGCTGGGAAGCCTCAACTATGGTAGGAATGGATTAGCAACTATCAAATCAGAGAATACAAGCTGAAAAATCGTTCAACACCGGTTAGTGCTGGTCCTAGGCTAGACCGTACTATAGACGCGAGCCTAGAACACAAACGAAAGCAAAATGCGGTAGAAGCTCGAAAAAGGATGCCGTCTTCACGGGGAACCTTAGAATCACTTACAAAAGGGCTCTGTCAATTTTGAGTAAATTCTGATAAACTATTTTTTTGTCGCTCTTTTTTTTGCTCCTTTTTTTTTTGCAAATATGCACTTCACTCAAAACTCTTCAAAGTTCTCTTTCAGACCTAGGGAGGTATATGGGTCACAACTTCTTTTTATTACCTTTTTGACTCGGACAAAAAAATAGACATGGATTGTTTTGTTTATTGTGGCCGGCTCGGTTGGAATTTTAAGCTAAGGTTAGATCCATTAGAAAGTATACTTGATAAGCTTTCAATGAAGTCCAAGAACATCCCAAGCGAGTCCGTATGAAGAAGTTCGGCCGTTTGAACTTAGTGCTATCGCATCAGTCGAACTCGAATCGAACGAGCCCAACTCAAACTCTTGCTTGGCTCGGACCCAAAGTGACGTGATGACCTCCATTATGCCTCCTATGCTTGTCCATAACTCCACATACCGTCCTGGTCCTTTTCCATGTTCCTAAGCACAATTAAATCACTTGCATTAGGTAGTGATCTATTCTCGTAATATATAAACCTCTGAGCGAATTCACCGGTGATTAAGTTGGCGAGCACGAGCTCGAGTAATTGTCCTTGTAACATTTGTTGTGGATCATTGTGTGTGTAAGCGGTTGTATCCAAGTTAGGGATGTCCTGATCAAACGGGGCGATCGAAAGAGCGAATGGCTAGATAATGAAGGGAATCAAGACCCGAGTCTTCGATCAGCTTGTTAAGCGCTCGGGGGCTTGGGTACAAGAACTACCTTCAGTATTATGGGAAATTCGTACGACAGCTAGCCGAGCTGCAGGAGAAACACCTTTCCTTCTAGTCTTTGGTGCTGAAACCATGCTTCCACCAGAACTAAAGATCAGGTCAGCACGAGTCGAACAGTTTAACGACTCCATTCAAGAACAACTTCGAGCAGATGACATTAACCTGCTCGAGGTAAAAAGGGACCAGGCCTTAATCCGATTAGCAGTCTACCAACAAGCCCTACGCAGATTCTACGATCGTAAGGTCCAACCTCGCAGCCTTGCTGTAGGTGACTTGGTATTGAGACTTATCCAATCCCAGTCTAATCGGAACAAACTTTCCCCTAAGTGGGAAGGTCCTTACACTGTGGTAGAAGTTACGCATCTAGGATCGGTACGACTTGCAATGGAGGATGGCCGCGTTCTCTCAAACTCTTAGAACATTGACCAGTTACGCAAATTCTATGTGTAACAGACTTCTACGACAGACTACTCTGATAAAGGAGATTCTATCTGCATCTCCTCCGTGACCTTCTCGTCGACCGACTGCATCTCCTCGATCAGCCGTTCTTCTTCAGATTCGGTGCAATCGAAGTCAGCTTCAACAGAATATGGATTAAGGTTAGGGTCACGGGCCTTGAGCTCTGCTAAAACAAAGCTCACAGCTCCTTTGACCGCTTCCCTTATCGAGTTGTTCTGATTGGTCTTTAGAGTAGACACCAACTCTTGTAGCGTACTGACTTGCTCCCCAATGGCACTCGTATGAGCGGCCATCGTGTCTTCATGGAGAGTAACCTTCCCGGCACGAAGCCCATCGAGCACATTGTTCAGAAGTGAAATATTGTCTTGAAGATTGATCTTCATTGACTTCATCTCCTCCTGGGTACAAGTTGAAGCCTCGTGGAGTTGTTTTATTTCAGTTAATCGCTCTGAATGGAGTAAGGATTAATTAGATAAAATAATTCTACGAGAAGATAAAACAATTTAGCAGCAGGTAAAAGATTTACTTACCCGCTAATTGAGAAACTAACTTCTCAATTTCCTGGTCTTTCTCCTTCGCGATGCGGGAGATCTCACGGACAACCGAGGACTTCTCCTGGACCTCGACCCGAAGAGCCCCCGCCTCGGCCTAAAGGGCCTTATTTTCAACTTCTTTTTCTGCAAAAGAATAAGAGGTTAAGGAGGCGGAGATCAAGATCAAACGCAGTCGTAACTCCACGTACTGTTTATTTTTTCCTGCAATCTTTGAGTTGCAGAGTTAGCCTCCTAAAGCTTCTTCAGAAGGTCGGTGGCCTTATCCTTTAGCTTGTTCTTCTCGGCTTTCTCGGAGTTGAGTGCATCAGCTAAAGTCTTTCCGTCACTCTTAAACCTGAAAGGTTAAGGGAAGACATGTATACACAGATGAGCAGTCGTAAGTATTTCTATGACTGATGGGTGATCGTAAGTTTTTCTACGATTACTCCTTGGCCGTAAGTTCTTCTACGATTAGTACCAAGTCGTAAGTCTTCTATGATAATCTTCTACGAGTACTGAGTAAGTAATCAGTTCGTAAAACGATTACAAGAATCGGTTACTCACCACCTCTCTGTTTGCTCACAGAGCGTCGCTTTCTCTTGTCGTAGTTTGACAAGTTACCGATTGTACTCGCAAATCGTGGCAACTTGTTCTACGGCTCTCTGCAGGGGAGAAAAACGATAAGAGATAGGGATAAAACCATACATAAGTATCAATGAATACTTACATTCATGTTTGACTAAGTAAACGTGGACATTATTCGCGACAGATCCCTCAGCCCATCCATCTCTTCGACTCATTTCCACCAAACCCCCTCGAGATGTTCATTGTCAAAGACATCCCCGCAATTGGGAATGCTGCTAGGGTGAGGAACTCGACCGCGAGATTGGTAGGCAGAAGATCCTACGATAGAAGCAGGGCCAAAGAAATCAGAGCAAAAGTTAAAAATACTCATCTTCCTCTGATTCGGTGATAGGAGCACCACCTGGAGGACCAGAAGGAACATCTTCGACTGCCTCCTTACCGACACGGTGGTCGAAACTCTCACCACTGCCGACTTTCGGCGTCTCCCTCGTGGCCTCCCCTGCCTCTGCTGCAGTCCCTACGACAACCTCGGTGGTCGTAGCGACTTCTGCGGTAACAACTTCCTCTGCCGCAAGAACAGTAGCTGAAGCCTCAGCCACTGCCACAGTCGCATCTTCGCCAGCTGAAGAGGTGACAGCGGGCTTCTCCATAGAAGCATCCTTAGGGGCTGAAGGCGTTGGGTGTCCCGATGGAGGCGGGGTGTCCCGATCTTTCGATGAGATTGATAAATATCGATTTTGGTGGAGGTGATTCTCACGATCCGACTACAACCGTACGACGACGCTTGCGCCTTAGCAATCGTTGAACCAACTCCGAGATGTTATTGACCTTGTTGGAAACGCGATCAACCTGACCATGAAGGCCTATTCCTGCATGCAAACGAAGAACACGCAAGAACAAGATAAAACGCAATCTAATGTATTGCAAATATTTATGAAATACTGATAAGGTGGGATTCCGAAGGCTGTCTTGACAGGTGGTCGTCTGACACAACTGAAGAACAGAAGTTTGCACAATGGCTAAACCTTAACTCAACGAAATCCGAGTTCTAGCCAGGAGAACGACAGCTCCTATATGGGAAGATGACCAGGGGTGGAGGCCAGGGAAGTGGACGCACGCCCCTAGGGTTATAAGGCCTATAGGAAAAAGAGGAGGTGGCGCAGCACCCTTTTAGACTCGGACAAAAAAATAGATGTGGATTGTTTTATTTATTATGGCCTTCTCGGTTGGAATTTGAAGCTAAGGTTGGATCCATTAGAAAGTAGACTTGATAAGCTTTCAATGAAGTCCAAGAACGTCCCAAACGGAGTCCGTATGAAGAAGTTACGTCCGTTTGAACTTAGTGTTGTCGCAGTAGTCCGAACTCGAATCCAAAACGAGCCCAACTCGAATTCTTGCTTGGCTCGGACCCAAAGTGACGTGATAACCTCCATTATGTCTCCTATGCTTGTCCATGACTCCACATATCTCTCCTTGGTCTTTTCCCATGTTCCTAAACACAATTAAATCACTTGCATTATGTAGCGATCTATTCTCAGTAATATATAAACTTATGAACGAATTCACCTAGTGATTAAGTTGGCGAGCACGAGCTCGAGTAATTGGTCCTTGTAACATTTGTTGTGGATCAGCTGTGTGCCTAGGCGCAGTTTTATCCAAGTTAGGGCTGTCCTCATCAAATGGTTACAATGTTGTTGATGGGTTTCTATTGGTTTTTTTTTTTCATAAAACAATTATTGTTTTCTCGACGGTTGAGCTATTTTTTGTTGCTTGTGAGTGCTGTTAAATGGCAAGGGGGTTCTAACTTTCTTGTTGAGAAATATGACTCATTTATTCGTTTGGTATCTTGAGTAATGGAAATTATCTTTTGCAAGTTCTTTATCATGTAAAAGCTTTGACCCTACGTATTTCTTTTGGAATAATTTGAGTGTTAAAGTTTAATATCTCTCTTTTATGAAGAAAAATGTTAAAAATCTTTTGGTGATGTTTTGTTATGTTTAAGAGAGATGTAATAATGATAAAAATTAATTGATAAAGTATGGGTTATCAAGTTGGATCAGTAGCGTGGTGCATAATTAATTTTAACCAACATTCTTGGAAGTGAGCTTGATTAATTTGATGTTCTCTTGGAGTAGTTACATGATGAACTAATTTGATCATTAAGATTGTTTAATTTGCTAAACTTGTTGGATAAATTGAATTATTTGATCTCAATGAATTAATTTAACCATTTGGGATGGGAAAGTTAAGGAGATACTAAATTATTGCCTTAGTAGATATTAATTTTGGGATTATTTTTTCTGTAGATACTTGATGATTATATATAGTTGCTAGATTTACAAATTTATTACTATGATTAATTGTTGAAATTCGGCACAAAAGATTACAGAGATTAAATATCTGTGGATTGAAAATGTGGTGGAACATTGAATACGTGTTTATAAATATTCGTACACGCCGTGCCTGCCATCGCTCCCGGCTCCAACAAACCTGAGGGTGAACATGAAGTTTGACAGATGGCTAAGGAAGTAGGCTTTTGGCGTGGTTTGGGACGAATGAAGTTCGTTTTCAGTATGTCGCATCCTTGCTAACTGTAGGGTCATGCACAGTATGGGACACACAAGCAACAGTGTTGGCAAGAAACACCCAAATGCATTATGCGAAAATCGAGCAAAGTCATACATCTGAAGAACAGAAAATTCTGCAAAAACAATTTATTTACGCTGTTGCGCAGCACAACGATTCTCTAGCATTCCACCTTTGCTTCTTTACACCCACTGATGGGGATGATTCAGGCTAATGTTTATGTTCCTTTCGTAAACACATTGCTCAATACAGCAGGTCCCTGGTGTCATGTATTCCTCACACAACCCCAATGGAACACATCACGACGATCATGTTATTTGGCCTTGCCACCTTCAGCTTTCTATGGACAAAGGTATGATTATTCAGAGCAACTAGAGCTTTGCGACTCAGTAGCCAGTACTCTAGGAAGCACAGCAAGATCCAATGTCTGATACATTAGTGGGCTTTGCTTCCAAACAGCTCTGCCATATCTAAATCCTCCACCTTATGTCGCAGCTTGATATTAAAACTTTGATAACCGACAGACAAGAAAGCCAGACCTCCATGATTCAACAGATTAATGATGACAGCCCTAGGTTCTGTACATCCCCGGCATACTGTAAGATACAGCTAGAACTGGTCCATGAGAAGTAGCGACTTCCTGCACAGCGGTTCTGTCACTTGGTACATCAGCCCTAACACCCGGATGCAGATAGAAGTACAAGTTCCTGATCTGGAGTCTACACATGGAGTGGTTCCAGGCATATATTGGGATGGGCCTGTTGCATCAAGCAGTGACCCCCTAAATACTGGGTTCTGGAAATTTAGTGCATGATTCGGAAAATGCAGGATATTTGGTTGCCATGGAAGTGTGGATGGTAAGCTTCTTGGACCATTCGTATCCTGTGAATTTTGACTGTCAGTGGACATTACATGTCTAACGATAGTTGAAGGCTGGCCTGCAAATGAGAAAAGACAGTCATTAGTACCCCACATCATAATTCAATAGATTTTAACTCTTTTAGATGAAACAAAAAATCAACATGACATTTACATAACATCATGTTTTTGAGGAATGTAACACTGTAATACCAGCTATATTTGCATGTACTCCCGGAATTTGTGCATTCCAAGATCCATCTACTGCATGCTTTGTACTAGATGACGCCACATATTTACGATCCTTTGAAGGAATTGTAGCAGAGTGCACTACTGTTGACCTATGCTTGTGTCAAAGAAAAAAAAAATACCACTATAAGAGAGATCACATAGTGTGAAGGTACGATGGAGTTATATTTCAGACTTTCAGAGTATTGAGTCTCAAAAGGGTAGGACTGAGTACCCCCAACAATTAGCTCTGTTATCATAATCTTCTGCTTGTGACCAAACTAAACGAGTTGTCATAGGTCATCAATCGAAGAAGTTCAAGCAAGATTCAGTTGATGGGAAGGTGATACAAGAAACAAAATCTTCAGTTTGGCTCTCGGCATAACAAAATCTTCAGTTTGGCTCTCGGCATAACTAAGGATCTCACTAGGGTCATCTGAACTAAAACAGTCTTTTTCTGCATGTTAATTTTCTTTAAAAACTTCATAGGATTTTTTAAATACACATACTTGAAAAACTTCAATAATTTTAGACAGGTCCTGTATTACAACTACTAGTAATGGAAGAAAATTTGGATAAACCATTGCATGTTTCCCCATTACTTTTTATTCATCAAGGTTCACAGACAAGATTCTTCCTGGGTGTGATTTGGTCGAGGTCTTGGGGGATTCTATAGAACTATAGATAGGTAGACAAACCGTGTATTTTCCCAGAAAAATAAAAACATAGAGCTACAATGTTCCTAGTTTCTACTGACCATAAGGGCCAGCAAGCTGAAAACCTAATGAAGAGAGAACAAACTCCCTGTCCTTGTTAGGAATGGATGCTTCAATAAGACTAAAGGTTGTCAAAAGAGTACAACCCCAAAAAGTTAAGTTTGAGAATGCATGCATTCATTATTTATGGTACATCATTGGTTAAGTTCCATGTAGATGTCCATATATATCATTTTTTTAACATCCGTTGTATACTTGTATAAACGATTAAACTAGGTGTTTAGATCAAGCTCCTAGTAAAAAGATATGAACTGGAGACAAGACAAAAGTTACCTGGGCAAAGAAGAATGTTTCCTCGGTAATGAAACAACTGCTCCACTTTCGTTATCATTTTCCTCAAGTTGAGTAAACTGTTTTCTAAATTGGTCAACAGCACTGCAAGATCAGAAAAATGATGAAACTGGTATCAAAGATTGACAATGACTAAGAAGATAAACAAATGTATAATACATCTAACCTTAAATGAACAAAGTCTGGCCTTTCCATTCCACTAATGTGCTCCTTCGGTAGTTGACGATGGTACTCCAAAATTTCTCGGAAAATTAGTTCCTTGATGTCCTCCTTTGTTGCTCTGCGGCGCTCAAATTCAAATTCCATTTTTGGAATTGGTTGACAAGAAGGTTCTCGCTCTACCTTTGCTAATCCATTGAAGTATGGATCTGCCAATGCCTATAATTTGCACATATGTCAATCATAATTTTGGAGTAATGTCAGGTATAGAACGTAGGATCATAGTTTTGGAGTAATGTCATTTGTATGACATGCCTCTTCAGCAGCCGGACGATCCTTTGGATCAAAAGCTAGAAGCCTCCTAAGCAATTGTAACGCTAATGGATCAGCCTTCGGAAATTTCTGTGAGAATGATGCAGGCTGTTTCTTCCGCATGCATGTAAGGTATTTTCTTGCCTTGTCATTCCGCACCTTAGAAGAGGTATATGAGTGGCAAAATTTAGAAGCAGATATTAACTGAAACTTCCAATTTGATAACAAATTTACAAAGATCAGCTATTATACCTGAGAAATAGCATCTAAGGAGGGTGTCCCCAGAAGATCAGTTATCAAATCCAACTGGTGAACAACATTTTTACCAGGAAATAGAGGCTTTCCAATCAACACCTCAGCAAAAATGCACCCTATACTCCATATATCAATAGCTGGTGTATACTGCAATCCAAACAATGGTAAATTTCAGTGACACAGGCCAATGGCATGCCAACTCAGATAAGATCCAGTGGATGATTTTTGTTGCAGAAGTATCGAACACGAAATCAATATCACAACCGCATGGTCAATACTGAATAATGGCCACTAATTGGGACAGTTCGAGAGTTTCTTTAGTCCACCTAATGCTATGCACTGCTCAAATGAGTGATGGATAGATTTTCCAAAGTTGCAACTACTACCATGAGCAAATGTTACAGACATCATGCTATTGAATTGTCCTTTTTTACTATAAATTAAGAGGGTGCATGACCCGGTACATTGTACTCCCTCCGTTCTTTTTTAGTTGTCGTTTTAGAATGCGTGGTCAACCTTTTCAAACTTTGACCGCTAATATACACAAAAGTATTTGGATTTGTCGCGTGGAAATGGTCATAAAAAATAATTTCATATAATTGTATTTTTAATAATTTTTACTAATATTTAATTAGAAAAAGTAATGGTGAAATATGTGTATTGGTGACCATGTCGATGTCCAAAATGACAAGCAAAAAAGAACGGAGGACGTACACAAAATAATTGGCAAGGCAAACGTTACAAATTATGCATGCAGACATGCGCTTCTTCAAGAACATAGGCACACAGCCACTAGTTACCCAACAGCAATGGCAAGGGTTTACAGTTACGCTGGTTACTTGATGGCTACCATAAATCTCACTAGGGATCAAGATTTAGAATACCACTCCATTTTTATTTAATTTAAATCTAAAATTCAAACATAAATTTATGTTTCCTGTCGATATTAGGCTGGAAACAATTGTAACTGATGGTAATCAGTCAGGATTCAGGAACCATAGGATTCAGGAACCATCTTTCAATTCAAAATTGAGCCAGCAATCCATCGATCTGATATTTTTTCTGGAACCGACTAGATGTCAGTCTTATGTTTGCAAAAATGGTTCCAGAGCATATAGAAAGCTAAACCCCAAAACATGTGTTGTGCTGGATTTCTTTCTTTATTGAACAGTTCCAACAAAGCTAAGTTTAACCAGTTATGTTCTGAACTGATTCTTCGCCTATTCTCATACAAATGTTGACTTGAAATAAACTTATCCATTATGTTGGTACATCAACCATTGACGTGAAGATTGCAAGGTAGTGTTTGGTTCGAAATTGTCATCACAATCGTAATAGGTATCAAAATACAAAGTAATACATCCAATTTTTGTTTTACTGGAGTGTAATCTCATTACAAGTATTGTGATTACGGAGTAAAATAGACAAACAATGGATGAAGTATTAACTTTACATGTAATCACGTAATCACAATATGAAGAAAAAAACCATGGTTATTAAGGCGATAAAGCGAGGCGGCGACCCACCCCCCTCACACCTTTTAAGCGGTAAGGCGTGAGGCGAGGCGACGCCTTACATCCCTAAGGCGGCAGTGCAGAGCAGCAGATCGGAAGGCCACAAAGATCCCAACAGCAGTAGGAAGGCCACAGAAGATCCTCCGGCCTGACCAGCCTGCCCCCCAGCCTGCCTGGCCGGCCTGCCCCGTTGCCCGCTGCCCTCGCCTCGTCTTTTTCCCCTGCCCGGCCGAGAGCCACGCCACTTGCGCTTCGTCTTCTTCGCCACCTCCCTCCACGCCCCTTCTCACCCGCGCCGCCTCCTCCGTCCTCCCTTAGCGCCGGGCTGCGCCACCTCCCTCCACACCCCTTCGCCCGCGCCACCTCCTTAGTCCTCCCTTAGCGCCACCAGGTCTCCCCTGCCCCCTGACGCGCCGCTGGGTCTCCCCTGCTTCCCCAACGTGCCGCCGAGCCTCCCCTGCTCCCCCCTCCTACCCGACTCCGACGTCGCCCTGAGCTCTCTCATCCGGATCCGGCGCATGGGGCCTCCACTGCTCCGCCTTCCGCCCGGATCTGGCTCTCCAACGCCGCACGGGCGACGGGCGATGGCAAGGCGACAGCGACGGCAAGGTGGGGCGACGCCTTGACACCCCCACCTTGACACCCCGAACCGCCTTACCGCTTAGGCGACGCTTAAGTGTCGCTTTAAAAACCATGGAAAAAACTTCAAACCAATGAACCAAACACCACCTAAATTTGCTCCAAAGCATTTCGTTGAAAAGCTTGTACCATTCCAAGCAAACAAGAACCCTCCACCGCCCCACCCCCACCCCTCCTCCCACATTTTCGCCTATTAGGTTTTGCAATCATTAGTCAATCTGAATGCATGTAATCTGCTCTAACTTCTGATAAATCATGACAAACCCTTGCCTTGGAATAGAATGATCCGCACAATTCAGGCGCTCTATACCATCTCGTTGCCACATAATCCTGCAAAAGGAAGTTTATATTTAAAAGCTCATTTGACAGTAGGCAATGCCTAAAGAACAGAAAACAAGGGTGGAAAGCTCCCCATGTCACATTATCTCAGCTCAAGATGGTCAGTACCCGAGCCCTAACTATAGGTGAGTCACACAACCATCAACCCCCCGCCCCCTCCCCAGTCCCCACCCTAAAACCCAAGAAAGGGGAAATGGCTTCGTTAACCATTGTCTTCTTAAACGCTAGACCCACCCAAAAGTGACACTTCATGCCATTTTCTAAATTTTCATGTGGTAACGTATTGATCATTCAGCTTCCACTTTCTTTCAACCATCGTATCAAATGATGCAACCTGAAGTTCAATATGACAGCTGAGAAACAGTGCATGATACATAAAGCTCCAATGCTTGCAAGTTAATAACACTGCTAAGGACAGGTGTCACGACTCACAAGGTCAAGTTGTAGTGCATACACCATCGTCTATTTGCTAGCCATATGATGTAATGTCATGTCACAGGGCAATTTAATCGACTACTAATTCTGACGAATAACTGATGGTATGGGTAATTAAACTATTGAGATATTAAAAACTGCAAAATCCACCAATAATGCACGGTCAGGTTATTAAGATTAAATAACAACAAAGAAATCCTTACTGTCCAGAAGATTGTAGTAGGTGCATCATTAAATGCAACTCTTGCCAAGCCGAAGTCACATATTTTGAGTTTGCAATTTGCATTAGCAAGTATGTTTTTCGGCTTCAGATCTCGGTGATAGACATTTGCTGCATCAAATCACAAATAGTATTTAGTCAATTCTGATCATATTTAGCAAATGAGATAATAGTATATATTCTGTCCACAACAACAACAGCAAAACCTTTGGTCCCAAACAAGTTGGGGTAGGCTAGGAATGAAACCTCCTCAAGGTCAAAGAGACGAGAGCCTTGTAAAAAAACCTACTAGACTAAAACCCTAAGCCGTACATCCTGTCATCTGAGTCGAAAGCCTAAAACACCGCCCCTAAACCTTCTTATGGTTCTGGTACGTGGATCTCTAACTTCCATGCGCTCCTATTCAAAGCTAATTCTTTAGCTACATTCCAATCCCTCAAATCTCTTTTAGCTGCTTCCTCCCACATCAGTTTTGGTCGACTTTTACTTCTTACGTTTTCAGTACGTCTTAAAATTCCACTACGTACTGGTGCCTCAGAAGCCCTCCATTGGAGATGATGTCCAAACCATCAAAAGCGATGTTGAACAAGCTTCTCTTCAATTAGTGCTACCCCCACCCTATCACGTATATCATCATTGCGGATTCGATCCCGCCTTGTGTGGTCACATATCCACCGCAACATCTTCATCTCCACTACACTCATCTTCCGTATATGTTATCTTTTTAGTCGCCCAGTATTCTGCTCCACCCTAGTGCCTCTTGTGCCCACACCCGCCTCCCACTCACACGTCCAACCTGCGTCGCCCGCCTCCCACTCTCCTCTCCGTCCCCAACTCTGCCCTGCTCTTCTCCTTTTCTCTGCACATCTCCGCCCCCTCCCTCGCCACCGTCGCCCCCTCTCCTCTCATCTCGCGTCGCCGCCCTAGGCCGGGTCGGGGAGGTGGAATCGCGCGGCGGGTCGTAGATGACCCGATCTAGCACGGTTGGGAACTAGCCCGAGACAGATGGTGGAGGCCAGATCCGCTGTATCCCTCGCCTCCAACTACGTCTTCGCTGTCTCCCTCTCCTTCGATGGCCATTACCCATCGCTGTGTGGCATCGCGGATTCGCGGTTGTGGCATTAGCGAGAACTCCTACGAAGCGGTTGGCCATGGCGCCATCCACGGATCTAAAGACCGTTTCCGATGGTAATCCCGGTCGTCGGCCGGAAAAAAAAAACCAATCGGTTACCGGATTTCCCAGAAAAAACCCGGTTGAATTTCACTTGAATTTGCTTAAAAACCAGCCAAAATTTGAAATTTGAACTTGCAAAACCGGGAAAAACCGGTCCGTTCCCGGTTACCACCGGTAAATCCGGTAACCGGCCGTTTTTTTTTTTGCTTGGCGCCATCTATCCAAGGCTCGTCTTACTCCCTCCGCTCGCGCCTCCTCTCCTCATTGGTCACTTGGGCCCGGTGGCATCCAGGGATCCAATAACCGTTCCTAGATGAAATCCCGGCCAACCACCGGTACCGGTAACTGGTCGGTTACCGGTCAAACCGTTTTTCTCACGGATGAAATTCGCTCGAATTTGATTAAAAATCATCCAAAATTCGAAAATCAGAATTTGCATTTGAAAAACCTGAGAAAACCTGCCGGGATTTTATTTCCCGGTACCCATAGGTAAATCCGGTTACCGTCGGTAACCGGCCAGTTACCGCCGGTTTTTCTATCCCTGGTGGCACCTCCTCCGTCCACGGCGATGTCTCCTACCAAGCCGAAACCCTCGCCTTCGATGAGATCTAGCTGTCCCATGAGAAGCCGTCCACCACCTTCGTCCTCCACGGCCTCCTTGGCTCCGGCCGCAATTGGTGCTCCTTCTCCACGCCCTCGTCTCCGAAATATGCTCCTTATTTTCTGTTTTAATCCTTTGGCATACTACTTGTGGGATTGCTAACTGTTGCTATTTTATACTGGCAGCTTCTTTACTACGTTGCTCAAAGTACCGGAGAATGATAGCTTTGATCCTTATCAGGTATTTTTCTGCACTTCCTTTGACAAAAACGTGCTTGGATTTATCATGTTTGTTGTTGTTCATCTAATCCAATTATTTCCATTTTCAGGAATTAATGAAAACCCTAATTTGGTTTATACATGTTGCTGGCCTTTATTTTGCTTGACACAGTAGTCACAGAAACATCTCCCATAATCATAAGTTCCAGGCTGTTGGTCTTGGTGAGTACATAGTTGTCCTTATTCACTTTCTGATCTAATGCTTTTATCTGAAGTTTGATTTGTCAAATTATCCTACTGCATCCATGGAGACTTCCTCGATCTTATTTTGCATGTCCATTATGTACGTTCAGCTGCCTCACTTCCTATTTAATTTTTATCTTTTTATTGCATACTGTGTGCTGATATCTAGACAACCTTTTTCTATACAAAATGAATTTGTAATACTCCAAATTAATTCGGAAGAGAGCATTCGGGATCAAATAGAGAATAGTTTAATCAGCAGTTAGAGAGGGGGTTTTCAGCATAATTGGGACAACCTAGGCCTCGGGCCTTAGCCCAGGAGGTCCATGAGGGGTTGGCTACTAATAAAAGGAGGGGGAAAACCCTAATATCTACTGTAGCATGTGTGCTACAGTACACACCACCACTGTAGCACCACCATGGTGTCTCCTCCCCATGGCAGCCCTTGCCTCCATCCCCCGCTGCGGTTGCCGGCCAAAGAAGGGAGAAGGAGAGGGGAGAAGAGAGGGAAGGGAAGGTTCGCGGGCTTCGTCGCGATCTACAGCGGTTCTTCAAGGGTAACATCGAGTTTTCTTCGCTGGTTGAGGCGTATTGGTTGCAATTGATTTCGTTTGGTAGATCGAATATCAACAGTTGATAGATCGCGTGCTGTCCAGTAGATTGGACGACGGTTTTCATGTATTTAGAAGCAGAATCTGGGGATCCACTCTCTTAGAGATATCTGGGTCATGTTCTTAGCTTTCAGTGGCCGCCAAGAACGCCCAAATCCGATTAACGGTTAGTGAGTTATGAATTTTTTAGTATCGTTGTCCTACTGATCTGTCAGCATTCGGACAGTCTATAGGAAACTGGGTTAAGCCATTAGTTAAAGACGAAATCAGAGGATCTCGATATAACGAAAAATGTAGGTAATTTCCATACCTTTTCAGAGAGATAAAGAACGCAAGATTTGGACTTTCGTAGCAAAATTTATGGTGGTTTTAGTGTACTGTCCAGAGAACCCGACGTGAATATTGATGTCTTTTAATTTGGCTTGGTAGGGGTATTAGATGGCCGATTTAGAAGGGCCCCTCAAGTAGGTTTAGTTGGGGAATTTAATTACCTTTCCAGAAGGTCCAAAAACACCTCATTTGGACTCCTACGCTAATAGATACGGATTTTTGTTTATAACTGTCCACCGAGGAGACAGATTGACGTTTAGGATTTGGGGTTGGGATCGGGTTAGACGTTTTTGCGAGTTAGTGATTGTTTGTATATAGTTTGTCTGGTCTACTACTGTTATCTTAGCGTGCGTTATAAACATGTTCAGGTGGTGGTTTGATCCCTGATGCAGCCCCTTCTGCACGTCCCTCGCTCTCTCGCGGTTAAGGCAAGTATAATGATGGATATGATAGAAATCATTGAATGGCAATGTTTGATAAATACTAGGAGTATTTGTGTTATCTATGATTGCTATGGTGGTATGTTTGATAATGTTCATGGTTTCCAGTGAAATGAGTAAAGTGTCATTCTTGGATGTTTGAAGGTTATGAAGTCTTGATTATGAGTATTTATAGTATGAATAGATTATTCATATGCAATGTTGCTGCGGTGCATGCTTATATTAAATTGAGTTTTCATACATATGCATCATGATGGCTTATTGAAGTCTTGGTCATGTGATGACTAAGCAATTGTTGAGGTCCCCGGTATGTTTATGACGGGCTAAAGGTCCCCATGCTTGTAAAGCATGGGCTTAGGTCCCCATACCTGTGGAGTATGGGCTATGGTCCCTGTGCCAGATGGCACAGGCATGGGTGTGCATCGACGGATCGCACTTTGCATCTGATAAAATGCAAATGAGAAAGAGAAAATAAAGAGCATGTTGAGCATATTGCATAGCATGTGTATGTAAAGTAGTTGGTGAGTGGTTTGTATAATACAGTTGATGAGATTACATGCATGTATGCTGTTTATGCCATTTATTATATTTGTTGAGTCTTTGGACTCACCTCTTGTTGTTTGTTGTGTTTTAGGTACCACTTGCAAGAACGACATGCATGGGAGGGAGTAGGGTTGCTTGGATGCACTTACTACTACACACTATAAATGCTGATTAACATTTGGATCATACTCTAATAATAGCAATCTATTAAGGATTAATTCATGGCCATGGTTGAATGTTTTGGATTAATTGTAATAATGAGAGTAATAAATTTTGATTATGCTTGATAATGCTCTAGCTGAATAGATTATCTTGGAAGTTTGAATGAACTTTGAATGATGAGATGGTGATTAGAATATATGAAATGGTTGGAATCTTCGGTATACTTAGTTATACAAAGGAGGTTCTGTCGAAATTTAGAACTATGCCTTGTGTTTAAATTGTTGATATATTTAGTTAGTAGCATTCCAGGCTCTAGTTGGGCTGGGGTGTTACAGAATCCCTCATGTTGACTTTTTATATACAAAATGAATCCCTCATATTGATATTTTGTATGGATTGTCTTAGTATATTTGGTTGTGCAATTTTTTGAGTTGCATGTTCATGGCTTTGGTTGTGCAATTTTTTGAGTTGCATGTTCATGGCTTTGGTATCGAACTATTGATGCAATTGAAAGAACAGCTACAACAGGCTTTTTATTGGCTGCTGATAGCGTTTATCAGCTAATTGAATGTTCTCTGTACTATTTGTTATTTAGTTGGATTGCATCTCCTTAAGTTTGTTACTCAGTATAAATGAGGAAACAATGCAATGCTTTGACCTTTTTCCAGCTGCAATTAACTCTATCGTGACTATCATTGATGTATTGGATATTTTCGGGGTCATCTGGCGCCACTCTGGATTGAGGCAAGAGGGCTTGAATTTGTCTCGGATACCCCTGTGAGGTTGTGCCCCTCCGACGACGAGATGTTCATGTTCCGGTTTAAGAGGAAGCAATTCCCGATCAGGCTCAGCTTCGCTATGACAATCGACAAGGCCTAGGGGCAAACCATCCCGAACACCGGTGTCTACCTACCCGAGCCGGTGTTTTCTCATGGTTAGCTACTGTCAGAAGCAACATCAAGATCCTTGCCTTCGCAGATTAGGACAAGAACAAGCGTCCAAAGTTTAGGAAGACCCGTGGGACCTTCACGAAAAACATCGTCTACAGAGAAGTCCTCACGTCATAGACGAGGATAGCGATGACGGGTTGTAAATTAATGCCTGATATTTTTTTTGCTTGATCTCAAATATATTTGTCCCGTTTTGATTTGGAGGCGGAAGATTCTCATGCACGTACATTTCTCTTGGTACTCATGGTGGAATCATCTATGCAAGATCATTTCTTTAGAGGTTTATCATGTAAGCCTTCATTTTGTAAAGATTTTTCGTTTCCTTATCTAGCTTTTCAATCATATATCCGTTATTATTTGGTTTGCGGCTTTTGCAGATGTCATTGGCATGGTCATGCACGTCGGCGCATGCTGGTATTTTTTAAAAGAAAAAATCTACTATGTTTCATCTTTAGGCGGGTTGTCGACCACGGTAGAGAGTTAACTCATATTCTTCCCAGACTCAATCCATGTTGACGAGTTGGAATGTATAAGTATCTACATCATCTATGTACAAATTATATTGCATCTCTATAATAATTACCTCTCCACGGTAACCCTCTAAATCTTATATTACTTTTTTTTGGTTTATCTATAGGCCTTCGTACATCCTTAATGATTGCCCCTGCGGCTGTACTTGACTACGTCAATTTCGTCATCCAGATGAGGACAAACACGATTGCTAATCCTCATTATCAAGGATTGAACGAGTAGGAAGGCAGTGGGGAAATGATCTTCACAGTTGATGGACTTATTTTATTTTGCGTTCGTTGGTTATATTAGTTTAAATTCTCATTTTTAAGTATACTTTCAATGGTATGTTATTTCATTTGTTCTTGTTTCAATATCGCGTTGGAGCAAAGTATCTATGTTATTTCATTTGTTATTGTTTCAATATCGCGTTGGAGCAAAGTATCTCTTAAGTTCGTTGTATCGTTGCTTATTAGAAGGACTCAATTTATGAATGCAACATTTTTTATACATGGTTTGGACTACATTCGGTGATGGAATGTTTGCTGAATTTTCATTATGATGTAAATGACTCCAAGTTTCCTTTATCTGTGTTATCAAAATGGCTTCAAAATAATTCTATAGTTTATGTTTCTGTCGCAACGCACGGGCACTTGACTAGTTATTTAAAAAAGAAAGAAAGTAAATCCCCAATACACCTCCCATACTTCCCCTGATATCAGTGTAGTTTCCAACATGGAGAGGAGAATGAGATAGACATTGGCAGGTTCGTACTTCTTGTTATTGTCTATCCATGGAACATTTACATTTGGGTCCTATGCTTGCACAGGTTGTGCTTGACTTTTTAATTATTAATATAGTAATATTATCTATGAATTATGCTTTACGTAAATACTTTACATTATATATATATATATATATATATATATATATATATATCACTGTATCCTTGTTTTTGGGAAATGCCAAATCTTTGTTTCACTGTACCAGTTTCCCATATCAGTGTAACCTGTACTTTGGTTTTTTTTCCCCCTTTTAACTAATTTTCACATACTTAAAAATTTTAAAAAAAAGAGAGAGAGAGATCACAGGCAAGAAGCTACTATTTAAATTCACAATAGTCATATAATAAATGAAATTGATCCAAACAAGCATCAATTATAGTCTTATAGATTAGCTCAATTTGACCTAAATCACACACACACACACATATATATATATATATATATATATATATATATATATATATATATATATATTAACACTTAAATGTGCCAATTTTTTTAAAAAAATAATATAAATATGCCATACTTCTGTATTATTTCAGCTCAATTAATCTTGTAAACTCATCAAAGAGTTAGTTTCAGTTCAGTCAATCTTGTAACCTGACTAATAGAGTTAATATTCATAAGTCCAATACTACAAGAAATCAGAGAACAAAATCATGTCGTAGTATCAGAGGTATATTAACCATGTCAATAAGTGCATTTCATACAGCTAGTCGTAATACATTGAATAAAAATATGCAACAGCATTGAACTCAAAACGTTTTACTTGCCACAGGAAAAACAAGTTCTACAACTATATCAGTATTCAGTAACAAGTCAAGAAAACAAATAAAAGGAAAGGGAAGACAACGGAAAAAAAACAATTTATTGAATAGTTAAAGAGCTATCTACAGCAAATATGCCAGAGCAAGAAAGGAAAACAAGGAACAAATTGCTACATGGTGCAAGTAGTTATATCACGAATAGAAGCACATGCAACATTGATGTTGATAACTTCAAAAATGTGAGGAAGTGGATACCTGTGTGGATATATTTCAACGCACGAAGCATCTGATACAGGAAAAACTGATAATGCTCTCTCGTCAAATCATCATTAGCCTTTATGACCTGATGAAGATCCGACTCCATAAGTTCAAAGACAACATATATATCTTTGAAATCCTTTTTGGATGGGGGTAGCATGATATGCTTTATCTCCACGATGTCAGGGTGCCTAAGAAGCCTGAGAAGTTTTATTTCACGGAGTATGCGTGCAGCATCAGATATATGCTCAAAAATGTTGTGTATCTTCTTTATCGCAACCTTCTCTCCGGTTTGCATATCATTTGCTGAACATACAAGTCCATAGCTTCCTTTGCCTATGACCTCCAGAACCTTGTATCGATTAGCATCACCATATTCAGTAAAGAAACCCATCTCTGGTGCATTCTGAAACAATAAATAGTAATCAGGTAGCTCATACTGGTTACATATTAAAAACTACGCAACCGAGAAGAACAATGTTCATCAATGATGATAGCACCATTTGGTTAGCCTATAATCACAATAACGCTGCAAATTAATCAACTATGGTCGGTGGCAGAATAGCAAGAACCAGAGCAAAACTGCATGAGCTGCAGGCCCACTCCATCTGGCTACAAATTAATCATCGATAATCATCGATGGTCAATGTGTGAGACCATAAGCAAACAGGGAGTGTGTTCTGGAGAAGAGCTTTTCCACTGTTCCTATCATAGTACCATGTACATCTAAAGAATAAAGATTCTTTGGATTTACTCACAAATGAACTCCAAGATCATTTTCCGATCTGAGCATACCATCGTGAACTCAAGCACTCGCCACCATCATGACCCAAGCCAAGAAATCAACACAACTCTAAGATTATAAAATTTGCTCCTTATGTAGCATTGCAGAAATAAAATTATAACAAAGACTCAAAGAGTGAAGAGTTGTCCCAATATTAGAGAAATCCTACTAAGTACTCCCTCCGTCCCGCGATATAAATCCAAATCCACCATACACATAGACCAAGGAAGCCCTAAATCTAAGAAAAAATTAATTCTATTGGACCATACATATCCCATTTAAATAGCATACTCAACTACTCAACCACTTTTTTTGCATTTAAACAGGGGTATAGAGTGGAAATATTGCAATAACTACACTTTGATTCCCTCAATGAGCTTATATCGTGGGATGAAGCTTCCCAACAAAATGGACTTATATTAGTCCAGGACAGCACAGATGTAGATTGCAGCGGATGAATATGTATCTACTATCTTTTAATTGCAAATCTTATACTCCCTGTACCTTTCAAATTGTTTTATTAGAACTTAAAATTATGAAACTCCTGTCACTGCAACTAAATAGCAGAACCATTTTGCTTTACAAAAAGAAGGCCTTTTTTCTCCTACATATAACTAAGAGTAGAAAAGTTTTTTCTGTTTAAATTTATAAATAGGCCATGCTTGTTGAGGTGCAAGGTGTGAACCTTATCATAAATGTGAGGAGAGGAAGTGAATAAAATAAAAAATAAAAATAAGAGTACTGGAAAACATGCTTGCCTATTCCATAATAAGAAAATACAAATGTACCATGAAAAAGCTGGTCTCCGCACAAATAACCTTGCTGGACCCATAAAAGCCCTTTACCCCTACAGAACCAGTTTTTAACATATAGGAGCTGGGGTGATGGCACATTACAGCCCTGCATGTCTTAACACATTACAGCCTTGCTTATCTGCCCCTTAATTCTGAAACGTAGTGTCAGCAGCACCAGCTTCATCAACCTAGTGGGCTTGATAATGGACACGATAGCATAGAAACATGGGTTTTCCTCGTTTGGCGCAAGGCAGGTTTCACAAGCATGAAGGAACAAAGAAGTTACAGATGTGGTGCATTATGTGGGAAACTGTGACATGATGTGCAGGATTATGGTTGAGGTGCAATGCAATGACTGGCTTGGTGTGGCAACCATCGCATTGGCACAACACACAATGCATAGATTTATGGCCTATCAGACGAAAGCAAGGTTTGTAGTGGCTAGGCAGCAATAAAGATGGTAGCTCAGAGAAAGGGTCATCGTATGTGGGTTCAGAAAATCTTTGTTTCGAAACTTAGAAGGAAAATATCAAAATTAACGTCCAAATTAGCTTACTTTTGAAGTTGACCACCTCTGTGGGACTATCTTCTTTCTTTAATTTTGAAGCTGACCACCTCTGTGGGATTCATTTTCTTTCTTTCTAAGAAAACAACAGCAGGATCGAGGTATGTATGCAAATAGCAATAGTGTGCTATAGGATGGTAAAAGTGCATGTCTCCACGCCTCTTCCATGTTCCTCACATTAAACCACTAGCTAGTTTATCGAACAAAATTATTGAAAAATAAATAAACCCCATATGTCGCAACATCACACTAATTTTTAGTCGCCTAAATTAATCGTTCACCAAATTTGGACCTCGTTTAGTCTATTGCCATCATTTCCAACCATTTCCCTATCTTAATCCCATCTGAACTAGCAAGATCGAAGAATCCAAGAAAACTGAGAAGCCAAGCTCGAACCTTCTTGCGGCAATCGTTGTTCTGCATCTTGGCGCCACCAGCGGAAGTCTCCCAAGATCTGCTCGAACCTTCCTTTCTTTCTTTATTTATTTCTCTTCCCCTCGTCTCACGAACCCACAAGACCGGCCCTGGATCTCTCTCGCTCAGGCGCGGGTCAGCCGCACTTGCCCCATCGGCTCCTGCTCCGAATCGCTAGCCCGCAGTCATCCCTGCACCTCCTCCTCCTCATACACCCCACGGCCCACGCCGCCGCCGTCCGTCGCTGCCGCGGCCGGGTTCTTGTAGGGTTTCGAAAGACGGGGAGGCAGCAGAAATTGCTTTGGCTTCGGATCTGAGGGGAGGAGGCGCCGCGCGTGGGGAGGGGAGGGGAGGGGAGGAGATTGGGGTTTGGGGAGATGGCGGAGAGCGCGTGTTGTTGTGCGGCAGCGGACGGAGCTGGGGTGACGGGGATGGGAGGACAAGTGAAATGGAACGTGGGGAGGGATATTTTTCGGCTTGTGGTACGGTAAAGTCTGAATGTGGCGGTTATCTCGGGTATTCTGGAGCACTACTGACCCATGATGGCACCAGTCGAACGCAGCCCGGCTGGTCCGGCTACCAAAACAGGTTATTAAATCTCAGAAAATTAATTCTAAAATTCTATATGCTTATTGTGTTAATGTCGTTATCAGTAGCTAGCACACATATATTACATCGTTGCATCATTATATTTATATACGAATAAATACAATAAATTATTACACAAAAATAAATAGTTGAACATTGACCACATTTTACATAAGAGCCAACCGGCCAATATGCACATAAAAGTGTAATCACAGCAGAAGCTAAATATAATTAAAGACAACGAGCCCTCGTAGTATGCCACAATTCACATACAACCAACTAGGTGTTAAACCTTAAAACATGGTAGCGTCTTCACCAACTTGTAGCGTGAAAGAAACCGATCATCGGTTTTCATCTTCACCCACTAATACTGTTCAACAATGCAAGGTGAGTACACAAGATACTCGTAAGATTTACATCAAATGCTATTTGGCTCACCAACTTGCAAAGAAAAGAAACGATCTTGAGTATGTCAAAGGAAGGTTATAGTATTTGCTTTTGTTGCTCAAAGAGAATATGCATATTGTAACAGAGAGATTGCAATCAATAAGCGTAAAAGCAATTGACGTTGATAATTAAATAATAATAATAATAATAATAATAAAGCATAAATATCATAATTAAACAATTGGCTTACTGTCATAACCTCAAAACAGAAGCAAAGTCCTTGCCAAACAAGCTTATGCATGGATTCCCTATCCATACATTATACAAACAATTTCGCAAAACATAAAGCTACTTATTATGGGGTGTTGCCAAGTGATGTCCATGACTAGGGACATGACTATTCGAATAGATTGAGATTTCACTTTACAGAGGATGTACAATTTTACCTACAATATATGATCAATTGTTGATGTTTGTCCGATACACTTAGTAGTAATGCGACTAAGAAGATCATAACATAGCATTTACAATATCTCGCCTTTACATCAGTCTGCCCTATGAGCTAACTCCTCAAGATATGGACATCTTCTACCATCATCAAGAGAACTCATAGTTGTGTTGGTAACACTTGCAATACATGGATGTTCTTTACCATCATCAATTTGCAAGTGCCCTATAGATATGGATGTCATTTACCATCATCTGGACATCCCAAATAACACATATCGACTGCAGCCTATGGGGCTTAATGCTCAAAATTGGTAAATTACTTGGCCAAATCCGGCTCATTCCGGACATATGGTTGTACGAATTTACTTGGGTCTATGGTACAATAGATCGGTCCTTAATGACTCGGACTGCACTGGTCTCTTGTAACTGCACTGGTCTCATCAACCACTCACAAAGTCTAAAACAAGTTTTTAGTTTTCATTTGATAACCAAACTAGGAGAGTTACCTCCTCTGGACATATATATAAGTGTTTCCCGCCGTTGAAGAATTTTATCAAGTTATTCCATCCTAGCAAAACTAGTATCGATATAAGCATGGCTAAGAATCTTCCACATATCTCTACTGCTTAAAAATTGGAGTTGGTAGTCGTTTGTCCTCCCACCCTCCTCTGCGTCCATTGGATCGGCCAACTGGATGATCGCGATCATCCGTCCTCCCACCCTTTTCTACATCCTTTGGATCAACGAGCTGGTCGACCGAGCCCAGATCACATCACGCGAGCAGCAACCCTAGTGGCCTGCACCGCCCTCCCTCCCTCTTCTCTCCTCTCTCTCTCTCTCTCTCACGCTCCCCACCCTTGTTGCCTGCCTACCCTCTCCTCTCTCTCTCACGCTCCCCACCTGTGCCGTCGCCTACCACTCTTGCGCCACCCTCCCTCCCTCTCCTCTCTCTCACGCTCCCCACCTACGCCGCCCGCCTCCCATAATCATGCTGCCCTCCCTCGCCTCTCTCTGTATGCCCACAATGGATCTAGTGTCCTTTGACCTCGCCGACAGCGGTCGCGGCGCGTCAGCCGGTACCCGATGCCTGCGCCGGATCTGATCGCCCATAAGGGTGGTGTGGTACCCCCAAGTGCAACAAGTTCTTGCCAGAGTTGTCCGTTTACTTCGTCTACGTCTGCGATGGATGCGGTGCCACCATCCAAGGTGTGAATCTCTCTTTCTCCTCCCTTCACTGATAATGATCTTGTTTTTGGCATCCTCCATTAATCATAGTTGAAGAAGGCATGAAGAAAATGTTGGATTTTTTTGCATTTTTTTTGTTTATACTCGACGATTACATTTTTGTTAGTAAATGTTGTTGTTTTCCTTATTGGCTTTAGAAAATTTTGTTTTTGTCCTCCATTCCATGAAAGATTTGGATTTAATCCCCTACGATTCCATAGGCTTCAACTAGGGTGGATTTGGGAATTGGCTCATCCCAATCCCCGCACAAAATAGCCAAGTTTGGTTGCATGGCGGTTGCAAGCAACGAACGTGGGTGCTATGCGGTTGTCTCCTTCGCAAATACAAAAAGGCGTAGCTCTTCTTCCACATGACCTCCTCCTTAGACTTCCCCTTCCTCTCCACAGAAAAGAATGGGGTAAATACTTCCTTTCCCTTTGTTTGTTGTAATCTTCATAAATGTTCCACCCAATAATCATATTGGGTATATGTGGTAAGGCACAAAAGGACTACAACCAATCACGCCAGAATAAGGTCATCCTTTATCTATTGATATAGTTTTGTTTTTGTGGCAACACTTTGAATTTTTGTGCACGGTAAAGGTCTTCATTATGCTAAAATCTACATTTACCTTGTCTTAATCTAAATTTGTTTGCTATTTGCACCGCTAACAATTGAAAATTGTTAGTTGCTTAGTTTATCTAAATCAGTGGCTCTATAAATTGGCATAACTATTTCCTGGTCGACTAATGGTAGTAATTTCTCACTCAATACAGTCATGTACCTGGACATGCTTAATATGTTTCCAGGTTCTGAAACCTTGCCCCTACACCCCTATTCATCCACCTGCTTAGTTGTTTTTTGGTGAATGCATGGTGGTTTAGTCTCATATACTTTTGATGATTAGTAATTTGATAATCTTGATCATATTTATCATTTTAATAATGTGGACTTTCTACTGTTGTGCATGTAAACTCCCATGCCGCTCTTCCTTATTATCCCTAGCCCTACCCCCACCCTTGCGCTCATCCAACAAAAAAACACAACAACAACAAAATCTAAATTTGTTTGCTATTTGCACTGTTGACAATGGAAAAATATTTGTTGCTTAGTTTACCTACACCAGTGGCTCTATAAATTGACATAACTGTTTCCTGATCGACTAATGGTAGTAGTTTCTCGCTCAATACAGTCATGTACTTGGACAATCTTAAATTGTGACTAGGTTTTGAAACCTTGCCCCTACACCCCTATTTGTCTGCCAACTTAGTTGGTTTTTGGTGAATGTATGGTGTTTCATTCTGGTCTACTTTTGATGATAAAAAATTTGACAATCTTAATCATATTTATCATTTAAATAATGTGAACTTCCTATTGTTGTGCATGTAAACTCCCATGCTGCTCTTACTCATTATCCCTAGCCCTACCCCCACTCTTGTGCTCCATCCAACAAAAAAACACAACAACTACAACTAAAGCATGCCATACGGTTTTTAAGCACACTGTAATCAATGTACTAATACTGTATATTAATGCCCATGTTTGTTAAAATGCATCCAATTCAAAACCATCTTCCCTTAGAAGAGCCCGATTGAAAATCAATGGATTTACCATGAAATCTTTTTCACTTTTCAAGTAGACAGTTTAGAAATAAATGCCACACAAGCTAAAAGCGAAATCACTCGAAAAATTAGTTTAACCATTTATTCTTCTCTTTTTTTTTCCTTAACTGGAAGGAATCACACATACCGACAAGAACCAACTCAATTTGTATTTGACATCCGTCATAACTACATAGTTCAAGTAAGAACTAAGAGAATATCTCACTATCCAATATCATACCCTTTTCTACAATCTTTCTTTTAAGAATTTAACTTTCTCTTAAACCATAGGATCCCAAATTATCGCATAACATATTAACTCATTTCTCTTAAATTGGCAACCTCAAAGCTATGTTCCACCGAACACAGAATCCACACTTATGCAGGGAGATTATTCCAATCCACAATATCATACTCTAGCCAACTTCTCTACCGAATGAATTACTTTGACAGAATAATTCCCAACGCAACTCAATATAGATTTCATCCACCATCACATCCCTTAATCCGTTAAGGATAACCAATTTGAAATTCACATCACACCCTCTCATTTACTACACCGAAAGGATACTATCAATGATCATCCCACTACTCGGAATCCACTTTTATTCTATTACTTTTACACATAACCATTGGCAACCAAGGTTCTAGTATAAAAATGCAAAGCCCAAATTCAACCTACAAGATTCCTACAACCAACTTTTCGTATAAAAGATCTAAATCCTCGTGTTCATTCACTAAAATTCCACACTCTAAACATACTCAAACATTATCATTCACATGTAAATATTTTTTTCGGCCAAATTATCTTTTAGAAGATTTCTATCTCCCAGAAGGTTATTCACTAAAACCAAGGCATACCTACCAACATCTCAACCTTACCTACTATTCCACTAATTGACATTACGATTAAATTACTTGCTAATCCTACCTTCGTTAAACTACACCGTCATAGATCACCTACCCATCCTTGCACTACCCAATCGTGATACTCTAACACATTGATCAAACTTCCAGATTTTGATAGTCCCAACATTCCAACATGAATGAAAGTTCTTGGATTATAATTCGCTATGGGTTTCACTAGTTGTAACAACGATCTATTTTATTTCAACGAAAATTATTCCATTTAAATCCAATTCTTTCCAAGAGTTATAGGACAAAACCAAATCACTTTCTATTGATCTTCAAATAGCTTGGCTCCCATAATTCTCACTCGATCATTTACTTGGTGTAACATCCCAACTTTAGGCTTGTGTTTCAAATGTAAGAAAATCAGTAGAAATTAAAACTTTTCTTACATCATGTATTTCTGTTGTGCCAAACAATTCTTGTATAAGGGATTATGGAAATACATTGTCACAAGTCTAGTTGATCCAAATCTTGATATTCCAAAACAATCTTGTCAAATCTTATGATCATCCTCTGAAATATTTTTCCTAAGTCTCTGTGATGGTATGTGACCCTCTGAAAAATTTCACAATTTTTAGAAATTGTTTGAATATTTTTAGAGGCGATCAAACTGTTTGACTCTCGATCAAACATTAAAACAGAGCTTTGCAGAATTTTTGGAGATTTATTCACAGTATAAAAACCTCTGAAAATTTTATACAAGGTTAATATCTGAGTTAGCAAGCTCCTGTAAAAATTTCATAATTTTTGGAGTTAATTTGCTACCTCAAATAAATCATTCAAAGTCTCTGTTCTAATTTCAAAGTCAAACCTGGTTTTACTGTGCGTCGGGTTCGAATCATGCTCGGGCTCGAGCCAAGTGACTTGGTCCAGTCAACTAACCGCACCGCGCCCGTTTGAAAATCCCGCGATCGATCTCAACCATTGGATCTAAATCGCACGGCCCGCGCGCGTGTAACCCTTCGGACCTTCCGGTTGCAAGTTTGATTGTCAACCGTTAGATTCCCATCCAACCGTCGAGATGCGCCGAAATCTTCGGACCCTCCGGTTGCATTCTTAAATCTGAGCCGTTGGATTAAGATCCAACGCTCGCGTGTTCCTCCGTTGTAAATTGAGTTTGCGACGTGGAGCTATCTGAGCCGTTCGTTTCTAATCGTAGGGCTCGCAATCTCCCCGTTGTGTTTTAAAGCCCGTAGGCGTGGCACTATCTCAGCCGTCCGTGCTTCATCTAACTACCAAAATCGCCGAGCCTTTTTCTGGTCGCCTTCTACCTCCCGCCGTCACGAGCAATTGTAGGGAGTAATGGCAGTGTCATTTCTTGCTCCCTAAAGCCACCCTAGCCGACGTTTAGGGGTATGGGAGGTACACTGAGCCATACCATGCCCTATTGCACCAGCTATTATCTTTTTCCTTGTCGGCCGCACCTTGTGCTCTGTGTTTTGCCGCCCGAAAGAGGTGTGGTGCAAACCCTAATACTTTCATGACTTTATAAGCACTCTCAATGCCTCCTGGTATTTCTTTAGACCACCATCAAGCTTCATTCACAATATTGGAGCTTAACACCTCAAAAATGGCAAACCGCCATTGTTGACCCGTGGAGCTCCTTGGGTGTTCTTGGTGTTCCAGTGGTCCTCCTTCACGTTTCTTTGCCCTAACCTTATCTATTTACTTCCTTGAACATTTCCCCTCACTTAATTTTGGATTTGATTCTCACGAATTGTCCAATTTGGGGTTTGTTCAAATTCGGCCGAAATTGGTCATCTTCTTCCTCAGCTCATGTGAGTGCTCCCTTTTCTAATTACTTGCTCATGTAGCTTCTGTGAATCATTATGAAGCTATATTGATGCTTTGGTATCACTCATTTGGCTCAGGGTGTCGTTTTCAATCTTTCTTCTCCAAGTCCGGCGAGCTTTCACCGTGTTCAAGCCTCTCCGGTCATCTTTGAAGCTTCTTGTCATTAAGGTAGCTTCTTATTAGTCCTTAGAAGCTTTGGCACCCGCATCCTAGGCTTGCAGTGGAGCTCATCGCGATTTTCGTGTTTAGCGATAGCTCCATTTTCGTTTTTTCCGCTAGCCGGCGTTCTAGTCCCTCGCCGCCGGCGAGAATGCCACCATTAGATTCGTAGTGCTATTGCGAATCCATTTTGGCTCTTGTTCGGCGCCGCCGCGGCCAGTGTCGCCGGCGATTTGCCATTGAACTCGCTCGGGTTTTGCCGCACAGCTCCCGTTGCCGCTTAATTAGGACACATTAATTGCTAATCATTAGTTATTAATTGTGTCTTAATCTTTTGTCGTTGAGCCACTGACCAGTGGGCCCAACATCCTTTAATCGCCGCTGGCTCAGCTCCGCACTGTTCCGACATCATTAATGTTAATCATTGGTTAATTAATGTGTCGGCATTTAAATCCCTGTCAGAAATCTCCTCTGGGTCGCTGACTTATGGGCCTGTGGGGTTAAAACCAAATTTCAGCAGTCATTAGTGTTTATTTAAGGTTAATCATTAATGGCATTAATTTGGTCTTAACCGCCTCTCGATCGACAAGTGGGCCCAAGTGCCTTGTGCCGCGTGGGTTAAACCAGCGCGTGGGTGACTCGAAGTCACTGACATGCGGTCCCACGTGTCAGCATTTTCCGTTGGACTGCGATCAATATCTACCGTTCATTCTTAGATCTGCGGCCCTGATCTTTGTATGCGTTCGGACCCTCCGGATGCCTTGATCGTTCTCGACCGTCGATCTTGCGATCAACGGCCGAGATCGTGTGCAACCGACCGTCCAGATGCATACACTGTGTGCGCCGTTGGATCTTGATCCAACGGTGGCCCGACAGGTTTCATGCAGCGTCTGCGCCGTTTCGTCAGCGCCGTGCCGTAGGATTTAGATCGAGGTTGGGAGTTGTCCACGTCGTTTCCTTTATTTGAGTTTGTCGTATTTGGTAAGTATTTGTTTAACAACTGAAAATGATGTAAACACTTTGGAAACTCATAACTAATTCATTTTAACTGCTTTTTTAGATTATTCCAACTGTAATAAATCATGTTATCATTTTAGTTTATTATAAAAATGGATTTAAGCATGTTGTAGTAGCAGAAAATTGTATAACTAGGAATAACTTGATTTCTGTCATTTTAAATATTCCAGAAATAGTTTTAATCTTGAAAAATGCATATCTTTTTCTGTATAAATCCATATTGTGCAAAACCAATTTTGTTAAATTCGTCTGTTAGTATACTTTCATATAAAATAGGATTTGAGCATGTTCATAATTCTGTAAAATGATTTGTATTAGATTTACAACTTAGAAAAATCATAAGTAAATGTGTATAACTCCAAATTTAGTAAATCCAACTTTGTTGTTATTAGGATGTCATAAGCTACCTGCTATAAAAATTTCAGACCCTAGGTCATTCTAGAAAATTTCGCCATGAACAGTGTTAATTATTAATTAGGTTATTATTGGGCTGAGAAAGAGTATTCTGTCCATATCTTTTGCATGCTTAGTTCAAATTGCATAATTTTTGTTCCTGTCATGGTCTTAGATCATTCCCTAGTCAGAGTGTGAATTTTATTAGATTTGGATGTGTTTTTTGTTGGAGTTTCATTTGGTGTTCTTCGCTCTTATTTGCTTATCGCCTTTTCGCGTTAGGTTCAGAAGACAATATTATTAATCTTGATATTGAGCCACAAAGACCATCGGACTGCACTTCACCAAAGTGCGATGTAGCATTCATTTGATCATATTGTTCCTACCACTTTCAAAGTCTAATATATTGTTTGCAAATTCTATGTATGCAATGCTATGTCGTTTTAAACTATTGTCGGTAGTTGGCCTACTAGATGCATTATCGGAGGGAAATGTTTATTCTCTACTCTCAAGCCTAGGTTACTTGTCGTGATTTTGGGTTCGCTGGATGGACCCTTGTCACTTAGTAGTTTACGTGTCATTATGCTTAGCCATGCTTAGGTATCAGTAGAAATGGGCGCTTATCGACTTGTCGATAACCTTGATCACACAAACCGTTATAATATGTATATTTCACCTTGTGCTTTGTCTAAATTGCAAAACTAAAACTGAAAATGAAACCAATTTAGACTTGGGCACAATGGTAAGATGGTGTGATCTTTTAGGTGTGATTGGAATGGTGCCGGTCAATTAAGGACCGAACTACTTGTGAGTATCTCATATCCGAGCATTACAGTCGTGCATAACCACACTAGAGGGATATGGGACCTCTCTTAGTCGAGTACTTTGGGTGTTAATTAATGAGTCGTGGTGGGTTGCATATTTGATTATATGCAACATGGACACGCTTGTAGGGAGGGAGAACACCAGCGAGGTCGGTGTATCTTGCTCCACGATGGGTCCTTGTGATCCATATTTCGTCGGCAGATCACTAAGGATTAACCCCATATCGCATCTCTTGATTAGCATATTCCATTGGAAAGGGTTCAGAGGACTTAGCCGTGTTGGCATACCAAAAGGAAGTGTGCTTAATAGCTTGGCAAAAAGGGTCCAAGTGTGGGTACATTGGTACACCCCGGCAGGATTAAAACTATTCAATAGCCTCGTCTCTAGGTTATGGACATGCTTGGATAAGCTTTTCAAGAGTTAGACTACAACCATTTTCAAAATTAAAACTTGGTGGGTGGTATGAATCAGGATTCATGCTATGTTGTGGTGGCTTTGGGAAAGTCACTTCTAGGTGAATACTTGTTACTTATGCTTACTATTGTTATTTAAATGCTTAAAAACAGATTTTACAAACTATTGCTCAACTTAATACAATATTGCAAATGAAACTTGCTTTATGCGTCCAAAGAACCATATAACCACATTCCTTTGAATACACTTTCATGTAGCTATGTATAGGCTTGCTACTCGTAAGTCTCATGTAGTACATTTTTGTACTCACCGCATTGCTTGTGTTGTGAGAGGATGATAGTGAGTCCGATGGACCTCACTTTTGTGAGTTGTCTTTGTGGCGATTCACGGGCAACTAGCTTAGCGGCTTGGCTCGGTTGCCTGTGGTGTTATGTGGCTAACCTGGTCGTCTTTGGTTTAAGCCATCTTATGGCAACTTTGCTTCATTATTACTTATTTGCTATTACATCATTTGGCCTCGGTGTGTTGTAATAACTTATATTATGTATGTCTTTTGGTAGACTTATTATAATCATTGTATGGAATTGATGCATGCTTGGATATGATGTATGTGTGCCGCTTGTTCCGGAGGCACATATTCATCGAGACGCTGGATTATTCTATTTGTGATACTAGAACCAGAGGAAGGTTAAGTATTACAAGTTTAATAAACCGGGTCTCACAGAGCTTGGTATCGAGCCACACCGACCGTAGAAACCCCTAGCTTGGTCGTCCCTAGTATATTTTGAAAACTTACTTTCCAAATATCAGTGCTTTCCTGAAAATCTTAAGTAAGTTCTCAGATTTTACTCCTCATCTATCTTAGTTTGCTTACCTCACCCTATTCTGAACTGATTTTGAAAGCTGAGTTTTCCTCTCATCCTCTTCAAAAGATAGTTGTTTATCGAGTAGATTGGTTTTGGGTAAACCATGGGAGTTATAAATTGAAAGTGTTGACTGTTTTGAGAAGATTAGGAGCTGCTGGGAGCTGCAAATTTCGGCCAGAGACTCAAAAAGAAAATCTGGACAGCAAGCAATACATTTCTGGACAGCTAGTATTTGGGTAGTAAAAGTGCTGAAAATGAGAGATTAATTCCACTAAAAATTGTGGGAATGAAAGGGTAATAAGTGATATGAATTAGCTAAGAGTCTAACCATTCTTTAGTAAATATCTCACCCTGTTCTTAGCTGTTTCGAACAGAAGTTGAGATTCTGAAAATTTCCTTCCTGAAAAATTGATTACTCGTTTTCCCATACGAGTTAGTCATAATAGGAGGATGGTTGTTATCTTTGTGATCTTGCTGTAATTTTATGTGGTTACTTGAGCTTTTGGAGTTGTTTAGGGTTAGTTGTTTTCTTTGTCTCCTGTTCCGGAGTTGTGTTTTAACCTATTTTTGTGGAACAGATGACAAGAACCACCGCAATAATCACCCCATGTTCCGATGAGGAGCCCTTCTCCTCCGACCATGGCGAGGTTACGGCTCGGATCGAGGAATCGCATGGACTGCACTCGGATCTTGGAGGTCATTGCGAGAACACCTCCGCTCCCGCCGCGCCGGGATCCGTGGTGGTGGCCACCGCCTCGTGGTGGGCTTGCGGAGTTTCTCCGCACGCACGCCCACTTTCTCTCGATCCGAGATCCACTCGACGCGGATGATTGGCTGCGCGCTTGTTGAGCGAAAGCTCAATATCGCTCGCCGCGGGAGCAGCGAGCGGGCACTCTTTGCATCCCATCGACTTGAGGCGCAGCACTCTCTTGGTGGAGAACTTTCTCGCCATGCACCGCAGCCACATTGTCTCGTGGGATGAGTTCAGACCGCTTCCGTCGGGCCCACATACCGATGGCCTGATGAAGCTCAAGAAGAAGGAGTTTCAGCGCTTAGCGGGCGCAAGACCGTCTCGGAGTATCTTTCGAGTTTAACCACTTGGCTCGTTATGCTCGGGTGAGGTGGCCTCGATGAGGCTAAGCAGAGAAGTTCATGGATGGTTTGTCCGGAGGCGCGGACAAGCTATCTATTGTGGACTTTGTTGACTTCCGTGGCCTTGGTTGACAAGGCCATCGCCGCCGAGCACAAGGCAAAGGCGCTCGGGTGAGTCCCGCAAGTGCAAGTGGAGGCCCATCGGTGCATGTGCCGCCTCACTCGCCCTCGTGTTGGGCCCGCACTGGGGCTCGTGTTTGCTTCACCACCGCCGAGGCCGTCGGCGCCACTGCTCGTCCCGCAGCCGTGTTTCAAATGACGCAGACTCACGACTCCAGCGCAGTTGCGCTCGCAACCCACCGCCGACGTTACTAACCGCCGCAGCAAGAAGGGCCACTATGCTAGCGAGCTGCCTCGAGGATTGGGAGCCCCTCGCCCTAATGGAGGACGCGGAATGGTCACACACCGACCGTAAGGTGATCCGTAAGACTCGTGGTGTCGGGAGTGGTCGAGTCAACCACATCTCTGCCGAGGAGGCTCGGGAGGCACCCGGCGTTGTGTTGGGTGCGTTCCTTGTTAGTTATCGCCCGCCGCAGCCTTGTTTGACTCGAGCTTCACATTCCTTTATTTCAGATCTTTTGTCGCGATTGTGACCTTCACTTTGTTCCTTTGGGGATTCCTTTGCTTATTCGCCTCCCGGAGGCGGAATGAGAGTCGATCAAGAATGCTCAGGCGTTCCTATTAATATTGAAGGAGTGGAATTCTTGGCGAATCTCATCTACTTGACTCGTAGCGTGCGGATGTGATTCTTGGTATGGATTGGTTGTCCCAACACTTGGGGCAAATCGACAGTGCAGAAGATGGTTTTCTCACTAGTCCCTCAAAGCGAGCAAGTTGGGATTTCACGCGTCGCAGGGGCCACATCTTTGTGCCCTTGAAGCTGCCGATCATGGAGATTCAGATGTGCCCACGATGCAGGACTTTGTGGATGTCTTCCCAAGATTTGCCTGCATCCAGCTCGAGACTTAGAGTTTGTGATTGAGTTGTTGCCCTGCATCGCCCAATTTCTAAGGCGCCCATCAATGCCTCTTAATGAGTTGGAGGAGCCGAAGAAGCAATTGGGTGAGCTTCAAGCAAAGGCTTCATCCGTCTAGCTCATCTCCTTGGGGTTGTCCTGTTATTTTGTGAAAAAGAAGGACAAGATCCTCACGTATGTGTGTTGATTACCGTCCGCTTAATGAAGTGACGGTGAAAACAAATATCCTTTGCCTCGTATTGATGATCTCTTTGACCGCTTGACTGGAGCTTGTGTGTTCTCCAAGATTGACTTGAGATTGGGGTACCATCAAGTCCGGATCGTACGAGGATATTCCAAAGACGGCTTTCACTACTCGTTATGGCCTTTACGAGTACACCGTCATGTCTTCGGTTTGACCAATGCTCCGGCTTTGTTCATGAATCTTATGAACTCGGTGTTCATGGAGTATTTGGATAAGTTTGTTGTGGTTTTCATTGACGACATTCTTATCTACTCCAAGAGTGAAGAAGAGCATCTTTGAGCACCGCAGATTGTGTTGGGAAAACTGCGTGAGCATCGGTACCATGCTAAGTTCAAAGTGCGAGTTCGTTGAAGGAAGTGGCATTCTTGGGCCATGTTCTTTCAGCAGTGGTGTCGCATAGATCCTAGCAAGGTCACGATGTTCTATCTTGAGGCAAACAAGTCGATCCACCGATGAGGAGTTTCCTTGGTTTAGCGCTACTACCGCCGCTTTATCGAGAACTTCTCCAAAATTGCTAAGCCCATGACCGAATTGCTCAAGAAAGAAAAGAAATTCATGTGGTCATCGCGTGATTTGAGTTTTCAAGAACTCAAAGGCGATTGACGCCACAGTCAAAGGCTTGTTCTCCCGATGTGCATAAGAGCTTTGACATTTATTGTGATGCCTCTCGCGAGGACTTGGTTGTGTTCTTATGCAAGAAGGCAAGGTTGTGGCCTATGCATCGAGGCAGTTGAGGCCTCATGAACTCAATTACCCTACCCATGATTTGGAGTTAGCCGCAGTGGTTCATGCACTCAAGATTTGGCGGCATTACCTCATTGGTAACCGCTGTGAGGTGTATTCTGATCACAAGAGCTTGAAATATTTGTTCACCCAGCCAGATCTGAACCTCAGGCAGAGGAGATGGTTGGAATTGATCAAAGATTATGATATGGGCATTCAGTATCACCCGGGCAAGGCTAATGTTGTTGCGGATGCACTCAGTCGCAAGGTGTATTGCAATACCTTGTCACTTCAAGAGCAACAACCTACCCTTCTCGAAGAATTTCAGCGGCTTAATTTGGGATTGATTGAGCATGGTTCTCTTGCTACCTTGGTTGTGCAACCGACTTTGGTGGAACAAATCAAGGCTGCCCAATGAGCAGATGTTGGTGTGATCCAAATCAAGCGTAACATCAAGAATGAGTCGACTAAGTGCTTTTACGAGGATGAGCACGGTGTTGTGTGGTTTGGACGGCGCTTGGTGGTTCAAGGTCATGGAATTGCGATTTGATTCTCCGCGAGGCTCATGACTCCTTTGTCTATCCATCCCGAGCTACCAAGATGTATCAAGATCTTCGGCAGAGATTACGGTGGACTCGCATGAAGCGAGATCGCTGTGTTCGTTCTTGCCGAGTCGCGACGTATGTTGTCGTGTCAAGGCTGAACATCGTCCGCGAGCCTTCTTGACCTTTGCCGCACGAGAATGGAAGTGGATTCGCTGGTATGGATTTCATCACCGTGCGCCGCATTTCTTCCGGAAGGATGCTATCCGGGTTGTCATTGATCGCTTGACAAAGGTAGCACATTTTCGCGGTCGCGTACCAATCTCGGTGTTAGTCACCGGCGGATCTCTATGTGTCTCGCATTGTATGTTTGCATGGTGTGCCACGAACGATTGTGTCGATCGTGGTTCTCTTTTCACCTCTCGCTTTTGGCATAATCGCAAAAGGCGATGGGTACACGCTCTTTCTTTGCCATTTTTATCATCCTCGGGTGATGGTCGACGGAGAGAGTCAACCAAGTGTTGGAAAATATGTTCCGTGCTGTGTTCTTTCCTATGGAAAGAAGTGGGAGAAGTGCTTGCCGCTTGCGAGTTCTCCTACAACAACGCTTCAAGCTAGTCTTGGCATGGCACCGCTTGAGGCTTTGTATGGAAGGAGTGTAGAACCCCATTGAACCGTCGAACCGGTGAGCGCCGATTCTTGGGCCGATTCCATTAATGAGGCCGAAAGTCAAGTTCAGTTGATTCGTGAGCATTTGCGCGTGGCCCAGTCCAGGCAAAAGAGCTATGCGGATCGTCGTCGTCGAGAGTTGAGCTTTGAGCCCAATGACTTTGTGTATCTCAAGGTCTCACCCTTGAAAGGCCATCAACGTTTTGGCGTCAAGGGCAAGTTAGCTCCTCGATATGTTGGACCTTATCGCATCATCGAGAGGATTGGGGCTGTTGCATACAGATTGGAGTTGCCAGCTTCACTGGAGGGTGTGCACGACGTGTTCCATGTGTCACACTTAAAGAAATGCCTCCGTGTTCCAGTTGAGGAAACTCCGTTGGAAAATCTCGATGTGCAAGAAAATTTGACCTATCATGAGCATCCTGCTCGCATTCTCGAAGAATGCGAGCGAAGGACAAGGAACCGTGTCATCAAGTCCTAAGGTTGGTGGTCAAACCATTACGAAGATGAGGCAACTTGGGAGCGCGAGGATCGTCTTCGTGCGGATTACCCATCCTTCTTCTCCGAGTAAATGAATCTCGGGTAGATTCTTGTAAGGGGAGGTTTTGTAACATCCCAACTTTAGGCTTGTGTTTCAAATGTAAGAAAATCAGAGAAATTAAAACTTTTCTTACATCATGTATTTCTGTTGTGCCAAACAATTCTTGTATAAGGGATTATGGAAATACATTGTCACAAGTCTAGTTGATCCAAATCTTGATATTCCAAAAACAATCTTGTCAAATCTTATGATCATCCTCTGGAAATATTTTTCCTAAGTCTCTGTGATGGTATGTGACCCTCTCAAAAGTTTCACAATTTTTAGAAATTGTTTGAATATTTTAGAGCAATCAAACCTGTTGACTCTCAGTCAAACATTAAACAAACCTTCTTGAATTTTGGAGATTTATTCACAGTATAAAAACCTCTGAAAATTTTATACAAGGTTAATATCTGAGTTAGTAGCTCTGTAAAAATTTCATAATTTTTGGAGTTAATTTGCTACCTCAAATAAATCATTCAAAGTCTCTGTTCTAATTTCAAAGTCAAACACGGTTTTCTTGTGCGTCGAGTTCGAATCGAGCTCGGGCTCAGGCAAGTGACTTAGTCCGATCAACTAACCGCACCGCGCCCGGTTGAAAATCCCGCGATCGATCTCAACCATTGGATCTAAATCGCACGACCGCGCGTGTAACCGCCGGACCTTCCGTTGCAAGTTTGATTGTCAACGTTAGATTCCCATCCAACCGCCGAGATGCGCCGAAATCTTGGACCCTCGGTTGCATTCTCCAAACCGAGCCGTTGGATTAAGATCCAACGCCGCGTGTTCCTCCTGTTGTAAATTGAGTTTGCGACGCGGAGCTATCTGAGCCGTTCGTTTCTAATCGTAGGGCTGCAATCTCCCGTTGTGTTTACAAAGCCGTGGCGTGGCACTATCTCGACCGTCCGTGCTTCATCTAACGGCTGAAAATCGTCGAGCCTTTTCGCTGGTCGTCTTCTACCTCGTGCTGCGAGCCTTCAGAGGAGTAATGGCGGTGTCATTTCTTGCTCCTAAAGCCACCCTAGCCGACGTTTAGGGGTATGGGAGGTACAACTGAGCCATGCCATGCCCTATTGCACGGCCTATTATCTTTTTCCTTGTCGGCCCTTTTGTCTTTGTGTGTTTCTTGCTTGAAAGAGTGTGGTGCAAACCCTAATGCTTTCATGGCTTTATAAGCACTCTCAATGCCTCTGGTATTTCTTTAGACCACCATCAAGCTTCATTCACAATATTGGAGCTTAACACCTCAAAATGGCAAACCGCCATTGTTGACCCGTGGAGCTCCTTGGGTGTTCTTGGTGTTCCAGTGGTCCTCCTTCACGTTTCTTTGCCCTAACCATATCTATTTACTTCCTTGAACATTTCCTCACTTAATTTTGGATTTGATTCTCGGAATTGTCCAATTTGGGGTTTGTTCAAATTAGTAGTGGTCATCTTCTTCCTCATTTCGGTGAGTGCTCCCTTTTCTAATTACTTGCTCATGTAGCTTACGTGTGAATCATTATGAAGCTATATTGATGCTTTAGTATCACTCATTTGGCTCGAGGTGTCGTTTCAATCTTTCTTCTCCAAGTCAGTGAAGCTTTCACCGTGTTCAAGCCTCTCCGGTCATCTTTGAAGCTTCTTGTCATTAAGGTAGCTTCTTATTAGTCCTTAGAAGCTTTGGCACCCGCATCCTAGGCTTGCGGTGGAGCTCATCGCGATTTTCATGTTTAGCGATGAGCTCCCATTTCGTTTTCCGTGGCCGAGCGTTCTAGTCCTCGCCGTGGCGAGAGTGCCACCATTAGATTCGCGGTGCTATTGCGAATCCATTTTGGCTCTTGTTCGCGCGCCGCCGCCTTGTCTGCCGCCGTGATTTGCGTTGAACTCGCTCGGGTTTTGCCACGAGCTCCGTTTCGTCGGTTAATTAGGACACATTAATTGCTAATCATTAGTTATTAATTGTGTTTAATCTTTGTCGTTGAGCCAGCGACCGATGGGCCCAACATCCTTTGTCGCCCGGGCTGACTCCGCCTTCTATTCGACATCATTAATGTTAATCATTGGTTAATTAATGTGTCGGCATTTAATCCACAATCAAATCTCCTGCGAATCGTGACTTGTGGGCGTGGGTTAAAACCAAATTTGTGATCATTAGTGTTTATTTAAGGTTAATCATTAATGGCATTAATTTGGTCTTAACGCCCTCTCGATCGTGACAAGTGGGCCCGATGCCTTTGTGCGCGTGGGTTAAACGCTTCGCGCATGGGTGACTCGAAGTCAGCGACATGCGGTCCCACGTCGACATTTTCCGTTAATTGCGATCAATATCTACGGATTCATTCTTAGATCTGCGGCCCGAGATCTTTGTATGCGTTCGGACCCTCGGATGCCTTGATGAATTCTCGCCGTCGATCTTGCGATCAACGGTGAGATCGTGTATGCAACCGCGCCGTCCAGAATGCATACACTGCGTGTCTTGTAGTTGGATCTTGATCCAACGGTGGGCTCGATCAGGTTTCGGATTAGCGTCTTGGCTGTTGCGTTTGGCGCGTGAGCCGTAGGATTTAGATCGAGGGTTGGGAGTTGTCCACGTCGTTTCCTTTTATTTGAGTTTATCACGTATTTCGGTAAGTATTTGTTTAACAAGCTGAAAATGATGTAAACACTTTAGAAACTCATAACTAATTCATTTTAAGCGCTTTTAGATTATTCCAATGTAATAAATCATGTTATCATTTTAGTTTATTATAAAAAATGGATTTAAGCATGTTCGTAGTGAGAAAAATTGTATAACTAGGAATAACTTGATTTACGTCATTTTGAAATATTCGAAATAGTTTTAATCTTGAAAAATGCATATCTTTTCTGTATAAATCCATATTGTGCAAAACCAATTTTGTTAAATTCAATACATTAGTGTACTTTCATATAAAATAGGATTTGAGCATGTTCATAATTCAATAAATGATTTGTATTAGATTTACAACTTAGAAAATCATAAGTAAATGTATATAACTCCAAATTTAGTAAATCCAACTTTATTGTTATTAGGATGTCATAAGCTACCGCTATAAAAATTTCAGACCCTAGGTCATTCTAGAAAATTTCGCCATGAACAGTGTTAATTATTAATTAGGTTATTATTGGGCTGAGAAAGAGTATTCTGTCCATATCTTTTGCATGCTTAGTTCAAATTGCATAATTTTTGTTCCTATCATGGTCTTAGATCATTCCCTAGCTGTAGTGTGAATTTTATTAGATTTGGATGTGTTTTGCTGTTGGAGTTTCATTTGGTGTTCTTCGTTCTTATTTGCTTATCGCCTTTTTTCGCGTTAGGTTAGAAGACAATATTATTAATCTTGATATTGAGCCACAATGACCATCGGACTCTGCCGCTTGATTAGGCAAGTAGATGTAGCATTCATTTGATCATATTGTTCCTACTACTTTCAAAGTCTAATATATTGTTTGCAAATTCTATGTATGCATTGCTATGTTGTTTTAAACTATTGTCGATAGTTGGCCTACTAGATGCATTATCGGTAGGAAATGTTTATTCCTCTACTACGAAGCCTAGGTTACTTCTTTGTGATTTTGGGTTATTTGGATGGACCCTTGTCACTTAGTAGTTCGTGTCATTATGCTTAGCCATGCTTAGGTATCGGTAGAAATGGCGATTATCGACTTGTCGATAACCTTGATCACACAAACTATTATAATATGTATATTTCAGCCTTGTGCTTTGTCTAAATTGCAAAACTAAAGCGAAAATGAAAACAATTTAGACGTGGGCACAATGGTAAGATGGTGTGATCTTTTGGGTGTGATTGGAATGGTGCCGGTCAATTAAGGACCGAACTACTTGTGAGTATCATTATCCGAGCATTACGGATGCGTGCTAACCACACTAGAGGATATGGGACCTCTCTTGGTGAGTACTTTGGGTTGTGTTAATTAATGAGTCGCGTGGTGGGTTGCATATTTGATTATATGCAACATGGACACGTTTGTGGGAAGGAGAACACCCGCCGGGGCGGTGTATCTTGCTCCACGTATGGGTCCTTGTGATCCATATTTCGTCGCGAGATCACTAAGGATTAACCCCATCGTGCGTCTCTTGATTAGCATATTCCATTGGAAATGGTTCGTAGGACTTCTTTCCTCTTGACAATTGAGCAACACATCGTTAAAATCAGCATCATGCACATATTACTCTTTTAGGTCTCTAATCCAAAGATTTTGAAGTCAAGTTGTGAAAACATAGTATATCTTCTAGACAAAGAATCAGCGATTACATTTTTTTGCCCTTCTTATGTTTAATGACATAAGGGAAAGACTCAATAAATTCAACCCACTTAGCATGTCTACGGTTCAGGTTGGTTTGAGTTCGAATATGCTTCAAAGATTCATGATCAGAATGTATTACAAACTCTTTGGGTCATAAATAATACTGTCATGTTTCCAAAGTTTGAACGAGAGCATATAATTCTTTAGTAGAATAGTTCAAACTAGGCTCACTTAATTTTTCACTAAAATAAGCAACATATTTTTCTTCTTGAAGTAACACACCACCAAGACCTATGCCACTAGCATCACACTCTAATTCAAAAGTCTTGCTGAAATTAGGAAGTTGAAGCAAAGGGGAGTGTGTCAACTTATCTTTGATAACGTCGAAATCTTGTTGTTGTATTGTGCCCTAAGTAAAAGGAACACCCTTCTTTGTAAGCTCATTTAGTGGTGCAGCGATAGTGCTGAAATCCCGAACAAAACGCCGATAGAACCCAGCGAGCCCGAGAAAGCTCCGCACTTATGTGACCATTTTAGGAGGCGACCAACTCTGGATAGCGACGATCTTGGCTTGATCAACTTCAATGCCCTGTGGAGTCACGACATAGCCAAGAAACGATACTCGATCGGTGCAAAAGGTGCACTTCTCAAGGTTTTCAAATAAACGTGCATCACGTAAAACATTAAAAACAGCACGTAAATGCTCCAAGTGTTCCTCTAAAGATTTGGTGTAAATCAATATATCATCGAAATATACTACCACAAACTTGCCAATGAAAGTACGCAAAACTTCGTTTGTTAATCTCATGAAAGTGCTAGGTGCGTTAGTTAAACCGAAAGGCATCACTAACCACTCATACAGTCCAAACTTAGTTTTAAACGCTATTTTGCACTCATCACCTAATGTCATGCGAATTTGATGGTAACCACTACACAAATCAATTTTAGAGAAAACAATAGAACCACTTAATTCATCAAGCATATCATCTAACCTAAGAATAGGATGACGATAACGAATGGTGATATTATTAATAGCTCTACAATCTACACACATCATACAAACCATCTTTCTTAGGAACTAATATGATAGGAACAACACAAGGACTAAGAGATTCACGCACATAACCTTTATCGAGCAATTCTTGTACTGCGCTGAATTTCTTTCGTCTCCTCCGGATTGGTCCTATACGGCGCACGGTTTGGCAGTGAGGCACCAGGAATGAAGTCGATTTGGTGCTCTATTCCTCGAAGAGGTGGCACCGTGGCACATCCTTGGAAATACATTAGCATATTCACCAGCATTAGCAGACGGGAGGCAGGATGGAGGCATATCCTCAAATAAAAACAAAACATCCTTGCATACTAAGGCATAACACATAGAGTCATGGGGCTGCAAAGTATTGATGTCAGATTTAGTTACAAGGAGAACATAACATTTTAACTTAATTTCATTCTTTTTAGTGTTAGGTTCCTTCTTGGATTGATTGACAAAGTCCTTCGCAACAATTTGATTTTCACTTTTGCTACTAGTCTTGTCACGCTTAGCTCTCTCTAATTCATCTTTGACAATAGCCTCAGGTGACATGGGCAACAAACTAATTTTCTTCTCTTTAAATGTGAGAGTATATCTGTTGGTCCTACCATGATGTACAACATTTCTATCATATTGCCAAGGTCTACCTAGCAGTAAGGAACAAGCTTGCATAGGTACTACATCACAATCAGTGAGTCATGATATGAACCAATAGAAAGTGTACTTTACGCAACACGTGTTACATTTAGCTTACCATAATTATTGAACCACTGGATGTAGTAGGGACGGGGGTGTTGCTGAGTGGTCAAGCAAAGTTTCTCGACCATATCCATGCTCACCAAATTGTTGTAGCTCCCCCGTCGATGATCACACGGCACGAACGGTCTTTGACAACGAATTTTATTTGAAACAAGTTGTGGCGCTGATTCTGATTTGCACGCTCCATTTAGGCACTAAGAACACGTTGTGCGATGATGCTCAAATACGTGTCCGCGAGGTCAACACTGAACTGTTCCTCCTCTCGATCGGACTCGTTGTCGTTTCCTATAGGGTCAGCAAGCAAAGTATGTTCTTCTTCTATGTCACTAGCAGAAATGTACTCTCCATCATCCTTGATTAAAAGCGTGCGCTTGCTAGGACAGTCCCTCTGCATGTGTCCAAAACCCTTGCAGCGATGGCATTAAGTCTCGTGTGCTTGTCCAGATGATGCCACTGAAGATGCACCTAATACAGGGGCCGAATTGACTGTTTTGCTGGCCTTGGGTGCTCGTGAAGATGTAGGAGGAGCCGCTGGTCATCGAAAATTGTTTAATGAACTCGGGCAGCAGCACGGTTGGAGGTCGTAGCAGGAGTACGGATCTGAAATTGACTTGTACGACTGACAAAAATAGGTGCGAACTACCACTTTGCCTACTATGACGTCCCTACACTTCCCGTTCAACCTTACAAGCAAAGTGAAACAAGCGAGTGATAGAATTGTAATCCTTATAATCAAGTATATCATGTATCTCACGGTTCAGTCCACCTAAAAATCTAGCCATTTTAGCATCTTTGGTTTCCTCTATACTACAGTGAAGTAAATCATTTTTTTATTCTTGATAGTATTCCTCAACAGTTTTACTACCTTGATTAAAACGGGTCAATTTATTCAACAAGTCACGAGCATAGTATGAGGGAACGAAACGATGACGTATAGCCCTTTTTAATGCCTCCTAGGTGTCAAGTATGTTATCAGGGTTAGTACGACAATATTCACTCCACCAAACACAAGCAAAGTCTGTAAACTCACTAGTAGCAGCTCTAACCCTCCTATTCTCAGGAAAATCATGGCAATTAAATTTTTGTTCTACTTCTAGCTCCCAAGTGAAATAAACAGCAGGATCATATTTACCATCAAATGGAGGCATAGTAAAATTAATTTTAGCAAAAGCATTATCACGTTCATGTTCCTCCCATGGTGGTGGATCATGTCCCATACCTTGTCTATTGAAACGACGTCGACAGTGATCATGATCGCTGTTGAAGTTGGGGTCCTCGTCCTCGGTATTAGCAAAATTGATGATGTGCTCAGCAAAATTGTTTTCGTTTGCTTCTTCTTCATCCACAGCTGCTGAGGAAACGTTGTTGGCTATGGAAGCTTGGCAATGATGGCTGGAAGCACCTGTAGTACCGAGAGCAGCACAAAGGGGTGCCGCAGTTGGAGGTGGAAGGGTTCAGCGTATCCCCTCCAAACGTGCTAAGATGGCATGAGGCTTCGCGTTCGACTTAGCTTGGCCAGCTCCCACTCCATCGAGTCTTGTATTGGTCTTGTCGTGAGCGTTCTCCAGTTGCTCACAACGATCATTGATCATCTTTGCAAAGTGTTGTCGCAGCCCTCTTGTACGTGGGGGTGAGGATCCCTTCTTCGTCGACTTCTTGCACACCTGACATGGCAATACCTAACAGTAAATGAAGGTGAAATAACAAGTTCCTAACACTACTAATATGTGGGGCTGAAAAATCACTCGGTCACTCAAACTTCTCTAAAGCTCTTACCCAATTCTTACCAAGCAGCAGGTGGTTATCAGCACACCGGTGTTGGGGTCAAACTACTCATCGAAGATTGAATGGAGCGATTGCAAGTGAAGGTATTCTGCACAGTGTAGTATTGCTGTGGAGCTAGGTGGGCTTAAGTATGGTAACAAGGAGTAGAAATAATCAATCAGAGAATACAAGCTAAAAAATCGTTCAACACAGGTTATTGCTGGTACCAGGCTAGACCGTACTAGAGACGCGAGCCTAGAACACAAACAAAGCCACGGCGCGGCACCAAGAGAGAAATTTTTTGGTATGGCCTTCTGGGTATTGGGTGGTCGGGTTATTTTGCGAAAATGCAACATTGCAATTGAATACAAATAATAGATTGAAAGCATAATTTAAAACAAATAAGCAATATTAATTTAACGATTGTTTCCACAAAGACACCTGACTAAATGCGATTAATTCACGACCATATGATTGAGATCACGACTCCCAATTCCACATTTATATGACACTACCCCTCATGTGAAATCCGGCGTTGTCCATGGCCAGGGGCGGCTATTCGAATAGATTGATTAACACTGCGAGGTTTGTACACTTTACCCACGATACAACTAGTGTAGCTAGCACTAATCGTAACATAACGATTCGACAACTTTGTCTCAACATTGGCGTTCTTATTCACCTGATCCCATATCACAAAGCTTAACCTATCCACGAACCCCAATGTTGAAACTCCGTAACCTACTAAGTTAAGCTTCGTCACGGACATGTGGTGCGTGCAGTATAGCTCGAGTTCAATGGCGCACAAAGTTAAGTCCTTAATTGACCAAGGCAAGACTTCCGTTTTCTAACTAAACCACGAGATAAATCCCAATCACAAAGCCAGGTTCACCACGGTATCCACCACTTGCCTCGGTCTAAATCTTTTACCACCCGGTTGGTTTAGTGCAACATGCCATCACAGTAATAGCACACAGCACACAGTTTTATCACCTGATTCCATAGTCACTTAGTCAATTTCATAATTGCACTCACATGAGATGATGACTCGTAGCATGGCTAAGCAATTCTAGTCGTTCTAACCCACCATGTTGGCAATATGCTAATACCAACTAAGTAATAAACCAATCTAGAGCGACAAAGATGAAGGTATACAAGTAGGCAAGGTGAACATAACAAGTGGGATCAATAACTGGCCAAAAGCATTTAAATACATAATTAAAGTAAATGCAATAATTTAACACAATGTAATTTGGGAAAACTGGGATTCAATATGATCAAAGGTATGACTTGCCTTGGAATAGGTCTATATACTGGTCTTGAACTTGGTTGAAGCCTTCTTCGCGAAAACCCGAGAAGTATCGGCGTCTACGCACAAGCAAGCAAAACAACCAAAAAAATAAATAACAGAGGCAAAACAAACTCCAAAAATTAACTAAAATAATAATTAGGTAGATCTCGTATTTAGACAAATTTAGAAATTTGAATGAGCTCAATCGGATTCGGATGCAAAAGTTATAGCCTTTGGAAGATTGAGAATACATAAAATGAAAAATCAGTATTTCATGAATTTCCAATTATTTTCCTAAGGAAAATCAGATTATTGCATAGTAGTCGTAATGGAGGAATTTCGGAAAAAGAAATAATAAAGAAATCTCGACATGTAGGACCCACTGTGTCGGAGGAGCTAAACTCACCAGTGGACTAGGTCACCGAGCCTGAGACTCGGTCCGATGAAGCTGCGCGTGGCGGCGCTGCGTGGGCCAGCGAGGCGCACAGGCGCCCGCGCGTGCAGGGGTAGCCAGCTGGCGCGCGTGGATGGCGACAAGGCGGCGGCTCTGGGCCGTCAACGGCAGCGGCGTGGCGCTCCGGCGAGTCCGATGGTACGATTAAACCCTTGTTATCGCGAACGATGGTGCACTCCACGGCGGCGGAGCACCGAGAGATGGCGGCGGCGTTTAAGCGGAGAGTAACCCGGTATTTGTCGGATCGGAGTTCGTGATGCTCGGCGAAGTGGGCACCACCGAGAGGTTGCTTATGCTCGTCGCGATCTTTGGTGGTGCGATCGAGCGAGCTCGGGCGCAGCAGCGGCGTGGGAAAAGCTCACGGGAGACCTTGCGGGTGGAAAACCAAAAACCCGGCAGCGGGCGCGGGCTCTGGGTGATCTAGGGTTGGGGTTTTGGTGCGGGGTTCAGCGATCCGGGTCTATTTATAGGGCTCGGGGTCGGCGTCTTGGCGGAAATCCTAAAAGAGTCGAGATGAGCACGAGAGAAAGCGGAGATAGAGTCGTGACGGGATGAGGTTCCAAACGAGCGAGGCGGGATAAGCGGGGATAGTTCCCGAATAGGTAGCTAACCTCTCACGACCACTTCTTTGACCACGTGTAGTCGAAAGCTACTTCTTATCTTTCTTCTTCTTTTTTTTGATAGGTAGTCGTAATCCTCTTACGACCATTTTTTTTGTCAGGTAGTCGTAAACCTCTTACGACCACTTCTTCTCTCTCTTTTTTAAAGCCTTGCGGACTGGTTGTACACCTCGGCGATTTGGTCGTAAACCTCGAAAAGCTGGTCGTGGCCCTTGCTGACGTCGGTGCCCTTCTCCTCCTGTGGTTCCCTTGCCGTGACAGGTCGATCCCAACCGTAAAGGTGAGACCAACGTGCGTAGAACTCGAAACTCTAATGGACTAGACACTAAGACCAGCAATGGACATGTCGGGACCGAATTTCTGAGTCCGAACCCTCTGTGTAATTCCGCACCAGTCCCATAATCAGTAGCTAGTGCACACAGTGGAAACATTGTTGATAACAAATTCGAATCATGAATAACATTAATAAACAACTGAATACCAGCCTTATGGCCATTTATTACAAAAGAGGTCAAAAGACCTTGAGTCTTACAGCAGCAGAAACAACAAATGATAAACTCCAAGTGATGGCCCATCAAATTGCCCACCGGCATTCAACTGGGGAGCGCAACCTAGTACTCCGGGTATCCTTCGTCAAAGCCACAGGCGAAGTAGTCGTAGTCCTCCTCCGTGTCGTTGAAGGCTTCTGAGATTTAATTATGAGTGTAGCATGTGAGTACATAAAGTACTCCGCGAGTCTTGGGAAACATGCATATGCATAGCTTTAACAAATGAGGCTTATATGGTTCTTTTGTACAAAGCAATATTTTAAGTTTAAACAATTTTCATAAAGCATATTTGACAAACGTTGTTTCAATAAATAAATTAATTGTATTACTAGTGGAGGTTCTAGCTACCAACCACTAGCATCAAGGCTCTAGCTGCCCAACTGACTCTAGTTGCCAGAAACTACCCGAGAGTCCCAACTGCTCCTGGTTCCCAAAATTACTCTTTTAAAAATAAAACCAAAATCTACCATGTGAAAACGCACCTTGCTCGCCCTTGACCGTGGGCACGGCTATTCGAATAGTTTTTAACACTCTGCAGAGGTTGTACAGCTTGACCCACAAGAGATGATCGCTTTGATATACCACACGTTTCCTTTGACGTGTGAATCAAGAGAGACCATCACAAGGCTTTTACAAAGCTTCCTTTTGACTCAGTTACGCAGCTAAGGTTTCGCCTTCTTGGCCCCCTCTTGCGCCATGTGAATCAGCACACACAACCATGACAGAATCGACTCAAAATTTTGCTAATTAGTTGGCCAGGTCCGTTCCCATTTTGGATATATGGTTGTACGATAGTGCTCAGTTTGGATAATCACAAGCGTCGGTCCTTAATATGACTTGGGCGGGACTAACACAATACAAGATCTCGTGCTCTAGCTGCACCCGCCTGATCTTACCATCCACCCAAGTCTAAAACATATTTTCAACATTATATTTTATTTTCCAAATATTGACATTACCTAATGTCAAACATTTTTCAAAGAAAGCATAAAAGGGTAATAATGATTTTTCTCCCCCCAAAGATTAAATAAAGCCGTAAAGCACATCTAAGCAATTCTACCGTAATAAACTATTCCGCAAAATTGTATTCAATAATGCAGAATTTCTACACTAGGGTTACAAAGGTGCAGGATATCAGATATCAAGGATGATAATAGCAAACTTTAGGTTTTTAACTAACAACCTACAGTTTAACTTATCATTTAAATAGCAATGCATAACTTTTAAAACTGAAAACATAATTTACAAATCATAGGTTCAAAGTGGTCAAGGAGACTAGCCTTGGTGATGTTGGAGGTAGCGCTTCTGTTGATCCAAACTTGCGTCGGCGACGTCGGACTCTACACACGCGCAAAAGACCAAAATAAATAGCAGAAAATAAATAAAATCCAAAAATTACAAAATAAATACTGGAAGTAGAGAACGAATTTAGATGAATTTAGGAGGAACAATCAACGGATTTGGAGCTTGTATGCGAGAGAACGAATTTTTGGAAGATATTAAATGGACATGTACAAAGCTCAAAGGAAGACTAGATAATATGGTCCTGTTCATTGCCATGCAAGAACAGAAAGCTCTCAACCAAACGAAATGGAAATCATGGCGTAGGCAGCACAAGGTGGCGAAGGACTGGCCGGCAAACCATGAAAATGGAACTCCATGAACACGGCCTACCCTCAGGTGGCGATGGTTCGACCGGAGAAACTCTATAGCGGTGGCAGCGCAAACTTCGGCAGCGGCGCGCACACAAGGATGGCGGTTCAAGTGGTTCTGAAACTTTGGAGGGAGTGCAAAGGATCAAAGAAGAGATATCATGCCCTTATATAGCTGCAACTGGGAGCCGAATCATCAGGTAGACAAAGAGCTTCAAACGTCGGTTCGGTTGGAAACGGAAGAAACGGCGGTGGTGCTCGATGGGCTGCATAATGAAGGCTTAGCATCGTGGGAGACCTTAATGCTACTTTCTTATCTAATGAAAACGAATTTAAAGCTTTGAATGAGAAGCAAAGAGAAAAGAGAAGGTGGCAGCCATTAATGGCAGTTTGAAGCTCTAGGCTCGGCTGGGAGCAAGGAGAGGGGAGGGACGGCGCGGTGGTGGAGGTGGTCGGCGGTGAGGGTGGGCGTCGGCAGTGGAGGTGGCGGCTCAGAGGGTCAGGCGAGAATGGCGCTGGATTCTTTGTTGGCCAAGAAGCTAAGTTAGAGAAAACAACACAACAGAGAAGAAGACTCAGGAAGAAGAAAACTGTTTTGGGAGATAGGAGTCAAAATAGGATAAAACAATTCTAGATGGAATATAATCGATTCAATTTAAAGCTCACGTTGGCAGTGCATGCATGCATTACTTTGGAGTTAAGCGAGCCATGCATATGGGAGCAAATCTCGGATGGGTGACCCGATGGGAATTTTTTTTTTTTTTAAGAAACAGAGAGAAGTGCAACAAATTAATAAATTGGATCAAATATTTTTCTGGGGATCTGAATTTGAATTTTCATAATAAGGAATTTGAATTTGGAATTTAGATTAGAAACGGAGTTTTGGAATTTGATAATTCGATCTAGTATTACACATAAAATACAAATAAGATCCAAATAAAATCCAGAAAATTTTTAATTAATTAATTTGAAATTAATTTTTTTTTGAGAGAGCAAATTTTGGGATGTTACAGGACACGACGGTGCAACCAAAAATTCAATAATGCAATGCACTGAAAAGAAAAATTGCGAGGCTCAAACGGTTTGGACAGGAGCTCTAACACTAAAATTTTTCTTTTGGTTTTTGTGTGCTATAGGTAAGAAAAATAATCTAATCTATGGTAACTGGAAATTCTCACCGAGCAACTTTGAGGTCTGATACCAAATGATGTAGACAGCGGTCCCGATCTTTCGATGAGGATGATACAATTTGATTGGTGGAAGCTGACTCACAATCCATGCTACAACCGTGCGACGATCGTTACACCCGCAATCGCTGAACCAACTTCACGATTTGTTATCAACCTTGTCGGCAGCGAGATCGACCTAACCACGAAGGTTTTTTCCTGCATGCAATCAAGAACCAAGCAAGAAAAATAGATGAAGCATTGAACTTGCTGAATAGGAATTGATGGAACAAAAATAGATGTATTGGACAATTTGGGGTTCCGAAGACAACGTCTGGTTGCACTAGCCGTACAAGCAAAACGAAGGTGTTTCTAGCCTAAGCTGAAATCAATCTATCAAAAACCCCAGGAACTAAGGGCGAAACCCTGGCCTTATATTGGCACCTTAAAGGTGCGGTCAACTCACACACGGCCTAAGATCGTCTCTATCTCTAACTCACTCATATCATGCAAAAGATTCTTTCCTAAAACAGTTAAGGAAAGATCATAACCGACTTGAAAGATAACAACCAACTCAAAAGATAACAACCGACTCAAGGAATCCTTTGCATGATTTAGTTCGACTCATCCATACGTGGACCTAGTCGTAGTCTTGATCATCGCGCTTTGGAAACTCCAGAGAAGGTCTTGGGAAAAGTCCTGAGAGATCCTTGAGGAGGTCCGGGAGGTCCTTGAGGAGGCCCAGGAGGAGGTCCTTGAGGAAGCCCTGAGATGTCCTAGAAGAGGTCCTGGGGGAGGTCGTGGATGGCGTGGATCTCCTGGGGGAGGTCGTGGATGGCGTAGATCTCCTAGTGAAGGTCGTGGACATCACGGATCTCATGAGGGAGGTCGTGGACAGCGTGGATCTCCTGGGGGAGGTCGTGGACGGCGCGGATCTCCTAGGGGAGCTCGTGGACGGCGTGGATCTCCTTGGGGAGGTCGTGGACGTCGCAGATCCCCTGGGAGTGATCATGGAAGACCTCCTTTGCGGGGAAGTGGTCCTGGAGGACCTCCTTGGCGGGGAGTGGTCCTGGGGAAGATCCTAGAGTGCTGGTTGTATTCCTAGATTCCTAAACACAAGCAAATCATCTCCATTAAGCAGCAATGAAGTTACCTGATAATTTAGCTGGCGAGCACGTGCTCAAGTAAGTGGTCCTTGCACATCAGAAACCGTAGGGATGGTTGTATCAGTGAGTAAACTATTATATTGGAAAACTTTTTTAAGGAAAATTCAAAAGTGAGATTATTTGAATATGTTTCAAATATCATTTCCTTTGGTTAACTCAAAATATGGCCTCGTTTTAAATTATTATTTTTCTCTTTTAGGCCATACAGGGGGAGTTTGTGACTTTTGTGGTTTTCTTCAAAATTTTTGAAGTCAAACTCCCATATAGGTCATATGTATCTATTTCAAACACTTTATACCCAAATTAGGTTGAATTGTTTGACAAGCTCTTTATTTTGAAAAGACTTCATTTTGGCATAACCTTATTTAGCGTTTTTTGTGCTTAATCCCAAAAGGGGAGAATATTTTTGTATTTTTTTTTTGAGTTATGTTAAAATCCCCACATTTGAGCACATTTGAGTGTTCCCCAATGGTGTTTTCAAATTAATATCTTCTATTGTGGCTTCACCTCATTTTGGTGCATGTTTTGGGGGAAAGCATTTCATTCATACAAATAGCCTCACATATGCATCATATGCACTAGCATGTCATACTCATGAGCATTATGCTTGAATTGCTCATTGACATGCATCATTAGCTTAAATTCTTATCATGTGATGATTTATATCTGTATTTAAATTTTATTATCTAAATGTGGCTATTGAAAAAGGATTTGTCATCAATCACCAAAAATGGGGAGATTGAAGAATCTAGATCTGCCATTATAAGTTAATGGAGTGTTTTTTGGAGATTAATGATAAATCTATATGTAAGACTAACACTTTTATTGATATACCTATTTTTTAGTCTTATTTGGATAGAAAGACGAAAATATTTGGAGGAATACATTCGATGTCATTAATCTATGTTCATATTGTTCCATTCCATATATTGGTATGCACACATTTAGGCAGAGTTCAATCTATATTTTGTGATTTCATTAGTATTGATCTCATTCTTCCATCCACTTATATTAAGGATCTCTACTTTGAAATGTATGCTAGAGTATATAAAGCTTTTGTAATTGATATATACTCATGATAATTCAATTTCAATTATTTGCAATTGGATTGTCATCAATCACCAAAAAGGAAGATTGAAGAATCTAGACCCGCCATTATGGGTTAATGGAGTATTTTGGTAATTAATGACAATCATCATGTGGACTAACATTTTTCATGAGTTGATGAAACAGGTTGAGTCCCGTGATGATGAAGACTTTGGGTGACATCGTGAGTTGATTGTCATCAAGTCAAGATTCAAGATGAAGGATGTCATCGTGTGTTGATGAGTATTAAGACAAGATCTCGAAGTAAAAAAAAATCATCATGTGTTGATGATATTGACAAGATCCCGAAGTGAAGAAGATCATCATGTATTGATGATATTCAGGTCAAGAACTTGTACTAAAGAAAATCACCATGGGTTGATTATTATCAAGTCAACAACTTGAACTTGGAGTGAAGATGTTCGTCATCAAACGATCAGTCCAAAATGGATGCTCAAGGCAAAGGTATGCCTAGCATAGGCTATGAATGTATTCCTGGTCTTTTACCGGTCTCGATGTTTGGGTGAAAAGACCAGATTTAGAGGCAACATGCCGTACTATAAAGAGGAATCGTGGCTAGTAGCTTGAAAACTCATGGTGTGCCACATTGATCAACTAAGAGTCATGCATTGTATTTAGAACTGCATTTGAAAAATATTAGTAAAAACGGTATGACTGTAGGTTTAACTGAGGTACTATCGGCGGGCGATATGGCCGCACCTGAGGAGCGGTAGTACATTTGTGCGATAGGACCGATTTCTAGTTGACGGTACGTTATTTCCAGAGAGCATATTTTTTAAAGATTTTCCTCCTTTGGAAATCGGTAGTGCTGGTTGAGCCGAGCGGTACTACCATTGAGCGGTAGTACCAGACTATGTGAGTGTGGTAGTACTGCACCAGACCGTAACGGCTAGTTCAGAAACATTAAATGAATAGCATATTACCGTTGAACCCTAGGTGTGGTAGTACCAACCGATACACGGTGGTAGTACTGCACCTACTGAATTTTTTGGGATCTTGCCTCAAACGGTCGAATTTATGATTGGGGGCTATAAATAACCCCTTACGAGCACCAAGATGAATACTCCTAGCCTCATTGAATAGCTTAGAGCCATTGGTGCACTCTCTACTATTCATTTGCTCATATTTCATATTTTGAGGTAGTTGAGAGCATTGAAGTGCATTTGCATCATTTGTTGATCTCTTTGGCACTTGATAATCTTCAAACAAGGATTGTGATTTATTACTCTTGGTATTTGCTGGCACCTAGACGGATTGAAGGAAGATTGTGCGGTGATCTCTTTGAAATGGTTGTGAAGAGGCTCGGCACTGGTTGTGAGTGGTTTGGTGCTCGTTATCTCCGAAGTGGAGGAAGAGCAACCCCGAATGGATTGAGGTATTGGTTCAAGTTGTGAGCCAGTCCAATTCGTTTGGGCTTACCTCGGAGGTGTTGGCTTAATTCGTGGAACCGGTCCAATTCGTTTGGACTTACCTCAACATGGATTAGGGGAGACCGACAAGTCTCTGAAAACTATGGTAAAACATCATTGTGTCATTGTGGTTTGCTCTTTTATGATTTACTTTGTACAATTTATATTCCTATAATTAAATTGATTGCATGTCAAATTAGGATTGCAAACCTTGACTTAGAATTAGAGTGTTGGTGCACTTAAGGGAAACTAGAATATTTGGGTTTTAATTGTGCAAAACCAAATTGACTTTCGTTTCGGCATTAGAAATCGATTTAAGCCTTAGAGATTTTTAGAAACGACTATTCACCCCCCTAGTCGGCCTTCTTGATCTTACACCGGTGTCGGGTTGGATGGCACCGGTAGCGCTGGTAGTCATGTGGGTGTGCCGTGAAGAGACTCAAAGGTGGTGTTGTAGGCCTACGCTGGGGTGATGCCGGATGTGCTGCAAGAATGCCAACACTGGCTAGTGGACCCCAAGAACCGAGGGTGGCCATGACCTAGCCATTCCATGGGTTGAAGTAGACCCATGGGCCGATAGTGGGAGCACCATGGGTGTTGCGGCCGGTTTGATCTCCAGAATGATCGCAAGAGCGATCGCCGCCCCGGTCATTGCGCCGATGGTTGTTGCAGTTGTTGTAGTTCTAGTTGTTGTCGCCATTGTGTCCTCCAGTGTTGCCTCCGTTGTGCCCGCCAGTGTTGCCTCTGTTGTTGTAGTAGCACCGTTCGCCGCCATGGTCACCGCGCCTAGAGCTGCCCCCACCTGCGGAAGTGGAACTCCCTGGAGCAACAAAGATGGCGGTGGAGGCTGAGTGCTTCGTAGCTTGAGCCAGCTATGTCTCCTTGAGGAGTAGCATGGAACAGGTGTGGATGAAGCTCGGGAATGGCGTCTGCATTGGTATGAAGGTGGACACGTCGGAGAATCGCTCGTTAAGCCCACACAGTGTTCAAGACGAGCGCCTCGTTGGAAACAGATTATCGACGTCGCGCAAGGCATCGACCAAGGTCTTCAACTTGTGGTAGTAGGCGGAAATGGAGAGATCGCCCTGCATGACGTTGCGGAACTCAGCTTCAATGAAGATGGCATGACTTCTCTTGTTGCCGAGGAAGAGATCCTTGATGTTCACCCATGCAGGGCGAGCCGTTTGATCCGGCTCAACGATGATGTCCAAGATTTCCTTGGAGATCGAGGAGTATAGGCATGAGCACACGAGGAAGTCGAGGCGTGCCCAGGTGGTGTCGGTGGGCCATGGGTCGGCATCGGTGGCGACATGGTGAAGAAGATCAAATCTGCCGAGGAGAACGTTGATGAACATGCGCCATTGGGCGTAGTTTGAGGCCTTGAGGTCAAGACAGATGGGGACGTGAGTTTTCACACTGGCCACGTTGATGGCCAGAGAGGCGTGACTCACGATAGGATGAAGTGGAAGCATCGGTGTGGGCGACAGTGGTAGCAGCATGCGCAGAGGAAGAGGAGGAACCATTGCCGTCCATGATGTTTTTGGAGAAAGAAAACAACAGGGAAGGAAGGCCTACTCTGATACCATGTAAAATAGAAAGACACGAGGAGGAAGGAACTCGCCACACGATTGGGGCGACCGCACATGCTATATATATTAGATGGTACAAGAGTGCTCGACAAGCAAGCAATTGGCAGAGATTACATGCGGTTTGTACATAATCGTAACAAATGAAAAGATCCTATACAATCCTAGGAAATTTATTTGGTTTCTATACAATAACCAAATCATATCTCTAACAATAATGATTGGTCGAGCCATCGAGAACTCAACATGCACCAACCGTGCCCTGATTTTTTTGCGGGGCGTGTCCCGGATTCTAATTCGACTCCCACCCGACTCAATTGCAAAGAATTTACGGACTTTATTATGGATAAGACTAGCGCACGAGCATCCAATTCGAGCATTAGGATCGGATGCCCCAACTGCCATCGGATATCACAACCGGATGTTCGGATCATTTTCGGTCGCCTGATCCGCCTCACGAGTGGCACAAAAAAATCCAACAAAGTGATGCATCAAGACAACCAGCATGCAACAAACAAAAAGAAATCGGCGACACAACAAATCAAAGCGGGCGTAGCAATGAACCACGAGGCATGCAGCAAACACTAAGCTTAGTGCAACAAAAACAATCAAATGGTGCAGAAAAAACAACCAAATGGTGCAACAAATCACCAAAACTTCCACAACAAAAATAAACACTAGTTGCAACAATCGAAAAGGCTATTGCAACAACTGCAACATCCAACAATAATTACTGCAACATCCAAAAAGAATTATCACAACATCTAAACCCACCTGTTGCAACATCTTGATATACAGAGGCGAGAGCAGACATCGACAATGATTTAACGTTGGTGGACGAGGGAGTAGTGCTTAAGGTCGGTCTGGAATCGAGGAGGCTGAACAGAACGCCTAGGAGCTTGTCAAGGGACGTAGGCGTTGTGGTCCTCAGTCGTCACCACCATAGCCGTTGTGTCCTCTGTGGCGGCGGCGACTCATATTCTCGCTGGATTAGTGTCCGGAGGTGGAGAAGAAATAGCAGATCACAGGGCTGCAAGCTTGCAACAATGGCTCGATGGGTCAGTCGCTCAACATCGAAGTCTCAGCACCGGAGCAGCTAGTTGGAGCTCGCCGAAGTGGACGCTAGGAAAATGCAAGGTTAGAAGATGAAACATGTGTCGGAATTGAGGGAGGAAGGTCTGGAGATGGAACAGGATAATAGGATTTGGGGAGAGGATATGGAGATGTGAGAGAGAGGATGTGGGGATTTTAGGGAGGAAGGTGTGGACACGAAGTAGAAGAGGGGTGATCCGCTGCCATCGGACATCTGTCCCATAGCATTATCGGTTTTTGTTACTTTTCTTTTCTATTTTTCTCTGCCACCTTTCCTTTTTGGATCCGGATCCTCTGTATTACAATAGAGACTCAATGTGTGAACACTGTTTTTTGAGTGTGTGAATAGTATTCTGTAGTTGTACATGTATCAAACACTACAGCAGCAACGAAATATTTGATGCAACGATTTTAGTGTTGCGAAACACTGTAACTATTGCTATCGACCTTTGATTTTTGATCGACAGGAGAGATTGTTTCTAATATCATACACGGTAGAGGATCCCAATCCTTTCTCTCTCTTTTACTATCGTAAAATTTTCACTGAAAACTGGAACATTACCCTGAGCTATCCTATTAGGTGTGCCCTATATGTACTAGTAGAGTTGGCAAACTCCGAAAAATTCATGGTGGATTCACTCTATCAGAATGCGCGCTCAAGACGTTTTGTCCAAACAAAAAAGAGCCGATGACACCAACATTTTCGGGCCACAAGTCGAGAAATGACCTGTCCATGCTGATACGTCTGGATGAGCGACTTTCTTGACGTTTGACAAGGTAGAGAGTCACCGTTCCCCGCTTAGGTCACCAGCCCCACCCACCAGCGGCCTACAGAAACTTTACGGCCGTCTAGCCCGCGGCCTCCTACCGTACCTGACAAGTGGCCCCCGCGCGCCCCCGATTCTCCTCTGCCCCCGCTCACTATTCTATTTAACCCCCTCCGTCCCCTCGCCTCTTTACAGTTCGGTCCACTGCGGAGTCCAAGGCAGCGCCGCTCCCCCCAGCAAGAAGCAGCAGTAGGAAAGGGAGAGGAGATGCAGCACGTGGTGAAGGTCGAGGAGGGCCGCTCGGCCGCCGACGGCCGGCCCTCCGTGGGGGCCACCTACCGGAGCGCCTTCGCCCGCGACGGCTTCCCTCCCCCCGTCCCCGGCCTGGATAGCTGCTACGACATCTTCCGGTGAGCTCCTGGGTCTTTTGCGCCGGGGTTCTTGATTTTGTGGTTCATTAGTGAAAAGGGTGGCAAAAGATTGTTTGGTTGGACTCACCCTTTTGGTGGCGTTAGTCAAGGTTTTGTTGATGTGTTGATTCTGCTCTTGCACAGTAAGATTCAGAGGATGGCACGTGCACCGAGTGAAAGAAGAACACAGAGCTAATCAAGCTCTTTGATTGACTAGAAACAATACCCTAATAATCTTTGTCCTACTGGTTGTAACTTTTTTATTATTTTATTTTACATTGTACATAACCTTTTTATTATTATTTGTATATATTTATATATACAGTAGTGGCCTCCCGTACTATCATTCGTCAAAAAAGATTCGGAGGATGGTTGCCACTGTTTTGACTTTTGTCGCATGGTGGTTGGGGTTTGACACGCCTAATTCTTTTTTGTTTAACCTCTGATTAATTGGATGCTAAATTTCGTACGCGTTGCTCGGTTAGTTGCTTGCTTATGCCAGCCTGGGGATTAGTCTAAATAATAATAAAAAAGCTTGTGGATTAGTTGATCTTTGTCTACTCCCTTACTTTTGACCAAAACAACAAAAGAAATCCAATTCTTTATGGGATATATGTGCAAGATTGGTTATCATTCTCACTTTTTTTAAAAAAAAAATGCTTCGAAATCCTAGTTAGTTCTATGTTGCTGTTGATCCAGTCCTTCATTGTATCATCGGCGGAATGCAAATCTTGGACGCTTCATTTTCTTTTCTCTTGCTCGATTTGTCCCTAGTAGCAATGTTTTATTTGAGAGATCACAGCTTTCTCTCCCTTTTCGTTTCTCTTTACGGCCCTGGATGGATAAGAATCTCCTATATTTAGATTAATTATGCATTATTTATGTTGGAGGGGTTAGTTTTGCATTACTAGTTGGAAGCCTAGCCCAGTACTATTTTCTTTGCTGGGCATCCATGACCCTGCAAAAATGTTAACCAAGTGTGTACATTTTCCCCTCATCTCTGAATCAATAAAGTTGGCTGACCACACAAACATGTCACAAAATTTTGAAAAAGTAATTTGTAAGTGGAACTCCCTTTCTGGGTAGTCATGTAGCGTTACTGTATCTGTGGGTGGTAATGCTGATGTCAGATTGGTCAACGGTGTCTGGTTTGTTTCGGGTTAGTTAACTAGGAAAGAGCTAAGGAAAATAACAGGACAGGTTGGTCCTTTGCATTTAGCTGTTAGCTTGCTTCTGACTACTCTTACTAAATTTAGTGACCTTTTGTCTCCATGTAGTGAGCTTCTTTAATTTCTGGTTTCGATAATGTCTGCCCATACGCAGAGTGGCCGTGGAGAAGTATCCTAATAACAGAATGCTGGGCCACCGTGAGATTGTTGATGGGAAGGTACCATTACTCCATGCACAACTTCTATTCCCCTGCAATGTTCTAGCAGTATAAATTTTGCTAAAATAGGATTTGTGTGTTATAACAGGCTGGTGCATACGTTTGGAAGACATACAAGGAAGTGTTTGGCATTGCAAATAAAATTGGTAACTCTATTAGGAGCTGTGGACTTACAAAGGTTTGGTCACTAATTTTTAATGTATCTGCTACTCCATTCAATGTGATACTAATTTACTTTGAGCTATTTTTAGAGAGATGTTATGTTTTTTTCCTCTCAATTCGAAAGGGCATGTGAATTACACATTGTGGGAACTTTTTGTTAAGCTTGGGGGCATCAGTACATCACTTTGATGTTTCATGATTAAAGGATCATGTCATCTGTTGCTGTCTAAAATTATCATTTTGGTAATTTTGCAGGGTAGTCGTTGCGGTATCTATGGTGCTAATTGTCCTGAATGGATTATCACAATGGAGGTAAAATCTTGTTCTGTTGCCAGCTTTTGATTGAGTCCATTTTCATCATTCTTGCTACAAGTAACTATCATCATCACTATGTTTAATACATATCTCTTGCCAACTTATTTGCCTTGCAATCTCTATCCCTTGCAGGCTTGCAATGCCCATGGAATCCACTGTGTTCCATTATATGACACTCTTGGTATATATCCTGGCATTTTCTTCAGCTTTGGCTTTGCATGGATGTGCCTACCATTTTCTGTTCTGATACTAGTTTTTTCGGTTGTACATCAGTGGACTGTATGCTTCTTCCTCTTTCCTTTGAGAAATGGGTCTTGATATTCGTATGCATGAACTATTTTAAGGTTTCTTTAACCATGATCAAGTGCTGGTCATGTTTCCAAAATGAAAGAAAAGGAACAAAAAAGCCCTGCCACACCTTTGAAACATGCTGCAAAAAGTTATCTGATGACCTTGTTAATTTATTATGTAACACCATCTGATGGTTTTAATATGTAAGCAACTAACTAAGCAGTTGAATTTTATTGAGTAAGTAAGGATCTTTTTTCTTAGTTGGCACATTTACAAACATAAAAAGGGATCAACACATGATGGGACAGTTCATACCTTCTTATTGAAGATGCTCTTTCTTTAGGAGCTGGTGCGGTGGAGTTTATTTTGTGCCATGCAGAAGTTGAGATTGCTTTTACGGAGGAAAAGAAAATTGAGCTGGTATGTTTCCTTACCTTATCTCGTATGTATAATTTGTATGCTTGCAAGGTCTTGTGAACTTCTCTTTTAAATGGTATTCATGTCTTTGCTTGGAGGGTCATGGTACATAAAGTTGACCCCTATTTGGTAGCAGCTTTGGAAAATATGTATATCAGTCCATTGGGCTACAATAGCAGTACATCAAAAGTCTTTCTATATTCCTAAGGCCTCGTCTGGGTGGCCCAATTCCGGCCAAGCCCAGTTATTTTCGGTTGGGGTCCTGGCCGGGCTTGCGCCATCCAAATGAGGCCTAACAAATTTCTTGTTGTCAGTTATGCTCTGTAAAGTTCCATCACTGTCTAGATCACTAGAAGCCTTTGTTCATAGTAATAGAAAACATACCATTTGTCAACACAATTTTCTATAGTTGAGCAATTATCTTGTTTCAACATGGTTGTATTTTGTGTACTTATGTTTTGGGCCAACATTATGACAGCTGTGTTTCTACTGTGCTAGTGGGTATTCTATTATCAATGCCTATGTTTTATCTCTGTGGATGCATGCTGAATACTTTCAATTTGGCAGCTCTTGAAGACGTTCCCCAAGTCAACTGAGTTCTTGAAAAGTAAGTTTCACTTATCCTTGATAGATTCCATCATCTAGAACTAAAATGTTTCTACCATGAAACTAAATATATAATCTTATTTGCAGCAATTGTGAGTTTTGGGAATGTAAGTCAAGAACAAAGGGAAGAAGTTTCGAAGTATGGCCTGTCAATATACTCATGGGATGAATTTCTATCTTTGGTAAGATAAGCTGCCAGCTCTGCATGGGGGCTCTTTTGAATATTATTATGATATTATCTCTTAAATATGAACACATCATCGTGATGTACACCTTAGTATTGCGTCTTTCCGGAAATCAGTGGGTGACTGCATAAGCAAAAAATTAACATAATTTCATTCATGGAACGTCAAAACAAAGACTTCTAATGTTTGTTGTCTACAAACTTGTTAAGTCTGCTGTTATTTGTTGTTACCATCTGTGGTGCTGAACCTACTCAGAATTTTGTTCCTTGTTTGCTACTTGTGCTTGATCACACAATACATATGTACTACTACTGACAATATACCAAGCGTGGAAATTTGTTCTAATTGTTTGGTTGATATGACCTATTTACCGGGATGGTCTTTCATGTCAACACTCGACACAGTTATTAACTATTAATTCCACTTTCTATTTGGCATTGTATCTGCAGGCAGGTGACCAAGAATTTGATCTTCCAGCGAAGGAGAAGACGGATATATGTACTATAATGTATACTAGTGGAACTACTGGTGACCCTAAAGGTGTGCTGATCTCCAATGCGAGCATTATTTGTCTCATCACAGGTGTAGACCGGCTGCTTAACAGTGTAAACGAACAGGTAAGATGACCCAGCTGCTATTACATTATGTGATCTTATTCTTACCTCACCACTGATAAACCTTGTGTCGGCAGCTATTACATTATGTGATTTTACCTGACCACTGGTTAATTTTAAATTTCTTATACTATGTGAGAATCTCAGCTGGAGGAAAGCGACGTTTACATGTCTTACCTTCCTCTTGCTCATATCTTCGATCGTGTTGTGGAAGAGTTGTTTATGTTCCATGGTGCCTCCATTGGATTTTGGCGTGGGGTAAGCATCATTATGTGCTCACCTGAATCCCTCTTGGGATTTGACTTTTGGACATGTTTTGACTATTTTAAATGTTGCTACAGGATGTTAAGTTACTAGTTGAAGATATTGGGGCACTGAAACCAACTATCTTGTGTGCTGTTCCACGTGTTCTTGATCGGATATTTTCTGGTGAGGGTCTACTTGAAGCATGTGACAAATTATCCAAGTCGCGTGGTTCTTTTCCATGGGCGTCCTATGAGATATTTAATATGATTATGAGATATGGTCAGATTGTTCCGGCCTCCCTTATTTTATGATGACCAAATATGTCAATGTATACTTTAATAAGTATAGGTCGATGTGTTTAAGCAGTGTTACTTTGCTTTGGTGAAATATCTGTTCTTCTATAGTGTTCATATTGCTTAATGCTTATGGTGTGGTTTGCACCTTCGTTCGGTAGATTGTTTTGTTGACTTTAGCTGGCTGGCTGGCCCAGTAACAATCTTGAGGTGCCTTGGCCAGATGGCCTAACCAATTTACTCTAGGAACCACCAAACTTAGATTGGATATATCCTTATCATATCTAGTCTGCCATACTTGACCATGAAATTCTCATGTGTCTACTAACTGTGTTGATGGCCTCAAGAATTGGCACCTGAGGTTCTTTTATTCATTATCGATGTATGTTCATGCATAAAACTGGTGTATAGTTTTTGGTCTATCCATTGTTGCAGTCTGCTTCTACTGTTCAAAAGGATTTAAAACCGACACTCTGAATGTGACTGTTTGTGGAATATCTTCCTTTTTAACCCTTTTTCAGGGCTTCAAGCTAAAATTTCGTCTGGTGGTTTCGTAAAGAGCACACTGTTCAATCTTGCTTATAAATAGTAAGTTTACTACCCTCGGAGTGGTACTGAATGCTTGCGTTTTTTAGGGTGGAAATGTTGAATACTTGCTTGCACTTTTAATATTCTTAACCCAATGTTTCTTCTGAATGTGCACTTCATGCTAAGTTCTTTAATTAGTAAGTGTCAGTAGCTACAGTTTTGATTGCATCGTCAAAGGACCTCACGTCGTCACCTGTTACAAATCCAAGTATGACATAGGCATTGTATTTTGCAGCAAGCAATTTAGAATGATGAGAGGAGCTAAGCACAATGAAGCTGCTGCCATATGTGACAAAGTAGTTTTCAGTAAGGTAATTAAACTTGGCAGTCATTGATTTTTCACTATGTATGGTATTCTTAAACTTGCTGCATTCTTATTTAGAAAAAAAAAATTATTACACTTCAGGTGAAAGGAGGTCTTGGAGGAAATGTTCGTGTTATTTTATCTGGAGCTGCCCCGCTTGCCACTCACGTTGAAGAATACTTGCGTGTGGTGACATGCGCACATGTCATACAGGGCTATGGTATATCTCTTTTGCTCTTGTGATATGAAGACAATAACTTTCTACTGTTATGATTGGTTCAAGTTGCAAGCTTGCTTGATATTTCTGCTCTAGTCCATTTTGGTCAGTAAACTTTTATTAGTATAATTGTATGGATTAGATCTACTATTTTCAATTAAAGCATGGCAAATTGGTGTAACCATGTAAGTAAAGTTACTACTTGCTTCATAGTTTAAACAAGAGTATAATAATTACTTGATGGAATGTTGTCTCAGGTTTATTTTGCGCACAGCATCACTAATGTTGTTGGTTTATAACATCTGTGTTGTTAATAACAAATGTAAATCTGTCAATAGAACTGTCTGGTCTTGTTTTATTTTCTTCACACAACATGCACTAATTCCTATATTGGTTTCCAACATTTTAGAAAAGAGTTCTATATGTTCTTTTACCGAAGTTAGGTCATAGTCCTTGGCAGGGATCGAAAACCCGGTCCCAAGTGCAAATCCCGGCCTGCGGGCGGTACCGGCAACCGGCCGGTTACCGAAAATCCCGGAAAAAAACCGGACAAAGTTCAAAATCTGAAATTTGAATTGCGGCGTTTGAACCGGTTACCAGAAAAACCGGTCAGAAAAACCATCCGGAATTTTGAATTGATAAATTTTGAATTATAAAGTGTTTAATGAAGTGCATATTTAGCTTATGCAATACGTAATCTAACATATTTAACTCATACAATACGTAATATAGCATATTTAGCCCATATTTAGCTCATACAATACGTAATCTAACATATTTAGCTCATATGAAGTGCAAACTGGCCAAAAACAATAATTCAAGCATATTTAGCTCATACAATACGTAATCTAGCACAAAATTGACCAAAACCAACCTAGGAAGTACATTATGCATTCAAAAATTCAAATTTGAAATTGAAATTTCCCGGTCGGTTACTGTTCACCGTTACCGCCGGTAACCGGCCGAATTTTTTTCCCTGGTCCTTGGTCTGCATAAGCTGATGTTTTTTTATTCCAACATAACTTTGCTTTTATTCTCCAACCTAACTATCACTACATCAATACCGGTTTGTTTTGAGTGATTTTCTTCTGTTTTAGGTCTCACGGAGACTTGTGCTGGATCATTTGTCTCATTACCAAATCAGATGTCCATGATAGGGACTGTTGGTCCTCCAGTGCCAAATATTGATGTCCGTCTAGAATCTGTCCCTGAAATGGATTATGATGCACTTGCAAGTACACCTCGTGGAGAAGTCTGCATCAGAGGAGAAACATTATTCTCAGGATACTACAAGCGTGAAGACCTTACAAAGGAGGTTTTGGTTGATGGATGGTTCTATACTGGTACGTCTTTCTTTTTAGTGTTCAATCTTGAACTGTTTGTCTGTTTTCACTATGTAGTGTCTGCAAAATTAAACAATGGCACATAAGCATTGCCGCATTACTAGAATTTATTTTCCTCAGTATTTCTAAATATTCTAGGCTTCTGATTCCTCAGTAGTTCTAAATATTCTAGGCTTCTGAATGTGGCAGTATGGGTCCACATGGTAAGAGTGAACATACTGAGAAATAGGCTAAACATTCACTCCAGTTAATCTGAGTCTGTATTTTACTTAGATTGCAAGGCCTTTTACTTAACCTGTACCTGGATAACAGTATTACAGTGATCACGTTTTGGTGTGTTCTGTATTTTAAATAGTAATGGTTCCAGAGAGAAATTTAGAGATTCATGTATCAACACAAACTATTCTGTATTGTGCCTCATCCCAAGTGGAGATTTAAAACATCTTTTCTTCTTGCAGGAGACATTGGTGAGTGGCAACCTGATGGAAGTATGAAAATCATAGACCGCAAAAAGAATATCTTCAAACTTTCACAAGGAGAATATGTGGCAGTTGAAAATTTGGAGAACGTTTACGGTCTTGTTTCTGTTATAGACTCGGTATATAGTGCTCATTTTTTTAATTGCTCCCGTGTCTGCTCGTTCAATTTTTGTTGCAACTTTGTTCTTTATATGGTAAATGATCAAAATGGTTTACGCATACTTCCTACTATTTATTGTTGCCACCATCGTTCTGTGGAAATAATTATAAATATTTTTCTTCCAACTTTTTAAACATTTGTCCAGATATGGATATATGGGAATAGCTTTGAGTCATTCCTTGTTGCTGTGGTCAATCCCAACAAGGAAGCTCTTGAGAGCTGGGCTGAGGCAAATGGAATCAATGGTGATTTTGAGGCGTTGTGTGAGAATCCGAAAGCAAAAGAATACATTTTGGGAGAGCTGTCAAAAATAGGAAAAGAGAAGAAGGTGGGCTTTTGATTGTGTCTTGTTTTGCTCTTCTAACGATATTTGTCAGCTTGCTCCAAGGCACGCCCTAACTTCGTACATATTTTTGCAGCTCAAAGGTTTTGAATTCATAAAAGCTGTACATCTTGAACCAGTGCCATTTGACATGGATCGTGACTTGATCACTCCAACATATAAAAAGAAGCGACCACAATTACTCAAGTACTACCAGGTACTGCCCATTCAGTTCTTGGAGTGGATGACCTTATGCAATTTGCTTCTCTTGGTCCGGTATATGTTGTTCACATGCATGTATGACCTTATGCAATTACTTCTTTTGGTCCTTGAATTAATTTTAGATCTTATGAACCGCATGTAGTTGTTTCTCATGCCATCTGAAAACCATTACAGTGGATGCTTGGATACCTCTGAAGCTATTGTTGCTTTATCTCAGCAGCGTTCTTCTGTTTGTTTTATGGTTTTCTGATGTCTTCCATTCAAAGGAGAGAACCACTCTTAACCTTGTTTCAATTTGCAGGGCGTAATTGACAACATGTACAAAAGTGCCAAATGAGCTCGTCATGCCGTCTAGAAGAACATCCAAGATCAAGATTCCCAGCACTGAAGGAGCTGACAGAAGTACCAAACCCAAAAGTGTTTTTTTTTGGTGTTGTGTATATGCTCATAGTTTGGATGGAAGCATGCTGTAACAGCTTTTCAGAAAACGATTCGCCATATATATATAGCAAACGGGCTATGCACCAGCATGCAGAATGGCAGGCATCGTTCCCAGTTTGTTTGAACTCTGAAACTGCCAAATTTGCAATTTACTGATTAGCGGCAGAGTTACATGTTCGAGTGAACTTTCAGGTGTTTGTGATGCTCGCTGTTTTTTTGGCCTGTGTCTTTCTTGAAAATTGAAATGCTAAATTCGCCTGAGCTGTTGGTCTGATGCTACTTTCCTCGATGCTGTCTTCATGCATTCTTTTCATAAAAAAAAAACTACTGAAAAACTGTAAATTGGTTCTTTGTTGTAACTTGCGAGGAATGGAGCAATGTGCATGAGGACAGTTACCTCGCCAAAAAAAATGTGCATGTGGACAGTTTTAGTAATGGTGCTGATTCATAGAGCAAGGGGATCTTTAGCCTGTTTGGATAGAAGGTATTTTTAGAGAATACTACGGTTTTTGGAAAATACTATAGTATCAAAAACTTTGAGGTGTTTGGGTATAACAAACTTTGTAATTTTATAAACCATAGTATGCCCAATACCATGGTATCTTTGGAGTTATAAAAAAATCTACTCTAGACCTCTTCTAAACTGAGCTTACTCTTCCGAAGTCTCATCTCCATTGCATTAATTTTTTTCTTCTCCACTCTCTTTTATCTCTTATATACGACTAGCGTTCATCAGCCTGGCTGATCTAAACCCTCCGGTGTCGACAATCATATCTTGTTTTTTCAATCACTCAATCATCCACCGTCGGATGTCATCGGAGGTCTCATCACATGACTTTGCTCTACAAAGTCATTGAATCGTATGCGGTACAAGACTCATACATAAAAGCTCATGCGGTAAAGAGATACAACATCGCATAGCATCAGCAAGTGCATCAGCGCAACAATGTATCATTAGTCTTATAAATTTTGATGAATAAAATCTAGCAACTAAATACATATCAGTAGGCTTATAAAATTTGATGAATAAAATATAGCAACTAAATACATATACGAACTTCCTTCAAAATAATACATGTACGAACAAGTATCTAGACGTAACTAGTTTTTTTAATAACATCTACTTAGCATAGCATATATTCGTTAAACAAAATACTATATGAATTACTACAATTCCTAAACACGCGCCACGGTTTTCCGCCCAACTGCAAAATACTGTAGTATTCATAAATTATAGTATCTTATGAATACTACGGTATTCATAAGATACTATAGTTTATGAATACTACAGTATTCATAAGATACTATAGTTTTAAAATACTGTAGTATTCATAAATAATGGTTTTCAAATACTGTGGTTTATAAATACCGTAACATCCAAACGGCGCTTATTTTTGTCCTACCGATGTTGGTAAACCCAATACAGCAACATGAACCGCATGTTGTTCTGTCTTTGGAGCAAAATCAACTAGTGTCTAATTGGGGTATTAAAAAAACTAGTCTCTAATTGTTTTTTAATGTTTCATTACATGATTCTTTTTTACAGCTTAGCACGTTAATGATTGTACTTCTAACCCCTTCCTAACAGCTACCATCACCAACATATTGTGCAGTATACTAATAAACTCGTTGGACGTCTCAGTCAAATTGAACAGCGTTCCATGGCAGCACTAGACCATTTTAGGGGGTCAGCTCCTGCTTTTAGCCCGAAAAAACCAAAAGCCGTCCTTGGGACAGCTTTTCCCCCCGCTTTTCCCCAAAGCTAGAAGCCGTCACAACATGTGAAAGCCAAAAGCCGAAAGTTGGCCACGAGGAGCTTCCCGCGGCTTCCTCAGGTCTTCGTTCCGAAATTGTCCCTCAAGTTCAGTGGTTATTACCCGCCCTGTACCTAGTATAAAATCCATGCGGCATCCCAAATCCCCCCATTCCCCACCCCACTCACGCACCCCGCGTGGTCGCCCCCAACCCTAGCGTCATGTGCGCTCGCCTGAGGTCGTGGCCAAGGGAAAGCACGGACAGTTGTAATATGTGATTGTCAATGTTGTGTGTGTAGTGGTACTAAGATTAGAAATGCTAGCATGTTGTACCTTATACTTCAGTTAGTACTTTGCTTGTTATACGTAATATGGAATTAATTGTACCGTAATTGTAAACTTTAACTTCATTTGCAGTGTCAATCTTTCGTTGTTACCTATCTCTGCAAAGCAGGATATGTTGTTATCGTTGCGCTATTTCTCTAAAGTTGTGAATTCCTTGGCGCTTCGCAATATCACTTACCTTCCTACTTACGAATTATTACCACCTCAATCGTCCTTACAAAATTCTTCAGAAATTTATCGTAGTAGAATAACATACGACGATCACAAAATATTATTACGAGTCTAACAGATTCCGTACCCTTGAGAATCTACGATATCACTAACGGACCAACCAACATTGCCACCACCCTTTTATTTGCAAAGAATAACAACCCATATTCCTGTTACCAGTTGAACTAGCGACAGGACTGGCGACAGGAAGCTGACCCGGCGACAGGGAGTCAACAGGGTTCCTGTCGCCAGTTGTGACAAGTCCCTGTCGCTAGTTCAAACGGCGATAAGTATCTATTTTTGTAATTTTTTAGGGTAACTATTTTATAAAATTATCTTTTAAAATAATATTATTTAAAAAAATTTGCCAAATATTGGTGGACACTTCCAACGCTAGGGATGCTCTACATATATATGGGAGGAAAAAAATTATATGGGGGGAGGGCCTCAGTGAGGCCTCTTCTCTACAGCCGTTGGATCTCTTTTTAATATACATATACTATAGTGATGTCTCACGTCATCCAACGGTTTCATAGAATTTTTTTTCCTGTATGGGACTGCTACGTGTGAGTGTGACGAAGCCCACAATTAATTGTCTAATCACCCTATGGGTCACGGTAAGATAGCTGTAGATCGACCACATGCTCCGTCATGCAAGGTCAGTTCAAAAAGGATTTTTTTTGCTTAATTATCAAACTAGATCGAGTACATAAAAGAAACATTTCTCGAGTGTCCAATTGGTATTTACCGGTCTCCAATTGCACCACGGCCATATATATACCGCATGCACCTTTCAGTTTTCTACCTCATCTACTAATTAAGTGAAATGGTTTAATAGCTACACCCGCTCTTTTTTACATTATTGCTAAGTCCAACCAAATGGCACATCATTCTCTCACAAATCCTATGGTCACAAAAATTAACTTAAACTTGTGACAAAAAAGGTAACATGTAAATAACAAAACCGATTGTTTTGCTAATTTATGATTTTTTATTTAATCATTTTTAATAATATTTTAAAGTTGATCCATCGTTAACTTTATTTCCAATTCTGACTCCATTGGTCACGCCATAACTCGTGGCGTGGTCAAAGTATTCTGTCACGCAACTAACCTCAGCGTGACTAAAGATGCCACGCAAGCCGTCGTGCGCATGGCGTGCCAATGTAGAGGGCTTGCGTGGCACAATCCTTATTCTTGTCACACCAGTACTCATGGTATGGCAGGACCCTTTGCCACGTCGTCTGTAATGGTGTGACTAAATCATGTCGCCACACAAGCTTTGGCACACTCCAGAGGCGGTGCAAGCACGCGGGAGCGGCGAGGTGCCAAGTCCTGCCACGCCGCGTCCATTAGCGTGGCAGGACTGCTTTGTCACACCATGACTCATGACGTGGCAAAGCGCAATAGAACCCTCCGATCAGTCCCACCAAAGCCCTAACTCATTCGCTCTTCGACCCTCCCCTTCCTCTGGCGACTCTCTCTCGTCCCCCTATGTTAGCATGGCGGCACTTGAAGCTCTTATGTATGGTTATGTATGGCTACTTGCGTATGTAGTTGTGATGAACTAGTTATGAGGTATGTCTTGTGTGCCTTTATATTTATGTTGTGCTCTGCCTTTTGTGTGACATTGTTGAGCATGCCTTGCCATGCCAAGAATTGAATAGAAAATCCGCCCTCCTCTGGAAAATATTAGGGTTTAGGGTACACACGCGTGCTGTTGTCACGGTTGTAGTGTTTGCAGAACCAATTCCATTCAAAAAAGTGAACGAAATTTGAAATAGACTTTATGATGTAGTTGTGAATTACATGGTGTATAGGGTTTGGTTATATGCATCAGAAATGATAGCATGTACGAATCAACAAACCGAAATACACCTACGATATATGTGCAGTTTTTTGGAATCGAAAAAGGTCGATTGGAATGAAGTTAATTAGTCTTGGCGGACCATCGCTGCCTTCCCCTTGTCTCTAGACTACCCATGGCGGCGGCAAGTCTCGAAGTCAGTCATGTTCTGCGAGACGGGCTGAATGATTGAATGATGTTAGGATAACACAATGTAGGACTAAATTAATAATCAGGATGCAAATTGAACATAACTTACCTCTTCGATCCGGATTGCGCACGGGCGACGGGGAGCGCTAGTACGGCCATCGGTCTCACTAGCAGGAGCCTTCCTCTTGTCCATCACGCGCTCGGCTCGGTTGTACTCAGCTTCCTATTCGGGGGTCCTCCACCACCACCCTGCTTTGTTGGGATTCTTCGATACCTTTTCAATAGCGTCGGGTACGTAAGGTTTCCAGCATTCGAAGATCTCGACTTGCATCGCATAGTTCAACATTTACTTCTGCTCGATGAATACCCTATCATACATGTCTAGGCCGTCGATTCATTGGAAGAAGTTGCATCGCATCTCCGGCTGCCATTATGCCAGATGTAGTTGTAACAGCCCTAAGTTAGGGTTTGTATTTCAAATGTAAAATTTTGAGGAGAAATAAAAACTTTTGTTGTCTCTTGAAGTCATTTGGAAGTTTTCCAAATTTTCCCTAAACAATTTCCAATTCTAAGATTTAATTCTTGTGAATGGAAATTGTTGTCAACAAATTATTAGCCTTAAAACTTGTGATCATCCTCTGAAAATATTTTTCCTGTCATCTTGACCATCCTAGCTACCTCCCTGAAAATTTTCACAATTTTTAGATTTTGTTTGCTATTTCAAATGGCCAAGTCAAACCAGTTTGGAAATCTGGTCAAACCCCTGGACAGCAGCTTGTGAATTTTATTGGGAGAAATCTAGTGCATGAAAATTCCTAGAAAAATTACACAAGGTTGTCCTCTGTCCCAGGAAGCTCCCATAAAAAAATTTCGGAATTTTTGGAGCTCTAGAACCATCTCTAAAAATTCCCCAAACCAGCTCGACCTTTTGAATTCAAACCACGGAACTCTCGTTCTCGTGCTCGAACCTAACTCGAGCTCGAGTCCGACCGCACCTAAACGACTCGGTCGCGTCAACTAGCTGCACCGCCCCGAGTCCGATCGTTATTGACCGTCCGATGCAAATCGTGCGGCTCACATCGCGCCCGAGCCCGAGTCCGACTCAGCCAGCTCGTCGCGCCGCTTTGTCGCTGCCGCTGACAAGTGGGCCATCCTTGTCGGCATCGCCCTCGTCTTCTCCGCGTCTCACCGGAGCTCGCGGGTGCCCACGCATGTGTGCCACGACGCTCGTCGCTGCCACATCGTGGACGCGTGTCCCCCTCCGGAGAGTCGCCAGGAGTCCATCTACCCCCTGAGGTCATCCATTCTCCCTCGCGTCCATTCTCGTGACTTCTCCGCCCATCTCTTAGCTTCGCCCGGAGAAGAACCCGAGCGTAGCGCCCGCCAGTCGGGGCGCGCTCGAGCCCGCGACCCCGCGCCGTGCTCCTCTCACCACGCCGCCTCCATTTTGCCCATCCGGACCCTTGACATCCAAAGGATCGCTGGAGCAACCGTCGTCTCGCCTCCGGCAGACCTCGGCCTCGCGATGCGTTTCGGCGTTCTGGTGAGCCTCTAGCCTCAGCACTTGGTCCTCTAGGATCGCATTTCTCCACTGAGACTGATGCTAGGCTTGTTTTCATCTTTGGTGCATTGTTGAGGCGTGCGACCGTTTCTTCCCGAGCACGGTGTTCGCCGCCGCGGCGATTCGATGCTTCTCGACCCTCTTCATCGGCGTTATCTTGGGCTTATCCTTCCGGAGTCGGCGGCGTTGCACACCTTCCCGGCTTCGGCCCGTAGCGTCTTCTCGCGGAGCCGTGTCTTCGTCTCGCCTCGTTCGCGCCGCCTCGCGCGGCATCTCGTGGTCTGCGTGCCGTCGCCGAGTTCGCGAGGTCTTAGCGAACTGAAGGTATAACCCACTTGCCCGAAACCCTCCGGTTCGCTAGATCCATTGCGGCGGCAACGCGATCCCGTCTGCGTCGCGAACCGCCCGCAGCGTTAGAGTTAATCTCCTCCATTAGCGTTAATCATCTTGTATTTGTATCACCGTCATGTGGGCCTCCGAGCTAATCGCGTTTAGAATCTTAATTCACCCGTTAGTTATCCTCGAGTCGTCATGTGGGCCCATGTTGTCGATTAGTGTTCGTAACTTGCTTAATCGTTTTCTCGGTTGGGAAGCGTATTTCTCTATACTTGTAAGTTAGAGTGCGTCGAGTAAGCCAAGACGTATTCTCGAACGCGCCGATGTCACCTTCGTGGCGGGCTGTCAGGTCGGCGCTTCATGTGTCCCGCCTGTCGATGGCTGGGCTAGCCGGTTGTCAGTAGAAAAAGGAATTAATGCTTTAGTTTTTAAAATACTTTTAAGGTTCTTGATAATTCAATTAAACTTAGAAAATTCATATCTAATTCAATTTTTCTCCAAACTGCATGAAACCAGTTCTGTTAATTTTCATTTTAAATGTTCTACTTACTAAAATTGATTTCAGCCATGTCTCTGTTAGCAAAATCTGGAAATTGATTAAATGGTGTATTATGTATTTTCCAAATTAGAAAATTCATATCTATCTCAATATTTGTCCAAATCCAGTAAATCCAATTTTGTAAATTTTCATTTTTAGTGTACTAATTATCAGGATAGGTTTTAGATATGTTTCTGTTCATAAATTTTGTTAAAGAATTAAATGATGCTTTATGTGTATTGTTAGCTTAGAAAATTCCTAGAAAATTCATAACAAATTAAAATGAGTTGTTCTCTGTTTCTAAAATTTGTGTTAAACCATGCTCTAGCTGCTGTATGAATGTTGTGCTCATTAGATGGTTTTGAATGTTTGAGTTTTGTCGGTGTTATTTGTTCTTATTTCGTTGCTTTTGCTCGATCGATAGATTACGATTTGTTCGGTTTTATCGAGAGTGATCCTCTGCAATGAGTTGAGCCTATTGAGCAGCAGCGAACAAGCAAGTTTGATCATGTTTATCGGTATTTTAAAGTCTAATATTTTGTTTCAAATTGTATGTATGCATTGCTTAATTTGTGTTAAATTGATTAGTTAAATCCGTAGCTGCATATCCTGTAGGTGAAATATTGATCTCTACTACCTGAGCCTAGGTTACTTGCTGTGATTAGAGTTCGTTGGATGAACTCTTATCACTTAGTAGGTTACGAGTTCAGTTGCTTAGCCATGCTTAGCTTCCGGTAGAATTGGACGATCATCGACTTAGTCGATGACCTTGATCACATAAAATTATTATTGTTCTTATGTTCCAGCTTGCGCTTTGTCTAATTGCAAAAACTAAAAATAAAAACAAAAACGATTTAGACTTGGGCACAATGGTAAGTTTTGGTGTGATCTGTTGGGTGTGTTTGGAAAGGTGCCCGAGTCAACAAGGACCGAACATCTTGTTACACTAAACCAAGCATTTTAGCGTGCTAACCACACTAGAGGGTATGGGACCTCTCTTGACCTAGTACTTTGGCGTGTATTGGCTCCGGTCGCAGGAGGTCGCGGGAGGGATGGTGTTGGGAGCATGGTAGTTGTCCAAAAGCTTTACCCGCAAAGGTAGTTGTCTTCTCGGCTTTACCATGTAAGCGTATGGATTTCTATCCATACGAGCGGCTCGTAGTTAATAAACAATATTGGAAAAGTCTCGTAGGACTTAGGCGTGCAGCATACCTTCGTAAGTGTGCTTTGGCTTAAAGGCGATGCAAGTGTGGATGCAGTGGTACACCCTGCAGGTTAAAACTATTCGAATAGCCTCGTCTAGGTTATGGACACGCTTGGCAAGGTCTTCCAAGAGTTAGACTACAACCTTTTAAATTAAAACTTGACGGGTGGTACGAACTGGGGTTCAGACTATGTTGTGGTGGCTATTGGGATAGCCACTTCCGTGGTTACTTGTATCTATCTTTATTTATTTGTTATTTCAACACTAAAAATGAATTACAAATTTGCCTTCAAATCGTATTACGTTATTGCAAATAAATTTGGCTTGGTGCAAATGAAACATATGGCCTCCACCAAATAAGCTGCATGTAGCATATGAACAGTGCGCTAGTTCACACGTCGATCTTGCGAGTACAAAAACAATTTTTGTACTCACCGCTTTGCTTAATGTTTTGTTGCAGAGGAAGAAGGTGAGCCCCAAGGGCCTCACTTACGTGAGTTGTCTTCTTGCCTTAGGTAATACGACGACTAGGCTTGGCGGTCGGTCGATGCCTTGTGGGTTGAAGGCACGATTGGCTTTGTTTATAGCCATCTTATGGCACTTTTGCTTCATTGTCGTTCTTCTCGTTATTTTTGTATCTTTTGGCGGTCGGCCATTGTGCATAATAACGCCTCGTTGTTTACCTTCGCTTGTAGTGCAATGTTTGGACTCTATGTTTGGAATGGAGTTGATGCATAATTTTGTGGCGAGATGTGTATACTGCATTCTGGGAAGTATACATATCTCGAGGCTCGGTTTATTTGATTTGTGATGCTAGGGCCAGGTGGTTGGTTAAGCATTACAAGCCAAATAAACTGGGGTCCTCACAGTAGTTAGGGATTTGTGGAATATACAAGATTCGCTTACGAGGATATTCCCGCATGTGTAGTACGCCCGGGCGGTGGTAGTCGAGTGTGTGGACTTGATGATCTTAGCAGGTTCTTCGCACACACATTACGGGCATGAGAACTCTAGTGGTACTGGGGCATCCTTCATAGAACAAACCGGGTAAAGTTTAGCCCTCTCGGTAAGCCACTTGCGCTTCCGCAGCATCTTCACGTAGAAGTTTGTCGATGAGTCCGGCATCTTCTTCCTTACTGTTTTGTGAACCAAGCTTTAGTGAAGTGTTGGGTGTGGTGGTGTAGTGTTCTCCTCCAGCTCTCTACTCCCTCTTTTTATAAGGTGTAATGCCGAGGGTGGAGGGAGAACAGATAAGACATCAGTCCAAAAAGGTGGTGTGGTAGAGTGTGGTCATTTCTATCTAAGAAGGTAGCATCGCAGTGTGTTGTCACTTTGGTATGGAAAGGTGGCGTGGCAGAATGTGGTCATTTCTGTCTGACAAGCTAGTGCCGCAGTGTGTTATCTTTTCGGTCTGCAAAGGTGACAATGTGTGGCATGATAGGGTGCGATCTTTTTGGTCTGAAAAGGTGGTGTGGCAGAGTGTGGTTATTTCGATCTGAAAAGGTAGCGTCATAGTGTGTTGTCTTTTCGATTTGTAAAAGTGGCAGTGTGTGGCGTGACAAGGTGTGATCTTTTCGATCTGAAAAGGTGACGTCTCTGAGGTGATCATTTCGATCTGAGAAGCTAGCGTTGAAGTGTGTTGTCACTTCGGTCTGCAAATTTGGTCAGCAAATTTGGCAGTGTGAGGCTAAGTCCTGTCATGCCGCCACTCTTAGCATGATAGAACTAGCTACCACGCCATGGTAGCGGCGTGGCATAATCATCTGACCACACGGTGCATGGACAAATCCAGAGGCGCTGCAAGCTTGACCCCTGATTCTGGGGCTAAGTCCTACCATGCCGTCACTCTTAACGTGACAGGACCAGCTGCCAGGCCATGGTAACTAGCATGGTGTATGTAACCGTGCCGCCACGCTAGTACATGGACAAATCCAGAGGTGTTGCAAGCCCAGCCCTTGATTATGGGGCTAAGTCCTGCCACACCGCCACTCTTGGTGTGACAGTACTCAGCTGCCACGCCGTGAGAATTGGCATGGCTAACCAATTTTTTTGGTAGATCAATCAATCATCCATCCATCCATCTAATTATTTATCCATTCATTCATCCATTCATCCATCCATCCATTCAATCAATCATCCAATTATCCATCCATCCATTCAATCATTTCATTCGTTCATCCCATACACTCAATTACATCACTTGCGCTTGTGGATCGGGCATGTGCCCGGTGTGAACATAGCAGTTGGATGCTCGCCGCGGGTGCCATCGACGACATTGATGTTGCTAATGTCTGCGCAATCACAGTGTTTACGGTGTGGAGGCGTGGCCTGAGTTGGCTGCGTCAGAGTTCGTGCACCAACAAGATCCGAGAGGACCATCTCGTCGGGCAATCTGGCATCCACGTTGTCCTCTTCGTCGTCGTTGTTGTCCTCTTCGTCGTCATCTCATGTTGCGGTAGTGGATGTCATTGCCTGCGATGAGGTAGCACGGGATGAGCCACTCCGAGCTGGGGTAGCTTGAACAACATCCCTCGCGACGATGTAGTTCATTTTAGTTGCGATGCGCCTGCATCAGCGATGAACCATCTACAAGGACAAACAAAAGGAGAGTAAGAAATCTCCCCATTTCCATTTCCATCACAAAAATAACAAAACTACGATTTAATAGCCATATTTCCATCACTAATACATGAAACTGCAATGACATATCCTATTTCGATTACCCAAATAAACCTCACCCACATCTTCTAATTTCATATACAAATTGCTAAAAATCGTATGAACACAACAAAATATGCACACATTCAAGTACCATTGCGTACTAATGCTATCCAATTCACTTCGAAGTGCAATGATTCAAACCAATTCTACTCAAACAGACAATTCGGCCAAAACCCTAAATTGACCAATCTAGCCGAATTAATCCAAAATAAATTGAGGGAATGTGTGAGATTACTTTAGGGGATGATTTCCACAGGTTTATGGACTTCAATTCGGCTATCGTTGGATTTGGGGAGGTTAGGGGCGGGGAGGAGAGAGGACGCACAGGAGGATTGGAGAAAAAAAGAATTGAGTGGGCCAGTTGCACCTAAGTTACCTCTGTCACGCTACGCGCGTTGGCGTGACAAGACAGGCTTATCACGCCATGAGCACTGGCATGACAAGCACAAGGACTAAGCTTACGTGGCATCTTTTGTTACGCCGAGATAAGTGGCGTGACAGAATGCTTTGGCCATGCCGCGCGTTATGGCGTGACTAAATGAGTCAGAATTGAAAATAAAGTGAACAAGGGATTAGCTTTAAAATATTATTAAGAAATATTACATAATAAAAAAATCCTAATTTACATAGCTTTAGCCGCGAAATTCAAAAACCAGAGAAGTTATTTTTGTTGAGAAAGGAGAACTAGACTACGCAGAAAACTAGTGTGCAAACAGGTTGGATTCGGATGTATATTGCTCATATCGTATTCTAACATTTTTTTCAGATTCAGAGTCAATACGGTCAAGCTGGATACGAATATGAATTCAGTGTTTCGGACACTGAACTGTCGAGATGAATACATAACGGTTTCGAGTCGAAAACATATAACATAGGTGGATAGTATGCAGGTTACACCACCGTTCGTGGAGTGGGAATAGAGAAGTGCTACCTCGGATGTCTTATTACAGGTGCTGATAGTGAGTATCTTTAGAAGAGTTGTTCTTTTCCTTGAATTTGAATTTGGTCAACTCTTATCCGATTGCGATTGATGAGTTGCTTTGAAAATATTAGTGTGTTTCCTTTGGCTTAATTTGTTCCGTAAATCAATTATTGTTTTCCCAACCGTTGAGTTATTCTCGCAATTGGTGAACTTTGCTAATTGTCAAGATTGACCTTTGTATGGGAGTTTTGTTTTTCTTATTGGAAGACTTGACCTGTTTATTCGCTTGATGTCTTTGGTTAATGAAAGTTTCCTTTTGCAAGTCCTTTAGTACATGAAGGCTTTGACTCAACGTATCTCTCTTGGGTATTTTGAGTGTTGAAGATTAATGGTTGTGTTATGAGTTATCAAGATGAGTCTACAGTGTGTGCATGATCGATCTTAACTAAGATCCTTAACAAGGAAAGTTGAATAAGTGGAGGTTGTCCTCTAGTAGTTCTTGATGAGCTGTGACTATGAGTATGACAATATTTAGTTGGAATCAATAGAGTTATTAAGAGGTGTGGTATATTGATGACTTGGTCTGATCGTTAGGATTGTGGAATCGGGTAGATTTATTGGATAACACGGAGTAATGTATCTCAATGGATTAGCCTACCCATCAGTGATGGTTATGTTAAGAATGTGTTTGAATGATGCCTTAGAGGATATCAAATTTGGAATTTTCTTAAACTGGTTACTTGATGATCATACATAATTGCTAGATTGAAACATGTATATTGGATTAGACGAACGTTAAGGTAGCACGTTGTGAAACCCTGTTGTAGAGGAGAAGAGATTATTAAATGTTGACTTTGTGTTTATAGATGGTTATGTGACTACAAATAGAAGTAGGACCCTATTTGCATACATGATACATACAATTGACAATTGTTAATGATAGTTGGAGCGGGTGTGAGTAACACTAATGGTTGAGTGGATGAATGAGTAAGTGACCTCTGATAGTGTGTTTTGTGAAATTATTATTTGATAGTATGAACTAGTTAAAATAGGTTTGTTTCAACATTGTGACTTGTGTTTCTTTAGGAGAAGTTTATGATGGGATAAGAGGCTATGATGAGTCTCGCTAAGAGTGTATTGTTTCATTATTAGTGTGATTGTTAGTAAGGAATTATGATGATAATATTGAATGTTTTGTATAAAGGTACTGGATCGCTGCTTGGATATTGATTAAATGAATATGTTTCTAGTTCGCGTTTGTGATCTGTCAGACCTCATGTTGATGTGGTAGCTGAATTTGTTTAGAGCAAAGTGACGTGTTGAGAGGTTTTATTAGTTCCTAAGTGGTTTATGTGTTGTGATCTTCAAATACCCTTTGTCGGATTTGGCAAAGTGATGCTGTAACCAACGAAAGTCGAGTGAAGTAGAAGTATTTGAGATTGAAGTAAAGTTTTGTAACTTGCAGATTATTGAAGTTTGTCTAAAACTTTTGTTCTTGCCCTTAAGAGTTTTCCCAAATTTTAAAAGCAGTGTTTTATTCTCGTTTGAGGTTTGATATTCTCTGCTTGTGGGATGTGCGCCCTCAACTCTGATCATATCTATTAGTTGCCGAGAATAGTTTTATCTAATTGTTTCTCTTGATCTTGTAACTACTGTTAGTGGTAACGTTCTCCTTTGTGCTGAAATTTATTTCCGATTGCCTCTTCTTCTAAGAAAGGGTTAACCGAACTGTATTGCAAATTCTCTTCGGTTGTGATTTGGCATCTAGATAGTGGTGGTCTAGTAGTTGGATTGGTGAACCTTTAGGTGTCAGGTTGGCTGAGAGGCCTGGAGTAATAAATCGATTTATTAGAATAATCCTTGGAGAGGATTTGAGTTAAAAAGAATATTTGTCTTTGGAGCTAACAGATTTCGTTGTCGCAACTAGTAGGACCTATAACGAGATGTAGTCCAAGACTTGGTGTTCTTTTTGATCGAACATTACAAATAGCAAGTATGAAAATCTGGATCAGTTTATTGAGTGTCACAATTGGATACTTAGTAATATTGTGTAGAAGAATTTTGATGGTGAAGTTAATGAGAGTAGCAGTGTAGAAAAATCTATTAGTCGTGTTAATGATGGGATAGAAGGGATTGTTAAGTAATTGTCAAGTATGATTTGGTCTCAGTGATTAACCCTATGGGAGTTAGATTATCTCTAAAGATAGCTTGGTCAAGAACATAATCATTTATTGATGTTAGTGACTGAGTATGTTTGAATCTTGATCAATCAGTTAAAGTATTGTGAATGGGTATATTGTGGTCGTGTAGCTGAATTTGATGGATATGGGTTAGAGAAGGTCTAAGGTTGGTGAAATGAATCGCTTTAGGTGATGTCGATTAGTGAGGAATGTTGATATTAATAGCGAGGATATTGATTGAGTCATGTGAATTTTAGTAAACGAATTTGAGGATTTCCTATCAATTATGCTAGAAATTCATGGTAGGAGACTTGAAGGTTAAATTTGTGGCTTTGCATGTTATGCTAGGACCCTAGAGACCCCAAATTATGTGTAGAGGTGGATGAATGAGCGAATTTTGAATAGTGTGTTGATCTTTGATAGAATACTTTGGGTAAAGTAAATGAGTGTGGATAGGTGAATTTCACACTGATTATCCATAATGATGAAGGTGGCGTGATTGCGGAGGAAATCTATTTTGAGGTGTGTTGGGAATTATTTGTCAAAGTATTTCCTTTAGTAGGGAAGTTGAACAGAGTATGTTATTATGAATCGGAAGAGTATCTCTATCTAGGCGTGGATTTTGCGTACAGTTTGAGCATAGCTTTGAGATGGCCAAATTAAAAGAAACGAATTGGTGTGTTTATGCGATGATTTGGAATCTCATGGTTTAAGAGAAAGTTAAATTCTTAAAGAAAGTTTAAGAAAAAAGTTGTATTCTCGAATGATGAATTATTCTCTTGGTTTTTATTTGAGCTTGGCTTTTTGTTGGCATGTGTGGATCTTATCAGTTCAGAAAGAATAAAAGAAATGATGGAATTGGATATTCGAGTGATTTCTCCTTTGGAGGACGTGGTGTTTATTTGCAAATTTTCTAATTTGAGAGGTGGAACAAGAGTTCAGTGTTCTATGCGCATATTGCGTGGTTCGGTACCACTAGGGGGGTTGCCCCAAGGTACATTGAGTTGTTTTCGCTAGTTGGCGTATCGCCAAGACTGTCTCGAGTTCGTGCGCGGAGTACGTAACGTCTTGTATGTTCTGGTGTTGAGTGAGTACCTGGGAGATCCAGAGTTTGAGGTTTCGTTAACAACGTTGACTTTCGAGTAAGATCTTACCTTCGAGTCTTGTCCGATTAGTGTACCGGGAAGTACCGGGTTGAGTGTTAGTTCAGACGTCGTGTTACGTCGTGGTGTTGTGGTCTTTTCATTCCGAGGGAGAGGCTACTTAGGAACTGGAGTCTCGCATGCGCGAGCTATATCCAGACTTGTTCACAACAGGTACATATTCTTTGTTGTTAAGTTTCCAGTCTCGGTTTTATCTTCTGAAGTTTGGCGTTTAGATTCGGGGTCGAATCCTGTTAAGGGGGGAAGAATGTAATACCCCGAAAGTGTGATAAGCAAATAGTCGGAAGAGATTAATTATTCGGGAGAGAATTCAATGGATTTATGGGAGGGACTAACAGGAGATTTCTCAATTCAACGTTTAGAGAGGGGGGTATTCGCTGTTTTAGCACATCCTGGGCTTGGGCTCCGGCCCATGTGGGCAAGGGGGGTGGCCGGCCAAAGGGGGGGCACCACTTCCCCCCCAAACCCTAGCCGCAGCCCCCTCCCCCACTCTCCCACGCCCCCACCCCTCTCCCCCCTTGGCGGCCGCCACTCCCCACTCTCCTACGCCTCCCCTCCCTGGCTGCCTCCCCCTTGCGCCCCTCCCAAGCACCCCTCCAAGTTTCCCCCATTGCTGCCGGCCAAGGGAAGAAGAAGGAACACCCCCATTGCGGCCGGCCAAGGAGGAAGAGAAGAGGGAAGGAAGAGGGATCCCATCCGGAGTTTGCAATCTTCAGCTGCACCAAGGGTAACTATCGTCGTTGATGTTGGGTGATTAGTCGTAGAAGAGGAATCGGGTAGTTTTTAACTAGGTTGCAATCTGTCCGCTGTAGTTGCAGATTTGTCCAGTAGATTGCGCGATCAGTTTCGTGTGGTTAGAGGCCGAATTAGGAGTTTTTATCTCCTAGAGTTTTGTAGGTTATGTTCTTATCTTTCAATGGCCGCCAAGAAAGCCCAAATCCGATTAACAGTCAGGGAGTTATGAATTTTCTACTATCGATGTCCTGTTGATCTGTCAGTTTTTGGACAGTCTGAAGAAAACTGGCTAAAACTGCTATTTAAAGGGAGAATCAGGGGATCTCAGTATAACGAAAAATGTGGGTAATTTCTATACCTTTTCATAGAGATAAAGAACGCAGGATTTGGACGTTCGTAGCAAAAGTTATGGAGGTTTTAGTGTACTGTCCAGAGAGACCGACGTGATAATTGATGTTCTGTAGTTTGGCTTGGTAGAGGTAGTATTTGGCAGAATCAAAAGGGCTCCCCAATTAAGTTTATTTTGGTAATTTAATTACCTTTTCATAAAGTCTAAGAACATCTTATTTGAACTCCTGAGCAGAAAGTTATGTATTTTAGAAGTTGACTGTCCACAGCGGGCACCAAATCGATCGCTAGAAATTAAAAGTTGGGAAACACTTGGGAGATTAGCGAGTTCAATTGTGTTGTTCTTATGTTCTTGGTTCAGTATGTTGGTCTTAGATTGGGGTTATCTTATGTTCAGGTGGGAGCGTGAACCCAGGGGCAGCACCCTCTTCGCGTCCACCGTTCTCGCACGGTTGAGGCAAGTATTCGGGCTATTGCACGTTTATGTTTGCATGATGAAATTGCGATGAGTCTTGTTGGTATTAGCCATGAATACCTGTTAATGAGATGAGTTACCATTTATCTTGATGACTGCTAGTTATGGTTAAAGAATTCTTTCGCATGTTGTTAATGCTTATGTGAACACGTTGAATTCTTACATGTGAAAGATGTTGTCATAGTGCATATGCATGTTTTGAGCATGTTGAGTCTTGGTTATGTGGTAACCAAGTTTATGTAGTTGAGGTCCCCGTCATGCAATGACGGGCTTGAGGTCCTCACATTCGTGGAATGTGGTCTATGAGCAAAGAGGTCCCCATCATTAAGATGATGGGCAAAGGTCCTTATACATGTGGTGTATAGGCTCTTGGTCCCTGTGCCAGAGGGCACGGGCAAGGATATTTATTGACGGATGAATACCTCGCATTACCGGTAAAATACGAAAAGAGATAAAGTTCAAAAGGAGCATTGCATTGGTTGCATTTCTTAAGTTTAAAGGCTATGTTTAGTGTAATGTTATTGTGGATTATCGATGCTATGATTGAGTTCTTGTTTATGGCCTTGTTGATACTTGCTGAATCTTTGGGCTCACTCTTGCTTTAATCTGTTTTAGGTACAAATGGCAGGAACGACATGCATGGGAGGGAGTAGATGTTGGATGCACTCACTACCTCACAATCTTAAGGCGTTTGCCACTTAGCTTCATCTCAGAAATAATTAAACTGTTGGAGTAGATGTTTATTTTGGTTTGAGTATCTGATTATTTGTAATAATGAGATTTGCCAGTCTTGGTTATATTCATTCGATTATCATGCAAGTTTGATTGAACTTGATTATGAAGTTATTATTGATAAATGCCATGATTTATTGTTGAAACCTCGGTAGAGCTGATTAAACAAAGGAGACTCTGCCGAAATTTTGTAATTAGTTTAATTCCAGTAGCATTCCAGGCTCATTGAGAGTTGGGGTGTTACAGTATGCGCCTCCAAAGTTGTTGTCAATTCTATTCTGATGGTCATTTTAGTTTTACGTTTGGAACGGAACATTTCGGTAACATAGTACCATAGAGTTTTTTAGTAGAGTTTCAGTGCACCGTTATGGTGTTTATTTATTTATTACTAGGTACCTATGCGCGCATCTGCGCGCTCGTTTTATACCGAAGTGAATAAAAATTGAGTTAAAGAGTAGATTTGGGATATAAACGAAGAGCAAAATAAGGATATTAATAGAGTAGTTAAAAACATTAAGATATGGAAGAGAAATGTAGGATTAGTTTTGGTGGGGTGGTGTAGTAAAATCAGAAGAAAATATGTCACTATACTGTAAGTAAGAACATATTGATAGGTAAATTTAGTGTGGTCTAATGGTATAGTATCTCTATATTAGCTAACTTGGCTATTGTTTTATGAAAATAAAAGTGATACGCTATGTTGAAATATAGATATATGTATATAAAAGTTGAATACCCCTTTTTTACCGTATAAGAAAAAGAAAGGTATGTAATATACGTAGTAGTAATGGTGCATATCAGGATGATTCATTTGAATAGAACATTGAGCACGACAAGTGGTGTGTGGGCGTCAGTAACATATCATTTTTGCTGCTTGAAAAAATAATTTAAATTGATTAATTCAAAATCTGTATTTTAAATTGGAGTTTTTTGATAAATAAATCAAATTAAGGAGCCCTAATACTGAACAGTAATAGTGCATATATTATTTACTTGCAGGTTGATGAAGACACTTCTATTATCTAACCACTTTTTTGCATTTTAGCATGCATAACTCTATTTTAGTTATGCGAAATTCATATTATGCATCAACCTGAAAGGTCCAATATGGATCCATTCCTCGTATCATATCTAATAAATGCTCATGATGTCTCTATTTGCGATAACTAATCCGGATAGCACATTCGTGAGAGAAACAAAAGGAGGATTTGATAAAAGAAAAATCTAAGAAGCTCACGTGATTTACTAAATCTTGTTTTTGAAAGCAACAATGATTGTTGAACAAAACATCACATGTAATAATTTTTAAATTTTAGCTTTGCATAACTCTATTTTAGTTATGCGAAATTCATATTATGCATCAACCTGAAAGGTCCAACATGGATCCATTCCTCGTATCATATCTAAATAATGCTCATGATGTCTCTATTTGCGATAACTAATCCGGATAGCACATTAGGCAGAGAAACAAAAGGAGGCTTTGATAAGAGAAAAACTTGAGTAGAAGATTCTATTGGAAAGAAGGTCTGGTTGGTTACTAAATCTTGTTTTTTGAAAGCAACGATGATAGTGGAATGAAACGTCGTATCACACATTATTCACCAAAACAGCTACGGCATTACTTCCAACACCACCAACAGTTAATATTGATTGAACAGCTACGCTACAAGCCTCAGCAAGAGCCTCCAAGTGCAATCAGTCGTAATGATGACACCTTATCAAATGTTGATAACCTGGCTTGATCAGCACTTAAGGCAACCTGGTTGGTCATAGCTTTAGCAATGAAGTTGGTTTTGCACCTATGAAGGAACCAAGCAAAAGAGAGAACAAATGCAACCCTCCATGCCTGTGGAAGATAAGCTGATATGGTTGGTGCAATAGCTGCAGCCCTGAGGAAGTGGAAACATCAGTATAATGAATATTTACATAACTGAATATATAATCAGAAGAAAATATGTCACTTTCTAATAAAGCAAAAACTTATGCGTCTATTCATAAAATTGCTCGAGAAAATTGATATCACACTATTGTATCATCAATAAGCAACAAGTTAAAAAAAAAAAGCATCCTAGAATGTGATGGAACATTTCTATTACAAATTTGAAGAAATATTGTCGACCTAGAGCATGTGATTTTAGTAGGCAGCAAATGCATCTCCTGTTTTTTTTTTTGTCCCCAAGAAGAAGAACAAGACAAATGCTGCGATACTAAGGTTGCTGTAAGTAAAAAAACGATGCAAACTTAACAATCAATTAAATCTAGAATTTTATTATATGAAGATAATAATCTAGACAAACCGCGACAGAAAAGGATAAACTTCTCAAACAAAAGTTAAATAGAACCTCACATTTCTGAAAATGCCATAAATGTGATAAAGATATTTAGCAGGATCCTCCAACGCATTCCAGAGGCTAGTTTGGTATGAAACATCATTCTTGGTTGAGTTCCCCAAAAGTGCTGCTATAGGACCTTATGACGCATACTTGTGAAGCCTCCTTAGAATGATAGGCATAACAAACCATGGTATCATTGTACCAAAGAGCGTCCCGCCAAGTGGGACAACTACTTTTCTAGATTTGGATTTGCATCAAACAAGCGTTGGAAATGAGGTGTAATCGCATCGATCGGCTCCTTGACTTTCTTGCCTGCATCAGTGGTAGCATCTATAGTAGACTTGCGATCATTATGTAAGATATCAATCCAAGTATTGCCACCAATGCCTGCGATGCCAATCTCAGGGATTTCTGTAGAAGGAACATTTGAGACGGTATTCTACGAAACTTCTAGCTTGACTCTAGTGTCTGAGGAGTATGCACGACGGATGCTTAAAACACCTAAGGATCCTGGCAATGAAAAAAATCTGGGATTTGAAGTAATCAACAAGTTAGTGTCCATATGAGCTGAAAGGGGCAGCAAATTGATCCTTGACACTGTTACGAATAGCGCTTGTATTCAATATGGGGCCAATGGGCCAGTATATATACACAAGTACATGTGGTGAATATGCAAAGAACCCTTATAACAATGGGGAATAACACAAATACATATATATCTCTAACACCCCTCAAACTCATGGTGGATCAACAACACCGAGTTTGGAGAGTAGAAACCATCTTTGTGCTCGAGTCCGAGCCTCGTGAAGAAATCCGCTATCTCAAGCTCGGAAGGCACATACGGAGAGCAATCACCGATCATACACACAAGACCGCATGAAAGAAGCATCAACACCAATATGCTTGTAAGCTCATGCTTCACGGTCACGGCAATCTTGAGTAGCACCTGCATCTTGTCGGACAAGAGAGTCGGTGTAGTGACGAAACACCAAAATCCCCAAGTAACCACCGGCCAAGTAATCTCTGTCAAGAGAGCCATAGCGCGTAACTCACCTCTACACTCGAGCAGGACATCAGAGTCTGCTTTCTTCGTCTTCCGGCAATGAGAGAACCACCAAGAAAAACACGATGGAGAGATAGACCGACGATCAGAGGGATCGCTGGCCCAAGTAGCATCCGAATAAGCCTGAAGCTGTAACGAGCTGGAGTTTGGAAAGAAAAGACGGCAAGAGATAGTCCCACAAAGGTATCGTAGAACTCGAAGAAGGTGGTTGTAGTGGACCTGAGTGGGAGCAGATACGAACTGACTCAGAATGTGGACTGGATAAGTGATATCTGGACGAGTAACAACAAGATAGACAAGACTCCCAACAAGATGACGATAGCGAGTCGGATCAGAAAGAGGCTCGCCATCAGAGGGTCGGAGGTGAACATTGAGCTCCATAGGAGTCTCAGCGATCTGCTGATCGATGAGAGAGCGCGATCAAGAAGATCTGAATATACTTCTCTTGGGACATAAAGAAACCATCACGAGTGGAAGTAACCTCAATCCCAAGGAAGTAACGAAGAGGACCAAGATCCGACATAAGAAACTGCTCACTAAGACTAGCCTTGACAAAGGCAATGTACTCATAATCATCTCCGGTAATGATCATATCATCAACATACAGAAGAAGAAGAGTCCGACCACGAGACGAAGTGTGGACAAAGAGCGCAGGATCATGATCACTAGCGGAAAAGCCAACAGCAGTGACCACAGAGAAGAAGCGCTCAAACCAAGCACGAGGGGCTTGCTTAAGGCCATAGAGAGAACGACGAAGACGACAAACCATGCCCTCGTGCATGAATACCTGGTGGCGGAAGCATGTAGACCTCCTCACGCAACTCGTCATTAAGAAAGGCATTCTTGACATCAAGCTGAGAAACAGACCAGTGGCGAACAGACGCCACCGCAAGAAGAGTGCGGGACGGTGGTCATGTGAGCCACAGGAGCAAAGTTTCGTCGTGAGTCACGACCATGCTCTATTGGAAACCACGAGCAACAAGGCGCGCTTTATAGCGCTCAAGAGAGCCATCGTGAGCGAGTCTTAATCTTATAGACCCATTTACACGTGATGGGGCGAGTGAGATGGAAAAGGAACAAGATCCCAAGTACCCGATGCGCTCGAGGGCGACAATTGTTGGAGATATGCCTAGAGGCAATCATATTGATGATGATATTTCATTGTATCCATGATTTAATAAATGTTCCTTGAATATTACCTTTGTGTTGATTAACAAGTATGTGACTTGTTTGTGAAACTCTTTACTTGTATGGTTATTCTAAAGTTGTCCCTAGTCGGAGTTCATGTGAGGACACACGTGAATGATGGATTAGCACATGTATCGGTTGATGACCATGTTTCACGAGTCATAGACATGGAGATGTCAAACCAATAATGTGGACACATGTTTAGAACATGGGGTTGGACCGACCCAACATGAGACATAGTAATTATACTTATGGTTCTCTCTACACAATGTATGCGCTTGTCCTTAGACACGAGATTGTCATGTACTTGAGATGTGAATAGACCTACTTAGGGCTATCAAACGCTACTCAAATGAATCGGGTAGTTATAAAGGTAGCTTCGGGTTTGTCATGAAGCATGCTTGCGAGGCATGGTCGGTCGAGATGGGATTTGCCCTCTCTACCGAGAAGATATCTCTGGCCCTCGAGTGATCGGATCGAAATGCATGGCCATGCTACTTAAGGTTAAGAGTTAACCTAGTAAGGGATTCGGATCACGGGATCGAGAAAGAGTGGTCAGCTTGGAGCTCATTGAATATCGTGAGGCAAAGGGATTGGCATGTACATAACGTTGTGATGGTTCGTCCGATATGATCTTTACGTATGTTTAGGAGTTGGCACGTCTTGCTAGAGGCCGCTACCAACTATTGACCAAGTATGTGTACTCGCGTCATGTCTAAACATATGTGAACCATAGGGTCACACACTTAAGGTGAAGCCTAATCGGATTGGATCCGAATTAGATCGGGCATTGAGTCCTAATGGGCCTCTATTCGTAGAAGCCCATTATAAGGACGTCTATAAAGGAGGGCAGGGGCGCTACGGTTGAGGTTGAGTTTTTCGTGACATCCTCAAACCTGGCCGCCACCCTCCCACGCCCTAGTCGCTCGCGCGGATCTAGTAGTCCGCGCGCGTCGCTTCCTCCCGCGCGTGTGGATACCTTTGGAGGCGCCGCATCTCGTGGCGTTGGGACGAACCGCAAGAAGGAGCCGTGCGTGGGCGCCGCGGCGAGGGCGAGGAAGTAGTCGACTACTGCGCCTGACGTCTTGCATCAATCGAGTACGACTACACCGCCGACGTCTTTGATCAACTTCCGCACTGCGCGTCTAGTGGTAAGACCGTGATCTATAATCGCAGTGATCTTGGTTTACTGGGTAGAATTTTTAATTTGCGCTAGTGTAGCCTACTGTTTCCCTCAAGAATCTCCTCGGCCATAGCATGCCGCCACTCAGGATGAGTACTGACATCCCGATAGGAGACAAAGCTCAAGAGTGCACGAAAAACCAAAGCGGCGGGAGGCCGAATCGACCGGCGATCGCGGAGCGTAGCGAGGAGAAGATAACCCATGAGGGGAAGATGGATCATCGGGAGAAGATAGAACATCCGGAGAAGATGGCTCATCCGAAGATCCTCAACACGAGGTCGACGAGTGTAGACGAGTGTAGTGGGAGGAGCACGAGGAGCCGCAGGAGGCGAAGCATGCGCGCGGCGGCCGAGAGGCCACCGAGGAATATGTGGAGACTCGGTGGGACGGGTGGATGAGGGCAAGACGATATAGGTGTATCTGGAAAGGTCAAAAGGCGACAGAGACTCCACAGAGGAAGCCGAGACCGAAGGAGAGGTAGGACGTGGGTAGAAGGAACGAGACTCGTCGAAAGTCACATCCCGAGAAATCCGCATCCGTCGACCAACAGGATCCCAGCACCGATATCCTTTGTGCTCGGCACTGTATCCCAGAAAGACACACTCAACGGTGAGCGATCAGGTTTGGTACGTTCTCGAGGGGCGAGAGAACATAGCAAACGCAGCCAAACAGACGAAGGGCAGAGTAGTCAGGAAGAAGACTACAAAGACGCTCAACAGGAATCGCACCCTGAAGAGCAGAAGAGGGCTGGATGTTAACGAGATGGGTGGCAGTGGAAACAGCCTCGGCCCAAAAGTGAGGTGGAATAGAGGCGGCAATCATCAGTGCACGAGCCGTCTCAAGGAGATGACGATGCTTGCGCAATGACACCATTCTCGAGCATGAGCACCGTGATGGAGAAGCGAGCGAGTACCTCGTGAAGGAAGGCGCAGTGCGAGAGAGGTACTCGCCAACGGAGTCAGCACGAAAGACACGAATAGGGGTGGAGAACTGTGTATGGACCATAGTGGCAAATTGTTTATAGATAGATAAGACCTCACTACGAGAAGACATAAAATATATCCAAGTGTGGCGAGAAAAATCATCTATAAAATGATATAATATCGATGACCCCTTTCAAACGAAGGGCCGAACCTCAAACATCCGAATGAACAAGGTCAAAAGGACGCCGAGACACGACTCACTATGAGGATAAGGAAGTTGAATGCATTTTACCTAACTTACACTACGACAATCTAAAGACACATCTCCGAGACAGCACCCGAGAAGACCACGGCAGACCAAAGACGACGGGCACGAGATCCACAGATGACCAAGACGGTGATGCCACTCATCGAAAGAGTCGGTAGGCGGCGGCGGAAGCGAGAGACCGGCGCACAGCAGTGGCGCGAATGAAGGTGAAGCAGTCAAGCTCCTAGAGACGCTGTGAGTCAAGGCGCCGAGGCCGTAACCAACCGAGCTCCTGCGGCGGTCCCGAACACAACAAGAGTCAGAGTCGAGAATGACCCGACAACCAAAATCAGTGATCTGCCCAGCAGAAAGAAGCTGCATGGTAAGACGAGGAACATAAGCAACAGAAGGAACAAGAAAAGATGAGTTGCTAAGAAGGCCTCGACCAGAGACAGAAAGAGATGTACCATCAGCAGTAAGAACACTGACAGGAGAATCAAGGGGTGTAATGAAAGACAGAGTGGAAGGATCAGGAGTCATATGAAAAGATGCTCCAGAATCAAGAATCCACGGGGAGGTACCTGACTGTGTAGAAGGTGGTTTCGCGTTCGAAGAGTCGATGCGAGCAGCAGCCGAGGAGAACCTGGCGCGCAGCGGCCGAAGTCCGCTATCTTACGCCGGTGAGAAATCGCTGAAGAAGTCGATGCAGGCATCGATGTAGAAGCCCAGTGCTAGTAGAAGAACGGCGAGAAAGATGCGCGCTTCTTAGCATCGGGACTCAATGTGGCCGACCTTGTTGCAGTAGGAAGCGGTGAGGACGACCACCGCCGGATGGAGGCGGCCACCACCTCTGTGGTAGCTGGAGAGGCAGCAGCTTTGGCGTGGAAGCGCCGGTGTAGCAGTGGCGAGCGGCGAAGCACGGAGGGGAGTGCAAAGAGCGGCACCACTCAGCGAGTCTCCTCCGCCGTATCTCGTAAGGGCCTTCAGGAGAGTGACACGAGGTGGCGGGCAAGGAGCCGGGCACGCCGCGCCGAACTTCGGGGCTAAGGCGAGTAAGGAACTGTAGACCCGCCAAACTCCAGTCAAGACGCATGGCGAGGCAAAGACGACAGGGAGCGACAACCAAGCAGATGCGAGAGAGTCCACTGACGCCAAACAAAGAGAGCTCTGGCGTAAACGTCACCGAGAGCATCACCTGTGAAGAGAGTGCTCTGGCGGACCACGGACGGTAGAGAGCATCACCGAGGGCTCGAAGCGGCGAAGGTGAGTCCACATCCGAAAGCGATGGGAGTCCCACAACCTCGTAAGAGAACCGAGGCCGGATATCGGCGATGAGGACAAAGAAGAAAATCGAAAGGCCGTCGGCGTCACCGATCGTAGGCGGTCGGTGATCCTTGTAGAAGTCCGTGAGCCTCCCGATGGCGAGATAGCCTCATCATCAACAAGACGAAGCGGTCTCAAGCAGCAGCCTTGCTCGGCCGTTGGGGCGATGCAAACAGCGAGGCTCCGCCGGAGGTGTAGGGCAAGGCGACGGGTAACATCGCCAGAGAGGACTCCCGAGACGAAGACCACGCATGTGGATGCGCATGAGAGACACGGTCGGTGTAATTAACACCATCGAAGATCACCGAACGAGGAGGGAAACGGTGCCCATTGGTAGGCGGCTGGGCGACGACGCGCGACAAGGCAATGAAGTCTAACAGCGCGCTGGATTTGGCGCGGCGGTTAGAGCGACGTAATGAATCTCTCTCCTCTTTTTTTGCTTTTTTTTTGCTTTGGGCGGCTCACTTAAGAACCGGCCGAGAAGCTCGCCGCCCGTGAGAGCACCAAGAGGATCTAGGTTAGCGGTGGCGCGCGAGTGGAGGCGGAGCGCGCAGTGAGGCGGGAGCGGTGGCGCGCGCAGTGGAGGCGGCATGCGCGCGGCAGCGTGGCGGCGGCTCGGCGACAAGCGGAGGCGCGGCGGACGCGCAATCCAGCGAAGCGCGCGAGCGCAACGACGCAAGCGGGAGGCGCCGAGCAGTGCCGGCGGCCGAGTAGAGGAAGACCGAGATCCGGCGGCACGGAGGCGACGACGGGCGCGCGAGGCGACACCGGTGACGCCAGGAAGACGCGATCCGGCGCGCGGAGGTGACGACGGCGACGCCGGGAAGACCACCAAGCGCCGGACGGTGGCGGTGCGATCGAGACCGAGGCGCGCGCGCCAAGATCCGTCGGAGTCGTCAAGATGACGACAGAGACGACGCCGCCCGATCCGGAGGCGCGGCGGTGACAAGCGAAGCGACGAAAAAAAACTTAGGTACGCTCTGATACCATGTTACGAATAGCGCTTGTATTCAATATGGGGCCAATGGGTCAGTATATATACACAAGTATATGTGGTGAATATGCAAAGAACCCCTTATAACAATGGGGAATAACACAAATACATATATATCTCTAACAGACACACCATTAACTGGAGAGTAACGACCCACTGGCTTGATCTGGTTAAGTATGGAAGTGCCTGGCTTTTATCAAGTGCTTAGCACTGCTGATGAACAACCTCAAAGAAGCACCAGAAGATACACCTAGCCCAACATGTATCCATGAGATTCTGACTACAGTGATCCTACATGATGGACGCAAAATTGATGTGATCCTGCATTGTGCACTACTTTAAAACCAACCTTACATGTAGACCACATAAAGTTCTAAATAAACCAAGACGCAAATAAAAATTCTTTTCGTGGAACGTGAAACTATTTACTATGCAGAATTGACATAAAAACATAATAAAAGCAACAGGAGAATCCCGGCAATTTTTAGTAAAAATGAAGTTCAACCCAGCAATAGAGATTAAAATATGACAACTCTATTAATGATGACTACAGGATGCAGGGAAGAACCATATTTCCTCTCCTACTTGTCTTTTACAAAGATCCCTAATTCCCAATAAGAGAGCTTGAACAAGAAAGCAAAGAAAGTATATGGAATTCTTGATTACTAACATGTACAAATACCAAACCGAAAAAACCGTGATTTACATCAAGTAATTCCGCTCGAGTTTCTAAAGAATAAACACCAAAACTAAAGTGCAGAGCGACCACGCAAGTAGCACCCCAAATCACCTAATCAAGATGACTAGCATTTCCAAAGACAATCAAAATCAGGTTAATCGCTGGAATACATTTGGGTCTCCAATTAGAACCAAGTGAACGAACTACTAATCAAGACTCCTAACTCAATCCGAATCAAGGTAGTCGAGTCGAGATCCCGAGTCGGATCGATTTGCCTCCCAGAGGATCGATCGTAGTATCGAATCGTAAAATCGCGATTCTACTGATTTGTAAAAATACACATATTTACCATCTATACTATAAGTTTGTATGATTCTTATAAGGTTTACCACTACTTATTACCAAAAAGGGCAAACACTTTATCACACAATGTAAAAGCATAATTGTTCCGACATGATGGGTGATATAGTTCTCAACTACAGGGACAACAAGATTACCACACTTCGATATAATATTTTGCACGCCCCTTGTTTATTTATAGTTTCATTCTCAGAAATTAATATCAACAAATTTTGCTCTAAAACAAAATATCACAAAGCCCGCCTCCAAAAAAATTTCCCTAAGTCTCTCACGAGTAGGATCGAGAAGCCGTCGTGGGTTCAGAGAACCGTAAGACTCTAATAGTAGGATCGCGATCCTAACTACCTTGAGTAGGATCGGATCGACAGTGAGACTCCTGGATCGACATGTCACTGTGGGTTCAGTAGAATCGTAAGACTCTAAGAGTAGGATCGCGATCCTAACTACCATGACCGAATGCTAACACTGCACAAACCCTCGAATCAGCAACATCGCACGGAACCAAATGGAAGAGAGCAGCTCGACCAAAAAACTCGCACCAAAACCGCAGGAAACGGCAGCGATAGCACCGGAGAAGGTTTCTAGAACGAGTGACCGCGTGATCTAGAAGCAATAGGGAACGCATGATGCGCGAAGTCGTCGACTAAACAAACAAGTTTAGGAGGCGCCACTAAATCGAAGGGAAGGCGGATGCTTGGGCTTACGATTTGGAGAGGCGGGCTCCAGATCTCGCGGCTTCTCCCGCCGCCACGCCGCTTGCGCTTCCAACAATCGGCCGGGAGAGCGAGGTGTGTGGAGGCGTGAGCTCGATGGCGCATTTGACGCGAGTCACCGTACCCCGCATCTCTACTACCGGATCCACCACCGGCGCTCCGGAGAGAGGCAGATGGCGGCAGGTGGAAGGAGACAAGGGAGAAGAGAGGATGGGAGAGGAATGTGGCGCAGAGAGAGGCGGCAAGGAGGAGGAGGCGAGGGGAGAAAGAGGAGCGAGACGCCGGCGCCGGGAGAGGTCACGCGGCAAAGCGGAGGAGACAAGGGAGAAGAGAGGACGGAGAGGAACGTGGCGCATGGGGAAAGGCGGCGACGGATAGGAGGAGGCGAGGAGAAAGAGGAAAGGAGGCACGCAAAACAAAAAAATCGAAGGGCGTGAACGCAAGGCCTCGCGTGATCGGACGGGGAGAAGAAAAGTGGCGACGTGGCTGCCTCGCCATGAGAAACTGCGCCTATTTATACCGGAGGATATTATATTCATGCTTATCTAACAAAACAATATAAAGTTTAGATGTTAATTTTTTTCTAATTACTAACTTAGTATTGCTGCATTGGCACACATTCTAAAACCCAAAACAATTGGCCTAGTAGCTACTGGGCTGGTCCAACCAAACCCTACACCACACACACACAATAGACACACGCCGACATGGGATGGGACGAGTTCGAGGGGCGAGCGCCGCGGTTGCGCCACCGCCGAGCCACCAGCGCCACGGATCACCACGCAGCACGCGTCACGGATCCGGAGGTTCCACGAGAGATGAGGAGGCTTGGGAAGGTCGGTACCGCCGCCGTGGCCACGGCCGGAGCAACCGAGCTCCCTCATCGCTGCCGCACCGAGCTCCTCCTCACGCTCGCCGCCCTCGCCTCAGTTACGTTCGCCCGTCGCCAACGCCTCCGAAAGACGCAAGCCGCGCGACGACTCCGAGGGGCGCGACACTGGTGGAGGGTCGGAGGCGACGGAAGACCATGGCGACGGGCGGCGGCGGTGAGTCGTGTGTGTCTGTGTGCTTTGTGGGCCTGTGGCAAATGGTGAAATGGGATTGGCTGGGCTGGCCAGCTGGTAGCTAGGCTAGTTTGATTACCGGATATCTGGCCGGATAATTATCCGCTATCCGCTTACTTGCTGATCCTATTGAGTTAGAGTAACTATCATATAGTTTGTTTCTTAGTTTTTTTTTTATTAAAAAGAGAGAATTTAATCTAATAAAATATAAGTGCTCTAATAGATTATTTATTGAGATTGTATTTAAGACTTTAATTCTTACTTTAATTATTTATCATGAAACATATTTTTAAATAACAAACAAGTCTACAATAGATATTTGGTTATTTCTTATGTCTTGATATCAACAATTTGTTTGTTTTTTTTATCATGTAACTTTCCCCTCACTTTTTGGTTATTTCTTATGTCTTGATATCAACAATTTGTTTGTTTTTTTATCATGTAACTTTCCCCTCACTTTTTTTTCTTTACATCACTTAAATATCGATGTGTTCATCTCTGTCAATAGGATACTGAATTATCTTCCCGAATCAGCACCGATCGGTCCGGATTAGCCCAACCCATTTGCACCCAAAAGAACTGCAATCTGCACTGCTTTGCGAATCCTACATGGTGCCACACGTGGCGCAGTGTACAACATCCGTTGTCGTACAAGGCCGCGGAAGACCGGGACGATAGCTAGCTCGAGAGAGGAGAGGTGGGAATTAAAGGAGGCGATTATAACGCCGAGGTCTCCCCGTCTCCCATCTCGCAGGCGGTGGGGCCAGCGCCAGGAGACTCGGGAGGAGGAAAGGTAGGCGCGCAGCTGCGCGCGCGCACTGACCCCGATGTACCCCGCACTCGGGCGCCGACACGCGCCCCCGCGACGCTCCAAATATCGCGAGCCTCACGCTATTTCTCCTCTCCACAGTCCACCCGAGCAACGCCCACGGCCAGCTCACTCCTGATCCCATGCGCCGTGGCGGCACTCGAGTAGCCCGACCACTCGCTTCGCTCGCCGTGATCGAAATGCGGCTCAATTTCTTCCTAAAACCAACGAGCACCGCGAAGGGCAACAGAAGAAATAGCGGCGTAAACTCACACTCACGCTATTTCTCCTCTCCACAATCCACCGAGCAAGCGCCCACGCGCTCACTCCAGATCCGGCCCACCGTGGCGGCACTCTGAATAGCCGACCACCGCGCTAGCTCGCGTGATCGAAACAGCTCAATTTCTTCCTAAAACCAACGAGCACCGCGAAGGGCAACGAAGAAATAGCCGTAAACTCACACTCACGCTATTTCTCCTTCCACAGTCCCCGAAACAACGCCCACGGCCGCTCTCTCGATCCCAGCCCACCGTGGCGGCACTCTGAGTAGCCGACCACCGCGCTAGCTTCGCCGTGATCGAAACAGCTCAATTTCTTCCTAAAACCAACGACGCGACTGGCGAAGGCACGAGAAATAGCCGCGTAAACTCACACTCACGCTTCTTTCTCCTCCACAGTCCACCCGAGCAAACGCCCACGGCCGCTCACTCCCAGATCCCAGCCCACCGTGGCGGCACTCGAGTAGCCGACCACTGCGCTTAGCTCGCCGTGATCGAAACAGCTCAATTTCTTCCTAAAACCAACGAGCACCGCGAAGGGCAACAGAGAAATAGCCGGCGTAAACTCACACTCTCTCTTAAAATAGTACTCTACACACCTTTTTATTACTACCTTATATATATTGGCACTACCAATCCGATTACCATAATAGATTGCACTACTATCGTCGGTATCTTTCGTATACAACGACCAATTGTGATTCCCATTAATTGCATAATTGGCCAACTCTAGGCACTTTAATATTATCTATACCACTACACTCTTGATGATTATTCACATTTGTTGCATGCTCTTTGTGTTGTTCGATGATGACCGTGATTCTTCTATATATTGCACACATTTTCTTTGGTGATAGCTAGGGTAGAAATGAAGAATGTAGAAGACTAACATCTTTCGTTTGGATTTAATATTCTTGGACTAAGATACTAACTTTGACCAAATAATTTGAATCTTGGAAATGTTCTATGGATTCAACACCGGTAAAAATGTACACCAAGCATGTGAACAAAGCATTCCACAGACTCCCTCGAGTCATGACAAAAATATCGTTTTGGACATCGAAGAGGTTCTCAAAGACAACTTTGATCACTAATTTATATTGTAATACATTTATACAACCCAATATTGATAGCCAAAATTTTGAAAGTTTCATTGCAAACATTCTTTTGCGATGGTGGGGGTGTAATGTAGTAATTGAAAAATGGGTGATAATGGGTGCTGCCATGTTTCTTAACTGAAAGCAATAACTCTCAACAAACTTGAGAGATTCCAAAAGGTTTATTTTGGCACGAAGAGGCAATAGCTTTATTAATTCATCAATAGAAAATGAAGAAAGTGTACAATGATATTCGCCTAGAAAAAGGCTACAAGAGAAAGGACTAGTTCAAAAAAAAGTTGACCTAAGCTAGAGCGAGACGATCACGGAATTCTCGTTTTTGTTTGGTCGAGCGTCTTCCTTGTTTTGTCACTACCTAGTGTCTGTGGCGGATTGGTTTTGAAAAGTTCTGCCCCAAATATTCCAGATTGCGTTAGCAGCAGCTAGCATGTCCTAGGAAAAGGCTCCAAGGTTAGAAAGGATTAGCAAAACAAAACGTCGACCTAAGCTAGAGTGAGACAACCGGATCATGGAAGGTCAATTTTCTTTGATCGAGCACCTCCTTTGTTTTGTCAGTACCTGGTGTCTGTGGCGGATTGGTTCTGAAAGATTCTGCTTTTTTTTTTCAAATATTCCACATAATGTAGATTGTGTTGGCATTAAAGTCCCTCCTAAGTTGTCTTGCAGTGTTCTTGATGCCCGCCGCCATAAGTCAAGGACGTTGTCGTAATTTAAAAAGTTACACCTATCAAAGAATGTTACAGTTGTACAAATGAAGGACATCTGGAGAGATTCCAAAAAGTTATATAAATTGTGACTAGTTCATCAGAGTCATGATAAATTTGTAGTGAGCTAGCACATAGCTTACTCATAATGTTCTGTTGCTAAGTAGATACACTGTTACTTCTACCTTTTTAGTAATGCAAAATTCACAAACCATTGAATAACTTTCACCCTCGTTTATCGTTGTGCTTTCTTTTTAGGAAAAATGTTGCTCAAGTGCTAAAATTTAAATTTAATTGATGACACGTAATCCAATTCTGTTTTTTTAATCGTTATCAACTCTCTTATTGCATTTAACAATATACATGTAAAGCTACCGAATATCGCATATTGGCATATTGACATAGTTATGTGCATCTACCAATTCTTTCCTTCCAGTTGCACGACACGACATGCCACAGCCCACAGATCCTCTTTTCTCTCTGCTCCACGTAACCCCTCCTGTTCCCACTCGGTCCCACGCATTACCTAAAGCCAAACGGTGCGACCGCTCCTGCGCGCCTCTCCACATACACCTTGTCCCACTCACGCTGACCCCACCGGCAAACGCCCTCTCTACGGTTCACATGAGCCGGGTGCACCACGCCCTTCCTCGAGCCCCGAGATCGAAAGCCGCTCATCGCGAGCGCCACGCGACGGGCGCCGGCTGATCCCGGCCCGCGAGAGCCACGTCCGGATACGGTTTCGCAGCGCTGTCGCGCATCCGGGCCATTTAAGGCTGATCCGACGGTCGTGGCGCCTTCTCCCACCTTTCTTCCCGTTTCCGTGGGTATTAAAGGGCTTCCCACACGCCCCACTTCTTTTGCTCTCTCTGCTGAGGAAATGAGCAGTGACACTAGCAAGCTAGATCATGAGGTGCCCATACGGAGCTCCTCGCCGGAGACAGTAAGGTGACCACCGTGGCCCGGTCAGCTCGGCGGCGCCGGCTGGAGCTCCAGCGGCTCGGTCGGACGGCGGAGGACAAGGTGGCAAAGATGCGGCCGGGGTCGGACATTTCCTCCGACTCGTATGACTCCGCGAAGGTGGCGCCGGGCCTCCACCAGCGGCGGCGAGGTGGCCGGCGTGCGTGTCGCACGGCGTGGTGTCGGTGATCGGGCGCCGGCGGGAGATGGAGGACGCGGTCGCCGTTGCGGCGTCGTTCTTGCCGCGCCGGCGGCGGGGAAGAGCAGCTCCGTGGGAGATGGCGAGAAAGGTGGAGGAGAGGAGGGCTTCTTCGCGGTGTACGACGGGCACGGCGGGTCCCGCGTGGCGGAGGCGTGCCGGGAGCGGATGCACGTGGTGCTCGCGGAGGTTCGGCTGCGGCGCCTGCAGCGCAGGGTGGCGGTCAAAGCGGGGCCGAGGAGGAAGACGACGAGGACGGCGCGATGGAAGGAGGCCATGGCGGCCTGCTTCGCCCGTGTGGACGGCGAGGTCGGCGGCGCCGACGAGACGGAGACCGGCGAGCAGACGGTGGGCTCCACCGCAGTCGTCGCCGTCGTGGGTCCCCGCCGCATCGTCGTCGCGAACTGCGGCGACTCCGCGCCGTGCTCTCCCGCGGCGGCGTGGCCGTGCCGCTCTCCTCCGATA